>OY390726.1:2318728-3559814 GCA_959613375.1 Heteropelma amictum | reverse complement strand
TAGCTCAAAAGAAATTATTGTTTCATGAAAATTGGAGGCCTCCCTCAACGCAGTATGAACAATGACGTTAGGATGAAGTAAAGTCAAGGGTGAAAAGCGAAGGGTAAAAAAATCCCAAACGTGCCGATGAAATTCCAAAAAATCGGAATTCAGCTGTTTCCGGCTGTTTTTTATCGATAAAAAAGCAGCTTTTCACGAAAACCATCAGCCACCCCGACTGATTATCATTAAGGGGGATGCCTGGGGTCGATAGAATCGTTAAAAAAGTTTTATCGTCAATTTTCCGAAATGGCATTATTCTGATTAATTACCAAAACTGAAATCATACAGTGTTGATGATAAACCGACCGTCGAGTCGTGGTAATTTTTATTTTATTCCACGTACCCCTTTCCCGTATCGCTCTGCTCTTCTGCGTGGTGGAAGGCGCTCTGCTCGATCGCACGGGGTCCGAGGGGGTGGAATTCGAGAGCACCACGGAGAGGTGCACTCTCACCCTTCCTCTTTGACTGTCAATGTGCATGATGCGCGTGCGGCTGTGAATAAAGTACGTGACGCAATGGAAGCCCTCTCGCTGTGATGGGGGAGGGCAGGTGTGAGGGTTTCATGGGTTATTACACGCACACATAACACGCGTGTATGTTTTTTCGAGTATGGAACACTTCGATACACGTATAGGGCGCGTATGAAAATTAAAACGTGCGGTGAACCTCGTGTGCTCCCTTACATCCGTACACACAAATGTCGAATGCATTTTAACGTCTCACTGTATATATATTTGGCATGATTCGTATGCCAAGCAGAATATTGTACAGACAGCATTTTTTTCACATTAAAAGTTAAGGAAAAAGGGCAATAGCGTTACCGATATATGTGTACAGAGCATCGAAAGGTGACTGTACAAATAATTTTGCTTAAATGTTCGTGTGGCTGTCACAATTTGTTGGATATGACTATTAAGTTGCGGCTTCCAGTCTCGTGAGGATTTTGTCATTATTTTTTTTGAATGTCACTCTACTATATGCTATATGCTTTGATCTTCTTATTCATCCCTCCAGGTTTTCCCACGCTCGTAAAAGAATGGACGTGGTTTATTTTCGCTTCGAAATTTATTTCGTTCCAACGTCTGAATTTTTTGGCAATCGGAAGAAAGCACTTTGAACGGACGCATGGCACACGTACAGTCCCAGCAAAAACGAAACAAAATAAGAATTTTCGGTACTTAGATATTTTATGAAAATAAAAAAAAACATCAAACGTATCTAAGACCCTGATTAAAATAATTTTCAATAATAACATTGTCAAAAGGTTACTGAAAAACTGGTGGTGAAACCAAAAATCATTTCTAAAAACATTCAAAAAATGTATTTTCTTTATGTACCTAATTAATTCTACAAAATCAATAAATTATACAAAATTATAAATTATTTATTATTTCTCGTATATAAACGCTTCTCTTTACTCGTAGGTTAATTCCGAACTATCCGAAGAAGAGGTTTCGTTCGCACAGTTTTAAAAAAAATTTGAAATTAAGGTATTTCGAAGTATCTATTTTTTAAGTTTTTTAAAGATTTTTGGATACTTTTGTGTTTATCACAATTTGTTAGCAGCTTTTTAATATTGCTGTTATTGAAAATTCCTGTGCTCAGTAGCTTGTATACGGTTATTTTTTTCTAATTTCTATTTAGTTCATGAAATTTTTTCGATACTGTGTGTGCAATACATCCTTAAATGATTTTTGAAATACTAGCCTATCTGCACATTCATGATTTCGTAAGCATTCCTGATTCAACTGGTCTCAATGGAAAAAACATTATGGACTGCTGGTATTCTAAGCATGGGGAAGATTATGATTATAGATTGCTCTTGGACAGTCTTGTAATAAGGTTATGTGAAGTACAAGTTGATTCTACATATAGCAGAAGGAAATGTAGATTCCACGAGGGTTGATCGCCCTTTCTCTCTCTTCGTTGAATAGTTATTACCTTGCACAGGGTGCATGCTAACGTTAAGGGTGTAAGGCTGGCATTATTTCAGCGACAATAAAATGGAATTAGAACTTCGAGAGCTATAACAATTTTATCACAATCTGAAACAAAATCAATCATATATGTGATCCAGAACACGCAGTGCTTTTCAATAACTACAGCAGAGTGATTTAACAATTTGTTTAAAAAAATCCAAAAATACTCAAAAAAATTGTCTTCATTCCGTATTAAAGTGGTTAATTTATTTTTTGAATGTACGCCTAATTTTTTCTAAATTCAACGATGAGTTTGAGGATCTGAACTGCAGGAATTATTCCGATATAACCTTGCTAAAATTATTCGTTCATATGTTTCAAATGCACCTGAGTTTTTTTGTAAATTTTTTTCGGTGTTTTGAATTTCTCTTTTGATTTTGAAGAAAAAATGTCAGAAAGAGAAAATTGTCCATAATTTTTCGTGTATAGAGGTTTTTCATTATTTGTGTGAAGTGTTTCCGATCCATTAATCGAGTGGTTTTGTTGATAAGGTCCTGAACACAGATTGGAAAAGATAAGATTTGGAAAACGCTAAAAGTTTTTTGAAAAAGATCGAGGGTACCACAAAAAAATGAGGAAATTAATTTAACATTATAATTTGTATAATTTAATACTTTTTTTATATATCATATATTAAATAATACATTATTATTTGATGTTATTAATACTATTGATGGATAGTTTGAATTTATAATTAACTAGGGATGGGTACTCGCGCTCACACGCGCAACCGCACGATTGCGCTGCAACGCCTTAATTTTTTTATGCAAATTCATCGGCTGATTGCGAAAGGTCCGTTTTTGGCTTTGAGAAAATGAAATTTCAATGTGAAAATTGGAAAAATAGGAACTATTTGATTAGATGGGTTTTTGGAATTTCGCATTGAATTATTGAGTGTTCGACAGAATATCCGCGGTTCCCATAATCAGCAGGCAAACATACATCGATATTGACTGCTGAATTCGATCTTAAAGACCCACAATTTTTCGCCATTTTTTGCCAACATGGTTTAAATCACTAAAATGCTCGTGATTTTTTTTCTGATTGCGCTAAACACTCCAATTTGTGCTCATTCCCCGGGCAATTGTTAAAGCTCCAAAACGCCGCTTGGTTCATCGAGATATCTTTAGTCTTCGATTTTTGGTAGATTTTTAAAGTTTGATAATTGATTGTCACCAATATTCGCATACATACAATACATACCCCTTTGCGTTTTTTTCGCTGATTTTCGACAACGATTTTGAGGGGGAAGGAATTTAGCCATCGTTACCATATCGTTTTTTAAGTCTACCCCAGAGCTATCCAAAACACCCCCGATAAATCTATGTAGCATGACTCAAAACGTAGTTATGGTCATTTGAAATTTCGGCTTTTCGACGGTTATGGAAAAGTGGCCAAATCTGACTAAATTTTTTTTTTTCGAATCTGCGATAATTAAACACTCTGTTCCATCGCAAATTTTCCACCGATTACAAAACTCGTAGAGTTTTTCGTGAAAACTCGAAATTTCAGTGAGAAAGCACAAAAACCCGTTGTTATTTAAATCAGAATAGTTTTTTGGGGTTTTTTGAGTGATAAAATTTATAAAACTCGGGATGGGTACTCGAACTCATATGCGCATCCCGCGATTGTGCCTTAATTTTTTATGTAATTTAATCTGCCAATATCTGGTAATATTCAAATTCAAACAAAAATAAAACACACGTGCTCATCAGAAAACAAACGGGATTTTGCCACGAAATTCGGCTTTTTTCACCGACCAATCAGGGGACGAATAAAACGAAAACAATCGCGCGATATTCTTTCGATTAAGGATTTCGATTAAGGACGCCATCAACTTTTCATTCAAAGCATTTTTAATATCGATGTTATACAAAACTATTGTTTATAATTGGTTTGCGTATGATTGTTCATCATTGCTGGAACAATTCCAGCTATACATCATTAACCTCTACACATACATTTTTAACCACTTACTTTAGACGTCGGCAGCTCGTACAGTAACCTATATTTCATAAAAAGGAAACCGAGTGTGCCAATATAGCGCGGTTTTTCTACAGGGTGTTCCGAAACACGACGTTAATATTTTACAGTAAGATTCAGGATAAAATTCCAAGTCGAAATGTAGATTCCAAGCCGAACAAAAACCCGTCGAGTCGCTAATCGTCGAAGTTCGAGCCAATCGGACGCGCGCTCTCCCTTCTCTAGCGAGCGAGGCACGCCCACGCGCGTCCTATTGGTCCAACTACATTATTTAATAACTCAACGGGGACTCGTTGGGTTGAAAAGTGATTGAAGACTTTTGCACTCGACATTTTATCACCAATCCAGCATTACATTATCAGCACCAAGTTTTGGGACACCCTGTACATGTCTGCTTCCTCGGCCGATCACTGTATGGTTCCACAAAAACATGTATATAGCGTGTGTGTATGGTAGTGAGTCGCCTGTTAGCTTTATGTTCTCCAGCAGAGGGGACAGATCGATAATATAAAGGGCCTCCTGTAGACCTTATGGTGCCTCCTCCACCGTTATTGCCGACTTTCTCATATCCCTTTTTTCTTTCTCTCTCCGACTGTCGCAATCCTCCGTAAACCTGTCCTTCTCTTTTGCTTGCACTTCGAGCAGTGTGAAATAGTTGGCTCTCTCGCTTTTTCTCTCTTGCACATTATTCCCTCAGTCCTTTCGTTCCTCTGGACAAAGTCCCTTGCACACAATCGCGTCTCTCTCACTCGATATCTTTTCATTCGGCTTCGCGATCTGTTTCCGTCTCCCTTTTCCATCGCGTTCTCGTATGTTCATTGTACTCTGAATTAACGCATGTTTTGCATTCAGGACGATTTGTACAACCGCGGTGTAATTGAGGCTTTCTGCATCTAATGTTCATCGTGGGTTTGGTCATGTACGAATTGCCAGACTGATGGAACGGGAATGGAAAGTCCATTACCACTAATCGGCCCTGAGTGACTTTCTCGTTGTATTTTTTTGATCATCTCATCAAAAGAGTATCAGGACGTTCAATTATTTTTCGTGACAATTAGTCGGGCGGCTATGTACCAAGTGAATAATAATAAACGATTATAGCATTCTATTTCATATCAACATTTTCACTCCTTTCCTATACCCTTATTTTCGAATTTTTACGATTCTTCTTCTCCTCCACGTAGGACAATGTCTTTTCTGTTTCCATATTCTTGAACATCTTCCTTTTTCTATTTCTATCCTCCATTTTTCTCCGTCCTGTCAATTGTCTCTTTTGATTAAAATAATAATAATAATAATTCGGTGTTTGGATGAGAGATGGCCCAACTTATTTCTGCCATGCCGTATATATTTGTCTACTGTCCTTGTTTTTTCTCGGACTCAGGGACTTTCCGAAGTCAACGATTTTATGATCAAACGAGTTTATAAAAGTTGGGAACGAATTCCTGCGTGCTTGTTGTTTTTTTTTCTTCCCGTATTGAATATTCATTTGAAGCATTTATTTCTGTAGCTGTCTCGTCGAGCTGGATTTACGAAGGGACCGAGGTTGGCGTTGCAAAGGGAAAAGTTTGGCGAAGCAATTTTTAGCGAGCTGAAGAAACGCTCAGTGTGGCAAGTGGGTCACGCGAACCCTCTGTCACGGTGTGGCATATATCGTATATAGTACCTTTAGCTTCCCCATGCTCGCTCGCAGGTACTTTTACTCACCCCCACTCATGGGACACCCCATCGATTCTCCCGATCGATTCACCCTGGCACCCTTTTTTTGTGAGATTCCTCGGCTCCATCGACCTACGGCGTATGCTGTTCCTTGAAGCTCCTCTGTGATATTTAATCAGCAGTGTCACGAAAGACATTCGCGTTGCAACAAAGTAGTTCCACAAATTCAGGCAATTATTTGCCGACACATTTAAGGGATGCAAAAACCGGCAAAACTGCTGATATTTGTACGATAACCTACAATGGACGGATAAAAGTTCAAAAATCTTCGAATTTTTTCGCCGAGCTTTGAACTTTTGTATGCAAAAATTTCGAAAAATAAGCAAAGTCGAGGACAAACAGCGGATGACTGGTTAACCACAGTTTCATCAACACAATTTTGATGGAGCAAGGCTTATTTTTGTTTGACATGAAGCGAAAAACTGGGCCAAAGTCGTTATTAATTCGTGGCAGATTTTAGTGACTACGAAAAGCCAAAATTGCGGGGGACAATTGTTAAATAAAGATTAGCGAATAAATACTACAGTACGCAATGTGTACTTTCTGATTGGATGAAGAAAGCACCAAGAATTTTTTAAGAAAGACTGCCATTAACATATTTTTATTGAGTTTTCAGTATCGTTATTGTTTAAAATTAACTCATCCAGATCTATCTGATTTATCTGCCATTGCTGAGTACGCGAAATCGTCTTTAATTTTGCCATTTTTTTGGGATTATAACTGCCACAGAGCCTGAACGCAATGGTTCTCTCCAATCGAGTCCTTTCTGTATACCATGTTCGTAATACGGGACAGGGCTTTCCTCGTGTCTCACGTGACGTTTACGAGAAAATAGAAAGAACCCTCCCCGGATATATTCACCATCGCACAGTCCCCGTTGCCGAGGTGGAGTGACGATCGTCAGCGCGGATGTGGTGATTAAAACGATACTTCCGGTTACCGTTATCGAGAGAAAAAGGGGGTCTGATAGTATCACGAGTTCTCGATCACTGTCAGTCTTCAGGTAAGACTACACGAGACAGGCAGGGTTGTAGAGTGGTCGCAGCCATCGGAACAGACATCGTGCTGCAGTATTATTATGTATACCCCGAAGGGGATCAGTAAACGTCCATGTAAGTTTATTTTGTGCTACGATCGTTTGGCACTTTGACAATACTGTTAGAACTCGATGGTTTAAACCAATTTTTATACGACGATTCGGTGGTGGTGCAAATAAATCGTATTTAATCGGCAAATTTATTTTCAACCCCGTTGTTTCCCCATCTCTTACGCGGCATTTGACTGCGACTCGTTTAGAACGTTTTTCATGTGGAAAGATTTAGAAAGTGCAGTATTTACAAATTTATTTTACATCTTGCAGTCAGAAAGTGTATCGTTCGCCATTTTTTTTACTCCGATGTGCAACTTTAGAACAGCCCCGTGTGGAACAATTATTTTGATGATGATAATAATCTGTATTTATTCGAACTGTACGAGTTTTTAGGTATTTATAATAGAGAAAAATTGGTTGCTTCATATATGAGCCCTTAAAGTCAATATCGAGAGGTCTATCATTGCAATTTTTCATTCGAATATTTGGAGTTTTTTGACACGCTAATCGTTGACCATCGGAAAAATCGTGTCACATCTATTTTTATAGAAAATACCCCTATAATCGGTGCTGAAGCTTAATTTATATCGATTTCAATATTTCTTCAAATATAACACACAGAAATTCAAATATATTTTAAAACTCTCAAATTATTTCCATCAAATCAATCTAATTAGGAAAATTACCTCTCCATCGATTCCCTTTCTGAATTTAGTTCATGGATAGAGCACGTGTTCGTCAGACACATTATTCTAAAAGGCTACCGAGTGTCGAAGAGCAGGAATGAATCTCGAGCTAATTTTGATCGCTAATCCATTAATTCTATAGAAAGAATGCAAAAGAACATAAAATACTATAATTTTTTTTGCTTGACAATACACAATAGGTCACTTTTATCGATTAAATTTCAGATACCTGGGAAACTCCAAAGTTGAAATAAAAAATGTTCCTAAATTTGTTTCAATCAGCGAATAAAAAATAGCCATGAGAGGCCTCTTAATATTAATATCGTGCGGTGGTATTCCAAGTGGTGGTTCTTGAGATGATAAGCAATTATTTTGTCAGTGTCGGCGATTTTGAACGACCCTATATGTATGGAGTATAATCATACGCATGTACAGCGATTTGTCTGAGCAACGAGCGTCTCTGTTTGCCAGTCAAACGGATGTCGCTGCAGCATGATCCTGAGCAATGGACCAGAGAATTCGATCGTTGAAATCGAGTCAATCCATATAGCCGTATAAACACATGTATATCCATCGTACGAGGGTACATTTGCCAGTGCACCCCGTTGACCTTTAGCGACCGTAAAACCCGAGCCCCGGGTGGCTAATCGTCACCACGCCATTAATCTATTTACGGGGTTATAATATACACGCGAGTCGATCGCCCCATTTTCCATTTTCAGTCAGTCGCGCCTTTGCACATGCACCTATGGGGCATCTAATTCAGACAGCTTTCAAACTTTGATTTTTTCTATTCTCCGGATAGTTTTTGCATTTGCCAAAATGTAAAAAAAAAATAGAAAAAAGTGTGTGTAACTGAATTTTTTCGTGTATTTCGACGATATTATCCACCATCGATTATCGTTGTCGAGGTTAAACAAATGGTTCAACGAACGAGGCAAGCATACACATGGATTTAATGAATCAGCGGTCAAAATAGAAGCTCCAAAGCTGCTTCCTCACGGAATACCCCATATATGCATTACGCGTAGACAATTTACACGCGTGCGTATGTATACTAAAATTGTCTCTGTGGGAGAGTGCATTAAACGGGCGTGCGCCATTCTGCAATCATACAATACACATCCCCCTGTAACATACGTATATATTCCATGGAGCACGATGTGTTCGCTCGTGTGTTGTACCACTCGTTCGCGCGTTATACGCTCGGATAGAAATGCGTTGGGGGTTGTTTTAGCCTTGTACAGGGACAAACGCCACAATACGCGTTATACCCAAAGTATCGCAAGCACGATGAGCTGGCGGTTGGCGAGGGTGGTGTAGGAGGGTATTGCTGCAACGGTGGACGGGTGTCGAGCCTCATTAGACAGCGCAGAGAGGGCCCCGGAGTATGTACCGGCAAGTACCGTTATGTACGTGTGTGCAACTGGATACTCATGGTATTAAGAGAGAAACCGTGAGAGAGATGAAAGGGGGGGAGGGAATGGGAAGTCTCATGGGGCCCCGTGGGATACAACGGCCACGTACGCGTCCGTATACGTTTTTGCGCCTAAGTTCGGGATGATATGTATGGGGCGTTTGATATAAATTGGACCTGACCAAAAACGTCATGTCTTGGGATGTGTTAGCTCATTGGTGGTTAAAATTACTGTTTGTCATGATTATTTTATCGCCTTCTTTGCAAGGTATACAAAAAATGTGGAAATTTCATTCGCAAGCTCGATAGTCAAACTTTGAGAGCGATATTTCGTCAGAAAAGCGCGATCAGTTTTTATTCATGATCACGCGGGCTCCGGAAGCCCGTGAATCGGCTTCGGTTTTTCCGTGACGTAATTTTTCACATGGTCGCGCGAAAAATTTATGGCGCATACGGTTTAACTGAGGGATTTCACGCTTAAAACGCACCCCTTAACGCGTCCCGGAAATTGTAGTGCGTAATGGCCTGAATTTTTCATTCGAAAAAATGTGCGAATCGGAAGAGTCCTGCACGCAAAAGCGGACCTCCGGAAATCGCGTGGGGAAACGATCGATCGCTGACCATAGCCGCTCTAACAGAGCTTTTTTTTAATTTTACGTTATTTTCATTTCTATGTATTATTTTTTTTATATCATCGATTCGTTTTTTAAATTGATATCGTCGTTAATGAACTATTCTCCGTCAATTTTCATGCGAATCTGTTGTATTCTCGACACAGACATCGATAAATTATCTTCATAAGTTCCGTACATGGTCGATCTTTTTGAAGAACACGTCGGAAGCTTCTGTGGGCTACTTTGCTTCTCTGCATTTGCAGCATTTCTAATATCGTTGCCTGTCCGTCATGAAATCCTTTCAGAGAATTTCTGCCGAAGAATCTACGAACGATTTATAGACAACTTGAAGTGTTTCCGGAGGGCAAATCCGCGGAGAACCGTCCCGTTAACTCATCGCTGCATGATGACTTTTTTCATCTTAACCTCAGAGATGAACACCTCGGAGATTCAAACTTCACGGTTAAAATCATATCAGTATCAATGAAACGGATGTAATTCATTAGGTTCATAAATGAGAGACAATAGCTGTCAACTTTTTTCAATTATGAGTAATTTGTAACGTCGCCACGATTGGACATGGCGGTGGAAAATGCGAGCGGAGACACACGCGAGAGTGTCTCTATTCGTTGACTCGGCGGGTGAGGGTTATCCATATTTTTGCTTTGTAGTTTATGGGGACACGTGGGTATGGGGCATATCGTATTAATCACGACGAATAGCTTCGTGATTAATTATGCTTTTCGCTCGATTAGCCTTCTCGCAATATTGTGCGATATGTAACGAGCTGTACGTAGGGAGACAAATGGAGGGAGAGAGACAGAGAGGAGGCAGTTTGTGTCTCACTTTTGGCTATCCAGGTTCGTCTCTAGCCTTCCTCTTCCGAGCTATCTTCGACTCGATGTTCATCTTTTGTCTCGTATCTCGCCTATGCCAACTGCGCATGTACTTTATGCTTTGTACTCAATGCTCATTCGTATATACGGGAATATTATACGAGATGAAATAATACTGATCGCTCTCGTTCATGCCCTATTCCATTTGCGCTAATTTGCCTCATAATTCAACCATATATGCATAGGAATGCATGCAAAATTCATCACGCGAAATATAAAGTTTTGTGGCTCAAGGATGGAAAAGCTCTGTCCGAGCAGTAGCGGAATGGAATTTCAAACTTGTAGCCATGGTATGAAAATTTTAAACACAATCGATCATAGCGAAACTACCAAGTATTTGACGATAAAAAAATCTTCCAAAGTTATTACTGGCTAATTTTTAGACAGTTTTTAATTCTGGAAGAAACATTCGGAAACACTTTTTTTTTCCATGTTGTTATAATTTGTTTAATTTCTTCAATACACTTGGGTTTTTTACTACTTTTCTGTGATTCGAAATTTTTCTCTTAATTTGAATAAAGTTTAAAGAGAATATGAAGCTATTCGGAAGGTTTCTAATTGCCTGTGGCAAATTTTCAATTCTCAATTCTCAATGCCTGTTTTCAACAAAATTTATAAGCATAAAAACGTTTTTGGAGAAACTCTGGTGTGTATTTGAAAAAATGTACAAATCGATTCAATGGGGAAAGAAACGCAGTTTTTGGAATATAAGATTTTTTTAACGATATGTTTACGATTTTTTAATATTGTTAATATGCAAAATTGCTTTGCACAGCATTTTATATTGGGTTGGTATTGTTCCGATTTTTATAAATAGCATTTTGCTAAGTACTCGAAATTCTCATTGTATTTTATCGGTGCTGAACTTATAATGCCTGCCATACGACCCTAATGCTCCAGATATACGCTTATCGGAGTTTCACGATGCTACAATGAAAATAAATGACACTGTTTGGCGTTGCACAAATTCCGAGCGCATTCTTCTCGAAATTAATGCCAAGAAATTAATGCCAAGTATGTAATAACGTTTTGGGTTTATTATGACAAATTCGAATTGCGCATTATTCATCGCGATATATTTTTATTCAAACAGCACAAAAAGTATAGCTCATTTATTACATCTACTCTTATTTGAGTCAGAATTCAATTATATTCGGGAATTCATGCAAAATGCATTTTATGCGTTATGCGAAATATCAAATTTTGGGGGTGAAAACTGCCCGCTGCATGCGCTTATCACTGCTTAGCGATGCTACAATGAAAATAAACGACCCTATAATTGTCGTACACATACACGTTGTCGTTTTCGTATACAGAAATTTTCAGAGTCGCCGATTATGAATTTACCATCGGATTGGCAAAATTCAAAATTCCATTATGTCGAAAAATGGAAAAATTGTTGAACTTCATTGAAAACTCAGATTTTTTAAACTCGGAATTTTTTGATTTTTCGTACTACATAATGGATCCGCCATTTTCAGTTTTGCAAGTCTGAAAATGGATTTGTAATTAGCGATGCCGAATACCCTCGTGCAGCAAAAATCCTAAGGATCCTCTTTAAATTTTCTTCAATTTTCAGGGTGTCCAATAGGAAGTTGCTGAAACTAATCGGCTGTCATTTCAAAACACGTGCACAGAATCAGAAAACTCAAATTGCTTTATATAGAGGAAACTCTGCAGTTTCAAACGCACATAAATAAAACCCAGTCAAATATTTTTTGTCAATTTATTACATCTTATAAAACCAACGAAAAAGTACGGTGATTAATGATAGATATTTTCGAAGTGCGAACCGTTAGATTGTGCACAAAAATCAATTCTCTTTTGAAAACTGTGAAAAACTGTGTCCAACATATCGTTCGTAATGCCGCGAACCGCTTCCTGGATGGCCGCGATCAGTTCTTCTACTGTGCTGGGGTTTTTAGCGTAACAATGATCTTTAATGTAACCCCACAAGAAAAAATCACAAGGGTTCAGGTCCGGTGAGTACGGAGGCCATTCTAGTCCGCCTTGAGCAAATTTTGGGTACCCCAAACCGATTACTCGAGTCCCATATACACGATGAATAGCTTCAAACACCTCATGAGTCCGGTGCGGCGTCGCTCCATCTTGCATGAAGTAAAAATTTTTAACCAGTCCCTTCTTTTTTGCATAAGGGAAGAATTTCGTTTCCAAAAGCTGTTTGTAACACTCTCCTGTTATCGTGGATTCCAAGAATTGTAAATAAATTCCTTTTACTGAAATCGCTGCCCATGCCGTTACTTTCTGTGGATGAAGGGACTTCGCTAGCGATATGTTGGGATTTTCCGTTCCCCGTAAACCGGTAACCGTACCGGTTTTACGTAAACCGTAAAACCGGTAATTTTGTTTGTTTACGTATCCATTCATCCAAAAATGTGCTTCATCGGAATAAATAATCATTTTCTCATTAAGTTCTTCGGCTTCAAACATTCCCGTAATAGTGTTACAAAATTCGATGCGTTTCGACATGGCATGTTTAGTTAACAATTGGTGAGTGGTTATTTTATACGGATGAAACTTTAAAATATATTTCAAAATGTTGTGCAATGATGATTTGGTTATTTTTAATACTTGAGTAGCTTTCCGAATTGAATCATTTGGATTTTGTTTGAAATAATTCTCAACTTCGTTGATCTTCTGAAAGAGTAAAGTAATAAGAGTAAAGATCTTCTATATTGAAAGAGTAAAATATGCAGATAAAAAAACCTGTTAAAATTGGATAAAAAGTACTTAAAAATCGCAAGAATATGTGTTTCAAAAAGGTGGCATTGCAGAATACCACTGTGCCGCAAAGAGATGATCTTGAAGTTTGCATCGATCGACTTGGAAGAAAATATACATTTTTCCGATTTTTCGCACTGAAATTTCCTCTACTGGGTGATATTTTCTTTCTTCTTCTCACGAGTGTCATAATTCCGAAAAATTCATGAAAAAAATTTGGCGAATCGTAGAATATTGACAATGAAAAGGAAGCTCATCGTACGTTTTCGTTGGATTTCAACGATGCAAACTTCAGAATCATCGCAAATGTAGTTAATCCCCAAGATATGTACCAATGTTTTCGGTTCATTTTGACCAATTTGAATTGTTTGATATTTTTGTTCGAACAGCATAAAAAATGTTGGCTTCCCGTGAACGCAACGCTGGACCATATAGACCACGACATGGCCTGCGAGCTCGTGCTGCGCAGATCACGCTGATTTCACCTCACTTTTGTTTCCCGTCTATTCCAACCAGATACACGGGTATTCATGTAAAATGCATCATACTGCGGAACATTAAATTTCGCGTAGCAAAAATGCTTCCTCTATACGCCTAACAGTGTTTTGCGATGCTGCAATAAATATAACATTTCTTTTGTTCTGTTAAAGTTTAAAACCGAATAGTACACATCAGAAGAGAAATTTTCGCGTGAGTGAAAAAATTCTAATCGTTAATTTTCCCACTTAAATAACGTAGGCAACGAACAATTTTTCAATCGACCGAATTTTTCTCAAAAAAAAAGTTTCTCAGAGTGAAACATGTCGTTTTGACGTTTTGAGAATTACAGAAACGACAATAATCGATTTAAAAAAGTGCCAAAAATTGAATAAATGTGTGAACATCAAACACAAATCGTGTACATAAAATAATTCGATTGATCATATGAAGGTAACAATGAAAATTTGCAGATTAGAAACAATTGTTGATTATAATCAACTTATTTAAAATATGATATTCCAGAGCCTCACGGCTTACTTGGGAACTTTGATTAAGAGCTCTGTAACCTTCATCGAAGAGTGCATGTTTGATTCCAAGGAACTTTTCGTAGAGAATTTTCATTTTTCATAAGAAAATTTGTGGACTTTTAAAATGTTTTTTCCCGTGTCATTTAAATGAGAAATCGAGTGTTCAAATGACCTGAGTCTGCAATGGCGCTAGAATTTTAGTCCCCCCTTGAACCTTTTTCCATCGATGAGAATTATCAATTTCGCACCTCGGGCGGAGGGAAAAAGTTGCCAAAAATCGAAGCAGGATGACATACATGTTTTTCAAAATTAGTGCGAATAAAAATCGATGCTCAGGTGGGTCGTATAGCAGAGCTTTCGTATCGACTTTCAACATTTAACAACGTTCGATTTCACATTACATGACGAATTCGAAAGATGTATTATTCGAGATATTTTTGTTCGAATACCATAAAAGTTGAATGTCGACTTGGAAAAGCTGGTGAAACGTGCCAACAGCATTACGCAAAAGCACACGGCTATACGGAAACGGGGCTGAGAGCTCCTGCTGCGGAGAAAGCTCACCCTCAAACTCTCTCGTTTCCTCATCCAGCCTCCACAGATGGAATAAATACATAGTTATTGGACACTTTTGGTAGATTGATAGAATCGTTGGCATCGTCTCGTCTTGGTTTATCATCGGTAGTTTGTTGCTCAAAGTGCCAGTCACTGTACAACAGCCAATAATTCCGTTGGCTGAACAATCTGACTCTTTTTCCCAATCCACTACACTCGCTCGCCCTACGCTTTTCCTTCCATCACGACCACTGTCACTTTGTACCTGAGTCACGTACCTCTTCGTATTGACAAGCTAACCAGGATCGGCGCGGATCGGCTATCCTCTCCCTCTCTCTCTCTCTGTCTCTCTCTCTTTATCCTCAAATTGGCCTCTCACTCTTGTAATTTCGCTTTCCTTCTGAATTTCATCCTGCTTACTCTCGTGTTATCTTCCCTCATTGTGGTTCAATATGGTGTACGCTTGCTTTTTCGGGCATAACGTTTCGCATCCACTCCTGTATCTGCATACATATGTATATCTGTATATTATGTATATAGGATTATACGTATATAGCCGAATTTTTCCGCGGTGCGCCACAAATATCGTCTTTAGCTGCCTTAAGGCGGATTTATCACGAAATGGACGATGAGCCGTTACCCGAACGAAGGATCGTCACTTTAAGGGGCAACGTCTATGTAAATATTGTGCAAAATTGTTTTTTTTCCCTCCAAAATGCAGTTCAAGTTTTTTAAAATCAAATACTGTCGACGGAAGATAAAAAAAACTGGTTTTTTTTGCATAATCTACAAAAGTAAAAAGTTTCAAACGTTCTTGTCTGAAAATTACATTTATCGAATAGGCAAGCAGTACGTAACTCAAAGAAATTTTGATTAATCGGTCCCGGAATTTAACGACATTTCGAAAACTGAGTTTCGAACATTACGTGGGATCTTTCTTTTTGGTTCAACTTTTTTTCCTCTTTCTTCTTCCAAAGTCCGCCCTTTTGCAAAAATAAAAATGTCCGAGAACGTATGGTTCCCGAGACATTGGTATTGAACACAGAGAAAAACGTCTTTATTGCAAATAAAACTTGAGATCTCTATTTGCTGTCTCCTTGAAGTTGATGTTGGTGGATTTTTTGAATTTTTTCGTCAAAATTTCATTTCGTACGATTTAGTATATTCGCATTCAGAAAATTAAAAATCAAACCGAATATTGCCCTCATTTTAGAAGTTTATCAGATAAAAGTCACCCTTAAGCGTACGATATTCTTTCTTCGAGTCTTGCGTTATCGCAAGGAACAAAAGAAATAAAGTGAATTTTCGAGAGAGGCTGTTTTCGAGGGTCACACAACGAGATATGTACAGCAAGATCAATGGACTTGATTGATCTTAACCCTTCGAGAGTTTGACGAAAAAAAATGACGTCGCGTAGGTCGGACAGGAGGGTCGGTCTCGAAATCTCATTCCGCGTCCGCAACTCTTCCTCAGCACGAAAAGGGGGTTGTACCGGGTTTCGCTGCACGCCACGTGATTTTGTGTGTGTGTGTGTGTGTGTGTATACTAGCTGTTACCCGTGACGTCGTCCGGGTGAACTTAGTATTTTTCATTATATGATCAGACGTGTATTTCCGCTGCGTATAAAAAAAAAACAAATCATATTAATACGAAAAATAATTATCGCAAAAAAAATCGCGATTCAGTCAGACGTACACGCAACTCATACTTTAACGGAATGAAATAGGGTGTTAAAAAATGTAACCTAATGACAGAAAACCAAAAGACGTTTGCTCATAAAAATGTGTACTGCATTATTACAAACCATTAATTTTAAACATTAATTCTACAAAATCGGATCCAAAATACACGTTTGAATAAAAGGATTTTCCTCCGTCCTTCAGACGTAAGCGTGCTCAGCCGAAAAGGGCCGTTTCAGAAATCAAGCTTCTGCAAAACATTCAGTTTCTGCAATTAAATAAAGTCTGAAACTAAACTTTTTTTTTCCTTCGGCAGAAAATACCACCTCGCAGCCCTAAGACAGAAAAGTTTGTTTTCTGACTTGGTTTCATCCGCGTCAGAGTCGCATTTTTTTTTCCAGCCTCGGAATATTCGTGCTATTTTTATCACATCAGCTATTCTGATTTTTGAGATGATATGAAAAATATCGTGTGTGGCAAGCGACGAAGCAAGACGATTTAAAAAGATGCGCGATGCCAGCTCGTGCTTCCGGCTTGAACAGTCAAGTTTTCACTGGCCTGAGATCGACTTGTGTCATTTTTGGTCACCGAAAAAGCTGTTACGTTTTTTTAAATCACAATTGTTTTTATTTTTCAATGTTTCAGGTTACTAGACGCCGACGTGCAGTTATTATGTTACAACGATGAGCGTGCAGGTTCAGCGACAGGCGCGGTACTCGCCGCAGGAAACCGTCAAAGTAAGTAGCCGAGAAAGTCTATTAACGGGACATTTTACATTTTCCATTTGGCCTTTTGGCTCGTGAATAGACCAAAACTGTACGTCTTACGATAATCCACTTTGAGCTTCCGCCAGCTCCTCCCACATATGTGCTCCACAGTTATATATCCCTTGGATAGTTGGTACAACCTATAAGAAGCATCGTACTTAAGCTTCGGAAGCTAGACATAAATTTCTCCGGTGTACGCAGTGTTTCTTGCTTGGCTCTTCGTTCCTCCCACTTCTCATCGATTTTCAAGCGAATAAAATTTTGAGCGAAAACGTCACTGGCCACGTAAAAAAAGTACGTCTTGAAATGAGCGTAAAATATCATTAACAGGGTGAAGAAAAAAGACGGTACGTAATTATCGAAATGAATCGTTATTCTGATCTTTTTACTCAAACTTTTGTTCGCTTGGAAATTAATGCGAAAAACGAGGGACGAAGATTAATTTATCACAGTAGCTGAAACGCGGTGATTATATCGCCAGAAGAGCATCCAAAAATTAGTCCCAAGTCGTCTCAAAAAGTGTCTTCATCCATTCGTCATCTCGCAAATAATCAATTAGCATATCCCCCTTAAGAAGAAATTAACCTTTTTTTTTCAAAGCCGCAGATTGTCAGTGCATCTTCGAAAGCAAAACGTAATTATTTCTCCCTTTTTTCTTTTATTTGGCAAAAATTACGTGGTTAACGTCATGGCTCATTCTGGACCGCGCATACAGAAAAAAAAACATGGCACGCGGTCACTCACATTGGGTAAAAGTTACTCTCCGTTACCGTACGTGAGGTAGCGTTCGATCCGAGAGAGAGAGAGAGAGAGAAGATGCGAGGGGTAGTAATCCAGGGAGGGATAATGCGTACGTGTCTGACCCTGAACTGTCGTGTATCACTGTATCGTGCTATAAATATAAACTTGTTATTTTTTCCCTCCTCTCTGCAATTTCGTTCGAGCTTTCCGTGTGTTCCATCACTCCATGTGTGCGAGTCCGTCGGTGTGGTGACCATACGCAGCTCCCTTATACACTTTCGAGCTACCCTTACGAAATCTCCGCGATTCATGTCCACATTTCGACGTTTCTGCCAGTCCTAGTATCGTTAGCCGGAGAGCATCGTATGTAAAGCCGTGTAAAAACAAGAGAGAGGCTTTGGCACCGAAGAAGAGCGAGATGAAGGGTAAAAAGAGTGAAACAGCAAAAGAGGGTGAGAAAGAATGAGGGTAGAGGTAAAGATCCGGGGGACAATTTTCCACGCGAATGATTCGCCATCCGGCAGCGGACCACACAGTCAGCGCAGTGCCTTTTTTCCTCACCGCTGTCTTAATTAATTTCGCGTGTGCACACGTGTCTCCGAACTCGGCGTGTGCAGAGCCGCCTCTCGCGTTCTCCACACGACGCAGCAGAGTCTCGTTACGAGGTTCATTCGAATTTTTTACACTCTGGGTGCAGCAATCTTCAATGGTTTTTTTGCGGGTGTTTGTTCTTTTTCCCTGATCAGAGAAAATCATCGTTGACTTTTATTCACTTTTTTTTCTTGATCAAAAAAGAACTCTAGTGAATCTCATATAGGTTGTGCTTTCTTCGAACTTTATTCGTTATTCGTTTATTTCAGAATGCTTTTACAAATGGTATTTTGTCCATTGTTCTACGGTAATTTCTCGCAGACTCACCGCTTTTCAAAAAACACTAAAAACGTCGGAATTGTTCTTGGCTTTCAAAGAATCAACGGATGTAGATACATTTTTTCATAGATTTTCCTTTAGGATCCTCTGGATTGATGAAAATTAATCCGCCTCTGTATTATTCCGGAATATACGAAACTATTCGGGGCGGCCAGTACTTTTGAACAGGACTGTACAGGATGTCCCGAAATTCGATGTTAATAATTCAAAGCTAGATTCGGATGAAATTCCGAGTCGAAATGGTTTTTAGTATTTTTTTTTACGACAAAAACCTAACGAGTTATTAATGGCCACAGTTTGTGCCAATCGGCGGCGCGGCCGCCCCTCTCCGTCGCCAAGCGCACGCGTCTCATTGGTACAACTATTTTAATCGATAACTCTATGGGGATTGGTCGAATGAAAAAGTGCTTATAGACTTTTCGATTCGTAATTTGATTCCTAATGTAGCCTTGCATTATTAATACCCAGTTCCAGGACATCCTGTATATAGATCCTTTAATATAATCATGTGCAAAGCTCTCTGAAATATTTGTACTCGTATCATTTGCTGCAGTCTAATATACGTTAATTTACAGATCAATGCTACAAATTTTCCGATCGATGTACGCATTGCGAGTGTTTTCATGATTCATTTGTACACTCCATCTCGGTATAATTAATCTCGCGTTGTTTTTTTTGTATCCGAATTTGGCTTTCAATATTAATCCTCAAATTTGGTAATGGCGAGGGAAAACGATTTTGACGAGGCTGAAATTTCGATGATACTCGATTTCGACGGTATCTCCTCGAGCCCACACGGAGTCTCTTGAACCTGCATAATCATGTGCGAAGCTCTCGAAAAATATTTATATTCGTTATAAATTTCGTATGCGCTCATTCGCTGTTAATTGAGCAGTGGGCCAATGTTTCATCATCGCAGGTATTTAAAACATCTCACGTGTGCTATAATATTCTCTCGTAGCTGAGTACGAGTGGGAGAATCTCTGGCAGCTGCTGAATCAGCAGCAGTAATCACGTTCGTGAGAGAGTGTGCAACTCGCGAGACTCGAGAGTCTGCGGTAATCCATGCTTGTAATCCCAGTCAGCGACTCAACTATATGTACGTTTCTATCTCTTTTCTGCACCCTCGAGAATATCGGCAGAGTGGAAAAGAGAGAGAGAGAGAGTTCCATCATTCCGATACGAATTCTCGTATTTCAATGAGTATTCTCCTATTGGTGGTTGGTTTTTTCAATCATACCCTTCAGGCGTGCACGACACTTCTTGTACCTGCGAATACTTTGCGTTTCATCAGCGGAAAATTAAGAGCCGAAATCACTGGTTTGAAATTTTTCCTGTATTAATTAATTATTAATTATTAATTACGGTAATAATAACGAATAATTTTAAGTTTGTGATAAAATAGTATAGGATAAAGGTAAAGGGAAAAGAAAAAAACATCAACATGTGCCTATTTCTTCGACGGGGACGAATTTATTTTAATCGATCGGTGTCTTGCGTATTTCGAATTTTTTCAAAATTTCCAGTTCTGTTTTTGGTATTCCCTTACTAAAATTTCAAAGTTTCCATGGAAGTCTCTTGAAATATTGGGAATAATATTTACAAATTTCTCTTTTTTTTTGTCATTTTTCCAGAATCCTTGAGAAGCCGACATTTTTTCAAGACTCCCCTGTGAATTAAATCACACGGATTTATCGGGGGAGTTTGAAAAATGGTGCGAGTTGAGGATATAAACGCGAGGGGGTGTATGGGAAAAAATTATGAAAATCTGTGGTCGAACTTTAGAAATCTGCCAAAAATCGAAAAATTAAGATATTTTGATGAACCAAAGGCGGTATATTGGGGAGAAAACTTGCGAAGAATATACGAGCATTAAGGGAAATGTTGACCTGAATTGCAAAAAATGTATTCATATTATCTCCTTCATCCTTTTGGTTTTAGGATACTGGAAAACTTTTGTCAAAAAAAATGTGTAATTGCCTTTATATATTTGAGATGAAACATTATTATATTTCAATTTTGGTTATTACATCTGGGATGAATAAAGAAGTAGAAAAAAATTGATAAATGAGTCGTGTCGCGTGGTGCTCGAACCAATAACAAGAATTCCTCTTCAATAAAAGTGAGTCAGGCTAAAAACTGGTTCCTGCGCCAATTTTGCGAAAATATTTCAGAAAAATTCTCGAGCTTCGATGCCCACGAGTTCGACCTTTGCCTTGTGGTTACTGGCACTCGAAAAGGACAAGGGTCGCGTGAGTTCCCTCTAAAACCCAGAGAACCAGAAAAAAGGGTAGGGTAAGAGAGATAGCAAGGGGAACGTGAGAAACTGTGAAAGGGGATGAATCGTGCGAGATTTTTGGACGCGAGGGTTTTCTCGGCCACGCCCTAGTCATGAGGACGAGATGATACCGTTTTGTGTCATGAACTTCTCACGCATACTCCTTAAGGTTTCCGGACGTCTCGTGAACAATCAGCTGGGAATAATGTTGCGAGAAGCATTATGGTTTTATTTCATAAATAAAGCAGAGGAGACCGGTTCTTTCTCCGAATTTGTTGAAAAAAGAAAATTTATGAAAGAAGCTTTTGTGTTGACAATTATTAGTGTCGAATAATAATGTCAAAAGTTCTCTTTTAATTAGACACTTTTAATTTTTTTCGTATGATAATATTCTGATGAAAAAATGTCATAAACTATAATTTTAATGAAAATTTCATCTTAACAATCAATTAAGAAAAAATTATCACGCTGTTAATAGCACTGCTCAACAAAGTAATTCACCCTTAATTTTGATCTGCAGACTTTCGTGAATGATTATAGACAATTTACCAAGAAAGTCACGAGAGTACGAGCTTGATTCGAGTTTTTATGTTTTGGAGGAGGTCTGAAAGTTCAATAGCATATTGAACATTTATAAAAATTATTTATATTTATGAAACCATTAAACAAGAATTTTCCGGGCTTCTTCAGATTGAACAACTCATTTTTTCAACTGA
Organism: Heteropelma amictum; assembly: GCA_959613375.1. NCBI lineage: Eukaryota > Metazoa > Arthropoda > Insecta > Hymenoptera > Ichneumonidae > Heteropelma > Heteropelma amictum. The sequence goes on along the minus strand of OY390726.1, from coordinate 3,537,973 downwards.
TACAGTAAACATTCAGGTATCACAAAAATAATTTATAAATAAAAATTTAAAAAATGTTCAACTCTGCTCAAAGTCGTTCAGTTAAATGCTATTACTTTGCTGCTTTTCTTCATAATTTTACGTGAATATATTGGAATGCCGCTTGAACAAGAAATCTGTAGTGCTATTTGTTATAACGGTTATCTTCCGGTACAGTACGTTTCATTAACGTCCCATTGAAATACGTGATGTAATACAGAGTATTTGTTTGCTGTACTGTGACCATTTGGGATAATTTTCTCACTCGATTAAGCTTCATTTTTAATCAGCGATTGTTTACAATCAAAGTAATACACCCTTGAGAGGAAACAGCTAGTATATCAAAGGCTGAGGGTGCATTTCCAGCAATATCGAAGAATAAATACAAACATGCACATACGATCACGATCCTCACGGAATGGCAGAGCCTTTAATGTGCTATACTGCCCTTCCTCTCAGATACGACTGTTGGGGCGTCGGATAATTAAAGATACAACGCCACCGCCCCGTCTCTGGTTTTGCGGAGAACACGGGCACATTTGCGAAGGGTGCAATGGTGGCTGAAACGAGCCGGCGACGACGGTATGGTGGACGTGGTCGTTTGGAGCCAGCATCCTGTACCGTCTCTGAACCCAGAGAGTTTATACACGAGAAACTTGTCTTTCTTCCACCCTCTGATGTTTCTCCGCTCTGTTGTGGCAAGGCGTGAGCGGTTAATTGGCTTACGCCCGCGGAATATTACACCCCTGGCAGCCACGAGGTTAAATTCAGTCAGAGAATTATGCGAACCTTCATATATTAGACTACTTCGAAAAAAGTGGACATATTTTTTTTCGCTATGGTTGTAAAAAAGTTTCCTCCATATTGACCGAAAAACCTGTCAAAGGGGACAATTTTCATCCCGATTTAAAAGAGTCGCCCCTGTTCTTCGAGATTTCTACGCGATAAGCATGGGATTTTTCTTTAAATACCAAGTTTCGTAACGTTACTCGGCACGGAGAAATACATTTTAAGAATAAGTATTTTTGCTGATAATATTATGCCGATAATAATTTTGTCTCGGATTTTACCGTAATTATTTTTTCCATTTGGGCTGACATATTTTCATTTCCTCCAAACGATAATGTCCAAAGTGTAACGGTACAGTTTCGATCGAACACATTCTACGGTGTCTCAAATTATCGGGTTATTTGATAGCATTGTTTGGACCCCAACTCGCTTGAAAAAATAGTAGGGAGGAAATATGACGAAATAGGACTTTTTCCTTTTTTTTTCTAGCTTGAAACACGATTCTCTCGAGAAACACGCCCTCGTGAACATTCCCGTGGTTTGTCGTTGAGAAATTCGGCGTGACGCACTTGTAGATTGGAAAAGCAGTGGGGGGGAGTATAAGAGGGGATAAACCTATATAGCATCGAGGGTGGTTTTGCTCAGATAACGCTGAAGATGTACCCACGCGGTCATGGAAGACCATCGATTAGCGATTCTGCGAGATCGATCTCTCCTCCGCGTGTCTCCAGGGATTTATTACAGATCTGGCTCAGGAGGGGAGAGTCGGTCTGCTGTTCTGATAAATTTCGAAATTTTGGTCCCACTTTTAAACAAAATTTACCTTTCGTACATCGTTTTTTTTTTGAAGGCACGATATATTTAGGAACCTTTTGACTGTTGGGGTTGTTTTCGCGGTCGTCATTATGTACCATCGTTTGGTGGACAGAAAACAGAATATTAAGGTGGTTGCCTGGCTAAAACTGTTTTTTTTAGGAATTGTGGAAAATTTTGAGAGCAGATTCGGAGCGTTAATGCACGATCAGTCGCAAAATTTTAATTGGATCCAGAATTTAGTTGCACAAATATCGTTGATCGAAGATATACTGCACTACATATTTATGCAGAGCGATAGAAAATTCTACATTTTTTGTGATAATTTTGTAATAAAAATAATAAACTAATATTAAAGAATAATTTAAAAAATATATGTAAATATAATACCATATAAAATAATAGATGTAAACGCCTAATATTTTTTGCAAATTCTGCAATTTATATATACGAATTTCCGTACATTGACTGATGAAACTTTTTGTCATGACCGCCACGAAACAACTGCCTCAATTCTAACCCTTGTTAATTGAAGCTCTAGACTCCCCTAGCTTACTCCTCGACGTTGTAAATAATCTTCAGGCGTTTATTGATAGCTCGTCGTATTCGTGAACGATGTTGAACATATATTCGAGATTTTTCACATTATGGTTTCCAAGGCTAAGGTAAGGTATACTTATCGCTTCGCAAGTACGATTCGTACATTTTTAAAAAATTTCTTTCAATTATTGTCGCTCAGATTTTTTCGGATATAATTAGACATGGTTTATTTTAGAAAGTCCTCCACATTCTAAATTTAATAAATAGCACACATTTTCCTCAAACATATCGATATGTACCCAGACACGAATGTAGACCACGAGCACAAGAATCACCCACGAAACGTCGATGAAAGTTTTTTTTTTCTCACAAACTGAATACTTTTCAATATAAATATAATTTTCATTGAATCCTTTTCAGTCTTTATTCGTATTATTCATAGCAACCAAATTCCTGAAGAAAAGTTATGTATCCACAGAAAATGACAATTTTTTCAGTGTAGTTGTATAAATATTATCGAATGCAACCTTCAAAAAAGCACTATAATTCATGCTATTGCGAACAATTATTTAAAACGATTCTGCTTTAATTTAACAACAGATTTAGAAAAATGTATCAATCGGTTGATGAATTTCGGCTTTTTTATTGGTATTTTTGAGAAATTACGATAAATATTGATAAATCATTCGCTTAAGGTGGCTGTCGTGCCCGGTCTCCCCTATGTACCATTTCTTGATTCTGGGTGTGAGCTTTTGGCCGGCAGAGTATACGTATTAATTTTGGAATATTTTGTCAACAATTGCCTGGATTTTCCCTCGCCCCGATTCATCATTCTTATCCACCATCTTATCATATCTCTTATCTCAAATCGTTCACGTCGCTATGTGTATTCACCCTTCAAGATATATCCCACCTTCGTCTCTCGTGCATCCTCTATGATGCTAAAGCCCGTCTGATCGTTGTGGAATAAAGCTCGCGATCGATGCACTTATACGCTATATAAATCGTGATAGTCGAATAAGCTTCGAGTGCAGGGAGAATCTCTTCAGACGATGATTTCTTCTGGCATATTGCATCGCATATATCGCGCAGATAAAATCTTCGTATATGGAGATTAAAGAGAACGATAGCGTCCAAATTCTGAGGCAGGGGAGGAAAATGAAGAGCGGAGCGGGCAGGAGGAAGAAGCGAGGAAAGCTAATCACCAGCTCCCGTGAAATTCACCGTCTCGGAAGATAAGAAAACGTTCCTTTTCGCACGGTGTCTGAAATTTTTCGACTCTCCAGAGTTTTTTCCCCCGTTCTGACGACCCTCGCTCTCGACTGTCGCCCTTCTTCGTTCTATTCCAATTTATATACAGGGTGATGCACATCGAGCATCGAGCACATTAACTGCGACTTCCACGGTCGATATTCCGAGCAAAACCGTGCATTTTTTTGAAATGGTTTTTAAACGAGAAGCTATAGAATCGCATCTCGAAAATTCTGAGCAAAGATGAAAATTCGATATACTTCACAAGCGCGAAAGCTGATCGCCGGGTGACGAGAGTAATTTCAGAGAGAGAAATCAGCAAATTTCGGTCCATACGAAGAATATCTCGTCTGCACGAGAATGAGATGCTGTGTTTACATTGAACCACCCGCCTTATTTCTGATTTTTGGGTTTTAATTCCACAGTCCTGAAGCTTGATCTGGGCTTTTGATTTTGGTTTCGAACTTTGGAATTTTTGTTATTATTGCTCTTCGTTTGACAGCTCTTTGAAAAAAAAACAAGTAGCCAAGTGGTTTTGCTCAGAATATTGCCTAGAATCTGTCATTTTTGCATGTCGTACTTTATTTGAAGCAGCCTGTACATAAACACTGTCATTGCAGCTTTTACCGTTCCACCCAGCGTGAGACACGAGAGTCTCGTGATAAGCCTCCTTAATCGAAGATTAATATTACCGAGTCTACTGTCATATGCATATAAAGTGCATGTATATACAATAAACTATATACCGACATCGCCAGCCAACGTCACGCATCAAGATTAAGGGGTTTTCAGTCTGCTTTGCACGAACTCTCGCTTCCTATCTCATCTATATAATACATATATACATATATACAGAAAATATGTATTAAATACATGTTTTCCATGATCACAAAAACGCTGACCGATTGTGACACATTTGTACTGAATATGCCCGATGTTCATCGAGCATGGGTCAATCTCAAGAAAACGTAACATTCGCCATCTCGTCACACGTGGAACGTTTGAAACACGTCAGTGAAATTTCTGAAAATTGTTCTTCCGCGACAAAAAAAATGCGCCCTCTGTCTGAAAACTACCCTTTTCGAGCTTCAAAGAGTTTTTGTTAAGAACTTTTTACATTCGATTCTTACATCAGATGCAAAGAACGACGACGAATCATTCCACGATCTCGCTTATAAAAAATACTCCAAACGAATCTGGCGCGTGAATCCACTGGGAGCATCGGGCGGGACTTTCTTCTAACCCAATGCGGTGAAATTTGAGTAAAAAAACTCGATCTTCCAACGTATCTGAGATTATTCAAACATGGCCAATAAAAGTTTCACACGTCCTCCGTACAAACTTTTCCTACATCTCACTCTTTCACCATGGACCAAGATGCTGCAATTTTCACACACACACACACACCGTATACGTCCGCCTACGCGAATCGCCAGCGCGAAAGAAAAAAAGCGTCGAAAATCCGTTTATTTTGCGATCGACTCCGCTTCAGGCTATCGCCTTCGTCTTCCGGGTTACGAACCTGCGTTACAAGCCTTTTTCCGATACGATCACAAGCCCACGAGGAAGGAAAACTTTTCATTCTCCTTTCCACATGTTTTCATCCCTTGCTTTTGATACTCGCATACAGCCCCGCCATTTTTCGCGCGATATTCTTTTCCTCCTTACCCACTCGTCGTTTTCTCCACTTTCTTATCCACGTGCTTTGAACCTTCCTACGTCCCTTAGGAATTGAGAATCGATACGACATCATGCCTGTGGAGCAGCAGAGAAATTCTGCAACTTTGCGCGATATTTCTTCTTCCTCTTCCCTCTCTCTCTCTCTCTCTCTCTCTCTCTGCTACCTCTTGCTCGTGAACTTACACCCACGCACATTCGGCAGAGGGGTTGCTTCGAGGAAAGGAAAGAGAGGACGAGCGGGAGGTCTCGGAACTTCTAGAATTCAGGGGGTTTCCGGATATTTATGTGACAGCAGCTGTAACGCTGGAAGCGAGAGCACCGCACCAGCCACCCTTCCTCCGTGAAACACGCGGCGAGCGCGCGAGCACACCCTCTCTATTCCCTTATACCCCAAAAAGCTCCGGCTGTGCTGGTCCTCCGGTGGCTCTCTCGAACCTCCGAATCCAACTCTGGCTTTTTCTCTCGGATCGCTCGAAAGTCGCCCATAAACCGGAGCGCATACTTTGAGGGAGGAAAAAAAAACACGGCATAAACGCGATCCGTTTTGTTTTGCTGAAAAAAATGCTCCTTCCAGGCGTTCCGAGTTGAGATGAAATTGAAACAACAAATGAGAAGTTATTTAAAAGCAACGAGAGAGGACCGTTATATCTTTGCGAATTGTTATTACTGGCTCGTTAAAAACGAACGTTTTTTCAAATTACACGATTTAAGAGTAAAACAACTTATTTTCGTTCGACATTTTTTTCATTTATTCCGATTATTCTGTTCACGACCCTGTCGTCGTTATCAGCGTGTCTATTTTTGGGAAAAAACACACAATTCCATTTTGATTTTTTATTCGATATTCTAAAAACGCTACAACCCCCACGAAAACAGTCGATTATTCCTGGAGTTATTTACCATTCAATTGTTATTTAATTTTGAAAATTTTCTTTTTCCTAAGTAAGCATACGATTGTATCGTGGAAACGCAAATCTGGACCCAGAGTTCGGAAAAACTAGAAAATTCTTCTTTTCCTCGTTGCATTAAAGCAGACATATTAATGAAACGACAGGGGATGTAAAATCGTAGTACTTAATTTTGAATGTACCGCAAATTTTTGACTGGACTTATCTTTCTTATAATAATGAAAAAAGGGAATATGATCATCAACCGCCTATTTTGAATGGTACCAGGAGGAAGGAGACGAACGCGACATTGATTCATGAATGCGCAAATTGACGATAATTAAAAGAACAGTAATACCAATAAGACTTTCATCCCTGAGTTTGCGTTAGTTATCGCATTAAATCCTTTGGCATGAGCAATGCCAAGACCCTTACGGGGTTAATCCTTTCTACACGGAGCAAGTTGCTCGAAGGGAGCTCTGCACTCATGAGGAACCGGGGTGGGCAGAAGTGAAGGAACAGGGGGCAGTATTGTAGTATTAAGCGTCCCACAACTTTCTTAATTGGGCATCTTTAATGAGACAAACCGGTGTGAGCTTTAAGGGGATCGTAAAGAAACTTGGGCTGAAACTTCGACACCGACACAGTAAAAGGTACGCGCACCTTGAGTTATTCCGAGCTTTTAGGATGAAACGATTTTTTGATATACTCGTCCGATATTGCGATTCGAATCAAAATAAAAGAAAATTATTTCTCTTAAGGTTGCTCGGTCGGTGCAATGCAACCCCAATGGAATTGAAAAATTGAGTACGAATTTCCGGTACTTGCCGATGGTATGAAAATTTGAAAATCAATCGGTCATATACGGAATATACACACGAGAAAGTTGGTCTCTGATCACAGTATCGAAAAGTTATGAATAAATCGTTGCAAAAACGACAATTTGAAAAAATGTGGAGAATTTTTTCCCATACGAAATAAATTCACCGATTTTTTTCCGAACACACGTGTATTTTTTCGAAATTTCATAAAAATTACCGATTATTGTTAATGATTCACTATACAAAAGTGGTTTCAAGTATAAAAATTCAGTCTAATTATCTTTTTTTGCAGAAGTATCAATGACAAATTGAATTATCGAATGCACATTCCCTTTCGAAATTTCACTGAAACGCAATGACTTTCTCTCTGGACTTTTCGACCGAAACAATTGTTGACAAACTTCATACATTCAGCCTACTCGATACAACGGTATTCAGGAGATTGATTTAACAATGCAGCTATATCTTTTAACCAAAGTCACCTGAAGCAGGGGTTTCTTTTTTACAATTAAAGATATAATTGACTTTTTTCGGGGTTGAGGTCAAGAGCTAAGTTTCCTGGTTGAAAAAAAGTCTCATTTCGTCATGAATTGCGGATTTTTTATGATAAGGGTGACCCGTATTATCTCGCGTTCCCGATTCACCAGAGGGAGGAGAAAAAGAGACTTCTCGAAGCGATGAGATACTCGAGATTTCCCTGTAGCTCCTCCGAAGTCTAGGGACCCTCCCTCCAAATGGTAATTTTGCCCGTGAAGGCCAAAAAGAGGGAAAGGACGAAGACGACGTAAAAGAAAGGAGATATCCAGAGAAATGGGAGAAAACGAGGAGAGTACACGCATTCCTTGCGTACACGTAGGTTGCCGGAATTTTCAGGGACTCGATGTGTAAACTTTCACCCTCAAGTTGCTCTCCATTTTACGTACCTTTTTCTCTTTTTCTCTCCCTCGATTTCAGTTTTCTCCGTCCCAGTTGCATCTGCAAAATTTGTCCACTCGTTTTTATTTGGTCCTGTCCAACAGCAGCATTGCTCAGCGACCAAAAACTCGAGGAATCAATTTCTCGTGCCTCCAATTACTGTGAATTTTTCTAAAAATTCGTTCTTTATAAACGAAAATTCACGGTGGATGGTGGAAAAACCCAAATCCATCAATATCACTTCCAATTTCCTCTCTATAAATAAAACGTGTCGCACAGGTGAAACGCAGAAAAAAAGTGAGCGTATTTATAGTGAGTTATAGCACTTTCTGCCGAGTGTGAAATTTTATTCGCGCATCGTATATCACCAGAATGGTGACACGTTATTTTTCGTGAAATTCATCTTCTCTTCGTTCTCGGCTCGTTTGTTCGTTCGAGCGTAGGTAGAATATACCGCAATTTATCCATAGATCGGAAATAAATACAGGCTGGTCCATTTGAATGGAGACACGTCATTATTCCGAAAATCTCGTGAATATATATATTTTCCATCACGGAATTATAATACGACATTCGCATAACAAATTTCAACTCGGAGCGTTTTATTTTCTTTCGAAAAGTTGTTATTTCTCATTTTTTCGAAATATATAAAACTCGTTCACTGCTGCTCGATTGTTCGAAGAATGGAATATGCTCGAATTGGTCCAGAGTGCCCTGCGTGATTAAAAAAATAGCTGTGCTTTCGAACAGTCAAATGGTTTCAAATTGTAATGTCCTGATTATTAATTTAGAAAATTGAAAAATGTTTTATTATCCGAATAAAAAGCGAGCAGCATCCACACCCAAACAACAATACGCACGATTGCAGTTATCGATTATCCGAACTGTCGATAGTCGCGGTTCTACCGCACGTATTTAGATATTCTCGAAAAAGAAACATTTTGCGTAAAAGTTTTTCATTTTTTCACGTAGACTACGGTATATCGACATTTCCCAAAAAACGAAGTCACCCAATTGGTTTCATCGTCATCGTATACGACAGAACGTCATATGAATTCGAAATATATTTTTTCGCGAATTCCGAAAGTTCTGGAAATATTAAGGTGCGTCCCAATTTAAATTGGACCCCCTTGTATGTATAGGGTATGCACGCGGGTCTTTCCCTCTACGATTTTACTCCAGAATTCAGCCTTCCGTTGCAAGAGTGTCGAGGATCTCAAACGAATGAAGATTCGCCCCTGCGATGCTGTGCAACTTTCATATACACCGCTTAAGGTTGCTGTCATTAACGATAATCGCAAAGAACGTAAACGATTCGTATAGCATGAAAATAAAGATGAAACCAAAAAGCGAATGATGACACTCGAACCCTTTCGTGGTCATAAACAAAACTCGGAGAGAAAGTCTGCTGAAAAAATTATAAACGAAAAAACCTTCTGATACTCCGTGTGAAATACAAGAATTACATTTTTTTAATTCTTTCGGGCACGATATTTTTATTTCTCTGAAATTCGACTATAATTATTTCGAGATACTCTAACGAGGAATTATGTACGTTGCAAGAGTGAATGACGATTTTTTTCTTATAATGTTGAAGTTCGCAACGCTGCAATTTCAGTCTTGTAAATTTCCAATCGGATTTTATTGAAATTTACTCTTGACGTTACAAATTGCACAATCGCTAAACTACAACGCCATATATTCTGTCGATGAAGGAATTAAAGCGTTATACTTTCGTTGTATTCCAACGAAAGATTTATTTCAATTTAATTCAGGAATGAAATTGGAAATGTTTTTCATTGAAATTTTATGATCTTGAAGGTTGCATCGTTGGATCTCAACGAAAACTCGAATTTTTTCGCTTTCCTACATTCAATTTGCCTGCATTTTTATTACATTTTCAATCTTTGTTCACGAGTGTCATCATTTCGAAAAACTGCTCAAATGTATTCGGCAAATCGAAGAATATCGACGATGATCAAAAAATTACCGTACATTTCGTTGGAATCCAACGATGCAAACTTCAAAGTCATGAAATTTTAACGTGTTTTCGATAGAATATTTTTTGTTCACTGCAAACTTATTCTCAGATTATTCTGTTGGAATCATTAAATTTAGACAGTGAAATAAATAAAACCCCATGGAGAACAAGATTGGCAAAAATAATTTAAAAAAGAGTAACCTGTGTGTAGCACTATCTTATCAATATTCGTTTAGAAGTGAATAAGGGGTAATAAAAAGACAGTGTAACTTTCTCGCTTGTAATATTAGAACGGATTTCTCACATATTATCTATTTTTCTATCACTTTACCCATCACAAGACTTTCGAGTACCCCGACGAACTCAATTATCTATCTACTTTTGACTGCATGGAATGCTGGGAATTAAATGGCTCAGGTGTCAGGTCGTATCGAGCAAATTAAAATCGTTAAAGTCGCTGTGTTTGCATGAAAAAGGTTTGTGTACATAAAGGGTTTATCCACAGACTAAAAGCGTAAAAAACAGGCTTCGTTTTTTGTTTTTTGTTCGGGGATCGTGACGATAAACCGAGGGGGATTTTAACCGAGAGGTACGATAGCCAAGTGGAAATAGTCAGTGTTAGTCAGACGCCTGTAATACAGTTGCATTTCGCGTTCCGCCATTCCTGTACCGGTCTGGCTAAAATATTGTCCCGTTATCCTTCCTCTGCTCGCGAGTATTATCACAATTCCCCTTTTCTTCTCAGCTCCAACGATATATTTGCGCAAAAACTTCACCCTGAATTTACGAACTTTCACCGAAGGTGGATTCTACGGTACAAACAGCGTCATAAACGCGATCGCTTAAAGTTCAGTCGTGTCGTTTTGCAAGTTTGAATGTGGATATACACGTGATGGACGTCTCTCGTGCATTCGGCAAGTATTTTTATGGATCTTGTTCGAAATTCTTTGCAGCTCCAGTCTGTTTTTTCTTGTATTAAAAACGTGTTTCCTTCCACGTCATTTTCACTGAAACTGCGAGTTTAATCGCCTGCTTAGCTAGCCGAAACGAGTGATTTTCAGGCTAGCGCGAAGTTTTTCTGCACAAAAGCTGACGAAAAATGTCGAGTACGTTCGGAAAACCTCTTTTATTTTCATATCGAAGAAATTCGTTTTTTGCATACGCACTTGAGTTTTTTCAACATTCTTCCCGCATTTTGGGATTCGGATTGCAATAAAAATTCCGAGACAGCACACAAGTCACAAATAACGAAAAACCTTCGTGTACCGGAAATGATGAATAGTTTTCTATTACATATTTTGGATTATTCCTTCAAAAAATTGCAGAACACTAAAGAAATTTCGAAAAAATTCAAAGTATATTGAAAAAAATCAGCTAATCACTTTAACATAAAAGGAAAAGAAGTTCTCCGAGTATATTTCAATTTTTCAATATTAGAGTGCTGCGCACTCGACTATTCGGTGGAAAATCACTCTATTTTCGTACCAATGGACGTTTTTTTGTCTCTTGACGATAATAATTCGTCGATAATTCTTCGATAACAAAAGTTACATCCAACCTTTCGATTTTCGTTTCAATCAAAGTCCGTTTTTAAATATCTCGGGCATGTTTATACATTAATTTATTTCCCTTATATTTTTACGTTTGTTACGATTAATCTCAACGTATTTTCTTCGCCTTTGGCTTTTTCGTTGTTTTTTCCACCCTCTCGCCCCGTGATTTCAGTATTTTGTTTTGTTCATCGTAAATAATATTATCGAACATGTCGGAGGAGGGCGACGAATTGAATCGTGCAACAGCAAACCTGTGGTGATTTGTTGTGCAAAAAATGGTCTGCATGCGAGGCTCTCGACGGTGGAGCCTTTTGCGGTGCGGTACGGCGATGTATATTCAACTCGCAAGGGATGTTGATCGAAGAGAGACAGGGAGCGATAATTCTGCGGGGTTGAGACGCGACGTGCGTGACGTTATGTGACGTTGATGTTGAGAGCCGGGAAGAAGCGAAGAAAATGGGAATCGCGAGCAGGCTATTCAATGGCACTCGTTGCGATCGCACTTTCGAACTTTTCAAAGCTTCTTCCTCTTTTTCATTCGAGTTATTTTTATCCTACACAGCGTATATCTTTGTCGGCACGATGAAAATTCTGTCAGGAACCGATAACGAGATTTCGTTCGCATCAACACGAATTCACCATATACGTATAAAGACCTTTCTGTTTTTTCGTTGCTTTCTGTGAAACGAGAAATGTGACGTAACTTGGAACTATTGACATGAAAAACTATTGAAAAAATATTTTCAAAAACGTGAATGGACACAACGTATAAACACCTTTCTGTTTTTTCGTTGCTTTCTGCGAAACGAGAAATGTGACGTAACTTGGAAACTATTGGCGCAAAAAACTATTGAAAAAATATTTTCAAAAACGCGAATGGACACGACGTATAAAGACCTTTCTGTTTTTTCGTTGCTTTCTGCGAAACGAAAAATGTGACGTAACTTGGAAAGTATTGACGCGAGAAACTATTGAAAAAATATTTTCAAAAACGCGAATGAACACTAGTTTCCAATTTTCAAACCGAAAAAAATTGATTGATAGTACAAATTATTAAACAATAATTCATTTTGATATAATCACTGTATTTTTTTTTTACAACGACGCAAAATTTAACATCAGGAATATTTGATTCGTCAAACTCGAGATGTATTATCCATTTTTTTATTAATCGGGAAAAAATAAATGAATAAAAGTGAACTTAAAAATGTGTGTTTTTGTTGTCTCAAGAGGCCGCAATATTTATGAAAATCATGAATAATGACGTGAATTATAGATGGGATTCCTCCTCGTCATAGCGTTGGTTGATTTTTGAAAAGAGCATCCGAGCTGCTTATTTATTTCGAATTAAATTTGTTCACTCGTTTGACCGTTGACAGGACAAGAAAGCGGCTTCTGTTTTCATTTCGTATGATTTTTTCCTGTGCATCATAGCGAACTGGTTACGAATTTCGCTCACGTCAGCCCGCTATTGTACAATTTTTTTCGCTTCGTTTCTGAAACTGCGTTACCCACGACGCGCTGAAAATACGAGGGAAGGAAGATGATGGAAAAGTTGGAAAAATAACTTGACAACTGAATGCAAAAACTTGTACTTTTGTTGTCGATTTTATTACTATTGTTTCTTTCGGTGTGGAAATTAATCGACAGTAAGATCCGTACATGCATTAATATTATGTTCCTGCACTCGCGCAGGAAAATTTATTTTTTAAATTTATTGTCGAGAGGTAAAGAACACCCAATCATTTGAAGAGAAGAGGAAAGAGTCATTTGAAGTTATCTCGTGGAGTTATCAAGTGAAGCTTATCTTCTCAGTTTCGAAAATATCCGATTGTTTCTTTCTTAAAAAGTAAGAAAAAAAATAGAGAAAAGCTTCGCTTTTTGAAATATTTTCATTCTTTCGTAGAGCGACCTTTAATGATCAGGTGCTGATCGTGTCATTATTTCTCACCTGCCGACTGGGCTGGACATAAACTCGCTAATATCAGAGCCGATAAAACACTCAGTTGCCACATCTTTGACTGTCTTTTTCGACTTTTGTGAGTAATCCAAACGCGATCTAATAAATCCAAAGCAGAAAGACCATAAGTTTTTATTTCTCCGCCGTCTGAAAAATCCTTCACGTTGCAAAGTACAATCCATATTGTGCGGACGATTCGATCAATGGAATTGTCAATTTTTGAAAATACAAATAATATAAAATAACAGCAGAATGTGAATCTGTATTTTGATATTTGTTTAATCTTAATCTCGGCCAAGTTGAGGTCGAATTCTCTATTTCAAAGTATTTGCAATAGAGAAATGATACTTATGTGAGATGACATCTCGTGATCGGTAAAGATTACAAGTCCACAATAGTACGATAGAAAAATATTACTACGTCCGAATATCTTTCTTTTTCGAATATTTGATATTATCGATATTGAATATAATTTCATATCGTATTATTTATAGCTAAGGTATTCGGCGAAAATCGATTGAAAGACGCGTCCAATTCAAGAAATACGCGGTACTCACGAGAAAATAAGCCGTAGGTCGGTTTTGCACGGATCCTCGATTAACCCCAGATGACAAGATACCTCGAGATTCTCGACGTTCTCCTTGCTTGCTTCTGACTTTGCGCAGGGCTCACCGCTTTTATAAACGCGTGGGTCTCTCCTCTCTTCCGATATATTTCGTTTGTACCGATATATTATAGGTCGGATAACGAACAATGAGCAAACGGCAGACAATAGTTTCCTAGGATCGATAGAAAAAAGACTATTTTTTTATCTTCGATATACCAAAAAATTAATTCGTTAGGAGGTAAAAAAAAACCGATTTAAAAATATGACTTTGTGTCAACATTAAGGGTTTCTCATCGGAAATGTTCATTTTCCTCTTTTGAAGTAACCATGGACAAATTCGTTTTAAAACTTTGAAATTTTGTAAGTCGCCAGCTGTTGGGCATAACGCAAAAATTCTGAGCCACGTTACCGAACATTCATTAACGGAATATATATGATGTGCAAAAATTCCGGACAAGTACATTCCCATGCAACGTATTCCTAAATATTGAACAAATATCTTGCATTAAGAGCCACGAACACCGAATTCATGAATCTGTCGATTAATGTAGAATAAAATGATCAGCAACAGGTGATTAATTCAATATCTAGATGAATACTCAACGTCACGATACAAGCGTTAATAGACCCGTGTAATTTGACGTCAGAACATCTGCTGACGATAACTGAGGTGTGCGATTGCGAAATGACATGACTGGAGACGACTGAGCAGAGCTTACGTGCTCGTGCTAGTTGTAAATGACTTTTTGTGGACTATGTCCACAGCTACGAAATTTCTGTTTTTTCCACGCAATTGAAAAAAAATGTACGATTCAGTATGTCATAAAGATGTATTTATAATAGAATATTGTGAAACAAAATTTTGAAACTACCGAAAACGGAGTTGGTCGGCGTATAGCAAGTCGCGGTGCGCTCGAGAAGCTCGGTCCAGTCGCTACCGCGACTCTTGACTTCAAAAATTGTAAAATGCGTAAGAAGAATGATGAAAGTTGCCATTCCTACTACTTTTTATTTAACTAGGGATTAGAGACGCGCGCTCACGCGCGCGACCGGCTGCATTTTCGCGCTGCAGCGCTGCATCTTGAATTAAGTATAGACCCCTACAGAACACATTATAATTCGGCATAAGTAGCAAATGGTGAAAAGCAGGAAATTTTTAGATTCACAAATGGAGTACAAATAATAATGATTAATAAATCATAAATAATCTTCATAGATTTTCATGGAGTTGTCGATCGTTCCTCTCATCCGCCGATCGAACGCTGGACCGGAAGTTGTGCTGAAAATTCTGAAACTAATTTTCCGAAAACCGGAATAGATGCAAATTGCTCAGAGTCGCTTCCTCTGCGCGTGGTTAAATTTTCATCGAGTTGTCGATCGTTCCTCTCGTTCGCCTATCTCACGCTGGACCGGAAGCTGCGCCACGAAAATTCTGAAACTAATTTTCCGAAAACCGGAATAGATGCAAATTGCTCAGAGTCGCTTCCTCTGCGCGTGGTTAAATTTTCATCGAGTTGTCGATCGTTCCTCTCGTTCGCCTATCTCACGCTGGACCGGAAGCTGCGCCACGAAAATTCTGAAACTAATTTTCCGAAAACCGGAATAGATGCAAATTGCTCAGAGTCGCTTCCTCTGCGCGTGGTTAAATTTTCATCGAGTTGTCGATCGTTCCTCTCGTTCGCCTATCTCACGCTGGACCGGAAGCTGCGCCACGAAAATTCTGAAACTAATTTTCCGCAAACCGGAATAGATGCAAATTGCTCAGAGTCGCTTCCTCTGCGCGTGGTTAAGGCATCTTCTCACTTTAAGCGCCTCAAAAATAGGCTGTTTTTGCGATTTTTTTTCGAGGATTTTTGCTTAAAATTATGGGATAAAACGGATTCTATGTAATAAACACATCTTTCAAGTACATGAAAAAATTTTTTTTTAATTTTTTTAAACAATTATTATAATACATCAGTAGCATCGAAAAACCCGTGTAAAAATGTTATGGTCGTGGCTTGTTGATGGTATCTCCGAGACGGGTCGTCTGAAACAAAAAAATAAAACTGTTTTAGATTCAGTATGTCAGTGGTTACAGCGCATATCATCAGATTTTTGATATTCGCGAAAATAACAAAATGGCGCACGTTTTTCGAAAAAGTAAAAAAAAACCACGATTTTTTTGCAGTTTTTTGTAAAAAAAAAATTCTTAAAATCAAAATTTCAAAAATCTGATGATATGCGCTATAGCCATAACTATGAAGCATATGTCATTCAAATTTCATGACAATCGGCCGGATATTTTCCGAAATTTCATCAACAAAGCACCGAAAAACCTTGTTTTGAGATAACTGCGTTTAAAGTTTTGGTTGCAGAAAAATCATGAAAAAACCTTACCTCGGGTTAATCAACGATGCCTGCTCCATACAATGGACCTTCCGATTCTTCGTAGAAGGTGTGTTCGTCCAAAATAGCTTCCCTTCGTCTCGACCTAGTCTCTTTTGAAGCGTTAGAGCTGCGGCGGTTCCCTACGCGTACGCGATCACTGTCGCGTTATGAGCCCACAAAACGTATTGATACCACTCAATCCAACACCAATCAAACGCATAACGTACACTAAACGACGATTGATTTCGTACCCAGTTGAGATTAATGGGCATGAGTTAATATATTTTTCTCCGCAATCACAAGTCACACAAATTTTGAAACCGAGTCCTCGCTGACCGTACTTTGTAAAAGAAACATCTTTGTTACAAACTTTACACTTCTCATATTGTTGTAATGTAGAAAAAACAAGAAAAAACTGAATAATACTATATCCAGCCGTTGGATCGATGTGTACATCGAAACTTGTATCGTCCGATTTTTTTAATTTTGCTGCACTCGCACTAGCATGACTCGTATCTGCTTCAGACTGGTGTGGAAGCACTCCACGAAATTTTCTTTTTTTAGATTTCGAACTTGGACGTCGCCACGTGGCACTTTGTTGCGAAGTCTTTTTATCCATTATAACAATCCTGAGCGCAGAGATGTTGCCGTTACGAAGTTTCAAATTAGACTGATGAAATAACAGTTTAGCATCGTTGCCGAGTGATTTTCTTTTGAAAAATGCACGTGTTAAGGTCTTATTACATGAGTATAGACCCGAAAACAGAATATACCTAAGCAAGGGGTACTACATTAACAAAAGAACACGGCTATTCAATTGTATAGAGTCAGATATACAGGGACCGTCCGAGCGGCGTGAAAGGGATCGCCGGGTACTCTCAGGTAGTCACCTAACGGTCGCCAAAAAATGTAGTTAGACTCGTCCGATCTTTATGAAATTTCGAGATGACATTTTTGAAGATATGTACTTTCAAAATTAAAAAAAAAAAAAAAATCGATTTTTTTAAATTTCCAAAGTGAGAAGACGCCTTAAATTTTCATCGAGTTGTCGATCGTTCCTCTCGTTCGCCTATCTCACGCTGGACCGGAAGCTGCGCCACGAAAATTCTGAAACTAATTTTCCGAAAACCGGAATAGATGCAAATTGCTCAGAGTCGCTTCCTCTGCGCGTGGTTAAATTTTCATCGAGTTGTCGATCGTTCCTCTCGTTCGCCTATCTCACGCTGGACCGGAAGCTGCGCCACGAAAATTCTGAAACAAATTTTTCGAAAACCGGAATAGAAGCAACTTGCTCAGAGTCGTTTCCTCTGCGCATGGTTATTTTTTCATCGAGTTGTCGATCGTTCTTCTCATCCGCCGATCGAACGCTGGACCGGAAGTTGTGCTGAAAAAACTGAAACTAAATTTCCGAAAACCGGAAATGAAGCAAATTGCTCAGAGTCGCTTCCTCTGCGCGTGGTTTAATTTTCATGGAGTTGTCGATCGTTCCTCTCGTTCGCCGATCTCACGCTGGACCGGAAGCTGCGCTAACAAAATTCTGAAACTAAATTTCCGAAAACCGGAATAGAAGCAAATTGCTCAGAGTCGCTTCCTCTGCGCGTGGTTTAATTTTCATGGAGTTGTCGATCGTTCTTTTCATCTGCCACTACTTCGAAGGAAAGCGCTTCTCGCGAGATCGTCCGATCGAAGAGTCATTTCTTGTAAATTTTATAAAACATTAATGTGCAAGAGAGAAAAATTTTTGCTTGAAAAAATGGAAAAAATGTGCAAGAAATGCTAGTTTAGTTAATTCACTTTCATTCTCCCGGACTATCTCTCATTTTCTCTCAGTACAATATAAATTGAACTGTGAAATATAGCACTCTTACTTACTTGATATGCATGATTTCTTTTTCACGGAATGAATTATCGTAGAACTATAACCTTTGCTAACCGCAATTAATTTCACAAGTCGACAACTGACAAAAACAGCATAAAAAACCGCGCGAATACAGCCTCGCATGAATTTCGCGGGTACGCTCATCACCGACCAATCACGAAACGAATAAAACGACAACAAAGCATGCGATATTTCGATATTTCGATCATTTCGATTTATATCTCCTCATCAAGTTTTTATTAGAAGGATAAGCAAATAATTCGAAGTTTTTTGCAAAAAATTCTCAACAAAATCGTTACGAATGCGCATAAAGCGCATAAAGGAATTTGGTTTTATTCGGCTCAATCGAGAGAAAAAAGATTTTCGATCCTTCACGTGATTGAGAAATTAGTTTTTTTAGTACTAGGTGTCGAGATTTTCTTTCGGAGTATCAAAGTCTTCTTTCAATAATACGGAAAATAAAATCGATTAAAACATCACAACGCTTGCAACGTATTTTAATGTGTTTACGAGAAAATTACTGGTGTGACACTGAAGATCGAAAACAAAAGTAATAGAGAAAACAAGCCGAGTGTGCTTAGAATTTTAGTTATTCAGTAACGAGGAGTCTCAGTATAATTCGCAAAATAAATTTTCGTTTTGAATCATGCTCTCGTAAAAGCATCTGTTAAGGAGACACAGCTATTCAAAGTACAAATTTTCCTGTTTTGAGCATTTCACCGTCAAAAAAACAGTCTTATGTCAAGGCAGTTGCCTCGCCAAAATTTTATACAATTCTTAGGAATTGTATAAAATTTTGAGAGCAGGAAGTTATTGAACAATCAAACAAAAAATTTTAATAGGATTTATCGTTAAGCTTCCTAAATATATCTTTATTAAACATTCCTCAATTTTGCATGGGTTTCTTATGAAGAGCGATGGAAAATTCAGCACTGTCTCTCACACCGAAATCCAAAGAAAAAAATCACCGATCCAAGGTACATATTGTAGTTGTAGCCAGAGTGGTTTAGAAAGGCTTTAGACAACAGAATTCGGCATACGGACCGGGTGAACCCCACTTATGCTTTAAGACGTGAAATACATATAATATATAAAATAAATAAATGATAAACATAAATACTAATATAATACAGTACAATACTTGACGTTTCATGCGTTTGGAACCCTGCAATTTGCACAAGTCTTCGCACATTGGCTGGTAAACTATAACTTATTTCTTCTATTGTAGATGTCGCTAGAAATCTACCTTAAAAAATGTTACAAAATTTCGAAGAAAGACTTCGTCCGAGCATGCTCTGTACGTAATGTTATGGAAAATTTACCGAGGAACTTTAACGGTGGATGAAAGAGAAAGGCGGTGAAAGTGAGAGCGTTGAGTTTCATCCCCTTCAAAGTTTAAAGCCAACTTTCGCTTTTCCACCCTCTCTTCCCTCTTTCTTCGAGCTTTTCATCGACTCTTTTTTTTCACCCCCTCTCTCTCTCTCTCTTTCTCTGACTTGCTCTTCAATCCCCACCATCTGACTCCACCTAGAGTCAAGGTAATGCTTTGGTGCAATAAACGTTCTGGCCTGGAGCTTTTGCGCTCGTTTCACCGTTCATCCTTCGACAAAACTTTCTCCGTTTCCCTCTCGGTCGCTCGAACGCGCATGATCTAACGGCCACGTGGGAAAATCCAACAGAGCCATTCGACGGAGGGACACCAGAGGTCTACGCGCGTTTGGACAACCCCGTCCGAAGGGTAGCGGTAACTTTTTGGAGATGCGTTTCCTCTTATTTTTTTTGCACTGGTGCGCTACTTTCGTCTCTCTTTTCGTGCTTTTCCGTCATTTTTTCCATACCATATTCGTTCGATCCCGCATACTCCCGAATGATTCGCTCCTCTTTTTTTTCTCGCTTCGTATACTCGACGTTTTATTATTCCGAGCAGTTTCCACCCCTAACGAGACCGCGTTACCCTTACGAGCTCCGAATATATTTCATAATATACGAGAGAATTTGCTCGCGGAACGAAATTGAAAATGGATCATAAAACGTGCAGTTCGCGTAACATTTTTTCGTTCGATGAGATTTCGGGGATACGCTATGTTCCTTTTGAATACTTAGGACCATCATCGTCGAGCTTTGATAATACGAAATTCATTTCGTTTGGTGACAGAAAACTTAAAAGCCGGGAATATTTATAGTAGAACGTAATTTGTTTATGAAATTGTTGTACTGCATTTGATGGTATGGTGATTTTCGAGTTTTGATGGTTGGAACTCGAAAAAAATGCGAATTTTTGACAATTTTTAAAATCGAACTCAGATCATAAAAGATACTCTTATTTTTAAAAAATTAATTTTTAATTTCATTCGTTTTATTTTGCAAAATTTATCGCACGCTCGTTGCGTTCAACGGTACGAACTTTAACGTCATATAATTTTTGTTATCGTTCGAAATACGAAAATATTTTTGCATTCGTAAAAACCGTGATACGACAAAGGTGCGAAAAGAAATCAATGGCAACTGAGAAAAATTTCATTCAAAAAATTCGGGACACTTAATATTTTCGTCAAATTCAAAAAACCCGATCTTTTTCGTCGATGGCGTTTGCACTCCAGGGACATTTTTTTTTCATCTACCGAATATGATGGGATAAATACGTCATCGGCCTAAATAAAAATGAAATATCTTCCGTCATGCATATTCAATTTTATTTTCGATAGATTTATAACAATAAAATGGACAAGGAAACAAAAAGTTCAAAGTCGCCGAAAAAAATGAAGAAATTTTTTTCAATTCAAATATTTCCACAAACTAACATGATGAAGAACCTAAAAGCAGGATTCGGTGTTCATTTCTCTTCCGTAAGACCATCACACCAGGTACGCAGCAGCGCTACGAGGGGGGCTCGTGCCTACAGCTCTTGACAATACTTTCGCAGGGGTTTCGAATTAATGGCAAATCCATAGTGGGGCCTGAGGTGCTATACGCAAGGATTACATAAGTACATATATATTTTAGTGTGTGTGTATCCCCAGAGTGTGCCACGCACAACCCTCTCAAGTTCGAGTAGATTTCGTGCGTTTGACGGAGGCCTGTTGCACAATAGCGCCGTATATGGTATCGCGGCTGATTTCGAAACTTCATCCCGTTAAACTGCGACCGAAACTCAGTGGGAAAGTTGCCAACGTCGTTGTCGTCGTCGTCGTGTTTTACCACCCCAAACGGAGTTTATGGTGAAGCTCGAGGGGTTGTGTATTTTGGTCTCTCCGTCGGTCGGTAAATCGGTGTCACTTTAGTGTTAAGGTAGTTGCCTCCCAAAAGTTCATTTACCAGCCAGTATCCGTCGTGTCCAACCAACAATACACGTATACTTCGACCAAAATTGTACGAAACTATTATTTCCTGAACCAAAAAAGAAGAAAACCAAACTTGGCGTGCGTGGAACTTTTTTTTCTTAAACATGCACTCCAAGTTTGATTTTCTTTTTTTTTGGAGAATGTTACTTATCTTTTTTACGCTATTTGAAAATACTTTTCGAAGAAAGCTACTATTTTAATTACTTGGTGTTTTTATACTTAACAATAACTTGTACGTTATAGAACTTCTTTATAGACTTTATTTTTTTAAAGATTTTAGAAAGGTCCGCTGTATAAATAATTTGTTGATATAATTATAAGGTGTAGCCTGGCGCAACAACGCTCATTGTCCTTTAGTGCATATCGCCTTGCACACACAGCTCCTCCCATACAGAACCGCCATTCCTTTCAACCCCTAATACATCAGAAGCCCCCTCAATATGAGAAAGGATAAAAGTATTTTCAGAAGCGAAAGTAATCGATTTTTTAAAACCACATTAAACGCTCAATCCATCAGAAACACCAAAATGAAAATAATTTTCATTTCGCATGCATCCCTCCTTTTTTTACCACGAAGTTCATTCAATCATGTTAATTCGCGCGTTTCCACAGCTTCCTCGGGAACTCTTGATTTATTTCATCGCAATAATAAATAAATCGATCGATTTTTCTCTCAGCGCGCCCTCGAAATATCAGCCTGACCTACAAGATAATATTAAGGCAGGATCTCGTGGAAATTGCATATGTTATAGGCGGAAAACGTACGAGGTAAATGAGGCGTATGGACGGTGGTGATGAAGGAGAGCCTTAAGCCCCCCGCGTACGATTCGTACAGTAGGGGTTGGCTGATGCGGGGGTGCAAACGTTGTTCGCAGGCTAGAAGATGAACGTGCAACGTTGTGTATAATATTTCGTGTAGTAGGACACTGTGTATGAAATTTTGTTGATCGAAGAGGGTGGGTATAGGGTGTATTCCAATAATCCTGGTACAGTTCGCGGTGGACTTGGATTTTCCGAGCGAGGGGGTGAGTGTGCACCCCCTTTACCGAACTTAATCTTCCTGTGCTACTCTGAGCGGGTAACCTATAACGGGATACACCGGATTATAAGTTGTAATCTCCTTGCCCTTTTCCTTCTCTCTCTGTCAATTCGTTAGTACGAGAGCACCTACCTTGTAGTATACGTATACATATGTCGTACCCATTATCTGTTGTGGTTGGAAACCGAAAAGTGGATTGGAAATTTTCGCGCCTGGTTTATTCCCTAACGCGTGGTAATATTGCTCAGGGTTAAACGCAGAATCCATTTTAAAATTATAAATCTTTTTCCACTGTACGCTTTCATCACGCCCCATTCAATCTCATTTGCCAAATATTTCAAGGGAAAACATGTTTTAATAGTTACAGCATCCTCCGCAGCATCGTGAATTAAATATTCACAGTCGCCCCACGAAAGGCTTCTTTTTTGTGAAAAAAAGAACATTTTTTTGCCAGAAAAAAGGAAAGTTTGAAGAGATTAGGTTCATTATCATGTTTTCATTTTTGGAAATACCTTGTGAAATGTGCAGATTTGAGAAATAGGCGGTACAAACAGTTTTTTATTAGGAAAACAAATTTTCCAGGAAGGGTGTCGCGTCATTTAGGGGGATATTTTCAAAAACGTTCGTAGATTTTATCCGGGGTCCATTTTGAGGATTGCAAGTGTTGATGCTTTTTTTTTGGAATATATAAAAATTGCCGTCACCCGCGAATATGGCGCTAGAACCGCCCATATTAAACGTGTGAGATTCATTAAATGCTCGCTGGTTAAGATCTATGAATTTAAAAAATATTTATATAAACACGTATTTTTAAGAAAAAAAAATTATTTGTCGAGAATTTCCGACAAAACTCATCGAGATAAATATTCGTGTCTAAAAATCACGTTTCCGAAATAAATTTTTTCTCGTCTGATCATCAAAGAAGAACAAATATTTGGAACGTCGTGGAAAAAATACCGCCACGACGTTTACTTCCTTTAATCAATTTAATAACCTCGTGTCATCAATCGCTGCTATTTAGACAAAATAGGCAGAACATCCTCAGTTTTTTTTGTCGTTCAGAAACACATTGCCGCGTGGCCCATTTCAATATTAATGGTTTGGATGCACTTTAATTTCGGCAAAACCCCTACTCATTCGTACCCCATTTTATCCATACGAAATCGTGGAAAGTTTTGTAGATGCTGTTGTTTTACATCACCCATTGAGGGTTGCAAAAAGCTGCAGGGGGAAGCACAGCGTTAAATTCCTATAGACAATCCGACCACGGGCTTTTCCTCATTGTTGCTGCTTCGCTTTTTGACATAAAACTTGGAGTGAAAAAAAATTGATAAAAAGAACGATGTGAAAGAAAGAAACGACGAAGAAATGGAAAAAAAAACACTTCGAACGATTTCTCTATGACTTTTTTTTCGAAAAAAAATCTAGCTTATACCTACGAAAAAAGTTGCAACAAAAATCTCAAAGAAATTCAAGAAACTTTGACACTTTTGAGGGTGCTTTGACATTTGGAGGATATATTGACATTTGCAGGGCATTTTGACATTTAAACGACATTTTAAGTTTCCACTCCTCTTAACAAAGAGCTAAGACTGCGAAGACTACCCTTCATTTATTTCTTTACGACTTTTCTCTTCGTTATTCCGGTTGAAGCCAAAAACGCTGCGAATCTCGGCGGATAAATACTGAACCTCAAACATTTTTCATAAACGGATAGACGTGTAATCTGGCATTTAGTGGCTCTGATCATATATCATTTATTCACGTTCAGAATTCGATACTCAAAGGGTACATGATCCCTACTACCGCAAAATTGGTTTCAAAATATTACCGATCCGAAAAGCAACAGACGTGCAAATCTCAAGTGCTATATATGCCTCTCGCACATATAAATAGCGTTGAGTTAAAAGATTCTATATATAAAAGATTGAACAATGCCGCTAAAGTTAAAAAACAAAAGAACAGTACTTACGACGATCTCCCGGTGACTTTTTTCGGAAAAACATCGATCGCATTCCGTCGAAAGTAGTAGGAACAATTTTGAGCGTCATTGCGAGTTTTAATGCATCTTAACAAAGAGCAAGTACCGCAAAGACGACTCGTCATTGAAGAGTCAATTCAGAATTTTCATTAGTGCGATTTAAAAAAAATTCTACGAATCTGTCCGGGTAAATACTGAATCTCGAGCATGGTTTCCAAAGTGGATGCATGTCTAATTGATCATATCGTGGTTTCGATTATATTTAATTTATTTACGCTCGGAATTCGATACCGAAAGGGTGTATAGATATCCGTGATGCTGATCCCTCTTGCAAAATTGGTGTCAAAATAATATTACCGAGCCCAAAAACAACACACGTGCGCACCGATCAAAGCTCAAGTACATATGCGCCCCTGGCGAACATAAAGAAATGCAAAATTTGCGTGGTGGGTTTATACACGCAATAAAAAATTGATGGCGTGTAGGCACACGGCTATCCACGCGTCCACATTTATGCAGTTATGACGTACCCATACGTATACCATTACGATCAAACCCAAACACAATTAAAATGCTGGTCTAACCGGCTCAAAAGCCACCCCTTCGCTCTCGCTTTTCTTCAGAACGAATGCGGAGGCTCACCACCATTCTTGCTTGGGGTTGCAAAAGTCCTATATTGTCGCTGGCGAACCCTCTATCGCGGAACGCCAAGCCGATGAGATTTTATCCCAAGTAGTATTCATGAGCGAGGTCTGCTATCCTGCTTTCCATTACCGTCTCTCTCGCACTCCGTCTGACCCTACTTCGCATACGCGCAAAAACGAGACTAACCAAGTGAACATTAATTCTCATGTGTACGTTCCGTAAATGTCGCTTTCATGATTCATAACGACGGGAAGGAGTGAAAGAGACGAGATCCACAAGATAACGTGTTCCCCAAGATGTTTCTATTATTACAGACGCTCGCACGTCGTCGACCATCCCTTGTATCTCAATCAACGCGCAATCTCGGCGTTTTCGCTGATCCCGCTTAATAATGTCCGATCGAGGATTCGATAATGACATTAATTCACTGACAAAGTGATAAGACACAAGAGAACAAAAATAACGACGCTGGAGATTAACGAAAATACGATAAAATTTATTTAATTAACGGTATCGCATGACATATGTTTACACACAGTTTTGCTGTTGCAAAATTTATAACAACTGAGGTATTTTGAAAAAAAATAAACTAAAGTTGAAAGGAAAATTAGTAGCAAAAAGTAGTTAAAAAAAGGAAACTCATGATTGAAATTCACGATCGATCGTTCATGATTGAATTACTCTATGCCTGACAGAAAGAAATCCAAGGTTTTCACGCACAGAGTGGTTTTTGTTTATTCAGCGAACGAAATGTGGAGCTCGAATAGATCGCCTCTCTGGATTCGTCTGGAGAGAAAAACGAGGCTACCTGATTCTCTTTTCCAATTCATAAAACGGACATTGGCAAGGTATGAATCGCGGTATGGTCCCGTCCCCTTATTTGCCGGAACTATGAGTGACCCTTACGAGCTTCAAATGTGTCGGTCACGCGATAATTTCATTTTGATGAGCTCACCTAAGGTTTTTTGGAATTCTTATAGTCACCGCTGCGCTCTTGAAGAGATTTTTTGCACTCGATTTCGCTTGCTATGTGCTTGATTTAGCGACATTAAAAAGGTCAATATAGGCCAATAAAACCGGTCAAATCTTGATTTCCAATTTTCGCGGACCACGCGATAAAAAGAAATCAAAGATTTCCTCTCGTCGGTAGGGTCTCTGTTTATTCAGCAAACAATGTGTAGCTCAAATATCGCCTCCTCTCGGTTTGTTCAAGGGGAGAAACGGGACAGGAGGTCCTCGATGAGAATTCATAAAACCACACGTTGGCGAGGCACGAACCGCCCTGTCTGTCCGTCCCGTTTCGTTGCGGAATTATTTTTGGCGTGTTGCTTGTTGCAATATGGTGCAAGAGCGAGGAAGCGAATGGGAAAAATAGCTACACGCGGCAACATAAAGTTATGTGCCGTGTACATATATGTATATGCGCATGTATATATTGTATATAACCATGTATAATGTATACATTGTACACCAACCCCGCAGCCGAATGTAATTAGTTTTTAGCCCCATGGCTATGATAGGGGACGTGAAAATGTAGGCGCAGACCTCGTCCATGCGGATCTGCACCGCCTAGGGGCCCATCACGATTCTGCAGGGAGCTTCCAAGCACTTACACAGATATACGCACGCACTTTTCATTTTCTCGTTCTTGTCGACGTTCCTCTAGGATCCCGATGCACACACGCACGCGTAGACACACACGCTGACATTTTATTCCTCGGTATACATCGACAATTCCGTCGAGGGTGCCGATGCAACACACCCACTTGTCTACAACGACATTCTCATCGTTCTGTCTCGAACGTCGCCGATCGAAGGGTGGGTTTGATGTGCCTAGGGGCGGTTTCAGTTTGCCGGGGGCACTCTTGGCAAGTGCATCTATTGTCTGGGTGCAAAAACCTGAAAATACGCTTATCGACGGTTCGCCCTTTTTGATTTCCTTTTTTCGTATTTGCTCTTGTCCACCTTCTTCCCTTGGCGTGGATCGTAGCCTTCAGTCTACCATCTTCTTCGTACGATCGTGCAAGCTTCGAGTGATTTCCAGTGTTTTTTACCGTTTTTGTTTATCAAGTGTTTCGGCCTTCGTTTTGTTGTTATGTGATTATTTAATCTTTTATATTCATCAGGAAGGTCACGGGCGAGTTCAGAGTTCTTCGGAATGTGCGCGTTTGGTCAAAGGTGTGATACAGTGCGAGTTGGCGTCCCGAAGGAAATATGCCGTCCACGTGCAACGTTGGGTTGTTTTTGAGGAATATGGTGATTTTGTTCGGAGTTAGTGATGGTTGGAATAATTGTTATAAAAAATGGGGCAATGTCAATAGTGTTTTAGTGAATTTGTTTTTATGGACAGTTGTATAATTGGTAACATTACTGGGAGACGTTAAAAAATCACCAAGGCTCACCAGAATTTTCGTTACGACACGGATGTCTAGAAGATTCTCCAGCAGCCATGAGTATATTGCCTACAACGTCTTGTTGATTGTTAAAGCAGGATAAATAATTTTAGCGGTAATCAAGAATGTCTTCCAAACGTAGGACGTTTCACGTTGATTGGGATTCGCCGAGTACCGAGACGGGTACTGTCAAACGACGCCCGATTTCGCTCACCGGGACATTCTCATCGACGAGAAATTGCTTCGAAAATGTTGAATATTACGAGATTAGGAATTTCGTCGGTGGCATTGATCCTTTCAATCCATTTAAAGATCGAATGCCAGGCGTTCGGTCTGGTAGGTCTGCAAGTTCAGAGGAAAATCCAAAAGTCGTCGAAGCTGCGGGAAAACCTGGAACAGGTCCAGCAAGGAACGGGTGGAAACTTATGGACAACGGAGGCTGTTCTCCCGGTGCTATCAATCGAAAGTCACTAGTTCGAAATGGTGTTGGACTCAAACACAGCTCCAGTTTCAAAACAAACGATCGAACATCGGTCGATTCCAAAGGATCCCAATGTAGATCGTTAAACTTGGAAAATTTTGGAAACAAGCCCAAAAACGCCGGTGACTCGAAGTTAGTGGGTCCGGTGACGGTAGAGCTGCCGAAACACGTCTCGAAGCTCGCGGTTCGGAAAAAGGATTTTGGCCTTAAGCTCAGCAAGGACCCCCTGGTTTGGAAATCAGTTAGATCCAAAAAAAACAATTTAGATTGGAAGCAATCGCAATCGACGAATGGCGGAACGTCATCGAAAATATCGGGAGTTTCACAGCGTAAAAGTGCGATACCGAAAGCCACATTACCTCGGTCCGCGTCGTCAAAAAGTCGGGGCCTGGTGAATTCAAGTTCCGAAAGTTCCGGTATCGGTTCTCCGCTGTCGCCATTATCGCCGCTGCAGAAAGACACAGCCTGTTCCGGTTACCCGGAATCCAGGAAGACCGATGAAAATTCGGATGGGGCAATAAAAAATAGCTGTAGCAAAAGTTCCGGTCTTGGGTCACCGGACAGTCCGGACTCACCGCTTTCCCCGGATAGCCAGCAATACGCTGCGTTCTATTTAATACAGCAACAGCTTGAAAAACTTCATAATTGTCCTTGTGAAAGACGGCAAGCCCAGGTACATCATTTATACGTCGTCTTTAGATGTGAATAACCGACTATAATTAATCCACGGTTAGTGCGAATGGAGAATTGAAAAAAGTAGCCTATTCTGTGATACTGGCGCTCTGTCAGATTTAACTGTCCACCGGTACGATAGCTGATCGCAGCCTGTATGAATCCTTTTTTTTCCATGATGGAGACAAATTGACTGAGGAATTTCTGTTTAACATATGAGCTAAGGCTCATGTAAGATGTATGTAGACAAAAACATGCGAATTGAATCCATCTTATAATATATGTAGTACAGGAAACTGTTATGACTGCGACAAGTTTCAATCTACTGTGTTAAGGATATTCTGGACGTAAATTCCCAATACAGTTCAAACAGAATGTGAATTGCAAGTGTACATAGCGATAGTACACAAATCTGGAGGCATACGGAAGATACCAAGTAGACATTGATTTAAGATTCTAACAGTATCAAAAAGTGGAAAATTACAATTTCGTGAAAAAAAATGTTTAAGCAGAATTGGAGAATCGATTTTCATTTCACATTTTGAAAAAAAAATTTTTTTTCAGAATACACGCGATTTTTAGCGTCATTGCTTTTTAATACTGAAAGATCCATAAAAAAGGACGATTTTTCGATCATTCTTGAGGTGTCTCATAAGACACCTCAATTGTCAATTTTTCAACAATGAAATGAACGTTTTCGTTTACACAGTTTTTAAAAAGATGAAATATATGAGCGGAATTTTGGACATGTGATCATGGGTTTTTTTAAGCAGACATAAAAAGCATTCTTAGCGAGTCAAAATTTTTCCTACCAGTGCAACCTGCGACGCACATATTGGAACGCGCGACCCCTCGCAACAGAAATTTCGGGAGTATGGGGTACGAATTTTTCCATTCCGGTAATACCACAAAGCGGCCGGATGAATACGAATGTATCGGGCTTTATCGCGCATTGGGATAGCCCGCGCACCGGCTTCCTCGTGTCGCGAGAGATTGAACCGTCTAGCTACGACTCTAGGATCATAAATCTTGTGACTCACATTCTCTAGGGGTAGCTGGCAATACCCCATGGGCGCGCACGAGTATAGAGCACCACGTGGTGCGAAGGAACTATACAATCTCGCCTCCTCTCCGTTTTCTGAATGATGCAGGCTTGCGAGCTTTGCTCCGCCTCGAGAAACAGGGCGCATTTTTACAGCTCCTGTATACGCATCCTGCAAGCGCAAGCGCAAAACCATGTGTGTAGATCGGGATGGGTAAAATAAAAAAAAAGAAACAGCAATTCAAATATGAGCCCTTGATATTATATTAACATTCAAGGCTTGGTTATCGCAATTTTTTGCTTACCATTTAAACAGCATGAAAATAGTTGTTTTTGCTTTGGAATTTTTTAAGCTGGTGACTGTTGAGTTCAGAAAAAATGTCGAAAAGAATTTTTATACGACATTTGATGCTCTTGTTTTGTGTATAACGATGATCCGGTGATGATAGGGGCTCCATTTTAAGGTACATCGATTTCACCACTTTCTACATCATTACGCCAAAAGATTCAATTATATTTTCAAACTGTCGAATTATTTCTATCGAATCAATGTATTAGTGACTAAAATTAGCTCGGGATTCTCATATTTACTCATTTCAAGTACTTAAATCGCAAACAACATTTTTATCACCGATACATTGGCTTGATAAAAATATTTTGACAGTTTTTTGACGATACAAGATATTGTTCGGTGTAATAATAAAAAAATATTGCAATTGACATAATGAATGAAGCTTTATCACCGATTATCTAATGAAGGGTCACTTTTGCCGATTAACAACAAGAGGTCTTTTTTGTAGAGCAGTAAATTTCCCATGAGGATATAAATAACAAAAAAATTTTCGCGTTATTTGAATGGGAAGTAAGAAATTGTAGTGAGCGACCCTTTTAATGTTAATATAAAGGACTCATGTTTGAATTAGTGTTTCTTAGGTGGTGCGAAGCAATCAGTTTTTCAGTGCATGTCAAGCAGAAAAAAACGACGCTTTTTTACCCGCGCCAGTGTTTTCTGTTTCGAGTCCGGAGCGGATGGCATTCATTCATGCGGAAAATGACTCGAAGAGAATGAAGGAACTTCAATGGAAGGGCGACAGAAGCCATACTCTATACATTCACCCCAATATTTTCACGCTGCGCGCGCTTTTTTTCGCTCCCTCTGGCTGGGCAGCCCGGCATATTCGATGCTATCTTTCTTTCCTGCTATTGGAGAAGAAGATTTCCGCGTGCCCGGTATGACGTGATCAAGTGAGCTCCGATGCGCCGGGGATTTGCCGCAAGATGGCGACACATGTGGTTTCTTCCATATTCTTCTTTCACGTTCCTACATTTCGACACGCTTTAAGGTCCCGACACAGCTCTCATCTGTACGGTCATGATACGTCTCAAACTACCCTGGGGGTAGTTTTTTTTACCTGCAGAGAAAGTTTCATTTGAAACGTCGTCATGTCCGAATGATTGCTCGTCGTTAGACCCCTTGGTGATTGATAACCGATTCGCGGATACGTTTAATATTCAGGCGTCTTGGGCCTGCATTCGCAGTCTGATAAGCAATTACTCAAGGTCACTCTTACGTGGACTTAACGTAGTTCTATCGTTTCATTCAAATCGAAAAATTGTTTTTCAGTTTTTCTCACATACCAAATGGTTTGCGGGCTTAAGGTGAATAAAAAAAGTTGTTGCAAATCGACTAAAGAACAGCATACTCCAAATTCTAGGTCATCCGAGGTAATATGTGCTTGCTGTATAATTACAAAAATTGCGAAAATTTTGTTCTTAAGATTTGTTTGAAAAACTGAAGAAAGCTTCTTTGATGTTACATAAAAATGTATGCAAAGTTTTAGAAGGCTCCACCACGTAGAAGCCAATATACTTATTGATGAAAATGCAACTTTTAACACGCGCTCTTATGAGAGACTACCGAAAATTGTGATTTTCACCAATAAATATCTCAACTTCCACGTGGTAAAACCTTCCAAAATTTATTACACACGTTCATATGACATCACAGAATATGTATCCAAATTTTCAACTAAACTACCTTAATACATGCATAAGCACCGACTGTGAACACGGGCCTTGGTATCACAAAATGGACCAAACTTCAAATCTAACCAACTTCAATTTTTTTAACGTGATCCAACCTGAACGTTTGCAAGACCGATTTTGCGCGGGACTATGGACATCGTAGACGACAGTTTATGAATTTTCACTACAAGGATATTCGTTTCTCTTTCCATATCAATTAATACAAGATTCCCGAAGAGGACAAACGATGTCTTGTATTTTGTTCCCGGGTTATCCGAGTAAAAGGAGCATTCACTCGGGAGAAACAATTTTCCGTATAGCATGCCGCGATTTGATGAATTCTCGAGACACATCAAACGTCGAACGTCCCTAGTAGAAATTCTTTCCCACAAATGGCTGTTTCCGAAATCATCCCCCGTTACGTTGAACACCCCTGCTTCGCGAGGACGTATTTGCGGGTTCGACTCGGGCCTAGCGCTCGTTCTTTAACCCCCGATAGAGAAGATTGCCAAGTTCCAATGTCAACCATTTTAGGTTTGATGTGACAATATCAGCCCGTCAATTTGTTCAATGATCCATGCCACTTGCAAAAAGTATCGGGTCGTGTGTGTTGGTAACAAACAGTTGGGTTTATCACGAACAAGACGCATTTCATATGCAGGATTTCCGCAATCCTGTTCCGTTTCAAAAGCCTACGAAATTATCAAAACCGATTCCGCGGGAACAATAAAACGTTGACTCGGGATTTCTAGCCTCCATCGATCGTACCGAACGGAAAAAAACCGTTTCATGTCAACGTTATTGTAGCCTCGAGCTGGATTTTACATCAGAGCTATATCTAATGCGCCATACGAGACTTGAGCCTTATGAAGCTCCCAAAGAAGAGATCGGAAAAGCATATCGTACGTACGTATTTATATCCATGACGAAAGGTCCTCCCCTCGTTTTTCCGCGAGCTAGTCCCGGAGGAAGAGAATTGGGAAGAGAGACGAATTTTTGGAGGACGGGAAGGCTTTACTTTCATGTGGAAGAAAAAATGATTCGCTATAATCCTGCAGCCAGTGACATGGCAATAACGCCTTCCATAAGCCACCCCTCGAAGTTTTTGCAGCCGCGAGTCTGCGTATAAAACGTCTCGACACGACTAAACCCCTCACAAATTCTCTCCCTCTCTTTGATTGTATTCATTGATGGGAGGCTTGCAAAACTCGTAAGGTCGAATGGAGATCATGGACCAGATGTTATATCACCGCGAATGATTTGATGACACTCGATAATCGTCATTGCATACATTACGGTGTTCTTGATATATTTATCGGTTTCACTGCGTCAGGTACAGTTGTGTCTACCGTAATGTTACCATACCGATCCATCTGCTACCATGAATCTACCATTCCATGCCGAAATGGGCTTTGCAACTTCCAGACCGTAAAACTTCGTTCGTGGAGTCGGGAAAAAGCTATTCTCCGTCAAATTCCTTGAAAAAAAATCTACGTAAAGTAGAAGTACACACGATTTTAAAGATCGATAAACCACTCTATGATTTTTACAAAAAGATTGACGTCGTTCTTTCGTCTAAAACGCAATTTTTTTTAAACAAAGCCAAATTAGTAAAAAAAATAACTTTTTGTTTGGTCATTGTGGGTATTTGTATGCCGAGAGTCTATCTCTGAGTCTGCAAATTCGTCAAATTTGACAAAAAAAATTAATTAATGGTCGATTCGATGTTGAATTGCGTTTTTGGACCGCGTACTCTTTTCTGCGCCAGTGTTTGACGTTTCGCCTTTTGAAGTTGGACGTAGAGCGGTCCAGTGGCTTTCAGAAAACCTTTTCCCCTTTTTTATTCTATATACCCTCGGAACTTGTCACTTCTAAATGTGATACACGTATTCCACCCTTTGTCGAACGATACGAGACGGCTAAGACGAAATGCGAGAGTTCGCCCCGAGTGGTCTGTCACTTTCTGGAAGTGGCGGACTCATTGCAGGCCTTTCGAGAAGCTGTGCGAACTTAGGGGTAGTTACATCCACGTGATTGTCGATGAATTTGCAAACAGAGACTTTGAAAATGCCTCGATATTTTGCAACGACCTAAAATTGTCAAGTTTTTCGTGGATTACGAATGTTCGTAAACACTGTTCTCAAGAGGCAAAGATTTTATGCTGATTCATCTTACTGCTCGTTCAAAAAACCTTCTTCCCATGAAAAACAGCATTGATCGTTAAAAGTCCGACTTGTGCCAGCAATGAATGCACCCGTATTATTTTGGTTAATTTTGCGTCATACTTTCGGAATCGTCCATTTCATTTTATTCAACTCTATGCTCCTCGAAGAATTTTCACGCAGTGTACGATCCTTCGAGACGTACCGAATGCAATGTACCGTGGGATTCCCCACTCGTTCGTGCCCACGCTCGAATTGCATTACTACTGGCAACATATGACTCACTTGTTCAATCCAGGGAGTTTTGTCGCGTCAGGTCATAGAACTTTCAGACTCTTGGCAAAGCCATAATTTAAAGGCAATTACTCTCTACCTGTATATTTCTTATTCACTGCTCGGCTCGTCTTACTTTTATTGTCTCGCGTACATTATTACCTGTTAATGCTCGACACCGTGCGAGACCGCACGCTCGACAATCACAATCGGATCTAATTAACGTTAATAATAAGACGTTCGAGAAGGGAAGAATGAAATGCTACTCGAGGGAATAGAAAAATATAGATTGACAGCGAGAGAGAGAGAGAGAGAGAGAGAGGGGAAGAGAGAAAAAATAGTGAAAGGGATAGAGATCGTCCATTAGGTAATATATCCATGGATAAGTATGACGTGGCTGTCAACGTCAAAAAGGTTATGTGACTCGACTACGAAACGAAAGATAATTACTATAATTTGTTGAGAAGTGAGTAAAAAGACCTCATGGGAGTATATCATAGGCGTTCTGTAACCGGAAATACATGGCGATTAATAAATACACAGACTATTTATCAACATTGCTCCGGGCTTGTACTTGAGGCCTTTCATCCTATTCGATACGTCGGAAAATGATGATGTATATTTCTGGCTTTTTTTTCTTGAAAACCTCGAAAGCATCCCACATCAAGTTTCGAGGCTTTATTATGTTTTGAAGTTTAAAATTTTTGATAAAACAAAATAGAAAATGACATGGGTAAACTGATATTGATATTTTTACGCACTCCACGAGAGGAAACTTAATTTTGTTCCGTCTGTCTCCAGTTTATTTAGGAAAAACATTTTTACATTAATTCACATTAATTTAGTTACAGAAATACCCATAATTCTGCAAATTTAGTACCACGTTGAAAAAAATTCTCAATGTTGACGAAAAGTTCGGCCTTAATTTGGTTAGAAAATTCGTAATTAAGACGCTACAGTTAATATTTAAGATAAATCACTAAGAAATTAACGAAGAAAAGCTTTCTCCCCACGTTGAAAAACGTATTTTCGCAAACAAGAGTTTAAAGTCTCAAAAGTTGGCTCCAAAACTTCGACAGGAATCATTTGAGCTATTAATGATGCCATAGATCAATTTTTTTGTTTGAGTCCATGTAGTAAGGCGTTGAAGATGTATGGATGTATGTTACTTCATCAAACTGTAAACAAATCCAGAAACGGTCTATCTAATTTTTTTTTAAATAGTCCACAAAATCCTCAACCGAAACGGAAATTTTCTTTACTGCACAAGTGATTTGAGCGCAAGTAAAAAGGTATTTGTTTAAGCACAATTGAAATAAAAAACATATGTTTAAAAAAAAGGACGCTTCGGCTGGTCCATCGATCTAAACTAACGCGCCCAAATTAAACGTCCCACGTTGTACATGACGGTGTGAGCATTTATGCAAATACATATGGGCATGTATAACATAGCGTACATGGAGGCTTTGGGTTTGGTGGTGGTACCGTCAAAGTAATGGTTCACAGCCAAGAACTCGTGTTGACTTGAGTGACATGTGCGTGTCTCAGCGATGATGGATTCGTTGTTCTTGCCTTAGACCAAAACCCATCGGTGAGATTTTCCGTGACCGATTTACTCTGGAAGCTATTGTCGAAGGGGTCAGATAACGCAGGCTGGTGCGACGGGGGTGGACGGGAGCTAATCTCACAGGACAAAATGCGTGCTACGCTACGCATTGTTCCGTTCAAATACTATCGTGATTAAACATCCCGTAGACATTGGTCGTTGTACAACTGATTGCCCTCATTTCGTTGCAAATCGTTAATCATACTGAGGGCAAGCCCAGACACATGATACCATGAAGAAAATCTCTTGTCATATAAAAATTCCCGCTCACTGATAAAAATTAAGATTTGAGTTCGAAAAAAAAAGTTGAGACACCCAAACGTCTTAAAGTCTGCCGACGTAATGCGCAAAGTGCCTGACCCAGACTTTGTCCGGTTATTATTTTTTTGTTGTTATTTGTTTTTTTTTGTTCCGTGAAAGAGACGTAATACCAATTCCCGAATTGGCAATAACGATGACCGTTAGCGGCGATCTTGGTCTGTTGATCGAAGGACAAGGAGGGATATGTATATAACTCTTCATCAACTGACCAATAAGTGCGCGTCACTGTACTCTTTGAACGCCCGACGGGGTATTAGCAATGGTGATCCAACTGCCCCTGGGAGCAATGAGGGTGGAAATATCTTGGCTGAAAATAGAGGCCAGCTCGATTACTTCTGACACTTTCAACGGCACGCGTTCATTCCGTACGTAAAAGCAATCCGGTATACGAAATATATCATGTGCTGGATCCTGATATTCCTACTGGGTTTTTCTCACATCACGGGTAGGCTAAACTGCGAGAAGCAGGGAGCGTTTGAGGGTGAAATAGCGAAACCCGGTAGGGTATATCAAGCCCGTCACCGAAATATAATTGTGTCCCTGACGTTGAAGGACAGAACCAGGGAACGCCGATAACTTGTTTAGCATGCATCCAAAATATCTTCCGGGTGCTGGGTATTCGCCATAAATATGCAGATTTCGCCCGAGGTGCTGCTTTCTGGTGGTCTCTCTGCTTTATACGAATCCTGTACATTCATGCTACATCAAGTATGTGATTACTACTGTTGGTATATACCTTTTTTGTGCTGCATATAACCGTGGGTGTACTGGAATTGCCTGGTTTCACATTTCAAACGCTTGAAACGATATTCTAATACTCTTTTTTTTTTCTTCTACACCCTCGGCGTACTACATTTGCAGGAAATTTGAATGCTTATGCAGAGCTCGTGTGTCATCTTTCCCAAGTGTCTAGCGGTTACGATACCCCTAAAATGAAAATTATAAAAAATAACTGAGTGCAAGGTGTACTTGCGCAATTAGTGCCTGTACTGTTAGTTGTCTTGTCTCGCGCCATGCGATCCTGATCATTTTCGGTCAATCTACACCCTCACTTTTAATGTTCAAGCTTTATTTCAAATTCGTATGAACCCTTCTTTTCGGGGCCTCACGTGACCCGCTGTCGGTCAAAGTATGCTATTTTTCAAACGATCAATGACCTTCAAACTTGGGATTGATTTGATCTTGAAAGTTCATGGAGGTATTTTCGACGGAACCTCCTTAAATGGCGCAGGAACCAAAAGTCGCAGAAAATGTTGAGCCTGCTGATAATGGGTGAGACAACAAATGAATGCTCCAACGATTATAACGATAAAAAAAAAGAAATAAACGTCCTATGTAATTGCAATCAAATTAACTGGAGTGTAATCATTCTATAATAATAGTTCCACCTCGTGGAACATAATATGCGAAAGATAACGCTTTTAATATAATAAAACGAGGGTCACGAGGACTATTCTATTTACCTGGAAATATATACAGGACATTCGTGCATAAATGCTTAATATAATAAATAAATACCCGGCGTTATAGCCAAAACCACGTGGTTTCATTTTCATGTCCCATTGAATTCTCCGTTATCCACAAAATGTATAGTAAAAAAATATACGTTTATATCGACAGCTGATTATGGGAAGGTAGCGAATCCATATTTGACCTCGCGATGAAAGTAATGATACGCCCTTTTTGTCGGTTAAAAGTCAATATCCATGGACAACAGTGTATAGAATAGTATAGTACGTCGAATATGCGTATCGCCCGCGCACAAATGCGTTTATAATATTCACCCTGTGTACACAGTGAGGGTGGCGAAAGGACGGGATATTGCTGAAGAGAAACTGGAGTGGGTGCAAGAGCAGGGTAGTCGAGGGGATGTAGACCAGTCTCTTTTCACGCTGTCTCTTTTTCCATCTCCCGATGGAACGTTGTCCAAGGGGGGTGTCAATGTTATGCCACTTTTCGGGATTGATAAAAAAAGCCATCACCGACAGCAAGTCGAATGCTCGCGGAGTTATTTCGCTTGAAAATATCCGAAAACAAAAACTGAGATTACTAGCCTCTTTTCGGTTGTACGTCAAACATTATTACGGCGATAATAAAATTCAATGAGAATTTAAATTAAAACTGAAAAAAAAACCAGTCATATTTATGACATTCGGTAAAAGTAGCCAATGAATTTTTAATAAAATGAACTGCAAATATTGAGTCGATTTTTTTCTTTCCGTGACCAGTTCATTCGTTTCTTTTGTTTTTTTTTCAATACACTTGGGTTTCTTTTTTAAATTTTATCCGATGTTTCGGATGTCTTTTTGAATTAAAAAAATTATGAACAGATAGCAAATTATTCATCATTTATCGCGTACAAAAGTTTTTCGTTACTCATGAGAAATTTCCGACCCCGTTTAACCAGGGGTTTATTTTACGGAATCTTGAAAATATTTTTCCAATACAGTTTTAAAGTAGCGGAAAAATCTCCAGTGAAGATGAAAAGAAAGAGAGACTTCTAAACATTTGTTTCAAGAATTTTTTGTCAAATCTTCAATTTGAAAATGAATACTTTCCTCGCATTTTTATTCGACCAAAGTGCTCATTTTCTGCAATTCATATTGCATAAAATGGCTTTCTTATTTATCGCAGAACTTCGTGATCGTGAAATCGGAAAAATACCAATGGATTAGCATACTTAACGATGCAGTGGGCTGTTTTATAGGCGTGAGCAACTGGACTCTGCAATTTTCTGCCTTTATATTCTCCGTGAAAAGCATTCAAGTCCCGCATATTGTGGGCTGAAAAAAGTGCTTATCCTGAAAATAATTGCGATATTTGTTTTGACGATCATTACCATACCTACTCGATCCAACTACAAATCAATTCTCGTAATGACTTCCTCCATACTTTTGTACATCATTCTCGAGACGTTTAAACAGCATTTAGGCAAATAACCCTGAAAATCCTAGTTCGACAGAAAATTAAATAACATTCCAGACTGAAAATCGAAAAATGTTACGTTCCTCGATAATGCTGACGCTCGTCGCTCGTTTCTTTCGAAGAATCTTGTTTCAATTTCATGCAACACCAAAAGAAAAATATACGGCCGAATATCGATGTACCAAAGTTGCAGGCGGTATATTGGAAAACCAATTTCAATTGGGAATGCACGAGATGTGCCGTGCTGCAGATTCACGCGCCGGAAGGACCAATAATGTTTATTCGAGTCGAAAGAAAAAAGGAACGATTGAAAAGCTCGCGCGCGCGCGCGCACGTCCTTCATAGGATGGTCTGATCGCGAGAGTTCGTCACCGCCGCGTTAGTTCGGTGGCGAGCGGCGCGCATCGTGCCGCGTCTGAAACGCGCATTCAGTCACGTCGAGGACCCTTCGAAGAGGGTTGCATTTTCACCCTGGCCTCCTCCGCGTGTTCCTCGTTCTCCGCGTCTTATCCAGCTATTATACAAACGCAAAGCGATCAGGCGAAACTCTTCATACAATTAAAGTCTAATTTTCTATGGTCTCGTTATAATCTTCGGCAATAAGAGCACCAAAAACAATTTCCGTAAGGCGATACAAGGACTATTTTTGGTGATAAATATACAATAGGTGATTACGAACAAGTGGAGCGAATCACCCACCTACGATCGTTGTTGACTCTTTTTTCGCGTGTCTGTGATTGGAGAATCGTGAATAGTCATCGGTTATCGCGAAATCAATATTTTTCTACCGGAAAAATCTAATCGTACGAGGTAGTCCGGAAAATAGAGAGCCTGCGGCAGTGGTATATACGCGTGGAGAATCCGGGATTGTCGCGTTCGATTTTTGATTCAACAATTCAGAAACGGTAAAAAGAAAACAAAACGTCGAACGATATTTTGAAAAAAATGTACCCACGATGTCCGATGCATCGTCGTCGGGGCTCAAGCAACCGGGCGTGTTCTCGGCGATTAGAAGCACGGGTACGAAGCCAAAATCGAAACTCTGCCGATTAACGGGAACTCGATCGCCGTCCAAGAATCGGCAAATCGCGCTTTCCGGTGGCGTCAACGAGCCAGTTTCGTCAGCTGGTGGCAGTTTCGCCAAGCCGATTTCGGTGTCATCGTCGCGAATTTTTTCATCCAAGAAGGAGCCTTCGTCGCCGTCGAAATCGTTGAATTCGTCGCCGCACAGACATTTGCAAAACGAGGAGTTCGCGAAAATCGGCAGAAATCGGCAACATAGTCTATCGCCGAAACGTTCGCCGCGGAAATTTTCGGACGTTCGTACGTCCTGCGTTCAGGCGCACGAGGAAAGCGTCATTTTCGGCGAGATGGGCTTTGGAAATTCGTCCTCCACGAGTGTGAGCGACGATGCGGCAATGTCGTTCCTCGAGTTTGAGTCTCTGTACACACTCGAGAAAGAAATGACGCAATCGCGACGCGAAACCATCGCCGAACTCGACGCCAAGTGCATTTTCGGCGGTTGGTTCGGCACTCGCCGTGGTGTTTATACCGAATTGCCCGATCCTACCTGTCGGAATTATGAAATTATCGGCAAAAGCGAGATCTATCATCATCCCCTGGCTTACAATGTCACGGATCCGAATTCCTTGCCGGGAAACACTCTCGGATCATCATTTATACCCTCCGAAGGCTTCAGCTTCGCTCCCGGCTGGGCGCTCAACGCCGACCACTTTTATCAGTGGCAGCAGCGCGGAAAATCTACTCAGCAGGTATTTCGGTGAATCGCCACGCGATTGCTTCTTCGCTGGATGTCAAGTACTTGGCAAAAAACATGAATTTTTGAGTATTTTTCTTAAGATTCTCGTTCGGACAGAAACAAGTAGACACGATATTTTTGGTATCCATTTTTTTGAATCTTTTTCGAAATCGAAATCGAAATTTAAATCGAAAAGAATATCGCTGTGAAATAAAAGGCGAGCGATTGACGCGATTTCCGAAATTCTCCAGTCAATGAGAACGCCGTTATTGCGGGTGCCAAAGATAAATATTGACGTTAAAAGATATGGCGACTCTCCGAAAAAAGTTGATTTTTTGCCTCCTTTTTTTGAGGCACAGCCACTGTAGATGCAATTTTCATACTTGTCTCTTGTTAGCACCTGTTGTAATAACAGTCGCGTCGATCGAGAACATTTTTTCCATTTCCGTTTCAGATTGATAGAAGCTCCGCAATTATGTCCATAATTCGAGGTCCACGACTTTTTTTTTTACACACCCCTTCTTTTGCACGTTGATGGAACATGGATGAAAAGAACGTAAAAAATAAATGCAAAGCTTTTTTTATCAACCCATTTGGACGCCTGGACTGTAATACTGTCTCAAATTGATAACTTTGAAAAACTTCGAGAAGCAAACTCGCTATTTCGTATTGATATCAGATACCGCATCAGAACCGTAGAAAACATTATTACACATTATTGAAAAGGACCCTCGGAAATACGGGCTTTCGTGATTTCCCATTTATGAGTAATGGACTGTCAGGTTCAGGCTATCGAAGCGATCGGATTTGTTCATTCCGTTTTTACTCATCCTCTTAGTTGTTTTTTTTTTCACCTCCTCGGTTTCCACCCCTCCGTCATATCACCGGCAGACCGATAACACGGCGTGGCGTTCGCCACTTTTGTGGAAGAACACGGGCCTCGTGTTTCGGCTGGGGAGTCTTGCGCTGTGGGCTCTGGCGTGAAATTAATGGAAATACCGGAAGCAATTTGACCGGTAAACCTCGCGGTGGATCCGCTATCGTATATAACGGTGTCTTTTTTTTTATATACATGCATGTCATGTCGGAGAGAATCGCGATACATTCGTACGCGTTGTATACACGCGAGACCGCGTTTTGTTCTCGTTGTCAGTCGTTCGGGAGTAAAATCCACCCTCTTTTCCGGTTCCCAACTGCTTTCTGCTTTCTTTTTTCACGGGATGACCAGCACGGACGAGCCTCGCGTTGGCAATTTTTTTCGGCAATTCTCATTGTTCTCTGTAAAGCTTCTCTTTCACACAGGACCTTAAAGCCCCTGCGAAATGTAGCTTTGTACATTGTCAATTAATGAATATTACTCTTTTCTTTCGCTCGTGTAGCGAAAATTTACCGGGACAAAAACGTACTGTTCTTGAGGCACAAAAGTTTTACGGAATTTCCTCGACGACCGTGTCTTTTGGAGGAAGATTTGTTTGTCGACTTTTATTTGTTTCGGCGAGTGTTCGAGCGACTCTTCAGCATCACCGCAACGGACCCGGAAGGTCCGGCATCTCGTCTAGTTATTTGTCAATGATTTTTGAAACTCCAGCTTTGGTGATTGAATGTGCAATTCAATACGATTATTTCACATTAAAAATAAATAATTGAAGAAATATTCAATATTATATTTATTCCGCTCGTTTTGTTGCTCATGACGGCTTTTGCAACAAGTTGTGGTATTTATTTATCTCGTTCGTATGAAGGATGTATGTTGGCACGTATGATCACAACAAAACCGGAATTGAATGATGAATTCCTGCAGGAACCATCTCAGAGGCAGGATTTTATCGTCAGGAAACTTTTCTCACACGCGTACCCGTGTAGAAATTTGATCTGGACGTC
Organism: Heteropelma amictum; assembly: GCA_959613375.1. NCBI lineage: Eukaryota > Metazoa > Arthropoda > Insecta > Hymenoptera > Ichneumonidae > Heteropelma > Heteropelma amictum. The sequence goes on along the minus strand of OY390726.1, from coordinate 3,495,363 downwards.
CCGACTTTAGACCGGGCCCTGGTCTGGATTTCCTTGGTTTGGCCTGGTCTTAGTTTTTAGGTGGGGCCTGGTAAGGGACAAATAGGGAAAATCGGGCTATTCTCGTCAATATTTCCATGTCAGAAAATGCTCATGGCCTGGTCGGGATTTCCATGAATACAATTCTGAGTTCTGAGTTATATACATATACTCCCGATATGCTCGCCTTCGTTGCGCCTAACGCGCAACATTCGTTGGTAAGGCAGTGCGACAAGGGAAAAATAGAATTTAAAATATTATCTTGCTCACATTTGAATTTTATGTTTCAATTTATTCCGTGTGCTCTACTTCCTTATTTCCCTACACAAATGTGTATGATTTCATATTAAATCTCAGGTCGGATTCCAACCGGGCTGTGGCATGGAATGACATTTGAAAACCAAGTAAGGGCCATGGCTGGGCATGGCTATTTCCCGGTTTACTGTTCTGAGCGGGTGCTGATCAGGCCCTGGTCTTTTCCCGATTATTTCCCGGTGTATGGAAATCAAACCAGGCCCTGACTTATTACCCGTTACATTGCTAGCCGGATCCCGGCCTGGCTAGCCTGGCTATGCCCCGATATCAAATCGGGAAAGCCAGTACTGGGCCTCACTTGTTCCCGATCAAAATTTCTACACGGGTAACTACCTATCGTGTTTATAAAGACACCCAAATAATGCAATTCTCGTCCAATCTCCCTCATAACGTCACCAATGATCATCGGCAAAGCGATAATATCGCAATGGGAAAATTTGTCTTTCCACAACGTCGAACTTGTCGAAGAGCTTCCTGCGTTCGAGATGTATACTTTCGGCACGAGAAACACAGATCCTCGAGGACTCATGAGGTGAACTTTGAGCAAAGTGAAAGGTTGAAGGGTTCTGGAGTGCTCACTGCGAAATAGAACGAGAAAGAAGAAGACTGAGAGTGAGAGAGGAAGAGTCTATCAAATATGCTGCCTGAGGGTGTGAAGATACTTTGATCAAGACCGGCGGGCGCCCTCAGAATATTCTCTCAGCCCGCTCTTCTCGCGGTCCACACGGTGTTTACACTAAGGGACCAAAGTGTACGTACAGAGTTTGCTCTCGCACAGCTATACTCCCGGTACAGAAAGCAAAAGTAAAAGCTGTTATGTAGACATTGCCTACCAGCAGAAATACACCATCTTTGCAAAGGATCTCTTTTTCAGAGTACTGTCTTATCCTCGAATTGCGACCGTTTTTTTCTCATTTCGGTGAAGATGTAAAATTTCACGTTCCGTTTTCCGCCTCCGGATCTCTTTGCGCTCATTTAATGGCAATTCTCGTCGTCTCTAAAGCTCTCGGTTCTGAGAGCTTGGGGTGTTACGCGTTTAACTTGGAGATAAAGTCAAGGTACTCGTACTCATATCGTATTTATGTATTTTCTTCTTGATTCTTTTGCTACCCCCCTTGATATTCCCTTGTGTTTATTCAGAAATAGCCGAAACGTTTGATGCCAAAGCTTCAGGGTGGTTTTGAGGGCCTTGGACACATCGATATACACCAACTTATTTTTATAAAATGCTAAAGAAAAAATGATGATATAGTATGTTATGAAAATCATTTTCACCTGAATAAAAAGATTCTGGAAAAAAATGTATAGAGTTACTAGGGGTGGGTTCGCGCCCACCCCCAGCTGGAAGTTTATTTTCCTGTATAGTATCCGTGGCAGGTTTCTGACGTCAGGTCATAAAAAAGAAATGTTCAATTACTTGGCGTTGAAACGCTGCCGCGTCTCTGACATTCGGTAGAGGTTGTGCATCCAGCAACTATGGATGCTGGATGATATTTGAAACAAAATTATGTAACCTTTTTTTTTCAATTCTTAATAGCTCTTGAATGAGAAGCAATAGAATTTTAGGATTCATACGTTTCATACGTGTTTGGAGACGTCTCAGAGCTGAGTTATCAGGATTCCGATCTCAAAAATTTGGAGTGGTGGCAAAGCTCGGACGAAATTTCAGTTTTTCGATAAATAAAATTGACGTATATTATATGAATGAAAGAACCGGATGTCGTAGCAAATTCACTACACGAGTGACAAACATCGATCACTCGTCGACCCATTTTTTGATAAAGACAGACAAAAAACTGCGGTTGGAACAGAACAACTTTTGCGCCGCGATTTTGAGCTTTTAAGGTCGGTTAATCCTAATAAACGCGACCTGATAAACTTCCAACATGTGTAAAACATGAGTGACTCTGATTGTCCTATAATTCCAGAATACTACTACAGAAAAAAATAACGACTAAGAAATTTTATTCCGAATATCATCCAGAATCTGTAGTTCCACGACCTATACCGGATCACCCTATATATAATTTAGATATTCACTGCATGTAGCGTATATACTTCTATTCGATCTTTGATTCTCTTCAATGTTAAGGGAAGCGTGTAGCGCGAGAATGAGTTCCGGGACAAGGTCGCCGAGAGATCAAAATCCTAAGGGATGCTGAGTAAAAGACGCTCGGAGATTCCGAGGGCTCTGCGCGCGAGCAGCAAGGATCGAAACGTTCACGATCCCGTATCTTTGTTGATAAAAGGGTCACCCCCTTGAGGAAAAGTCTCGAGGAGGGTGATGCAACCTCGAGGCTCGAAGAGTGTGTAACGAAGGCATCCACGAGCTCCTATAACGGTTTCCGCGGGGCTGCAAATTGCCAATTGAACGGCTAACTAATTTAGGTGCGTAGGTAGGCACATGTATACTTTAACTCATCGTCGTACGGGATGCAAGCCGCAGGCACTTACATGCTCAAACTTTCAGGGAAACATATACTCGGTTATATTAACGGGTGCGGGCATCAGGCAGGTTGGAGGTCTCGTTTTCTCAATAAATACGTTTTTACACCGCACGGGGGATGAAACCTCTACCCCCAAGGCCAAAATCTTCGCCACTTTCGGCGCTGAGCCACGTCGTACATGCTTGATTCTTAAAGTTCGGAAAAACGAATGTTTAGTCGGAATCTATGAGCGTTGATGACTCGCTGAATGATTCAAGCAGTCAGAAAAAGGCGATTGACATTTTTCAAACATTTTTTTATCACACATGCGGGATAAGTAGTATCTTAGAGCACACTTTTGCGGTTAGTAAGTAGCTCTTTTCTCACTTTCCAATCAAACGCTTATTTGCGTGCGACAAGTATCCCGTGAAATAATTGCCAACATAAACAACACGGCCCAACTTTGGTCGAGTACAGGCTAAGCAATTGTTGGCTTTCAACGTTGGCACAATGTTGAACCAATGATTTTGCCATTACTCAACCGATACTCGTTTCAAAGCCCGGCACCTAGCATTACGCCTATGTCGGACCAGTACGGTTTCACGTCTAAGAGCCGACTATTGGCAAAACCTATCACAAATAACATTGGGCCAACACCGTCTGCCATTAACTTCCCTACGTCCCAACCTAATCTTGGTGTCCAGCATTATATCAATGCCGGGCCAACCTCAGCAACTGTTTGAGTGCCAAGTGTCGGTGAAGACTTGGGCCACCAACCCTGGGCCAATACTGTCCACCATTAATTTCCCTACATCTCGATTGAATCATGGCATCCAACATTATATCAGTGTTGGGCCAACCTCGGCAAATGTTTGAGACCCGAGTCTCGGTGAAGACTTGGGCCACCGACCCGGGCCCAACACTGTCTGCCATTAACTTCCCTACGTTCGTATCTAAAACAGGCATACGGTAATACACCAACATCGGACCAGCCTCGGCAATTGACTTAGAACTTACTGCTATAATCGTAAATACCCATGCTTAACCCCAAATATAAATGTCCTCTTCTCATTATTCGGTCTGTTTGAACGTACTTATAATTTGACATTCGTATCGGTAACATCGGTTGAAAATGAATAAAGCAAATAAGCGATACGAAAAACTAAAGAAAGCACGAAGAATGAAAAAAATTATGACTGAATACTGTTCTCTCGAGTTTCCTGTAAATAAGTGTCAACAGACGAATGATTTATTGTCTGTTGGAAAAAATCTAAATCAATCGGATCGTGATGACGTAATAGAAGTGATTGATCATAGAAACGATGACAATAGTGAAAGGTGCGAAACTGAAATACCGGAAAGTTTCACCTGCCACATCGATGAGAGCAACGATGATAACGAATCGAACGCTGCTGATAATAACGTGAATGTTCGGTACGAGGAATTACCTTCGATGAGGGAAAAATTGAAACAATTTGCACTCTCTTGCCGCAATGTCGGTACAAGCTAGGTCGATCGTCAACGCAACGCTGGCATGATAATGGCGCTGAATCTTGATGCAGCATTGGCTCAAGTGCGGCATCGATTATCAAATCAACGTTGGCGTGGCAGTTGATGAAACTTGACTCAACGTTGGCACTAGCATCGGCCCAATATCGGCGTCCACTTTCGCACCAACGTTGGTTACCGACGTTGGGCCCAGGATATCATTCCGAGGAGGTTATGTTGATTCACCGACATTAAAGCCAGAGAATGGCCGCCTATGAAGGGAAGTCGGCGCTATGTTGTGCCGGTGTCAACCCTATTGTTTTTTTTTTCACGGGATACTTACCGCACGCAATTTTTACTTATCGCACGCAAACCGATGACAAAACACTGCTAAAAAAAAACAGAATCGAAGTATCAGTATCAAAAACGTGACGTTGAAGTGACAGATATAAATATTGGTATATCATAGGATTTAAATGAAAATATAAACAAAATTAAAAAATGAGTTTTAATCCTCATTTTACTTCTGAAGCTGAAGAAAGTGCTGACGGTGAGTTCAAATATTTTAATACATCTAAGCGAAAATTAAAAAAAATAATTAGTTAATGAATTAATTAATTACTTTTGGTTCCGCTCATATTATGGTTATTCGAAATAAAGTTATGTTGATTTTACTTTTAATTTCGTTTTTTTATTCTGATGGGGGGGCTCCGCCCCCCCAAACCCCCCCGTCACCGCCTACTTCGCCCCTCCGCCCCCCTTACTCAAAACCACAATTTTTCAGCAGAATATATCCCCGCATTTGTGATAAAAAGAAGTATCTGAAACTCGTGCGGTGTTGTCGATTGCCCACTCGAGCGATTGAGCGCACTCACTTCGTTCGTGCGCCCAACTTCGCTCTCGTGGGCAATCGACAACTTACCGTACTTGTTTCACAATATACTATTAGTGTATATTGCCGATAGAATGCAGAAAATGATTGAATTTTCCAACCCTGTTTGAAAAAAACACGTTTCGGTCTATGGGGCGAATTTTTCATCTCCCGTTTTCTTCTCTGATCGATATTACTTTTATATTGATACGTTATTGAATTACGGAATATTTGATCCGCTTCAGCCCTTCTTTTGTATCTCGTTCAATGTTGGATGAGTCATAGCTGTATACCCATGGAATTTTGCTCGTAGAGCGAATGAGATATCAGGGATGCACAACGTTTATCATCCCCTGATGAGGTGATAAATGAGCCCGTTAAACTCTCTGGACTGTTTTTTTTTGTTAAACATGCGTATAAATATTAGTAATCTCGAATTCTCGCGTACAGTCTTTCTGGGCTGTCGCATATGCGTATGTGCAAAATAGAGAAGCACGCTCCCGGTCGTCCTTTGGAGATAACAACCTGAAGATTAATTACCAAAAGGTGTATACAAATATATCCCATCTCTGCAAACGAACGAGTGTACAGCGAATTTATGAACGTTTTAACTATACACTGCTGTCCAAAATTTTATTGGGGTGGGGGCTTTATTTTGTACGAGTTGTCCAAAATGCCTTCACGACGGATTTATATATTCCTCGTTATTCCTGTTGGACTCTTTCGTGCCATGTTCGCGTTCGAAAACTCAAACGTTTTGGGTATGCCGATTTTTGTCTCGATGTTCTTATCGCTTAGGTTCGAGATTGGCATTTATTGGCATTAATTTACTTAAACCGCCTTTATCAACAGGGTATCTATGCGACCCTGTCCAGAAAGAGTGGTATGAAAAGCCATCATCCATACTGGGAAAACTTGCTTGCGATATATAGGCGTTTTTTTGTAATGAGAGATCGTTTGGGTTTTTTTCATTTTTTGTGATATTGTACCTTTGAACGGGAACTTTTGGACGACAGTGTATATCGTGCACTTAAGACAACTGGAGAGCATGCTTTTACAGTTGCGTAACAGATGGATTTTTCTCGTATGGAGGAAGTTAATTGAATGAGGCGATGATAAACCGGATACAGTCGATGCTCTCTCTTGTTAATCGCTCGGCCATCACCCCCCACCCCCCTTTTCTGCTTTGTCAACTTTCCATTTATCCCTACCATTCGCGCATGCCTGAGAACGCGCATGCGCAGATGGAGGGGAAACTTCCAGAGAGAGAAACAGGAAACTGTAAGTGGGGAGCAAAGCAAAAAGGTCGAGAGAAGAGAAGTAACAAAAGAGAGCGTGGAGTGTATCCTGTGTCAGGGTCGAAAGGGAGGAACAATTAAAATTATTTATCTGATACGATAGCGTTGGGTCTTCATCGCAATGCTTACCATTTAACCTCCGTAATCATTGCTGTTGATAAAATTCTATTGTTTCAAGCTAACGAAATTGACTAATTTTTTTTTAAACAAATGGAATCAAACCGCAATTATTTTCGTCAGTAGCGTGGCTTCTCATAACAGCAAGTAATGCTTCCTTTATAATATCGTTTCTTTGGATCAGAAACAGGAGAAGGAAATCCGAGCCTGAAGTGTTTATCATTGAAACACGATGGGGAAAAAACGTTTGTAGTCAGTGCTGCCCAAAAGCCTAAAAAAATGTTTAGCAATGACAAATTGTATTGAAAAAGATGAAATCTAAAAAAGTTTCCTTCCAGCATATTTTCAGAGCTCTGCTGAGTGTGCGAAGTTCTCATTCGACTTTGTCGTTGTTGGAGTATCACCTGTGACCTGTCCTTATTATTTGTCATTTGTTGAAGACACCTTTTCTTCATCTTGCACCCAATTTTTAAAGATGAACCACAATAAAAGACGAATCATCGCGACTTTTCTCTTCTTTGTTATTTTTCTAGTAGTGCGAGCATGCGTGATCGAAAAAGCGTTACATTTGCAATTCGATTCTGGAAGCTAAATTGTCAGGGCGGACACTCGAAAGGGGCTCCTATGGCCCCTTGTCCCTTTCATCTGACTCTCTCTAGTTCTCTCTCTCTCTCTCTTTCTCTCTCTTTTGGTTCGAAAAGAAATTCCAGTAGCAAACAGAGTGGTATATTCAAACTCGGTGTGATTCAATGGGGAAGGATGTGCCGAGCATGTGGGTTGGCAGAATGAATCTTACTCACACCCTCAAGCTGGAGTGGAAGGGTGCTTCTTTCTTTTACGGCTTAATTGCTCGACTGCTCTCTGTCCTCTTTTGTGGGAGATTCAAGGGTTTTGAACGAGCCACAATAGCGAGCAAAGGAGATGAAAATAAGTTTTCTTACTCGAGCCCTTCACCCTCATGTACAGACACGTCGAGAGCCTTGAATTTGGCGAAGGTCATCTTGCAGGAAATTGATGAAACGCGCCGTGTGTTTTGCAGTGCACGAGAGGGAGGCAATTAATCGAAGATGAACGGAGAAGGAGGATCTTGATTCAAATCTTGTTGACCCTTTATCTTGCGATCCGTTTCCTCTTTGAATAATTCGTTTGTTGTTTTTAATTATTCCTCCGATCAAGGGGAAAATAAGTTATGAAGTTCTTCCTGCATTTTTTTCGCATTTCTTACTTTTTTTTCGAACAAGAAGTCTTTTAACAAAAAAAAGCCTGGAAGCTTTTGTACTTTCAATTACACTTAAAATACGGCTATATTTAAAGGCGAAAGTTCTGAAATTTTTCAAATTTTCGGAATTTACTGAAGTCTTTAACGAATTCATCATCAAAAACTCATACAACCGTGTACATAATTTCCAAAAAATCGTCCTCCAAAGAATATATAAGAGGATCGAAAAAAGTCTCGCTGGAAAAGAAGAAATTCCATCTCATTTTTTCCGCAAGGATTTCAATCATCGCGTGAAACTTTGAGAAAAATCGCGACGTGCCCGCACGCGTTTGCAAATTGATACGTGCAAGGGTGAAACGTGAGTTGAAATTTCCGAAGAGAAAAAGAGTATCGAACGAGACACACGTCGCGTATGTTGGAAAAAAAAAGATGAAGGTTTCGAGGGCCCGTTGGGAAGTCGCCGACGAGTATCGAGAGGCAAAAAAAAGAGGGGAAAAGATACACACGCGACACGGAGGTAAAAAAGGGAAGGCGGATATTTCGGGAGCCACCCTTGAAACGAATGTCAGAGCTCGTTAGAGCATCCGAAGTAAGTTAGCAGGGCGAACGTTCGAGCCTCGCCTCTGGGCTCTGCGTTTTTCCTAACGGGGGGAAACCTCCATTTTCGTTATATATACGTGAGTCGAAAGAATTATAGCAATTTCGTGGACCTCGGGATTTCGACCAAATCGCATACAGGCGTCTCTTCCCTCCTTTCCATTCGCTTCTCTCGATTTCTATCCTTTTTTCATTAACGAGACGTTTGGGTTTCTCACACTCTCCAAGCGCCATGTGCGTTGGCCCAATTGTATATATATTTTGCCCAGCGATGTATACGCCATACGTCTTGTAACTTATTGATAACTAAAAAAAAAAGAAAATGAAAGAAACACGACCTAGCGAGCCGCGAGATTTATCGATCGCCAGGAATTGCTCCATACGGAAATCTGCGGCGCGCAGGAGAGGCACGAAAAGTTACGAGAGTGTATCCCCGTTTTAAAAGCAACCGCGCTTGGTGTCTGAAGAGTTGCGGATATTTCTTGGCTTTCTCTCTCGAATGCGTGCCGAACGGCAATTAATTCAAACGAACTTTACGTGCCCTCGCGATACGTTCAAATGCCGATATACAAGTACGAACTTTCTATCAGAACGATTAATCACAATTAAGAAAATGTTTTTGGCCCTTGACGTACTTGGTGTACACTTTTTTGGTAACCTACGTAGCGACGTTTTTTTCGTAAAACAGGCATTTTTTTCAGGCATCGAAATCGTTGTGATTTTTTTAACGATTTGCTACGCACATTGTGCTACTACCGTTTAAAAAAAAACGTCATATTTAAAGAGCCTCCGATGTTTGTTTAAAATATTAAAAATTCAAAAGGGCATGATTTTTTTGAGCGGATGATCTTTTGAAAAATAACGATGGGAAGAGATGTATTTAAACGGACGAATGAAAAATTTGAAAAAAAACAGGCTACTCTTTATATACGGACTCAGATACAGGCACGGAGTTTTTTTTTCATTCACGGGCTCGTTCATTGTTTTCTGACAACACTCACGCGAAATGAGCGCATAAGAATGGCCTGGCACCGCCGCGAATAAATATTCACGCCCTTTTGCCAACCAACGAGGATTACGATCGTACATACAGGGTAATTCACATCAGAATACCGATTCCGAGTGATATTTTGAGCGAACGAAAAAAAAAAAAAAAAAAAAAGATCGAGAAGGCGCGAATTCTCTCGTTTCTTATTGAAAATTTGTTTCAGGAAAAGAAACAAAAAATGCTAAGTAGTTTTGCTCGGAATATCATCCAGAACGTGCAGAATTCTTTTCTGTGATATTTTCACATGAATCACCCTGTATTCCCGTGCGTTTATGAGCTTGTATGTAACAAACTTGTGTATATACTTGAATCACCGACAGAGTGTGTCTATCATTTTTATGCGTTGACACCCCCCTCTCCCCGTTTGTGCATCCGAAAAAAAGGAAAGTAACTATTTCGTTACGAAAGAGACTCCTCGAAGGCGGCAGACAGCTCTGCGCGCGTGCCTTCCTCTCCATTTACCGCAAAACATGCCTCGTGCACTTCGTGCAAAGCCGCGAACAATGGAAAAATCATTAAAAATATTTAACGCGAATAAAAAAAGTGAACCTCGTGTACAAAAATCATTCGCGACGCAGGAAACGACCTGCGACGTTTTCTTCTACCTGCTTTGCGTAGGTCTACCGAGATTTCGTAATGACATCGTGAATCCGGTTGAAAAAAATATTTCCTCCCTTCTCTGCGGACTGATCATTGTCTCGCACGTCCAACCACGTCATCCGATGAAAATCTCATAGACTCGTCTAATTTGAATGTTTTCGAAACACTCAATTTATGTCGCTTTTACTCATTCTTTGTTTTGTTTTGCTAGAAATAAAATAACAGTTTCGGGTTTTTGACCGACTTCGACATTTATGGAGATTTTAAAATGACATCGTGAATCCCGTTGAAAAAAATATTTCCACCCCTCTCTGCGGACTGATCATTGTCTCGCACGTCCAACCACGTCATCCGATGAAAATCTCATAGACTCGTCTAATTTGAATGTTTTCGAAACATTCAATTTATGTCGCTTTTACTCATTCTTTGTTTTGTTTTGCTAGAAATAAAATAACAGTTTCGGGTTTTTGGCCGACTTCGACATTTACGGAGATTTTAAAATGACATCGTGAATCCCGTTGAAAAAAATATTTCCACCCCTCTCTGTGGACTGATCATTGTCTCGCACGTCCAATCACGTCATCGGATGAAAATCTCATAAACTCGTCTAATTTGAATGTTTTCGAAACACTCAATTTATGTCGCTTTTACTCATTCTTTGTTTTGTTTTGCTAGAAATAAAATAACAGTTTCGGGTTTTTGGCCGACTTCGACATTTATGGAGATTTTAAAATGACATCGTGAATCCCGTTAAAAAAAAATATTTCCACCCTTCTCTCCGGACTGATCATTGTCTCGCACGTCCAATCACGTCATCGGATGAAAATCTCATAAACTCGTCTAATTTGAATGTTTTCGAAACACTCAATTTATGTCGCTTTTACTCATTCTTTGTTTTGTTTTTCTAGCAATAAAATAAAAGTGTTGGATATTTAGCCGATTTCGACATTTACCGAGATTTTGAAATGACATCGTGAATCCCGTTAAAAAAAAATATTTCCACCCTTCTCTCCGGACTGATCATTGTCTCGCACGTCCAACCACGTCATCCGATGAAAATCTCGTAGACTCGTCTAATTGGAATCTTTTCGTAACACTCAATTTATGTAGCTTTTAACGATTCTCTGTTTTGTTTTGCCAGAAATAGAACAAAACTTTCGGATATTCAGATGTCCAGCAGAAAATATCGAAAAAACTGGTCGCGTTTAGAGAGAAAAAGGGCGCAAAGTTCTGAAAATATTCAAAAAAATATTCTCTTCCTAACTAAACAATAGTCCGATTTTTTAGAACATTCACTTGAGTTTTTTCAAAAATTGTCTCTTTTTCGAACTTCTGTTCAAGTTTCGTGCGAAAAATGCTACGATACCGCTCGTTGGTTCGCCGAACAAATATTGAAAACCCCGAAAAGATTGCGAGGAAATTAAAAATGTATTGGAAAAAACAATTGCAGAAAATTAAAGTTGGCAAAAGTCTCGTTCTGTTTTGCTTTGGTCGAGATTGTACCTGTCGTACATCCTTGATTTTTATGGAACGTTGTTTTTGAATAATCCTTGTCAATGGCCTCTCTCTGCTGTGTTTTTCTATGCGTATAAAGCGCCTTTACATGCGCATTCTCGCCTCGTACACGACGACGACGTGCGTAGGTGTAACTCATTCATAAAACATGTAACCCACGTGTTTGCGATTGCTGGCGCCGTTTCTTCTGGTTTACACGCACATATACACGAATCGCATGGAAGCAAGGAACCCGCAAACCCCGTACGAGCATCCTCGTCCGTATTAAGGGGCTCGTCCGTGAGTGTAAATATAATTTATTTCGATTGGGTGGAGGGTTTCGAGAGGGGAAGGTTTAAAGTTTTTTTTCTTCGTCGTAAAGTGCCATATTACCGTGCAGCGGAGAGCGCGGTACTTAATTTGAATACTTAAAAATTCTTTTTAACCTTTGGACCGCTGGGAAATTTGAATAAAGCCGCTGTCGAACGAGCTGTCGAAATATTCACAAAATTTCACTCCAAGTTTGTATAAATACACGCAGAAAAACGTGTTTTCGCAAAATGTCACTCAAACATCAATGTTTTGAGGCTGAACGATTTTTTATCATTCCTCGACACTCTTCGCTAGCAATTCGATCTTGCGAAAAAGTTTAATGGATCTTGGAATCTGTTGCTCGGAGCAGTCGCCAGTTGGATGAGTCGGATGAGTGCGGTCCTGTTCGAGAGGTGGGTGGTGGGAATCTGAAGTTGTCAATGATGACTCATGGATTGATTTTGACGTAAATTATCCCGATATTCTCTACAATACTTCATTTTACTCCTGCGTTGAAGTTTTTACGGGTCTGTCGGATTTATTCACATTTCGGAGTATACTGTTGTTCTGATCTTTTTATCACAATCTCCTCGAACCGCGAAAACGTTTGGAAACCGATTTTTAAGCAAAGCTACGAATTTTTATGAGTGCCTTCCTGTCGTGAGGTCTAAATATATGGTTTCGAGCGCTGAAAGAAACTCGCTATAATCTTTTTGAAATTATCATGTTTTTTTTTCTTAATTCTGTCGAAAAAGGCATTCGCGAGACAGTAAACGTAGTGTCCGAAGTTGTATGCACACGAGATTTTTTCTGTCGCCAAAAATCACGAAAACCCGCGGTGAAATTGTCCTCGTTGATCAGACGACATCATTCTTGCAGAGCACGTACGAATGTAGCTTTGAGGGAAAGACGAGGGTGCATTCTCGGAGGCTTGCAAAATTTTCTTTTCGCGTAGGGGACGATAACTCGGTTACAGCGGGTTCTCAACCGCTTTGCAGCAGAATTTCCGGACGTTCGGGCTTTTCCTCGGGTGTACAGTGGAAACTCGAGGTCCCCGACGTTCCCGAGGGTCGTTTCGGTAAAACCGTCGATAGAGTGGCTCATCGAGGGGACAGAATCGCGAGTCCTTCCGTGTCTCGTCTTTTTCGACACGCTCGAGGACTTTGAAAGTAATTACGAAGAGACCGCGCAAAACGTCTGGCTCTGGTCCTCGAGTTTGACTTTCGTTCGAGTTCTTTTTCCCCTTTTTTCCGATTATTCTTTTCGAGCTCTTCAACGTATCGGTATATTCATTCTTTTCGTGAAATCGTTTTGCCATCGTTGAGGATACATTTTTTTGAAGATTTCCATTGATCGGGCGGAGGGTGAAAATAGCTTATTAGTTTTTACTCATTTTTTTTGTTCCGAACGATATTTAGGATTTTTTTCAAGCCACAACAATAAATTAAATTCTTCGGTGCTCTACTCATCGCTTTTATTTAGTTATATGAAGCGCTGTAATGAAGATAACATCCTCAACGATCAATGAACACCCTTTTCCAAGATTTTCGTGTGCTTCCTTCGCTTCCCCTTTTCGCTTTTTAATTGCCGCTAAAATCCGTCCGAAAATTCCATAATTACACATATGCACTCTTGTAATAATAGCGCATGGTCAAGTACGTGTGAAACTTTCCAGCGTGTGCACACTCGGGTCTTCAATAACCTACCGTACTTTTCGCATATATTACGGGCATCCACATGCTGCGGTAAATTATATCCATATACATGAATATATAACAGGGCTCTTATACATACACCACCGTCCAAAAGTTCTCGGACAAGGGTATTACATCATAGAAAATAAATAAATATGCCATATATCGACGTGAAAATTTTGAGGACTGCCCCAAAATTTTCTATCGAAAAATAAGGAGCGAGTGAAAATGATCCCTCCGACAGGCTCGTCCGAACGAAATTCGGAGTAAAAATAATTCTCCGTTCGTCAAAGGAAATACTGTGAAAACGTCGTAAGGTTATTTTTCACAAATCACAGCAAGTAAAAGCAAGTTGCCACTGCTGCCACCATGTCCTGAAAATTTTGGTCAGCGGAGTATACGTACCGATAGAAAATGGCGACCAAGGGAAAAGCGAGAGTTAATCGGTAAATTTCACTCTCTGTCCACGTTGTTCTCCTTCCCCCGCGCAACATTGACAATGAAATTTCATCTGGTACATCCCTCTCTTTGGACTCGCGTAATACACTGTGCATCCCTCTTCCTCACTGTTGCGTTTCAATTCGTGCGACGACTTTGTGAATATTCCGGCAATGCCAGGATTTTGCTTCCTCCGCGAGACGAAAGACCGCCAAAGGGCGCCCCCTTCCACCCCCCCCCCAACCTCCTTATGAAGAGGGGTTGAGGCGCACCGGGGGATGATACGGAAGGCACGAGGAGGGCGTGAGTGCGACAGACGTCGAAAATAATACCAACGGACTCGCGTTGACGTATGTATGTATGTACAACCGCGCCGAAAATCCATGTGGCTACGTGGAGGCTCGACTGGAGGGCGAAACAAGAGACGGTTTTGGCGAGAGCGCGAGAGGGTGAAGAGAGGAGGGATGCATGTGCCTTTGTCGTGCGATTACGAAGGGGCTACTCGGACGCGAGCAGTGCTCGGGGGCGTGTGTGCGCGCCTGGTCCGCCAGGGACCGAAATTAGGTTCGTCGTGATATCGAGATAGCACTAAGGGAGGAAAAGCGTCAGAGGGCAAAAAAAAAGATACAGAAGAGGGAGGAAACCGAGGGAATATGAGAAAAAGACGGGACGACGAGCTTGGAGAAACCGCTCCGTCGAGCTTTCATGAAGTATCAAACTTTGTTTTTTTTTTTCACTGCCTCTCAGTACTGTATTTATACGTTTTTCATCTATTTTCCAACTCTGCAAGGGGTTGCTACTTTCCCAACTTATTTTCATACGCTCCGGACCTTGAGAAATTTAATATGTAATTGATTAAAAAAAATTCTCGTCGGGAAATTACTCTCGATTATCAATTATAACTGCTGACAAAAACTACGTTCGATTATAAGAATTTTCTGTCGATCGAATGCTGATATTTTATGCTTTTAGCGTGAGAACATAGCTTTTCGTAATTATCGCTGAGTTTCTGTGAGAATACATTGAAATAAAATTGTTGTCATTTGAATTATCTCGTGCTACTCAAAATAAAATGGGGAATCTATAACTTGTGAATGTTTATAAATGTCAAACATCTGCTTTAAATAATCCGTGCAACAAAAATAATATCAGGTGCAAGAAATTTCAAAAGTTATGCATTCAGTATGAATTTCCATCGTCAATTTCGCCTGTTCTATCGTGTTTTTTCGGTTTTTTATCTTTCAAATTTGCTCCTCCGCTCGTTTCATCGCGTTTTTTTCTAAATCTCCGTCGGCTTAATTTATCGCTACCACGTAAGCCGCACTCGTGCCCTATCCTGAGATAAAATCCTACATGACCATTTTTTGCCTCCTCTTCTATTTTGAGTCTAAAGTTCTCAACGCTGCCGTCGATTTCCGTTTGTCGCTCTCTCCCTCCGCGTTTTTCTATCTCTCGCACACACACACACACACATATATACCATACATATTTCAACGGTAATTGCCTCGTTTTTGTAACTCCGCACCGGTGACAGGAATAATACACGGAGGAAGGAGGAGGGCAACGTCCTCATTTTTCTAGTTCTTTAGCAAAGGAGACACGAATAATTCCGTTAATTATAATATTCCTCTTGTTTGCGAATTTTCGACTCGTATTGCGGAAGGAAAAGAGTTTTTTTATTATTTTATGAATGACAATGAACGGGATTTAAATATTCTAGATCACTCAGAACCTCTTTTCTGACCATGTTCGAAGACGCTCCAGGGCTATTAAACAGAGTCCAAAAATGAGGTATAACGATCGAGCATTTTTTTTTCATTTCTCAGTCATTTATTGTTATCTGATATATATATATTTTTTTAATACCGGAGAATCCTGAACAGATATGGAAATTTCATTTACTGTATATAACAGAATCGGCAAACTTTGATTTTCTAAAAATGACACCGACAATCCGCGTAGTCTTTTTTTGTAATTGATTCGAATCGCTCTGTTTGCGTGGGACGTGAGGCAGTGACTTTTATCCCGACAGAACTGCTTCCATGCCTATTAGAGGCGGACGTAAACTTTTCTGCAAGGTAAAAAGATTTCTTCCGAAGATTTCAAGGTCGTCTTAAAAAATTTCTTCAAAAAATTCGAACAAAATTCACAGACGATATTTCGAAAAAAATCAATCAAGAGATTAACCGTAAAAAAACCGATCAAACAGAAATTTCAGCTCGAACGAGTTCACCGAAAAAATTTGCCCCAATCGTTGGGTCGGGTGTGAAGATCTCGTGGGTTTGCGAGGTCGTTCGTTTAAAAGACGCGATGTACAAATACGTGCCAATCTCCGTGCAGGATCCGCGAGAGATGACTCGCGGAGCTTATTCGCTGATACAGCATACGACGTAATTAATAGGACAATCAATTCAAAGTTTGCACCGTTTTTTAAATCGTCCGTGGGCTAAAAACACTCAAATTAACGTTTTATCGATTTCTCATGGCAAACATGGATCGATCCTTTTCGAAATTCGGTGTGCGCCCGTTCCTCATTTTTTCACTGATTTTCTAAAGACAAAAACCATGATCTCGTTTGAAAAAATAAACGTGACCTTGAAAT
This sequence comes from Heteropelma amictum, assembly GCA_959613375.1. Taxonomy (NCBI): domain Eukaryota; kingdom Metazoa; phylum Arthropoda; class Insecta; order Hymenoptera; family Ichneumonidae; genus Heteropelma; species Heteropelma amictum. The sequence continues at coordinate 3,478,826 of OY390726.1, read as the reverse complement.
TCTCGACCGTTATATCGTCGTTCCATGAAAAAACTTTGCCATTCCGCGAAACAAACGTATTTATTGTAATAATTTTGAGCAGATTCGCGCCTCGAATCGAGCTCCGTTTGAATAATTCAGTCGCCGGTGGTGCCCGGACGTGAACGGAACCCGGAAAACTATTATTCCGAATATAGTAAAGAAATTCATATAGGTATAGAGAAATAGGATCAGGAAAATTTGTTCACATTAAATATAGGTGTGAGCTCAGGAGGAAGTTGCACGTGGACAACATGACGCTCGTTATCCTATTTAAGATGCTAAATTTAAGTGACACTCGCGTGTACATTCGAGCACAAAAGCAAATGTGGCAGCAGGCATACATTTATACACCGGCTGTGTTGTAATGAGTCAGCATGGTGAAATTTAGTCGCGATCGTATATAATCGCGAGTACACGTATTCGCCCCGGAGAGTAGTATATTAAAGCAACGTCGACGAGATGAGCTCGGTCACAAATTACTCGGTCGCTCTGTGTCTCTCGCTGATGCGCTAAATCCCGATGGATCAACCAGCGAATTACGTCAGAAGACGCAAAAGTGCTCTCCTATGTACACACACGAGTGCTAAAATAATTCGAAAGGCTCGCTGGTAACAACGATTCTCGCTGGTAGCACGATGAAAAACGACTTGGAAGGAATCGGGAAACAAACGATTCCGCGCTTCTCGAGCAAAATCAAGCTCATCGATGTTGCCAAAGATTCCATCGTTCTCTCGATCTCTCGATTTGTGAGATACATCGGAGTCGGTCCGTGAAATTTGTGGACAGAAGTAAACCGAGGAGAAACGATGATTGATCGTCGAAAATACATCGAATGCCTCGAGTTTCACGATCCACTGTACGAAAAAATGTCGAGTGACGTCTCGGTGATTGATCGCGAATAGATAAATTCAGTATTTTCTCTGACTGCATGGACCAGTCTCCTACCTGTTCAATTTGGTTTTCAACGGTCATTTCCTACGGTAAAGTCGCTCTCTTCGAAGAGGCTTGACGTACCAAATGTCATCTCCACGTGGTACCTTGATGTTTATATAATATAATGTGTGTATATTTCTATGAGCATGAATATCGTTTGTATGTACAATAGCGTGGGCACATACAAGCATACTTACAGAGGGAATCAGCCCGGGGCTGATCGATATTGGAGCTTCGAGTTGATCATCTCAGGTGGCACTAGGAGTGTATGTTTGTTTAATAAAAAACTCGTAAAAAACACCGAATTATCGCAAACGCTTGGAATTCTTCATACGAAATTGTACACGTGCATTTTTCAAACAAAAACAAAATCACGATCAGAAATAAACGCGATTGTCGAAAACGTCACGAGTGACGTACTTTTGATTTCTAAATTCGTGCAGGAAAATAAGAAGAAATACGAAGTTTTCGAATCTAATTTCTTTTTGATGAGGATCATTGGTTCATTCGAACGGTAAAAATTCGATGGAAAATCGTGAATTTTATTCACAGATCCAACGGTTTTGGATTGAAAATGAAGATTGAACGATCGCTCGATTCCGGGGCTGAAAATTACTCCGAAAATCCGTCTGCTTCGTACGGAAATGCCTGTACATATATGGCTTAAATCGTGCGCGTTATAAACGATCGCGGGGAGCCGCGATGGGCGGCATTACAATTAATGCCGGGTGAATGTGGATACAGTATACGCTCGAGCGAACGGAATAGCAATCGATAGTTGGGTCTGCACCTGTCATGAATGCTCATGTGCTTTTTTTCCCTCCAAACTATATAATGCAGTCTTTGGCGGGCAACAGAGCCCTGGATATGCGTTTTTTTTCACACTTTAACCCAAAGGGTGATTGCGACTTGTATATATTTGTATACGTGTATGGGGCGTTCCATGTCGAGTCATACAGTTTTGGAAATTTGATTATTCTTGTCTTTTTTTTTTCACTTGCGATATCGAGATAATTTCGAGGATTATTTCCGCATTTTCCGGAGAATTTGCGAAATTAGGTTTTACTGTGTGAATTTAAAAAAAGTTGAAACTCAACATCACTTTTCCGAAAAGAACTTTGAACGTCGAAAATTGAGATATACTTCGGAAAAAAAGTCGCTGAAATCAGTCTGCTTTTCGTCCATTCACTGCCGTTTGAAGGGAAAACCCGGAAAAATTGACATTTCAAAAATGACTTTAAAAAATATTTTACGACTTAGAACAAAACATTTCCTACAGGGGTAGAATAAAAGAAAATATTGAGACAAATAGAAAAGCAAAAGTTCGCAACCGTTTTTGACATGGAATGTCCCATATAATGTACACACTCCGCTAATTATTCAAGGATCTTTTATCTCTCTAATGCGGCACATCTCGTCGCGTTTATCAGGAATCCAGAGACGCGGCTGCGTCTCGACGTCGAGTTATTAAAAATGAATATATTACATACATATATGTATGAGATTTATATTCAAGGACGTTATTGTTTGAGATGAAACGATTCGTGATTCGTCTCAATCGCAGAGTTTCGAATTAACAAATATTTGGAAAGCAAAAAAAAACATGGACCAATCGGAGAAAGGGTGCATGGACGAACGTCTCATCTTTGCTTCGTAAAGACTCGGCTTGGGTAATAGTAATTGCTGGCTAAATTATTGGCAAGCATCCCAGTGACATTGATGATTCCTTCATGAATTTATTGGCGTGGTCTATTAAAAGAACTCGCTACGTGCGAACAGTTTTACTTAAATCGTGCTATCTCGATGTGGTTCTCAGAAAAACACTTTTTAATACCAAATTATTTATTAAACATTGTTTGCTGTACTTTTAACTACCTTTTGAATCTGTATTTTTATACTGAGACGTTATTTTCTTGCAATCTCAAACCTTTTGTTCCACACATAGTGATAAAAAGTAGCTTAATCACTCTACAGGGTAATGCAACCATTTTTAGCATCAGAAATATTTGATCCACTTATCAGACCCCGAGAAGAACTTTCGCCTACAAAAATTGCACAGTTCGTAGGGGGTAATTGAGAAGTGGCTAAGAGCTTCATCCAGTCGGAGGTGCTTCAGGGATTTCAAGCTCACCTTGATTTTTGGAAACAAGAACACCATGTTTTTTTTTTCAAAATTTCATTGAAGAGCTGAAAAAAAGGTTCACTCATGAAATTTCGAGGAGAAATTGAGGAGAATCGAATCGAACAAACAAAAATAATTTGTTCTCCTATCGATTACGATACTTTGTATCAACAAACAGGCTCTAATTATTCTCTCTTGCATAATGGCAAAATAGTTGGCATTTCTTTGCCCAAAATGACTTTTAAAGTTCTCCACGAAAGAAATTCAAGCCCTCAACGCTCGATCCAACGATTGGAAAAATGTTCAGCCAGCCGGTGACCTAGAAATTTCCGAAGCGTGTCCACCTCAATGAGGCTCGCAGTCACCACTCACCAACCTCCCGCAAACTGTACAACTTTTGTAGAAAAAGTTTTCTCTCAAGTCCAATGGGTGAGCAAATATTTCTCCTGCCAAAAGTCGTTGCCTCATCCTGTGTATGTTGGGAAGAGCAGCAGATTCGACTGGGAACATCGATCGATCGCCTCGAGTCACTGTGCAAAAGTCAATGGAAAGTGCCCCAAAGCGTCATTATATAAAACGTGATTGGACAAGAGATTGAACAAAAGTTGACGCGACGAGACGAGAGAAGCTTTTACGCCACTTTGCCCGGAGCTAATACTTCGATCCAAAAATCGTTTACCACTGACGTGTTTTCAAAGTAACCTAAAAGTGGAAGGAAACTCGCGAAACTTTGTAGATCCTCTTAAAACTGCGTTATTTCTCTATAGGAACGATTCTTTTTATTTTGCTGGATTAAAAATGAGCATCAAGGCAATTTTATTGTTTAGTTTGTGGATGAAAATTGATGGCAACAGTCAGTGGACGATTTTTCAAAATTTATATTTTTATTCTTCTGAATTTATAATAATACTTAAATATTTATATAATATATATAATTTATAATGATACTAGAGGATAATTGAGAAATAAAGAAAAAAAAGTATCCAGCCTCGCTATATACAGACGTAACCGAGTTCCTCCGCGGATGATTTTCGAAACAATTCTGGCACGTTGCCACTTGATGAATCAGTTTGAAACTTGATCTATTTGCTACTACACTCGACTGGAACAAAATTCGACTTGGAATGAAAAAAAAAGTTCCACCAGTTTATTTGCGAAGTCAAATTTGAAAAGTTCGTATTTTTTGAGAAATTCGACGAGTTTCAATTACACATAAATCAACGAATCACTCGGAAGTTGATTCCAGTTCCATTCCAGTTTCGATTTTCAAATTTTTTACTCAAAATTAACCTCAGCTTCACTGCAGAGTCAGTGGTATGAAATTGACAGTGTTTCAAGAAATGAATTTAAAAAATCTTATATCTTGATTGTATATTCCGATAATATACGTCGAATATACCGACGACGCCCATAATTTTAATCCAACTTTTATGTAAATTTTGTATACTCGGGCTCACAAATTTTTCCCGTCGAATCCAATGTTCAAAATTTATGATCTGTTTAAAAAAAAATTGAGCCTCCGTCCTCGAACATTATTTTTCGATTTCCGAATAATAATTTCCCGAATCATTCCTAAGTTGGAATTATTGACACACCCTTAATGTACGACGACTTGGCAATTCTTCTCGTCCTCACTCGCTTCCAAGTACGTACTCCGGAAAGTCTTGGAATCATTAAATGATCGCGGACACGATATATGTTGGCTTCCAGTGTTCAAGATGATCTATACGCGTGTTACATAGAACTGTAGGAAAAACCCGAAGGAGACGTCATCGTCTGTGTCTTTGAATCGAAGCTTCGGTAAAATTGACGTCATATTTACGAACCTTTTTACGCTGAAGTATCGTCGTCCACGTGCGTGCTACCCGAGCCGACCCGCCATCAGCAGACAGGCGTTTACGATCATTTTTATGCGTAGATCAATGTGTACATATGCATATTTACAGCCATTACTATAAGTTAAAAGACAGCCTGGAATTGTCAGAAATTTGGAACATATTCGAGCGTGCTGAATTAATTTTTTTCCAATGCCATTCATCGATTATAGACGCGATATTTTTTCGTCAATAAGGATTCAGTTCATCTCTTTTACTCGGGGGATCATCCGTTTCCGAATCAAGTATCCGGATGGTTTTTGATTTCAAAAATCGAAAAGAAGATGAGAATCGAAAGTAAGCTATTTATCATCGGTTCCTATGTACACAGAATCAAAGATTTGAAAATGTCTTTTTGACGAGGTTTCTCGAAATTGTACCACGCAATTGGGTGGGTTTGGATGGTTTGTAATGCAGCCTGCATCATCCACGGAGTGTACAAACTGGACGTTATTAGAGGGTGGCAGAGAAGCTGAGGGGCAAAGATGTTTAATTAGAGAGCAGCGTTCGATTACGGCACTTTCACTGCCGCTTGCAATTTTAGGCGAATCTTCGTTCAAAGTCGTCTGCTTTCGTCCTGAAATCGCCTCGATTTTGGGATTTCAATACTCAACCTAGCGGAGCAGTGAAATGATCGCTTTTGAGACTTAAAAATAAATGTTTTCTAATCAATACATGACAATTATTTTGTGTTTCGCTGCCTCTGCCAAATTCTGTATTATTCATAATCAATTAGAGGAAAATATAACGTCCATTTGAAAAGACGTCATTCGATCGCCATCGGTAGAAACAGGATAAAACGTCGGTAGGTTCAGCGTTAAGAATATCGGTAATAACATTGAGGAGCAACTGAAATACCGCTCCAATTTGATAAAAACTTCTCTCCATCTCTCCGAGTTATTTATTCATGCAGTTGGCCCAATAGGACGCCCGCGGGAGAAGGGAGGGCGCGCGTCCGATTGGCTAAGACTTTGATAATAAATAACTCATTAGATTCTGGTTGTACGAAAAAGTACCCAAACACATTTTGACTTGGAATTTCATCCTCGATCTAACTTTAAGTTATTAACATCGAGTTTTGCGAATTAATCCAGCGAAATCTTCGAATTAATTTAATTTCGCCTGTGTACGGTTCATATTTCGAACTTTAAACTTTTTACTCATTTTCTCATTATTACGTAACATTTTTCTCCATTTAAACAAATTTTATCAAAAAATTCAATACATTATCAGTCCCATCCAATTGATACCCCAAATTACCCAAGCTCGTCATTGAGTAAAAAGCTTGATTTCGGAAATGTAAGCCGAATATTTGACGAACTTTTGAACCCGACGACTTTTCCGAATTTCCCGAAAAAAATGGCAAATAATATTGCCGATGATACATCGTACCATTGAAACTTTTCGACTCCATTCGAATTTCGGATCGAGCAGTAACGTTCCATTCGAACGTTTATTAACACACGCTCAATATAAACATACATCCATCTACATATGTGAACTTTTATTCGGTAGCTTACCTACACTTGCATTTCCTCACGCTCGTGTCCATTACACATGTAAAAGTGTGTATAATCGTGTGTGTATACACGTCCGTAGGAGTCCAAGTATAAGTAGCTGCTGAAACGAAGACGACGAAGACGTCTATAACCGAAAGGACCGTACAGCGGGATATTCAGTTACGTCCGGTGCGTCGAGGCGTCGGGACGCTCTTCTCGCATTCGTTCCGTGTCTCACCGTCTTACCCCGTGTGTGTTTATCTATAGAAAATGCCGGCAAACGACGTATCTTGGCACGCGTCTCTTCCTACCTACGTAGTAAACCTTCCTCCCCCCTCTACCACGGGATTATCACTTTTTCTCGCGTCTAACACACCCAGCATCCAGCGATGCACATCACTGATGATCGCCGGTCTTCCGGACGTCACGCACGTGCCTTTGGTGCACCGCGACGAACCGCGAGTTTTCATCGTTGATTGTGGAATTTGTTGATTCGTCGTCGCGACTTTAATTCACGGTCTCATCGCGGAATTTTCCTTCGAAATGCGTCCGCGTGCGGAAACTCTTTTTGTCGATGATTTTAGGTGTCATTCACCCGGAAATGACTAAAGTGCATTCGCGATTCGATCGATGAATCTTTTCGTCCTTCGATTTTCCGTGACCAGTCGATGAGAGACTTGTTATCTTTTTTTTTTATTGGAATTGTCGGGTTTTCTTTACTCGTTAAACAAGCACATTGTTGTTGATTCTTCGGCAATCTTTTTTCTTCTTTCGCTTCTCAAAGCCGCACTGTCAGGGACGAGCGCTCATGCAAGCGTGATAAACGACAACTTCAACGCGGTATCTCGCGTCTAAATGAATATGATTTAAATTGAATAATCGGATAATTTGACGATCTTCGTCGATGTGACAAACCCTCGACGTCTCCATTATCCACCTCTTTTGTCTCGTATCGTATATCATCGCCTCGCCTTGGCAGTCCATCTTCGCAAAGAAGCTTCGAGCAGATGGGTGCTCTTTTTACAGTATAATAATATTCTCTAACGGTGCTAGTGAACAACGATGAAGATGATAAAAGTCACGTCAGCAGACGGATCATCCGAACGAATATATTCGACAGTGAATGCTTCCGAGTTTTCCCTGAGGATTATAATCCAAGGTTCATCGAGGATCTCGTGTGTTTTTACACCTTAAAAACCAATAAGGGATGATTAAAAAAAAAGTATAACGAGCCAGTGTTATAAAGTTCGGAACCGCGAACAAATCGCGTTTGTCATCTCTATGAAAGTGTGCTGCAGATTTTGATTTACTTTGTTTCTCGATATGCTGGCTTGCCATTGTTGTTGCAAAATTTTACGGCGATCTGCGGTCTAGATAATTGTCTAAATACGTCGTGATCGTTTTTTGGATGCATTTTCAAAATTGCCTTTTCCGAAATGGTGTTTTCGAAGTGCGCGATGAATGAGAGGCCGCCGTTGCTTCCTCACGGCTGGTGAAAAAGCTCCGATCGATCCTCGAACGTTTTCCCTCGGGAATAACGATTAATTTCGACGGGAACGATCGTAGGTACATCCGCGAGCGTGTATCCACGATGAGGTAAAATTGTTCGCCCGTAGGGAGGCGATATTCAATCGCACGACCGAGAGATCGCTCCGGACAATTGTCATGGCGTGCATCCGAGCACCGAGATCGGTTCGCAGCTCGAGTGACGACATCAAAGCCGATTCCACGAGAAATACTGTTCAGGTATATCATTCGAAGGAAAAAATCGATGCATAATTGCAGCTAATTATGATTTTATGTTTAAAGTATTTTACATAAAGAAAAATTGATATCACAGTACATTCGGAGGTAATCCTGACGATTTTGAAGTTTGCATCGTTGGAATCTTACGAAATGTACAACAAATGTCCTCTTTATCGTCAGAATTCTACAATTTGCCCAATATTTTTCAGCAATTCTCCCAAAGTTTGACACTCGTGAAAAAAAGATGGAAAATATGATGAAAATTCAGGAAACTTGAGTGTAAAAACTTGCGAAAGTTTTTGTTCAATTCTATTTTTTTTTAATAGACTTTTGCGTAATTATTTGAAGCGATGGCTTTTCCGCAGAGCAGCACCAAGATTTCTTTTTCCGTTCGTCATTTATCGGCGCGAAATAATGACTGAAAATAATCGAAAATGAAAAATGTAACGATGAGGAGGTGATGAAAAATCGAATCGCGAGTTTCCCAGTGACGTCTTTATTGCCAGTGGGTCCTCTGTCTCGCTTTGTTGCTCGCAACGCCCGGTCAACCAGAATTATGAAGGAAATTATCTCATTTCTCTTTTTGGGACGAGCAAAAATAGTCGCATCCCCTTGCTCCTCGCTTCTATCTGTCTTTTCCTGTCTCTTTTCTTTCCTCCCTTTTCGTACTCTGTTTTTGTCTCGTCGAGGCACACGCGGAGTGACACTCGCCGCAGCGAAAGCTCTCTCACGAGACCCGATGCGATTGCGCGATGCTGCAAATACGCGCAACCGGAGCGCAAAGTGTCCCTCGTACGTAGTGCACGGGAAGAGTATTGCACACGTATAGGTAGAAGCTATAAGTGCACTAAGGGAGCAACGTCGAGTTCTGGCCTAGGAGGAATCAGTGTGTGTGTGTGTGTGTGTATATAAACACATGTGTACATTAGGGTGTCGGTCATTTCCCAAGTTGACTTTTTTACGTCAATAAATCATTTATTTATAGCCTAAAAACAATTATGGACATTCTTTCCAAACTTTCAAATGGCTCTAACCCCTGCCTGAATGGCAATACTTTTCTCGCTTAAAAAACATAGGATTTTTGTACTTTTTGGGTTTTAATTTCTTTCACGCTCAATATACTCGATAAATTTCAAAAAATTGTCGACTCTCCTTCGTTCACGATCCTTTTCGATGAGCAAATTTGAATATTGCTGACAAACATTTTTTCATTAATTTCAAAATATCAGGAAATTTTTTGGGAAATGTAAAAATAAATGTTAATCTTTTCAAAATTAATGACGAATTTTTGGTCAGCATCATTAGAATTTGTACATCTGGGATTACAAATAATTTAATGGATATAATACGTGACAAAAATATAAAAATCTTTTTTTGTAATTTATCTTTTTTTCCAAGATTGTTTTCAGGCTATGAGCTGATGATTTGGAACATACCCGAGTGAAAAAAGTCAACTTGGGAAATAACGAATGTCCTAATTTGTACATTAAAGTGATGATAACAATTTTTTTTTCGTTTTTCTTTTAATTAGGTTCCAAAATTTCAGGAAGAAAGAAGCTGGGTAAAATTTCTACTCTTGGTATTAATATTAATGTATATTAATAGCAATTTTCTATTTTTCATAAGAATAACATTGAAAAAACCGTCCAAGGGTGTTTGAAATTTCATAATCCAATAACGACAAGTCTCAGGACGAAACGTTTAGCATATTTTTACGGAAAATCCAACGCCCTGCAAGAAAGGTCCTTGGTCACAGTGCATTAAAACCATCCATTTTGGAGGTACAACTGGCGAAGAAAAGTTTTCATAAAAATTGTTCTTTTTTTCCTTCGAAAATGATTATTCAAACGATTATTGAATAATTTTTCAAAATTATTCAAAGCATCAACGTTCATAACCTTTTTTCCTTACGATACAGATGATCTAACTTTTTTGATCACATTTTCCAAGCCTCAAATGGTGATAACTTTTTATTATTGTTATATCGACAATTACTGCGATCTCGCTACCCTCTCTGTGTATTATTGATTTTTTTTTCAATTTTTTTAGCACATTGCCAAGTTCGCGAAATTTTCATTCTATTTCATTGATGCTGGAACAACGCACATGCCATTAAATCCTTAACCACTGATGAAGGATTATCGAAGTGTCGCGGCCAATTCTCACAGCATCATTAAATTGAATTCATTAGCCTTTTGACGCGCAATAAACCTCTCCGATCGCTTTTATCTTCCTAGATCGCAGATACTCCGGCCGGAGAATAAGTTATTATAGGCTGGCTCTCGTACAGAGTACACATAGAGTACATAGGTCGTCGTGTACTCGGCATAAAATCTTTGCCGGAAAATACGAATATGACGGAGAAAGAGCATGTGACTCACGAATATTAGATACACTTTTCAACAGATGTATGTACATTAGGGTGTTCGTTATTTCTCATGTTGATTTTTTTTTAAATGTGAGTAGGCTCCGAATAATCATTAGCTCACAGCCTAAAAAAATGTTGGAGAAAAAACATGTTTTTCAAACGTCCTCAAGCCCTGCCTACATAACGATACTTTTCTCATTTATTTATCATAGGATTTTCGCAATTTTGAGATTTCAATTTTTTAAATTTAATTCATCAAACGTTCGAGAACTGTTGATTCTGCTTTGATCGTCCTAAAAGGATCAGACTTGTTGCAGAATGAGAAGTTATCAAAAATCAAAGTCTTCATCAATTTTGAAAGACGACAATTTATTTTGACCATATTTTCCAACAAATATCCAAATATTTTAAAATGAATGAAAAAACGTTTGTCAGCAAAATTGAAATTTGCCCGTCTGAAAGGATCAGAGTCGAGGGAGAATCGACAGTTTATTAAAAATCAAATGAATGTAACAAGCGTGAAAAAAATTAAAGTCCCATGTTATTTAATCGTGAAAAGGACCGTAATTTAAGCAGGGGTTAATGCCATTTGAGACTTTTGAAAAAATATCCAACCTTGTTTTTAGGCTGTAAACTCATGGTTTGGCGCATACCCAAGTGAAAAAAGTCAACTTGGCGAATAACGTCCACCCTAATATTCATATATATACATGTGAGTACATAGGACGGACAGTAGGTGTAACTAATTGTAAGTTCTGAAAGCACACCGCACAAAGCTGTCATTGTTTATGCGAAACGTGTGTTGTTCTCGATCTATGGTTAAAGACGCATTTACCATTAGTCGTGCTCTCGGTATACCGTGGCATACTCTCTGTGCTTCACCATTAGTCTTGCTTTCAGTACCTCGCCTTATTCCCACCCGGAGCGAGCATTAGAGTCTTCCGTCTCTCGCTTTCCTACGATTTTAGTTACGGTTTTAGCCACGACTCGAACTCCCGTAAAATATTAGATATTATTAGTTGCATAAAAAGTTCCGAAACGACAGATTCAGACGGAAATCCCCTCGACCCACGTGGTGTGTCACAAAAAATGAGGCAAAACATTTTTTTTTTTCATAAATCTTTACACAAATGCTGGTAAATACATTTAGGAGTATCGATTTATTAATGTATTTGTTCTAAAATCTCGACGTCCTTGTCTCGCGCGGCTCTCAATTGCTGCGTGAATCTGGGAAAAAAAATATTACGTTTCGATCAATCTGGGACTCGGTTCTTTCGAACGCGAATTGCGGAGAAAGAATTATCACGAAGCGTACACGAATCTATACGCTCACATTTGCCCATCGGACTGGAATACAGTTTGGAAAAAGTGTGCGCGTAAAAATTTGCATTAAAATTGCCCCACCGCCTCGATTAAACAGTCATTTTTTTTTTGCTCCAGATCTTTATCTCTACGCCAAGTTCTTTCATTCGCTGCGAGTGCTTTCTCTATTTCATTATCGAGTACGCATGTACCACGGTTCGTAGTATCTATTTGTCATTTTGAGTATCGACGTCAGTTGGGCATATACGGTCTAGTCGACTCGTTAAATCGACGGAGTACCAGAAGATTTTTTCGAATTGCCGAGTTTGACTACAACCGATTTAAACCGTCAATGGCGAATCATCGCAAATCTGTTGTTTTTTGTTTCATTTTTACAATCGCCGTGATCAATTGTCTTCCACGAAGAAACGATGTAAGTCGAGAAATTATTTCATCAAATTTGACTTATTTTCTTTTAAGACCCACGTACGGTAGACTCGGAGACGATTTGATCGAGAAGTTTCGTTCAAAAGTCGAAAAATGTTTCTGCATTTTTCATTTAATTTTTTTTTTTTTCATTTTGAAAAGATTCTAAAGAAATGGCAAATTATTCGTCACTTTACCTTTGCAAAGGTTTGTCATCGCTTTTGAGACATTTCCGACTCGGTTAACGTACTGTTTCGCTTGCACAGTCTTGAAAAAATTTGAACAAAATTTAATTTTCGAACATTGAAAAATGATTCAAAGCCATCACGTGTGATCGAAAAAACCGACTAATCAGTTTGACGTGAAATGGCAAACATTTTTCTGAATATTTTCGAATTTTGTTTCATTTTTCAATATTGTTGTTGTTCAATATTGTCGTGTTCTGTTGAAATTGTATCTATCGTAGATTGTGAAGTTGTGTGAAGAACAAGTTCAATGTTCCAAAATTTTTCTGAATATTTCAGAATTTTGTTTCATTTTTCAATATTGTTGTTGTTCAAAATTGTCGTGTTCTGTTGAAATTGTATCTATCATAGATTGTGAAGAATGTGTGAAGATGAAGTTCAACGTTCCATCGTTCTGTACAAAAAAGCTATGTAAAATTGCAGCATGTTTGACAAAAGAAATTCTCGAATCCAAACGACGGATCTTTTAATGACTTTTTTTTTACAATTTTACAATTAAAATTTGTAACTTTTTACAATTCCGCAAAAAACACTTTCGACGAGAGAACGGCCTTGATAATCGGCAATGTTTCCATCTTGTTCCAGCGCTGACTTTTTTGTGCAAATAAGCCACATTGAGAATTCCCCACCTACTGGGCAATTACTAATGTAAGCCACAAAAATCGGCACGATGGAATACGTGTCTGTGATCACGTTTCCATTCCGTTTCTTTATACTCATTGAAATTTCGCAAAATATTCAATGCATTTGTCTTTGAAAGCGATTAATATTCATCACAAAGTAATTATCGTCGATCGGATGATTAATTCATTTTCAATTTTCGTTTTTGACGTCACTGTATATTGTATAATTGAAGTCGTCATAAAACAGTAGATAACAAAAGATAATTATCGATACCATTCATCTCCGTCACTGTTATTAAATTACTGCCTAAAACGGTTGAACGCACGCAGCTGCCAATACCTAGCACGATTCCGCCGATAGTGTGCGTTTACGCGTGAATTGAGCAACTAGGTCACCAGGTCTTTGATTCGAAAAAACAGTCAGAGTATCGTAAATATCTCTATTTGTCTGAATTGAAAAACAATTAAGAATATATCTTCTGTATTTTTTTAAATTGCATTTTTTTTTAATTGACGATAAATTTGTTCTCAATTATTCTATTAGCCATCCCCGGGAATGGCAACCGATCGGGGAACATTGACATAAACTTCGTTAAACCTTTTTTCCATCAACGAATATGTATTAATTGCCGATTTTCCTTGCCATTCCCTGCTTTATTTCACTTCATTCTGTCGTTAATGATGATATCCCTTGGGGAGGGGGGGGGGGGAATTGTTCATGACACTATTTTTTATTAATGAAAAAACAGCTCCGAACGATGAAATTTCAATTTGCTACATCTGGAAAACGGACTTGGACGTTTTTCTTGCAAATTACAGGCTGAAATGGGGCGCAATACCGAGAGTCTAAGGCGAGAGGCCAAAGAGCGTGCCGATCATATGGAAGAGTTCTTGTTAATACTGAATCACTTGCTGCTTCTCGCTCAGCTCAAAGCCCTTGAACTTAGAATCGACTTGGACGACGCTTGGGAGCTCGTGATACCCCAAAATCAAGACCTTATAGCACGAGGTCGAGAACTGACGCAGCTGCATCCTGATTTCCTCTCGGAAATGCAATATAACCTGGCTGGACTAGATTCACCGAGTAATCATTGATGCGATTGTGGACATGTCTACGTGGAGGAGACCTCGCAGTCTGCAATTTAATTTGTAATTGTGTGTAATCGGCGGCTATTTATTTTCTACTTTTTTACTTTGGAAATAGTCACAATCGTGACGAACGAATGATCCTCCTCGCGCGGATAACTCTTCGCAGCCACCTGTAATCATCCTGACACAGATTTTTAATAAACGATCTTCGCGCGTTGCCTCTGAAAAGCTGTTTGTTAACAGAACAAAAGTGTAAATAAATCGAAATGTGGAACTGAAAAATGGATATGATTGTTTATCGTCGATTTTCGTCGAAAAGAGCCTGCTCCTTGGTTTTGACACTTTGCCATAAATATCGAACTTTTGTCTCGCACTTTTGGCTAATCGTATTTAATTCCCATTGATTTTTGCATAAATATACCGAGGAAGAAAGTTTTCCTCGTTTCAAGAGGTTGATTCCAGAAAAAATCGAAGTGGAACGAGAATTTTCGCGTTCTTGGGAAACGCTGGAAAAATCTTAAATCAATAACCGATTTTTTTCTCATATCTACAGCGTTGCTAAATCCCCCGAAAATTTTCACATTTTACGTCGGTTTTATCGATACTGCGGTACCTGCCATACGTCGTTGAACACCAAAAGCAGCTAGCAGAAAAGTCAGGCTGCGCACAAAACGTGAAAATCAAGATCGAAAAACGAACGAACGTTCCTTATATTCTCCTGAACACTGAAAACTGTACAACCGACCTTATCTTCCATTGCAAATTACGTCTCTTGGTAATGATTTCCGCTGATAAGAGGATTTTTTAACCTTCGCTCAGCATCAAGTTTTCCCCGTTCAATGGACGCATTATCGGTTTTCTTCGTAGCTGTACCCGAGTGGCTCTCGATGAAAACCAAGTTGGAGCGACAAAAGTCCGATAATTCCGCGATTAATAACGCATCTATCGACGACTGTGTGTTTCAAAGCTCTTCAATTACAATCCGCACTCCCGCTAAGCCCTTTCGGGGTACACACGGGAGCTTTGGGATTAATTTCCACCCTGGGTGTTTCAATTGTAATTTCAGTGAGAATCCGATTTCAGACAAGCGCGAAGTATTTGCTGGAAATGTTTTGTCGTTTCTCCTGATGGTTGTTTCTCGCGGAGAATTGGCGATTCGCGGCGCGGTGTTATCAATACAAGAGCGTTCCTCTCGCGTACACTGAACTTCCTTCATCGATCTCTCGAGTACACATATAGCCATTCGTTTTATTCCCTATCTCGGCCATTTTACACTGTTAACTTTATGGCCCCGTGCAACGTCCGAGCGAGATGTACTTCTCGCTCGTTCGAAGTCAGCAAACTCTGCTGTGCTCGCCAATTTTCATTAAGCTTCGGCGTATACGTACACCCATTAGGGTGTCCGTTATTTCTCAAGCACGCTTGGATATATGACTCGAATCATTGGATTATAGCCTGAAAACATCGTTGAAAATGAAAAAAAATGACGTTTGCCATTAACTAAATAACGGGACTTATTTTCTCATGCAACACACATGGGATTTTCGAGTTTTTTAGGATTCCGTTATTTTCCGTCGCTTCGTGAGTTTCTTACTTTTGATCGACTGTGAAAAGTATCGTCATTTTGGCAGACGTTGATACCAGTCGGAATTTCTTTTTGCTTCCAACATTGTTTTCGGACTTACGATTTGGAGCACAAGTGAAGTCAACTTGGGCAATAAACCGGCACCCTAATATGCACGTTCGATGGCGATAACGTATCGCGCGATTATAAACACAGCCGCAGTTCCAAGTTCGTCAGCTCGGCGACGGACGAATTTTCAAATCTCAAATTCGAAACGTGCTTTTTTTTGACCTCCTTTGGAGGTTCAAAGGATTCTCGTCTATTTTCTTGAAGGTTCGAAGGAAGTGATTATTCTTTGGCGAATAAGGTGTCTTTCGAAAACGATTTTATAAATTGTTTTGTAAAAGATGTAAGATTCAAGTATAAGGTATACAAAATTAGCATTGGCTGGGATGGCCTTGAGTTCCAGAAGGGAAGCAGCCGTCGGGACGATTAATCCAACGTTTTCGCCGATTAAAATTCGAATTCAGTCAATAAAATGCACTTCCAGTACGTTTTTTCAGTTCAATTCGAGGCTCAAGGTAGAACTCCCACTCAATATCATTTTCATAAAATTACAAGGCATTTTTGACACTTTTGTCCAGAAGATCACTTTTTTGCCGCGAAGCCTGATGGATGTCATACTTTTAATTGACAAGCTCGCAAAAGCCCGTTTAAAAAAAACCCCCGATACAAACGATAATCTTCTCACGAAGACGTTTAAAAGAGACCTGAAAACCCGACAACCTGGTGAGCCAAATTTAACGTTTTCTGGTTATAATCCACAAATTAATTGATCCTAATCCCAAACGGTTCGTATTTTTCGTGTCCCTGATGACGAATTCTTCGTTGATTCCGCCAAAACCCTTTGCCTTTGATACGGCGGGAAGCTGCTTGATGTAACATCGCTGTAACAGAGTGTTAAAAGTCGGTAGTTTGCGTACACGTCGCGGAAGACAACCGCGAGAAATTATGGCCTCGAGGGTACACCGGAGCTTGATCGCGGCTGAGCAAGAAGGCAATAATCGCAGAGCTCGCCTGCACGCGCGTGTAATATACATCGCAGAATGCAATTCGAATGCAAACACATATCGTATCGTTGATATATTACGTACTGCGTGCACGTAAGCGATAAGTTTTCGTAACTGCGTCATTTCCAAGATGCCTCACAGTGGATCTCGTATAAATAATCGACGATCGCGAATTTTCATCAGCGATCGCGATAAGTGGACCAATAAAGCTTACCAAAGTCCGCAGAATTTTTATGTCCACGTTAAATGGTTAAAAAAAATCATTGACAACGTTCGATATCCGTGTTGTCGATCTAAGAAATGTCGGTGAATTTCAATGCGTGTTCGTCGTATCGTTGATTAGGAAAATCTCTGGAAAAAGAATTCCAGCCACCTTCGTCGTTCTCTCATCGATGCCTGCGGAAAAGACGATTGTTTATCTGAAGAATAAACATTCTGAAACCCAAAGAAAAATATCTGAGCACGTTTTGGGCAGCAATCTGAAAACTGGGAGGAGAACGACAAATTGGTGCCCATCCCAGTTGGAAATTACGATTTTTATGATGGTAGAATCGGAGAAATATTTTGATATTCCAGTTTCATTATTTCCTAGTTGAAGAAATATGTTGGCTTGGGAATACAATGAGTATTGGCAGAAAAGATCTACCTCTTGAGGGTTATCGTACAACGATGGTCGTCGCTTAAATTTAATACACTCTGGAATGCGATTTTTCGTTGAAAACTTAATTACTCCAAAAGCCATTATTCCATCTCTCTATATTTGGAAAAACAAAAAATTGTTTTTCCCATCTTAATTACATCACGGTACATGGGATTAAGGTTGAGTCGTTAACTTATCGCGATCCAACCCTATAATAAATAAAAATATTGAAAAAAAACCATCGAACAAGCACTTATTTGAGTAGCCATGTTTGTCACATATTTTCAATCTTTTAATTAACACGTGCGTGGAAACATTTTTTAATTGCAGATTTACACCGACTGGGCGAATCATTACCTGGAACGTGGTGGTTGCAAGAGAAGGGTCACCGACCTCCAGGCGGACCTTTGCGACGGTGTCCTCCTTGCGGACCTCGTCGAAGCCGTCAGTGAGTATATTACATACATTACGCGCATCATTTACGCTTCTAGTTACGCGCGGTACAGGCTTCTAATTCACACGAGTGGCATCATGATTTATAACATTCCTTTGAATTCTTAACTGCCAATAAAACGCGTTGCACACCGTGCGAAACTCGCTGCGGGGCTGCGTGTGTGCCAAAACATTCTTGACATGCCACTGGCTATGACCAGGGCCGATAAAACAGATGTTGCATCATTTGTTTCCGAGCTGTGTGAGAGTACACTCGAGCGTTTCGTACAGATTTTTTTTTGCTAACATTTTTTCTTTATTCGCCACGCTCCGCTGGTACAATTTCGACAAAACCGAGATAGAGAGAGAATTTTGAGTAAAAGTCCATTGATTTCGGATAATAACGAAATCAATAAGGATTTGACAAACCGTAACGACAAAAAAAACAACGATTCGCGGAAATTCATGAGTACCTGAAAAAATGAGTGAATTTATTTCGTAAAAAAGATACAAAATTTCGAATAATAACCGAAAATACAGACTTCCGATTCTGATATACCCAGTATCCTCCATGTGACAGATTTTCGTCCGATTTTCATGCCATTGCAAGGTCGTAGAATTTCCACTCCATTCCGTGGGAAAACATATCTTCAAGACCGTTTATTTTTCAAAATGCCATCGTTCCATCGTAAGTTCCGAATAATATCGAAAACCGAGCAGAAAATCCGATTTGTACCGATATTTTTAAAAGTCCTTCCAGCGCGTGAAATATTTTTTTGTTCCAATTTCAATCTCAAAGAATCCCAAGATCGAGAAAATTGTTAAGTCGCAGCGTTTTTAGTTACAACGTATCGCTGGTTCGTTGAGGAAAGGAGAGAAGAAAATTTAACGTTGTCTAACAGTATAAGAAACTGCGTGTCGTCCACGTGATAGTTCGGTAAGGCACCAGCGGCAGTACACCATTAAGGCTTTGGACAGTTAGTCGACTAATGGCCCAGTGTCTTACAAGGCTCTGGAAGAGGATAAATAAAGACACACGTATATTTGTATAAAAATTTTTATGTGCTGTATGTACTGTAAGAAGTAGCATTATAAAATAGAGAGAGAAAGAAAACCGCGAGTATATTCTACAGTACTTTTGACGTTCACGTACGTCAAATTGACACCA
Source organism: Heteropelma amictum (assembly GCA_959613375.1). NCBI lineage: Eukaryota > Metazoa > Arthropoda > Insecta > Hymenoptera > Ichneumonidae > Heteropelma > Heteropelma amictum. The sequence continues at coordinate 3,459,704 of OY390726.1, read as the reverse complement.
GTCACGTGCCGTAGCTCCGGCACGTGTTCGCCATCTCTCTCGCTCACCATATGGCGCGCAGTATACCCTTTCGGCTCTTCCTCAACTCCGCGACATCCGAATCGGACGAATTTCATTCCAAAACGGTATTTGGACGAGTCAGTTTGGTTTACACGCGATTTGCAGTGTTTTATACAATACTTTTGATCAAACTGTCAAAGTGAAACCGAAAGGAGCGACGTACGAAAACTTTAACGGTCTGCAGACGCGAAGATGCCTCGAGCTTCCCCCCCTCCGAGATGGAAAAATGAAGAAGAGTTTCGACACCCGTACAGTCTCAGAAAAAATTGAAATGGAGGGAAAATGTCGCGTTTGTGTGAAATTCTGCAACGAATCAATCGTACGCGAGATTTCCGAGCACAGGAATTTTGAGTGATAACAACGTGGAGAAGTTATCGATAAATTGTTAGGAAAAAAAAATTGCGAAAATTTTCGAAAAACTTTTATTCTTTTCGTGTCGAGTGAGTTCTCTCGATTTTTCGGGTACACTTGAATTTCATGTTTTCCCTGTTTCGAAATTCTAAAGGAATTTTTCCGCAAGTAACGAGACACCTGTATGTACCCGAGAGATTATCAACTCTGATAATTCTTCAAAAATTGAATACGAAGAACGATTTTCAAATGACGAAATAATTTCGTAAAAGCGCAAGTGTATTCGAAGAAATAAACAAACTAATTTGGTATGGAGAGACAAGATAGTTTTTTGAGTGTTTTTGAAAAACATGTTTTTTTTTCATGAATTTTTGTAGCATTGTCAAAAAACGTGAAATTTCCATTCCATTTTTCGCTCCGTTGAGGCTCATCCTTAAAACTTTCATTTCGCGTAAAACGTGCAACCTCACGGGGCTTTCAAAGGCATCCGTCTGGTTTTCTGATCACGTATATCTGACGGTCAAGAATAACGTTTTCCTCCGAAAGTCAGCTCGATTCAAAAAGATGCGATTTTTATAGCTTTCCAAGCAATTATTTTTGCACGCGCGACGACGATGACCCGATTGCTCTGTTTAGAAAAAAATGAATTTCAAAAATTCACACCAACGTGGTTCTCGTATACAAGCCTGAATAAAATGGCATTTTTTAATCCTTGCAGCTAATCAAAAGGTGATCGACGTCAACAGAAAACCAAAGAGCGCTCAACAAATGGTGAGTTTGAAGTTTTTTTTTTAAGTATACTTACATTGACTCAGTTTGACAGAGACTGGATCGAGATGGAAAATGTTGAATCCAAAATGCGAAACCGGAAATAAGTAGTTTTTGTTCTAGTCTCAAAAATACAAAAAGGTTAATCGCTCGCGATACGATGTACAGCCAGGGGGAAGTATTATGTGTAAAATGATCCAATGGATGTAGGAACATCGGCGCTTTAAGAGCCACGAGCGCATAGCCAGTTTTGAGCAGAGGCTTACGAGCACAGCTGCATCTTTACTGAACACGCCATAGATCACGCGTGTCTCCCTTCAGTGTCGAAGATTCGATATAGGAAAAAAGAAGGGCCAAGAATATTATCCCAAAAATACCCACGAGGGCGAATTATCGTTCGAGATATTTTTCTCTTTTCCCCTTTCATTCGGAACGAGATCATTCACGTAAACACGAAACTCGAACTGTTTTGTATTTTTCAGTTTTGCAGTATATTATCGTAAAGTTACTTTTATTTTCTCCCTTTTCTTGAGCATGCGCAGCAATCGAAACTTCAGTAACAATTGAAAGAAAAAAAACAATGATTCATACGAAGAATACCGAACCCAGTAATTTTCAACAGTAACAAAATATTAACGTATGAATATTCACAAATTCTTGAGACGAACAAACGACTTGTGATATTTCGAGTCAAGATCGTTGTGTTTTCTCGTAAATGAATTCGTTCTTTTCTTTCTAAACATTGAGACTCTATTTTTTCAAACTTCCTTTCGAACGAATGAAACCCCTCGTCAAATGAGTCGGGAATTTTTCACGACTAATGAGACGCCTTTTGTGTATCGGATTTTATGAGTTATTTTTCTATTTTTTATAATATCGAAAAATAATTTAAAGAACCCCAATACATCAATAAATTCAAGAAAAAAGAAACGTGTATTCGAAAGTATTCATGGGTCGATGTAACACGAAGAAAATGTGAGCCTTCCGAATAATTTCGTGATATTATTTAAAAATAATTTGTCAATGATTTTCAATATTATTATTATTTCCAACTACTGCCCTTGGTACCTCTTAGACTGAGTCATTGTACTTTTTTCAAGCATCGCTAAGCACGCGAAGTTTTCATTTTATTTTACGACGCTGCAGCAAAGCCTGCCACATTATCTAATATCAGCAAAACCGAAAAATGAAAATAACCGAACGATTATATATATTGTTAAAATGAAAACACAAAAAAGCATGCGAATTTCGTATCCAAGAAAGCTTTTGAAAAATAGAGTGCCTTGTCAGTTATACAGTTTCCATCTTCAATTTTTATCGATTAAAGAAACAGTGCAATTTTCTTCAACTTTTTCTACTTTAATGTGTATAATTCGTGTCGTGATGAATCCAAATTGTGGAGCAATAATTTTACAAAAACCCAGAAATATATTTTAAAAAATCCGTTTCTTGAATCATCCAAATTAAAACCACTGAGCTGCCGTCTTGAGAAGTCCATTTTTTTGGAGTCTGGATCTTTTGGAGTATTTTTATTACATGATATGGCATCGAAAGTCTTTTTGAAACTCGGATATTTCTTTCTCGGAAACTTCGGAAATTTTTACACTTTTTATATTTCAATGTTTACACTTCGATTATTATATTCATTAAATTTTTCAAAATTCTCCATTCTGCTTCGACTATAATCCTCCTGGATGAACAAATTGTCGTGCTGGTAACAAACTTTTTTTATAAGAAAATAAACATTTCTGTAATTTTGAAAAAAAAAAACACAATTTTTTGAATGGAAAAAACCTCCATCACTAATAAAAAAAAACTTGTCAATCCAAAAGGATGACAGTCAAAGAGGAATCGACAGGTGAAAAAAATATGTTCGAAATCTGAGGAGTGCGAAAAACGCCCATACGTTGGTGGACTGGAAAAAGTATCGTCATTTAGGCAGAGAGTCGCGTTTGAAATTATCTTCATCGGATAATGTTTTGGGCTATAAAATAATGTCTGGGAGCGTATCTGTAAAATCTGCAAACCCGATCGGATGATAATATCTAATACGAGAGGTAGGACAGATATGCACACGAATGTACGGAGAGACAGTGAGATTAAAACGAGAATAAAGTGAGGAGAACGGGGCCAGACGCTTTATGGATTCCAAGTACATCTCCGGGAAACAAGCCACGTCATATCCGTCCGATGTGTTTGCACCATGTCTCTTGAAATGTAGAGTGAGAAAGAGAAAGAGTAAAAGAGAGATAGAGACAGCGAGAGAAAAGTATAGACGCCTTTCAGACTCGTGGTAGTGACGAATTTGCATAAGTTGTGTATGCAACGTCAGAAACGTCAGAAACTCCAGGAAATTCATGTTCTCTGTCTATTTTTTTTCATCTTTTTCCCTTCCTCCTCTTGATATCCGCTCTATTTTTATTACACGACATGACATCGAAAGTTTTCGTGAAGCTTTTTTCTTTTCTCGAATGGTGCATATTATTCTGAACCTTCGAGCTGTCGTTACGAAATACATTCGACTTTTTAACATTTTTCAAACACTTTTGGGTATTTAACGTTGCTCATAATTGAGGGGTTTTATCCACCCCAAGGAAAAAATGTTTAGCATTTTTTCGTTATTCGGCAGAATGAGAATGACACGAGAGGAATTATGAGTGAATAATAAATTCATGAATAACTTTTAGGGCGAATATTTTTTTATAGAAAAACTTTACTTAAATTTCAGAGCTTATTAATTCTCGCCTCTATGACGATACTTATTGCATTCAATTAAAATGGGACTTTCGCAATTCTTATATTTTTTTTCGCTCATCACATCCATTATATTCTCGAAAATTGTTGATTCTGCTTCGACCATGATCTTTTCACACGAACAAATTTGCCTATCAGTCGCAAGCATTTTTTCTTTTTTATTAAAAAAAAAATAAGTTTGAAAAAGAGTTTATGAGCGATCAGAAAAATTTTTTCATCCAAGAGGATCATATTCGAATCAGAGTCAACGTAGTTTTCAAAAATTAAATGAAAATAATAAGTGCAATTTCGGCAAAGAATGGCGTTACTAATTTCGCTGCTCAAATAATGTTTTTAAGCTATAAATCAATGATTTGGAGTATATCCAAGTGAAGGAAAATCAATCTGGGAAGCAACAGAAAGCCTATATTCACTCTAAAAATTTATCAGACGACTGAATCGACTTATCAAACAGGAATTGTCACTGAAACAATTTCATCCCTTATTTTCTCTTACGCAGCATGAGTCACGTGTTTTGAAACCTTTCCAGCGATCCGGAGATGCGGAGGCTGATTAAACGAAATAAAATTAATCGTACGAATCTCCCACAGATCTCCCGCAGATCTATCATCGTATACAAAACGATTTTATTACCGAGTTTCGCTACTTCCTATGATGCATGATGACTCTTGTTGCAAAGTGACGATTGACTTACGAGTCGAGTAACTTGTACTCATGTTCGCACTGAGGCTGGCCACTTTCGAGAGATTCGGAATAGCCGGAAGAACTCAAACGTCATTTCGTTCGCAGTGCCTTAAATTCAAAGCTGCATACCTCGCTAGATCGTCGTAGTTTCACGTATATACACGTATATATGTGCATGTATACAAGAAAATACGAAATGCTATTTCTATTTCTCATTGGTGTTCAGTCTTGTCCCTCGAGTGAGTCACTCTTCCTAAATTGCTGTTGCCGATGTGCGCTCATATGCAGCATATTCTCCGGATTCACGGATCGTCCCCTCAACGAATCTTCAACGATCGTTTATAAATAAAAATAAAATTTATTTCCATTGACCGATCAATTATAAAGTTTAAATACCAATAAACGATGTACTATTTAGTTTTATTAATTTCTGTTGCTATCCCTACTACAAAAATGTGTTCCTTCGGCGCATTTTTGGCGCTGCTAGACGTGTACGTAAGGCCTTAATTGCCATTAGGATGAACACACATACGGGACTGGCACACGCAAGTTCGTTGATACAGCGGGGACAGAGGAGGAAAAAAAACAATAAAAGAGCCTCTAAATTAGGGAAGTCGGAGCTTATTATATGCAGAATTCGACATTAAACGCCTCATACATAACGCTCAGAGCATCGTGCGGGAGTCGAAAAGGGACAGGTCGTGTAAAATCAACCCCTTTTCATCGTTGGTAAATTTTATCACCTTTGGGAGGCATAAATATTTTTACTGACGTGAAGAAAACAGGGTTCGGCTGTACCTTCCCTGTTGTATTTCGTGTTTTCGTGTGTTGGGCGATCTTGCTCGCGTGCATTGCCCCTTCGTTATTTCTCGAGAGCTCCGGAGGGTCCTACTCCTAGCTCCGGTAGCCGCATGAGACTTTTATGCCGCTCGACTTGAAAGTTCTTTCGTTTCTTTGCCGGGCCACGACCGGGTCTCACGTACCACAGGTGGTCTCTTCTCGTCTTCGTCGGTTTTATACGTCTTGGTCGATCGTGGTCCGCGATCCGAGAGAAACGGGCGGAATATTTACCGTCCAGGGGTGAGATAGGCCACAACGAGGGATGAAAGGAGATGAGAGGGCGTGACCCGCCGTCATGAGCAACCGACATACTGGAAGTCCCAAGATTTTCAGGCTATCGTCCTTCGAAATTCCTCGTAAGGATGTTGTTCATATATTTACCGGACGGTCCTTGTACTCGGCTGGATCTTGGGGTGTGAGAACAGGAAACGGTGATCATGTATCATTTGAATTTTATTGAAAAGTTACGAGGGGAAAGTCCATTTAAGGTACGTCAGGTGCGGGCAACAAAATCAGTCTCCAAAGATGTGTCGCATGTTTTTTTTTATTGCATATCGTTAGCGGATTCCATGGTTAAATATATTCAGATCCAGATTTTTTTTTCCTGCTGAAACCTTTGCCGATCTTCCTATGGAATCATCTTCGTAGACCTGTGAGGGCCTCACAGGGTAATTTCACGGATATCCCTAGTAGGGATTCCACATTTGACCCTGTGAAGGGCCTTTGTATAACTAAGGATGTCCTCATAACTGAGGATATCCTCGTCAAATTTCGAAACGGCCAGCTGTTGCCCAACCGATCAGCCGTGCAGTTTCGAGAGAAACAATATCGATTCTGCATCAGCATAATTGAAGTATGTGCTTCGGAACGAGAAAAAAGCTTCCGTGAAAGAACGTAAATGATAAAAAAACATATACGTCTGTCAAACAAGTGCGAAAAACATTTAACGATTCGACTTTCGCTGATGCGCAAGTGTTTTGTCAATAAAATTTCGATTTAATTGACTTTCGAATTGGATCATAAAATCCTTTTCGTTGCGTCGTTTGAGTGCCTACCAATTTTCGCTCGATTTCCATCAAGCGATTCGCGAAATTAAGGCTTATATTCCGAGAACGAAAATGCTGAAGATATTTTTTTCGTCCATATCGCATTCACGTTGATTTATTCGATTTTTGCCAATAATCATTTTAATGATCGTAAAAATGCACTTTTCAATGATATACACAGGATTTTATAAACGTGCACGCTATGCTAATACCGCTTAAGACTCCAATTGCATAAATTTTGCGCCTGTAATCGAGCTACGTATACATATTTTTGATTAATTATCTTTCGAACATTCGCGTTTGCTCCAATTTCATCAATGAGAGCAAACTCAAAAGTACTCCTCTCATATGTTCCGAGAATGAAAATATACTTGGCCGATTGTGGATTATGCTGGCTTTTTCGCATCAGCCATGAATAAATTTAAATGTAACTAGATAGATTTTTTATGCGTCTTAATCAATGATAATAAATAAATAAATCGTTATTAATCAATAGAGTTGCAACGATCCGCCGCTAAATCGACGTAAACCATTTTGCTGCGTTGATTTGTGTACGAGACGGTCCCACACATGAATTCCATCGTAAAACTGTGTTACAAACCGTTATGAAAAGCACACGGCAATTTGCTCTCGTCTCGCGATAAAAACGTATAGTAATAAAGATAGAAAAAAAATATGCGGGAAAAATAGGAATACGCCCAAGGGGCGTACACTTTTCCACGATCCTTGGCGTGACCTCCGGGCCAGATATCTCGCGGTCCATGCACCAAACTCGTCATTTTCTCGATACGATTTGCTCAGATTTTTTCCTGTCTCCTTCCCCCTCTTCTACCGTTCGATTCTTCCTCGCGGCTTATTATTCGCTTTATCACATTCCCTGCTCCGTATGTACACTGCGAATGACGATTGATCGATCGAGCTCTACGTCTATATTACATTGCCTCAGGATGATCAGAGTGGAATACGAATTTCCCGCGCTCAGCGATGACAATTGAAAGAAAAAAAAATCATTGACCAATGGTGCAAGAAAAAATCAAAATCAATTTTCAGAACTTTTATCTAAATTCACTAATTTTTTCGAATACACATGCACTTTTTAAAATTATTATTGTAATTTCGAATTTTTTCCCAATCTAGTGAACAAACGTCTCTACTCACACGGTTGTCGAAGAGTGTACATGCGGGGAGTTTCTGAACGATGAAAAAATTTGGAAAAAAATTCGTGTGACTTTGTTTGATGTGAAAACAAACCAAGTTTATCGAAATCTTTCGCCCGTTTCGAAAAAAAATAATTCATTGACAAATTTTTGATACACGTGTTGTTATATTAAATAAATGTGCCTGGCAACCTTGTGTGTGACTGACTTTTTTTTTAGATTTATCAATTCTGAGTACGCGAAATTTGCATTATCTTCCAATTTCGCTGGGATTCTACCTCCAGGAGATCCTTAATCCGCCAGTTAATTACTGTGGTTAAAGCTCTATACCTTTCTCTCTCTCTCCTATTCACTCTCTCGCGAGAGGCAGCCTCGATTATCGCTCACAGTTAATATGCATGCACGTCATCTCTGTTGCAGCATCCACGTTTCAATTCCACAGTTATTTGTACGTGTACTTATTGATCGTTATGGACCGTGTCTATATTTATTTGCATCAAAATTCTCACTTTTTTCGCGAATCAAGAGAGGGAGCACGGTAGGAACATTTGATCGAGATGGATTCGCGCAGGAGATTTTTATTTACTCCTCTTATTTCAGTAAATAGACGCGAAGGACGAAGTTTTACTCGAGGGTCCAATTTTATCTTTAAAAGATAAATTTATTTACGGTTTTTTCTGAAACGTTTTCTTGCAATAAAAAGAAACGCTTTTGAAAATATTATGACTTTTCGATATTGATCTACTATCTGATTTGATTTTTGTAAATTCGAAATGTTGTCTCTCACATTCGAGGAAATCGGTAAATCGATCAACGCTGTTTGTACGTAATGAAACTGTCATTGTTTGTTTTTACGGAGAAAAAAGATCGCATCTTAAAAAAATATCGTTAAATAAGCGAAATTGTAATTAACAAAATTTTCTCGTCTTCGTGAAAAATTCATCAAACGTGTGTTCGTATTCGTATTCGTGTAATCGGGTTTTTATTAGAGTGTGTCTTGTTTTATTTTTATTCGGGTCAATTTATACCACATTTTATCAAAGTATCAACAAATCGGGAACGATGAAATTTACTTTAAGAATCTTGTGTTTAATATTGTGAAACGGAAACGAAAATGTATTGTCGCTAATTCTCGATAATCACGAAATAATCTATACAAATCGTCGATATGTTGTGACGATCAAAAGATCGAAAGATTTTCGTATTTTATCGAGTCATAAATTCAGCGTGAACCTCCTTAAACGTTCCGATAGATCCTCTCTCTTTGATTTCGGTCTTTTCGGAATTTTCTTTCTCGTTCGCTTTGATACTGTCGCACTAAAGAAAAAAAAAACACGTGTGATTGTGCATGCGTGTATATGGAATTCACAGAGTGTACAGTTCTCCTCCTTCCTCGTCCGGCCAATTGCAGAGATCTCGGTTTACCACTCCGGCTCCTACCTGTGTGTACCTCCCGCGCGAGTTCCAGGCCTCGTTCTATAGCATTCTCATGGTGCGGTTAGTGTCTCGTGAGTGGTCCGTTTGAGCGGATGCTGTGCACCGACACCTCATCGATAATTATCTCGATACGTCCGATCGTTTCGATGATAAACAAATTTGGGAAAAAGAAACACGTCGTAAATGCGAATTCGAGTATGTGAACGAGTGAGGAAAACCGTTTTTTCAACCGAGTCGAAAATTCATACGATCGAAATCTCCCAAAGTGAAACGAAATTTTACAATGAAAACGTATCTCAAGTACCAATTTTTTTTTCAGCTAATAAATGTGAATTTTGAGTCAGTGTGATTTGTCAAGGGTATTGACAAATTTGGCACACAGTTTGCGTGCACGAAAATACGATATTTCCGTGTTCTAAAGTGGAGCCACGTGTATTTCTTTGAAGAACCGCGGTGCACACAATTTAAAAATCATTTTGCGAATCATTATTCTATTTGTTATTAGCACTCATCCAAATGTACTTTCCTGCTTTGCCAAAATTGATTTACCGCCTTTGTCACAATTTGCGGAATAGACATTTTTTGATGAAAGGCGATCTGAAAAAGCAAAGTTATTTTCAAAAATGACACGTTTTAAAATTCACAAAGGGCCAAGAAATTCGGGACATGATGATTCTGGATCCTACAATACTATTTAGATTAAAAATAAATCTGGTGTATCTTCGATTCAGCGCAGAAATATGTGAGAAATGTTTCGAAATAGAGCCACGTGTATTCCGTTAACAAACCGTGATTCGAATCGTTTGAGAATCATTTTGAGAATCATTGCCCTCTTTCGAGTTTTATTACATATTCACCCGGAAGTATTTTTCTGCCTTCTCGAAATACATTTAATTTTTGTCAACGTTGATGCAGTAAGTTGAGACAAAATTATAAAAAAAACAACGCGTGCAAATGTTTCGAAATAAAGCCACGTGTATTTCGTTGACAAACCGTGAATCGTTTTAGAATCATTCCGAGTCCGACCAAGCGTCAGCTGCACAATTGATCATCGAAATTAATCTCTTTCAAATTTTATTACATCGAAAGTATTTTTCTGCCTTCTCAAAATTCATTTGATTTTTGTCAACGTTGATGCAGTAATTTGGAAAACAATTTAAAAAAAACATAGTGTGCACTAAATTCGTGTGAGGTATTTGTGAATCCCGCTGTTCAAAAAAAAAACTTACTCAACGGCTAGAAATTACACAGCCAAGGATTTCGTCGTTTTTGAGTGCAGCGTTGTCAAAAGTAGTTTTCGTGTTTGTAGAAAACCCTCTGTACCGCAAATTGCGATCGAATTGGTGCATTAATATTTCGCAATAAAAACAGATCTCAAAATCAAAGTTACTTTTTTAACCAAGTGATGAAAATTTCAAAAGAATCAAGGTCCCTTTCGTACGCGATGATTTCTTTTGCTGAAAATATTGATTTGCAACAAAAATCTTCAATCAAGCGTAGAAATATGCAGTCTTGTATATCCGGGCCTCGGAGCGCGTGTATTTCCATGACAAATATCGCGATTGCAATTGCAATTCAATTGATCGCGTAATTTCGATCATCGGAGATCATTTCGCGTCCGTTCGAGTGTCAACCAATATTTCATCATTTTCTCATGGTTCCTCGAAATTGATTTAACGCTTGTCAACATTCGAGTAAGTTTTCGCAATGAGAAACAAAAAACGCTGGCGCCATATTCGAGATTTGTGATTCTTGTCGTTAAAAAAAAAAAAAAGATTCAACAGATACCCTCTGTAATTCATCATTGCAGAGTGCAGGTTTACCGAAGTGATGCTCGTGTTTGCAAATACTTCCTTCGTGATACGTCCAAACTCGAGGAGCTATGCGTACATAAACACTTTCGTGTTTCATACACTAAATATAATACGACGTCCGCGTTAACAGGTGTATGCTACGACGAGCCGCTCGCAGTTGCTCGCGCTCGATTAATTCAATTTGCTCTCGACTCCGATATACACGTACGTATACGTGACAATTCTCAGGTTGCCATCCCCTTTTATTTGCTTTCCTGTAAAGTGAATCAAACGAATCGAGAGAATTTTTCAAAGAGGTTCTTACGAGCTCTTTGATAAAAAAAAATACAACGTTTACTGGGAAAACCGACGGGGGTTGCAAAAAAAAAGAGAGAGAATTGATGGAAAATAAAAAATGCACGTCATACAGGAGTAAAATTGATTGCCTTCCGAACACGTCGAATCCGAAAATGGTATTTTCTCGAGCCCCGAATTGATGTGGAAAATGAGTCCGAACAGGGTCTAAAGATTTCGTAAAATTTCGTTTAAAAAACATCCCCGATCGGTCCCTCCCTTCAAGGTGAATGAAACTGAGTTGAAAAAAGTATTCTGTTCGAGAAAAAGAAAGCACGACATTTTTTTTCAAAATTATTTCGAAATCTACGCGGATCTTTAAAACCCGGAAGTGCGAACGTGAGAAAATGACGTATAGCGTATGGAGGCAAAAATAAAGGATCGAATGAATGAAGAATTTGCTGCTTTTATAGCTGGTCGAGGAACGCCTGCTTCAGGTCAGCTGTTTTTCGCGTACCCTCATTTGTATTTATACGTCATGAGAAAGAAAGGCGCGGTGTAAGATACTGAACGCTGTAAACGATACACGAGGCTATTAATCGTCGTCACTGTTGAGTCTCTGGTACATATTGCACGTGCATATATATATATGTACATATATATACGCAATGAGCGAATATTCAGAGTGGAGAGATTCCCTCCTTTGCGATGTCCTGACTCTCGACCTCGCTCTTAAGGGGTGAGACTATATTGTGCTCCTTCCCCATATTTCGTTTCTGTGCCTTCCGTGCAAACTTTTGCAACGTTTTGCAAAGTTTTCCAACCTGTTTTCCACGTCGCACAACGACGGCATTTGTTCATCGCGCGTTCAAAATCATCGTATAGTCGTGATAAAGGTTAAAAATTACTCGATAGGATATTTATAAACGAAAATCGAAAAAATCGAGTTTTATTTCTGTTTTTGTTCACGAAGGCTTACGAGGATATGGTTTTTCAAAATTGACGTTCAAATTTCAGCGTGGTAATAAACGAAATCAATGGATAAACCTATTCGAAATTCATTTGTTTTATTAAAAAAACATGCAATTTTATTACCCTCGTTTGAGAGTACTCAGTTTTGAATAAATCATGCCTCCGACGGTGTTCAAATTTAGAGCAAAGGATCAAATGGTTTTGAATTCATGTTTCTTTTTCGTTTTCTCGTTCACTCGTAAACGGACGCGCACAAGAGTTTATAAATAGAACGACGCGAATAGCTAACGTGATTGTAGTTCATATCTTGTTAAATTTCAACGACAATTAACCGATGACTCTGAAAAGATATAAATAGAGTCGTAAAAAAATCATAAGGCAAATAAACGATACACGGTCTGCAGAAGTGTCTCAAGCCAGAATACATGGACCAGTTTAGTAGAGTTTATAAATTATAATCATAATTATACACTCGCACCGAGATCGAAATAAGCGGTACTTCATCCGAGTAAGACAAAGATTAGTTGTGCAAAATTCGTTCGATCGAAAATCATGAAAATTGAATATCTTTTAAATCGGTTAGAGAAAAAAATTAATTTATCTTTCCACCAAGACAAATTTCGTACCTTCACAATAAATCACTGTCTTGATTCTCGAACAAAAAATGATCGAAAATCGAGTATCGAAATATCGAAATTCGAGAAATTCGATCAATTGATAAAAAATATAATTCCACTTTATCTTTATTCCTCGAGTCTTTTCCATCAAGACAAAATACATGCAAATGGACCAGTTGACGATCTCTATGCATCGTTTATAAATATACCATCACACTCATTAGGATTGAAACCAGCGACGCTTCGTCTAAGACGAAAATCGATAAATTCTTGTATTAATTGGTAAAAAAAAAAAAAAAATGAAAACCCCATTCTCCTTTTGCACGAAAACTTGCACACCTCGAGATCCAAAAACGCCGCACCGCGAAAGAGACGACTTTCGTTTTTTCCAGTCTCACTCGTCCACCCGAATGGACCGGGACTCGCGACTCATTTCGACCTTCTACCCGGCGACGCCCCTGCTGCAGTTGCACTCTCCAGAATCCGCTCGCATCCCTATTATCCACCAGAGACTGCTCTTTTTCTGATGTCTGGGGACGCGCGTGTCTCGCTTGACCCGTTGACTCCCGGTTGGCGATGGAAAAAAAAGTTGCGAAATAAAAGAGAGAAAAGAGAGCATCGCGAAGAAAACGAGGAGCAGTCCTCTTGACGAATTTTTGCCACGACCTTACGTCGTTTTCGCTACTTCTTCATCTTCTCTTTGCTTCTTCTTCTTCTTCTTCTTCCTTTTGCCGAAATCCTATACATTTCTTCTTTTTTCTTTTCTGCCTCCAAGAGCCCGGGATGAAATTTCCCGTTGAGATGAAACTGTAAGCAAACGCGAGTGGTTGGAACGTTCGAGTCAGCATACCGTGCGTGCCGCGAACGAAACTTTTAAATAAACAGAAAGTGCCTCGAATTGGAGCAGAGAGTCGCGGAGAGCTCGAGTCGCGAATTGAGAGGAACAGAGTCAGTCAGGATTGAGAATAACAAAAAAAAAAAGAAACTATCGCGAAACGAGAGGGAAAGGAACTGCTTGTTATGAAATTTTAGTCAAGTTTTTACGATCGTTTCGTTTTTTTTCATCCTCACTCAAGAACGAGCCGCGAAAAATGTAACGAAAAGCTTTATTCCTCTCCGAGTGAAAATATACTTCGCTGTGGACCGAAAAGCAATCTGCCTCCACGTTTCCTGACGTCTGACATCGGGACTGTCCACCGTGCGCGTCTTCGAGAAAAAAGTGCCGAACGAAAAAAAGAAAAAGCTCGAGATCCGACTCGGAAGATCCGATGAATTTATTCCACTCTGTTGTCATCGACGAACGTCGGTTATAATTTGACGAGAGAACCCACAAAGTTGGAAGAAGGATAGAGCGAGAGAAGAAGAATTGGGTCAACAGTGAGTTTGTTCCGATAGATCGACCCGGATCATTCCCTTTAATCATGCAAATGAAGCCTCATCTCAATCGCCGCAGCATCCTTCCATGCGCGTCTCGTACGTCGTCGATGATTCATTCGATAACGAGGTAAGAATTCCGATACCCATAAACATCAAAGATACACTCGAGAACGTGATGTAAAATGATAATTTCGTTTTTTTACGATCACCCGAACGCGAACGGGATCGTCCATATCGGAGATTCGTCTCATGATGACTCTGCGGATCGCCAGGTTGAGAATCCATTATAACTTCCGGTAAACAAGAGGCGCCATGGAACGCGAGAGTCTCGAAACTTTTCCACGTTTCTGTTCTCCTTTGTTTTTTTACTTTTCATTTTTTTTTTTATTGCGGGTGATTATTTTTTTATTTTTGCTCACGCGTGTTTTATGCGTACAAGCGATGATCAGAGCGACGAGACGAAGCGTCTTCACGCTTGCTAATTCGCAGACGCCTTCCGACGTATCAAAAATAGCAACTCTCGAGTCTCGTCCCATGCTCAGCGAGAACTCTTTCCTCGTTTTTTTTCCCCTTTTTTCTTCTTTAATCCACCATACGTATCGTTGTTTCTCAGGCGCTGCCACTAGACTCCTTCGCTGTTATTAGTACGAAAATTGATTTTATAAAAGATGCGGATGCTGCAGAAGCATTCGCGCGAGAGGGCTCTTGTTTTTCTTTCATAAAAACCATCGTCATTGGACGTTTTATACGGATTTCATGAAGTTCTTAAACATTTTATTGCGCACTTTGAGTCGACGAAAAATAAAATAGCGAAAATGATGAAATAATATTTTTATACTTTTTTGCCGTTAGCGTCATATCGCCCGATTGGACTTTGAACAACGTCCTCTTCTACCTTTTCACTTGCACTTCCGGCTTCGGTCGAGGCTACATACGTTCTTGTATAACATGGATCAATATGTTTTTCGTTCGTTACGACATTTTTCACGTCTATATTTGACGGAGACAAGAAAAAACTAAGAGTTCGTCATTATAGTTAAACAGACGACTTGTCGCTTTGTCGCGATAACGATTTTCGTTAAATATCGAGTACAGCTAAATTTGTTTTCCGCTCGGAAATTCACTCGAAAGGCATTGAAAAGGTGTGACACAAAGATAGGGCGCCGTAACGGGTCTTTGATTTCGTCATTTGAGTCGTAAAATACAGTTGCGTTGACGATTCTCCGAGGAGCGTATTAGAACTGTATGTTTTACGAGGAAAAACATGAATTTTGAAGTTAAGAATGTTCACCCGTGACGTATGACTCGATAAAACGAATAAATCTTCCGCTTTTTTCAACTTCATAAACAAAAGATGATAATTAATTATGTTTATTATTAAAATTACGCGAGTTGTATTTGTTCAGATTACTTGACGATTATCGATAATTATGAAGTATAAACATGATAATACTCGCGTAGTACAAGCGTAAAATAGAAGAAATCTTTCGTCGTGGAGTTGCGACTAATTAATCCCAAAAAAAACGTTTGTTTTTGCCTTATTTTCGACGGCAATGGGAATATTCGATTGTCTCGTATTCATCCGTGGTCACTCAAAGTTGGAAAAATATGTGTCGGAAAAAAATAATCGTGGAAATGAGAGTGTTTTTGACGCAAAGTTGCGTGTACAAAAGTTTCAAAAGTGAAACTTTGATGATTTTTTTTGTCGATAATAACAGGAGGGTCGATAAATATTTCCGTGGTATGATTTTTGTAAAACAGTTTAAAGTTCCAAGCCGCAAAATTGGAATTTTCGGTAACCATCAGACTCGCGCGAACCTCCTTAACGCGACGTACACAGAAGAAATTCGTCATCTTTGAGGATTTTTCAAAACAACAGATATTTATTCAACATTTATCAGACTTTGGACCTTCTCAAACAGGACATTTGAGTATACAAAAGAATTTTTCAAAATTCACTCATCACGAAAAAAGCAGAGTTTCAAAGTTTCCTCGCGTAAAAACCATTGATCAAAAACACCCGCGCAATTCAGTCTAATCATCGAAGTTTTTCAAAACTTGCTTAGAAATTTTGGAAGAATATGTGTTCTACAAAAGAAAAATCGATTTTTCCGTCGTTTTTACCGCTATATCGATCACCACAAGACATTACACGAGCACCCAAAAACGCATTATTCGAATCTCAAATTCCGCGTAAATAAAAATATAAACTCTTTTTACACGATCATTAACGATAATTGGTACATTTCGTTGTCGTCATCATCATCATTATTATTATTATAAAACCTCTGTTTGCCGTAATGTATACAGCTGTTGAAATAAAACGAGACAGGAATATAAAGTTACAAGGACCGCGTATAGTACACGGGGGAAAAAAAAAAGTCTTCTCGAGTGACTTTATCCAACGTACATTCCGTCATTGGTTTTCACTACTGCGCGAGGTCAAAGTCGCCGCGAGATCGGCTCGTGTCTCTCGCGACTTTTTTATCTCTCGCAGTCCCGCACCTTAATCCCTTTCCCGGTGGGCTCGTTCGTTGGCGCTTTTTGACGGTCATCATCGTGAAATGTTTTACACGAAACTCTATACGGAGATTACCGGCATTCCCACACTTCCGACACCTCGAGCCACACTCGTTGCGGCACTTTTCTTATCCGTATCTATGAATTCATGGCCGTACATGTAATGTATATAATATATATCCACAGCTCCATCAAACGGCGCTCTTTTCAACTTTGCCGCAGACTCGAAGCCAACTATTTTTTCACTTGTATAATCGATCGGACGCCGACCAAAGTTAAGACATTTTTCTCCTTTTTTTCCCGCTCAGCGAGGGTCTTATCTCCTTACGAGCGCAGCTTCTCCGCACCGTCGGTCCGGCAAAAGAAACGCCTGTGGCCCGCGGTTCACGACGCGTATGTATCAAAATTTCCGAGACCTCACACTCTGCGACTTCGACAAAACGATGTACTTTATCACGAAACCCCGCTCATCGTCCAACAATTTAACAAGCCGACAAAACTGGCGTGCATACGAGGAAAAAGTTTCTTTCGATT
Source organism: Heteropelma amictum (assembly GCA_959613375.1). Lineage (NCBI taxonomy): Eukaryota > Metazoa > Arthropoda > Insecta > Hymenoptera > Ichneumonidae > Heteropelma > Heteropelma amictum. Next base: position 3,442,500 of record OY390726.1, on the reverse strand, counting down.
TTTCTTTTTTATTTGTTTTTTTCTTCACATCCTAATCCGCAGTTCGCACTGCGGTTGGATCAAGGAATACAACGTTGCTGGCCATTGATCGTATACGTCGTTTTCTGATCATTTCTACCCCCCATTAACCCGCATTCACACCTAAGAGACTGCGTTTGGATTCTTGAGAGAAAGGGGATGTTTTTGCAGCCTGTTTCGTTTCAATTTGCAACATTATCCTTGAACGACGGTCTTTCCTTAAAAGAGGTCCTAACTCGAAAATCGATGGAAAATTCAGGGGTGAAACAGCGGTTTGGATAACGGATAAAATACACAATTGTGGAACAGTCCTACTTCGATGGGACCTTGGCAACATCCCGAAAAGTTTGCAAACTCCGCGAGCACATCGGGGCGAAGAGATCCGTTTTATCCGTCGTGCAACATCTGCAATATCGACATGAAATTGTCCCGAGCGTGATAAACTAGCTGTTAAAATTCCCATCATAAGCGTCACGAGCCTTCTATCATAATAACTCACAATTATCTTCATATCTATTCCAATTTGTTGAGCAAAACGTCGTCGAATATGAGTCGTGTGTCACCCGCGGTAATTTTCGTTGCTCTGTATATAAATGTCGTGTGCCGTCTGTCCTCTCTCCGGGGTACTATATAATTCGACGTCGTGCAGCTTCGCCGCACACATCGCGTCGTTTTGCGTCTGGTATATGTATCTATATATACACATACATACATGTATATATATGTGTATATATATACATACATAGACGCACGTCGCCTTCTGCGCTGCGGTATAATTCGTTGCACTTAACGCGAGACGACGTCTCGTCCATCGCAAACGGATTCCGTGGCTGGGTCTGCTCTCGCAGCACGTTTTGGCGGACAGCGAAAGAAGATTCCGTTTGGCAAGCGCAGAGGCAAGTTTGTATACCGGTAGCGCGATCGCATTTTCCATCGTCGATGTATATACATGCCGCCGCGTGTTGCGGAACTCGCCAGCCCGTGAGACCAAGGTAGGATCCCAGGAACGCGAGAATCGTTCGTCAACTCCACGAGAATTCCCGCTGGGATCAACCGAGATGGTGTTTGAAAAACAGTCACGTTCGACAGAATCGACGATTCGCGTTGCGTGTGCGCTGCGAGCAAGCTCCGAAGACCCGCTGAGAGCCCCGCGTAAGAGTCCGAGACCTTCGTCGTCGACAACGATGGAGAAAAGGAAAACGAGACGCGAAAAGATGGCAAACGTTTTTCCGAAGGCGAGCAAGCGGTTTTTGAGCTCCGATGAAAGAGACGGGATCACGGGATGATCATTGTTTGGTTCGTTGTAGAGACACTTTTCTCTAGATCGGCTTGAAAGGTTCTCGAGGTCCGAGGAATTGGGTCTAACTTGGATTAGGGCCGCACGGCGTTTAGAAAGCAAAGGCACGCCGTTTTCGGACGTTTCGCCTGCATGGAAATTCCGAATCGACGCAGACCTTGATTTTCATCCAAAATCCAAAACAAATGAAAATTCAGTCAGAATCCCCGGACGATCATTATTCGTTTGGTTGTAGAGACACTCGTTACTCTTCCTAAGATCGGTCCGGAAAGTTCTCGGGTTTAAGGAATTGGGTTTAATTTGGATTAGGACCACATGGCGTCTAGGAAGTGAAGCAACACCGTTTTGGGATCCTTCGGGTGCATCAAAGTTCCGAATCGACAGAGACTCCGAGTTTTATCCAAAATCTAAACGGAAGAAAGTTCAGTCGAGCCATGTAATGAACCGCGAGACGATCATTTTTCGTTTGGTCGCAGAGGCACTTGTTACTGTACCTAAGATCGGCACGGAAGACTCTGGAGGTCTGACGAATTGGGTCTTGTTTGGATTAAGACCGCACGGCGTTTAGAAAGCAAAGGCACGCCGTTTCCGGACGTTTCGCCTGCATGGAAATTCCGAATCGACAAAAACCTTGAGTTTAATCCAAAATCCAAAACAAATGAAAATTCAGTCAGAATCCCCGGACGATCATTATTCGTTTGGTTGTAGAGACACTCGTTACTCTTCCTAAGATCGGTCCGGAAGGTTCTCGGGTTTAAGGAATTGGGTTTAATTTGGATTAGGACCACATGGCGTCTAGGAAGTGAAGCAGCACCGTTTTGGGATCTTTCGGGTGCATCAAAGTTCCGAATGGACAGAGACTCTGAGTTTTATCCAAAATCTAAAACGGAAGAAAGTTCAGTCGAGCCATGTAATGAACCGCGAGACGATCATTTTTCGTTTGGTCGCGGAGGCACTTGTTACTGTACCTAAGATCGGCACGGAAGACTCTCGAGGCCTGACGAATTGGGTCTTGTTTGGATTAAGACCGCACGGCGTTTAGAAAGCAAAGGCACGCCGTTTCCGGACGTTTCGCCTGCATGGAAATTCCGAATCGACAAAAACCTTGAGTTTAATCCAAAATCCAAAACAAATGAAAATTCAGTCAGAATCCCCGGACGATCATTATTCGTTTGGTTGTAGAGACACTCGTTACTCTTCCTAAGATCGGTCCGGAAGGTTCTCGGGTTTAAGGAATTGGGTTTAATTTGGATTAGGACCACATGGCGTCTAGGAAGTGAAGCAACACCGTTTTGGGATCCTTCGGGTGCATCAAAGTTCCGAATCGACAGAGACTCCGAGTTTTATCCAAAATCTAAACGGAAGAAAGTTCAGTCGAGCCATGTAATGAACCGCGAGACGATCATTTTTCGTTTGGTCGCAGAGGCACTTGTTACTGTACCTAAGATCGGCACGGAAGACTCTGGAGGTCTGACGAATTGGGTCTTGTTTGGATTAAGACCGCACGGCGTTTAGAAAGCAAAGGAACACCGTTTTGGGACCCTTCGGGTGCATGGAAATTCCGAGTCGACAAAGATTTTGATTTTCACCCAAAACCTAAAACGAAAGAAAATTCAGTCGAGCCATGTAATAAACGGCGAGACGATCCTTATTCGTTTGATTGTACAGACACTTGTTGCCGTCCCTAAGATCGGCCCGGAAGACTCTCGAGGCCTGACGAATTGGGTCTTGTTTGGATTAAGACCGCACGGCGTTTAGAAAGCAAAGGAACACCGTTTTGGGACGCTTCGAGTGCATGGAATGTTCAAAAGACTGCTTAGAGAGTATTTCTCACGCAGATAAACACGTTACTTGTTGCTCTCAGAAAAGGATGCTAGATTTTTTGCCCGTGAAACAGAGTAACACAAAACACACCAAAGTGATCAAATAACCGCTTCTGACACTTTAAAATAAATGTTTTCCGATTAACACATGACACTTCTTCCTGTTTTCTTGCCCCTGCTGAATTCTTTATCACTCATTATCAATTGGAAAAAAATGTAACGTTTATTTGAATATCGGTAGGTTTAACGATAAGGCAGTACCAATTTGAGACAATTTCCAGTCTTCAGAGGCTAAACATTTGTCGAAACAAATTTTCGACCAAGACCGTCGCGGAAGCTACGTTAAACTGATTTATCGTGCTCATTATCGCGTAGATCGTTCGTCGAAAAATGACGTTGGCATCGTTACGAAACATTCCTGAAAATTCGCTCGAGTCAGAAAGCTCGAATTCATGCTTTTTATTCCCTGCGGGGGTCCAAAGCTACTGTAAAACGTTTTCAAAAACCGACATTCCTTTCGCACTTCGTCAAATGACCAATTGCCGAAAATATGCGGCAAGGAGATATGAATTATTTTCTAATTCGACAGTGAACTTTTGACAAAATATTAACGGTTTTGCTAAATTCTATCGAAGAACGAAATCCGCCGAAAGTTTCATCATGCCTGATGGCGTCTATTCCGCAGGCACGCTTCTTTTATTCCGATAAATACGCGAGATGGCCTCTCTATAAAACACGAACGGGGCGAAAAGTTTAGCTTACAGTTCGCAGCGTAATTAGTCATCCCAGTGATTCGCTCGATGATGTCTCATCATTTTCTACGTGTTGTAAGTACCCTCTGGCCGTACGTTCATTTATATTCTTGAATATGTATATATACTATACGTGTATCGTGATAAACGACACTTCTGTGTTGGCGGCTCTTGCGTTGGCGTGACGCGCGACGTCCGTTCCTCTTCTTCTGTGGTATACTCAAACAAGAGAATGAATCGTACGCGTATCTCGAATACACAGTGCGAAGATTCTCAGTGCAAAGACACTGTAAACGCGTGCCTTTTGTCCCGCTGTCGAACCGGCACCGAGTGCTCACTCTTTTTTTTTTCAACGACAATTATACTCACGATTCGTCAAGGTAATCACCGGAAAGGACTAAGCGCTATCGCCGTTTATTCAATTTTTCGTGTCAACGTAATGTTGAAGAATTGCATAAAATTTGGAGATTAGGTTCAGGACACTAATGCGCGATATCCAAAATGTTTACAGTCTAATTACAAATCGGAGCTGGCGGAATATTTTTGAATCTGAGAGGTGAAATCAACGCCCTGAATCCGCTATCGAAATTCCATACCATTTCGTGCAATACCCCAGGGAATTTTTCGAAAAATCTCGACAATTTTGACCGCTTAATTGCGGAGATGTAACAAAAGATAACGAAAATAAAGTGTATATTAACGGATGAGAAAAAGTGTGCGATAATTACGTTTTGAAAAATCTTAAACATTCTTCTCTCGAGGACAAAAGTTGGTTCGATCTGACTCGACTGCAATTATTCTACAACGATTCGATTCCGCGGATATTGTATATACATTTTCCTCCGATATGAATAAAATAGCGCCGCGCAAACTTGGACGATAATAAAAGTGGTTGATTGCAAAGCTGCGCGAGCGATAAGCAATAAAAACCCTCGATCGCGATAGTTTCGCGCATATCAAGCTGTACGTACGCTGTACATTTCGCTATTTATTCCTCCATCAGCGCTCGTCGCGGATAAAAGAGGTGGAAAAACCGCGAGCCACGCGCGGAACGCGTAAAAGAGCCCCGCGCACCAGCTGCCTCCGTTTGCCCCAGAGAGAGATCAGCGCACGCGGTTGAGAGCACATTTATTTCGCAACGCGAATATCACTGACAGTCCTTGGCACTATTCGCACGCTAGAATTTCCCTTGGTGTAACCGCGCGATTTTTTTTTCTTCGCACTTCAACGTGCTCCACCTTCCGCCTATCTTTTCTCACCTTTCCTCTCATTCTCCAGCCTCCGGTGTCGCGGCATCTCGTACGATCATCCTCGTAACGATAGCACTGCTCGACGACATTTTTTTACAAGAACGCAAACGCTCTTGGTAAAACGTCAAGGATGAATCGATAATAGTTGTAAAACGTAGACATTGAAATGCAAATGAGGATTTCATGGGAAATTTGAAAGAGACGTGTTTTGACGCAGACTAAACTTCTTACAGATGCAAAAGAAGAATTTTTGAGATATCGCTAAAGTGATTGGAAAAAATAATGAGTCGCGGCGGTACCGGGGAAATATATCTCGACTGTTTCACAATTGTTGTTCTGTAAACGCGAAGTTTGAGTCATCTTTTTACTACTTCCGAGGTAATTCGAAATTTCGTGAAAAAACAGAACGTCCGATAATGTAGTGCAATTAATCATTAAAAAAAAAAGAAAAACACGAAAATTCCTCAGTTAGTATTTTCACCGATTCGATCGTGTAGAAAATCTGGTGGTGATAATTTTCAGAAAAAAACACTCAGCGCCATCAAACAAAAGTCGCAAAATACCTGTATATTTTGTAGTTTAAGCCAAGTACATGAATTTCATTACTTTTTCACGGGAAGAGTTGAAAGTGCAGTACAGGTTCAACCTTTAATATTATTTCGTTGGAGCGGTACATGTCCGTGGTCTGTTCACAAAAAGTTGTCAAGAAAAAGTCTCTTCAAGTTATATACCTCTAGATCCACGAATTCCATTACTTAATACACTTTTCATTTTGTCGAATACGTGTGAGTGAAAATGAAAAGCAGATTTCTTGGAATAGACTTCTTTTCAGCTTTAACAATTTTTCGGATTGTACTATTTTTTTCAAGTATCGTTGTAATATTTTGATTGAAAATTTGCTTCAATTCTATACCATAGCGAATTAAAGATTCCTGCACTTGGCAATTTGGCAAACACTACCTTGACAACTTTTTGTGGACAGACTACGTACATGTAATTGTGCAACGTTTTTTACCCAATTTTTGTTTGTTTTTGTATTATACATAAAATAATAGGCGGCATCGCCACCTACAAATTCGTAGCCATCAGCATTTGGGCAAGCCGGAGTATTACTCGGACCTGTTTGATTCAGAGTCGGACAGACCTGAGAATTACTCGATTTGAGGTGGGAATTGGTATTACGGTGTATAACTAGTTATTGACAAAATTAAAGGATTCTCATCTGCCAAAACGTCCAAAATGACGAAAGGATGGTTGGCTATGAACGATTTCTGTGGAGCCTCCGAGCAGCAGCTCAGCTTGTCGCCTAATGTAAATAAATGCCGAGGATCATCGAAAGAATAGAGATATTCATTGTTCGACGTTTGCATTGAAAGTCGTCTATGTGTTGCAATGATAACAAATTTACTCACCGACGATCAGCCGATATGACCTCTTAACATAAGAAACCAAACGACCAAACTGGAATCGACCAAGTGTCAGCATTTTTCCGAAATCGTTCGTCACTTTGAATACTTCATCTAAAGACATCTGTTACGCGTACTCACGATTAAGAGGAAAACGTTTGCTTGTGGAGCTGCCGAATATTAATCCAATTGTCACTTACATTCTGCAAGGCACTAGTAAGCTCGTCGTTGTAAGCGAATTCAAATCTCAGAGGCATTAAAACGGAAACTAAAGTCATATCCGTATTCGAAAGTATTTCGTGGATTATGGTTTCGTTGATATTTAGTATCAATAAGTGCATCATATCATACTCTAAACTTGGAAGTATGATAATTGTTTGAAATTTACCATATTCCGCATTCTGTTTGAAAGAAACGGCAAAATCGTCAAATGACATTGCAACGCAGATTTGGTGCGTCATTTTTCATAATTTATCGACATATAATTACCTCCCATGGAAGCTTGATATATTGGGCTACGGCGGTATTACCTTTGTTATTTATATCATACTTGAATTCGCCATAAATCAATTCACTGGTGGATTCTACGAATTCTTCCTCATGAAATTCAAAATCATCAAAAAAAAAGGAATGAGTAACAGATTTCGCATTCAATGAACGAAGATGCATATTTGTTGAAAGAAACGCTTTGCCAACGAGATGGATAGGTTCATCTGCATCTTCCTCGCCTGTGGAAATAGTACAATTATATTATCAGAATAAATTCGAAGATTTGGAAAAAATAGTGACGTCTCGAGAATCGATCGAAATTTCTGAATGAGAGCGCAAGAGAAAAATACTGGTGTTTCTTCAAACACTTCCGGTATGTTGCGATACATGCAATATTGCGAAACTAACAAAACGTTTTCGTTCATCACAAAACGGAGCGTTTACAGGATTGAAGCATTCGGGTATTGTAGATAAGCAAAAAAGTGAAAATTGCAGTGAAAGCTGACTTACTCTCAGAGTAGTCAGAATAGATTTCAAAATTCGGTACGTCAATCCAGTACGTTATTGCATCTTCGTACGAGCGGTCGTTCCCAAAACTCAACCGCCACTTCGATTGGAGTAACATGTCGATTTTTTTTCTAAAATCGTCTTTGAAATGCACTTCTTCAGAATGAAAAATCACGCTAGTCATCGTCGAATTAAAGGATTCAATTTCCTGAAACAAATAAACACACAAAAGATAAGTCCTCCCAAATTATTATGGTCTTTGAGAATACTCAAATGGAAAAATACCGCGAAAGTAAGTACCCTGATGAAAAAAAAAAACATCGAGAATGAAATGCCAAGTAAAAAAAGCCTAAAACCAGAACAAATGTCACAGAGCTTATTTGTGTCCCTCGGTAAGACGATATAGTGCGGAGTAAGGGACAAAAGTGAGGGGAATTGAGAAAAAACGAGGTGGTAAAAGATGAGAGTCACACTGTATTTATATGTCGTAATAAAATTTTACCCGAATTCTTTGGATAAAGTTTCGCATTCCAAGTTCAGCTATAGGACACTCCGGAGAAAATCCAAATACATTGCTTAACTCTTCTCGACATTCCCCTTCTGCTCCATAATACAGGATTGAGAGACCGTAAAAAATATTGGCAGTGGGTACACTGAAAATGTAACCGTTCACATCGCAAGAAGCCTGTGTATAAAACGCAATTTTATATTATTTATATGAAAATTTATATTTGCAAGATCAGGACAAGATCCAGATTCTCAGTGCGCGATACATGATTTAGGATTTGATTTAAACGCCGAGGATGGGCGTCGGATGGTTTGTGGCATCAGCTTCGTGACCGAATGTGCAAAAAAAAAACAATGGAGACGAATTATTTCGCCTTCGATGACGGGTGCGCATGGTAAAAAAATGCGTGAGAATTTGTAAGTTCTTTCTTTTCCAAAAAATGTAAGAAATTGTAACTTATTGTCGGAACTGAAAAATTCTTCGAACAACGATGAAACGTCATTGTTACGTGTACCTTTATTAAATCCAGAGAGAAGCGTATTTCATTTATAGATATTTCTTTGGAGACACGTTGTAACCTTTGACGATATTCATGTCGCAATCGTGCTTCGAGACTCTCAAAGGCCGTTATCACGTGCCACGTGGAAACAGCAAGAAGCAAAACTGTGAAGTAGAATAAAGAAAAACAATGTAATATGTGAAATTCCATGCTGGACCAACTGTACAAGGTCATCGAAGATCATCCATTGAAACGTTTGCAAATTTCTTCAGTGTCTGCTTATCAATTTCCATTTATTTATATTCACCACCAATGAACTATCTCAATAACTGTTGGATATATTTAGCTTTATACATAATTCTATATAGATTAATAAATAAATTTGAAAAAAGATTAATTACAGTTTGGAGGTCTGCTATGGAATTACTGTGATATTCCAGGTGTTACTCACTCAAATTCATATTCGATTTCCAATTCGGACTTGTGTACATCTCTGTAGATTCCGCAGTTGACTCACGACGAAAATAAGAGTTCGGTGCTCTTATATCTCTGATCTCAACGATAAAGTGATCGAACAAAATTCAGTAATTTCAGCTGTGCCGCGCGATAACATATTTCTTTCTTTACGAACTAATAGAGGCATGTGCGTCATGTAGTTTGATAAAAAGGCTATATATATCAGCCTCATATCGAACATTTGTATGTCAAGCATGAATACAAAAATGCGGCGTCTTCAAAAACATTTGAAAAATAAACCTTACTACACTTGGAAAGTTTTCGAAATTCTTATTATTATTTATGGGGTCTATGTCTACGAGATTTAATTTCTTTACAAGCAATTTTTGTTTAAATTGTTTTACGTTCGTCATCATAAACGTTTCCGGTGACTTTACCGCCCAATTGCCTAATATAAAAACCATAAACCTCCACCTATGAACGTCACTCTCGTGTAAATCTTTTGTTACATCAGAATCAGTAACTCAATTTTAATCAAACGTAATATCGTGTCGTTGGCGAAAACATTTGCGACGTGTAACACATCGAGCCAATCATCCGATGAGTGTAAAGACACAAACTATGTACAGGGTCTCCCAAAACTGGATGCTGATAATTTTGTGCTACACTGAACATAAAATTCCGAGTAGGAAAGTCTTTGAGCACTTTTTGATCCGAAGAATCCCCGTTGAGTTATTAATCAATAAAGTTAAACCTCAATGGACGGACGCATGCTCTTCTCGTGCGGAACAAATTCATCCCTTTTTCGAGAAATACACGAGAATTTATTCCGAACTTTTTTATCAATTTGACGTGTTTTTTTCCCAAATGTGAAAAATGCATAAAACATCGAAAATTATTGACAGTCCTCATGAACGAAGAATCCTAAATATTCGGAAGTTATTCCCGATCTTTTTTCTGAAATTCGACCGTTTGCAGAGTTGTTGAAACATTTTAATAAACGAAATTTCAAATCGATCATGAGTACTTCGAGTATTCCATCTTTATTCCGGTTGTGTGCGAACCTGCTTAAGGCAATGGACCTGAAGCTAAATTATTTACCGCGGTGCAAAAACAAAAATTTTCCTCGTTTTTTCGTAGTGACGTCAAAATTGCGTGGCTGCTAACGTGGCTTGTTGCAACAAAACCAACAGAGACGTTGTATGAATGCGTTACAGAATTAAGCGAAACTCAACACTCGCAACTTTGTCCAAAGCGCGAAAGACCGGTCTCGCCCTTAATTCTTCCGACGATCCTGCGAGAAATAACTTGCGATGACTGTTATCGCATCTCGGTCCTGCCATTTTATACACGCGAGGACGTTGAGTCGATTATTAGTCTACAGCCTCTACATGCCATATAATATCAGTAATGGGACGGCATACCGAGGGTTTGATTAGATTGAATTTGTAATCCCATTACGTTTCAACCTGCCTACTTTCTACATCTTAATTCCTCTCCCCATCCGAGTTAATTACGATGTCTCTGTTTTCAAAAAACGTTCGATCGTGTACCACAAAGTGTTTCGTGACATTTCTCACCGCAAAACGTCTGATAATGTAATCCAATTAATCATTAAAAAAACGATCACGAAAATTCATCACTTACTTTGTTCACCGATTCGATCGTGTAGAAAATCTGGTGGTGATAATTTCCAGAAAAAAACACTCAGCGTCATCAAAGAAAAGTCGCAAAAATAATTGTATATTTTGTAGTTTAAGCCAAGTACATAAATTTTATTACATTTCACGGGAAGAGTTGAAACTGGAGTTCAGGCTCAACCTTTAATATTATTTCGTTGGAGCGGTACTTGTACGTGGCCTGTTCACAAAAAGTTATCAAGAAAAAGTCTCTTCAAGTTATATACCTCTAGATCCACGAATTCCATTACTTATTAATACACTTTTTATTTTGTCGAATACGTGTGAGTGAAAATGAAAAGCAGATTTCTTGGAATAGACTTCTTTTCAGCTTTAACAATTTTTCTGATTGTACTATTTTTTTCAAGTATCGTTGTAATATTTCGATTGAAAATTTGTTTGAATTCTATACTATAGCGAATTAAAAATTTCTGCACTTTGCGATTTGGCACACGCTACCTTGACAAATTTTTGTTGATAGTCTACGTACATGTAATTTTACGACGTTTTTTACCCGATTTTTGTTTGTTTTTGCATTATACATAAAATAATAGGCGGCATCACCACCTACAATAATATCCGTAGCCATAATTTGGGCAAACCGGAGTATCACTCGGACTGGTTTGATTCAGAATCGGACAGACTGTAAAATTCCTCGACTCGTTCTGAGTTGTATCCTATTGGATAAATAGTTATTGACAAAATTAAAGGATTCTCATCTGCCAAAACGTCCAAAATGACGAAAGGATGGTTGGCTATGAACGACTTCTGTGGAGCAGGAGCTTCCGAGCAGGAGCTCAGGTTGTCGCCTAATGTAAATAAATGCCGAGGATCATCGAAAAAATAGAGATATTCATTGTTCGACATTTGCATTGAAAGTCGTCTATGTGTTGCAATGATAAAAAATGTACTCACCGACGATCAGCCGATATGACCTCTCAACATGAGAAGCCAAACCACGCACCTTGATTAGATCAAGTGGCACCATTTTTTCGAAATCATTCGTCGCTTTGAATATTTCACGTAAACTCATCTCCTACGCGTATTCGCAATTAAGAGGAAAACGTTTGAACATCAAACTGCTTGTGGAGCTGCCGAATATTAATACAATTGTCACTTACATACTTCAAGGTGATAGTAAAGTCTCCCTCGAAAGAATGTTCAAATCTCGAAGGCATTGAAACAGAGACTAAAGTCATATCCGTATTCGAAAGTATTTCGTGGATTATGGTTTCGTTGATATTTAGTATTAAGTACAGAATATCATACTCAGTACTTGGAAGTATGATAATTGTTTGAAATTTACCATATTCCGCATTCTGTGTGAAAGAAAAGGCAGAATCGTCAAATGACATCGCAACGCGGATTTCGTGCGCCATTTTTCATAATTTACCGGTATATAATTACCTCCCATGGGAGCTTGATATATTGGGCTACGGCGGTATCACCTTTGTTTTTTATATGATACTCGAATTCGCCATAAATCAATACACTGGTAGATTCTACAAAGTCTGTCTGAGAAAATTTCTTAAAATCATAAAAAAAAAAGTTACGCCTGACAGATTTCGCATTCAATGAACGAAGATGCATATTTGTTGAAATGATCGATTCACCAACGAGATAGATAAGTTCATCTGCATTATCCTCGCCTGTGGCAAAAGTACAATTATATTATCAGAATAAATTCGAAGATATGGAAAAAATAGTGACGTCTCGAGAATCAATCGAAATTTTTGAATGAAAGCGCAAGAGAAAAACACTGGTGTATCTTCAAACACTTCCGGTATATTGCAATACATGCAATATTGCGGAACACACAAAACGGTTTCGTTCATCACAAAACGGAGCGTTTACAGGATCGAAGCGTTCGGGTATTATAGATAAGCAAAAAAAACGAAAATTGCAGTGAAAGCTGACTTACTCTCAGAGCCATCAGACTCATCTCCAAAATTCGGTAAGTCAGCCCAGTACGCTAATGCATCTTCGTACGAGCGGCCGTTCCCAAAACTCGACCGCCACTTCGATTGGAGTAACATGTCGATTTTTTTTCTAAAATCGTCTTCGAAATGCACTTCTTCAGAATGAATAATCACGCTAGTGATCGTCGAATTAAAGGATTCAATTTCCTAAAACAAATGAACACACAAAAGATAAATCCTCCCAAATTATTATGGTCTTTGAGAATACTTAAACGAAAAAATACCGTGAAAGAAAGTATACCCTGATGAAAAAAAAAACATCGAGAATGAAATGCCAAGTAAAAAAAGCCTAAAACCAGAACAAATGTCACAGAGCTTATTTGTGTTCCTCGGTAAGACGACAGTAAGGGAGTGAAACAGTAGTGTGGAGTAAGGGACAAAATTGAGGGGAATTGAGAAAAAACGAGGTGGTAATAAATCAGAGTCACACCGTATTTATATGTCGGAATAAAATTTTACCCGAATTCTTTGGACAAAGTTTCGCATTCCAAGTTCAGCTATAGGACACTCCGGAGAAAATCCAAATACGTTGCTTAACTCTTCTCGACATTTGCCTTCTGCTCCATAATACAGGATTGAGAGATCGGAAAAAATATTGGCAGTGGGTATAGTGTCCATTGTCTCATATACATCAACAAAAGCCTGTGTATGAAACGCAATTTTATGTTATTTATATGCAAATTTATATTTGCAAGATCAGGACAAGATATAGATTCTCAGTGCGCGATAGATGATTTTAGCGTTGATTTAAACGCCGAGTATGGGCGCCGGATGTTTTGTGGCATCAGCCTCGTGAGCGAATGTGCAAAAAAACAACGGAGACCAATTGTTTCGCCCTCAATGACTGCTGGGTATGATCAAAAAAATGCGTGATAATTTGAAAGTTCTTGCTTTTCCAAAAAATATAAGAAATCGTAACTTGTTGTCGGAACTCGAAAATTCTTCGGACAACGATCAAACGTCATTGTTACGTGTACCTTTATTAAATCCAGAGAGAAACGTATTTCATTTATAGATATTTCTTTGATGACACGTTGTAAGCTTTGACGATATTCATGTCGCAATCGTACTTCGAGACTCTCAAAGGCCGTTATCACGTGCCACGTGGAAACAGCAAGAAGCAAAACTTTGAAGTAGAATAAAGAAAAACAATGTAATATATGAAATTCCATGCTGGACCAACTGTAAAAGGTAATCGAAGATCATCCATTGAAGCGTTTGCAAATTTCTTCAGTGTCTGCTTATCAATTTCCATTTATTTATATTCATCAACAATGAACTATCTCAATAACTGTTGGATATATTCAGCTTTATACATAATTCTATATAGATTAATAAATAAATTTGAAAAAAGATTAATTACAGTTTGGAGGTCTGCTATGGAATTACTGTGATATTCCAGGTGTTACTCACTCAAATTCATATTCGATTTCCAATTCGGACTTGTGTACATATCTGTAGATTCCGCAGTTGACTCACGACGAAAATAAGAGTTCGGTGCTCTTATATCTCCGATCTCAACGATAAAGTGATCGAACAAAATTCAGTAATTTCAGCTGTGCCGCGCGATAACATATTTCTTTCTTTACGAACTAATAGAATCAAGTGCGTCATGTAGTTTGATAAAAAGGCTATATCAGCCTCATATTGAACATTTGCATGTCAAGCATGAATACAAAAATGCGGCGTCTTCAAAAACATTTAAAAAATAAACCTTACTACACTTGGAAAGTTTTCGAAATTCTTATTATTATTTATGGAGTCTATGTCTACGAGATTTAATTTCTTTACAAGCAATTTTTGTTTAAATTGTTTTACGTTCGTCATCATAAACGTTTCCGGTGACTTTACCGCCCAATTGCCTAATATAAAAACCATAAACCTCCACCTATGAACGTCACTCTCGTGTAAATCTTTTGTTACATCAGAATCAGTAACTCAATTTTAATCAAACGTAATATCGTGTCGTTGGCGAAAACATTTGCGACGTGAAACACATCGAGCCAATCATCCGATGAGTGTAAAGACACAAACTATATACAGGGTCTCCCAAAACTGGATGCTGATAATTATGTGCTACACTGAACATAAAATTCCGAGTCCGAAAGTCTTTGAGCACTTTTTGATCCGAAGAATCCCCGTTGAGTTATCAAACAATGAAGTTAAACCGCAATGGACGGACGCATGCGTGTCGTCGCAGTTGAGTTTTAGTCGCATAAAAAAATTCTAAAATACATTTCGACTCGGAATTTCCTCCTGAATTTAGCTTTAAATGGTAAATATCGTAGTTTAAGATACCCTGTATACACAATTCTGTTCGGGCAAGCGAGGCGTTAAATACTTCAATGGAACGAAAAATGTATCGCAGCTCAAAAGTGAACTTTTCATAGAAAAGACGTTTCTTTGTTCATTCGATTTTGCCGACATCTCTGAGGTTATCGTAATGGAAAGACGCGTGAGCCCACCCTCATCGTAGAAGGTGAAACATGAATTAAGGATATCTCGAGATAACGGAGGGCCGCAGGGAAGAACAGCAGAGATGCAACGGCGTGTTTACCAGCGAAAATTATCCAAACGGATACTTATCGAATGAGGATGAGTGTTACGTGTTTATCTCCCCTTAATCTATAAAACAGCGAAAAAATGAATTTCAGTGAAAAATCTTCCAAGCAAACGCCAGAATGTTGTTCCAACGGTGATGTCTGTTCCGAGCACACTCAAAATGTGTTTTTCGAGTCGTGTTCGGTGAAGAAAAGTCGACCGGCTTGCCTCCACACTTGTACATCGAGCATCGTTTACTCGGAATCGGTATAAAACATGAAAAATGCTCGAAAAAAAAGAAGAGAAATCAATGGGAAAAGCATAAGTAAGCGTGCGCAACCTCGTAACAGCCATAACAGTATAACAGCTCGTTTCATCGACAAATCCACACGCTCTCATGCCAGCGCATTCTTTTCGGTGGACCGCTGGACCTGTTTCGGGACGTCAGAGCCTCAGGGGCCTACCGACCCCCTGGGCCTGCGCGGTAATTACCGCGTCATCGTTTTTCTTCTCTTTTTATTATGCTTTACTCTTCCCTTTTGCTGTGCTCCGAGAGACTGTTTCTCTCAAGCATTTTTCCATTCTGTCGGAAATCAGATCACGCGCAAACTCGCTCGGAATAATCCCATGTTTTAAGGGGTAAACAGTCTCCAAGATTACCGTTATTTTCCGCGTAACCGTCGTTATCCATTATTCATTACCGACTGCACTTCGATTTGGAGTAATAACCATAAATCTATAAATTATATCCGCGTATACAAAATGTCGCAGAACCGAATGTCAATATAGTGTCGTGTTCCATCTGTCATCATATGTCGAGCCAAAAAGTATTTCAGTAGATTTGTATCCGACGAAAACCTGATCAATGACTAGATGTCCGAATTTGGACCAATCGGACATGCGGACCCCGCTAAACCAGGCGCAAATCGCTCGGCTGCATGTGTCCGATTCGGCAAACTCTATTGATCAATAACTCAGCAGGTCTTTATAAGATTGCAAAGTGCTCGTAGACTTTTCGACTCGGAATTTCATGTCCAACTTAGCCCCAAATGATCGGAACCCAGTTCGGGAACACTGTACAAAGTGGAGCGTCCTCTCGACCAACGGACGGACTCTTTCATGGACAGCCCGAACCATCGAAACCGGAAACATCAAGTTTCAACTACTCTTTTCTTTTATGATGTGAGAATCGCATAAAAAAACATTTTGCAAAAGTCCTCCCTTAAGAGGGTGAGAAAAAAGGTTGAAATTCATTTAAAAAATGAATCCCCAAACCAAGCCGGGGCTTGAACCACCATATTTGGATCGTAGTTTCCTTTTATGCTGCAGGCATAGAAAAAAGAACAAAATTCTCAAGGTCCTCGTTAAAGGGTGAAAATGGGGAGCGTAATTAATTTGCAAAATTAATATCCAGTCGAAATCGCTGAGGTTGAAACGTCAAATTTGAACAGTGGCTTTCTTTTTATGCCATAGGCACATCCTCCAAGGGAGGATGTTTGAAAGTCTATTAAAGTCTATTCTAGAAGCGCGAAATTACTAAAAGAAAAAAAATTGTCGACAGTATTTCATAGACTTTGAGCAAAAATCGGATTCTTTCCCGAGCTCGTCGCGCGATCGGAGCCGCGGCGACCAGTTCACTCTTGTACAAAATCGCTTCTGGACCAGTGCGTTGATTCCGTCTCACGCTTTTATACGTCTGTGATGTTGTTATCGTCTGTGATATTATCCCGAACCGCAAAACCCTCCGTATGACCATTTTGAATCGGGTTTTCATAACGCGTCAACCCGTCCGCCGCAGACGGTCTGCTCAGCCTCTTAGCGAGATGTTTCTCCCGCTTTCTCGTGTGTTTTCATATATATTTAGACAGGGATAACCCACTGTAGCACACACCTCGGCATGTCCAACTCGCGGAATATTCGTACGCATTTTAAACACAACAGTCAAGCTCCGTAGAACTCACATCGTGAGTGCACATGGCCTCTCCGCAACGCCGCACCATTGTGGATCGTGAAATTGTGGGAAAAAGAAAAGAAAAAAGATTCGCTCGTTTCTTCCGATGGTTCTTCTCGAGCTTCTGACAAACGTTCAATCAGCATTCAAAGGGACTTTTCATCTTTTTTTTTTCGCATTCCCTCTGCCTCGACGGTACTCCGAGCTCCGGAATACACCGCGATAATTCGTGGATTTCGCGTGTCGTTAAAATCTTTGCCGCAGGATTAAACGAGACACGGTGTGTTGAACGAAGCAGCGTTTTTCTCTTTAACGGTACCGCGTTAAGATGATTTGTTATGATTTGCACGTAACTCTACGGCCGTTTAAAACTAACAAGAATGGAAATAAAAGAGTCGCGAAGCCAATAAATCATACGTGAAACGAGAAACGAAGGAAAACGCAGCGTTTCTTTTTTCACTCTTCGCTTAATTCCACTGTACGGGCGATTGTGTAATTCATGGATGACGATAAAATGGAAATAAACCTGGAGCGAAAACTTTGGCCGTCCTCTTTCTTCGTTTTACGATTGATAAATTATATTCTCAGTGGCAGTTTTGTGCTCTGGCAACCACATGGAAATCCGGAAGCTGCTGGCTCGGATACACCTCGAGCCTTACAACTACGCGGTCGCCCTTCGTCTCGTCCCGTCCAAAGGCTTCTAAAAATAATTTTTCTCCTACCTCATTTCGACTTATTAGCTTCCCCTTTCTGTGTGTATGTATATTTACGCAATCAACGAAAAAGTCGCGGCACGACGGTATTTAAAGCACAAACGTTCGCGTTTTAACGGCCAGGTCTTGTCAATGAAATTTTAAATGAAGCTGAAATACACGGTTGCTCTTAATCGGAGATCTCGAAAAGTTTCTTACACTTCAATAATATCAATTAAGAAACATAAATACCGTTGTTGCTATAAACTCGCCGATGCTATAAAAATCATGGAAAAATCAATCACATACGTAAAATACCGAGCATAAGAATTTTAAATAACGACAATATTCAATAAAGTATTAACGAATTGATAAAAAAGGAACAATCTATGGAAAATATCTAGAAAACTCATGTTATTTTCGTCTTAAATTCATTTGTTAATTTTTTTATCACCGATTTAATCACCGATGAATTATATTTGAAAAAAACTTGTCATTACCGTTTTGAAATATAAATTCAATCGTTATAATACCGATTATAAGCTTTCCTGAATAATAATCGAAAAGAAATACATCAAGAAATGTGTTTTTTTTCACCCGTGAGGATTCACTAGAGCTTCATAATTGATAGAAGCTTTAATTAAGAGCCACGCGAGTTGTTGAAAAATCAATAGGCCAAGCGGATGCGAGATGGAAGGCGAGAAAACCTTCGAGTCGTATAATTCTTTCAGGAAATATGCGCGCTCATATTTGTATGGGTGTACAGTAACCATATAGACCCAAACGCAACCCAAACACCATATGTGCCTGTGTGTATATCTTGCAGGAATGACATTAATTAATTGCGAGCAATTTTCGATCTGTTCCCGTTGAGTACACACTCACACGTGGCGCCCTTTGGAGCTTAATCCTGTAAAACACCATGGGGATGAATACCGTCCCGTGTTGGAGGGTGATGTGCGTTATCGCCCCTGTGTCCGCTGACAATTTTTTTGCAGCATCCTCTTTTTGACGTGGAGATGATTCTTCCGTGTGGTGGCTTGAGACCCGGAAACATGCAAGGGGTATTACGCACACCATGCTCGCTTCGTGGATAAAAAACCAAAAGTATCCACCATAGCTTGAAATATTCTCATATACAGGTTGATCCAAGCCAGCTTTTATGTTGCATCCGGTAAAAATGTTTATTCAAACGGATCGGTGATCATATTGTAACAGAATTTCACGAACTCTGCGATTAAAATTACGTCATTTACCGAGGAAAGATCGGTTTTCGAGCATGAGAGTATTGAAAAACAATGTCATTTTGATTTCGTGAAACTTGCTCTTGGGAGAAAATTTGTATTAAAAATGCATACTTTTTGAACGAATCGAGTTTAATTGCCATCAAATCCGTTTTTCAATAATCTGACGTGAATGGTATTTTTAGCGTTTGATATTGATTTCATCATTCCGTAAAGTGTATCCAATTCGTGATTATTTTTAAATCCGACAAATTCCTTTGAGAATCAATAACTCTTTAAGTTTTGCTCATATGAAAAAATGCTAAAACACATTTCAACCCAGAATTTCGTCATGAATCTAACCTTAAATTGTTCATACGAAATATGTATTGATTGGTCGTTTCAAAAAATTTCGAATTTGCGTTCTTAGTGTTTATTTCAATTTATACATTCAAAAAATGAGGCACAGAATAACTACAATCCCACGAAACGGTATTTTCACGATGAACAAAAATTCTGAAATGGGAAAATACGTGTCACACGTATCATTTGTGACTTTTAATCATTGTACAGTTGTCTAAGAATTGCGTAAAAAATGTGACCCCAACGCAAGAATTCCTATCCACTACTTTTCAATTAAACATTTTTAAAAATTATCATTACGCAAACACTCCACATCAGATCTTCCCCGAAGACTTATTTAATGCGTATTTCGTAGCGGTTAAAAATTGACTTTTTATCTTTGACATTGCTCCGATGCCGGAAAAAGCTTAAATAACATTAAATACCACAATTTCTCTAACTCAGTAATTATTTGCGCTATCTGTTTTGCGAAAAAGTTTTGGAATAGAATCTTCACGGTCTGTTCGGTCGCACAAATATGTATGTTGGAATTGTGTATCTCGAAATAACAACTGTACAACAAATGAAAAAGAGAAATGGCGGATTTTGCAAAAAAAAAAATGTACCGAGCACAGAGTCGCGCTTGATTAGAATCGTTTATTGCCGTCACCCTTTTGCGCCGCGGCGCCGGGCGCGTGGACAGCATCGCGAGGTATAATATGGGATGACCGGAGTGCCGCCGGTCTTCTCAGTGTGTGCCGGACCTTTTACTGTGGGAAGAAAAGAGACCATTAAACGCACCGCAGTGTACGGGTTCAGAACTTGCGGGTTTCCTTTCAGGATGGGAAGAATATGGGAGGAAAGAGAAAGCGAAGAGAGCAAAAATATAAAAATGCATTCGCATGCAATCCGATGACTCATATTACGAAAAAAAAGAATGTCAATTGTTGGGAAATTATTCAAATACGATTTCGTTTCGGCTCTGCAATTTTTTATTTCCTTGTACATTTTTAAACAATGGGAACGAAACCTTTCATCACGGGAAATTTTGCCGTTTTTTGGAAAATGTTTGCTTCAGAAAATTTTTCTGTGGATTCAGCTTTGGTAATAACGTTGGAATAATGAAGGAATAAAATCGAAGTTCTTTTTTTTTGAAAAAATGTCGACTTTGGTGCTACGCGATACTGCTTTTTTCTCTTTGATTTTTGACGTTGATTTCAACGTGAAAAGAATCTAGGTGTCAGGATGAAACTTGGTTGGTTTTTAAGTCCAGTCGAGTGCTTTTTCCAAAACATCCCTTTCGATTTTTGTAGCTCAGTTGGAGCTCTTCGAAGTTTCGTCTTTTCGTGGTTCGTTGGTTCGACAGTTTTTTCGTCTTATCGTGCTGACTTTCCACATTTTCAAAAATATTTCACTTTGGAAAATCTTGCGAATGCTTCCTTTGTATTGTTTTTTTAGATTAAGGGTAGAAAATGAGGTTCGATTAATAAAGCAGGAAAACAATCGATCTTAACGAGCCAGACATATTTTGCGATGATCAACTGCTTTATTTTCCCGATAGATCAAACGCGGAAAATAATTTCAGAACAATAAAGCCAAGAAAAATTGACCATAACGAAGCAGAGTTGGAAACGGTCGAGGTCAATGAATTTTGACCTCGGTAAATTTAGGGACGCATTATTATTATCTCCCAGATATATTATTATTATAACA
Organism: Heteropelma amictum; assembly: GCA_959613375.1. Taxonomy (NCBI): domain Eukaryota; kingdom Metazoa; phylum Arthropoda; class Insecta; order Hymenoptera; family Ichneumonidae; genus Heteropelma; species Heteropelma amictum. The sequence continues at coordinate 3,421,375 of OY390726.1, read as the reverse complement.
GATTCGCGGTTGCGCTGTAATTTTAAATTTTATCCAAAAATTCAAGCGACCTACGACGGATAACACCCGATCCGTCACGATCCGATAACTGGTCAAACGGCATAAACCGCGCGAACTCGGACTCTTGTGAATTTCGCGGCTTCGCACACCAACGACCCATCGGGGTATGAACGGAACAATTCATGCGATATTTCGCATTAATTCTTGCCAATTGTTGCCACCGAAAATGAATTCACACGCGAATTCTCCCCAACTACCAACCCCGGATACGAGTTTCAGGTGACTCTCGGTGCAATCATTTATTTCCGTCAGCGGAGTACATTGATGTTCCTCTTGCAATGTCTTCCAGATACATGCACATAGCAGGATAGCTCGTTATACGTGTTGTGTGTTCGCGAAGCAAGAAGCTATGCCATTAAGTAGGAGCGAAACGAGACAGATAGTGTGTAGCCGCGTCGTTCTCTCATGTTAATAAGAAGAACGTGCGCAACGATCGGAGATGGAGATTAAAGAATGACGATGGGAACTCTGAACGACGAGGAAGAAACTTTGGGAAAAAGGATCTTCATTATACGAATAACGTAAGCGGTTTCGTTCATGAAGAAAATCAAGGGTTGATAAATGGTCCGAATGATGACGATCGCGTGTCTCTGGAATTTTGTGGTAACTTTCGAACGTATGATGAACGTCCCGTCCTCGAAACAGAATTATAATCTTGCTTTTGTTCGTTACATACGCTAACATGATCGAGTCGAAAGTTTCGAGCACAATAGAAACGGCTGTGGCGTTTTTTATACGAATTACACCATGCTATTTTTAGGTGGACTAGAGTTGCCACGATAGTCGCCGGGCAATAGTGTCTTGATCGCTAAAGCTACAGCATTGAGATCGAGAAATAGTTCGTATTGGCCCGGGGCCTATTGGCGTTGGGTAATAAGATTAAGAGATAAGAAAGCGGACGTTCGTGTGTATACGTACTGTGTGTGTGCTGGTGCAACCTACTCGATACCATCTTGCAGCCTATATACCGTACGGAAATTCTTCGTATGTGCTAAATAATTTTTGTACGATGTAAAAATTGCTTGTAAATTCCATCACGAGAGATTTTTCACGTATACGCGTTATTATTCCGCTGGGAAACCATTCAGACTGAAGATTTTCTTCATACAATCTAAACAAAACCAAAATGGAACGATCATTTTCCGTACTTGGCAGGACAACAAAAATCAGTCTCAAAAACTCCATTCTTCGTTTCTTAAAAACTAAACGGCTTGGAAATAGCCGAGCCGTTTCCTTTTCGATTGAAATCAATTTGTCGAAATGCATTGAAACGAATGTAACCATCGATTTGCCATGTCAAGAACGGAAGTCTGAATATTTCGACAATTTTTCAAATTTTTGTCGATATCTTTTCAATTTCGGTATCAAGCTGCCGCGCTTGGTATTCGATTGTCGGCTTTTTTCGGACTTTTCGGGCATTGCCGAGTACCCGAAATACTCGTTCGGTACTGTTGAGATTGTACCTGCCGTGAATTCTTGAGGACCTTGTAAACTCGCGAACTAAAAGCCTAGATCGACATCGTGAAAGAGTATAAGCTTGACTTTAGGGAGGATTACCCGATGTCTGACGAACGGTATAATTCGGGGTGTATTCCAACTTTGTCGACCGCATATTGACATTGTTGGATCGGAACTCGAATTTCCCTTCCGGATCTCGGATCCTTCGTTTCCTGGACAGAGTCGTCTGGAGGAGTAAATTCCTCACTCCGCCTATTAATAGGATGTTGCGGTTCTTCCGTCTCTTCATCGCGTCTTTTGCTTCGATCCATCATTTCCTCGCGGTCCCACGTTTGATCCATCGCAGCATCCCGTGGTCCCCATAACTGATCTCTAATCCGGAATGCCGCTCATGTATACGGATGGGAAGCCAAGGTGTGCATTTTTTCCTTACTTTTTCGGCCGTTATCGTCCCTCATTCGCGGACACGTGTATCTCTCTCGCGGCATCTGTATTTCATTCCCATCTCTATCCTCTTTTTTCTTATCTTCATGCACTTTTATACAAAGCTGAATTACTCATTCGCTGCTGCATCTTCCCCCGTTTACTTTTATAATACCGGTAGTAGTTTTGTTGGTCTTCTTTTTTTGCGCAATTCTCCGTGCTTCTCGAACCGCGCTCAGTGGAATCGACCGAGCGAGCATGTCCGACGACGAAGACACTACCATAAGAGGACATGTCTCGCTGTGCACTCGGTGAGCGGACTTTGCTGGGTGCTCCCGAACCCGGCTGCTGTTCTTTGCACAATCTTCAACGGTCGTTTATAAACGACGCATGTATACCGCGTATATGTGATTATTTCGAGCAGGCTGAACAAAAGTGAGATAACGAGGTTCTTACGCCATGGATATCTCAGTTTGTACGTTGATGAAGTTTAAATCGTTGGAACTCAACGGAAATAGAATTTTTCAAAATCTTCTTCACTAAATTTTCCTCTGCTGCAAAGTATCGCACAATGCTGACATCAAAAAGAAACAAAAAGCTATCGTTGTAGCCAAAACATGCATATTTCAACATCGTTCAGTTGTTTGGGTTTACCCATGCTGCCGAGTACAACCAGTAATTGCGTTTCAATTTTTCGAGCCGCTGGTTACGTACGTTCAGTTTTATAATTTCATTTTTCATTGCTGTTATATCGATGAATTTCGATTATCTTGAATTGGACGTCTCTTTTCGTAATACCACTTTATGGCCTCATTCCATTCGAAAAGTCGACCCGTCATTTTTTATCTGTTGATCTGATTTCATGATGGGATTCTGAATGGACCCATTCCGTTATTGTATTTCATATCGTGTAGTACATGTACTTCGGTTTCGTTATCCGAGTCTTAAAAAGCTTCCGGAGAGCTTTGGAGTCTGTTGAATCAGCGTGGCGCAGCGTTCGTTGTCTTTCAAAATACACGGATCTTGTTCTTTCTCGTTGATCGCTCGGAAGAACGAGAGATGGGAGAAGAGAAATGGGATGAATACCGAGTTACGCTTTTCCACCCTTGTTGCCTCATCCTCGACTCCGCACGGGGCTGAGCTCGTGTTTTCCGACGATGGTATAGCCGCAGATAGGCGCTAGGGAATTCCCCAGGGGGTGTGCACGGCACTCTTATCTCCCGGTGAAGTTCGCGGGCGAATCGGCGGGGAGCTCGGAGACAAACAGGAGAGAAGAGCAAAGCGATGGGTACTTGGACGGGCTGGATGAAGAAAACGGGCGCAAACAGCGACGAAGGACGGAAGTCGCATGTCAGGAGGAATGTGTCGGGTATCAGTGAGTTGTAAAAACCTGCGATTGTTGCCCCAATGCCGTAATAAGAGCAAGTCCGCGCAAGGGGACGGCGAGGGAAGGCGGAAAAAACTAGGCTCGTTTGTGTGGCTGTCTTGCCATAAGAATAATTCGAGAATGTCAGTATCGAAGAGGGACGAGTTGCACTCGGGTGCCACAATTTATTTTTATCATCCGCCGTTCGTGGTACTGGATGGATAAAAGAGGCCATCGATGCTGAGAAACACGCCGATGACGGTTCGATGAGAGTGGAAGCATCAAAAGAAAGCAAAAGGATTGCGGAAAGCACACGCTCCTAAAATGGTCCACCAGTCGGAGATGGGACTCTCGTTTTCTTCAGGACAAGTTCGAAGTTGCGCGAGAATGTTGCATCGTCGCCCGAATGCCATATCCGTTAGTGGAATTTCAAAAATGTTATTCCAATTACCCGAACCTCGGCTCTTCGTGATGAAGATTCATTTCCATAATGATCCCAGGGTTGACGACATCAATTAGGCAGCCTTAATGTCTTCTTGGAATGCATTCTGCACTGACCAACCCTTTTCAGCCATCAATGTTTTCTTTCGCATACCATTCCCGTTCTAACAAAATACTCTTGATGAAAGCCCAACCACCGAGCGGACGAGAAAGAAGGCTTTCGCGCGCGCTTTCATCTTCAACCCTCGTGTCCAACGGACATACACCCATAAGACCAGAGCTCACATGGTCGACGGATCCGTATACAGGGCGCACCCGTCACAAAAGCACTATCGCGCTCCTCTCATCATGTTTCACCTACGTACGAGTTCCTATGCACGTACCATTGCTGGCTGAGTCATCGGTGCAACTTGGCGGTCCTCTTTTCACTGCTCGAGTGTACATCAGCGCTCATAGCGCACGTGTGCGGTTTGTTTTCTGGCTAAAGCTTGAGAAGCGAGACGGAATGTGTTGAAGGTAGAGCTGGTTTAGGGTCGAGTCAGAGAGTAAGAACATGAGAGAGGTATTGAGAAACAGAGAGGAAACTGCCACGGCCTTAAGAACAATGGGAACAAAAGGTGTATCTGAGAACACCGTGGATGCATGCTCGTGTGCTAGTCGAGGCAACACACGGAGAACATGGTCACGGAGGTCACGTTTCGCGGAACCAGCCACTCCGCGCAACCACCTCCTCATGTTAGGATCAGCTAATAGTCCTCTGAAGAAGAGAGATTTGTTTTTTGTTCTTTTGTGCCTATCGTTCGTGTTCCTTTTTTTTGGACGGTAAACATGTCTGATGAAAAGTCATTCGTAGTTTTCTGAGTCAATGCTTGCAATGGGGGACAACTCGTGAAGGTCATTGATGAATTTTGAACAACCCACCTGGGATCATTTACAATTGAGCATTTGACAACGTATAATTGATCACACTCAACTCAATTGATCACAAACAATTGAAAAAGTCGTCAATTGTGGAAAATAGACGGAACCTTATTTAAAAAATGACATGCATTAGAAGATTTCATTTTTGAAAAACGTCATTCGTTTAATTTTTCGAAAACGGTTACCGCATCGACCAGATAGCAATCTTTCGAGTAAAGACTACTATCTATGAAAGACCTATACATCCATCCATAAAACTCCATCGTTGTAATCGTATCGGTGTAATTTTTGCGTGTTCCCTTACTGCCTCCAGCTCATTAATTAATTCATAGACATGTGAGATATACTATAACGTATCTTAACATTTCAGATCATTACGTTCCTAGTTGACACATGTCCTCCGTAAACATATTGGTGTAATCGTCTGTTGGCCATCTAAATATGTCACAACGTCGTAATATCACGTAATTAGAGTGTATACAAAGACAAAACATGAGCATAGTCGTTCTTCTGGTCTGATGGTATCTTCAAACATTCGGAAAGTTGAAGCTACCTGGACCGATGAGCGCCCGAGGGTAAACGCGATCCTGTTCTCCCCATTACCTCATCGACGATGTCTAGCTAACAGACTATGGTTCATAATGATAGAAAGGAAAGACAATAGTGCGGCGGAACAAGTGGCTGAACACGGTTGATAATTCGCGAGACAAAACACTTCATTCTTACTTCTCAATTTATCCTTCACGATTTTCGCGGTGAACTGCTTCCACCGTCGGGCGGGAAGCTTCCGCAACTTCCAAGACCACTTGGAAATCCGTGACGAGTTGTAAGGTAGTTGACTGGCAACCGTAAAAAGTTAGTTTACCAGTTTGTGTGTGGTGAAAACTTGGGTATCTTGCGGGATATTCGAGAAAAATGGGGAATAATATATTATGTACTTATCTCACGTGACATAGTGGAAAATGGAAATAAAGACTAGGGGCGGAGGGGCAAGGAATCGTGAAAATAAAAAAGTGTGTACTGGAGGAACGCAACTTTTTTTTATTATATACTTTATATTATATTACTATTTATTTATTATTTATAAATTAATACTCATGTTATGAATGCGGAAGCAACGCTGTCCATTTGTCACCCTTTTCACAGCTAAATCGCTAAACGAATATGGAGGAATTTGGCACGGAGATAGTTTGCAAATTTTCAAAATTAATATACGCACGTTTACAATAAATCGCGTTATTTTATTTTCTGTCATTAGATTGGATATTTTTCAATAGCAATCCGTTCTTTCGTTAGATATTCACTTATGCGTATGTTTGCTCGTGATAATTATTCTTTTTCGTATTAACGTTTTTCGTCTTTTTTTTATATGCCACACGCGACTCTAGTCTGATCGGATGTAAACAACATCCCGATTTCATTTATAACTCAGAGTTAGTGCACGGAGAAAAGTAAACCGTAAAGGTTACTGCTAGCGCCGTGAACGCTCTGCACAACAGCCGCATGCGTGATATACAATAGCATTACTGTGCTGCGCAGTAATGGTTACGGAGAATGCAAGAACTATCCAGTCTCAAACCAGGATCGCTACTGTCTATCGACGATTTCGTTTTTTTCCCCAAACGTCACTCTTGATGCAGTAACCATTACGGTTAACGTAGCGACGGCTTCGGTTTAGTTTTCGCTGTGCAGTAACCTTTACGGTTTACTTTTCTCCGTGTAGGATAAAATCTTGAGGCGGTTGACGAAATTGTCGCAAAAAATATTCAATTTTTCATCGCTCTGCACGAGAAACTCATGAGGTAGTTTGCAGTGTGTTTGATAAAAGACATCTCTGAATCTACGAGATGAATTCCATTAAAATTTTTCTTAACATGCCCTCCAAGTTTTATGCAATTCCTAAGAAAATACTTTGGTGCGAGACGAACCATCTCAACCGACTTGTCAATTTTTCTCAACATATTTGTACTGTTTGATTAGCTGCAATCATCCAGTCGGGCAAGTGCGAATTTCGGGCATGACATTCCCAGCAAAATTCGTTGCATGTCAGCCGTTTTTTCCAAATACATTTAAAATAAAAGCAACACGATTTAAAAAATCGTGCCTGAAAGGAATAAAATTATTTTTTGGCTATGTCAACGATATTATTCTGCCCATACGCTCAATCAATTCGTGAACACTTTGCTTTAATAAAGACTCGGTTGTTGGCTTCGCCTGCGTTAAATCACTTTTTGCATCACCCGTCCTGACTAGTCAGGTTCGTATTTTTTTTTTCCAAAGCACATGATTCACGAAAAGAGCAGAGTTCCCACATGTATATCGCTCGGTCTCCCCCCGCGAATAGCGTAGAACCCACGTAACAGAGCAATATCCCCGGCTACGCTCAGTGACTTTTTACGTGCGGTCGGTCCATTTTAATTTGTGAAAAAGCTCATGCGTCTGAGCGGAGAGAAACAGTGGTACGGAGAGAAACATTCGTTACTCGTGCGGGAAATTAACGCCCGCGGCTGGGTCAGCTGCGAAAAAATTGATCATCAAAGCTGGATATGAAATGCGCGTTGCGGATCCCATGTCCTGTTCTGGTAATCATGTTTTTTTTTATCTGTCCTTCCTTTTGGATTCAACGTTCAAGCGAATGTCGTTAATTTGTGTCGTACAGGTTGAAAACGTGAGTCTCTGTGTTGGGGCCCTGCGGGCTCTTGGCGCGGACGTTGGAGCCGTTAATCCTGGTGAATTGTCAACAGGATCAACCTTGAGACCGGTGCTTGCACTGCTCTTCGCTCTGTCCCGTCACAAGCAACGAGCCAAGCAGCTACAAGACATGCCGAGGTCAGTATTTACTTTTCTCATCAAACTACACATGTTTATTCAAATGTTATTTAACCCTCCGGCAAGACACCTACTTTTTTACCCCCGGTGAACACTCTGGGTCACTCTGATCCTTCACATTTTTTGTTCGCTTGCCTTTTTACATCGGCAAGTACGACCACCTCGCAAAATTCTTAGGAACTTGGTTTTTTTTCCGAAAAAGAGTAATTTGCAAAACGGTCGGGTTTTTTTTGTTTTTTAATATTTGTGGTAAAACGTAAGGCCGTGTATTCCGGCATCATTTTGTTCCTTTGTGTTCTCAGAGTTGACGGAAAAACCATTCAACTTGAAGTTATTATACCAAACAGCGACTTTTCCGAAAAACGATCTGTCGACAAAAAAAAAGGGAAAAAGCGGATTTTCAAAGAATTTTACTTACACGGTTTTTCATGTATTTTGTGAACAAGTTATGTTCAAGTTTGGAAATCGCTATTTCCCGTGTCAAAGTTCTGGGTTTCTTCAAAGCCACTGGTTTCTCGGAAAACTCTTTCTGTCAAAACGACAGTCGGTCGGACGAAAACTCGGTATTTTTACCGACCGATCGTCTTCCACATTATCTCCCCAATCAGCAATTATCGGCAAACTTTCCTATAAGATCTGCAAATGATAACTTATCGACTGACGATACAAAGGGTAAAGAAAACCCTCAGAGTAAGAATCGACCCACCAAAGTGTGTACTTTTTGTGATGATTTGTAGTACAAATTTTTTTATCTTTCCATGGAGACTTCATGGTCGTTTTCTGTCTCTTATAGCTGATACCCATTTTATCAGCTGCGGCTAAAGCAGAATCTTTATTCTCAGATGGTATTGCAGAAAACTATCTTACGTAATGACGGTTATCTGGCGATTTCGATGTCACACGTCGGTGCAAGTAGGAATCTCACTGAACAGAATTCATAGCGTTTTCCTTCGCTTTTTTCGGGTTTTTGTCCACAATACCTTGAGATGTTCCCGCATTACAAACCCAACAAAACCGAATTTGAATGCGGATTTTAAGTGATTAACGATGATTCAAAAATCTGAAAAAAATCTATAATAATTATATCGAAAATAACAACGAATAATAACTATATCAAAAATGTATTAACAAATTGTTTATTAACAACTTTTCGTACGGATGATTTTCTTTAGGTTTTTCGAATTTATTATTAGAATTTCAAATACATCGCTGAATACTTAATGTCGTATTCTTTTTTGGTTTCGTTAGAGTTGCACCTCCAAAAAATTCTTAATCTCCTGTCGATCGATCGATTCCGCACACAATTCGGCCATTGGACGTGTACTTTGTAAACCCTTCGAGAAATTTCGTCGCGTTACACTCGAAGCCTGAACAAGTACATTTTCTATGATCGTCAAAGCAGAGAGACGAGGGTAACCTCGCGGAATACATGTATGAAGTTTTCATAAGATCCTCTGGTAGTCTCGCGGATCTCATAAATGTTAAGCGACGTTTTAATGTTTCGAGCGCTGGAGAATTGACCCCCAGCCTTATCTTTTAAACTCGGAATAACCGTGCTCGAATCATGAATCTTCCAACAGCGACACAGTTTATTCAGTAGTACTATCGTAGACCGAGTTGTCTACAATTATTCTACGCGAGACGTAGTTTGTAGGGACTATCCTAGATTTAATAAAATATGTGTAAGATAATCATGCAGCACGTAAGATTTTTACGTGCTCCAGTAGCCAATTTAATAGCGCATTAAAATATTAAACATTTCTAGTTTGGACGGTACATTCCCATGGAGAATTTTCTTGCAATATTTTTTTAAACAATTTTTCGTTCATTTTCGAGCTTCGAAAAGTGTCTGAAAAAAAAATTCCTAAAACCGAGGTCATAATGAAACTTTACTCTAATGTCGTACGTACTTAAAAAATGTTTTTTTGAATTAAAATTTTGTCTCGCGTTTTATGGAATATTGTCGCTGATAATATTCACATGTTTCAGGCGAGTTCAAAGTTAAGACTAGAGTAGTAAAAATCGACGAATTTTTGCGTCATACGGTATAACGTTTTTTTTTATATCTCAGTGGTATCGCGAGTATAAAAAATTTTGATGGAAAGCTGATTCAGTTGGTCTGGAATTGGTGCTATTTTATTTAAATTAAAGTATTAGTATTCCACATGAGCATTTTCCGGTCTCGTCGGAATAAGAACGTCTTTTTCCGTCAAGGTGGTTCGATTTACGTGAATTTGTATCCTCAGTCCTTGACGAAAATGATATTTGAAATTTCAACACTTTGGAATATTCTTCTAATTCGTATTTGATGATAACAAATGACTCTCAAAATTAGGCGAATGGCAATGTGCGCTTGCGCACTCGCCCGAAACCTTTGATAACATTAAGGATGTGCACTAAAAACTTTCACTAAAAGATAAATGCGTAATTCTTTGCAATTTGACACTAGATTTTTTAATCTACCAGATGGTAGAACGATATACCGCGTTACTGACAATTTGGTAGAGAAAACCGTCATTAAAAATCATGTTTCTGATTAACAAGTAAAGCGAGAAAGTGCCGCCTTGCGTTTCTGTATCCGAAAATATTCCGAGTTATGGTAAGTGAAATAAAATTACAAATTGTTACTACGAGCTGTTGCGAAATTGAAATGGCGTAAAAAATGTGGAGTGACCGCTTGCTTCCGAAATTTATCGATTTGAACACTGTCACGAGTCATCAGCCACGAATATAGCCAAAATCATTTCAATCCTAAAATCAGTCAAAAAATAACATTAAAAATCGATAACATTTAAACACCAACTTGATGTACTAGGCATCCTCAATTTCGAGAGAGAGTCGATTTGGTTCGAAAAAGAGATTCCAGCTGGTAAGCGGAGTACAAGTAGACCTTTTTTACTGCGAAAGATCCTAGGTCGTACAGCACTGACATTTCAATGACACTGCGATCGCAAATCAAGTTATCTCAAGTCCACATTCAATAAACACCGATAAGCTGTCAAAGTACAACAAAACCTCCATCAATACCGTTTGAAAGTCACGTCCATTTGCTTCGTCATTCATCGTTATCAACAGCCGGATGAGATACTCCACAGACGAATATCGATTGAAAATTCATTCCATGAATGGGTTGTTGCTCCTTCCGTGGTCCTCGTCTGCATCGCGGAACGAATCAACGGAGCAGCAACGAGAATTTTTCGTAAAACAGCGTTGAACTTTTCGTCCGATTTCGTTACGAAAATCCTGGAGTCTGCAGCGTCGTGGAAGACACGATGAGAATGTTGGCAGTGAAGATACGCAAATAACGTAAGGAGAAAGACGAAGAGAAAAGCGGAGGAGATGTTGAGCGAGAGGAGCAGCAGCCAAAGACGTGAGACATTAACATATCAACAATGCTTCATTATGCTACAGCGGGTGGAACGTGTAGTCTCGTCCAAGTTCCACCGTTAGAGTTTCAAATGGGAAAGGAGAAATACCGCGAGTCTGGCATCGCGTCCGTGTCCCTCCTATGGCTGTACTTTCATCACCCACGACATGACGATACCGGTGTACGTCGTCGATGGTAACACACACTCGCACATACCCACAAATGTTGCAAGCGAATAAAAAATCATCGCGAATAGCAGGGATGGAACAAATGATTGAAATAACGCCCACTGATGCTGGGCGATAGAGGACAAAGTCTCGCACACTCTTCGGGAACACCGGTTTAACTCCGAAACTTCCAGCAACTGGCCTGACCGTCCATTTGCATGAGAATGGTTCAAAAATCGTACCCGGTTTATATATACACGCTTTTTATGTACATACGTGTATATATGCATGCCTATGTCGTCGACATAAGTACATTCCGGACGGAACACGGGGGTGTTTTACGGCACGGTGATTGGCGCGATACGAGGGAAAGCTCGTGATACGGTTGGTTCCCGCGAGATCAATGGTAAACGAGATGAGGGAGGCTGTTGGCTACTCTCGCCCACACGGTACTTTCTCGACTGTGTATATAGTACATGAGAATACATAAACGCTTCGGAAGAGCGATGTATTATGGGAGAGAGGACGAAAATGAGCAGGCCCGCGCTACATACGGGGTGTCCTTTAAAAGACGAGAAACGCAAAACGGACCCAAACACGAGGTGAGGTTTCAATTCAATGAGAATGCCATGGAATTTTATCGAGAAAGGTTTTTTCACAAATACTCGTTTTCTCGTTGCTCTTGTTTTATTTCTTTCCTCTTATACACTATAACGATTATGAAAGATTCAGAATGAATGATTGGTAAAAAGATCGATAATCGAGATAAGTCGGGAGGACGGAAACTTGCAAGTGTTCAATTCAATATTCCTGCTACTTACTACCATGATTCCGAATTTGAATTCTTTTGAATTCATTGTCACAGACGGTCAGACCCCAAGATGATTCCATGAGTGTCCCCAATCGGCAATTTGATTACGATAACTACGAATACCAACTTTTTGCTTTTCCTGGACATTGAGTTTTCTCGTAAACACCCTTCGATCATCAGACGATGTATCTCGCCTCGAGTTGCACGGCCTTCATTTTTCATATGACCTTGACATTCGTTTCCGTGCTGGTCCTTCACTTTTACCGCGGCGGTCTGCCCCTGGCGCATTCGCGCAAGGGGAAAACGCAGAAAACCCCTGCTCGTACTCGCAGATGGTCGTGTTCCTCCTTTTTCCCCCGATGTTCATTGCCATCGACCCTTGATTCGTGTTCCAAATGTTATAGCCACGAAATTTACTCTATTACTCATTGAGAGTTGCCTAGTTCAAAAGGTCTCTTCATGGTCCCAGTATTGAACAAGAAATTGTCAAACAATTGAATCCACCTCGCAACCCACCCAAACAGTCACATGGTAGCCTGTCTGGATCAGGTGATGGTAGAAAAACACGTTAATCCATGAAACTCGAAATTCTTTTTACGCAAGAACGTGACGAACAAAGGAAAAACACGACGGTACGCTCGGATGATACCGTGCTCTCATATGTACAAAATACATCCGGTCTCTTTCAGACTCATCCACAAACTCCCGGAATATCGTTTATGTATATTATTTCTTTGAGAAAGAAAAAAAGAAAACCGGAAAAATAAGCGGCTTTTTCGCCACCCTCAACATTTATACAAATATATGCTTATACATAGACAATGCACGAACCAGATGAAAGCGAGAGAGAGAAAGAGAGATGAGCTCCCTGTTAGTGATCGACGGGACCCAAACAGAAAGTATCTCAGCAGCGTTGTAGTTGTAGAGCGAACGAGGGAGACATCCAAAAAGTAGATACCACCGTGTGTATTGACGCAGGCTGGAGAGAGATATCGTCGAATATAAAAGAAGAACGGGGAAGCAAGGGGATGCTGTGGCTACAGCGGAGCTGGGTATACGTGCGAGAGCGCGAGAGTGGGATGAAAATACCTCACGAGAGCCGGCTGAGGCTGCGAGCGGAAAAGGATGGAAAATAACGCTGGGGATCTCCGTTGCCAAAGCGGGAGGGAGAAACGGTGGAAGAGAGACGGTGAAACGAACGCGAAGCCACGTGCTATGGGGAAAACGGGGGAATGGGAAACACGGGGGCTTCTCTTGGTCGCGGGTGCCTCCAAGCTCAGTTTCAAACGGGCCATCAACGATGCCTACACCATGGTCGGCACACCATGAGGCGAGCGGGTCTTTTCAACGCGTCGTAGAGACCGCCGAATACAATTAGAACGAAACACACTGTTCTTTATTACTCTGTTCTTTTTTACACTTTTTTACGAAGACGCGCGACGCGTCATGTACTCGGCGGAATTTCTCTATCGATCACTCGTCAATATGTTCAGCAACGAAGAAATTCTGCGTAAGAAAATGACGGTAGGAGCGAAGAGCGGTCCATCGAAATCGGTGTGAAAAACGTGTCGGAAAGTGGAACGTTGATGAAAAAAAAATATCGGCGGTATTAACGATGGAGATTTACCGATTTTTTGCACGGATCGTATAAGCCGGTCCTCGTGAGAGATTACCATCGCTGAAATATCGTTCGCCAGGTCGAAAACGTTGCATTCACCTCCGATACGGATATCGGAGCGGAGGAATCTTCTCGCCGTGATCGATTTTTCGATAACGATCGAAGAGGAAGGTACAGGGAAGCGTATGCGGGCTGAGATCGACCGGTGAAAGCCGGCGTGGGGAATAAAAAGGGAGGGAACAAAAGTGAGATTGTTAAAATCGAGTTTGAAGGACGGAGATGCGAGCGCAGACCCCGCCGTAAGGTTTAGAAATGAGATTCGCTGTATAATTTTTATTTTTCATTTTTTTTTCAAAAACTCGCGAGCTGCGATCGGTTTATCGGCGAAACGTCGCTCTCAGGGATCCGCTTTGCATCCTCCAGTGCCGGTACCCGTATTCGCGACGTCCAGGCATTGCCATGGGAACAGCCGATCGTCGATATCCGATAAAATTGAATGTCTCCACCGAGGATCTCTGCATCGAGGCGAAATTCGTGCGCCCTCTGGACGATAATGACTCGCTTCGAAGGAAATACTCCGAATAAACAGTACCGGCTCTTGGTGCAGAATGGACGGAATAAGGATACTGAAAACCGTGTAAAAGAAGCCGAAGAGATCGAGACTTGATTCGTGAAAAAGGCAAGCGAGAGAGAGATAGGCAGAGTTCTGTCGGAGCGGGTTGTATTTTGGACGTCGCGTACCTTTTTATCTGGAGGTACAAAAACGTTGACTCGTAAAGGAATAAGGCACAAAGGGAGATAAGATAAATAAGCATAAACGAGGAGTGTGTTGCGTGATCGCGGCGCGATGGGAAACAGCGGAAGCAGCGGCGGTAATAGCCGGAAGGCGCGAAGCTTGCCAAATTCACCGGAAGCTCACAGGTATGCACAGGTTTACCGACGCGAACCGGTGCAGTTTCTTTTACACCTACTTTTATTGTTACACGAAATAGATAAAACGCCGTTTAGTAAGCGAATGAAAATTTGGTCACACGGAATTTATCGATGAAAACCGTACATTAAGGTAGTTTCATCGTTTTCTTAAGATTTTGTTGAAAATTTGGATGCATATTCTTTGATGTCACATGTACGTGTGTAATAAATTTTGGAAGGTTTTACCACGTGGAAGTTGAGATATTTATTGGTGAAAATCACAGTTTTCGGTAGTCTCTCACAAGAGCGCGTGTTAAAAGTTGCATTTTCATCAATAAATATCTTGGTTTTTCAAAAAAATCTTGAGAACCAATTTCTCGTAATTTTTGGAGTTATACGGCAAGCAGATATAACCTCGGATGGACTTGAATTTGGAGTATGCTGTTCTTTAGTCGATTTGCAAAAACTTTTCTTATTTAACTTAAGCCCGCAAACCATTTTGTATGTGAGAAAAACTGAAAAACAATTTTTCGATTTGAATGAAACGATAGAACTACGTTAAGAGTGAAAAGTCCCGACTAACCGACTGACTCATTAACGCTCCCGATAATTAAGAGACACCCAAACACTTGGGAAAGATTTTCGGAAATTTCGGCCTTGAGCATTTATGGCCAGGATCGTTTCGACAACGATAAAACGGAATGAGAAGTGGAATCACTTAGCAATGCTGTAGAAATGCGAAAAAAAATCAGCACCGTACGTACGATATTGCGGACAAAAATTTTGGATAATAACAATTTTATAAAGCCGTTAACGAATAAAAAAAAAAAGAAAATTCTGATGCTACTCCGACGACTTATTTTCTTTTTCACGTCGAATTAAGTGGCTGATTTTTTTTCTGATAATTTTCAATATTTTTCTGATTCTATTGAAGGCGGTACGAACGAAACCGTCGTTGAATGAATCGGAAAGGGCTCGCGAGTAACAGGAAACCTTCATGTTTTCGGTAACTTTTTCAACATAAAACAAGGGAGAATAATTCAAGTCTGCGTTTAAAAAATTGTGTAAAATAAAACACAGGAGGTACTCAAACACAGAACCTTTCTGATTATTCTTGAATTTTTATGTCAAGACCCTGATAACTTTTTGATATTGTTATTATTATTATTCGCGATTACGTTGCTTGGAATCTCAAAAACGACTGACTTTTCAAAAGACTTTTATAGTATTGCTAAGCGTTTGACACTCTCATTCTATTTTATTGTCGCTATTCGCCAGCCATACATTGTTGAATCATTTACTCTTTATTCTCGAAAAATTTGCACGCAAAAGAGAGACGAAAAAGCGCGTAAATTCATCGACAAGAACAGTAATCTGCATGTTTCAGAATATACGCGGACGAAACGGTGAAAAAAAAAGTTTTCACCACGAATATATATATTTTGATGCCCCCTGGGCGTTTTTTCACCCACGAAAAGTTTAATAAAATCAGCAAAAACATTTCGCCTCAGACAAGGCTAATGCTCCATCGGATGACTGTTTTCAACTGTTTTGTTCATTCGTTCCACACTTATCGACTATCAAATACGAGACAACGAATGCCAAAGTGTCGATTGAATTTTCCTGGCGTTCTCAACCTTCCGGACTCGAGCATTTTTATAAATTCCATCCTTTCCATTCTCACGTTTGCCAATGTAGGCGTATAATGTACTCAATACCGTTACGAGTAATTCACAACGATAAAACGAAAATCTTCCCGATTTGGATTCCAACAGACCGCCATGTTGTATACAGTTTTGCCGGAAATTCCGTAATTAATCGCGACAAAATTTACTCGTCCTATCTCTACGTTCCCGACACGAGAAAAAAAAGAGGTTAAAGGGGTGGAAAGATATCGTTGCGTACAACGGATATCATCATGAGCCTGTCGTGTACCCCCTCGTCTATACTCTGGCAAAGATCCAGCAAGTATAATACCCATGTGATCCCACGCGAGTGTGTCTACCGGGGGTTTGCTTTGATCAAATTTTGCGGATTCGGCAAACAAAGCCTTCGGGATGCCAAAAATTTCAAAAAAAAAATCCCGCGAAAACAGAAGTTCGAAACGCTTCAGCAGTGACAAAAAAAGGAAGAATTTCGCAAACAGCATCGAGATATCGGAGTTTTTTTACAACAGCCGAGAAGTGAAAATGCCGATTTTCTTTTTTTTTAGCGGTTTAATGTAGTACAGAGTAAATCTGAGATAAACGTTCAGGACGAAAAATGTTGGCTCTCGCGCCTCGCGATCCTCCGGACTTGTATTCAAGATATTGCGAGTGGATGTGTTTTACGTTTACGATACATGACAAGGGGATATACAATATACATAAATATAAAATAAGGAATACATATAGATGAGATATTCACGTACGTTTATGAATGCTAGCGCATACGCGATGTGCGTTTATAGCTATAGATAAATGTATGCAGAGGAGCTTATAATTATACACTGAAATGGTCTGGCTCGCGCACGGTGCACAGACTTGAGAGACTTTGCCACTGGCGATCTATATCGGGATGGAAAAAATTAAAAACCAGATTCGCGCAGCCCGCTCCGAGCCAACGAAACGGCAAAGTTTTACACATCCACGCGTGCACACGCGCTCATGGTTTTCTCCTGGTTGCGCCGCTCGACCCTCGGGAAGACCGGTTGGTAAAAAAAAATCTCCCTCCATTCTGTCTTTCTTTCTTTCGCGCACAATTTCAACACCTCTTTCACCGTGCACGTAGAGTTTCATATCCTTCCCCTAATCCTTCTTTGGTGCAGATATCGAAAGGAATCCATGCCGATCTTCCGTGTGAAATTAATACTACAGAGCTATTCATAGGGTAGACCTAGGCACGAGGGCCCCCTTAAGCTTAGAATTAATTTTCGTAGCTTTGGAACACTGGGTGCTTGATTTTTCTTCCGCATTTCGGACAGGTTTGTCGTTATACTTCTCGCAAAGTTTCGAGCAAAAATGTCGCAATTTGTTATGATCGATTATCGAAGCCTTTTTTGATAAATTATTATCAAACTGTCTTTAATATCCGTTCTCAAACGGATAAACTAGAGTACCTTTTACGCAGAAAAATAATTCCTCAACGAGCCTGAAAAAAACTGTTATTTTCAATGGAACTTTGTTTCTTCGACAAGTTTGAGGCAACAAACTGGGGGATCGAAAGAATCGGTGGTTTTGGGATCAAGCGACGATAACCAATTTTTGCGTTTTTTTCTTTAATTTTATCTACGAAATTGAAAGCGGAAAAAATTGCAAGAACTCGAATGCTCGAATGTTCAATCTTCGAATGCTCGAAAAAAAGAAAAATAGAAAAAAAACTCGACGACGAACGGTACTTTTTTCATTTTAAGGAGCCAGTGAGAACGATATCTCTGTGCGATTTTCGATTATCGATAAAGGAGACGGAGAAAAATAAATGAAAATATTGAAAAAGATAAAAATAACATGCACACACGTTTAATTTTATATCGACATGCTAAATGTACGAGGAATGAAAAGAAAAAGGCGAAGAAAATGTGAAATAAAAATAAAAGAGTCTGCTTCGTCGGTAACAAATTACTGTAAGCCATGTTCGGAATCGGTGGGTGGACCGGTCCCCTCTTTCTCTCTCGTCCTCTTCACGGATGGACTAGCAACAGAGATTCGTATAAAATTCACCCACGCACACAGACAGTCGCGATTCGCCTCGGGAAGTTTCACGCACTTGGTGTCTGCGCGCATCTACCTGTGGAGTGCAACAGTATTTCTGGATATTCGCGTGAATGCACACGCACGTGGCCGGCTGTCTCATATACCATTACGCGACCTCGAGATTTTAACGTCACGAAGGTTCTTTGTTTCGGAGATTTTTCGGAACGCTTGATCGTTCGTTGGAAAATTTCCTGACGCCACAAAGAGCTCGCATCGGGTTCTCTTGTTCGAAAGAAAAAATGGAACCTGCCGATTTTCTCTGTTTTTGCTCTCGAAACGAAATAATGATCGATGAACGCAATCGAACGGTCACTCGTCGCTTCGCAGTCTCTGGTACAATCGCACCGGAAGGAAATCAAAATTGGCTCTTTGCAATTGAGCGTCGGAGAACGTTTTTTTTTTTCAATCGAATCTTTTCAAACCCGTGAAAGAATCTTTGACGAATTCGCCATTTTTCCGAAAAAATTCGATTGCTTCGAAAAACGAAGGGTTTCTAAACATGATGAATATTATTATTTTTCATGTATGCTGCATTGAATTCTGCTTCCCCACCGGAAAGCAGAAAACAACGATTTTCTGCTTTCCGGTTTTACAACGACCTTCTGAATTCGTCATTTTTCTCCTCCACACTCTCGTCTCGTCCATGTTCCTCCTCGGATCTCCCAGCATCCACTCCATCGAGTAGTTTAGTTTTCGCCTACGAGGAAGCTTTCCCGTACAGTGTCTTTTTTCCCCCGAAGACCGAAAAGTCTCTCGGAGCGATACCACAAACGAGAGAAATGGTATCCTCCGCGGTGATTTATTGCTGCATGCGACGTCTGACGATTATTTCACGGGTTCAAACTCTTCGTCATTCCAGCACGATATTCTTCTTTTCTCTATCTCTCTATCCATCTTTTACGTCTCTTTTCCTCTTCCTCTCCTCAGCTCACGCTCTCCCTTTTCGCGTGTTGCGGGCTGCCTTACCCTCTTTATTTAGCAAACGAGTTCAAAGACACCCCGCGAGAGCATGGATCCGCAGAGAGCGTGAGTCAATGTTTTCGATGTGAATGGTCGCAGAAATAGACCTTCGTAGTCATGAGGAGCACGAGCATGGTCCTACTCGGTATGAAAACTCGTGTATGTTTTGCGTCGTTTGCTAAAGTATCACGAAAAAGTAAACTTGGAGCGTACGTACTATACATTCGGGGTGACATGTCTCGCAGGTGGGCAAGCCCTCTTTTGAGGGTCATTTTTAAATAGGATTTTATCGACTCTGACAAAAAAAAACTACACGCCGCTAATCCCTGTTGTTATTCTTAATAAGGGATTAATACGTTCCGCAGCGAAAAGTAACTGTATCGAAGAAAATATTAACAATTTCCGGCCTCATTTTCATCGGCGATTAGATGTTCAAAGTAGAATTGGAGTGTCTAGCTTTCAAAGCACACTCAACTTCACTTTTGTAAGATTGAAATGCATTTTCATTTTTTTCTTTCAAGATCGTCACCTTTTTTTGCATACCAATCGTTTCCTGGTAAACATTGTTTTCATTAGAGCTTATGAAGCACCCTCAATCGCCCGACTTTCTTCACGGGATGCCGAATGAAAGGGGCCACCTGAAAATTATCACCCTGGACCTGCGTGTGTTCGCACGTGTATGCATGCACGCATCGTTGCTCAAAAATCCAATTGCGTATGTGAACTGTCGGTTTTACACTTGTCTGCACATTTGTGGAACTCTAGATGAAGATAGAGTGTGAAATGTCTTCGCACAGAGAGTCATAACTCGAGCGTAAGTACTCAAGATTTTCTCGAGTGGTCCGTAAACCAGCTGGTAGTTCTCAGGCTTGAGATATACGTGTAATTATAACCCGACGCGATCGAATACATTTGGCTAGGCTCGTGCGAACACTGGACAAAGCCAACAGGATGCTTGTTGAAGATTGCGGTACCATTTGGGGGGTGGAGTGAAGTTTGTTATTTCGGTGTCATCGAAGCGAAGTTCGGCATGGAAATTCTTGCATACACGAGAGAGGTCGGAAGTCATACTCTCCCGGCGTTTAATCTACACATCCAGCAGGTCGAGGGATAACTGAGATCAATGTTCTCATCAAGAGCCTCAAAAAGAACATGAAAATCGTAATGTGGTCGCATGCAGACACTTTACACAGCGAAAACAGTTGCGACGTATTGGCAATTAGCGAGTCCTTGCAATAAAATTGCTATTATACGAATCTTTTTTTAATTCGTTTCGCTTTGCTCTGATTGGTCTGTTGCATTCCAATCTTGCGATTGGATTACAATTCCGTTTCGCGTGTCTAGTCAGCTTCAATCTCGTTACAATTTTATTCATTATCGATGCTGGCGATGCACCAGGTTCCATGGAAAAATTCAGACCCGCTGCCTTTGCTCCTTACAGGCCGAGTCGGCTTTTATATTCTCAGACGACACCAGCGATATATGAGGACCCTACAAAAAGGTTGATGATACCAATTGATCCAACATTTGCCATGCTTATCACTCCCGTTGAGTATTTTACCTTTTGCAGTTGGAAACCTTTAATATTGAAACAAATGTCTACTATTACCCCACTAAGGGCCCGTCGTCGAAGATCAAAAAAGAGTGATTCGAGTGATTCGTTGACGAACACTTATACCTTTCTTTCGAAGATAACTTCACCTACGGCTATGACGCATGTCGATGCATGGGAGCTGGAGGATACTTTTTTAACACGAAAAGATTGAGAAGGAATGTTGCTGTCGATACCGAAGGCTTAAAAATGCTCGTTGGTCGGGTTTGCAAGTGCTGCACGCTTTAGTGATGCTCCCCATGCCACTGTAAGTGGTAATACGCCATATTTCCGTGTATTTCGGTTAGAAGAGGAAGCCGTTTAATCGAGAAGGCAGCCAGCAGCATATCCAGCAGGGTTGAGCCGAGGGATCTAGCAAGGAATACGTATCGCATGTTGTTGTTGTAATGAGATCGATATGGCGCAAGAATTTGAGGCACGTCGTATACCACATCGTCGAGAGAGAAGGGTTTGCAGTGGGGAAACATGGATGGGAATACGGCGGGGGTATGGAGTGAGATGAGGGTGCAAGGCCATCAGGTTAGAGGAAAGGTAGGAAGGGAGGGGTGGATTGAACATACAGGCAAAATTCTACCCCACACTATGGCAACATGAAATACTACATCGAGGAGTCTGGACGGCACGAAGTGCAATATGCAATATTATATGTTCTATGTACACATGTTCACAATTTATCCTGAATTACACTCCATTTGCCATTCCCGAGAACGTCGATAACGTTGAGATTCAAGCTTCACTTTAACCCAGACCCAAAAAACACGGAATAGAGATAATCCGCTTCTTACGTTATAGATAACGAAGTAGCATTTGTGGAAAAAATGTTTCAAAAGACACAGAATTTTTCACACATTGAATTTTACGACTTTTTGAAAAGAGAAATATCCACGAATTTCTCGCGCCTGAAATATTTACCGATAAACATCTGTGGTCGGTAGACGAAGAATGAAAAAAGAAATAAATTATCACGGGAGTGTCGAAAACTCGTAATCGATTGGTAACTCCTTGATTATCTTATCGAGTCTTATCAGTTAAGGCTGACGGAATAATAAAAAAAAAAAAAACACGACATCGTGGCGTTGTTGAGCCTGACGGTGAAACAGTGTATATGCACGATTTTTCAAATTGACTCATGTGTAACGGTATTTTAAATACTGGTTTGTACTTCCTTCTTAATGCATTCATTTTTTTTTTCATTTACTGATTTCTTATTTTTTTCACACATTTTTAAGCGTATTTTACGGCATTCGGCGTATTGTCAGCCATGAGCAAACACGCTTGAATCGTTTTTAAATAAGCAGTTTGCGTACGTGACGCACATTCAAACACTCTCGGGCAATCCGTGTGGAAATTCGCCCTGGACCAACTATTTTCTGTCTAGCCAACTACCTAGTTTTCACGGTTCAGTTTACGTGGACAAGGACCGGACGTTTTCCCGATGAATAAACTATTTTGATTCTACTTTATCTCAATTTCTAATAGCCGGCCTATTTCGATGGGAGCTGAATACACATTCTTGTCGGATGAACTGTGTTGACCCTAATTTCGAAAATAGTTGAGAATTAGGAATTGGCAGAATATTTGGACAAGGGCTAGATACATTCTTGTCAGGTGAAATGTTTTGCTCCTAGTTTCTGCCACCTAGCAACAGCCAGGATATTTACACAAGGGCTAGATAGATTCTTGTCAGAAACTGTGTTTTGTTCCCAGGTCCTATCCGAATCGTTGATAGCCTAAATGTTTGGGCAGAGGACTCGACAGAGTCTGGTTAGATGTGACCAATTCTTTCATGAGAAATACTCCGTCATTATCGTCAGATGGACGATTTTGAACGTGTTTTACTCAAGGAAGTAAAGTGTCCATTCCAAAAATGATAATACCAAGCAATTTTCAGTTCTATGAAATAATCGGTTACCTTCATCTGACATACCGAAAAAAATGAAGGTGCGCGTGAAAAATGTCCAGACAAATGGTGACGCTTATCTACGGATCGGTCACATGGACGTTGAGGATGGACGTACCCAGAGGAGCATGCGGAAATTTCGCTCGGACTTGTCTATTGTCTGTGAGAGCTGCGAGTGTGCTCCGCTCGGATGAACATTGCACGTACAATCGGGACTCTCGACCCAAGTCTATGTTCTGTGCTGTTGCCTTGGTATTTGCCCCTTTCAATTCCTCCTCTCGTTCGTTGTATAGATATAACATTGAGCGAACAGTGTCATGGCTCTGTAATCACACTGTTGGGTATGATTATTCGAGCCAAACGTTGATGGGAAAATGGCAAGGGTATACATATGAGCACCCACACATAGTGGACGTTGTCAATCGATTCTCATCATTGTTTCTCGTCTGTCCCTGGCCTCTGCTATCTCCCATTTGACCTTGCAACAAAATTGTTAAAACAATTCAAGTCCAAACATTCACCAGAAAACGCTTCAGCCTTTCCTCGCGCTAAAGCTGCAACTACGTCCCTTTAATTTTCCATGTTTCTCGTTTCAAGGATTTCGTTGCTAATTCGTTTGACATTCGGGACTATTTTTTTCGCCATGAGCACGAAACATTCACCGAAAACTGAAGACGGAACTGATCCTTCTCGACCTAGCTGTCGTTTCGAAATTTGCTCGTAAATATACGTAACTTGGGGGATGGAGTTTTTACACTGGCTTTTAAAAAGTATTCCTAAAAAATTGCTATAACACAATGTATTATAAAAAAATATTTCCAAGTCAGTTTTCCATGTGCTGCAACATTGTGTTTCATGTGTTTTAATCTCTGCGTTCTAACACAGAAAACCCGCTCCGGAAGTCGTATCGGGGAGGAGAAACACGAGAAGCATTATCGTGCTTTTCTTTCATTCCGTCAAACATTTATTTTCACTTATTGTTCGAGGTATGAAAAATTGTTTGTACCTACCGAGTGTGCGAGATATATACGGCTTTTACCAGCGCAGCATCTCATATTTTCTCACGCTCACAATGTTTCTGATCCTTTGGCTACTCCTCATCCCCATTTTCCATTGTTCGTCCGCTTGTTCGCGTAACGGCACACGCAAGAATAGGATCATATTCGTGAGGTGAGAAATTCAGGGTGATTGTAACTGAGATTATTGCTTTTTGGAAGCTGCTGGGGGGATGAAGATTGTTATATATTTATATACGTTCCGGGCTTCGATATTCCCCAAGGTCACCGTGACCTTCGGATTTAATAACCCACTCGGTAAATCTCTGCAACGGCGTTTCTCTCTGGACATCGCCCGGTTACATTTTTCACCATAATTTTGGAAAAAAAAGCATTGAATCACCAAAATGGACAGAGTCCGACCACCAGTTGTTCTCGACATAACGGCCCCAGAACCGTTGCGTTCAAAATCCACGACCAACCCTGATATATTCGACAATTTATGAGTCAAATTTAAGATCGGAATTTTCAAAGCGTTTGCAGTTTAATCGAAAAAAGGTCGTACAGTTTTGGAAGTCAATAGCTTGAATTCCATCATTCTTGCGTCTCGGTAATCGCACTTTCTTATGGACTTCGATAACATAGGTCTGGAGAAATAACGTTGGCACTGAGTGATGAAACATTTTTGTGCCAAATCCAACAACTCGATGATAAA
This sequence comes from Heteropelma amictum, assembly GCA_959613375.1. NCBI lineage: Eukaryota > Metazoa > Arthropoda > Insecta > Hymenoptera > Ichneumonidae > Heteropelma > Heteropelma amictum. The sequence goes on along the minus strand of OY390726.1, from coordinate 3,397,089 downwards.
AAAGCTATTTTGATCGTTGATTTTTTATTTCGATATATTTGCATGTACATTCTGATCTGCCTGCATTTGGATTGGATGTCAAGTAGATTTTTAACCCCATCGGTCTACGTCCGGTTGACCAAAGAGGATGAGTAAAGTGAGCCTTACGGATGGGAGATTATTGGGCGGACGGCGTTGATTCCATGTACCGTATTCTCCAAATATTTACAAAACCTCATCCGCAATCCCATGGGTGGCTCGGTAAATCCTACTCGATGGGGTAATCTGGTTCCTCGAAATAATCAGGATACGTCCTCACAATGTAATCACGTCGTGCTATTCGATCAAGATTTTCTCTCGTCACTCGGGCCCAGGCTTCATCAAAGGGGATGCCAAAATGTTCTATATAATAGCGTGTCACGCCTATTAAATAATTCATTATTGCATTAAACTCTGCCAAGTCCACTTCCCGTTGTAGACTTTTCTTTTCCGTAGCTCGGAACTGAAATCAAATCATACGAATGCGGCTGCTATTATTTCAAACGATGACATCAACGTATGGCTAAAGAAGTGCTCGTCAATTTGCTTCAATGTCAAGGAGAAAGGAGAGCTAATTATTAGACATTCTTGAATCTGTCGAAAAAACTATAAATCTTTATTTCTTCCCCAAAATCGGTACATTTTACAACTATATACGACCACAAAGGATTAGGGATAATCTTTATCTTTCAACGTAGATAAGACGCGCTCTCGCGATAACTGGGACGAATGTTTGATTTTAAATCATTTTAGACTCAGAGTTACTCCGACTGCTTCGTAAAAATGATTTTTGTGTTGTTTGACTACAATGAGAACTTTGCGCACTTTCAGAATTTTTTTTATAGATTTGTTAATAACTTTTTAATATTATTATTATTGAAAATCACTGTGTTTGGTATCTTACATATATACTATTGAGATTTTTCCCAGATTTTCATGGTATTGCCAAGTTCACGAAATTCTCATCCTACTTCATGTAAATTTGGACGAAAAAATTAAACGTGAGAAAAAGGGCAAAATTAATGTCGAGGTTACATCTTCGACGAGACCACTTGCGGACCATTTTACGGATAGCGTGGTTTCGCATGTCACGTGACGAACAGAATTTACTTCGAATTAAGCTTCAGAAAAATCCAAGTGTTTTTAAAAATATTTTAACATTTTATTTATCGTTCTTTCCAAAAAATTCATGTTTTCTGTGCTGTTTTTGAACGAAATGAAAACGAAACTGTGAATCGAATTGTCCCTGAGATACCAGATACGCTCGTTTGTGTCCGAAGAAACTTGGAATGTGACAAAATTATTTTTTACTTACCTCATTCACTCGTGGATGGCAACTGATAACGGCGAACGTAGAAACAAGGAAAAACAGAGCGAATTTGTAATGATTCTCCACCATTCTCGTCGTTCACAGCATGAACATTAGACCGAAAATTAAAAAAATCAACGCCTCGATAGAATCTTGAGTGAGCCGCGAGTGGAACCTCAATAGAAGCCAGCGTATGCTCTACTGATAATGATTTTATGCTCTGCGATATATTAAACCGAAACTCCACTATAAAATATATCATACGAATTCATTAATAAGAAGGCACGTGGAGAATGAACGGTGACGTCTTACGAGAACAAACATGTAAAAATATACTTACATACCAGCTCAAATTCACATATGCGACAGACTCGACAGTTTACAATAGCGGAAGCAGCTTTCAAATATATTTTACAAATGAAACATTAACGCGTAACGCTATTAAAAATAACCGTTTTTCTAAGAATATTTTTTGGGGATAGAAAAAATGGTAATCGAACAATAATATTCGAGGGAGCGATTGAACAAATACTCGAGTGCATGAAAGAAGAGATTATTATCCATGAATATGAAAAATGATGACTCCTGATTTTGAGTCTCCTACGGGACACTACATAACTATAATCACACTAAAATCAATTTTTTTTAATTCCCTACTTATTTCACCAACTATAACAAGCATGCATATAATGCCTCTGATGTCAGCCATTTTCTTATATTTATGGATGATAATTTTTAGTTTAATACCTAAATATATGTTTAATAATTTCCTCGGATACATCGACAGCGGTGGGTGCGTGGCTGGCGTGTAACTCGTATTATGCGCGGATGGCACTGCGATGGGTGACCGCTTAGGGAATACGTCACCTACAGCGCCAGATCGCTGAGCGGCAGTTCATTTTTCCGGACCCTGGTGATTCCTATGGGAATCACCGAGTTTTGTCAAGTAGTTGGACGATGCCCACCCAGGTTTTCTGCAGTTTCCCCGTGCCCCACTGCAAAAGTGGAAAAAAGAATAGGGAAAGAAAAAAAAGAGGAGGTGTAAAAACTCAAACATGGTATGCGGTAGGAATAAGAGTAAAAAAAATTATCTATGTATTACCTCGCTCCCACAAAAATTCTAAAGCAACGCTTATTTTGAGTCATTTACAGTGTCGCGTTATCTCTGAGTAAACAAAGAGGGTAAAATTTTATTTCGATCCCATTGTTACGAAATTATCTTCAGCTGTTTCGTTACATCTTCAATATCGAATTAATTTTCACGATTTTAATGGGTCGAATGTCTGACGCACGCGTCAAGAGCCTACCTACTTATCTCGACGTCTATGAACACAATGTTCCCGCATAAAGCAGTATAGTTTCATTTCTTCCGAGCAAGCTCCTTTTGTGTCGTCAAAAATACGAATTTCAGAGTCAAACGTTACTTTTTCTACAAAAGGAACAGCGAGTCTTGAACACGCGCCATCGCAATCTTGACGTCAGCTGAAACGGAAGAAAAAAAAATGTCGCAAATGATTTATTCGTCCAATATTGCCCCGGGGTGAAATTTTCGTTCTGCATGATCTTCATCACACTTTCTCTTCTCCGTTTGTCAGTTTGCCTAAGATCCAGGACACGTTCCACTCGGAGATCAGCTCCAAAAAGTGTAATATCCGGGAGTCAGAGCCTAGGATGAACAGACGAACGCGTACAGAGTCTGACTCGTGTAATATCAGCTGGAAACGCGAAAGCCAGTGTTGACTCGGTACAAACCGGCGCGGTTAACCGGGAATCCACCATTCCGCAGCTTCCGCAAGCTTCACTCACTGGATCTCTCGCTGTTTCTCTTCCGCTCTGACATTTCCTCACTCTGCGTACACCTTAATGCTTCGCTGAGCTTCGTCAGACAATCGAGAGTCATCTCGAGCAGGCGTTGTACACCGATATCCTTCGTTCTCCGGGGAGCCTTGTCCCTCATCCTTTTCGACCGGTTGGTTCGCAGACTCATTTTCATTTTCTCCCCTTACCGAAAGGAGCCGAAATAACGAGAGGTATTTCAACCCCGCTAGGATGCGCCTCTTCGTCTCCTGACATACCTTGCAACTCCAATCTTCTCTCGTAATTGTGAAACATTTCATTATTGCTTCTTTGCTCAGCGAAATATCATTTTCGTACCGAGCCGAAGGGAAAAACTAAATTCATGAGTAGAAAAAACACGAGCAAAGCTCGGGAAAAAATTATTCCTCGTGCAGAACCGAACGAAAAGCAGAGCATTTGTTTTTGTTACTCCGTGGCGTTATGCTCGGCGGTCCATCTTTCCATTCCCCTCTGGTTTTATTATTCGAGCAAGAATATTTAGGTCTCTTCGGCGAGCGCACTGAAAGAAACGCGGCCTGACAAAAGACCTCGTTTTTTTTCTTTTCGCGAATTCTCTTTTCGGCGACGACGAAGGTCCGAAATGAGACGAGAGACCTCCCTCGCCGAACGAAACGAAAAAAGATACGCCACTCGGCCTCCTCCGCTGTCTCTCTTTTTCTATGGCTTGGCATGCTCGCCTGAACGCAAAAGATTCATGGCTACCCTTTTTCAAACAGTGGACACTTTTTTTATGCCATAGTGTTTACGGTATTCCAACGAAGTGATGGTTTTTGGAAAAAAAAACCAACGGGTTAACCACAAGATTCGTCGTAATAATGACTCATTCTCCGAGTGTCTCCTCATTAGTCAATTATGCTATTTATAATTATTGGCATATTCAATGGCAAGTGCATGATTTATTTCATAAATCAGTGCGTTCGAAATCTTGTTCTTTCCCCTTACTCTCTTTTTCATCCTTCGCTTTTGCCTTCGCGTTCATTTGCTTTTCTGTTTTTCTCCTTTTCAAAAGCACGACAGGGCTTTACGGAATTCCGCGCGAAGAATTTAGCTTCTCAAACTAATCGTTCATCTCCCGTTCGAGTTCTTGAAAAACCTCCAGCTTCCAGAGCTTGGAACCTCTCTACGTTTTATAGGAACGAAAATCTCGTTTCTCCTTCGCGTTTCTTCGCGTTTTTTTTTATCCCAATGCCGGAGACCCACTTAACGACTTCCGGCTTTGAAAGTGAGAATTCGTAAAACCAAGCGAGGCTCTGGAGCCGTAACAACGATAGCACCGTATGCGGGAAAATTTCAGTTTGGCCGCTTTTTTCAGTTTCGTAATTGTTTTTTGAAAACTGAAACTTTTTTCGAACAAGACAGAGTGTAATTTTGTTTAAGTTGAGCTGTACATTTCACACGTGAAAACGGCATCCGGAAGTGGGCTATCTTTGGATTATTCTAGGACGCCCACATGATGAGTTATGGCCTTGAAAATCAAGAATAAAAATCGTCGTTCACTGCGAAATTATGTTGAATTTCTTTCACTAAACGTAGACCCTTGCAGTGAGGCACTTTATCGATATTCCTCCCTCTTTTCGAAGAACTCAGTTCCAAGTGGCCGTGCGTGCCGGTATGGTACGCGCGGTTCCGTTAAAATATTCATTGAGATCGAAAAATAATCGATGTGGCGAGCATACGTCGGCATTATTCAGCGCGGCTACGTACGTTAGTGCTCCGCAAAGATACACAAAAAGGTAGCAGGAAAATTGCCAAGGGGGATCAATTATTTAAACAGCCGAAGATGGAGAGATTGGGGACAAAGGAAAAAGAGACGGATCTCGGTCCAACGGAGCCAGATTCATCACTCAGGCTGAAGAGATTGGGAGTGAGGCTGCAGAGGACGAGAGATGAAGTTATGGACCTCGATAAGGGCTGTAACCGGATAGTTCCAAGTCTGTGATTAAACCGAAGCGGATAACCTACACAAGAGGTCACATCCATACAGAATGCTCTTCCATTTGTCATCTTGGTCACATCGGATATGTTCCTCGTTGAGGAAAAATCACCAGCACTTTAGGGATTGTTGAGCTTCGAAGCTGGAACTGGGCAGGTCGAATTGAAAGAGCGCATTCGCGTCATACACTTCCGATCTTCAACCTACATGTCGCAGCGGGTTTTTCGGTGGAAATTTTTCATTGTGCCATGATCAATACCTTGTCCAACTCTGTACAACCTGCAGTGCAGGGAACGGTGTATAAAGGACAGGAAAAGGCACAGAAATTTTATTCTATTCATGCTCGTCCCGTTTATTCGGACCCATTTCCGATCGATATTGTCGTTGTACTCGAGTCGACGTCAGGTTTGACTTTGCGTAACGGAAAAAAAAACGACGGACAAAGACGGGCAATGACAGACAGGACTCGGGCAGACACACGCGAGACGAATCAAAATCCATCACACGAGATGAGGGACAATAGACTGACGTTGGTGCTGTACGTTCTTTGTTTCAGGCTTCCATCACCGTACAACAAACAAGCGGGTGCCGGTGGCCCCGGGGTTGGTCCAGGGGGTACGAGCATTCCATTACCAGCCACCGTAGCTGCCACGAGAAGATGCCCTCCGGACAAGGTCAGGCCTGCTCCGGCCCCTGCTCATCAAACTCAGCTCGGTAAGTTCGTCAACGACGCCGGAGGCGTCTTTTTCAATTGGTTCTCCATCCCTCCCGCCACTCACTCGTTTCATCATCATTTTCATACTTCAAGATCGTCCAAAGTCCGTTATTATTCACTGTAAAATTAGTCTTAAAATCCAACAAAATACGATTATAACAGCATCAGAAGTACTCCACGATGATATGGGAATTTGGAAAAAATCGGTCATAGACGTGAGATTCAGAGTACACAAATCTTAAATTAGAACAATTTCGAAAAAGTATTGTCAAATTGTTGGTAAAAAATTTGGGAGCTGTTCGAATAATTCATTTTCTTTTGAAATAAAATTAATTCGTTCAGTTTCCCAGCGACACTCGAATACCCTCAAACGTTTTTTTGATATTTTGTATTCTCTTTTTTTACTCTGAAAAATTCAATTTTATTTTTAAAAAACGAACGAATAAATTTAATATGGAATGAAAAGAAGCTTCCTGAATATTTCTCAAAAAATTGCGTTGACCGCGTTAATAACTTGTAAATATTTCGATCGCAAAACACCGTTAATTCTCAAGTTGTTTTTAACGAGCAGAGACGCAAACAATTAAGAAAGAAAAATCACATTTTCGCTCATAATTTAGGAAAATCGTGTTGTAGATATTTTTCAAAATACAGGACAAACGTCGAATTTCTAAAAAAAATTGGCGGTGATATCTCATCGCGAAAACCCCGGGTGTTCCCACGATATGTAGTCTCTTTTCTGATAGAATATCACAGCAACAGCGATCCATTAAACAAATGTGAACGGCAATTGAATATAACGTATTAATTTTGTCAGCAATCGCGCATATGCAGAGCAAGATGAAAGAAAATATGGTTGCAGTGTCCTGCGAATTTTGCTCGCATATTCGCGACACGCCGATATGGTCATACTGTGTACTATTAAATTATACCCATGAGAAGCATATAATCTTGGTTCCATTGAGAGCGCCGGAGAAAAAAAAAAAAAGCTTCGCGTATGAAGTTTGAAAGTGAAAAGAGTGTTCAATTTAATGGCGTACAGCCATGTACAATAATAATAATAATAATAATAATAAAGATGATGATATAGCAGACCGTCTACTCTATATTATCCGTCGTCGAGAGATGAAAGTAAAAACGCGAGCGACACGATGAAAAGAAGAAAAAAGATTCGAAACGAAGTTTTTCCTCTCTTTTCCTTTCCAGAAACGACGGAACGAAGAGATCGTGAAATGAAAGGAAAAAAGTCAATGCCATTCAAGATTCATTTTTTTCATGAATAATGATGAAATTTCGACGGGATTTTGAAAAAAAAAAATCTTTCTCTCCGATGAAATCTCGGCATTACGATCGTTCAGAAGTAAAATATGATTATCAAATTATCCGAAAACAACTGGTTATTAAACTGCGTAATATTATGAAGGAAAATAAACGCGCGGAATTATTCAAGCGTGGAAAGCTGGCGAATGATCGCAGCTTTGACGCGAATGATTTGTGAAATATTCGTGTATTTCCGTGATGCAAAGCGAGTGGTGAAAAATAAATGACGACTTTTGGTTCTCCCACAACTGTACGGAATTTATATTCCGTTTTCCCTCGGCTCAAAGCGGTGAAATATGTTCCAACGACGTGGTATCCCTGAAAAACTCGATGCTTACACTTTTTCGCGACTGTCGATGATTCTTCGTCGTTCGATTTCCCATCGGATTTAATCTTCGTGCCAATGCCAGAGCCTCCCGTCACATCGATCGTGTTCCTCCTTTTTTCACGGATCGTTGCACGCGTAATCGTAAAAGACACGTCTCCGCATGCACTCCCTGCGTTCCCGTCATTAGCTTCGAGCTTAGTCCGTCTCTCTCTCTCTCTCTTTCCATCTCGCTCGTTCTCACTATTTAGCTGGAAGATTCGATACAAAAACGTGCATTAGCGGCTATTAGTCGCGCCAATGGCTTCCGGCGTCGTCGGTAGCGACGGCAATGACGACGAGGAGCGCCGACATCCACGCGTTTCGGGGGATTATAGGAGGAGAATAACGAAAGAGCTCCTACTCCTCGAGGTTCGTGAAAGAAAATCTCATTTCCTCCGGTAACGAGAGGATTATGGCTCCAACAAGGACGAAGACGATGTTCCTAGGAGTTTAATTCTGGGCTCGCATTTTTTTTCTTTATTAATATATATTTTGAGATGTGGATAAAATTCGCAGTCCGGCCTGACAGCCATTAAGCGGGTGCTCGAGCTTTTAGCAACCCTCTTTAGGGCGAGACCACCCTTCCATCGCCAACCCCCTCACTCGCGTTTCCTCTCGTGCCGGTGATGCTGGCCTGCGGACCAGCGGACAAAAATTGTTACTCCCGAGTACCCGCAGTGGGATCGTAGTAGGTTAAACATTTATTCGTTAAATTTCAAAAAAAAAATGTCCCTGAAGGTATCGTGTTTGACGATTTTTTTCTACAAAAAAATCACCATGCCTCTGCCTTAAGTACTGGTCATAAAATTTTCAATTGAATCCTAGACATCGAAAACAAGATTGAACAAAAATCAATTTATAGTACGGAACATTGAGGGCGCAAATGTGATTTTTTCGGTTTTGATGTTCCTGAAAAGGGCCAGTTGATTCGTGGTGAAGGCGCGTGTCAATGTGCCCGATGAGTTATCGACATAGCTCGCAATGGAAACGTTAATTGTGCCGCGGTTTGCAGAGCGATCGAACACCGCACAAGATTTTTTAAAAGCGAATATCCACTGGCAAACGATACATTCATGAAACCACTTATCGCTGGCTGGCAATCGATACAGTGGCTCTTTCATGTTACAACCGGACAACCTCCTCTTCTTCTCTCTTTTTCTTGTTCTGTTTCATCCCTCCGAACAGCCTTCCCTCTTCCGTTATCCCGCAACTGTTATGGTACGTTCAGGTTGCGTATGGCAATAACGCCGACATTCTCGTTCACGAGGATAAGGCAGGGGGAAGGCCTGGCTCTCCTGTGGGCATACATATAGCGTATTCCACATCGAATCGTCAAAAATATTACTTGATACCATAATAATAATTAAATAATTAAAAATGAACAATATTCTCAAGATATATATGAATTTTCAAACTCAACGATGGTTTTTTTTCGAAATCTTAAAATAAACAAAAGTAACCCAAGTCCCATTGGCAAACTCGCAGAGAATTTGTCGAGCAGACCGCTGTACATTTTTCAAAAAACTTACGGGGCGTGTTATTTTTTAAGAAATAAAATTTGAACGCAGGAACCTCGAGGAAAGTACAAAATCTCTGTGCAAAAAAAATCCTTGACAGGCTAGTAGAGTTGCAGTCATTTGAAGGGAAAATCGAGAAAAAATGGGGGGAATGTGACGAGAAAAAGGTCCACAATAGTCCGATTTTGCGTGGAATGCCCCGTATGTGTCAAAGGGGAGGTAAAAGTGCGCGTGGCATCACCCCATATACACAGAAGCACACTGTTAAGTCCAGTTTTCTCTAGCCCCGTGACTGCCACCATTTTAGGGCGCTCACGGCCAGATGTGCACCGTTGATTCCCAGGGGTTTTCAAATCCATTCTATTGCCCCAACCAACGTTCAACCTTAAAACCGCCCCCACCCCTTCGGTAAATGTACATACAAAGTACAAACGCATATAGTCCTCGTGGATTACGAGTCGCTACGTTTTCATCATACATTCATGAATTCAATGCCGACAAATGTCTGGATATTAATCGTATCCACTTCGGACAAAAGGACACTCCTCCAATTACCATCGGTTCGTATACCAATTATTTCATAATTGAACGAAAAATTTTGCAAAATCGTACATTTACACGCGACGAATTGCAATCGTTGCGAACCCCGTTGGTTGGGCGTCACTGTACGCAGTTTCGAGTTCGAGGGGATGTGAATGACGTACGAACTAACGGGGATGCTGTGTTTGAAAGGCGTGCGTGCCCGGAAATTTCAGCGAGTGCTTGATACAAAAGCCACAAGCTCGAAACGCTGGATTTCTTTTTTCTTCCGTCTCTCGATTGAGCTCCATCGAGTTTTTTTCCAATCTCGTTCTTCAGGTCCGTTTGAACGGTCGTACAGTCGAAGAACGTTTTATTTATAATCGAAGGACACTTGGGTTACGCGATTGCCCTTGAAGCATCTTCCAACGACTGAGATTCGATGATCATTTGCGTAACGTTGGGACGACCACCGCTGCCCTCGAGGATGGTCCACGCTCTTCAGAGTCCAATTGGCGTACTTTCGCGTGGACGTTGCGAGACACAAGTACAAGGGTATCACACGCGGTTGCTACAAATGCGGACCCCACGCGAAGCGTACTCGCATTGGGGAGCCTGGATTTAATTGTTGCCGATGTCGCTCTTATACCTCGTACGGGAGTGTTCCAGCTTTGGGGGATGTCCTAGCAGCTTGTATAAAGGGTGGTTCACATCAAGCATCAGAGAAATTACGGACTTTGGACGGCATCCCGAGCAAAACTACGTCGCCACTTGGGTTTTTCTATTTTAAATAGTTTTCCAATGGGAAGCTCTCATTTAGCCATGTTGAAAAGGCACTTTACGCTGGTCTCGCGCGAGCAAGAGATTCTTCGTTCTCCGACTTGAAGCGTCTTCCAACGTGACTAAATTAGGGCCTCTGATTGGCCTAGAATATTGGAGTTCTATCGGTTCTCGTTTAAAAACTACTTGAAAAAAAATGAATGGTTAGGCAGTTTTGCTGTGAATGCCATTTGGAATTTACAGTTTCCGCGTTCGATATTCTTTGTGCGAATCACCCTGTACATCTCGTACTACCCCTGGGGCTGTATTTTACAAAGCCTGTAAATCTACGGAACACCCGCTGTCCCGAAAGTCTTTTAACCCTTCCACGTGTGTCCTCCATGAGACGAATTAATTAGCTGGATTTGAGCACCACTGATCAAGTTCGTACAGCAGGAAATAAATTTATGCATCATTCGCATTTAAACTCTCATTCATGATATTTCGGTTGGTTCAATTATGACCGTTGAGTTTTACAGTGCCAAGTGCATTAATTTCGGGTGGCGATAATATCGGGAAAAAGTAGAGAGTGTAGAGAATTTTTTTATTCCTTCCAAACGAGATCGTTCATTTTTTCAAATACACCCGAATTTTTTCCGAATTGTCTACAATGGATCAGCAATTTGTAATAAAAATTATCGGGGAATTCGGAAAAAATTCTAGCATATTCGAAAAAAATAATTCATTTGCTTCTCATGAGAAGGAAATCATTTCTCAAAAAATTTGTCATATTTTTTAAAACAATTTATTAATAGCTTTTCGATATCGCTGGTTCTTAAAGTCGATGTACGTCCTACGTTCGACATGACAGATTTCTTTCCAGATTTTTAAACCATCGCCGAGTCCTGAAAATTCACATTCCATTTCGGTTTTTTTCAAGATCGTACCTCCCGAACACGCGCAAAGTAACGTTGCTGTAAGAATTTTTATAATTTATGATGTTTGCATGTAACCAAAGTTATTTTGAGAAAAAAATCTTCCTTGGAGCGTTTTTTTTTATTATCGACAAATTAGTTTTGGTCCATGGACCGAAGCAGTATTGCGGATATGTTTTAAGTGCTCGCGCTGGTGAACCTCACAGAAATAGAATTTTATTAGCACGTGTCGATGATAGAACTAGATGGAATGAAAATATTATGATACTGCCTGGGGTTTGGAAGAAGCTGCTACGAGCTTTTCGCTGAAGCTTTCGTGAATATTTACTTCGGAGCACTAAAAAATAAATGAATAAATAATTTTCAAAGCCGAAGAGAATCTTCAGCGATCGTTTTTTTTTCTCATTCGACTTTATCAGATCTTCCTTCCGAGCGTTCATCTCTAACACATCCCAGTAGGCTCCATTCTTCCATTAGGCCAGTTGGAGGTCCATTGCTGCCTCTATATGTGGAAAAGTACGTTTTGGGTCTAGGTCAGGGGTGTCCGGAGACACGTATGTGCCAGGGGATGGAAAGACACGATTTGGCTCGCTCGTTCACGCTTCGGTGAATTTGTACACGGTATGCACGAGCTACCCCACACGTTAAATTCGAATGAATGAAAAAGAACAAACAAAAACGATTAAATAAAATACGCCGAGGCAACGTTCCAAAAAAAAAAAAAAAACGAATTTCCACGGGCGTGATGGGCATGAAAATTCGGAATACGTTACGACCTATAAATCCGAAGGATTTTTTGGCAATCGAATCGCAATTCAATTTACCTGAATAATTTTGTTTTTCTGTTCCTCAAGTACCTCGTATAATTCATAAAATTTTTTCAAAAATGGACTCGTATTATTCGAACACTTCGAAAATCGAGGAAAACCCGTTCAGTGAAATCAAAACGCAAGCTCAATGTTCGTGGCGAGGAGTTTCCTTCCTTACCATCTGAGACTTTTGACGATTCTGTTTGGCGAACTAAAAATCGTTGTAAATGACATCAGTGACTCTTCGAATTAGACTTTTAAGGTGTCTCGCCTATACAGCGTGTTTGTGTGTATATGCTACACGTTTTCTACAGCTCCTTAGGGAAATCTCTTGCCCTGCGAAATCATTGTTTTCGGGAAGGGCGGCGTCGCGGAGGTTTTTATTTCGAGAGAGCACAGTATACCCAGTCGTCTAACACTGCGATTTCCGCCACCCTATAAACTTGATAAATCCCTTGGGTATCGGAGCATAGGCATGTGGCACCGGAACTCGGTGAATTTCCTCTGTTTCAGTGCTCCCTCGCTATCTGACCTCATCCTTCCTCGACACTTTCGTACCGTATACTTCGCGAATACGAGGCATTCTATGACGAATCAAATTTTCAGTGACAAAGATCCTCGTCTTCCCTCCTGCCTGCTAATTCAACAATTATAAACAAATAAATATTACATCGACAAATGGCAAATGAATCAAGACGATTGGCGATGCATTTCTCTGAATCTTGATACGTTATCCATCCTCTTTTTCCTCTCCTCTCCTCTGGAGATCGTTTCGGAGTGTCTATCGTTCGCGTCCTAGAAAAGCCAAGTTTGTCATTTGTTTCACACACGTGTTGGGCTTTTATAAACGAGGCGTGCGGAGACTGCCAATTTCGATCATCGATATCTCGACAACGGAATGGTCGATACATTTTTCATTTTGCAAGCAAGAGGAGGGTACCCTGGATAACGTTTCTTGAAAATTATGAAACTTTCTGTCCCAAACGGGTTCGCGGTGGTACCTTAACAATCCCTCCTCCTCCTGTTCGATTCGCCTTACCGACGAACTTTGCGCAGCTGTTACAAGACCCCACCTCGTCGGAAGATCCTTCCGGAGTCTCCTTCCGAGCAAAGAAAACCCGTGACTTTGTCGTCGCGTAGCAATCGCAAGGGGGTGAAAATTCGGGGCTGCTTAGGGGGAAAGTTCGAGCTGCGACTGCTTCCAATTACAACTTTAACGATTACCGTGACGGTGAGAAAAAGACGGGGACGAAAGATTTTTATAAACCCGACTTTCATCCCTCTCGAAATTGCGTAGTTTTTAAGATAACACTGCAACCATGGATCGAGTTCCTAATGTCAAAAGGGCGTATAAATTATGGTGTCGCCAACAGATTAGTAGACTAAAAAGAGCCTTTATTATACGCCCTTTTGGCTTTAAGAAGAAAACAAATTCTTTCTCAAAAACCAAAGGCAAAAAAGAACGTATGAACTTTTAATTGATTTTTTAAATCCGGAATGTACTTTATTGTATATCGAACGGTCTAAAATTGAAAAAAAATTGTCAAACAAAATTGCACCACAATTGATAGAATTTTTTAAATATTTATCAAAAATCGGTTTTGTACGCCTTTTCGGCATTGGAAACGCGATATACCATCCCTATCCTTGTTCCTTGAGAGAACAAAAAAAAAGGGAAGCTACGAAGAGAGAAACGAAAATCACGTTAATGCTGATTTTATAAATATCTCGCGGATTACTGGTTTGATGCATTATTCAGTGAAAAAACCTGCGATTTGTGGGAGAATTTGCTGGGTGAAGGAATCAAATCAATATGGATTATAAACAGCGACAGACCGGCTTGGTATGTACAAAAGCGCGTATTTTAATTTAAACAAATTCTGGACCCACAGAAATATTTACACTAGGAATAACTTTCACAGAGTAAGTTAACCGCTCGCGAAAAGGATTAAACCCAACGGAGGACGAAACTACTTTCGTGTTCCCTAGGAAAGTACAATTTTCGGGATAGAAATTAGGCTATGTTCGGACCAAATCTTACACGTTCCTAAATCGTCAAACGGATATTGACGATTTAGACGTGAAAACCTAAAAAAACAGACAAGATTTACTTCCGCATTTGTAACATCAAGTACGGATGTACGAGGCTCGGCAATTTCTTCTGATTTTTCGTGCTTTCTTCGCTCTCATCTCCCGTTTTTTTCCGATTTTTTTTCGTTTTACGTGGCGCTTGTGAAGCACAATTAACGCAAAGAGCGGAGCAGTAAAAATACAAAAAATTGCAAGATGAAGAAGACGATAAGACGAGGGAAAAATGCAGTTTAGCATCGTCGTAACGACTGTGGGTCTTTAACCCTGAAACGTTCAGATGGAGATCTCAAATTGTTTTTTTTCACTCGTTCCGTCTTGAGTGCCTTTAAGAGAAACAATTTCGAGACAAGAATAGAGATGGCTGAATCGCTAAAAGAATTATTCAGACCGAATTTCCAAAACCTCAAATCCGTCCTTCCAAAATCACGTTTTCAACGTCCGGCGAAGCCACTTTACTGTTTTTTGTCAATTTGAATTCAATTGATCGACGAAATTTCGAATTTTTCTTCGAAAGCGCATTTTCTTTTTGAAAATTGTGATAAATTTGTAAAAATCATTATTCTTCATTAATCCACCAAGTCGAGAAGAATTCACTGGATTTTAATGACCTTTTTATTCGACTGCAGCCGTTGAGCACCGTCGTCTTTTTTGACTGTGTTTTTTTTACTTTCTTCCTCGCACACTTTCGCAGTTGACTAACGTAGTGTGCAACAACGCGGGACATTCGGCCCTTTAAATATCTTACGAGTTAAAAATACTACCCTGTATCTTCGACCGACACGCAGCCTCCACTGAACGAGTGCATTTGTGTGCTAAATACGTGTTTTTGCATCTGCGCTTTTTTCCGTGGCTGTCGGTTCCGGTTGTGTTCCGTGTAGTCGCAACAACGCTCGATTTCCGAGCACGCTTCTTCATGAGGGAGAAAAAAAACACGAGGAAGACACCGAACGGACCCGGGCGAAGAAAGCGAGTGAGAAAGTGTCACGCTTAATGGAGGAAAAAAAATTTGAAAAGTGTCTAATATTTCGCGGGTCACACTCGTGATCGCGGTGACAAGGAGCGATGTAAAAGGGTCGAAGATCCCTGCGAATAAACATCACATACGTGTATATGTACACGTGGAGGGTTTTTTTTGCCGTAAAACGTCGTGGGACTTGGGGGCTTCCTGACGAACATACGCGGAATGCAGAGTGCCGAAAAATCTGTACCATCGCCTCGAGTCATAGCCGATCCATCTTGAAGGAAGTTTATTCCTACGTATGCATCAACGCCAGGCTGATTTTTCTAATTTGAAAATAACTGGCGCGAGTTTTATAAATAAATCCTGACCGTGAAACGATGCGGTTCGCTCAGCATTGTCACGTGAGTGAAAAAATTCTGGCTCAATTACGGGCTTGGCTCACTGGAGAATTCTGTTTTCTATTAAAATAAAACATGGGGGAGAAGAATTCTTCCATTCAACAGCGTTTTTCACTGGCGACTCATTTTTTTTTATAAAAAATTATTTTCACGGCTTTGCGAAGCATGAAATTCGGTAGAGAAAGTTCCTCAGAGTCAAACATGCACTCTCAATATTTCGAGTTGCAAAACATGAATAATAATCGTTTTTTTAAATCCCGCGAAACATTGAATATGTTCGAGAATATCAAACGGATATTGCAGATGAATAAATGTTATCCTGTCGTCGATGGTATAAAACTATTTAATAATTTTCCGATTGGGTGAAAAACATGTTGGTCAAAAACGACTTACGTCAATTTTCTACCTCGGAATCACCATTATTTTATTATTTTATTTAATATTCAAATATAAGACGATTTTTATTAACCAATATCCACGAAATCTTGCAATTAATCATAAATCACATCTGCAGATAAATTTTATTACGTCTACAAAAGCGATATTTCTCAAATTTTTGTTGAAGCCACTTTAAGAGCTCGGTGCTCTCGAAATATTGATTGTCCATGCTGGCTCCGAGAAACTTTTTGTAGTGAATTTTATGCTCTAAAAAGCCGGAAAATTCGTGTTTCACAAAAATATTCTCCGTACTGCAAAGAGTGATGGGAAAAGGAAAAAAATGTTTTATTTGTGTTATTTAAATGGGAAATTGAATTTTCTAACGAGCTTCTCCGGAATTTCTTTGACTCTCGCGAAAATATTCCTAATAACATGTATTCTCAGTTTCCCAACTTGGACAAAACGAAAAAAAGTTGCCCAAAAGTGAGATACGCCCTAATGCATTCGTTGCACACGCGATATGAAATAACAATGCTTTTACCATGACGATTTTTCACAAAACACGTTCCACCTTCGAGCGTTCAAGATCCACTTTTGTTAGAAGAAATCCGCCTCAACATTAGCCCTTTTCCGAACAATCAAAAGGACAAACCTTAATGAGCTTAACGAGCATCGACCTTAGCCGACCAACTGTAAATTTACTAGCGTAATTAGCACACGTTTTGCTACAAAATAGACACGAAGAGGGTGCTGTACGATGTCGTTGACGACAAGACCACGACAACACGCAATCTCACGCGGATTTCGCATTCGAACGCGCCGTCACCGAGCGGGTAGAGGGTTGAAAAGAAACGACAGCAGCAAAGTTTAAAAAGAGCGCTATGCGTGTGTGTGCGTGTGTGTGTGTTTGTGTGTGTGTGAGTGCCAATGTACGTGTGTGTCGATTCCAGAAAACCCTGACGCTGCTTAATTCTACAGGGGTTAGGTGGTTGCGCTCGTAAAGCATCGCGACGTTTTCCACCACCTCTTTGACGAGTGCTTCCGAACGGCGGAACTCCGCCCCGAAGGTTTTCTCTCGATGAGGGAATGAGGGAAAAAACATCGCGAATATGGAAATAAAAATCAGTTGAAATTTTCCCTCATCCAGACGCGAACGCATGTAGCTCTCATCGAGCTTCGTAAAATCGGATACGAGGGTTGACGAACTCAAAACACGGTGCACTTTAATTATAATGACTTTTCTTCGAAACCAAACCGCTTTTTTCGTTAATAAATTTAAAATGTGGCTTTTATCCACCGAATTTGCAATTCCTCGCGATTTTTATCGTGCCAATTTGGCGCATCGCCTGTTCAAAATTCATCGTCTTGTTGAATGGCGAAGCCGACGAGCTCTAACCAAACTGCAGGATGATGCGTGTGTCACGAGCTACTGAAGTAAGTACGTGACATGATATTGCACGAGTGTTTCCCACTGAAGGTGAAATTATTATCGATATCTCGAAGTACACGTTAGCCCTTGGTGAGATTTGAAAAATCGGCTCACTAGTTTTGGCGAAATCCGATCAAATCAGTGCTTTTTTCTAAACAATCTATGCAATCGCAGTATCCAAAAACTTTGAACAACCCACGGATTTTATCGAGAATTTTCGCGAGCTTGATGGACCTTGAAAATGACGTTACATTTCACGCCGAATTTTTCGGCAAAACGTCCAACGGAATCAAAATTCCATCCGACTCGAATGACGTTCTTTCGATCCTTCAAATATATCCGATATCGTTTGTGCAATTTTAGAAAAAATGACAAATGAAAAAAGTATCATAATAAATCGTCAAACTTTGCTTTTATTTCCGTTGAAAACCGCTCGTGAAAACCTTATTTGCTCGAAGATACCTCAACGCTTTCTATCGCAACGCTTTCGAACATTTTCGTCTTTAGAAAGTGTAATTTCCAAGAGAAAAGTGGATTTTTCAAAATTCTGCAACAACTTTAACAATTGCGTTATCCGATAACCGTCGATTCCTCGCCGACTTTACCGAGCCAGCTTCCGGTTCCGAAGCTTTTAAAATCGTTGCGTAAAATGGTGAAGCATACGAGCTACCAAACCGCAAGATGCTGCATATTTGATGAGTTACTGGAGTAAGTAAGCGATATAATAATGTGCACTAACGAGGGTCTTCGATTTAACGTGAAATTTATAATATTTGCTTTCTTTCTTTATATATATATATAGATATATGAACGAATTATGCACGTACGTCTAAGCGTGTAAAAATATACATTTATTGATATTTTTCCTCCGATCCAGAGATTTTCAATATAGATTTTGTTCGCGTATAGAGTGAGATGGATAATACATTGGAGTCTCATTTACGTATCCCTTGCTCGATGCGCGTCACGCAAACGACGGATTCTCCTATCGGAGCCGACAAGTACATTCGTTCACTTATCTTAAATTTACGGCGTTCTTCCCACGTTGGCTCTTTCCTTTGCTCCGGGATCAGATGAGGCCGTTTCTCCTTCGTTATGATAGTTTCCGTGAGATGAAGGCTGCTTCTCCTTCGTTATGATAGTTTCCGTGAGATGAAGGCTGCTGGCCAGGCGAGCCGAAAGAAATGATACACGGGGTGACGATGCTGCGACTGTCACAGGAGAGGTCCGTCTTCGATGAATCCCGGAGCGAAAGAGAGCGAGCATTTCGATTGTCCACGTTATCACCGACTTATTCTCCCCACTTCAACCCCTTACATCGGCTATTCACGCATAATCCAATCCTTACACCTATAGCTTCGCCGCATCGCCGCGAAATTTCAAATTATTGCCAATCGCCCCTTACATATTCCCCCTTTTCGAGGAGGGACGGCATTCGTCACACAGAGAAATACAAAGTATCGTCATTTTTGAAAAGATTCAAATCGTCATCATACTACTCACATTCCTAGTTACATACTTAAACCGCAACACGCATAGAAGTTCAAAACTGACGAAAGGAAGGAAAGAAATCGAGAGACAGTTCGATTCCGGGGCACCTCATGCCCTTTCACCAGGTTCCTCTACCTGCCCGACCTCTACCGATCTTTTATAGTACTTGCGAAGATTACAGCGATTATATGTTCCGATTTCTTTAAGAACATCGGCTTCTTCGGACAAAACAAAGGCATTATTACCACAACAACGTGCAATTCGATACGGTCCTTCGAACAAATGGAAGAATTTCTTAATAACCCTATCGAAGGCATTAGATAAATGTCTTACACGCAACAACACAAGATCACCCTCGACCAATTCGACGTTCGAGACGTGTTTCTGCGATTTTCTTCGTTTTTCAAAATTCAATAGTAGATTTTCCCGAGCTAAAGATACCATTAATTCAGAATTAGATTGCGGCGCTCTCGGGAACTCAACTATCTTATGGATTTCCTCCTTTACGGGTATTCCAAAATGCAATTCCGCAGGTGAAAATCCCGTGCTTTGATGAACGGTTATGTTCAAAATACCTTCAATTCGAGGGACATATTCAACCCATTTCGTGTGTCGTTTCGCACAAAGAGTACGGAAAAGTCGGCCCAGCTCACGCATCACTCTCTCGGTGGGATTCGATTGCGGATGCCGGATCGAACTATATCCTACCTTAATTCCGAGTTCATTGAGGGTTACTTTCCAAAGATGGGATGTAAACTGAGTGCCGTGATCGGAAAGAATTCGCTTTGGTCTTCCGAATTTCGGAATAAATCGTTCCCGAATTTTTTTTAAAATACTTCGCGCAGTGGCATTCTTAACAGGATAAAGGCTAACATATTTTGTGAATGCATCCAGCATCACAAACACATATTGAACCCCCCCTTTTGCTCGAGGCAACGGCCCATAAAAATCCACCGTCACGAGGTCATTCGGCGATGACGACGATACAAAATTGAATTCTCCCTCCATGGCGATAGTAAGATATTTAACCCGTTGACACATATCACAACTCAAAACATAGCGTTTCACTTGTGAGGACATGCCCTTCCACGAATAGAACTTTTTTAAGTATGTGAAAGTCTTATAAACCCCGGGGTGAGCCAGCTTCTCATGAATACTTTCTATCAGCGATAACTGCAGCACCCTTGGTATCAATATTCTCCAATTCGGACTGCCATTATCACGATGAAATACTATTCCCTCATGACTAAAAAAATTCCCGTTAGTCGAACTTAAATCCTCCTTCCTAATAATATCTTTTATCAATACATCTTCATTTTGTAGGATCGCTATTCTCCTAAAGGCCTGAGATACGGGGTTATCCTTCCTTATCAAGCACACCGAAACGAGAATATTATTGTCGGAAGCATTGACAGTTGGAAAAAGACATTGATGCAACGCGGAGATTAGAATTTGGTGGGGATTGTCTTCAGCGAAAACTCCGTTAGGGTTTCGACTAAAAAAATCGGCCACCACGTTATCGACTCCGCGACAATACCGAACGATAAACGAATACTGTTGTAACAATAATATCCATCGAGTAACACGGGCGTTTCGAAAATTTGCACACTTCAAAAAGGTCAAACATTGGTGATCCGTCACAATGCAAAAACGAGACCCAATTAAATACACACGAAACTTATCGACCGAATATACAACCGCGAGAAGTTCTTTCTCCGTGGTTGTATAATTCAGTTCCGCTCTCGTCAAGCATCGACTCACGATCCCAATCACGTTGTGATCCCCGGTGGAATCGATTTGATAAAGTATCCCGCAAATTCCTCTGTCACTCGCATCTGTTTGAACATTGAACTCAGAATTTGGTATTACGTGTCGTAGCGTTATGCAGTCTTGGAAATCTCGTTTTAAAGTCTCAAAAGCTCTCGAATGGCTCGTCCCCCACTCCCACTGGGAATCTTTCCTCAAAAGCGTACGCAACCCATCTACCGAATTACTGTGCTTCACATTGAATTGTCTATAATAATTACAAATGCCAAGGAACTGCTGTAACTGAGTCTTATTCTTTGGTTCTTCAAAGTTCGTAATCGAATCAAGTCGACCCGGTTCAGGACGTACACCCTGATTCGATATCCTAAAACCTAAAAAGGATACCTCGCTCTGCAGAAAAACGCACTTGGACAGCCGTATAGTAAAGCTATATTCGCTCAGACGCTCAAACAACCGATCGAGGACGTCCATATGCTCCTGAAAAGTCTTTGTACCGATTAAAATATCATCAATATAACATGAAATATATGGATCAAAATCGTCCTTAACCGCCATTCGTAGGGCCCGCATAAATCCGCTTCCTGCCGTCTTAAGGCCAAAGGGAACGCGACAAAATTGGTACATTTTTGAATCGAATAAGAACGCGGTATATTCTCGCGATTTTTGATGCAGTTCGACCTGCCAATATCCCTGCGTGAGATCCATTTTTGAAAAATATTTAGCACCATGGTATTTCTGCAGTAGATCATTGATAAGAGGAGGAGCTTCATGATCATCCTCAATATGCTGATTCAAGAATCTCGCATCGAGGCACACTCTCACTAAACCGCCCTCCTTTTTGACTATCCTCAACGGGTTACAGTATTGACTAGTAGCACGTTCGATAACCCCCATTTTCAACATTTCCTTGATTGTTTGCTTCGTAGCTTCTCTCACTTTAACCGGTACCGGGTATGAGTGTCTAATACTTGGTCGAGGGTTCGTTAATTTTATTTGATGACTGTACCCCTTTGCACAACCTGGTTTATCAGAAAACAAAGATTGATATTTACATAGCGTATTCTCAAATTTTCTCCTATCAGACCCCTCAAGCGACATTAGTGTACACGCGATCGCTCGGAGCACCTCCATAAACTCTGAATCTCTCAGTTTATTGCTTTGTTCGTTACTGATTGTTAATTGATTTTCACCGAGCTTTTTGTTAAACCCTTCCACTAACTCGTGATCCACGCCGTTTCTACTCTGACTTTGGCACGATTCATCTTCAAAGATGTTCACTTTATTTTTCTCCATATTGTCTAAATGTTCGCCGTTCTCATCAGTAGAATCCTCTTTAACATCATGTATTTTCACAAGATAAACATGGATGTCATTATTATTTCGAGAGCATAGAAGAGTCTCTGGAGCGCTCCGGGCGAATGTCACCGAGCTGTCCGACAAAGAACTTCCCCCTATAGTAATCGTACGGTTTTCATAGTTTAGTATCACCTTATATTTTAACATCCAGTCATTTCCCAAAATCATTGAAGACGTAAGACCTGGGATAATTACAAAAGGATAGGGATACATTTTCCCCTCCACCTCAATACCGATAAAAGCTTGGTTTTTCACCGAAGTTCTCTTCTTTGTAACAGCAGTGGTTACGTACAGATTCGAAACAGGCAATAACTCTAATGTTCTTGTTTGATTCAGCTCCCTATAAAATTGTTCGGACATCGCCGAGATTTGGCTACCTGAGTCGAGAAGAATTCTAATCGATTTATCAAAAACGTTCACCTGAATATGAGGACATTTCCCTAGAACTTCTGGAATATATTCGTCTATACAGTCCTGTTTTCCTTCGATTTCGGCTGATAAACTTTCAACAAAATCGAAATCCGGACGATACAACGGCGGACTATAACTACGCGTATCGTTATTTAGTTTAAATGATTGTTGGATTGAACCGGTTGTATATCATTAGTTGCTGTCGACTGCCGTGGCACTAACGATACATTCGGCGGCGGATAACGCATGTCGGGCATCACGAAACCTTTGCGATCACTGTGGTGTTCTCGATAATTGCATCTATAAGCTGTTTCGCGGCGTTCATGATCATGATATCTGTCATTGTTATCCCAACGATTGTCCCTATACCGTGTATATGATCTTTGGTAATTTTTATATTTTTGTCTTTCATCACGATATTCTCTACGATCATTATTCCTGACATCGATACGATTTACTGATGACGCTTGCGGACGGACGTTTCCTTCGTTTGAGCGCATATTGGGATTTCTAAACCGATCACGTTCATTCCGGATAGCGTCGAGACTCGCTAATGTTTGCACTATTATTTTCCCGTTATTGTAGTCCACCGTGGCCAGACTCTCACGAACCCATATGGGATATTGTTGTATTATCGCGTAATTTAATTCATAGTCGGTCAATAGTGGACTCAAATATCGCGCGTCCCTCGTTTGACGATAATAAAACATTTGCAATGATTCTTCCCCCCTATTATTGAAACGCCGTTCATTCCACCTGTTTTTATATTGCATGCGTATGGGGATCGAATAAAATTCATCCAAAAAGCTCTGTTTAAATTCTTCATAAGTTTCAAAATTTGGTTTCGTTTCAATCCATAACCCAGCTCGTCCCGAAAGCGCATGTTCAACCAGTATCATTTTCCTACTGCCTCTAACATTTTTAATCTTAAAAAATTTTTCCATTTCTTCTAGGAATTCTATGGGATTTTTATCCATTTCATCACGATATTTGGGCATTTTTGCATCGATATGAAAATTTTGTACATTACTTATAATTGCTGTAATTTCGTCCACACCCACTCTTGGCTGATCTCCTGTGTTCATTGTTTGGTCGTTTTCTCTTTCTAACCGATTTCGTTGATCCTCTAATTCGGCTCTGAGTCTCTCCAATTCTTGACGCTGTCGATTTATTTCCTCTCTTTCGTCTTCCACAGATACACGCCTCATTGGTCCGCTCGCACACACACTATCATCGGGCAATACCGGCATTGTCACTTGTTTCCTTTTTTTCGCCCTGTTTTCAAATTTATAATCCGTGAATAATTGTTTCGATCGTCGGCCAGATTTCGTCACGTAATATTCGTTCTCGTCTCCCATATATCTCGAAAACAATTTCTTTTGATCGCCGGCCGAAGACAAATTCAAAACAAACTGCCACCTCGAAATTCTAACATATGTATATATATTGTCTCTTATTATATTCTCTTTTCATTGTAATCACGATTTAAAATTTCGATTTTTATTCGCCAGATATTCATTTAATTATTCTTTTATTTTATTTTATTTTGTATCTTTGTCTGAGTTCACGACTTTACTATTTAACGCGTTTTCTTAAATCAAGTCGTGCCCCATTTGTTGGGCGCCATTATAATATTTGCTTTCTTTCTTTATATATATATATAGATATATGAACGAATTATGCACGTACGTCTAAGCGTGTAAAAATATACATTTATTGATATTTTTCCTCCGATCCAGAGATTTTCAATATAGATTTTGTTCGCGTATAGAGTGAGATGGATAATACATTGGAGTCTCATTTACGTATCCCTTGCTCGATGCGCGTCACGCAAACGACGGATTCTCCTATCGGAGCCGACAAGTACATTCGTTCACTTATCTTAAATTTACGGCGTTCTTCCCACGTTGGCTCTTTCCTTTGCTCCGGGATCAGATGAGGCCGTTTCTTCTTCGTTATGATAGTTTCCGTGAGATGAAGGCTGCTTCTCCTTCGTTATGATAGTTTCCGTGAGATGAAGGCTGCTGGCCAGGCGAGCCGAAAGAAATGATACACGGGGTGACGATGCTGCGACTGTCACAGGAGAGGTCCGTCTTCGATGAATCCCGGAGCGAAAGAGAGCGAGCATTTCGATTGTCCACGTTATCACCGACTTATTCTCCCCACTTCAACCCCTTACATCGGCTATTCACGCATAATCCAATCCTTACACCTATAGCTTCGCCGCATCGCCGCGAAATTTCAAATTATTGCCAATCGCCCCTTACAAATTAAATTCGGTATTACAAAGCGCGTGCCTTGTTCTTAAACAGCTCGAAACTTTGCGCACTGTGAATTATTCCGCACTACGGCAGATACGATTCAGCCTCCGTCAAATATATTTGCATAAAGCACGCCGGGTTATTTGCATTTCGTGTATATCGACTCGTGCATTGAACATGCAGCGAGACTGGTCTTAAACATCCGGATATATTAACGTCCGTTCTTCGTGTAACTTCATATTTATGGACGTAGCCTTTCGCGAGTATTATATATTTTTACAATATTTTATCGAACTTATATCGAAGCTGTAACGTTCCCTCCGGAGTAATTCTGGTTGAGAAAATCTACGCTGCTGGCGAGTAATTGAAAATACATTTTTGTAAGAACCTCGATGCGTTCTCTCGTTCAGAGCAAAATGATTATTTATCGAACGCGTTTAAACTAACGTTCCTTCTATCTTTCGATTGGATATCTCGTTTCATCTCGAGTTTCCCACTCGCCTTGGACGTATGGAGATATACGAGACGAATTAATATCTGGTACATGGAGTTCGATCGAAAAATTATCATCCTCCTTTGCACCTGGCTGACTTCCCTGAGGGAACGTCATAAATTCAGGCAGCTGTACAAACGAAGCATTTCTTTTTCTTTCCTGCGTTTAAAAACTGTGTTTATGTCGGTTCTAACGTTGTACCGAGCTGCACATTTTTGTTACCGTACCATGAAAAAAGTATGCACGAGTCGCTAATTGACTATCGGAGAAAAATCTTTGAGCGCAAAGATGCTGCATACTCGAGTTCAAAGATTCATCCAGCAGCGATGCGTTGAATTCGTTGGGAAACACAAAAGTTTCAAGCTGCGATTTTCACACGCAACGAACGAGCAAAACTCATCGAGTCTCTTGCTGCGTTTGAATGAAATCCGTCCGAGCGGGAACGATTTTATTCGATCGTCGATTAAACGCTGAAGGCTGGATGAGTTTGGATAAGTTGGCTCGCGTGTTATCGAAGCAGAAGGTACTCAAAAATCTGGAAATCTCTTTTCAGAATCGTAAGAAACAGCCCTTTAAAACCGAATATCTACTTTGTGACTCAAGGGTCAATGAACTCTCATCTCATTACCGTGTGGATTTTCATCTTAAAATTCACGAGAAATACCTCGCTGAATAATTTAAAATCCTACGAGGATCATTCGAATGCAGAACGAATATTCATTTGGTTGAATTTGCTGCGTTCGAGGGATACTCCAGTTTCGCTGGCATTCTCTCAATAGTCGAGACGTTTTTTTTCACAGCATCCGGGCTGCTGTAAAAAAAATCTTGAATTTACCGAGGTTACAAACGTCGCGAAGGCGTGCACCGATAAATATACCGTATTTCGAAAAAATGCTTCGGTGCACGGCCTCTAAAAAGACCGTGGTTATTGCAGTCTTTCAGAAACTATCAAAGGACACGTATTTACCTTGGCTTTTAATTGCGTTTTGTATCTCAGAGGTTTTTTTCCATGTCGACATGCATATTTCGTCGCAAGCACGACACACGCGTAAATGCGCATGACGCGATAACCGCGAGATTACCATATGGGGCATTCCACGCCGAATGAGACAATTCCAAATTTTTCGTTTTAAATTCTTTTCCAAAACTTCTCAAGTATTCCTCACGAAAAATGCATGATATTCCGAAATTACATACAAACTTTCGATTATTTATGAGGAAAAGTAAATTCCTCGCTGTTATTAATTCTCAAATAAATAGAATAAGCGGTAACATATACTTTTTTCAAAAACATTTAAACGCCCAATCCGCGGGCAAAAATTCAAACACGAATGTCGCAAAATCACGATGGAAGAAAACGCGCAAGATCATTGGAAGTTTATTTTCAGAGGGTGCGAAAAAAATCGAAAATGACGTAAATTTCACTCGGACGATGGAATACAGGAAACAAATGTCGGACAAATGGAAAATTTACAGTTCCAAGAACGTCTGATTTGGAGTGCCCCATATATGTGTATGGCCATATATACAACACCTGGAAAATCATGGAACGTCTCTTATGGATGAAAGGGTAGACATACAGAGAAAAAATATATTCAAGAGCGGAGCTCTTTGAACCCTCCCTCATCTACGAGAGGTTTTCTCCTTCCTGCGCATACATATACACACGGATTTGCATACATCGGACCTTCTGCACCTGCGTCATCCTCTCCCACCCTCTGCACTACGATTCCGCGATACAAGTAATCTTCGTCGTTGTGCGTCTGTAAAAACCAGCACCAGCTCACTCGCAAGTGGTTCTTCCTTCTGTCCTCATCCCTCTCTTAATTTGAAGAAAAAAAAAAAAAAAGTATCCGCACGTACAGATTTTCAGCTCGTTTCAGTATTTTCTCCCGCAGTTTTGCTCCAACTCGCAAGGGAATCATGAACAACCGATCTTTAATTACGCGAGCTCGATAATTGCGTACAGCATGAAGCTCTTCCGGAAAGGGATGAAAAATTTGCCGATCCTCGTGAAGAATCATGGCAAATTCTGCAGGATGTACCTTCCGAAAACAAATGGGAATGCCAGCAATGAAGACTTGACTGACGTTCCAACTTTGCTCGTCACGTATTTCATCGCGTATTTTCGGTGTTTCGCGGTGGTGTCGCAGAGTACGTATACGAAGAGGACACCTGGTTCACATGGTTTTTTCCCCTTCGGCTCTTACTTTTCACCCTCTGTCGCGCTCCAAGCCCTTTTGCCTTCCATCTCTGGTCGAGAACGCGAGCGACATGATGTTTTTGTTTTGCCTCACTCACCGCGTGCTTGAGGAGGGCGGAAGGGGTGGTTTTCCTCTGCTTTGAAACCAACTTTTCCTCCCTCTGTTCTCCAACGGAGGTACTCTTGTCAGTGATACGAGGGAAAGAGGAACCGGGAAAAAAAAGCCTTTACATCGAATCCGCGATGTAACTCCACTAGTCAGTCAGTCGTTTGTGCAAACTCGTCGCGAGCCTCGCAAACTAGGAGGCACACAGTCGCTGTGAATATCTTTTTCACACTGTTTCGTAAATTCCCGAGATATCATGTTCTGCGTGAGATTCACGGGCCTCAAAGACAATTGCAGACTCGTGGCGGTTGTCGTTGAAGACGACACCCTCGACGCACCAAGCGCCGGGACGTTCGAGGGTAAGCGGAAGAATCTATTTCAAAATGGCTCGATAAAAAACTCGCGAGTTGCCAGCCAGTTCTAATTCATTTCTCCCGCGATCTTCTCGCGGACGAATTTCCTTCGATTTATTGATGGCGTGGACTTGGATTTAATCCGTCGACAGGAAAAATAGGAAAATAGTGCATCCCGAAACTTTGGGAACAGGAATTTTTCGGAAAAGTCCCGAAAGTTTGTTCTTCAACAATCGCAGTGGCAACGTTTTCGCTGCTTCCGTCGAGAGTTTGTCAATTTCTTTTTTTGCCGACAGGAAGGAAGAGACAGTTGGTTCAAAAAAGGAAAAGAACGCAAAAGGCGGATCAATCGTCCTCCGGCGGGGCTGTTCATCTCGTTGTCCTCATTGTTCGTTTCTACGCGACTTATTTTCCACTTGTATCATCCTCGTTTCGAGCTAAAACTCTGTCTATAGTGGTGGGTCTCGTTGGAGATCTTTCCATGTGCGTCTACGAGGAAAGTAACTCGGAGTGACGAGTCTCATCCCTCGACGATTTTTCCCAGTTTCATTCCATTCCCGGTACGCCCCGAGAGCAAAGAAAAAAGCGGCGCATCAGTCTGAGGAGTCCGGACAAGTCTTTCGAACTTTCGCTCCAGCCGCGAGATGAAGAGCTTCGGAGAATAGCGCGAGTTGATGCACTCGCGGTGTTCTTTCCATACCTTATATTCCGTACACTATAAATAAACAGCGGATCACTCGCAGTGAATCATAAAGGGAAAATAAAACAGAAAGAAAATCCGGAAAAATGGCTCAATCGTCCATTTTCTCCCCTCGATATATTTCAAATCTCGCTGGATTCTCCTCCGCTTCCAGACGCGCGAAATCCGCACGGTGGGTCTGCTACCAAAGTTTAACAGCACGAGCAACGATTTCCCGAGTCAAATATTTCGTTTTATTCTTCATCATTCGGTTTTATTCCATTGTAAATAAAATCGAGAAGCTATTTCAATCCCATATCCATGTAGGATATCTTCGGGGAGGACTTTAAAAGACAATCGAGAGTCAAATCCAGGAAGCTTTACGATGCCGTCGACCAAAGGTGAATTTGAAACGAATTCTCGACCCTGCTGCGCGCTTTCCTGCACCCCGCTTTCGCAGGGGTGCGGAAACGTTCAAAGCCCGATTTTTGCTGCTGAAAAGCAGTGGGATGAAACGACGATGGGAAGAAATGTAATATCGTGCGGGAGATCAGGAAAATGTCATACAGTGTACAGTCTTGGTCAAAAGAAATGACATAGACGATAGCTGATAACGTGTCAAGCATCAATATCGGGTATACTTTTGGCCAAGACTGTTAAAGACACTTTCGAATCATCCGAAGCTCCCCTTAATTTGTTGTACGGTCGTTGGTTCACGCATAATCCGACTCGGCGAGAAACGATCGCACGGAAATCAGCAACAACTTGAATTCAAAAGGAAAACGGAATCTAGTGTATTCTGAAGCAGAAACTATTTTTAAAAAAATGATCTACGTCCCTCTCGAAAGTCAAAAAAATATTTCGGTATTGTTCAATGATTTTCAACGAACCGTAACTCAGCCAAAAATGACGGTAAAGCGACGAACAAGATATGATCTTGGAGCCTGAAATCTCTAGTTTTCGACACCAAAATTCGAATCTTTTTAAAACTCGATTGTTGCTAAAAGATCGTATAAAAAGTAGGGGAGAAAATATTCCCGACATTTCTGCTCGGCTCTCGGAAGGTCCACGAACGTGGGTAGTTCTTCCTCGGCACTTTCTCCTTGAGCCGTCTTTAGATTGAGTCTTTCTCTCCAAATTGAGCGGTTGTTGAGTTCCGTACGATGATTTATCGCTGAATATCAGCCGTGAAAGCCAAAGCGACACTTTTGACTTTGATAATTGATTACTCGTGAGCTAATGATGGTACAGAAAATTAATGGACGGTTCTGAAAACTTGAAAGTATTCTCTACAGTCTCGGCAGAAAGTGGTAGGCCCAAGGCTGTGTCAGCCACTGTTTATTGAAAAGTAATTTCGTACTCCACTTGTTTATAACTTTCTATCCACGATTCCAATAATTTCAGTCTGGTATCGTCAATGCGAGCTCGCGCAAACTGTTGAGAAACCGAACTTTACGGGTTAACATCGCCAGGGTGGCAAAACCCAAACTACCCTTGAGCCTGGCGGTCCACTTGTCAGTGTTATTCGGTCAGTTTGGTGGTACAAGTGGTACTGGCTATAATAACAAAGTGCAAAGTGCCTGATCATCAGAGAGAGGCTGGATGAAGATCGAAGAAGGGTCAGAGACTGCCACAGTCGTTGATTGGAGTGTTCTCGTTAATTTCATCGTTGAAGAACAACAGATGTTTCCGACATCGACCCTGAGCTTCATCCCAATTTTCTATCACGCGTGTACATGTACACATAAAAAATTTCCTTGGAACCTTTCATCTCTGCTTCAAAAATCGCTCCTCACGATCCATCAATCCACGCGGATAGTCGAACCTTTCGAGTCCCTCAACGATCCGCTTTTTTTCATCTTCCTGCTCCTCTCTCGGTCCCTCGCGGAGATGTCGCGCCAAAACCACCCGGCTCCGCCCGCCAACCATCTCGCACAAACAGGGAGCTTATTTCCTCCCTCGATCACGTGTTTTTTTTTCCCTACGATGCAGAGGAGATCAATTTTTTCCACTTATTCCGAGCAACGGGGGAGAAAGGCTTGCCTCTCGGATGTCTTCTCGTTGATTGAGAGGTCGACGTCTCTCTCCCGCCAAGCCACAACTAAAAGCTGTCATATTTATTTTCCCTCCTCATCCCTTACTGCTTCATTTTTTTCGTACGTTCTTCCTCCTCGTTCGCGTGCTGTTGTATCGTCTGGATGTAGAAACGATAATGAAGAAAAGCACTTACGAGATACTCCACGAGAGTTGGCTGCTTTTTGTACAAGACAGAAGATATGAGAAATGATGAACGATAGCGAAACATTGATTACGATTCCTGCTGGGGCTTCATCCGTCGGAGATAAAACAGCGTGAAGCTTCAGCTCGGCGGTTTCGATGTGATCGATGCTTTTCACAAATTTTCATTTTTCCTCTGGGCGAAAAATACATAGCAATATTAAATCGCTGTTTCGCTTTCAACGAAGTAACAAAGTATATGTATATCAACGAGTGGACCCGTCGGACGTTGTTCCGTACACACGTCTTTATAATTCGAAAATTAATTGAATAAACAATTTGAATTGGACCGAATTGTAAATCTAAACCATTCTCGAATCCCCTTGAACACACACAACAAATTTCATTAAAAT
Organism: Heteropelma amictum; assembly: GCA_959613375.1. Lineage (NCBI taxonomy): Eukaryota > Metazoa > Arthropoda > Insecta > Hymenoptera > Ichneumonidae > Heteropelma > Heteropelma amictum. Next base: position 3,366,024 of record OY390726.1, on the reverse strand, counting down.
CGGTTCAGCCGTTTAGGAGGAGTTCAGTGACAAAACCACGCACAGAAGAAATATATATACAGGGTGACATGTTAAGGGTGGCCACCCCCTTCTATTTCGCCCCCCGGAAAGATAATCGGACGGGTCGCGGGTGATTTTTGAAGGAAATTTTCTGAACTTTTCGATAAAAAATACGGCGTTCATCTGAAAATGATAGGTTTTGCAGCACAAAAATGGCCACGACGAAAATAATGTGAAAATATATTTTTTTCTGATAGGAATAAAGTAGACTTTATTCCGAATACGGGACACACGCGAATTTTTTTTGTTGAGTATCGCATCATTAAGAAAAGTTATGTCAAAATTAGGTGTTATAATACCAATTTAAACTTATCTAAACGAAACGATGGAATCGAATGAACGGGGCTGTAGTGTTTTGTCTCAAACTCGGTTTGTCTTTTGCGCTCAAGTTCACTCTCCCAATGTTAATTTTGTATCTGTCAGTGTGACATGCCAAAAAGGTTATTTAAGAAATGTCAGGTGATTGAAAAATATGCCGTCAACAAGCAGACGACGCAGCAAATCACTCTCGTACCGCTCGTTCAATTCCGTTGTTTCGTTCAGTCATATTCAAATTTATTCGATAACGCGCATTTTTGATATAACTTTTCTCAATGATGCAATACTCAAAAAAAAATTTTCGCGTATGGCCCGTATTCGGAATAAAGTCTACTTTATTCCTGTCAGAAAAAAATGTGTTTTCACATTATTTTCGTAGTGGCCACTTTTGTGCTGCAAAACTTGAATTTGCAAGGCTACCAAAGTACCGATATGCGGAGGAAAAATGTATTTCGCAGTAGCTTGCAAATTGAATAATCTCAACTGCAATATGCGTGCAACAAATTTCGAACCCCTGATCCAGCGGCAATTTGCAGCAAACAACAAAAGTTACCGGAACAGTTTGTCCTCCTATCTTCGGGACAGCCGCAAGCGCATCATGCGCATAAATTTTCCCAACCCTTATTAATTCGATCCATCGCGATTTTCAATTCAGTGGGGGATGAGGGAGGTGCTTTGAATCGAAAAAGGGGGTTGGAGCGTACACAGAGTTTGAAACCTTGAACACCTGGGTCAACTCTTTCTTCCGTACGAAAACGTCCGACTTCGAGGAGTCATGCAGGTCTATTTCGCGAAAGCCTGCCGATACAAATCCTACCGAATTGAAAAACCGATGACACACGTTGGAAGAAAATTTCACGAGTGAGTAAAGAAAATTTAGCTCGACGACAGGTGCAATTCATTGGATAATTAAATTCCCCATATAAATAGAATGAATTTTTTTTATTCACTCAAATTTTCGTTACATCGCTTGTGGATGTGATAAAACTAATTTTTCAGATGGAATTTATGAATAATTATAGAACTTTGTGATTGTTAATTACTCAAATTGACGATTAAAATATAGTTTTATGTTTAAATAAGAAAATTACGGTAATTACGGAATATCGAATTTAAAGAAGTTGTTTATAACTATCTTTTTTCTAAGCTGAGCACGGAAAAATGCTGTGTTGAATGGAAACAACTTTTTTCCTATGATATTTGGATGAAAAGTTTAATGTTCACGCGAAACTGTTTCTCGTACCATTATTGCATGTATTAGCAGTTTTTCCACGTGGAAAAGAGAAAAAAGTTCTGCCTAAAAGTGAAACACCCTAATTTACATATATACCTATAAATGTATACAAGAGCAACTGACGCTCGAACATCCTGGGGGATGAAAACACGACCGGGAATCTCCCCGTCAGGAACGAGCCAATTCGTCCATGTCCAAACGACGCCAGGGCAGTACACCGACGCGGGCTTAAAACGGAAGTGTTTGTACAGCGTCCCTGTGTGCGATGTAAGCGAATTGAGAATTTTACATTACTCTTTTTTTTCGCTTTATGGTCCAGCAGCAAAATAGGACCTTCTTTGAGAATTTATTTTTAGGCGATCGAAGGGACAAAAGATTTTTTCCCGTCGGGCTCCCGCATTTCGCCAAAAGCAATTTTGTTCGACATTTGGACCAGTCTTGTTACAAAAGTACGCGCACGATTTAAAAAAAATATGGATTCATGCAAGATGGAGAGAATTTTTAACAAATATCGTTTTTTTGCCGGAAACATCGGCCTCAATTTGTTCACAAAAACCGCAATTGTTAATCGAACCAAAAAATCGGTTGCACTTTCATAGGAAGCTTGTTTAGGAAGCTAGAGTGAAAATTTCAAGTCCGTCGGACAAAGATTGACGAAAATAAGCTGCGGGACTCCAAAAAACGATCCTTCTATTTTTTTTCACTCTTGGGATGTTTGTGCGTCATTTGAGCCGATATACGTCAAGTGGACAGCATTTTTTCGTTCAGCTATGATCAAAGGCACGAAATAGCGAAAGGTTTTTTCATCATTTGACGCGAATTGCATTCAGATATTTTGCGGCGTGATTTTTGGAAGGGTTTGCACACCGGTGGTCCAATTAATTTGTCAAAGATACCATCGATGTTTCATCCAATACCCGATCGAAGTATCGAGTCGCGTGACGCTGCTCGAATCTTTCGCGAATCTCGTGGAAGCAATTTTTTTTTTCTCATTTCGATTTCAAATGGTTCATCGAGCTCGCTTCGAATGAAAAGGCGTTCTCCATCCTCCATCGGACCTGGGATAAAGCAATGAAACTACGTGTATCGGAAGACTTGACAATTATTAATTGGAACGAGATCAATACATCGATCATTCGAGTTCGAGCCTTTCAACATTTTTCCTCTGACACTCGGTGATTAAATTTCCGTATATTCAACATGAACCGTCAATTTTTTTACAAAAAGAATACGAACCGCCGTCGGAATTCGTACGCGACAACATTTTTCCGCATCCGATTTTTATTCTGGATACAAAATGAAGTCACGTTGAAATGCCAAATTTTTTGGAAAAAATAATCACTGTAGAAAATAAATATTCTTTTTATGTTAATTGATCTAGCGCCTTTTAAATAAAATTCTCAACTGTTTTAATTCAAACGGTAAATATTCGAGTTATTACATTTACAAGACGAACAAAAATAATGTGTATTAAAAAGAAATGATCATTTTATAAAAATGATCACGGATATCTTCGAAATAAATGTAAAAAATAATAGTCCAGTGTCTTAAAGCTACGAAAATTAATTATTCGCTTAAGGGGGTCGTCGTGTCTTTCCCCTGCTTGAATTCCAGTGCGTATCGGTCGCGATTTTGAGATTCATCGAATATCATTTCGTGAGTGTAGCTGCGAAAATTAGCACTCCTGGTATATCCGACATTGGTCCGAAATTACGCCTGGAGGGTCACATGTCGAGCAAGGTCCATGACAGGAGTACGCGCGAGCATCGGTTAAAGCGCTACGGACGATGAAAGATAGGGTCGCGAAAAAAATGTAATATCGTTGGGATGAAATTCCGCGTGTACGATGGTGTGAAAAAAAAAAGAAGAAGAAAAAAGCGACGACGTACAGAAACGCACCCTTTTGCTCTCCGCGCACTCTCGCTCTCTTTTGGAGCTTTCCATCGCTAGATCCGCTTAAATTCGTACGTGGACGGCTAGCAAGGGTGAAAGCTGTGGGGCTTTTCTCGAGAGCGCATCAGAGGCTACTGATCTCGTTAGAAAATACGATGTGACGGTAAAGCGCAGGCATACATGTCCCATCTCTCGTACCTTACTCCCTGAACCCACAGGGATTTCCATCGTTATCGGACACGGATGATCTCAGCAAATATTCAATCGCCATAAAGTATCACACACGGGTGAACGAGCGCTGGAGCTTGGAGGGATGTCGAGAAAAATAAGAAAAGACGAGCAAACGTGACGATTTTACCATGTGTGTATGTGTACATTATATATATTCTATAAAAATCGGTGAGTCATAAAGATTATAACCCTAGTGCCCGGAATAAGTGAAGCCTGAGCAGACCAGACAGCGAACAAAGCCCATGGAAGACCGATGAAAATGATAAGCTAGATTTTTTATGTACACGTATAACGAAATTGTGCGTCTGTGCATCGAAAATATACGCGAAGAAGCGAAATTGTCGGGTGGATGGATTACGAAGGGGTTGTATGGATTAAGACGTATTTTTTTTCAATTTTTTTTTTTTTAATGCAGTCTTAACTTTAGACCGTTGTTCGATTTTTATTTCATCGCTGTAGAGTCAAAACATGCTCGCAGGGGTTTATATTCCAGCAGCGATAAAGCGGAATGAAAATTCTCAGCAATGCTATAAAAATCTGAATAGATCGAAAAAAGATCACAGTCATTTTAAATGCTAATAATACAAAAAAAGATGTTAACGAGTTGTTGATAACGACGTTTTTCTACATCACCTTTTCGTAATACCCAAATATAATTTTAAAAAACATATGGTATTATCATTTCCTTCATCTTTTACGTGATAATTTTATCACGATTAAAAGTATGTGATTTTTACACTAATTTCTTCGGAAATTTAATAATTATGGCGACCACATGGAAGTTGGACGTATGGCAACACTCGAAATTCAAGTTTAATTCCTCCGCAGATATTCGTGTTGCAGCACGAGCATCCGATTTTACAGAGTGAGGAGAAAATCAAGCCCAAAAATCTCGATCTCCATCATCTTTCTTCATAACCACGGCATCTCCCCCCTGAGTGAAAAACCGAGCTCGTGCTGGTGCAAAAGCACCGAAAGCAGCTATACATTCCCGAGCTTGATTTTTCAATCCGTACCCAGAAAAATGATCATCCCCATCAGCATATTTCTCTCGCGGAGTCTCTCCGTTGTATCTCTGATACAAAAACTCTGTCCAGATGGACCAAAGCGATAAAGACCCAGCGAAAAAAAATAAGGAGATCGGAGCACGTAGAATAATATGTATCCGGTACTGGCTGAAAGTTAATGTACTTACGACATGTACACGGTAAATGCACTTGAATAAACTGGTACAGATGCACACTCGTGACTCAGCCGCCGAAGCTTCGAGCGGACTCTTCGGGATGCTTGCCAGAGACCCCACAGCGACCTCCCTCGAGGGATTTCAGGAACGCTTTGTGTCGACCACTCGTCCACCCTCTTGGCCCACACGAGCACATACACGTACATAAACATTCGCACATTTGTCAAACGCTAACCAACAAAAAGTCGTAACTCGCGTGAATCAACGTGGTAGCCTACGTCATTGGCGCCGCTCTTCCCGCGGGATGGAAGTATATTTGTACTTCCATCAGACACTGGACTCGCGCTAATTCGAATGGGCAGCCGCACGTGCATAAGCTTCCCAAAAAAAATGGGGAAAAAAGCGAGAGAGCTGCCGACTATAAAAAAAAAGCACGAGGACTCTGAAGAAAGACAGAAAAGGCGCAAGAGCGGAAGGAATTTTGTTGTCCCCGGCTCCGAGAAATGTTGATAAAGGCGTATGAAAAAAAAAGTTCGTGCCTCGGAGCGCAATTTTCGGATTTTATTCATAAACGGCCAGTGATCGCGCTCGTATATGCAGCCCCCGATGCGCTGGGGTGCTGCAAGAGGGTGCAAATCATCCAGCATCCCTTTATCGTGGAGCAAGACGGTTCATTGAATATTTATTAATTCAACGACGTTCTAAACGTATAAATCTCGAATTGGCGTCGTTATTCAGGAATTAGAGGGTCAGATGGAGTACGTGTATGGTACATAGTTTATGCGATGTGTAATATACTTCTCTAGTGACAAATTGATCCTTTTTGATGTACCCCGAGCGGAGGATGACTCTGGAAAGATGCTGGACAAAATTTGATCGTCCATCCATTTTGAACGCTACTGGATATTTCATTCTATCGCGCTTTGGGGAGTTTTATGCTTTGGCAATTAATGATAAATATCTTATCACGTGATAAACACGATCTGTAGATTCATTGAATACTCGAATGACACTAGAGATTGATACCAACGTGGAGATGCTCCAGAATCCAGACGTCCCAGCTGTGCATGAATTGCTGTTCGCGAAAAGATCTTTGAATTATTATTATTCCATGAAAAATATTAGCCATCATTGTGCGACTTTTCTTGTCAAGGTTACACATTTTTATATCAAATGACTTCTGCTTTTACCGATCATAAGATATCTTGAAAAACCTACGTATTATCGTAAGGATTCCTGGAAGTTAAGTTTCCGATAATTATGTATTTGGGAAGCTATATGCTAGCTATGTATCGATTACATGGACAGATCCTAATAATTCGATTAGGCTTACGAGTTCTTGATGCCATAGAAGCTTGATAAAGAAGCTTCCCAAACTGTCTGATAATTCTACTGAATTTTTGATACCAAAAATGTCCAGGTCACGATCTTTTTTTCCGTCAAAACACCACACGGACACAACTTCGCCTAAGGGTAAACATATATTTTGCGAATAACTTTGTCCAAGGTTGAAATGGACCATCCAGTACGCTTTTAACTGCAATTAGACAAGAGACAAGATGGAAATTCCTAATTCAAGTTCGTAACAGAGGTTTGCTAGATACCACAAAAGCTTGATAAAAAAACTTGCCACAAAAGCTTCCCAAATTGTCTGACAATTCTACTGAATTTTTGATACCAAAAATGTCCAGGTAGCGAATTATTTTGCGAATAACTTTGTCCAAGGTTGAAATGGACCATCCAGTACGCTTTTAACTGCAATTAGACAAGAGACAAGATGGAAATTCCTAATTCAAGTTCGTAACGGAGGTTTGCTAGATACCACAAAAGCTTGATAAAAAAACTTGCCACAAAAGCTTCCCAAATTGTCTGACAATTCTACTGAATTTTTGATACCAAAAATGTCCAGGTAGCGAATTATTTTGCGAATAACTTTGTCCAAGGTTGAAATGGACCATCCAGTACGGTTTTAACTGCAATTAGACAAGATACAACGTACACGTCTTTGAGATGGAAATACCTAATTCAAGTTCGTAACAGAGTTTTGCTAGATACCATGAAGGCTTGATAAAGGAACTTGCCACAAAAGCTTCCCAAACTGTCTGACGATTCTACTGAATCTCTGATACCAAAAATGTCCAGGTCACAAATTGTTTTGCGAATAACTTTGCGCAAGGTCGAAATGGACCATATCCAGTACCGTTTCAACTGCAATTAGACACAATACCAACACACACGTATTCAAGACAGAAATTCCTAATTCAAGTTCGTAATGGAGTTTTGCTGGATTCGTTGGAGTTTGAAGCAAACGGAATGACTTCTTCATACCTCTTCATCCGACGATTTGAATCCCTGGAAAGTTTGCCCAAGCTGTCGGTACAAAAACCGACGTGAGACGCGTATAGACATGGCGGTCACTTTGGCATCTCTCGTGTCAATTGCCCGCGTTTTTTTAAAAAGATCGATGGTCCAGGGTTAGACGAGAGGGAGCAGGAGTGCGGTCGGTGAAGAAGACAAGTGTCGGGACAGGAGCTACAGAGGAGAAAAGAGATTTAGAGGTGCGACGAACACGGCCGATTTGACAGTTAGTCGATAATAAGCTTTTCCTTGAAAATAAGTGCTTAGTCATCCCACGACTCGCAGCGAAACGTCAAACGTGGCTAGATTCTTCCAAAGGAAATCCACCGCAGTGTCCACCGAAACCTGTATACGCACAGACGTTTCTGCAATAATATGATGCAACCAACGATCTTTTTTTTACCATCTATGGTCAAAAATGGATACACGGTGTCCTGTGGATTCAGAAAAACTTTTCAGCTACCGGTTGGCCACACACGAGGGTCGATCGGAAAATATACTTTTGTCGCGATAAAAAGTTTCATAGTACACAGATTACTGGAAGTTTTATCGTTATCTTAAATAATCGCATTCTTGGAGACACTAATCATTTTTATGACCGTACATTGAGGTTATTTTTTAAATGGTTTACCTAACAATCTTCTCGAATCACTGAGCTACCAGAGCTGACTTATTGACTATATTTTTGAGTAGCCAAAATGAACGTGAATTTTTTATTTTTATTGCTCTCTTTTTAGTACGTTTAAGCGCTCTAATTTGATCATTTGATATTGTAAAAAAAGCGTCAGCGTTATGCAAACTGCGACACTCTTCGTAACAGCAAGATTCAAAAATCCATTTATGATCGATCCTCGCATGCCCAACGAGCAGCCGGAAGAGTGACCCCATTTTTCACAGGACGCCCGGTATCAAATTTTACATATTTTGTAAAAATATATCGACGATAAAGTGAAAATAATTTGTCGAGCAAAACCCAACTTTTTTACGACAAGGTCGTAGTTTTTTGAGACAACCTTAAAAAACGAAACATTTGTCGCGAAGAATTAAAGAACCAGACGATTAAATCATCACCCTGTATGAATCGACTGTCGGAGCTAGTCTACAGCTTAGACACCTATGAGAAATGCTTAGAGGAGGCCATGTAAGAAGAAAAATATGTGTTCTAAGGTCTCTCCAATGCCGAAACCTCCTGCGAAGTCTCCTCCTATAATCCACAACTCAAGTGGCAATAAGTGCCATCGATCCCGACTAACCAGTAACCGTAAAGTTAAGATCTTCGTCGCCGGGCGTGACGGCAAAAAAAAAGTCTTTTTCCTTCGACATACGAACGTTTTTGAGCGCGTTCTCAAACCCAATTTCTTTCTACGCAAAATGTGTATTTATTCATTGAATAAAAAATTAATTTATCCTACTCACTGTAACGTTCTCGTAGATTTCCGAAAATTCCGCTAATCTGGACCCTAAGCGTATCATCCCTAAGAAATAAAAATAAAAAACACAATCTCGAGGTCTCTCAAAAAAGGACTTTCAGAACGACATTTGTTTCAACGCTCGCTTTCGAGAGATTTCAAGACCATGTTTATTTTTAATGGAATTATCGAAAATCTGGCGACGTTAAGACGAATCGGATGAACAAATGTTTTTTTCATCCCTCACACAGGAAAAAGTCTAGTCTGAGCACGCCCTCAAGGGTTTTTCTTTAAATTGAAGAACAAGGATAGCTGCTTTAAACCCTCAGGCGCAAAGGAAGATTACCTGGGCAAAGGATGACAGCCATTTTGTTATCCGAAACGAGAAGGTAGAGAAAATTGGAGCGGAATACGTTTGCGAGTGCAAGGACGGAAAAAGATACGAAAAATGTCGAGGATCGTACTTCATTGGATTCGAAAGACACGTTTTTATTTGACAAACTGTGATACTCACGATGCGTCATTTTCAATCATTTTCTCATGACGTTTCACGACTTTTTTTCTTTCCCCTCTTTTTCTCCCGATTTCTCGCTCTCCGTATGTAAGAAAGCCAGGATTCTTTCGGATATCGAGATGATTTTTCTTCGCTTCTGGCGAGACCAAACGGAAACCTCCCGCGAGACGGTTGACCCGGTGATCGTGATATCGCTCTAAACGAGCCACTTTGGAGTTCACGATATTCTCCTTTTATTCTCAGCAGCATCGTCGTATCCCCGACGTTTTTTTTTTCTCCTCCTTCTTTTATCCGATGCTATCATCTCCAGTAGACCCGTAACATGAGAAGCCTCGTGACGTTTCAAGATAAAATGAAAAGGTGCATAAAAAAAAATGGGATGAAAATACCGAAGGGGAGAGAATATCACGACCGCGAGACGTCTGAAAGTCGACACTCGGATCATTATTTTTCGTGGATTTGTTCCGCGAAACTGGAGCTCGCGAGACTGAAATTAAGGCATTCCGAACACGTGTTATTGATGAGAAGGGCGGTGGAAAAAAGTGGCGCATCGTCGAAAAAAAAAAAACATCATTCTGCCCCCCTAGTGATTTTCCTTTTTTTTTGGAGCAGTGCAAAAAGTGCCGAGTCATGAATGCCAAAAAAGATTCCTCCGGCAAATCGCTGAAACGTCAAATTATTGTAAAACGGAATTCCTACTCCCGCATTCTCGTGACAGCTGCGTACTTGCAATAAAAAATCATTGAATGCAACTTTTGTCGCGAAAATTCGCAGAATTTATTTCACGAAAGGGTAGCTTGAAAATGGAATTATTTTTTCTTTTTTTTTTGGTACAGTAAACAAAATGCCGAGTCAATGTAAAAATGGTTCGTCTGGAAAGAGTCTGAGGCGTCGAATGATTACAAAACTGAGAGAATATTGAAGCTCCCGCGTTCTGGTCATTGGTTGCATTTTTACAATAATGATCAATCGACTTCAGGACCTGTTGCGGGAATTTTGAAAATTTATTTCGTGAAGCGAGAGCTCACGATCGAAATCGAGACATTTTGAACGTACGGTGAGCTGGGATCCTAGGTTTTATCGCTTTTCCGCGCTACCTTCATCGATTTGGGAAATCCAAAAAAGTAAATTCGAGTAAATTTCACGACCTTTCGAATGAAAAAACGTAGCACAACCTCGAAGCTTCCTTCTCCTTTTTGGTATCGTAAAAAAAGTGCCATGAGTCGTGGATGTTAAAAAAGGTGGGTCCGGTAAATCTGCGCGAGATATGTCGAATGATTTCAAAACCGAGGGAATATTTCTCCTCCCGCATTCTGGTGACAGCTGCATATCTACAATAATGACCAATTGAGCACAGCCTCAATTGGATCAATCTCAGCAGAACGCAGCTTGTGTAACACTTCACGAGCAGCGTAGGTTAAAGAACTTTTCAGGTTGGTTTTTCATTTTACGATTATCATCGAAACTGCACGATTTCGAGACGAAAATTCAAACCAACAGGCAATTTACCAGATGCGATGTTACGCAAAATTGAGTATTTTTCAAGGAAATTTTTCGAGAATAATCATCAATTAGAATTTTTCAATATTTATCGATTAACGAAGCATAATTATAACCATCTTATTTCTAATAAACGATTCCAATGTTTGTTTATTCGTGCATTTGGTACATAAATAAACAATGCATCAATAATTTGAAAATAATAATTGTTGCAAGCTCGCGTTTCATTTTTTTCTTTCTATTTCTCTCGTTCAAATTAATTTCCTTCATTTTATGAAAAAATCTACATACCCAGGAGCATTCGAGAGAATCTTTGAATAAACTCCACAGAAATCTAAAAGGAGACTGATTCAATGAATTTCCGTTGCACTGCAACTGCAACGACGGAAACTTCAAAATTATTCCTCCTTCATTCTCATAATTTTGGATGCAGCTGTGAATTCTCCCGATCGCGGTTGGGCAATTTGGTTTTTTTCTACCACTGCATGTACGTATGTACACGTGGCATAGCGAGTAAGAAGAAGAATCGCGAGGAACTCGATAATTCGTTCGCTACACGGTCCTCCGATTTTATTACGGTCGATCGGAGTCTGAGAGAAACACTCCTCACCTACTGATACCTTAGCGGTACATGGTAATCATCGAGGAATGATGTAAAAAGAAAAAAAAAAGGGCGGACGAAAAAAGATTAAATGGAAACAGGATGCTCGTCGAAGCGTTTGCTATGTATCGTATTTCGCGGTTTTCTCGTACGATATCCTAGACACGAGAGGATCCTGAAGGAATCTTACCTCATACGTATTGACTATACATACTGCTCTTGTCCTGTTGCTGTGAACAGATCCTCGGGGCTGCTGAGCAGCTTGGTACCGTAAACTTCGATTCTTATACAGCTCCATGCACTCTGCACTCTCTGAGAGAACTCGAAAGACTCTGGCTCTTTTATACGTATATACATATGTGTATGTATACATGTACGGTCTCGTACAGTTCCTCGTGGGTTCTCAACCGGTTTGAATTTTTTTTTCCATTCATAATATCCCTCTCATCACGACTTCTCAGGCGTTAATTCATCGTGTACTTTCTCGTGTAGGATTTTATCTGAAATTTACTTTCGAGGAAGCTGAATGTTGAGTATCTCGAGGATAGATCGTCATTTTTTTTTCCCGACCTCGTGAATTTTATTCTCGCAATCATTGTTCCATTGATCCGTTCGTGTATCTTTGGCATTACAGGCATTTTCGTTGACTTTTTGTTGCGCCATTTGACAAGAAATAATTACCACACGTTTTATCGTTACGACTGGTTGCATCACGTAGAAAAATAATGGCTTTTTTTTTGGTAAAAAGAAAGATCAACTTTGTGCCTGCGGGGAAGATTGAGCGATTTTTTAATTCGTTTTATAATTTTGTAAATTCAAGCACTCGTACGAAAATGTCCAAAGTTTTTCAAAAAATTGAAGATGCATGGCGGGCAACAGTATGGCAATTTTGAGAAATTGGCGTGGCTATGAAAATCTGAAAAAGAAGTAATCGTACGTAATTTAATATAATAACGATAATAAAGCATTATTGACGAATTGTTTGGAAAATAAAGTTCTGAAAATATTCATAAAACTCAATATCCTTTCTCGTTACTTAATTCTCTCGTTCTTTTAAATACACTTGGATAATCATTGCCAATTTCTCGTCTATGTATAATAATTACAGAAATTTCTGTGAGAAAGAAAAAATTCGAATTTCGAAAAACTACAAAGAATTTTTTGAAAATTCTCAAGAGTCAAAAAGATCCACGAATTCAGCGAACGATGTCTGCTAATAGTCTTTCAAAACTATCAGCTCACAACATATAATGGACTTTTTTTCAATTTCCATTCCATTTTATTATTGCCAGAATAATTCCGAGAATACACCCTTAATATGTCCATGATTGTCCATGATTCCAACGGCGTCCTCGGGCTGAAAGTATCATACGAGGGCAGCAACAATTATCTCTTACGCATCTGTCTTTGAAACTCCAATTAAAAACGTTATCGAATGAGCCACATATCGTTTCTGTTGAATTTTCTTCACCGACGAGTCATTATGCTCAATGTAATCTTTGCTTTATCAGCAAAATTTGGAGTGATTCGTTGAAAAAAACACTGTCCAAACGTTGAAAATTTATTTATGGGTTATACGCAATCCGATAAAAAGTTGAGGTCCCGATGTATATATATGACGAGAACCACTGAACTTAATCGCCTTGGCCTGTCAATCCCCCGCGTGTACTCACACGCTCGTGTGATACAAACGAGTATTTACCACTGCAACGCGTATCGCGGAGCCGAGGAAAAAGGCTCGCACGTTTAAACGGCCATAAGAGAAACGGTGAGAGAAAGAATTCGAGAGAGAAACACCGAGAATTTGCCCCTACAACATTCATTGCAGCACAGGGTGTGCATAAATGCATTTTCGTACACACGTTCGTAGAAATAATCGGCGTACGCTAATTCATAATTATTTACAATGTAATTCAAGCAGAAATTGTGTGCAAACGGAAAATTTTATAGCAGAGATTAAAATAGTAAAAATCAAAATAGCAGAAAAAAACGTTCCATCGTAGAAATTCAAATGGAGCAAAGACGATTTAAATCAGCGTATAGTTTTTATTTTTATTTATTTTTATTTACATAATTATTAAAAATACATCGGTCCGTAAACGGAAAACAAAAGACATCGATCGTTTGTGCAAATTATTCGGTACGGAATTTCATAGATTTAAAGGTCTTTCAGTAATCGGGAGAGTCCTAAAATTTTACATGTACCTTGTAAATGTGGACAAAAGTTGTTATTGAAAAATAAGCAAATTAAATCACCATATAAATGTGGACAAAAGTTGTAACTATTTTTGACGCAGCCTGTATATAAAATGCATTTATTCACAACGAACTTCCATCGAGTATTTATATAAGAGCCTAACGAAAAATTAATAAATCCAATTGCCATATGAATGTAAACAAAAGTGAGGCATTATTCGAGTATTGAGTATCAGCTGAGTAAAAGTTTTTACTCAAAAGAGAATAAGGAAAAACAAACGAATAAAGTTATTACTACTTTTGATGCAGCCTGTATACAATAAAATGCATTTATTTACTACGAACTTGCATCAAGTACCTGTATATACATGTACTATACTCCGAGTTAACACACATGTGTCGAAAACGATTTGCACTTAATGTTCTTTGGGGAGCAGAGAAGGATGCGAGACTTATAGACGCCGAGAGATGGCGAGAGTAACGAAGAAACGGATTAATAAAGATGGAAATATCGAGCGAGATAAGCGAGTATCAAAGTGAGAGTGGGGCGAAAATATACACAAAAGTTTACTTGTGGAAGGAGCTCGCGTGCATATTCTCAGTGCACGGTCCATCGAATGGATATATCTCTAATGTGCGTAGTCGTATGAAAAGGCGTGCAACGCGCGGTGTGCACTTGCATCGCTTCTCGTTACGCGCGTCCAATTTTTGCTGCGCTCCCAACGCAGAGCTGTATTTCGCAAAGCCCTCGATTTTCAAATCTTCGTATTTGCTTGTAGGAGCTCGCTGATTTTCGTGCGACGTTTTTTTTCATTTTTTATTCATAATTACCTCGTCATGTTGCTACGTTTTTGTTCATTTCACGCTGGGTTTCGCTAGTGCGTTCGGCTGCGTCAGTGTTTCGGTGTGACAATTTTTCGTAACGCGCTCTACGTTGCTGCAATTTTCGGGCTAACATTACGTCACGATTTATCAATCGAATTCCGTTTTTCCGGAAATTCTTTTCTCTCGATATTAGCTCGATCTTTTTTTTCAAACGTTTGTACTTTATTTTCAATACTTTTGTGCTGTTTTGAATTTTTTTTCGTTGAACTTGTTTCAAGTTTTGAGCCCATTTAGGGCTTCGTTTGCACATTGTCAGGATTTGGAGAGATGGAATTTAAAAAAGACTAAACAATCGTAAAAAAACTGGAGTTTTTCCATTATTCAGCTAGCGACACCTTTGTCGTTGAAAATTTATTTCAGATTTTCGTAGCATTATCGAATATACGAAATTTTCATTCCATTCGATTTTTGCTGGAATAATACCCTGGCATTTGTTTTTATCACGATCTGTGTGTGACGATTTCGAAGCATCGAAAAAATGTTGAAGCGTGATGAAAAAAATTAACGAATGCCTTTGGCACGAGGAGAGAGTTTTCTGAACATTTTGATTTTTTTTTCAGCAATTTATTATATTTTTAATATTTGCATTATTCAAAATTATTTTACTTGATTTATTGAATTTCTTGATTTTTACTGGGATAAAACTCTGCCATACGTTCTTAAATTTCTAATTTTGAAAAAAGTCTTTGGAAAATTGACCTTCGCTCTTTATCCCAATTCGTCGATTTGTCGGTTGCCCCTCTGCACGTTTCCCCGTTTACTCATCTCGTGTAAATAGTCGGATGAAACATTCGTGTCGAAAGGGAAAAGAAAATATTAAAAATACAGAAGGGAAGCTTGAGATAACAGAATTTTGGTCCCTTCCTCGTTTCAGTAGGACTGAAGCACGGAAACGGTGGTATTGGCAGTGCAAGCAGCTCGAGGAGCACGAGCCCGAGTCAACAGCAGCCATCCCAAGTACTTTCCTTCATTCCACAACCGAGGAGCCAAGGCCCGACGAATCGGCAACCAACTGCCACGACACCAAGGTTATTTCAATTTAAATTTCTCACACTCGTTTTTTTGTTTAATTAAAACCCCGAGTTTTCCGTGCGTCAACAACAGCAACAAATAATCGTTAATGAGTTTTCGTCGATTTTTAGAAAATAAAAATGTTTCTACTCTATTCGGCAGTTTGACTTCACATTTTAGAGTTTCATGAGCTTTTTCGTCAAACGATTAAATTGATAATTATAAATATACCTTGAGAAAGCACGATAAATTCCATTAAATTTATTATATACGCATATCTTTTTATTTTTACATCAATACGAGGTTGAATTACAACAATTTTTAATATTGATTGACTGCTTTTTTTATGTAACATTGCAAATATCTTCTTGCGACATTTCTTTGCTCGAAATTTTCTCGGTTTTATATGAAAATTAAAGAGTCGGCGAAATTGATCGGATCCAAAAGTGACTGAGGGCTTTTCGAGTCTGAATTTCATCCCCTATCCAAGATCAAATTACCGACGATCAATTCTTCACACCCTGTACATTTTTGTATATTATATCTCCGAAAATAGGCGGTAGTAATTATGAAAACTTTCCCAAAAAAAAAACAAAATTGAGAAAAGTTGCTAAAATATGGCAAAAAACGTTGAATTCTTCATCGCTCTAACCGCGCCTGCGGAAATTCATAAACTTCCCAAGAAAGCCCTTTTACGCGAGACCTCGATAATTTGAAATTCAAGGCGCGCAATATTAATTCCGGCGTTCGTTAAAATTTCAGCCCCCGAGCCTCGACCGTTGGACGTCCGGGTGGTTTGCGAGCGCCTCAGCAATCGCCCTATTCCGGACCACCCGCGCAGGTGCAGCAGACGAACAAAAATTCCGTTCTCGACAAGTTCAAGCTGTTCAACAACAAGGAGAAAAATTCGGAACGCGGAAAAGCCTCGTCAGCGGTGTCGAAGAGGACGTCGAGCTCGTCGGGTTTCTCGTCGGCGCGCTCCGAGCACTCGGACAGTTCAACGTCCCTGTGCGATCAGGGGAAGAACCAAGTGGAATCGCCGAAGACGAGAGCCTTGAAATCGAAGCTGCAAGCAAAACCGGCGAAGCAAGCGAGTCCAAAGAGCGCAAAGAAGGAACAATCGAAGACCGGAAGTAAAATAGCGCGTACAAAGGCGCCGGAGAAGTCGTCGCACCTCGGCCCGAACCTCGAGGATGGAAAATTATCGAGCAAAATCGTCAATTCCGTCACGAAAATCGCCGGTAATGAGAAAAAAATTAATAATCTCGATCACCTGAAGCAATCGGCGCAACTGCAAAAGTCCAATTCCACCCTGTCCGTGCACCAAAAAGTTCAGCAGCAGCAGCAGCAAATACCCCAAGAGGGTAGAATCGCGTCTAGTCCCAAAGCCGAGCAAAAAGCCATCCAGAGGCCTAAAATGGAACTGCCAAACAAGCTGAACGATTCGAGGATCAATCAGCAAAACGTCAAAGGCCCGCCAAACGGCTTGAACAAAGACATACTTGATCACAAAGGGCTCTCACCGAATTCCAACGGACTGGTGAGGCAGCCGGCCGGACAGGAAATGTCCATTCGCGAGAATCCAATGTGCGCCGAGAACGAATCGTCGAATTTCGACAAAACGATCACGAGCATGAATCAGGCTAATCTGTCGGTGGACAAGATGGCGGCGGAGGGTGCTCCTAGGAGCAACGGCGAGTTGGAGGCGTTAAATTGCAGAATAGCGATGGAGAACCATGACGGGGGGGTGAAAAACGACGCGAATCACGGAAATCCGGAGCTCAACGAGCGCGAAATGGCGGAGGCTTCGCGTCAGCAGCAAGAATCCGTCGAGGACAAAAGAGCGCAGGCCGGACTCGCGAAGAATTGCGACAGCTTCGCTTCCCCGCAGGCAACGACGAATACCATTCCACTTCCGGGACCGGGACAAAATGTTCAAGGTCAGAATGTCACCGGACCCGGTACGAGCCCCGGATCGAGCATACCGAAACCGACGGCTCTCGTGAAAGGAACGACGAAGCAGCAGAAGGACATGAACATACCGAACATGACGAGCTCGGCCAAACTGAAGGGCGACTCGCTGCATCGAAAGCTGGACCCTAACACCGTCGCGATGGTATCGCCGATGCCGAGCATCTCGGATCTCATGTCCGAAAGCTCGCACAGCAACTCCAACAGCACTGGACAGAGCAACTCCAGCGACTCCAGCGTTATTTACCGACCGAGCAGCGAAAGCGGAAGCGAGATTAAAACTATACCCAACAGAAAAATCGACACGACTTTCGATCACATGGAAAAGGTTGGCACCGAATCTTGTTTTTTTTTTTCAAACAAAAATCCATTTTCCAAAAGCTACATTGTCATTGACATTTAATCTACCAGCTCGGTGACGACTGGTCCCTTTGAACCCTCTTTTTTTTCTGCTACAAAATGGGTAAAGTTCTTTTTACTAAGAGGAAAAGAATTCACGTGCTACTCGATTAATAATTTCCAAAACAACGATGTTTCGGAGATCGTGCAATATCGGATCTTGAAAAAAAATGTAAAATTAACCATTTCGGAAAGAAACGGATTTGAGAAAAATGTAAATGCGTCAAAAAAGTCAGTAATCCGTAAAAGTCAATCAGCCGGTAAAAGTTCCTAACCCTCAATGCGGAAGTCGTTTTTTTTTATTATTCAAAACACGTGCATCGTGTTTCCTCGGATCATTCGATGATTGTCAAGAAACATAAAGCTCCGAAAGTATTCAAAATACCCGCGTTGTTACAAGCGTAAACCGAAAAATCTGGTCAATTCCAAAAAAAGAAAAAAACTATTCGAAAATATTCGTTTTTTTTTTGAGTTTTTGAAAAAAAAGTGTTTTTTTTCATTTTCGCAGGTACCGGTTGACGCTCCGACGTGCGTGATCGGTACGGTAGCTGAAGACGAGGCTGAAATGACCGTGAAACCAATGCAGCCTCTTCTGCGCGGTTACACACCTGGGGCAAGATGTTTGCAGACGTTACCGACCCGCGCAACCACTCGTCAGTACACCGTGTTACACTCGTCGTCGCATCATCACGCTGGACAAGATTATTCGGATATTGACATTGCCTCGGGGTACCTCAGCGACGGGGAAGTTTTACGCAGTGGCCCCAACGTGGCGAACAGAACATTGTCGGATATCTGCGATGGCTATCTTTCCGAAGGCGGCGCCTCGCTTTACGCGAGAAGAATCAATCCCTCGTACGGACATGATCACGATAGGTGAGTTTTACAAAAAAAAAAAAAAAAAGATATGGGCACGAACCACCTCGTTAGACACAAAAAGTCGTTAAGGGTGTTTTAACCCTGGGGGGATGCCCTCCGATCATCTTAATTACATTTTGAAATCGGACAGGACGAAATGAGACTTTTGGAAAAAAAAATTCAAAGACTAGCGTAAAAGGACCGGCTATTGATCAGTATTCCTCGCTTGTACACCCTTGATGAACAAAGAAACTGACCAAGGTTACGTAAATTTTTTCGAAATTCTCCTTCCCTCCGAAAGCGTCGAAAACTCCATTACGAGTTCTGTTATTTCGCGGTCGTGATATATTTTTACCGGCTCTATCTCTAATTTGATTATTCACGTGTCGTCGCGTGCGCTTATTAAATTGTACGGAAGAAAAAACCTGTGACGGCAGCTTGTTAGCAGTGGACGTCGTGTGCGGACGTCGAGATAATAAGATTTTCGCCGAGGAAATACCGAAAAAAAAGACGCAAAAACGATATCGCACACCCGAGCCGACAAAGCTTATAAAACACGGATTTTATTACGGGAAGCACCCCCGATTTTTCCGACCAATATTTTGGAATCCTTGGGAATTGTCGAGGTGGAATGTCGAAATTATAAAAAAAAAAGAGTCGGTGATGAATAAACGTTTTACGATTACGTTAATGACGTTTGGAAAAATGTACTCAAAATTGAAAGTTACTTCGATGAAAATAAATTAAGGTAATGTATAAAATAATGGGCAGATTTTATTTAATGACTTTTTCGGTATTTGAAACACCGTCGTTTCGAAAAATGTATTCAAAATTAAATTCGCGTGACGCACGTGTTCACAATTTAATCACGCAAAAAGTGACAGTTGAGTGGATGAAAATAAGTAAGAATAAAAAGTATGCGTATAAAATGTTAGAGACAGAAATTTCGTCGAATTCACTTTTTGGTGTGTGTCACGGTATCATTTGGAAAAATTTATGCGAAATTAAAATTTACGAAATTTATGCAAAATCCAAAATCACGTCGATGAAGATAAAGTAGGTTAAAGTATACGGTTGAAGAGATAATGTCTGGTGGATTTTATCGAGTTAACGTTTTGAGTTTATGCAACAGTGTCATTTGGAAAAAAGTATGCAAAATTAAAAGTTATATACGAAATTTATGCAAAATCCAATATCACGTCGATGAAGATAAAATAGGTATCCGTTTGAAGTGATAAAGTCAGGGAGATTTTATCGAATAAACTTTTTGGTTAATGCAACAGTATAATTTGGAAAAATTTATGCAAAACTAAAAGTTGCAAGATTCATGCAAAATTCAAAATCACATCGATAAAGATAAAGTAGGTTAAAGCAGACGTTTGAAGTGATATAGTCAGAGAAATTTTATCGAATAAACTTTTTGGTTAATGCAACAGTATCATTTGGAAAAATGTATGCAAAATTAAAAGTTATATACGAAATTTATGCAAAATCCAATATCACGTCGATGAAGATAAAGTAGGTTAAAGTATACGGTTGAAGAGATAATATCTGGTGGATTTTATCGAGTTAACGTTTTGAGTTTATGCAACAGTGTCATTTGGAAAAATGTATGCAAAATTAAAAGTTATATACGAAATTTATGCAAAATCCAAAATCACGTCGATGAAGATAAAGTAGGTTAAAGTATACGGTTGAAGAGATAATGTCTGGTGGAGTTTATCGAGTTAACGTTTTGAGTTTATGCAACAGTGTCATTTGGAAAAATGTATGCAAAATTAAAAGTTATATACGAAATTTATGCAAAATCCAATATCACGTCGATGAAGATAAAATAGGTATCCGTTTGAAGTGATAAAGTCAGGGAGATTTTATCGAATAAACTTTTTGGTTAATGCAACAGTATAATTTGGAAAAATTTATGCAAAACTAAAAGTTGCAAGATTCATGCAAAATTCAAAATCACATCGATAAAGATAAAGTAGGTTAAAGTAGACGTTTGAAGTGATATAGTCAGAGAAATTTTATCGAATAAACTTTTTGGTTAATGCAACAGTATCATTTGGAAAAATGTATGCAAAATTAAAAGTTATATACGAAATTTATGCAAAATCCAATATCACGTCGATGAAGATAAAGTAGGTTAAAGTATACGGTTGAAGAGATAATGTCTGATGGATTTTATCGAGTTAACGTTTTGAGTTTATGCAACAGTGTCATTTGGAAAAATGTATGCAAAATTAAAAGTTATATACGAAATTTATGCAAAATCCAATATCACGTCGATGAAGATAAAATAGGTTAAAGTATACGGTTGAAGAGATAATGTCTGGTGGATTTTATCGAGTTAACGTTTTGAGTTTATGCAACAGTGTCATTTGGAAAAATGTATGCAAAATTAAAAGTTATATACGAAATTTATGCAAAATCCAATATCACGTCGATGAAGATAAAGTAGGTTAAAGTATATGGTTGAAGAGATAATGTCTGGTGGATTTTATCGAGTTAACGTTTTGAGTTTATGCAACAGTGTCATTTGGAAAAATGTATGCAAAATTAAAAGTTATATACGAAATTTATGCAAAATCCAAAATCACGTCGATGAAGATAAAGTAGGTTAAAGTATACGGTTGAAGAGATAATGTCTGGTGGATTTTATCGAGTTAACGTTTTGAGTTTATGCAACAGTGTCATTTGGAAAAATGTATGCAAAATTAAAAGTTATATACGAAATTTATGCAAAATCCAATATCACGTCGATGAAGATAAAATAGGTATCCGTTTGAAGTGATAAAGTCAGGGAGATTTTATCGAATAAACTTTTTGGTTAATGCAACAGTATAATTTGGAAAAATTTATGCAAAACTAAAAGTTGCAAGATTCATGCAAAATTCAAAATCACATCGATAAAGATAAAGTAGGTTAAAGTAGACGTTTGAAGTGATATAGTCAGAGAAATTTTATCGAATAAACTTTTTGGTTAATGCAACAGTATCATTTGGAAAAATGTATGCAAAATTAAAAGTTATATACGAAATTTATGCAAAATCCAATATCACGTCGATGAAGATAAAGTAGGTTAAAGTATACGGTTGAAGAGATAATGTCTGATGGATTTTATCGAGTTAACGTTTTGAGTTTATGCAACAGTGTCATTTGGAAAAATGTATGCAAAATTAAAAGTTATATACGAAATTTATGCAAAATCCAATATCACGTCGATGAAGATAAAATAGGTTAAAGTATACGGTTGAAGAGATAATGTCTGGTGGATTTTATCGAGTTAACGTTTTGAGTTTATGCAACAGTGTCATTTGGAAAAATGTATGCAAAATTAAAAGTTATATACGAAATTTATGCAAAATCCAATATCACGTCGATGAAGATAAAATAGGTATCCGTTTGAAGTGATAAAGTCAGGGAGATTTTATCGAATAAACTTTTTGGTTAATGCAACAGTATAATTTGGAAAAATTTATGCAAAACTAAAAGTTGCAAAATTCATGCAAAATTCAAAATCACATCGATAAAGATAAAGTAGGTTAAAGCAGACGTTTGAAGTGATATAGTCAGAGAAATTTTATCGAATAAACTTTTTGGTTAATGCAACAGTATCATTTGGAAAAATGTATGCAAAATTCATGCAAAATTCAAAATTACGTCAATGAAAATAAAGTCACCTGAACTATACGTATAAAGTGATAAAGTCAGAGAGATTTGCTTACCTCAACTTTTTGCTGCGCGGCGCAGCATCACTTGGAAAAATATGCGCAAAATTGAGAATTACGTCGATGAAAATAAAGCATATACATGCGTATAAAGTGAAAAAAAGACGGAGACGTTTTAAGCGCCGTGTCTGCTTAGGTACAGAAGGGTACAGAATGAAGAACCGCAAATATCGCGTGGAACATTTGTCTCCACCGAGCGTGACACAGTGGTGGCTCGCAAAAGCGACGTGTCAGTGTCCGCAATAGCCCTCCGAAAGTCATGCGAGTGAAAGAGAGAAAGAAGCGTGCGATGCTTTCACTAACGGCCTTTAATTAGACGAAATTTGCGAGGCTAATTTGGCCACGTGCTGTACACACAGCTCGGAATCTCCTTCTCCTTCCTCCTCCTCTGTGCAACGTCATATCTCATCTTGGAGCACGTCTTCTCCCGGTGGAGTCGCTCAGACGTACGAGAGACGCGGAGGGACGGAGAAAATGCGAGAGAAAGAGAAAGACGCGGTGTCCGCAATTACTCAAGTCTGTCGCGCGAGCCGGTCGCTTTCTGCTTCGGATTAATTCGATCGAATAAAGTAAACGCTCGTGTTAGAGGTAAAGAGAGAAAGAGGAGCGTTGCCAGCAGCGTCTTGAGAGGAAAGCCTAATTATCCCGTGGATATACGTGACATTTCGGCTGTCTTACTTTTCTGGGCGACAACCCCACGTTCGTGATTGTCAGTTTGATTTTGCGCGCTCGCGAGCCAATTAGAAACCTTCCAATTGGGTCCTCCATCGTGGACATGCGCATTTGGGACTCTGACAATCTTTTATATTTACGATTGACATTTTCGAGATTTTCAAAAAACACACGCGACATTTTTTTCAGACTGACGTCGATCAAAATCTTGTCATTTAGTCCGTCAACGTAAAGATACACATTTCGTTGCGTATTTTTGCGAATTTCGCGATCGGAATTCGAGAGATCGAAGAACGAAAAAATGAAGAGGACAACATTTTTATCAAAAACTCGTACCGAGCGTATTATTCCGGATTTTTGAAAGTTACGATTATCGTTTGGAGATTTTTCTCAGTCGGCCGCAACCACTACGAAAAGACAACTGGAAAAACCAAAATTCAATCATCTCTCGAATTTCTCAATTTTTTTAACGCGATCTGTCAAAATGGAAGATTTACTTGAATTTTCAAAATCAATGACCCATTTTCGATGGATTATTCGTCAATGTTCTCGCAAATTTCTTCGCGTCGATAAGCACGCATGAGTAACTAGAAAAATAAAAAATAAAAACACTTTTCAAAATTTGTCCAAAAACGCAGTGCCATGACACGAAAAAAAACAGTCATAAATCAGGCAATCGTAATGAAAAAAATACGAATGACGAGTCGCGAGGATTCGGTCGAATTTGTACGCAGCGATAATTCTTTCCCCTAAATCTCGACGCTTCGTCGCAAAATTTGCAGAAAACATAGTCGTGAAAAAAAGCAGGCACGTATGTGACGAAAGCGTCGTTGAAAACTCGATTTTTCGGCATTCACCGCATTATGCCTCTCAATGATAATTCGGCTTTCATCCCCTCTGCCTTTTCGCCCCTTTTCCTCTTGTTTTGGCACTGGTCCACGCACATAGCCTGTCTAACCCGCCATTCAGCCCCGAAGCGTTGTTTTCACAACGCTTTCAAACTCTCTCGCGTCCCTCCCTCATCGTCTTTTCACCCTCCGCCGATATACTATATTCTCGCTGGAATGCGGTTCGTCTTTCGTCGTCCTTTTTACCACCCCATACATAAACGAGTCCTGAGGCATCTAACTCGATCGTAGAGAGCCTTAAGGACGCCTCGTATTATCCGTTTGAAACTTCACGTGCTCCTCGGAAATTCAATATATGCGGCCGCGATGTGCTTTCCTTCCATCTTTTCTCCCTTTTCTATCTTCTTTCCATCTTCCTTCCACCCTCGCTTAATCCTCTCGACCCACCCTCGCACTGACGACGAAATATTTATATATCGATGGGATTACCGCGATAATTTGGACTTACGTTGTATGGGTAGAACCGGTGACGTAAGTCGAGAATTTACGCACTTCCGGATGTGGAATCCTCTTATTTAATGCTATTTAAATTTTTTATTTATGTAATATTTAAATTTACAAAAGCTTAAAAAAAAAGTTTACGCAACATTTTGAAGAACGTTTATTTACTTTTATAATATCGAATAAATTCATTAATTTTTCGGGATAAACTTGGATATTTTCCGAGGCATTTGAGAATTTTCTCAAAAAATCACACATAAATGACTAAAAATCAAAATTCACTCGAATAAACGAAATTTCAAAACGATTTTTCTCGCGTATGGAGAGAAATCGGGTTTTCTTATTTTTTCTCCGAGGTTTTTTCAACACAATTTGTCGAGAATTTTACTTTAGGTACGACTGATTTTATTGCAGATTTTTATACCATCGTTAAGTATTCGCAATTCGCGTTTTATTTTGCTTTGGTTCAGAGTGACCCTTCCGATTAGCCTTAAATTTGAAAAAGGTTCGTATGGAGATTAGCAATAACGTAATTCCAATTTCATGCAACTCGCGGTATTACCGTGTAAAGGGACGATTTTTGTCTATCCTTTTTCGCGTACGAAGATTCTCTTATTGCGTTAGACGAGAGTGGCCCTCCCCGTAGAGCGAATACCGTCGCTCTTGAGGGTGCAAAAGCGATGCGAGACTCGTGGCACATTGGAACGTTTACGAACATTTCGCCAGAGGGGACAAACGCACAGCGGTAAGCGAGACGAAGTACAAAAGTACGAAAAAAAGGGAGAATAGATCACAGGAAGTTGAGAGGCAATACTCGTCCGTTTCTCGCGTTAAAAAAACGTTCAATTCGATTTGCGGGAAATGACAGATTAAAAATCTCAATTTTATTTCACAAGAAACCTGCCTGAGAAGATCCAGCCGGAGATTTGACAAAAAATTGTCGAATAACTATCGATTCGATCGATTAATCGTCGAACGGAAACGGTCAAATTTCACACATCGAGTTTTTTCACTTCGGGATGAAAATTTTCAGAAAAACAGAGCAAACCGACCAAGAACCAATGAGAGGGTATCGAAAAGCTTGCTTGTGCGTTCCCGCTTAAAAAAAACAGTTCAAAAGCCAAGAGTATCGATTTAATTCCGAAAGAAAATTCAAAAAAAGATCATCACAAAAATCGTCGAATATTTCGTCGATTCGATCGATCAATCGCGTCATCTTTGACCGGTTCCTTCGCCCGTCCATCAAGGAGAACTCGGTATACAAAAATTCTGTCAAGATTCCGAAAATCCCGGAATCTTGACATTTTCGAATATCCAAGAATTCACAGCTGTCGCCGCGAATCACGATGGCATATCGGTCCAAGAAATTCAATGCCGAGCTAAAATTCGCGTTGAATGCTGGCGCAAGGGAATTTCGAGAGCCACCCCCGAGGCATTTGTTCGTTCGTCCTTCAGCGAAATATATATTTATATACTCGTGTGTCTGCCGTGCTATGATTTTAGAAGCGAGAATTGAATCCTCTGTGAATTGCGAGATGAGATGCTGCGGTCGAGATAACCGCCAACCATGAACGCTCTTCTCTTCTGCTGTCAGTATCCTGCTCTCTTTCTCTCGGTATCTCTCTGTCTTTTATTACTCCTGTATTGTCCTTATACTCGCACCAACATGCAAGAGCATCAATGCACGAGCACATGCTTTTGCTTCCCATTTCACGGTGAGCATATGACCCTCTCTGGATTTCATCCGATTCCGACATCATTCGCTCTCGGAACAAAACATTATCAGGCAGACAGCGCAGCCATTGTACGAGGGTTCCCATTTCGTATCGTCCCATTTTATCCCCGCATACTCGCGCTTCCGTATTAATTGTATTAATCATGGAAATTACACATTCGATCGCCATTTAATTCAATCATCGCGCCAACGTTTTACGCCTCCCGTATACGAGAATCGTGACACTTACCCAAATTTTCCGAGTTCACCACGATGCGTGAAGCATCGTCATAAAACGAAAGACATGTATCAGGATTTTTTTTTAAACAAGAAACAAGTTTTGTCCTCATATTTATTCCTTAAATTGACCATCCTGTCATGCCACGCTTTTGTGTTGGTTAAAGGAATTTTGGAAAACGAACATTATGAAATTACGAATTTTTTTAATTGTATGAGAACGAGATGTTGGTAGAATCGAAATTGTGAATAAAAAAGTGGAAAATCACGGGGCCTATTTACGGAATTTATCGACAGTTAATCTCAAGAATATACCTTACCGGAAACGTCAGGAGACTAGATTAATTTAGCGACGTTCCGTTGGGCTTGCCGATTTTAATATTTTAAAACGGTAAGACGAGAATGCTTCGAGTTCATTAAACCAAAGGTATTATCCAAAATCGATATCCCCTCGATTAGCAATAACTTTGAAATAATTGTAGCTTCAACGATGTGCAGAAAAAAAAATGTTTTCACTAAATGATTACATTCAGCCACCAACTTGACGTAGAACCCTTAAATCGAGGGAAAAAATATATATTTTGACTTGCAGTTTTGTCTCGCTTAAAATAAAAAATATTTCATCCTACGTACGTCCATTACCGGACGAAAAAAAATGTAACTTAATTTTCGAATTGTTTTTACGGAAACGAAACATTGCGCCCTATCCATATTCGATTTTCTTATGTTAGTTTTTGGTGAACGAAATTGGGAAAAATCTGTGTCAAAAAATAGGAAAAGTTTTACGAATTTTTCTTCAAAATACGTACACGGTGGATGTAAATTGCTCCGGAGGGTAGTTGGATAAAATATTTTTTGATGACCATGTAAAATTCCAAGCCGAAACGTTGGAATGTTCGATTGAAATTAAATTCGCGTGAACCTCCTTAAAACGTGGGAAGAGAATTACCGTTGAAGGCTCATACAGATTGAGTAATGAAGTATGAAAGTCATGTTGGATGCACTGAGCTAAAGTGGGAAGCAATGTGGGGCCATGAAGCAAAGCCAAAACTGTGATTAATGAATGTCGTTCGTATCGCTTTTGTCATTCAAATGATTCGTTGCTTCTGCTTGTATCCATCTACGTGTGTTTTTCACTTGAAACCCCGGCGAATTTACGCCCCTGAGACGAAGATTGCTATATTGACTACAACCCCCTCCCCCACAAATACGATCTATATTATACATATGTATAGTACTTTAATAAAAAAAAGCAGCTCTGCTGCCAAGAAACTCCATTAGTCATAAGCCGAGAGCAGTCTGTAAAAGAAAACACGTAAAAAAAATGAATGAAATTTCATTTAGCCTCCAAAAAAAACATGATTAATTCATTTTTATATTGTTTAAATTGCCAAACGGTTTCGCTCGAACAATCAGGGTCTCCGGAAAGATATTTTCACCACATGAGAACACGAAATTCTGAAATTTGCCCGCAAAATTGCCATCAGTTGCTCGAATCTCGTAATTTATAAAACCATGAAATTTTATCGAATCCCAAAAGCTTTTTCCAAATCGAACGACAAAGCCACGATACAAGAGAGGATTATTTTCCATTTTTTCTGAATAAGAGATGTTTAAAATTGCGAACTTGAATCAGCGATAAGCTATATACAGCGTTCACGATGATTTTCCGGGATTGGGAGCAAAAATCAATTTTTTTTTAATTATTAAATATACCTTAAATTTAATTTAGAAAAATATGCTTTGTAATCGATAACGTTTATCCGTCCGAGCTATACTCCTGGAAGAATTTGGAGAAAATGGACCAAGAATTTCCCCGAAAAAGCCACAAGAAAATCATACTTTCACCCTCATTTTCCTCCAAATCATCGTTGCCAAGGTCGCGTTCGTATTCTCACACCCACCCTTCTGCTTCTCTTCATCCCCTTTGCGTTCCATCAGTTTGTACGCTTTTAACGATAGATGGCGCCACGCTAACCATTTCGTATCAGTATCGAGACTCTCGTCGGACAAGGGTGTATAAATTCACGAGAATCCCCCTCTGTTTCTCGCTGCATGTAGCGCATAGCGCAAACACAACCCCCGGATTGCGTTTGTATGTTTGTATACACACGAGAGAAAAGCTCGCGGCTCGTCGAACGGGGGCGTCCCAACGTTTTCGAGGCTGACGATCGATCCCTGAGCCCGGTTCTGGCGCGCGACCTACCGGCGTTATATTGTACCACTACGAACGACGGAGGGGTGGAAATGAAATTCGCAAAGTCCCGTCTTGTCGTCTCCGGGGGGCGATTCGGCGCCAGGGTGTGCGCACGACGGACACGGATCAGGGAGGGGTTGGTCGGTAGTGGGCTACCCTTGCCAAGAACGAGGGAGATACGTCTCGTCGATGGGGAAACAACGAAAAGTCGAGGTTAGCGGATAGTCCTTCGGGGACGTTACGAAAAGGACCGGCGACTTTCTTACCGCGATCTTTAATACGAAAATCGCGACTGTTTTAATTAGCCTAATACAATAAGAAACGTACAAATAATAATAACGATAAATAACGAGGGTGGAAGTTAAGCAACATTTTATAAACGACGAGAGTGTTTGAAAACAAAGGGGCAAGTGCCGAGGCTCAAGACTGTGACAACAAGAACGGGATTCCCCGTTGAAAACGACATGGGGGTGGTTTTTTCATCGCTCTTTTAATCCGTGCCTGATTATCCCTAATTTTTGCAACGTCCGCTTGATGAATTCAGCCCTTTTTTCCTCTCCGAAGGCCGCTTCCCGTGGTGAGCAAGCATGTTAGAGGATATTTTTTTATCCCCCGGACATTGGGATCAAAGGATAGACTTTTTTTCGGATCTCGCAAGGGATGATACGATAATGAGAGAGAACGAACCCGCGGCCTGATGATTCCCATCGAACAGTGAAAAAAAAAGATGCTTATTTTATGGGGAACGGATGCCACGGTATACGGATGAGTATGGATGGAAGAAATGTAGCATCGTAGTGTCTATTTTTTTTTGGGGACACGATGGAGGGTGGCTATTTCGTGCGTGTTTATATATGTGGTGCAGGGGTAAATGAGAAAGGGGAACGACAAGTCGTTTGATGTATAAGAGCAGAGAGCAAAGTGGCTCGGTCGAAAATACGAAGGAACAAGGTATTGCTTCAACAACATTGATTATTTTTCCTTTTTTTTTTTGTCAACGATTACGTTAAACTCTAATTTTCAGTATTTATACATGGAGATCGTGGAACAGGTTTACAGCGTTGGGTTTTTTTTTGTTGCATTAGAATGATTTAATTGGTCGATAAAATGCATTTTATTTCGAGAGTGATTTGAACAAATGAAAAATCATTTATTTGTATCGTAAATTAATGGATAAATTTGGTAAGCGGAAGGGATGAGAGGGTTTTTTTTCGCCGAAGATTTGTATTGGCTAGTACTCGGGGTTAACGTCCTGAGCAATGTCATTTTTCCAACTGCCAGACTCGAACGTATATAGACTCTGTGTTTCTTGTATAGGAACATGTATAAATGTACGAGCTGCACACGATGTAAATTCAACAATTTCGCACTTTCTCGATTGCACCATGTCAAGCCAGAATAAATGTGCATTAGGGTGTTTCATTGTTAGCCAACGTGTTTTTCTGTTTTGGTCTGTTATAAAAGTAATATTTCATGTTTTAAAAATAATTTTCAGTTGCTAAAAACGATTTCAGCTCAATAACGGACTTGGCTAATTGGAAAATTAAATTTTCTATTCAAATGACATTGAAAAAAAAAATTGTTTCCCTTCCAGATCATTTTTCCTCCTCCACTCCATTTCCATATGATTCTTTAAAGTCACAAAGCTCCTAAGAGGTATACTTGGATAAAAATTTGAATAAAGTCGCTTTTTCGTGTTATAAAACTTATTTTTATAAGAAACTGTATTAAAAGACAGTCTCATATTTGAATTTACCTTTGAATAAAGAAATGTCTTTGGTGAGAATGTTTTTTATACAATGTGACACGAGTTTCTTAATTTGGACGAAAGAAGGAAGTTTCGCCTGAAAATAAAACACCCTAATATGCATCCTGTCTATTTTATTCGAGATATAAAATACAATGATGTAGTGCGCAACGTCTTCAAAGTTTAAACAGTCCGTTTGATATGTATCTTAGGCTCTTAATGTGTTTCGTTCGATATACACAGTATGCTGCACATCTTTAAAGATTATTCAATGATAAGTTGTTCGAATTGCGTACGATTGTCGAGATCAAATTGTCCGATACAAGGATCACCATGGCAAAGGGACGCTAAAAAAAATGGATTATAAATCGCAGTTGCAATAAATTAGCATTTCCATTCCTTCGCGTTCGGAGTCGTTTTCATTTCTCAGCAGCATAGAGATCAAATAACAATTTATTATTCCAACGACAAATTATTATTAAAATATGCAATTTTTCAATTAGGCAAAAACATGACAACGTCCTGAAGTTCAATAATGTCGATATTGAATTTTTTTTTTTTTAAATGGCATCCTTTTAAAACAAGAAGATCAAATTGTCTGATATATGACAACAAAATTCATCGAAAAAAAAAATGTTTAGCGCCTATTTTTGGAAAAGTCGCTAAAGTAAAGAATTCTCAAATAGTTTTTCGGTGCATGAGTTTGGTAGATGGAAGATATTTTGACGTGGTAATATTTTGGAACTGAAGTTTAATGGATTTTTCATCTGTACGAATTGAGCTCTATTCTCTCAGAAATATTATGCATTTGAGATATTTTGGAACAGAGATATGTGAGGTCAAACTTGATTGAGATTAAGGTAATTCAGAAGAGCTATTTTTGAGACAACGAAATGAAAATCAGAGTCTCTGTCCTGAAAAAAACGCTCCGTAACTAGAAAATCCAGAAATTCGGCAGTTTCTCAACGAGTCGAAAACGTTATTTTTCTCAAAAGTGCAAAGTTCATTGACACATCAGAGCACGTGTTTTTTTTTTCAATCCGAGCCAAACCGAGGAAAATAGAAAGCAAGAAATTCCGATTTTTCGGAATGTTCGTAATTTTTGGGTTATTCGGTACTTTATCGTGCGATTCAAACTCCTAAAATTCCGTATCATTGTAATTTCCCCGTTTTTCGATAAAATCGTTTGTCCCAAAGCGAGAATTTCAGATTTTTCGTCATTTCATTGGCGTGTTCGTGACACGCTCAATTACCAAAAAATCCAGAAACTCGACAAATTCTCATTAAGTTGGAAAATAATGATGTCAAAACGAGAAAACTTTTTTCGTCGAAACATATTGAATGTAGCTTCAATTCGAGCCGAGCGAGAGAAGATAAAAAGTCGATGGAGCTTGCAAATTGTTGGCAATAAAAATAAAGGTAGTATATACGAGGATACTTTCCATCAAAGCTTCGCAGAGAGTCACGAATGCAAAGAAATAATGGTAAAAAGAGGAAAAAGCGTGGTACGACGAGAGTCGAAGGACGCGAACAGCTTCAGACGTCCATTCCATCCCTGCACCAAGACTCTCATCTTTTTCGCTGTTTTTTTTTCTCGCTTTTCTTTTGCATCATTCGCTCGACATAACAAAAGATATTCCGTCGGGCGAATGTCCGGTACTCGTGTAAAGTCCCCGGAGAGCCGCGAATCTCGGCAGACGTCAATTTTTCTCAGTTACACAAAAAAGAATCGATAACAGACAAGACAGAGATGAGTTTTTAAGCGAATCGAGACGGCATTCACGAGTTAACGACCATTGAACGGACAATTTTCGAAATTCCCAGCTTCCATCGAGGCAATCGATCGTAGATAAGCTCCAGAAAAATGCAATCGCGAGAGAGGGACTATTTTTCAAAAAAAATAGACTATATTCCTTTGCAAATTCCCTCGTCGAGATCGAATTATTGATCCCCTCTAAAATTTTCAAAGCAAAGTTCGTTCAGTCCCCAGCAATGACGTTGAAGTCTGCATCGTTGGAACACAACGTTCGTACGATGAATTTTTGTTGTCGTCGGCATCGTGCGGTATTGCAGCAAGTTTTTTCGCAATTCCAAAAACCATTACGGAAGCAAAAAGTTTTTTTTTTCATACTTCCGATAGGCCGAGCTCAATGTGTCGTCGGATAAAAAAGTGTTTTTAAACTTGACGGCTTGAAATTTCTTTCCCGATCTACCTGTAAATGATCGACATTGCGTTATTTACCGTCGTGGCTTTCGACAAAAATTCAATGATCAATTGGTGTAACTCTTCATGTTTCATTACAAAGGTACACGATCTTTTTTCACTCCACAATTATGAGGCTCGGTACACCAATTATTCTTTTCGATACTTTTTTCATAGAATTCAATTTATCGCCCGAATTAATCGATAAATGTTTCATGCGAACGCCGGGTGTCTTTCATTTGATTCTTTTAGGTACGTGGGTGGCTCGAGGCGAGAATTATCAGGTGTGAAGGAGCTCGGAAGCTCGGGCTCGAGGAGAGTGCAGAAAAGAACGTCGGCGAGCTCGAGGGATGTCGGTGGCTGCGGGGCAGGACTCTTAGGTGGCTGCAGCGGTGGCAACGACGAACTGGCAGAGCTCACGATCGAGGACCTGGCCTCCATTCCGGTTGGCCATCATTCATCCGCCCACGGACATCCCTCTCATCACAAGGTATTTTATTTTCATCACTGATCAATCGATTACCAAAATGAGACCCAAAGTTTAGCCAAGTTTAATCCTGATCGGATTCCTTTCGATCTTAAAATCGACGAGTACTTCGCGCAGTGACTCGCAAAAACGTTAATTTACTCTATTCAATCTCATTGCTCGCGATGCGCTCTTACGAGGCTCAATTATCGTCGATGAATCTGTTCCAAACGACCGTGCATTCTTCTAATACACTTTTACACATAAGAGAAACGAAATAATAACTCTGCACTAAAATGTTCATTGATTCGAACGTCGAGAGTTAATCATCCTCAGACGAGTGCGTCGCCGAACGTAACAAGCGCATCGTGCGAGAAACAGTAGGCGAAAAGAGCGTAGGGACGTCGGGACCCTGGAATGAGATTCGTCATTGCGATTCAGTCGAGTTCCTTTACCCCTTTGCTGCAACACTCCACCCTTTCTTCCACGGTAGACTCTGTCATTATCCAAAGCTACGTCACGATATACTCGCTGTTCGGTTTGGTACAATTTGCCCTGGGTTGAACCGGTTGGAGGGGGAAAAAAGAACGTTAAAAACCGTGCAGCGCTCGCGCAACATACAAACTTTTGTGTCAGCTGTTGCGTCGTTGCAGCTGCACCCATCGCGAACGTCCGAAAAAAATGCTCGTACATCGGGTGTTTCAGAACTCGATGCCGATAATGGCGTCACATTCGCGGCGAAATTCCGAGACGAAAAGTATTTTGTTGTTTTTGCATACGATCGAATCCTGACGAGTTATTAATTGCCAAAGTTCGGACCAATCAGGCGCGCCGCGTGAGGGCCCGCGCGCGTCCTATTGGCCGAACTGTATTCACCGATAACTCGGCGAGGATTCGTCGGAGCAAAAAGTGCTAGAGGGCTTTTCGACTTGAAATTTCGTCCTCTATTCTGGTCTCAATTTTTGACACTCGATTCTGGGAGAGCCTGTATATGCACCACTCGAAAAATCATTCCCTTCGCGTTCGTGCGAATAAAAGTGTGTGTTGAGGTACGGTTTGCTTCAAGGGCTGCGTTTTATTTTCACCCTGAAGGTCCGAAGGAACCCATACGGTGTAATATACTTTGTCGTTTTTAGTTCAATGGCGGAATGCTTCGAGCTGTTGGTGATTGAATGGAAAATCAATTATCGAGCCCGCGAGTAATGGTGGTGTTTTTTTTCGCATTTAGAGTCAGTCTGGCTTGGATTTATTCCTCATCGCGTTAAATAATATTTCTTATCGAGGAAATTACGGTTTTTGTTTTTATCCACATCAGAGTTTTTTTATCCCCCCATCCGATTTTTCGTTAACGGAATTTCTAAAATGACTTTCCATTGCGACGTATCATTTTATGGAAACTTTGGAATTAATCGAAAAGCGGTCAAAGAGTGTAAGATCATCGCAAAAATGAAACAGGAATCAACAATTTTATTAATCAAAATGGCGTTCGCGAAATATTTAAGAAAGCTTCTTTCGTGGCTGAGACATCACGAGATTCTGTCTTTTTTTGAAAATTCTAAAAAAAAATTCAAAAACGACCAAAAAGACGTGACAAGATTCGTGATTTGCAAACATCGATCGGTTCGTGTCGCATGAAACGTAAAATATGAATCATGACCGGAGTAATATTTTTAAATATCGCTTCTCGATGATTTTTTGAATGAACTTTTATTATCAAAAATTATTGTGCCAATGGCTTCTGAAAAATGCTTGAAATTCTCGTTAAATCTCATTTTTGCTTCGGTTCTAGAGCCAGAATGTGATTAATAATAAGCGAAGTTGCATGACGAATCGAGTTTCAATGGAATAATTATCGGAACCTTTTGAAACTCGATCGAACTACGATCGATCTCGCAATTTACCTTCCTTTTGAAAATGGCAAATTCGGTTGCGCGAAGACGCCAATGCACACTAATGACGATGCAAGGGTCACTGAATAAAAAGCCTGACGGAAGGCGGAAAGACCAGCGAGAGAGAGAAATCGATAAAAAAAAAGCTAGAACACTGTACTGAAAGTAGACGTTTCATTAGTCCTCCACTTGAAATTTCCTGCGGGGCAAATTCTAGTTTCTCGCTCCACCTGGCTTCGCTTGTTCGCGGTCCCGTATATCTCTAACTCTCTCCCTTGAAGACGTGTTTCTACTCGTGTAATCACGATGGCACTTCTAATTCTGATGAATATACGCCGCTGACTCTCGAAAAACCAAAGTACACGTGAGAATACTCGAGAAAATAATTAACAAAAAGTGATCGTGTGGATAATTTTTTTTTCGAGCCGCAAGCTCTTTTTTTAACGTTTAAGGTAGTTGACATGGATCGAAAAGTACTTGAATACTTTTAGGCTTAGAATTTCATCCTGTATTCAGGCTAAAATGATTTTGAGACACCTTGTATTATCTCGGACGAATTTATTTTATCTTTCATCTCAGCTGCTGTCGTGACAGCAACGGCAGTCTGATTAAAATTTTAGAATAAGTGGTGAAATTATAACGAGACCGAAAAAGAATTCGGTACGTGTTTTCCTGGTTTATCATCAAATTGGTGGGGGGTACATTGTCGATGTAAAGAATTACAATTTATTTATTATTTGGTCCACTTTATAAAGGTGAAAATCGATCGCGAATTGTGTTTTAAGGGGATTCTTGCTCTTCCCCGTCCTCCGGTACCAGCAGGAGATGCTCCATTTTCTTTGCAAGGTGACTTGCTGCCATTTCATGGCTGCTTTTTCATTCTTTTTTCTACAACAAATTCTCCATCGATGTAATTTAACAGTCGTTTTTTGTAACGCAAAAACCAATTCAAAAATCGACTGATCTGACAATGAATTTTCATAAAAATTCGTGGGCTGACTCGCCCACAAATGAATAAATATTATTTCGCTCCGTTTTGTTGCTCCCTACACGCGCTTTCTACTGATTTCTACATCTTTCTTTCTTTTCTCTTGTTTCCGACTCATTTACCTCGTGTCTCTGGAGAGTCGAGCCCTTTAGACTCTACCCTGGCGGGTTCTTTAATGCCGTCAGAATACCAAAGCAGAGTCAAAGTAGAGTCAAGATCTCCCCAGCTTCCCACACACACACACACACACATGTATTATGTAGTTGAGAGAAACCTGTGGATATTTTCAAGCTTTTGACCCTCTTTTACTCGTTGTATATTTACGAGAAAAACACGTCCAGTGCAATCAATGATGATACATCGAATTAACGTAGAAAAAGGAAGATAATGTTTGAGACCAAAACATCAAGATGAAGATGTCGACGAAACTACAAACAAAAGAAATCCAAAAAAGAAAAATCATATTGCAAATTCGAATTGAATACTTAATGGCACAAATTATTCACGGAAATATGAATCGCTCGAGACAATTTGCAATCTTTCTACATAATACTACCGATAACAACTTTTTATCGTTACTCAAAGTCATGAAAAATATCGAAACTGTCAGGTGACATCGGGGTAAAAAAAATTTGAAAAAATACGAAAATTGTCTCTCGGTGTGCATTTTTTTGGTGTTATAATAAAATAAAGTCATTGAACGGACGGTTATGCATGAATGATGCAAGTATGTGCATAAAACCACTCGAGTTTCTCCGATGCATAATTTCAAGAAGCGTCGCTTTTAAAAATCTCTCGAGAATAAAAAACAGCAACGTCTCCCCGCCCCTGGCATCACTTGTGGTAATACCCCACCGGTATTTACTATGACCGCACTTTTTTTCCCTCTAATACTCCCCTTTGGACCATCATCGCAATTGCACCAACGTCGCAACCCTTAGATTCGCTTCATTTAAATACTGTTTATATATATGTATTTTTTTCAATATTTTACTGTCTTTTTTGTCGGTTCTTTGATTGCTCGGTGATTGCAGGATACATCACAGAAAAAATGTATGCACTTTATCCAGTGTCGCTGGAGGGTTTTTTTTTATTGCCGCATTTACAGACGAGTATCGATTCGCGGAATGTATCGATTGCTGAAAATAAAACTACAGGTTGCAATAAAGGATTTCTGAGACGATTGAAAGTCATATAATATTGAATCAAGTATAGTTAAGCAATTTCCAATCTCTCAAGCTGCAAGTAGCGATCGTTCAAAGAAATTTGAAGGAAAACGTGTACACTCTTTAATCTCACAACTATAAGGGTGTGTGGCAAGCATTATTCCAGCAAGAATGGAGTACGAGGCAAAGAGAAACGAAACAACTGAATTTTCGAGCCTCTTGATCGTCGAAAAAAAATTAACCATTACTTTCATTACCAAAAATTATGCGTATCATATTTGTTTAAATTATTTCATAATTATCGAGAATTTTAAGCCCCAATTAGCTTCAAAATAATTGCGTGCCTACAAGCGTAAGATAAAAAATCGTTAAACGAGTGCATCACGGATCGAGAAAAAAAAAGATTAATTTTCATTTTCATTTTTGACGGTAACGAGGCTCGTGTCGATATTTCCCGAAAGAAAACGTTTATGATTTTTTTTTCACAAAAACTAGACGCTGAATCCGTAAAATACTTCCGGTAGTTGTGTGATACATTTTTTCTATGACAGTGTAAAATTTCAAGACCCGAGATTCGCGCGAACCACCTTAAGGAAGACCCGAGTGTTCACGACCGTGTTATGGCTTCGAAATTCCATATTGTATATTCCGTGAGAGCTGCATAACACGATGCATGATGGAAAATCTTCCACTCGCTCGCCTCCGAGTTATGCTCCTCGGGGTCATACAAGGTCGCTTCGAACAAGATCGATTTATCTATTTATTGGCTCTTATTAGCACATTTATTTGTTATACGCCCCCTCCTTCTCTTTATTTCCCTGCAGTTTGCCGTTAATAATAATAAATCCACTAGCCAACACGAACAACAGCTCAGCAGGAATTTTTATTCCCTGCCATATTGGCCTCGTCGTTGTATATTTATTTCATGACTCTATCGAGCTTCCATCCTCCACGCAATGGACTTTTGGAGTCGAATCTCGTCGGAAGACACTCTCTGTTTTCAGTCTCTGTTTTCTTTCATTTTCCTCATCAGCTTTGCCAACTGTCTCAGCCGAGCGTCTTTTCCTCTACGTCCATCTCCGAGGATTCTTTTCCAGAACACAACGCGAACAAAGTAATCCACTTTGGGTAATCCCTGCCCTATCCATTATCGCTCCACACCTAAAACCCGAGATTTACGATTTTTTTTCCCTCGAAACTTCCTCCTCGAACATAAGCTTGCTCATTCATCGTGTTGGGCTAATTGAATGATTCGAAAATTTACCGTCGATACCCAAAATCATATAAATCGAAAATCGATACACGATATATAATTTATTATCGAAAATTTATCGTCAATATCCATAATTAAATAAATCGATCCACAATTTATTTATTATGGAGAATAAATCATCAATTTTTCAGATCCTTTTGCCTTGGCGATGTTATAAAATGTAATTAAATAACCGACAACGCGAGAGACATCGAGCACGTTAAATTAAATAACAAAAACATCAAAGGATCATAAACAATTCGTTGAAATGTGAAAATCAACGTTATCGTATTTTGGAGTATTTTTCTGCAAAACTCTGAAAAAAATAGCCGACTTTCAATGATTTCTCACAACCGAAAATTGACAATTTTCCGATACTATATTATTATTGACAGTCGACGCAAACATCTTTGATAATATCGATTTTTTTTCAAATTCGTGTAACTCAAAGACGAGTCCTTAAAATACTCACCGTTTCGCAGCTTTTCTGCTCTCGATCGTACAGACAAAATATATTCCTGAGGGAACATTCAATTATCAAAAAAAAAATCTCCCCCTTGGAAATGACAGATTGCGCGGAGAGAGAAAAACGTCAAAACGGATGTCTCAGAAAAAAAATCCATTAAATATCCCGGGTACCGAGCGCAGTGTTCGGTACCACTGCGGAGGAGCTCTTTTTACCGGGCCATAGGGGTAGCAGTAGCTTTTTTTTTCATGCCCTCGATACCGAATAAACTAGCCCGTTGTATCTGGTTCCTGAATAGTATACTGTTTTAAAATGGTTTTTGAGTGGGGGAGTACACGACCGGTGAGCAATGGATCGTCGACCCTCGAACGTCAGTCGACGCGTAACGTTCGAGCGGTTCGCTTCGACAATACACGAACAAAAATATGCGTCGAGTTTGAAAAGGAATAAAAGAATAAAAAGAAAAAAGCCCGCTTAAATTCGGTTATTTCCGGTGCCCTTTAAAAAATACGAGTGCGCCCTTTCGATTTATCCAACGAATAATTCATGAAAGTAGCAACAAATTGTGACAAAACGTCGTGAGAATCGTTGCACGAGAATTGAATTCTCGATTGAAAAACAAAAACAGTTCTACGAGCTACTTTTCTTCATCAAATTTTCCCGCCCCCCTTTTCGGGGTTGTTTTTTCTTTTCGTCTTTTCATCGCGAGCTGATTTATCGCGCGTCGATTTATCGTTTCCAACAAAAACAAATAGAGGAAAAAAAAATCATCTCTTCGAAACGCGATGGAATAACCGAGGTGCATAAAACTTTAAGTGAAATTGACAGAGTGAAGAAAATAGGGAGAAAGTCATTTGTCCGGTGAAGCGCGTATTAAAAAATTCACGAGCAGCTCACGTGCCTCCGCGGAACACACCGTGGAGGCGAGGTCGATGCCCTCCATCTTATAGAATTTTCCAACCCCTCGCAAGCAACAAAAACCCTCTTTTGCTCTTTTGTATCGACGTCTTCGCGTATTATGCAACCCTCTTTTTTTGCGATTCTTTGATCTCATTTTTTTTTCTACGTTTTCGTGAAATATCGGCAATTCGCGATAAAACAGTGGGAATATATGAATAATTTTCCGATAAAACCATTTCGAACGGTGTTTTTCGGAATTGCTGTGAAAAAGTGAATTTTCAGCAAATGCCAGTCGCTATGAATTCAAACGGGAGGCAAAAAATTACGCGCCTTTAATATCGAAATTAGCGCATAACGTTCGAAAGTTCCGCAAAACGGGAAAATGGTGAGTTGATAAATTTGGAGTCGAATTACGAAAATCTGATGAAACAAAAAGCCTCCAATGATCTGTACCGCGTTTGCTGCAGCTTTCTCCGAAATATCTCTTGAAATATTGATTTAAGAGATTTTTTCTTCATACAAAAAACATAGCCTTTGAAGTGCTTTACAAAAAAGATTCTATAGAAAATGGTCGTAGATGCGGTATTTTAGCAGCTGTATACTCGAACCCTTAAAATATTTTCGCATTTTACAAATAATCAATGTCCTCTTGAAAAGTTGACGTTTTAAGGGGTGTCCATTTTTCGAATTTGAAACAAACGTACGTCGATTGATAAAGGAGTAAGAACGAAGCACCGAAGCAACTTTTTCGATGCCGAAATATTTTTCAAAAAAACCGTACGGTCTGACAAAGGAGGCGCGCATCTTCCACAATGGAAAAACGAGAAGAAAAAATGAAAAATCCGCTGACAGATCGCTGGTACAGTTACGTGGCTCCGAAGAGCATGACACACGCGCTTCTGTGAAAAGTTTGATTATTTTTATGGAACGACGTGCGCTTTTAGTCTTCAAAGATGTGAGACGCGGTGGCAAATGTATTTATTATTTCACCTCGCGCAAAGAATTGTACATGCAGAAGTGTAAGGCCGATGCTGTCTCTTGTTCTCGTGGTTTGAAATAAATTTCAACGAAGTGGATATATCGAGATGATTTAAGATGGAATCCTCACCGAAGAAAGGCCTGTTTGAAATTTCCTCTTCCGTTTTACGAGCGCACGAACGAAGAAAAGATTTTAAAAAAAGTAACGGGTGTTTTTTGAGTTTCTGGATCATCGCGAGTGCGATTCTTTACTCCATTTCGTATCAAACGATACCCCGGAGGTGTGATCTCATCAAAAACAAGAAATGAAAGAATTTTCGGGCAATCGGACGAGAAAAATCGGCGACAATTTTTAACGGACGAGAAATATCTCCCGAGGAATGAGGAAGCTTTGAATTTTTTAACTTGTTCTCGAGAGTATGTTTGCGTTACTTCCGCTCGAATCTTCCTCAAGAGGAAAAAAAACAAACTCCGAATAACAGCGTTCGAAAAGATAAATAATAACACGACATCGAGTGTTTCGCGATATATTTATGGAAAAATGAAAAATAATATAAAATTGGAAAATAAAGGCGGTAAATATTTAAGAAATTATCGATGAGTGTGAGAATGAGAGAGAGGGAGAGAGAGAAGATGACCACAGACGAAAAACAAAGCGGGCCAGAACGGTAGCGGAGCTGAACCAGCTCGAACCGTTCCAACCCCCATGAGTCACTGCTTATAGCGATCCAACGTACACAAATGCATACGTACATGCACACGAACACGCTGAACCAGTGGGAACCTCGAGTGAGACGAGAACACACACACACACGCGCGATGGTCGAAGCTAACGCAAAAAACGAGATAGAAATTTATATAGTGAGGGCACTCCCACCCTAAAATGGGATCAGGCTCTACCCTCTGTGTATACAATACACATACAGGCATATAAAAATATGTACCTATATAACGCGACTCTGAATCATGCCCTTTAGGATACAGGATGGTCTCACTGGAGCCTCTCGTGCTGGGCAATCGATATTTTATTTATGCATCGCCCGATATTAGCAGCACGAAACTAAACATTTTTTTAAGGGTGTATTCTACAAGCATCGTTCCAGCAAAATTGAGATAGAATTAGAATTTTGGAATTAAAAGTCCAAAGGACCTTTAGGCGTTGTCAAACTTTGGATACGTTCATTATTGCCATGTTGTTCGTTTGGCAATCGGCTGTTGTAAGAGATGAAAGTGTAGAAATTGTTCCACGAGAAAAACGTACGAGCAATAAATAAAAAGATTTTATCTGTCCTTTAGGAGCTTTTGAGGTTTCGGAAAAATCCTATTTCGAGTGTTTGGGGATAAACGATTTTTTTTATATTTGTTCGGTAGATGAATCGTATCCAAAATAATCGTGAAAATCAACCAAGAATAATCATTACATTGATTTGATAGAAATATCGACGTAGCTTCAAAGTGTAATTAAATGTGCGAGGTTATCGCTTAAAAATAGAATAAATTCGATCGCGAGAAGAACGCAAGACGAACGAATATTCCCATTTGAGTTTTCGAGTGTTTAGGGATAAACGATTTTTTTATATCTCTTCTGTAGATTAATCGTATCCAAAATAATCGTGAAAATAAACCAAGAATAATCCTTACATTGATTTGATAGAAATATCAACGTAGCTTCAAAGTGTAATTAAATGTGCCAGGTAGAAGCTTAACGCAAGACGAACGAATATTCCCATTTGAGTTTCCCAGTGTTTAGGGATAAACGATTTTTTTTATATCTCTTCTGTAGATTAATCGTATCCAAAATAATCTTGAAAATAAACCAAGAATAATCATCACATTGATTTGATAGAAATATCAATGTAGCTTCAAAGTGTAATTAAATGTGCGAGGTTATAGCTTAAAAATAGAATAAATTCGATCGCGAGAAGAACGCAGGACGATCGAATATTCCCATTTGAGTTTTCGAGTGTTTAGGGATAAACGATTTTTTAAATATTTCTTCTGTAGATGAATCGTATCCAAAATAATCTTGAAAATAAACCAAGAATAATCATCACATTGATTTGATAGAAATATCAATGTAGCTTTAAAGTGTAATTAAATGTGCGAGGTTATAGCTTAAAAATAGAATAAATTCGATCGCGAGAAGAACGCAAGACGAACGAATATTCCCATTTGAGTTTTCGAGTGTTTAGGGATAAACGATTTTTTTTATATCTCTTCTGTAGATTAATCGTATCCAAAATAATCGTGAAAATAAACCAAGAATAATCCTTACATTGATTTGATAGAAATATCAACGTAGCTTCAAAGTGTAATTAAATGTGCCAGGTAGAAGCTTAAAAATAGAATAAATTCGATCGCGAGAAGAACGCAAGACGAACGAATATTCCCATTTGAGTTTTCCAGTGTTTAGGGATGAACGATTTTTTTTATATCTCTTCTGTAGATTAATCGTATCCAAAATAATCTTGAAAATAAACCAAGAATAATCATCACATTGATTTGATAGAAATATCAATGTAGCTTTAAAGTGTAATTAAATGTGCGAGGTTATAGCTTGAAAATAGAATAAATTCGATCGCGAGAAGAACGCAGGACGAACGAATATTCCCATTCGAGTTTTCGAGTGTTTAGGGATAAACGATTTTTTTTATATCTCTTTGGTAGATGAATCGTATCCAAAATAATCGTGAAAATAAACCAAGAATAATCATCACATTGATTTGATAGAAATATCAATGTAGCTTTAAAGTGTAATTAAATGTGCGAGGTTATAGCTTAAAAATAGAATAAATTCGATCGCGAGAAGAACGCAGGACGATCGAATATTCCCATTTGATATTTTTCTTCGTCTCTCCATTGTCCACTTTCCTCTCAAATGAAATGAAAATCGTCGAGTGGACGGTTGAAAATAATTCCGAAACGAAATTACGAGGAAAAAAGAAAAATCGCCTGCGGTGCAAAATATTATATCGACGTTTTATTTTTTATTTATTTTTTTTCCATCAATAGAGGGTGCCGGGTGGAGGGGGTGCGGTTGTGGGGGGTGGCGTCGGCAGTGGCTCGGCCACCCCCCAAGGGACACAACAGGTGTACCGTGTGGTGACGTCACGCCATCCCGGAAGCGGACATCATTCGCACGTTAAGAAATCCGACAGTTCTCAGCAGACGGAAAACTCGGCCTTTAAACATCAGCAGCAGCAGCAGCAGCAGCAGCAACAACAGCAGAGTGTCAATTGTTCGCCAAACAGCAACTCGAACAGTCAGCAATGGAAGAAATACATCGAAGCTGGGGCAGCAAGGGACAGGGAAAAGGAGGTCGTACCTTCGAGTCCTAGTCCTTCGAGACGATCGCAGGTTAGTGCGAAAAAAAAGAGAATACACTCGAAAAAAGTAAAAAAAAAAACGTGTCAATATCAATATAAAAAATTATCAATATTTTTTTTCCTCTTGATATAATGGAAATTGCTCGGCACCTCGAGAAACACCGATACGAATACGAGAAAAACTTTGCATTTAAATAAACAAGTCCCACTTCGCAATTTTTTATTTTCCATTAAAATAACACGAGAAAAATTGTTTTTAAACCTTGGAATTTTACAAGCTTGGGAAAAATTCTATGGTATATTTTTTTAGGAAATTTGATCTACAAAAAAGCTCTCTCGTGTTTAATCGATGTCACTTGTGTCGATTTTAATTTTTTTTTTCAATTATTGTGGTAAAAAATAC
Organism: Heteropelma amictum; assembly: GCA_959613375.1. Lineage (NCBI taxonomy): Eukaryota > Metazoa > Arthropoda > Insecta > Hymenoptera > Ichneumonidae > Heteropelma > Heteropelma amictum. The sequence goes on along the minus strand of OY390726.1, from coordinate 3,321,722 downwards.
ACTTGCATTTTAAAAGCGTCGAAATGGTTCTGTCAAATCGATGCATCCGTGATAAATGTTGACTCTGGATGAAACACTCCGCTCTCCAACACTCAATATTCTTTTAAAATGGTATCTGACGAATATGTACCTTTTTCGCGTTCTGACATTTTTTAATAATCGCCAATTAATCCAAAGCTAGTTTTCATCACTGTCACATTGATGTGACAGGAATAATCGAATAATGTCAAAATGCAATTCCCCATTTTTTAGCGTAACAATTCAAAAAAAATCGAAATCCATATAAATAAAACTGTTGCATCTCGCAAATGGTCCATTTATCGATGAGACACGAGAGATCGTTTTTGTAGAGTACGAAATTTTCTGTCAAAGTACATGACAGAATTTTTCCTCAGCTGAATGATCAAATCGGTGTTTTCGTCGATTATTTTCGCATTTATTTACGTTAATTCAAATTCTCTCGGTAATATTTCGCGAAATAAAAATCAACAATTTTTTTCCAAATCGTTTTACTCCAGTATGAAACAATTTTGCTGAGAAAAACCTTTTCGTCTCCTGAGTACTCTTTATTTTTTCAAAATTCTTTTTTCAAAGTACCGCAAATTTTTTCAATAAAACAATGCCGAAAATATCGAACAGGAGAAACACCGAAAGCAAGCCATGGCCGAATACGTGAACGGGGAAAAGCCGCAAAAGGTTTCGTCAGGGACATCGACGAGCAGCGGCAGCAGCAGCAAGGTCAGAGTGCCATTGAGCTTCGGTTACGTCAAGAGACACAGTGCTGGTACCAGTCCGAGTCCGAACGGCGTCCAAAATGGCGGTAAAGATCCGACGAGAACGGCGCAAGTCAGTGCCGTTCCCCGAACAAAGGTAAAACATGACGAAATTAAGAAAAAAAATAAGAAAATAATCATAAAAAAGCTCAAGAATATACGAAACCCATAATCCCAACAAAACCAAAGTAGAATGAGAATTTCGTGTACTTGACGATGCTACAAAATCCCGAAAAAAAATCAATCGTCCGTAAGATACCGAGTACAATAATTTTTAATAATAACGATATGCGAAAGTTATCAACAAATTCAAAAATATAAAAAAATCTCAAAGTAAACCGTGAACTTCTTTCCTTCGCGCTCTAAATCAATTCTCTCTAAACGAAACCGCCAAATGGATCGGAAATTTCTAAAAATTAACGAGAAACCTTTAATCCACAAAAAAAAATCAAAATAAAAAAAGAATTTCTTAATGCCGAGTGAATTTTGAAAAAACCGAAGTAAATTATACAAAAATGCCGGAATTAACTCAGTACGAAAAAAGTTTCACACTTTACTTTCAAAATTTTTTTTGTTTTCAAATTTATTGATAACTTTTTAATATTGTTGATATAAAAAATTACCATGCTCGGTGTCCCATGCGTGAGATTCATTTTTTTCAGATTTTTACAGTATCGCCAGGTACACGAAGTTCACATCCTACTTTGGTTCCGTTGAGACTAAACATCAGTGCCATACGTCCTTGAAAAAGCTGCACGAAAAAAACGAAAGATTTTTCCGCGAGAGAATAATCATTTTTCCTGTTTTCCTCCGTTCGATCATCGACAGGTTAAGGTGTCGGGTGGAACGCAAACTTGCACGACCGAGCTGCAGGCAAACTCCAACTCGAGCACGGCTCAAGGTCATCATTACAAGAGTTACAGCCTGACTGGACCGAGCGCCAGCCAGCTGTCGCAATCCGTCAGGGATCGTCTCATGCTCGGCTCGCAGAGCTTACCGAAGCCGGGAAGTCCGGAATTTACGGCGCTGTTCGCGGCTGCCCATCATCGGGACCGAGGTGGCAGCGGCGGAAGCACCGGACAATCTTCCGCGAGCTTCTCACCGCGTGTTCTAAAGCCCTCCGACGGCAGTCTCAGTGACACGTGCAGCAATTACGCCGCGCCCGATCTTCAAGGCTATTACGCGCCGAACAGCCCATACTCGACGTCGTGGATGAGGCACAGCAACACGTACACACCCAGCGGACGATCCCAAGGTCCGTTTTTTCACCGAATTTGCCGGGATTTTTTTTTACCAACTGCAATTCCCCCTTAACCCGCTCGAAAGTTGGTTCCATAGAGCTTAAAGCCTGAAAATCGGTGAATAGAGTCATTTAAACTCGCTTGGAAAAAGTGCTGGGCACGGCCGCACTCTCTCTCTCTCTGTTTTTTTGATGATTTTCGGACTTCCGGTATCCATATTTCGGGATAAGTTGTATTTTCAGACTTCTATGTATTTTCAGACTTGGAAGCCTGAAAATCGGTTAAAAAAGTGTGATCAAATGTTGAATTTTGGTTGCCAAAGCATGTGTTTGGAATAATTCAAGATTTTTCGCAAAGTTTTTACTTTATATTTTCATAGTTTTTTGTTCTGCCTCGTCATTTTTTTTTAAAGAATGAATTAAGACGGATGAAAATCCGTTTTTTCAATTTTTCTCATTTATTTCCATCTATTTTCCGATAAAATTTCGATAATAAAAAGTCCCTTCTCAGAGAGGCTGCGCGTCAAGAGTCTAATCTTTAATCCTGAAAAGTGATGAAAAACGAACGATCGAGTGTGAGAATCGATGAAAATCCGTCTGTGCAATTTGTCTGATTTATTTCCGTCTCGTTTCATTAGGAATGGGATTGTGCGAAGCCGACAGCGTCGAGTCTCTCGGTTCTCATCGCGCCAGTCTCACTCATACGCGTCTGCTGATGCATCAGAGAGACTCTTCGGGTTCACCCGCTCCACCGCGTCTGAATCGAAGCAATTCCATCAGGTAAAAATTTGCGTCAGCTGGGACAAAAAAAAGCAGCGCCACAGTCCCGACGTAAACTCCGCGACGAAGGAGCCGAACAATTTTCATAACCATTATTATTTTTACTACTTCTATGCTCGATTTCTTCACGAAATATATAATTATCGATCGCGTCTGCGATAATCGTGTTATCGCGATGGAAAAAAAAATAAGAGACTTGATAAATTCGCCGACTGTGCATTTCTCACGTTCGATTAACTCCGGACGTTTTAATACCGTTTTAGCTTTCTGCGGGACAGGACTTTCCCAAGGTAGTTGAGTTATTCCCGTATTCGTCTGAAAAAAAAGACAAAAAAAAACGAAGCACGCGAGACATATTTTTCTGCATAAGGACAGATGTACCGTTTCGGAAAATTTTTTGGAAAACATCACGATTTTTGACGTTGGACGTCGAGTACCGAAATTCGATAAACATCGATTCAATTCAAGGCGAAAGGTATTTTTCCCTTTGCAGAATTTGTGCGATCAGGATCGATCGATCAAGGGGTGGGTACCAGATTTTGTTTTTTTAAAAAATTCATTTTCCCAGAAACTGCAGGTTCTCGTGGTAAATATACGCTGAAATTCCGTAAAAACTATTATTCTGGTCGGAATACTCGTTGAGGGTGAGAGGCTATTTTTTTTTCTCAAAAAATCGGTATATTTTGGGAAATATTTTACCGTGGAGACAAAAATTCTTGGAAAAAGTGCTTGAGATCTGGTACTGCCCCCTTAAACTCGGGAATAACGTTAAGAAAATAAGTGGGATTCTTGATATTTTATTGTTGACGATTGCTTCGATTATCGAATATTCGATCGCTGACGTTACGATCGATCTTCGTCAAAAAAAATTGTCGAAAATCAACGAAAAATGGTACATCTGTCCTATTTATTACACTTTATGTGCTACTCTCCGACTATTTGACTCTCGCTGCTTTTATCATCCTCTTGATTAATTTTCAATCTGTATTCGTTGAAATGTCGATGCTCAGATTCTGTACAATTGGTCAGTCGACTTGTTGCGTAATGCTTGTTTTTTTTCAACACAAAGACGATGTAGCACACCGAGGATGAGCGTGACACGGTTTAAATGACACTCACATAATTGTCGTTGCTTCTTTTTCCTGTGTCACGCCTTCGTTAAATGTATTACACTCTTAATATTGGAGAATTTCATTTTTCGAATGAAATTTTTTCGATTTAACTTTCGATCAATTTTGTAATTGTCTCAACGATGCTGCAGAGAATTGCAATCCCAGCAAAACGAAATGAAAAAAGAATCAGTCATTCGAAGAAACGAAAGAAACTTGCAAACAAATTTGGAGAATCTGGAGAAAAAAATTTCCATTTTTTCGTCGTGGATTTCTATTTTCCTAGATTTCCTCATAGTTTTTTGTTTTTCAACATTTTTTGAAAATTAAACGAAGGACGAATGATACGAGGGATTCTCATCGCTTCGAATAATCGGAACTTTTATAAATGAAAAAAAATCACGGATATTCGGGAAAATGAACGAATTTTCGCTATCCGCAAGAAAACTGACGAGCCAAATTTTCCTTCGAGCTTCTCATTTCACATCTGTTGATCACTTTTCAAAATTCTCATTGCCTAAAATCACTGTGCTCGGTGCGATCTGGAAATGACTGATTTTTTGCAAATTTTCAAACCGTCCTTGAGCACTCAAAATTCGCGTTCTATTTTGCTTTCGTCGGTACTGTAGCTCCGAAACCTTCTCAAAATCTCAAAAGCTCAAAAGATAACGATTCAACCCTTTGCGGCATAGCGGCGTTTCACAGTGTCACCTTTTTTGAAACACGAAAAATTCCGAGAAACATGACTTTTTTTGAAAAAATTCATTATCGAAAAAAGTTTCATCAATATCCTTACGATTTTTGATACACGAGGGTTTTCGGGGTCGCCAATTACGAATCTATCGTCGGATTTCCAAAATTCAAAATGGCTCGGAAAATTGTCGAATTTCTCCGAAAACTGGTGTACGAGGGTTTTTGAGGTGATTTTTAAAAAATTAAAAATCGTGGATGCAATACGGAGTACGAGAATTCGAAAAATTGTCGATCATCTCGCCGACTACAAAAATGTCTGCCGCAAAGAGTTAATCTTGAAAAACAGACGAGTCTCGAGTGTCGGACAAGCCAGAACAAAAATCGTGACAAAATTCGAGTCGTAATTTTTTTTTTCTCATAATTTACGTCCTCGAGTATTTCGCATTTTACGAATGTATATACGTTTCGTGGCAATAATCGCAAACGAACCGCGAAGCGAATGCATCGAGACGTGCGAGACGCGCTCGTTATTCGTCAAGCTCGTACAATCCGTCAGCTACACGCTTCTCTACACCGATTTTTCCCCTCGCTGAAAAATGCCATATTATCAAGAGCATGTTCATACGCAACGATGATGTCGCGCATCGAAATCGCTCTATAAATACTCCCGTTACGCGCTATCGATATTGGCAATTGACGCTATCGATTAGAGCTCCAAGGAGCTCATTAACGAATGAAACAGAGTGCACTCGTGGCGAGCAGCTTTTTTTCTCTCCCCTATTTCCCTACACTAGCTGTTCTCCTCGTTTTCTCTTCTCCATTCTCTTTTACACTCGTAAATGTCAGATTCCTCGCTTTTTATACATCCGTAAAAAAATATACGAGCGTCACAGAGATTAATTTTCTCTGCGAGATGAGATGACAAATCACGGATTCTTTTATTCATATTTTTTCATTGACACTCGACTGTAAAATACTTGAGTGTTTCTAGTGGCGATTAATTTGGAGTAAATCGTCGAATTTTGTGATTGTTTTTTTTTTCTTTCTGAATTTCTCGATTATTTACCCGCTGACAGATCGACGAAGAGCGAAAAGATGTATCCGTCGATGCTGGCACGTGGAAGCGGCGCTTCCTCGTCTGTCGGCGAGGAGGGCGTCGGAATCGGGATCGGCGTTGGTGCTGAGCCGTATTACAGTGTTCCCGTTGGCTCCTCCGGCGGTGCACCCCAACATTGGTCCCAGCCGACTTCACCCACCCCGACACACTCTTCGAGGCAGCCACCCAATCTTTATCAGCATGTTCACAAGGACGACGACAGTGAGTACATGATAATAAAAGAAAAATAAGAAGAAACAAATGAGAAAATAAGAAAAATTTCCGAAAAATGCTGACATAATTGTTTTTACTTTTTCATCACCAGCGATAATCAGTCGGGAGAGCCTGAAGTTTTCCTACGAAAACATTTTTTAGTTTTTTTTCACGAAAAATGTTTAAAAAAACGAAATTCAGCTGCTTTTGATGGTTTTTCGGCGATGAACGAATTTCTCAAAAATTCCACGGCTGATTATCGTTTTTGGAGACGTCCACTGCGTGCGAGAAAAGTTGAACGAAATAAATCCGTCCTTTTTGCGAAAAAGTCGCGATTCCAAATAATTTAGTGAAATATTCATCGCATTCAGCGAAATTCGAAATTGAAATATTGATTTTTTCACACGTGAAAGAAAGATGATTTCCTTGATTGAAAAAAAAATTCAAAAAAACTTTAGAAACTCGAAAATTCGGGATATTCTGAGCGTCGCGGGGATTCTTGGTTTATTGGCGGAATTTGTAGCGATTTTTTCGAGATTTTATTGCGAAAATCGATAAATCGTAAAAAAATCGCTTAAAATGAACAGGCTTTTTTTTCAATGTATAATTATTTCGCTTTTTTTTCGTTCAGTTCACGGCTCCTCGGTATCTTTGGTATCGACGGCGAGCAGTCTCTACAGCTCGGCGGAGGAGAAGCAGGCGCACGAGTTGAGAAAACTCAGGCGCGAATTGTTGGATGCGCAGGAAAAAGTTCACTCGTTGACCAGCCGGCTCTCCGTTAACGTGAGTCTATTTATCAGCCTCGTTTTTTTCCGATATTGTTTTACCGAAGAATGTCGATTTTATTTTATCCACAAAAGTCCTACTTCCGTGGATAGTTTTAAAATCCTAAACTCAAAATTATCCGAAAAAATGTCGAAATATTTCTCGCGTAGGCACACGAATAATCTCCGAAAAACCTGGTCTAGTATTAAAAATACGATTAATATTTATCGACAATTACGAAAGTATTCCATCTGACAAGATTTAATTTTTGAATTACATTTTCCTCGTATTTTCATCGAATAAAACTGTACACCGCAACGAACGAAGAAATCTTCCGCGAAAATGGAAAATAATTTACGTTCGATTGACTCCAAAGAAGCGAAATTTTAAAAAAGCCAACAGCAGGATAACAAAAAAATGAGAACAGCGAGAACTTTTTCAAAAGGCGCCAAAGCAGGGAAATCCGAACCTTTCGAATTTCGTGTTTGATTTAAAAAAAAGATTTGATTTAAATTTTGTCACAAAAATCGAAAAATTAGTGGCAAGGTCAAGGTCATTTCGGCCTCGAGATATCAATTTTTTTCTAAACTTATCAAAGCTAAAGAACCGGTAATTCAGCGACTTTCCGAAACGGTAACCCATCACGTGACGCACCGTCAAGTGCTGCCGATCGGAGAAGAACGAACGAAGCGGAAGCTCGTCGTCGTCTTCTCAGCCAATAAGAAGATCCGTTTTTTTTTCTACGCTCGAGAACTCTGCGGCCTCTCGATCTCCCGAAGAGGATATCGTACGTCGTAGGCTCGGAATATAGTAAAATAGTAGGGGGGATCGGTATACACGAAGTTTTTCCCGAAGACCCGTCCGCACGCAGCGACGTTTAGTCCGCATCGAAACGCGCGTGTACTCGCGTCGGAGTCGCGCCTTTGCCCATTTTCGAACGAAATATCACGCTGTTGCGTTCGATCGTGAGGAAAAAAAAAAAGAAAAACATGATTTTCTCGGATCCAAAAAATGCCACGATCGCGCGATTGCAAAAATCTTCGTTCGATGATGATTCATCGAAAAAACGATGATTCGGCAGGAAATAAATGTTTCGCGACGTTCCAACTCAATTAACGAGGAACTCGAGTGACTACGAGTGAATCGAGCCCGATTTGTTTTTTCGCATAAAATTTATTTATCGTATTCCACCCCGAGTGCTTTTATCGCTCATTGTTCGACGGTGGAGAGATTCTCTCTGCCGGTTTTTATTTTTTCTTATTTATTTTTCGGTTCACTTGTTTTTGCCCCTCGAGGGGCAGCTCGACGTTTATCGAAGCAGTCGGAGTGTGTTTTCGTGTGCTGTGTACGATTGTTTCATTATCATCGAAGTGTACAAAATAATCATGTTGTTCGACGAGGAAGTTTCAAAGATCATCGGTGCGCGTCAACCGGATATTCGTTGAACGAGAAAGAGGTTTGATGATAAGAGAGAAATGAAAATGTATTTTGAGGAGAATTAGGGAAAATTTCGACCGAATTCAATGTGACATTGTGTTGCATTTAATTTTGTCGTGTTTTCGTGAGGTTTTGTACGAAATTGCTCTCCCATTCGACGATGTACCTTGGAATTTTTCGTGTTTTTTTTTTGTTCATCCCTTTCGTCGATAACAGACGAGATAAGCTCGTTGATTTTTTAATTTACACGCTTTATCGTCTCCGCCATTTAACTCGGTTTTGCTACGAGTGCAAAGGATTTATCTTTATCGTTAAAAATAGACTTTTTTTCGTAAAGAATGCTCGGTACAAACACTTTTCGGTTTCGGTCGGTTATTGAACGAGATAAGAGGCTTTCAACGTCGATATACAGGTTCGAGACTTTGTAACATCGTTCAAAAGTCACGATAGACTTTTGGGTAATATTTCCGCAAAATCGAAATTTCAGCAAATATGAGAAAATCGTGCGTAAGTTTCGTCTGCTTTTGAAGCAATTTCACGCTTGGATAAATATACTTTATCGCAATACTGGAAAGTATATTCTTTTTTTCCGTTCCGATCAAGAATCAAGAATATTAAACACTGAAGTTCGTTGAAAAGAATTCTCGGTGCATTTTGGAGTCAAATTTTTTTGGAGTTTTCTTAAAAAATAAGGTGGGGAAAAATGCTCCGCTGTTTGTTTTTCTTATTTGACACGGAAAATGGCGTTTAATTTGCATTGAACTCATTTAAAACAATACCAAGTGCATTTTGGATTACATTTTTTTTTACGAAAGGCCTCTGGTTGTTTTTTATGATGACATGGATTCGTCCTTAAGAATTTTAATCATAACGATGTTGGAGAGTAATGATAATCGTCGGAAAAACTCGTTTCTGCATTTTGGAGTAAATTTTTAGTGTCTTCTTTGAAAATAAAAATGCCCGAACGCAAAAAAAGAAAAACTAATGCTCCACTGTTTGTTTTGCTTTTTTGACACGAAAAATAACTTTTAGTTTACATTTAATTCATTTACAACAATACCAAGTGCATTTTGGAGTAAATTTTTTTTACGAAAGCCCTCTGGTTGTTTTTTATGATGAAATGGATTCGTCCTTAAGAATTTTAATCATAACGATGTTGGAGAGTAATGACAATCGTCGGAAAAACTCGTTTCTGCATTTTGGAGTAAATTTTTTGTGTCTTCTTTGAGAACAAAAATACTTTAAAGCAAAAATTGACGCAATATTTTGCTTTTTTCACCGAAAAACATTAAATTTCTGAGAAATTTGCATGCTTTTTAATGCTCCTCGGTAACGAAACTCCATTTCGGAGTGAGTTTTCGAGTATTTGGTGAAAAGTTTTGACACGTCAAAATTTGAGGCAATCAGCCATCGGATACAATTTCATTGAGAGTTTCACGAAAATCATCATCACTGTACATCGAGATCCCTCGAGTAAAGCCAAGTTAGCTCAGTGTCTATTGATCTTGAAAACAAAAAAACTAGACCGAGAAGAACGAGCGAGAATGAAATTTGTGTAAAAATTGTAGAAGAACGTTTCTTGCTTGCCATGGGCAGCAAAATTGCTGCAAACCATTCTCTAAAGTAACTGTATATAGATAGCTAGTGAGGAAAAAAAAAAAGCAGAAAATAGACTCAAAGAGCTACCCCAAAGGATCATCATAGATTCGCAACGCGTTCTCCTCGAATCTCGTGCACTCTGGTCTCGTCTTCTCTTCTTTTTTCCTCTCTCTCTCTCTCTCTCCTCCTTTCTCTTCTTCAGTCCGCTTTTCTACAGACGGCGATACTTGAACATCTCTGTTCGTTTCTTCGAGAAATCACAGAGTTAAATAGAGAAGGAGATAAAGAGAAGAAAAGAAAACGGTGAAGAGGACGAATAAAAAGTTCTTGAAGCGAGCTCGGTCGTTCGTCATTGAGCCGGACAGAACGACGTTTGGACAGAGCTCGCAGACTCCGCAGATTTTAAGGGTACATAGAAACGAGAAATATGTAACGGGAGAAAGGAAAACGCTCGTGAAACCCGTAGGAAAAAAATTGAACGGTTTTGATAAAACGTGAAACTAGACGCGAATTAATGAAAGAAGAAGGTCATAGACAAACACAGGGACACATTGTTGGTTATCGAAATACGATAAGAGGTACGAGGGTCCGCGAGATAAAAGTGCGGGACGCGCGATTGAGAAATAATCGAGCAATTTCATCGGCAATTAATGAACAATTTCGTGCGTACATCGAGCATCGTGATTTTCGCGATAATTCGCACATTAAATCGTTGCTGTCAATAAAAATCATTGACAAATTCATTTCCCACACATTCGAGACAATACAGAAGAGAGGAAATAAAATAAAGCAACAATTGAAATTGCTCTCGTTTTTAAATCACTTTTTAATTATAAATAATTCGCTTTGCAGAAAAAGTACGTATTACGAGTATGGCAAAATATCAATTTGAATTTTGAAAAATGTGGTAATCAGTGTAAACATAGTCGACTATTTTTTGGCTAAAATACGAAAAAAAAACAATTTTTTTTTTCAAAATAACAGCACAACAGCATTATATTTATTTTGCGATATTTAAATATATCTGTGAGGATAAAAAGGGAAGTTAAATTGATAAAATGGTGGGCTTGTTATTTTTAATATTATTGACGTGATAACAAAATTATTCTGCTCGGTGTAGATTATTTTCTTAGATTTTTATATCATTGCTATATAAGCACGCGATATTTTCATGATATTCCATCGTCGCTGGAACAGAGTCTGCTGTACATCCTTAAATGATAATGTTACTCCCTCACGTTATTATTTCTGATAGGAGAGGTATTACGAGTGTATAGACGATTCGACTCACGTATCGATAAAGGCAACGAGGTACAACGCGAGACTCGACGGTGACGAGACTACCAGGCTTTTTTAGTCTCTTCTCGCACCTGCGGTTCTTCACCTATCGTAATTTTAACGAAGGGGGGAAAACGTTAGACTCGTGGGACGCCTCTCATCCGTAAAGCGCCAAGAGAGAACGAGAGAGAAAAATAATACACGCGGTGGGAGGCGAAAGCAAGCGAAACGCGACGTGAATTTCGATTCAAAAGACTCGATGTTATATACATGCTTTTTTTTTATAAATAATACTGTAATACACCGCGGGTATATTTACACTGCATGTAGATTGTGTAGATACGGTCGTAATAAAATTTCACGTTTACACGTTTTTCTCTCTCCTCCGTGGAATATTCTTCATCGATTTCCCGCGACAATTTGTCGTTGACACGTTTTAACGATATCTCCACCGAATTTTATCGGCTCCAAAATCGATTGACATTCCGATTGTAGTGTCGAACAATTCGTGACACAAAGTACTGACGATTCGTGGTGTAAATGATGGAAAATTCATCACGACCTCGTCGACTCCCGATAGGATGTCGTTGCTCCAAAAAAATTTACTCCAAAATTATTTTGGAGCGAACAATTCGTTTCTCTTTTGCCTCGCGATAAGAAACGTCTTTCGACGCACGGACCAATCCCGAAAAACAATTTTTCCTCACAGCTATTTTCACGGTTTATCAAAATGGTTTTATTTCATCGATTTCAAAAATTCGTGAGACAAAGTATTCGCGATTCGTTGTGACAATAATGGGGAATTCGTCACGAACTCGTCGAGTCCCAATATTGCTCCAAAAAAATTTTGGAACGGTCTAATTCCGAATAACAATTTTTTCACATCTGCTTTCACATTTTTTCAAAATCGTTTTGTTCCATCGATTTCAACAGTCCGTGAAACAAAGTACTCGCGATTCGTTGTGAAAGTGACGGAAAATTCGTCACAAAATCGTCAAAGTTCTCAATGGGGGGCTTCTGCTCCAAAAAAATTTTGGAGCGAACAACATTTTTTTCCCCTCACGACAGAAATCATATCCTCCGATGTGCATATCACTTTCGAAGAACAATTTTTCATTCGACGAAAATTTGTGTGGGTCGAAAAAAAGTGTTATTACCCTACCGTTTCATTGAATTCTCAGCGGGTCGTAAAGTTAAATATCGTGAAGAAATATTGACGATTGATCGTCCTCGGAAAAGGAGAGAGGAAAAAAGTGTGTAAAGACGGACGATAGCGAGGAATAATCACAAACGTGAGATGCATTTTGAGGCCGAGCTTTGAACTGTTGACTCTTGAAACGACGGAAAGGCTGACTGGTAAGATCCGACGCGGTTGCGCTCCGACAGGGAAAGAAAAAAAACGGTACGTCGTGTATTGTATACCCACTGAAGGGACAATATACTTTCGGACTCGAATATACAGAAGGGCCAAGAGAAAAAGAAGGGGGGGGGGACCGGGGCTCACGTTGTTCGGACGAAATTTTGTTCCTCCCTGCTGCTTTCGTAAACTCAAGGGAGACAGTCATTGGCCCAAAATCGGCATAAAATAATGAATTTACTTTTCTTTTTCTATTTAAAAATTTAGAGCATTGGTCGATCGAATGATAATAATAATAATTTCATTATCACGAAGAGCGATTAAAATCGATATTAAAATTCTCTGCAAATATCTATAATAATAATAATGTTGTATATCGATCATTAATACATGCAATTATTGTATATTATACGGAATAATATTCTATAATGCATATCCTATAATTTTTATATACATATAATAATAATATTACGTTCGAGAAAAAATATCGAGTGATTTTTATCGCTGGGTCACCAGTATTGTTATTATTAAAATCATTCTTACATTATTATTACTATTATCTATTCCGTTTTACAGTAATACGTGAAAAATTAAAAAACAATTTTGATTTTCCGGAAAATTCAGTAAAATCAACGTTTCGAAAAATTTGATAACGAGAATTTGTCAAAATCTCTGTCAGCTCGCCAAACATTTGACACGTTCTTAGAGTGGACGATGAATGTAACGATCGTTTGCTCACGTTTGCAAGTACAGCAAAAGGCAGCAGAGATTTACGATCCACCTTCACCTTCTGCGTCGCTGACCCTCGCAGGAGGGCTCGACATCGAGGTACAAGACGAAAACGAGAGGAGGACAATCGATTTTTCTTTCTTTTTCACCCGCGAAATCCGCAGCCTCGTCCCTCTCGTTGCTCACGTTTTTTCTGACTCCCCCCCCACCCCTAAATGGAGACGAGAGAATCTTTTTTTTTTTCTCGTTGGAAGATCTCAGCTGGCACAAATGGTGTGACCGAAAAATCTTGTCCCTCGAACGTGTATTTAAACCGTCGGTTTTACACCTCGGGAAAGTCTTTTCGTTTCACAGTTTTTGCCCCTTGCTCCTCTTTGTGTCTCACGAATCGTCCACTCGAAGATCCTCCTCTGTACAACACGCAAAACCGGGTGTTTTGGGTCAGAGTTTAATACAATCGTGATCGTGCGAAAAAAAAACAAATAAACTGAAATATCTCGGTGAAAGAGTGACCGATGATTGTGAAAGATTCCGCTACAGATGGAGGTACGATGCAAGATAAAATGGGAGCAAAATGAAATTTTTGCAGACTCGGAAATGCTCGAAAAATCCGAAGATTATCCACGATGTATGTTGATAAACGAAGCGAACCGAGATCGCGGAATTTCCGCAGTAGCGACGGAAAAAAACGCACCCAACGCATACCAGAACACGGTCTCATCGTGCGCGGAATGTTTAACAAAGTGTCGATGCCGTAATAACGAAAAATAACCGCGTAAGAATGCAACAAACTGGCCTTGAGCAATCACGAACTCTCGCCATTTGTCCCCGCGCGATTATCCAGCGCGTTTATTAGCAATTCTTATGAGACGATTTTTTTTATGCTCTTTTTTTCCATTCGTAAAATCGCGACGCTGTTTCGCGAGCGAAAACGTCATGAGTTTCTCTCGCGAATTGTGTATGTATTTATGCACAAAATAATAATATATGTTAAGCGATTAAAACGAGCGTCGAAGAATGCGGAGATTCCACGGTCTCGCACCTGTTGACGAGAGATTAAAGATCGAAAGATGCTGCGAATGATGATGACATCGATCGCAGCGCAAACATTTCCTGTAGTAGCTTTTAAAAATGTTTCGTGTCTCGAATTCATCGTGGGACACTTTCCGTACGCTTCGCAATACTCGAAGGCCTTTTCTGAATTACAATTTTCGTAATGTTCCCCTTCGTTTTTTCGTCACAGCACGATGAATATTGCACAGAGCGTTCGGAAGATGAGAAGATATTTGAGTAATATTTCGCTATTCGAGGATTATTATTTTCAAGCCGGAATTATCTTGGTTCGTCTCTTTTAAATCGTTAAATGTTTCCCTGTTATTTTTATGCTGATAATTCTTTTTTAATATTGGAAAAACATAGCGCGGAGGACGGAAAAGATTTTCAGTATTATTCAACCACTTGAGAATTTTAGGCTAATTTTTCGGCTGGAATTTTCGTCGTTTTGCTTCGTACGGTTTTTTCTCAGGCTTCGACATTTCCCTGTTTATTTTATAATCATTTATCGATCAATATCAGAAAAACCTCGCGTAGAGAATGAGCGAGAAGATTTGAGAAATGTTTCACTACTTTCAAACCGGGTTTACCTTCGTTTCTCCTTGCTCATTTTTTTTTTCACGCTTCGATTTTCCCGAGGCATTTTCATAATACAATATTGGAAAAACATTTCTTCAGTTTTCACGTATTTACGGAAATCACCGTTATTATTTAATCCGGAAGACGTCGAAGTCGTGAACAACGTTTTTACTGCCTCTAAATTCAGATACATTTGCCTCGTTAAAATATGACGAGCCTTAAATTGTTTTTTATTGCGATATTATGCGTGAAAAAAAGGAAGGAAAAAGGTCTTGGAAAAAGTTGACTCTGCAGCAACAAACGGAAATATAAATTTTTGGAGAGCGAAGGTCGAACAGGATTTGCGGAGGAGTATTAAATGTCGAGAGTCGACATTCGAAATAGACCATGGATGTTTCATCGTCGCGCTATGGTGATTCGTACCCATAATTCCCCGGTCGTGCGTGTTCCTTTTTTTTCGACATGTTATTTCTTCAATCCGAGATTGATTTCCCAACTACAAAGGCGACAGTTTCTACACACGTATGCACAACGTAATGCTTCGGAATTGGCCCTTATATCGCTGTCGTAGACCATTACAAGGCAGTCAAAGTAGCCGTCATTGTCCGAAGGACATTGCGTAGGCCCCCTTGGTTATTAATATAATTTCAATGTGAAATGCGATTGACAGGGAGAAAGAGAGAATCATTTAAAAAACACGAGTAGCAGGCGGATACAGATGGCCTATTTGAACGACCTCAATCGATCGAAAATTAAAGAGGTTGGGGATTTAATAATAACGAAATGATTATAATTATAATAGAAAAACGGTACACTGTCTAAAATATGCACGCTCGGTTTGTCCGACGTGATTTTACGAGGCGAGAAATAACGCTCAAATCGACATTTGAGCGTGTACATTGGACACGAAAAATGCGAATAATAGGCGTAACTTTTGTTTCTGCCGAGAAGGATGCTGCTGGATTTTTTTCGAGCGATTTTAGAAATCATTCCGAATGATTTTGGAAGCGTTATTTCTGAGCGTACGTGATTGAAAATCGAGCGATAAAACCATGTGGGAAGGTTGGGACCCGTTGTGAGAAGGGCCCGGATCCTGGCAGTTTTTGTTCCACTCGATAATCCACCGAATTTCTCTACCAGCAGAATCGACGGAAGTGGACATTGTAACAAAGGACTCAAAAATACATGACGATGAAAAAAAACCTGCTTATTTTTTCAAATCGTTTTTTCTTTCCTCTCAAGGGACGAAAATACGAATCTCTGCTTTTTTATCAGCCCAATCATTCGAATAACAATTAAAATCCCCTCTGCCATTTATTTTCAAATTTCGAACGCATTTCGAGGCTGAGAAAAATCTTTCCTTCTTGTGTCTTTGAACGAATGATTTTACTCTACTAATTTTACTCCAAACTTTTCTCCGATCAGCTGACGATTTTTTCTTCATTGTGGATTTAAATTTATGGCAGCTATGGTAGAAGCATTTTTTAAATCGCATTGGTCGAAGGATGCTGCGGAGCGAAACAACGAAAAGGAAAGATCGTTTCTGTGTCTAGCTCTACAGCGAGTTGCGGGCGATTCTTCGTGTTTTCTACGTTCTTTGAACGTCGTTCGAGCGAATTAAATCGCCAAGAGGATTAGCGAGGACTATTCTAGCATCCCTCGTAGATTACCAAACTTTTTTGCCTTCTTCGAAGTACCGTATACTCGAATACGTTATCCCACGTATCGTATCTCAAAAGTTGATCCCATAATCCTTTTTTGGGACCTCGAAACGTTGGATACTTTTGTTTTCGGATTAGACGCGACTCTCCAAGATCGTTTGACAAAAAACAGCGATAATTCTTTTTCCTTTGGAAACATCGGTGTGCAAGCTTTTTCTAACGTAATATTAAGGATATATGGCGGATATTAATCCAGCAGCAATAGAATAAAATGAATTTTGCGCACCTGACGGGGCAATAAATATCCGAAACAAAGTCGATAACGTGGTTCGATACTCGCCACGGTAATTTTGAATAACAAGAATACAGCTGTTAAAAATTGTTTTGAAAAAACTCGAAAAACTTTATTGCCTTCCTTTTTGCGCTTTCTCAAAAAAAATCGGTGTTTTGGAGAGCCTATTTTCTCAAATATTGTTCAAAAGAAACTGAAATAACTCGCAAGCAATTAACGCAAAACATTTCGGAACGCCGAAACATTGTGAAAAAATTCGAGTTGTATTTTTCGAAAATAAGCGAATTTCGAGTCGATTTCGATCAGTTTTGAGGCGATCAATTCTTCGTGATTCAGCGGAAAATAACTTCGCATTCCATCAAAGGTTTGTTATTTCTAAATTTTCATTATTTTTCATTGAACGATCATTGACCCATCGTTGCTCTTTTCGTTTGATAAAAAATAAAAAAAATGACCCCCATTAAGTAAATTGTCTCGTCATTCGCGATTTATGACATTCCGTTATTCTCCCTCGAGTCGTTATAACGATTCTGGTATCAAACGATTGGCAATCGGTGTATGGGTACTCGCGAGGGTTAATCAATCCCGACATTTATCTCGTTCGTCTCAAGTTTTAGCAATGATCCAATTTTGTTTTTATTGAAACGAGCGAGTGCCTTTCCCGGCGGCATTTTTCTACGAAGGGAATTGAGATTTTATAGATTCGCGTCTCGCGAACGAATAATCGATTGATTCGATCGGCTTCCCCGTATTACAGAGTTCACCAAACTTTTTTTCGTTCTCGTCGGCTGCTTCTTTTCTTCATCGGTTTGTTTATCTCGATTTTCTTACTCATCTATTTTTTTTGTAGAAGGTGAAGCCACGCGGCACGTCTGAGTAATGACGATATCCGATAATAACGCATTCGCGGCGTTCCTCGTACTCGTATCTTCATAACCAATAAAAAGGGACATCCCTTTTTATTTTTCGTCCCCGTCGGGCACATTCGAGCTCAATTCGACTCCACACAGAGGCTCCTTCCTTGTTTCTCCCATCTTGATCGTGGCAAATTATTACTAACACTAATTTATTGTTTGGTAAGGTAGAGATGTACTGGGTTTGCCAAAACTTGATGCTGATAATTTCATGCCACATTGGAAATGAAATTTCGAGTCGAAAAGTCCTTAAGCACTTTGCGATTCGATGAATACCCGTTGAATTATTCAGTGATATCGTTGGACCAATAGGAGGCGGCGTTGCGCTCGCGGGAGAAGGGAGCGCGCGCGGCCCATTGGCTCCAACTGTAATGAGCAATAACTCGTTAGATTTTGGTCGTATAAAAAAATGCTAAAATACATTTCGACTCGGAATTTCATCCTGAATGCAACTTTGGATCATCAACGTCGATTTTTGGCACTCCCTGTATATATCTATACGTAATTCAAATGTGCGCTTGAAAATTTTTTATCAAATTTCTTGTTTCAAACTGATATAAATACGAAAATGTGTTTTGAAGTTGTTTTTAGAAACTATATTTGAAAAAAGAACGTACGGTCGAGTAATTTTCTTGTGAATCGCCCTGTATATGTATACATGTACGTGTATACGAAGAAAATTGTACGAAACTCCGCGCGTAAAGATCCAAAGAGCCCCGGTTGCTTGATTGAAGCCAACTAGCCGACCAATCCCGTCTCTCGAATTATTAAAACACTCTCTTCTCTCGTTATGTCTTTTGTCTCTTCTTATGACGCCACGAATATTTCAGATATTACACTCGAGTATATCTCAAACGCGTATGTACTTTTCGCGTTATCATATTTTTCAATCATTTCTCTTAAGGGCGTACGACAGATAAGATCTCAACAAAATCGAAATTTCGATATAATTATTCCGAAGAAACGCGTTTGTCCAAATGTTGGATGATATTTCTGTCAATTTACGAACTCCAGGGTAATCCAAAAGCAATTAAGGAGTTAAAAAACCTCGTTCGCTCGCGTTATGCAGTGATTCATTTTCACGTTGTTGCTCATAGAGAAAGAGAAAATTCGTCGGAACGTTTTGAAACTTTCCACGGTAATTGCAGTACGAGTCGTCCAACACTCTAGCGCGTTTGTTGAAATTTCAAGTTGAAAGCTCGTCTTCGAGAACGTGGCAGGTGAAATACCAATAAAACCAGAACAAAATAAGAATTTCGCCCACTTTTGGCGATGCTATGAAATTCAAAAAAAAAAAATATCACGATTTCTTCGTTTAACGGTTTTCCAAAATTTTTTTCGATGTTTTACGGTAGGCATTCACATTTTGCGGATGATCATGCAAATGAGTCTCTGAATTTTTTAAAATCAACGACGATTTTAATAGCATCGTTATTGCCAATAACTCAAATTTTCAAAACACTCGCTAAAAACTCGAATTTCTCATTCCATCTCGGGTCCGCGAAGATCTCACCTGCCGCACGTCCTTGTTCCTCCTTTCCGTCCTTTATTCGCCGATTGTCAATTCCGGACAATAAAAAGCATGCACGCGCGTGTGCGTCGTTCGTACTCGACGTTTTCGCTCGGCAAAAGACGATCGTTTTTCAATTAAAACAGAGTAGGTCGCGCAGTGGAGTCTCCACTCAAAGAATATGATAATTTCTCATGTTCACAGTGGACACGTATACACAAATAGTCGCAATCAGCATAGATGCACACGCACGTTGTATATATGGGTGAATTAATGGTACACAGACGTGGTTGCTAAAGGATGCTGGTGTTTGCTGGACCGAACAAGAGCATTGTCTTCCTTGAGAAATGTGGGCTCGGTCGGTGCAACGGGGATATCGTATAAATGAGGGAATAGAGAACACGCTGCTGTAACAAAATACCACTGTAACAAACGTTTGCATACGTGATCTCTCCCTCGTTCTCTCTTTGTCCCTCCCGAGCGAATGTGCCGGTAAATCAACGAAGAAACCAGAAAATGAGCACACACGCACACGTCGAAATACCGTTTTAGGATCCAGTTGGAGTTTCGCGATCAAAGAGCCTCTGTAACCGCAGGAAATGGCGAATCGAAGAAATCTCAGAGTCGAATTCTCTCGGTATCGAACGATAGCCCCCGGAGAGGCAAAATTTACTTCTCAGCTTCGCGGATGGGAGATAAACGGGTGTTCGACAAAATTGATGCACGAGACCAAATCATACTGGTCGGCCTCTCGAGCGAGAGAGGAGTTTCTTTCCACCATTGAGGAAAGTTTGCTCGTTAGATGCATTATCTGTACCACCATACGCCTGCATACGTCTGTGAATGTGTATAAAGCCCTCTTTCGGCTCTTAGTGTACATAACACCAATTTCCCGTGTTGCATCCGTGTGCATATACTCGTAATATTGGGAAAACGAAAACGTGCCTTTCGTGGGTTTTAAAAATTATCACGGACGAGTAAAATTTCTCGTAAATCACTGATAATTCTGTGCCTTTGAGAGTCGTCACGTTTTTCGACCGAAGCGAATGATTTCTTTGTTATTCAATTTTGGTAACATTAAACGTTGAATTTCCGACGAAATTTCGGAAAATCTTTTACACGTTACGCTCCTCGTGTTCGTATCGGTAAAATAATGATTTTCCGGCGTTGGAGGTATCGTTTGACATTTTTGCTACTGTGAAATTCAAAAGTCCCTGAATCGTGGAATGACGAGAATAACGTTAATTTGAAAAATCGTGTCACATAAAATGGTGGATTGTTTACATTTTTCGTAACTAGATCTGGAGGACGATTTATTTGTGATTAGATCGGTCACTTCGAAGAAGCTTAGGAAAACCGTTTATTTGTAACCAAAATTTGTCGAAAAGTTTGAAAAAAATACAAAGTTTTCGTGTTCCCTAAGCACAAACACGATTTTCAATAGAGAGACGGTTTTGGAGTAAAATTTTTTTGGAGTAAAATGGTATATGATGCTCATTGTTATCGACCAACTGTAGGGACTGATGTGTTCGTGTGACATGTGTTGGTAAATTCGAAGAATTTTGGAGAAATTTGAGACTATTGTTTACGATTTACGTGCGAGAAGTTGGTCAAACAGCTTGGGAGAACGAGCTCTTCGTCGTCGATTTGCGATTGTCAGTCACGAGACAGTGCCACTTTCGCGCTCGTCGTAAACCGACGATACCGAATTTCCCATCAGAGAATTGGAAATCAGCTGAAATACGCTTTGAATTTTTCAAAATACAAGTATCGCGAGGACTTTTTGCAATTACGTAATTCGAGGGCTCGGATTATTAAAAAAAATGAATATAGGATCAGTTTGAAAAACAATTAGAAATTGAAAAATGGTGAAAAAATTGTGCTTCCGTTCAGAACCATACAAAAAGGTGGATTGTTCACATTATTAGCGACTATATCCGTTGAGAATTATTTATTCGTGAAAAATTCTCAAATTAAAGAAATTTGGAGCAAATTAGACATCGAATTTGAAAAGTTACGAGGAGAGCTTGGAGACACAATCTTTTCGTGTTTTTTTTTTTTTCGTTGAACGCGATGGTGAGTAACGGAACGGTACAATTTTCGCGTTTGGAGTAAAATGGTCGATTATTCACCATTAATACCAACCCAGCTGTTGAGGATGATTTCTCCGTGCTGTGTGGTTGAATTGAACGATTTTTCGAGTGAAATTTGAGGCAATTGTTGGCACGTTACGTGCAAAAAGGTACTCGGGGATTTTGGGAAAAAGAATATTCATCACAATTTTTTTTTTCGACATCCAACTCGATCTTTCGAGCTCACACGAGAAGCACACGTATATAACGTTTTTTTTTATATGTCCGGTCTCATTGTCGAGATAATGACTCGAGCGATAAGTCGTGCTACCCAACCTTCCAGTCACCTAGCGTTTCTTTTTTTCATCGTTACACATCTAGTGCCTATATAGAAATAGAAAATTACGACCAACTTCCGGAATGGGAGGGTGCGTCAGTCAAACGCACGGGAAGAAATTTATTGATACGGATGCCCATCGGAACAATAATTGTGATTGATTGTCGATGAGTCAATGCTCCAGGTGTTGCCTATCTTTGTATCGAAAAATTATTATCGCGTGTTACATGACTGTATAAACAATTTATGGTGGATAAACGATGATGGCTTTTAGCAGCTTATTCAATGTTCTGCCACCTTCTCTTATAAAATTCTCCAAGCCTCATCGTCGGTTTATGCATTTTATGCGAGAAATTAATACGAATTTTGAGACGTTCACTTTCGCCATTCCTCAAATCAAATTTAAAAATTCTCTTATAAAATTCTCCAAGCCTCATCGTCGGTTTATGCATTTTATGCGAGAAATTGGTACGAATTTTGAGACGTTCACTTTCGCCATTCCTCAAATCAAATTTAAAAATTCTCTTATAAAATTCTCCAAACCTCATCGTCGGTTTATGCATTTTATGCGAGAAATTGGTGAGAATTTCCAGTCGCTCACTTTCGCCATTCCTCAAATTTAGTTACAATTAAAGACAACAGAATCGACAGTGTTTAAATTATAATGTTTATTTAATTATTCAAGCTTTCTATATTTTTACAATTTTTCATTATTACTATGGTTATATAAATATGAATAATATTGCACTGTACATTCTATAATTTAAAGGACAGCAACGAAAATACGATGGAATTTTTGTAATTAACAACATTACGCAGTTGTCATATTTATGACCCCGAAATTACGAAAAAAAAATTGGAATAAAATAAATTTGTGAAACGAGCATAAATTAAAAGTGATAAATAAGTCGTATTTTCGTGTTTCATCGTGGCAAATCTCGAAACCGTTATGTAACATTGTGTCGTATTATACATAATATTGTATAATTATGAAATCGACGGGATTATCATTTCTTTAACGTGCTGAATCGAAGCATGTAAATGATATCCGTGAGAAAAAAACGTTCGAGATTTGCAGGCGAGAAAGACGGACGTTTTTTATGTGCCTTTCGGTAGCGATGCAGTATCATTCTCGCTGATCTTACTGCTCCACATCAGGGGTGTTACTAGCCCTGTAAATTTACGCGATAAGCTTTAATCTTATCTTGAATAAGTTCTGCTGCTGCGCAAGATACAGATAAGCGGTTGGGAAAAATTCCAAAAGACACGCGAGACTTTTCACGACGCTTCAAAACTGCAATTGCACGTTTAATCTTCCATCCGACAGAATTTTAAACAGCATGTCATCCCTGAAGAATTCTCAATAAAAAAAAAGATCTTATTAAAAGAACATTTCTTAAAAACGTCAAAAAATTCACAACCAAACGGGGGTCTAAATATTTTCGAAAACTTCCAATCGTTAGAGAATTATCGAAAAATAGGAATAAGGTGAAAAAGAAAAAAAATTGGAAATCGAAAAATGACAAAAAAACGTTCTTCCCTTGTGTTTCATGAATGTACAGTTCAAAATCGTATCGGTTGTTGTATGATTCGTCGTAATAACAATATCCGTCAATGATTGAAAAATTTCGCTTTAAAACTCAGATTTTCAATATTTTATTTCATTGCTTCGTTCATTGATGCGCAAAGTTGGGGATTTTGGAGAAGAAGAAAGTCCCAAAATCGCCGTTGACTGCGAAATCTCATATTGACCGCGAAGGTTATGGGATTCCGATGTAACAGCATCAACTAGGACCGATCTTGATTCCGCGATCGCTAAGAGACCGCAACCGGAAATTGCTCGAGACACGTTTACTCCATCGGCGATAAAAAAAATCACAAGGAATATAGACGGTGAAAAATAAACGCGAAAAATTGTTTCACGAACCTCACGTTTTCTCCATCAACGATAAACCGAGCATCGTAAAACGCTTGATTTTGATTTCCATTTAAAATTGAATTTACCGCAATAATTTGTTCATAAAGACGCATGAAACTATACGTCGGAATGTTTAACGATAATCTCGGTGTTTTTTTTTTCGAAAAATTACAAATTAAATCAGAATTTATCCGTAAATACGCGTGAAACTTGTATTTCGATTATTTTTCAAAATTAAAATGCATTTCTTTTTTCTTCGAAAACCGTATGGATCTGCATTTCGAGATTTCTCGTAATTGTTCAGTCTCTTCTTTGGCAAAAATCACGACGAATAACGCTCGAAAAATGATAACATCGCGATTCGCGATTTATTTCCAGTCGAATAATTCGATGTCGTTGAAAAAAAATTATACGCCAGTGACAACGTCGAAGGAAAAGAAATTTAATCGATAATCGCGTGCTCACGTGCGGAAGTCTCGTATGTGCCAGAAGAATTCGCCCGAAGGCTCGGCGAGGAGAAGACGAAGAGGAGATACGTTTTCTTCGTGTCTTTGGCGTTTCATAGCGAAATCACATGTAAGAATATCCCCTGAAGAATCTTCCGCAGCATCCTCGGTACGAGATGTCTTCGCGGATGATTCTCCGCGAGAGATCACCAAAAGAAACTCGATCGTGCCTCTCGTTCCTCGGAGCGGCACTCTCTTCTTCCACTTTTTCCACACACGACGATCCTCCGTCATTCCAAACACACCTCAGCCCTTTGCCATCGTTTCCTTCGTTCCTGGCCTGGCATAGCAGCAGATGTGCACGTGTATCTTCCTCCAAAGAGCTGAATGTCAAGTGTCCTCTCTTCCAATCGTCTTTCTCTCTCATTCCAACGTCATATAATCCGATAACGAGACGCGAGCTTCCTCGACGTTAAACACTGATTACTCTTACTTGAAAATTGAAATTCGTGGCAATTATCGACTGATATATTCCGAAGAAAAAATCTCTGACATTGACGGAAGATGCCAACTTTGGAGGAAAAAAAAAACGTATGAAAATCAGTCTTATTCAGACATCAGTGTCAGGGCTAAAACTAAAGACGTCTACGGAGCATTGTGGCTTAAAACACCCTGGTGGAAGTAATCGATTAAGGAAAATCGATTCCTATCTGACAGTCGGTATTTCGTAGAGCCTTTGAAAACCGAGAATTGGCCATGGACCACGCCAACTCCGAACAATCTCGCAAAGATGAAATTCCACTGTAAAAAAAACCTCGATTTCCTCGATTTGTCTTCTCTGATCGATTCTTAATAATCGATCGCAGTTTTCCCATGTACCATCGCCGGAGTTTAATCACTCGTGTTTATTCAGCTCTATATATAATTATCGCGGCATCGATTCATACGTTCGATTGATCATAACGAATTTTGATCGTTAAAACGAAATGACGATTTTACGAATGAAAATAAAGGCGGATTAATCGTTTTCGTTTGAGCCAAGCTCGTAAAACTTTCCCTCGTGAATCAAATAGACTGCATTTACCGTTCTATTTGTGTTACTCAAAATGCTAGATCATTGACTGCGTGGAGAGCTGCTTGGCTAATGCTAGACATGATCACACGCCGCTATTACACGTCGAACTGACGATGCATCTTCATCTCTCTTCCTCTCCCTCGATCCTCGCTTATTTCTATGCGTGCACTGTTATACACGCGCTGCGCATCTCCACAAGCTCGTGTATATCAGGCGTTAAATCGTCGTTCGCCTCGCTACGGTTAAAAAGCGAGAGATTACTTCTCACTCCACTGGTACAGTGCCATGATTACACCTAATCGTTAAATATAGGCGAAACAACCGCGTATAAAGCACTTTTTCGTTTTTTTTTATGCAGCATCGTTTCCAACATTTATTTACCTTTGATAAAGCAAGAGGAGAGTAATAAACAAGAAACGACGGTGAATCGAGATATTTGATTTATGAATTTGTCTCTTTTTCTGTAATTAACTGTCTGTTTTTATTTTCTTCGTTGCAAGCGTATCTCCTGCTGAAGGTAAATCGGAGATGGTCGAGTCACGTTATCGTTAAGGTGGTTGCCTCGTGGAAAATGTATTCTCGGGAATTGTATAGAAAATTTGGCGAGCAGGTTCGGAACGTTGTTGCACGATCACACGGAAACTTGGGCGATAATTTGTGCAATTTTTCTCGAGATTTTTCGTGTCACGAAACTCGATGTTGATAATTTACAGATTCCGGTTGAAATTCCGAGTAGAAATTTATTTTGGTATTTTTTGATACGACCAAAATCGGACTTTTCGAGTCTTTAAGCATTTATTTTTCAAGGCAAACTTTTACGAGTGACGTTCGCGAGCTTGAAGAATTGCAATCGTTCGATCTTTCTTCAGTATAAACAAAAAAACATTTTTTTCTGGGATCTACAAACGTTATAATTTGTGATCCGAAAAAATGTGCACTTTTTGTTTTCACGCAACGAGAAGATACTACACGATTTAAGATTGCTGTCGTCGCGATGTTCTCAAGTTTCTGTGCTAACTCGAGCGATTAACAGTGATACTCTCATCTGGATGTCATTACTCATATGTTGCGTATGAAGCAGCTACGATATATTACGCGTTTGCAAGTAATGACAAAATATACACTATTAGTGCGCTGGAAGAAAAACAAAGTGACGACCAGTCGTCTAACGTTTCATCAAATGAATGGTCTCTGCGTTAATTTATCATTACGTAACTGAATCGCAGTCTTTTGTCGCGATCTCTTCGAGTTTATCGTCGCAGTTTTATCAACGATTCGAATGATTTTTTTTCGCAGAGAGATGATCATTATTTCATTGGAATCATTTAAACAAAGAGCCGGTTATTTTTGTTAAATTTGACAAATTTTAGAGGATCGTCCAAACTACCGCGAATTATCTCATCATTTTCCACTTGCATCCGCTTCAATCAATCGTACGCGTGTAGCTCATTTTCGCGTCAACATCCGCGTCAATCGTGATGCAAACGGCGGAAAATGATTAGTGAACTACTTTCAAACGTTGCCGAACAATACGCGGTTGCGTCAAATCCGGCACCCAGTTCTCATACCCTTTGTGCCGTTTTGTACGGAGAGCATCACGTAATACGCAGCCTCTCCAATGCTACGAGGCATCTGGTCCAATATACAGGATTTCTCAAAACTCGATGTTTATCATGTAAAATTAGATTCAGAATGAAATTCCGAGTCGAAATGTATCTTGGTACTTTTTTATCCGACCAAAACCTGCTGAGTTATCAATCTTCAAAGTTTGAGCCAATCGGACGCGTGCTCCTCCCCTTCCCGCGTGCGCCGCGCGAGCGACGCGCGAGCGCACCACTCCCGTCGATCCAACTTTGTTAATTGATAACTCCTCGAGAATCCATCGGATCGAAAAGTGCTCAAGGACTTTTCGCCTTGGAATTTTGTCCTCTATCCAGCATTAAATCATCAGCATCCCGTTTCAGGACGCCCTGTATATGAGTTTATACTTAGGACCTACAGCTTGCAACTAACAATTCCGTGCCTCGATGACGAGTTATCGTGGGTTAGTTCAATCGGTATACACAACAGAACCTCGCGAGCGGTCACGCCGTCGATGAAGTGGGTTAATTGAAGAGCGTCGGTACCCGCGGGAATCTTTCGGTTCTCGCGACGCGATCAAGCCCGATCATCTGTAGAAGCCTCGAGGGCTAATAGGGTGTGGACATCGACATTTACCTCTGATCGAATTAATCATCCGTATTAATCTTGAAGAACGTACATCCACATTCAACAACGTTTTCTGTCTTTTTTCATCATTTTTACCCACCGCGATGATTTCAAGATTTTATCTCGCTACAAACAGCCACGAGGGCACCGAATGCAGCATCAAAGAAAAAAACATTATCCATTGAGATACCGCGGGAATATTCAAGCAGGATTAGGTTTTTTTTCCGTCACATTTTCGTTCGCCTAATTGATAATTGATCGAATTTAATCGGTAATATTAATAATCCGAATATCGATGCAAATTTTGGCCCCGTTTTTCGTTGCTTTTTTTTTCTTCAAAATACATACCGAATTCGTCGATAATTCATTTGATTGTTTTTTTTTTGCAAAGACCTCATGTTTATTCATAACTCGTAGCTCGCTCTTCGGGATTGAAGATTCGCGATAAAAAAGAATACACGCGCGCACGCACCAATGAGTAAAAGATGTAAAAGTCTCGGAGGCGCGTCAATGTGATTACACCAAGGTGACGATGATGCTGCTCATGTTCCTGACATAGTTATCTTCGGAAATCTCGTTCGATGTCCCCTCTCGAAGTCGAATACGGCTTCGGGTCACAAAATTGAAACAACCCAATCACCCAACGTAAAAAGAGAATACAACCCAAAAAGCGTACAACCGAATGTCTCGTAATGAAAAAAAAAAACTGTAAATTATAAAAAAATTTGCAATGAAACCCGCAGCATCCTCATATACTTTGACACTTTGATCGAGCGTTTTATAATGTTTATAATGGAAAATCAATCGCGATTATGGGATAAAAAATGACTGAATAACTTTGAGCAGCATCTTGGAGGGAAATTTCCAATTTGCCTGTAAGGATTTACAAAAAAAAGAAGGAATTTATGTACTATAGTTCAAAGTGAGAAGCGGTATAACCGCGCCAAGGAGCTTCAGTATTTCCTGGCTAGCTGTGGCCGAAGAACCGTTGGATTCAAGGCCTCTCGTGTATCTTTTACGGGGGTCTATATCCAATGTCTTCTCGTGTCGACATGCACGATCCAGGTTCGCTAATGACCATCGTAACCATACGAAAATGTAATAAAAGAAAAGGAAAGAAAGTAAAATGCCCGTGTGTATGTGTGTGTGTGTGTGTGTGTGTGTGTGTGAGAGAGGAACGGAATGACAATGAAGCGACAATAATCTGCTCCGATTTTGCGCCACTCCTTTTGGCCACGTATTCAATATGTGGCCACGTCAATTTCAGCTCGGAAAAAGAAATTAACATAATATGCATCAGATATAACGATTGATAATACAATACGTTTTGGGGTGCCCGTTATTTCGCAAGTTTCCACTTGGGTATGCTTCGAATCATTAGTTTATAGCGTAAAAAACAATGTTGGTAAAGAGAACACAGATTTCAAACGCCATTAAGCCTACATGACGATAAATTTCCCATTTAATTAACACGGCATTGCTAAATTTTTCTTTTTTTCTTTTCTCACCTACTATATTTATTGGATGCTTTCAAGTTTCGTTTCTGCTTCGACTATGATTTTTTTGGAGGAGATAAATCTTGACATTGGCAACGAATTTTGCTTCTGGTTTTTTTCTTTTTGATTTTTTTCTTTTTCAAAGTGTATGCATCATTTGAAGTTTCCGAAGCAGAGACGAAGAATTTAAGGATGCGTGTACGGTCTCAGCAGAAGCAAAATGAAATGAGAATTTCCGTGTACTTTGCGAATTTTCGCAAATTTTCGTGAGATACTCGATAACTTTGAAAATAGCTTTATTAAAGAGACATAAATTTTGCAAAAAAATCAAGCGTACTGAAAAAGTGTATAAAAAACGATGTTTTTGGGAACTAGATGGAAAGAAACTCTCTGCAAGGAACCTTTCACGATGGGGGAAATATTTATCTCAAGCGCGAGAGATAATATTTTCAAAATATTCATCAACAAACTAATACGTGTATACAACGTTTTTTTCTCAACATCAAAGATCCCCCGTCGCTTTAAACACTCGGAAAGAGGTTCATTTGTCGACTTAATCGCGTTTATGATAGAAATTTCCGATGAAAATGTGGCTCGAGGCTGCTGCTCGGGAAAGCGACCGAAAGGCCCATCTGAAGAGCAATTAAATACAAAGTTGGAGACGCGCTATTTATCTAATCTAAGTAGTCGATCGAGCCTTTGCTGCTGCGAGGAAGAGCGAAGAGAAAAAAAAAAGCTCGGATACATGCGTTTACACGTTACGAGAAAAGCAAACGTTCCAGATGTCTCGGGGGCTTAAATATACACGCGCTTGATTCTCCGTACACGCACTTGGAAATTAACCCACAGGCATAATTGCGGCCACATGGAGTAATTATTGCTGCTCGTGCACACTCTTTTCTCTCGGATCTCTAATCGCACTTTTTTATATCCGTATGGCACATTTCCTCGTGTAATTTAGCCTCGGGGGCCAAGTTTATCACGAGTCGGAGGTTACGCGGTTCTTAACAGGGGAAAAGATGATTAAAATGAAAAAAATACCGAGAAACATTACATTTTGATGCTGCGGATCTCTCCGAAGGAAAAAACCGATTTTTTTATTCTCCACCAGTGCGAAAAAAGTTTCCTAATAATTGAAAATGAAAAAAATTTGCTCCCAAAATAAAAACAATTACAGACACCAACTTCGATCCACTTTAAGCTCGTATAACTCCCAAACCGTTGGTTTTAAAATCTCCGAGCTCCTCTGCAATCTTGTAGAGCACAAAATTTCCTGCAAAAATGTTTATTTGTAAAATTTTTTCTCCTCGTCGAATAACGCTACGAAGCTTTTTATAAAAATAGCGCCAGAGCTTCTCCTTTTCATGACGATCCAATCGTTATTGGTTCTGCAAGATTAAATCAGATTTTTTTTAAGTGCGTTTGGTCGCGAGGATCTTTTTTCGCGTCAATATTGTTTATTTTCTTTTGATCTAAGGCCGTGCTGGGAAAAGTTTGGTCGATTGAAAAAAGTATCAATTTTACGCGGAGGAAGTCGCGGCTGTAACGGTTGGTATCGAATGTACCAACGAATGAAAGGGCGTAAACGCAAGATCTGATTCGTCAGAACGAAGCCAATTGCGTCTCTTTGTTCGATACAACGTCGATTCGCGAGAGAACTTTCTTTGTACTTATAAATAAATATATGCAGTCTGTGCGAAGCAGATTAAAATGGAGAGGCTGCTGATGTACGATAATTTCATCCGGACGAGTATCGTATACGATAGATAAGAAGCAAAACCTCTTGTGCCTTTATACACACTTATCCATTTCGTCTTTCGCTTATACACACTCGAGCTATATCTGGGTCAGTCTCCACTTGGGATTAGAAGGAATGGTTCTCGTTGAAATCCACGCGAACTTTTTTTCTGCCAATAAACAGATACCACGTGCACCGTACGAGACTTTTTACGAAAATTCAATCCGCGATATATTGTCTCCATCGATTAAAAGCGTAATTCCAATGAGAGATCACAAAGATTACGTGAAATTCGTTTCGAAAGCCAATGAAAAAAACCGTGAGAATCGACCGAAACTCGGACACCGGAAATCACGTTGGAATTCTCGAAAACTCCAACGTGTTTATCTACAAGGGTAATTTTTCGTCAATTGATCTCAAATTTTGACGGTATCTCGAAAATTTGACTCTGAAGAGTGAGCTTCGTTTTTTCTTCGAGTCCTTTTAATCAATTACGAAGATGACTAGCGAAGCCTCCGCGGGATATGCGATCATTGAGAGTCCGTCTCTCGGAAGCTGAGCTCACGGAGCTCGACGTCGAATCTCGTGTGCAATTTCCAGCGCTTATTTTAAATCGACTTTCGTCGCTAGTAGGTGGAGAGCAATTTCGTACAAAAGCCTGAACATCAGGCTTGAATCTTAATCTTATACATTGAATATATTCCACTCAGGTAATTGACGTTGTTATCATCGTTTTTGATGAAAAGCTGTCGATGAGGCAAAGTGTACGTCGAAAAAGCATGAATTTCACGAACCGCGGACGTTTATTCGTGCCGTCCGAGGATAAAAATCGATAAAAAAGAAAAACGAATATACGTCAGTGCTCCGTTTGTCATGAAATTCCGTCGCGATCGTAATTCGACACCGTGAAGAAATAAAAACTAAAATGGAAGTCAACGTTTGTTCGCGAAGAGTTCACGATGGTTACGCGACCATAAGATCTCGCGGGCGCAGCCGTCCGCGTGCCGTTTACAGGTCGGACTCGGAGGAGTTGCTCAAGGACGCTGACGGTCCGTACGCACTTCCCCGCGTCTCGAACAATCCGCTGTCGAACGAGCAGATTCATCGAGTGCCGAGATGGTCGGATTTGGGAAAAAACAAATTGTCGGAGAATTACGGGACACTGAGAAGAGGAAGAAAAACATCGGATGCGTCGTTGGACGGGAGGGATGAGGAAAAAATCGTTCTGAACACGTTCTCGAGAAGCAAAAACCAGCTGGATCGTCGATCGGCGGGTAAACTCGATGAGAGAAACAACGTTCACGAGCGTCTTTACGACACAGTGCCACTGGAAGACCCGAAGAGTCGAGAGATTCGACCGGAAGTTGGGAAAAACTTGAACAACCCGCGGAGCGAAACGGGGGAATCTTTGAACAATTTTTACGACACGGTAGGCGATGAGAGAGCCGTTAAAGGGGTAACGAGGCGGAATTCGGACGTCGCGCGCCGCAGAACCGAGAGCCTCGGAGATGAGGGTGAAAAAATTGACGACAAAACTGCGTCTAGACAGCCGATCTACGCGGTTCCGAATATTCCGATACGTTGCAACGATGAAAAATTTGATCGCCGTTCGAACAACGATGGCAATTACGTCCCGAGCGGCGATCTTTATCGGACGACAGCTCGTTACATCGAGGACATAAATCGCAACATCGCCGAGATCGATAAAAGCTACGAGGAGTTACGGTGCTCGTCAAACCAGAGCTCGATAAATTCCGCTTATGGTGTAATCAACAAGGTTCAAAGATCGAACGGTTCGCCGAACGAGCACGTCGATGAGAGCCTTTATACGGGTTTTCATCGTAAGCGCGATGTTTTAGCCCCGATGCCACCGATATCGCCGAATTTCGGTGAGAATACCGACGTCCCCTCGGCCCTGATACTCCCGATGGACAGCCCCGACGCGAGCAAAGACGATACCTGGAAGTTCGACTTCAAAATAGGCCGAAATTCCAGCATCGACAGGTGTCGCGATTCCATCAGAACGCGACCGAATTCCTACGGGAAACTGCCGCCGAAATTATTGCCGCGTTCGTCATCGATGGAGAACAACTCATTGAGAAACTCGACGGGCTCGACGACGACGAATTCGTCGACGAAATCAACGGAATCGCTCTACGCGATCAGCGAGACCCTGCGGGAATCGCCGAAATCGCGGGACGATCGCGACAAAAATGCGCCGTTCTTCGTCGAAGAAACGTCAACGAGGGAGGATTCGATCGACGAGGGAACGCGGAAAAACGCGAAACTCTCGAAAACGCTGGTGGAGGATCGACGAAAAATTTGCAACGACGATGTTCGCCGCGTCATCGAATCGAGAATTCGTAGAAGCCGCAGCTCCACGAGGGACGACGATACGACGAGAATAATTCGCGATAAATGCAAGATAAATTGCCGCGGCAGCGTCAGAGTCAAGCGTTCGTCCGAGGACTCGATGACCTTGAGAGAGAAAGATCAGAGATCCTGCTACGTAGCGCCGATGGCTTTCAACGCGACGCCAGCTGGTTGTACTCGGTCACGTTCCAGGTGCGTCGACCTCCTCGACGAAGACGACTCGAGGATAAACGACTCGCCGAGAGGCAAGAACAAAGCGAGAAACACGGAGAGAAACATCGGCATGGTCCTGTCGAGAACGCGCAAGGAACAAACTCGCGGGATCGCTTGTAATTCTACTGGAACGATTCGTCGAAATCGTTGCTCATCTAGAATCGAGGACCATGACGATCATCGTCAGGATGATGAGGAAGCTCCGTTGATCGACGACAACGAGCGTAAACCAAAAATCATGAATCCTCAGGGTCATTTTCTCAAGAAGAAAACCACTGACGGATCGACGAAAAAACCGGGTCCGGACAACGACGAGTACGATCGCAACGAATGGACGTACTTTGGCGGACGACTTTACGGCACTCTGCCGTACAGAAGGACGAAATATTCCAAGGCTTTGCACAAATCGAGCGAGGACGTTCTGGACAGCGAGAGAAAGTGTCGCGACGATTCGGTGATAACGCAGAGGTCGTGCATGAGCTCGATGGACGTTAGATCGGTAATGGCAGGTCTTAGGAGTGGAAAAACGCGCGGAACTAGCGGACAAATCGTTGATTCCGTTCCCTTGTATCTCGTGGATGCTACCGAACTCATTATTCAAGGACAGTTGAAGAGAAAGTCCCGAAAGGGTCACGCGACGGGCGAGGATCGTTTGGGAATCGAAGAAACTCGATCCTCCGAGTCGTCGAACTCGATTTTCAACGAGGACGGTGAGGAGTCCCTTTTCGATGCGAAAACTGACGGAACATCGGTGAAAAATCGATTTTCCCCTGCGGTCGCGAAATCGCGGACGAGGCATAATTCTCTGGGATCCGAGGAGGTCGAAGCTTCCTCGAGGGCGAAGGATTCTTCGTGTCCCACGAGCGGCCTGAGCCCCGGCGGTTTTGCCACTCTACCGAGACGCGGCAATTGCGGCAAGGAACAACGCGCCAACGCCGATGCACCGAGACGTTCGTCCGGAAATGTTCCGGTTCTCGAGCCGCTTTACGAACACGCCGTGAGCGATCCCATCAACCCTCGAGTCAATGACGATAACGTTATACCCTGGTGGGAACTCGCCACCAGAAAATTCAGGCACCGAAGCTGTCCAGCGCTCCAGGTAAATCCATCAGGTTTATCAAATTTCGCATCGAACGCTCGCCGAATCACCGCGAGAGGAAACTTAATCTCCGAAGGATCGAGAAACCTCCGAGAGGTCGAACGGGCCCGACCAATAAAATAGGACTTTTGGAATTCATTATTCTCCATTTATCCTCATTCTTTCGCTCCTTTCTAGAGATTTAACATAAATTGAAATTCATTTTAATATTCCATTTTTTTAATATTCCATGTTTTTTTAGTCACTTTTTAGTGAAATTTATCGGACGAGTGTTTAAACTGCATTTTTTCAATTTTTGTTTATTAATCGATCGTGCGGTTATTAATGTTCAATGACTCGATATTTATCAGGCAAAATTCGAATTCATACGTGTATTTGGCGATGCTATACAAATCTGAAACAAAATAAACCTGAGATTTCGAAAACACAGTTTAATATTGTTGATCGGTCGAGCAAATATTTCTACTCACAAAAAATCGGCAACGTCAAAACTCTACAATAAAATACGAATATTTTATATGCGAATTCGTTCCACGTTGTATTCGCGTTCTCCGATCAATCACATTTGTTCTATTTTAACAAGAAAATCAACGTCGATTTTTTTCGCAACTTTCAAAGTTTTGCTCGCTTGTTTGCTCGCCATACAAAAAAGCCTGTATGGTCTCGTAAGATATCGAAATGAAAATGTTTACACGAGATAGATTCGACATCGTATTTATCCAATACGTTTTTTATATTCCACTTCATCCTATATGGACAGGACAGGTGCATCTATGTACATATACGAATATAGATGTACTCTGAAGTGGTCAAATGTCTTAAAAAATATGAGCGCGTTTTTTTGAGTAATTTTGTACCTTTCTCTCTGCAGAGTCTTTCGCGCATCCTCCACCTGTCATTCCCGTCTACATGATACATCGTAAAATCGATCGGTAAAAGCGAATTCGACAGAGAAAAGTAACTTGTAATTTTATCGATTATTGCCACAAAATTGTATACAAAATACAATAAAAAAATACGTCAAAATTGTCAATTTTAAAAGATCGATACTAGATCTTGAAAAAAAAAGCATTCAGCATCAAGCAAAAGGAAAGAATTTGTTGTATCTTCTTGAATCTATCCCTTTAACAAAAATTTTCAAAAAGTTTCACTAAACGATTGAAGCAACAACCCTTTTTATGGGCAATTAAAAGCTGACGAGAGTGCTTTTTTTCCGGCGATAAAAATATTCTTTCATGTTGACGGGAGAAATGATTTTTTACGAAGAATCGAGAGTCGCGAGTAATTTATTTGATTCAGCAAGCCGTCACTCTTACTCGGTTGGCAAAAAGTTATGTCGAGCACCAACGAGCCCAAAGTATATAATGCGCGTGTTAATGCCAAAAGGCGATCATTTAAGGGGTATCTGGAAGCGAGATTATGCGAGGCCCTTTAACGAAGCGTGGGCCGTGGAGTTCAACGTGGCGATTGGATAATTAGACGACTACGTACGGGTGTACCGAGCATAATGTCGAATAAGCAAACTCGATTTTCGAGCCTTTTCTCCTCTCTTTTGTTCGACACGTCAACTTTCCGAAACGTCCACCGTCGAATTTATACTCGAATTAAAAGCATATACAGGGTGTCCTAAAACTATAAATGTGGATAATTTAATGCTACGTTGAAATTGCTACATTAAAATACATTTCGACTCGAAATTTCATCCTGAATCTTACTGCAAATAATTAACATCCGAGATTTAGCTCAATTTTTCGAAATTATTCATTTTTCAAACCATCATCTTTTCAAAAACGAAGTATGAGAACAATGGAGAAAACGAATTTTGCCTCGGCCTATATTTTTTCTCGATCTTTTTCGATTTTCTTTCATCATCTTCGTGAGATGATGTTTTTTTTTCAGACACTTTTATCTCACGTATTCTACCGCCTTCGTTTTTTTTTTCAAATAAGAACAAAAAATGGAGGGAAAAGGGCGAATTACTCGGGGGAGTTCAGGTAGTCGCCGGACTGGTCCTAAGACAACATTAGAGCCCTTTTCTCTCTTGACGCTCTCTTGAACACATGGGGATTCAAAACTGGCGGAAAAGTCTATACAAATCTCAACCATGTGAAGATAACTTCGTGATACTTGAAAGAAACTGAAATTCCCAGGAACGATGAAAGAGCTGTAAAACAAAATTTGTGGAATCATTAAACCGTGAACGTAGAAGAGATACTTTGATGCAATTCCAAACGCCCAAGGAACTTTGAGAGTCTTCAGCATCCCCAGTTGAATCCCCGAAATTTCATCTAATTTTACAACACTTTACTTTGTAAAAAAAAGTATGAATGGAAATAATCGATATTTCCATCCTCATTAAATTAGACAAAATTGAAAAGCTTCTTTTTATGGTCTACGATATTCAAGATAATTTGAGAATTGACATAAATTTTCGTTTATACTTACCGTATAGCGATAAAAATGACAGAAAACGTGATAAAAAATCAAAGTTTGAATAGCAAATTTAAATAGCATTCTAAAAATATTCAAAATTTGTCCGTGCGTTGAGACTCTCATTTTTTTAAATGAAAAATAGAAAATTATTGATCATTCAAAGGGCAGCCTCGTTCATCAAGGTTTAAATGAAATTTGAAAATAAAAAAACTCAAGCTTTGGTAAAATTTCAGTGTTTCGAAAAAAAAATAAACGAATTAACGGTTTGCAATATTTCATGCAATTTCAGAGTTGCCATAAATGGTCTAACCGCTTTTATTGCGTTTACGTTAACCATCTAGCAATAAAATCGAGATATATTCTCGAGTTTCGGACCCAGGAGTAATTTCACCTAGCTGAGGGCGAGAGAAAGTGAAGCCGAGTATTTAGCCCTCTCTGACACACCCTCAACAATAATTTTCGCACTCTGAGAGCTCACCGAGACCTGCTCACGCCAATTCTGATTTACGAGCGTTCGTGCCGACTTGGCAATATACACGAGACCGGATACGACGAGTTTCGTCACTGCATGAGAATCGGCTAATTGCCGACGTAACGCGAGACGGTAATCGCATATTTTTCGAATTTATATTTATGATAAATTCTTCATAAACCTCACATTATTCCTCACAGCGAAAAAAAATGCTGAAAAAAGCGATTATTTTTTCACGCATTTACTGCAATTATCTACTTTAACGCAAGTTTTGCTTACCCTTGAACAAAATTTTCCTTCCCAGGAAGTGCAAAAATCCCAAAAATCGTTTGATAAGTAACGTGATATTTTTCGTGAATTTCGGAGTGATAATTTTATCGAAAAAAGTATGACAAAGTTCCTCATCGATAAACAAAAAATTATTCTCAAACGATGCTTTTTATTGCTATGATTTTAAGGTACTTTTGTTTTTTCTATTTTTTTTAAGGTGCCCTTGAAAACTGGGGTTGCTTTTCGAACAATCCAACAGCCTATGTTCTTGTCAAATTAATCTGCGGAATAACCGGATAACATTATTGAATTACGAGCTAAACGATTGGAAAAATCTTCGATAAATTCGTCCCATTAGGAGCCAATGCTATCTAAAGATTAACGACCTTGAAATCTCCGATTCTTCTTTACTTTTCCTCTTCTCCCGGCAAAGGCGAAGGCACACTCGACTGTCTGTTGTTCCATCGGACAGTTTCGAATTTCCCATAATCCTAATAGCTGCCTAATAAATTGTTGCAAAAACGAAAGGTCTCTCGACGAATATTCGGCGTCGTTTTATTTGTCTCCAGCCGTGAGATACACCTGCGACAGGTTGAACGCGTACGGTCACGAGAAATTCGATAGCTCGACTGAAATGCTCTCCAATAAGTATGCCCGTCATAAATAAACTTTTATATACGAGGCATCCCACGCAAAAAAAAAAAAAGATCGTATTTGTTTTACGATTCACTCGATTCCATCGAAAGAAACACTCGTGATATCTAAATTTATTTAATTTCTGACTTCATACACAGAATCACATTTGTTCGCCGTTCCAAACGCGAACTAATCCTCCTTGTCCTGTGCTGTCGTTCCAAAAATGAAAAAGACGACTGAAAAAACACGATTTTTGACTTTGCGTGATGGCCTCCGGCTCAAGGCGGCTTCGCCCTCGATTAAAGTGGCTTTTTTTCATCCCTTACCACGCAATACACTCCATGGAGACTGGAAAATATTCAAATGAAGCGAAAAAAAAAAAAAAAATTCGAAAAAATTCCAACGATAATTTACCCGACTATTTGTTGATAATTTTCGTTTCTAAAAATGATTCCTCGTTCTCGCGGGACGAAAATCATTATTTTATTTTCGCAAACGTTTCTGAATCTCCAACCAAAAGCTCTGACGATACAAATCGAATTGTTCTTTTTTCAAAGTTTTCGTCCGACTCGTACACAGTCTTGCGTTCACCCTCGGTAGCATCTGCGCGAATCGGACGCGTGTGCTGCACGAGGCGAAGCGCAAAACTGCATTAATTCACGCGCGAGCCGTAAAGTTTATCAGGAGCCGGTGAAAACGCACAAGGAGGCTTGTTACCCTCGTCGTTGGCGCAAACGTGTGCCAGCGAGGTCGAACACGTGATGACCATCTTGGTACCGAAAACCCGGTTAGTCGCAGTACAGTCGAGTACTATAAACGCACATATGGGGGTTGGCGAGAAAAATTTCAACACGTGTTTGCATCTTTCACGATGGTACAGCTAGTTATTGCACGTGCTCGTTTTATCGAAAGCTCCTCGATGGATGGACAAGCAACAGCGATCGGATGCACTCGAAATGTTGCAAAAATTTTTTCGGTCTCTAGAATTCCAATTTTTTTTTTTTTTTTTTCCAAGACTCTGTAAACGAATCTGCTGGTTAAATGGATGAAAAAATTACCGGAAACAATGAGAAACCTCGATAGACGAGAAATTATGAAGACCTTTCGAATTTTTATAACTTTTTTGTGAATAAAAAAAATATCCACGAAATGTGTTGTAAATATTTAAAAAAAAGTCGTTGAATTTTGAAACTGATTTGACAGCACGATCGCAAAGACAACTTTGCGTCAGTCTGAAATTCGCAATTTCGAAGCAGGTCGTGTGACGGGTATTTTAGAAATACATGATTTTTGCAAAAATTCTTATTCGTTTTGGCCGGACTAATATGTTTTAATAAACATGTGTATTTTTCAATAAGATTATGCGGTTAAATGGAATTATACAAAATTGGAAAAATTTATATATTTTTGAATTGCACGTGTGGGTTTTACGAAAACTCGAATTCGTTTTGTCGAGCTGAACATTTCGAACGAGTATTTGAGGTATTTCAGTTGTTTTTAAGGGCGTGAAACAGTAACGGCGTTTGACGCTGTGTAAATTCGGCGAATATTTTATTTTTACTTTATTTTTACTCCAAATTTTTACTCCAAAATGTAATTTTTACTCCAAAACGAATGGTTTTCTCTCAAGTCTGTAAGAAATGTCAAAAATGTGATTCGTCAAAGTAAATCGCGGAGCAAACGAGCCTTCGTCCTTGAATATTTCATTATTATTATTATTTTTCAGCGTTCGCGTTTTTTTTCTTGTTTATTCGTCTCTGCGAGA
This sequence comes from Heteropelma amictum, assembly GCA_959613375.1. Classification (NCBI taxonomy): domain Eukaryota; kingdom Metazoa; phylum Arthropoda; class Insecta; order Hymenoptera; family Ichneumonidae; genus Heteropelma; species Heteropelma amictum. The sequence goes on along the minus strand of OY390726.1, from coordinate 3,282,093 downwards.
GCAAAAAAAAGGGGGAACAGTGAGTTCTCAGCTGCGGAAAAGAGAATACGAGAAACAGGGAGGCCTGCCTCGGTACTTACACACTCGACAGGTCATGAGCGAGGCATGCGCCTCCGCATCGTCGTTTCGCTTCGTGTCTTTATCCCATAGTGTAGAGTTTCACGAGATGGAAAGCGGGAACGGTATTATAGATGCCAAAAGAGAGTTTTGTGTGCGTACGTAAGCAAAGTGGTAAGAGTCGAGAGTGAAGAGAAGGTCGGTGGTGTACGAGTCATAGAGCGCCTGGGAACTTTGCCTTACCCCAGTTATAATCGACGTCGTAAACGCTTCGTGGATCATGAAGAACATGTGATCCTGAATTGTTCCCATGAGGCAGCAGAGAACGAGTCCCAAAAAAATTCATGAAAATAAAATCAGAATCAAAAATGTCGGCAAATAAGACGGTGAAGTTTTCATTGGACGAAAAACCACGTAAATTCGTCATCGAATTTGTTTATCGTCCAAATTCGCGACATGCAAAATTGTGAAATAGAAAAATGACGAAAAAATTGATAGGAGATATCGTAAAAATTCACGTTTTTTGGGAACCAATATTCCGCGTACTTTAACATAATTCAACATCGAGTTGGATAGGAATTGGAGACATGCGGGCGTCAATTGTCGTTGTCGGTATATTCCGCTGGAATATACATATAAAGTAGGATATTTTTCCAATTATCAATTTACGATGGTTTCAAAATCTATCGTTGTATCGTCGACGTAAAGATTTTTCCATTCTTTTATAATGATTAAAACAATTTTGAATCGATGAATAAAACAGTCCGATAAATACGGTAAAAAAATACAGTCGCACGCAAGATCGTATCAATCATCGTTGTACGCTCTTTTATTCCTCTCGGTTTACGGAAAAAGAGGAAACAATGTTGCGGTTAAAAAATCACTGTTGCGTGAGTCCTGTTGCAGGACGCGTACAAGGGGAGCGTACAACAAAAAAAAGATGCTAGATTTGTGATATTATACCATTCATGCACTTTGAACGAAATTATACCTTTTATACACATGTTATACATACACATATATACATAAAAAAAATAGAAGGAAATGAGAAGGAAACCATGAACGTGAACGTGCTGAAAAACCAAAAAATAAAAAGTCAAAGTCCGATCTTTTCATTGTCATATTTTTTTTCAATATTTTCGACATCTGGCCTTTCATTTATTCCTTCACGAATGAAAAAAAATTGCATTCGCGAAATATCTCGCACGCACTCTTCGCAAAAGGACTGAAATTTTTGCTAAACACGGTTTTACGATTATTTTATCGACATTTACCGGGGGAAATAGCCGTTTCACGTAGAAATTATTGCTGTAGAACGAGAGCTTCGTCGGAGAAGTCTGAAAAAGAAAAGGCAGTAAAAAAGAAACACGACCGGAAAGCTCCCGAGCAAAAACGCTGTGATCCTTCATGGTGTGCTCACATTTTACCATGGTTATGCTGTAATGCTCTCGGACGAAATCTCATCAATATAAGCGCGGAACAAACAGTAACCTGCTTTGTTCCAGGGTTTACGAAACGGAATTTTTTTCGTGTGTAATACGTATGTTTATATATAATTCAATATAGGGTGGTTGCTGTTATGACGTTTGGTTATGGATCCAAAACATCGTAGTTAACTCGTTCTAGGCCATTAACCGAAGTAAAGAATAGAAGGGGAAAAAAAACGAAGTATCGAGCGTTAAAATCGCATGCAAAAAAATCGTTAAGCAGGAATCTTTTAGGCGTTCCGTATTCCAGCGACAAAAAATATCACGAGAATTTTGCAGCAAAATACTTGCACCAAAAATCCGAAAGAAGCCAAATTATACGTAAGGCACGGTAATTGTCGATAATTACAACATCGAAGAGTTACAAAAAAATTTTTTAAATGTTTAAATCGTTCGTTCATTTTTTTTTCAAACGCACGAGTTTTTCAAAATTTCCTCGGTGTTTCGAATGTTTTTTGAACGGTGTTTCTTTGAAAAAATGACCGAATTGATTTGATATTAAGAAAAAATACATTTTTCGTATATTTTCAGAGTTTTTATTATCCATTTTTTAATTAACGTTTCGATACTATTTTCATACATAATAGCACTGAATTGATCGAACAGAAATTGCGGCGAGACTCAATCGATAATTGATCAAACGAATTTCGTGGCGATAAAAAAAAATCGTCGCATCCGCGTTTCATGAAATAAAAGCCCCTCGATATGATCTCGAACAAACAAAAAAAAATATAGCAAAGACGAGAAGCGAGAATCGGAATGAATGGAGAAACGTGTTCTTCGTCGAGGGAGGGCCGAAAGACTTCGTCCATAGGGAAATCCAACCGACAGGAACGTCCGGCTCCCACAGCAAAACGGCTGTCAAGATCTCTCGAATCTAATACACGCGTATATTGCTTGACATTATTATACACGCGGGTATGTTGTGAAAATAAAAAGAAATCTCCTGCCCGAATACGTGCGCACATGCGTTTGTACACAGCAGGCTTGTTTCAGCGTCTTTTCAGACAATAATTATACGGTGCACACAAAACGAGGCACTCAATATATAAAAAGAAGCAACCAGAGGCTGGTGCATTTTCTGTCGAGCATAGAACGAATCGACGAACCACCCACGCCTACTCGACTATTCCAGATTAAATCGTAATCAATACGAATTTCATTACATTATCCAAAATTAATTTTCAAACATCCTCACAATGTCGAGAGACTGTAGGGTTATTAATTTTCGTAACTCGAATCATTGGGTACTTAAATGTTGCATCCATTGGTTATTTATTTTGTTATTCAGCCTGGCTTCGAGTTTTCAGAAATGTATGATAATTCTGATGAAAAATTCGGATAATTAATATTGCAAAAGAGTCCATGAATACCAGATTTATTATTGGTAACAGGACTCTTATGAGGGATACAAAATATTAGCCGCAATGAAGCTTCGAGGCTCTTGATCGTCGTGTTTGAGACGATAAACAAGTTTTATAACATTTTTGACAACTTGCTGCATTAAAAATAATCATTTCATTCGAGACGTAAGTCGACACCGAAACGTTTGAAATTGACACCACAGTGTCAGCTGTCATTTCTCGCGGAAATGCATCGCTTCATTGGCAAGTTCCAATGGCCGACATTCCAGCCTCCTTTTTCAGCAACATTGTACACGGTCCATATTGAGTATCTTCAAACTGAAATGACGAGAGACATTTTTTTTTCATCAACCTATTCGGCAGAGTTTGACCCCACCAAATTATCCGTTTTCAAAGTGGTCACATCTCCGTTAAATACCATCGTTTTTAACGAGTCAATTCACGTGTAATATAAAATGTAATAACACAAAAATAAGCTAAATCCAATACAAAATTTGTCAACTTTGAAAATCAATATTTTTGTAACTATATTCGACAAAAAACCTCGAAACTGTACGAAAATACGTGAATTGAAAAAAAAATGGTTTCCACTGATGGTGTAACCTCCTTAATTATCCGGCGTCTCTGGATCGCCTGTAATATCGTAAATCAATTTCTCACGCGACAAATTTGTTCGTGTCATTCGCAAAGACTTTATGATATCCTTGGACAATTTATTTCTTAATTGAGACGATCAAATCAATGGATAATAATACTCCTAACGTACACGCACGTTTTAACATATCCGAGATACACGATTCGGTCTGAAAGCAAACATTACGTGGGCATCATGCGGCGTGTTCCCGAGGGGCTGTGGTAAACTCATAAATTCGTACCCGTTAAGCACGAGATGAATCGACATCGTACGATTCCTACATGCATTTACGTGAGATAAATCAAGCTAGATTCTCGATTATAACGTAGGAAAATCGGAAGAAAGATGTCTACCGGTCGATAAAAGATGTGACGTCATTTTTCGCAAATCCGCCAAGCGAAATACCTTAATACACAAGAGCTGGGTCTATAAATACAGATTGGACATTTCGAAATGCAACTTTTTTGCAATCGATGTCGAAATTGACGAAATTATTTTTCACGAACAATAAAATGGTCCGCAAGAATGAGAATTTTCGGTAATTCAATCGGCGTTTTTGTTATTTATTTTTTAATCGCGGTAAATCCTGTGACCTTGTCAATGTCGGTATAATAAATCGATAAAGAAGGAGTGAGATCGAGCCAAGAGAGAAATACATCGCGATTCGTAGGGGAATAAAAAAAACAAAGGAGAAAGAAAAGCAAACCGATCGCGGGAGAGCCCCGCAAACCGGTAGTACGACGGCCACACAGAGTCGAAGATAGAAAGAGTAAAAAGTAAAATTGAGCAATCTTGAAACTCCCATAATGAAGATCTTTCGTAATCGATCTGCTCTCGAGGTCCACTGCAATGATGTGTGTGTATTTTAAAAGTTGGCATACACGTATCGGTATGTTATGGTATGAAATGCACGCATGGAGTGATAAAACTACAAACGTGGCTGTAAAATACATTAATCTTTTCGAAAGCACCCACACACAGCCGTGCAACGTGTGGCAGCAGCAAATGCGGATGAACGTGTCGCACGTGTAACTTGGTAAATTAACGATTTGCGTGGGTATGGACCGTGCTCATCTGGAATCTACGAGCTGAAAGTCCCATCGATATTGTTTATTTAGTTCGATACTGGACTCTCCATGATATACAGGGTGTACCAAAAATCGAGGTCAATAAGTCGCACAGTCGGACTCGGGATGAAATTCCGAGTCGAAAAGTATTTTACCATTTTTTCATACGACCAAAAGTTAACGAGTCATCAACTGTCAAAGTTTGAGCCAATCGCGAGCGCGAGCGCACGCCTCCTATTGGTCCAACTTTGATGATTGATATCTCCAGCGGGAGGCGTCGGATCGAAAAGTGCCCGGAGACTTTTCGACTTGGAATTTCATCCCCAAAGTGGTGCTAAATCATGGGCATCGCTGGTTTAAAATTATTATCACAATGGTTTTGGGACACCCGGTAAACTCAATCGCAAAAATTGAGACCTTCTCGTCGGATAAAAATAATTCTTTTCTGTACCGAAAATAATGCGAATTAACGTAAATGTCAGAACAGATGGAACGATTTTACGCGAGTGGTCTTGAACTTTTGGCCTTCAGTGTACGAATATGCCATCTGGACCTACCAGTCCGCTGGTTTGTTTGTCTGTATAAGATGCTGGACAATCTTCTCTCATTTCACAGTGCCACGCGCAAAATCCTTCTATCGTCAGCATCCCAGGACCTTTTCCGTACTTTTCTCTCTAAATAAACACTTTTTTTTTTACTCCCCCACGTACTTTTAAGCGTGACTTCCGCTGTTTCAATTAGCGGCAATAAAAACGTTGTTCTCGTTGTGCTCCATTATTTTTCGATTTCATTTCGTGTTTCGCAATTCCGTGGTAGAATTTGTGCATATCTAGAAGCGTTGTTATCGTGAAAATCTCGTTGCAAAACGGTCATAACTTTACTGTGTCACTTGGACGATTCTATACCAATAATACATAAATACAAAAGTACAATTGCTCGATTGTTCGAACGACAATCGCTCCGCGGCTGTATTAAATTCTTCGCTATTTGTGCACTCGACGAAAAAACTGATATAATTCCGTTTATAGACAGATATAACGCATGTATGGAACTTTTTATGCCACGAGACACAACAATGTGCATATCCTATTTACGTCGCATGTACAGCCACGAGGAAATATCAACCGTGCGATTTCTGCGGCGGACGCTGACTCTCTCACACGTATAATATTGCCGCAGCGATGAAAATCGTAACCCGCGATGTGTGGGTCGAATTGTGGGTCACGCGCCTACGTGCTTCAAAGTTTCGAACTATCACAACGACGAACTACGACTTGCGGATCGACGAAATGCCCAAAGTCTTCTCACACTTTCGTCTCTCGGCTTGCTACATCGATAAAATTCTGTTTTTAATCCAATTTATTATTATGCAATTTTCAATTATATTACATAGTGCCTGAGGACTCAAAGATGATACGGAAATCAGAATAAAACAGAAAAAAAAACACGTTTTCGGTTGAGAAAATCGTCTGAAAACGAGATTGCAAAAACTCTTGGGGGACTCATTCAGCGATTTCTTTCTTGCAAACTTTTTAACAAGTTTACAAAACAAACCAAAAATTAGTTCGTTTTAAGTTCAATTTTTATTCGGAAAAAATTCACGTGTATTCGGAATTTATTTCGAAAAAAGCGATGTTTTCTTTGTATTTTTTACGAATTTTTTCTGTTGGACCTCCTTAAGGTTCTATGAAACACGGCTGTTTCAAAGACTTCCCACGGCGTGATACAGCAATCTTTCAATGATTAATCAATCTTCTACTCCCGTTGCGCGTTGCGAGAGACGCTCGCTTCACTTTCGTGGGACTACAATTTCCGCTTTCCCCAAAACGAGATAATTATTAAAAAAAAAAAGTGAAAATCTCATTAATTTTTTTTCACAATTTCGCAACGGAAATTTTCACGGTTTTTCGTTTCGAAGAAAGTACAGATCATATTTTTGAAACGGTCGTTCCGTGCGTGATGAATCTTCATACTCGAAACCTCTTCTTCGTATTCCCATTGGCGATTTTTCTCCCTTTTCATGATGGCCCACGTAACTTTAGTTCGCAGCAAAACGCGAGTCTTAAATCATTCGGAAACCCCGTGTGTCCGAATGGACGAAGTTGAGGGAGCCTGAGGAGCAAGGGATGGAGAGAATTAAGACGAAAAAAATGCATATATATATATATACACGCGATGCAAAAGGCGGAGTGTGAGAGGAGTATCAATGTCAGGCGACTGGCGTCAATTTACGCCTCTAACTTCGTCTGGCGACCAATCTTATGCATCTCATATAATCTCGTATCATTTTATTATCATAAGACAAGGGGGGGGGGGGGGGGGTGACATACAAGCCTAATATGGAATTTCATGTGTTACATTAGGGTGTTCTATCCCGAGTGGACTTTTGTCACTTTGGGTATGCATTGAATTATTAGATCATGGCCCAAAAGCAATGTGGGGAAAAAGTAAATTTCAAATTTCATTAAAGCAGAATCCTCAGATTAAAAGAGTTTTGTGAATATAAGGACGGAGGAAGAGAGCGGAATTTAAAAAGAGCCAAAATCGCATGTGGTTTAAGGAGGTTCACGCTTAACTCGTGACTCAACGAAACAGCAAAACAAATTGAGGATTGCTTATATTTATTGGGAAAATTGTGTGCATCGTGTTCGTTTGAATTATTTGATGATTGCAGAGTACTTTGCTGTCCTCAAAAACAACAATTTTTCAGCTTTTATTTTTGAGTTATTTTTTAGGGTGACGTTGTTTGAGTTTAGGTTTGAAAAATGGTATCTCCCCGTAGGAGAGTGTTTGCTAATTTTTTTTTCGATAACTAGACGGTGGATCGATGAATAATTCCGAGATTAATCGTACGATATATTTTTTCGTAAAAGGGTAAAATCCCAAGCAGCAAAGTGGAATTTTCTGCTATTAGATTCCCGTGAAACACCTTAATCAAGTGAGAAAAGCGTCGTTACATTCGAGCGAGAGTCGATGGCGCCTGAATTTTGGTTCTAAAATTGGTTTTAGGCTGTGACGTAAAAGTTTTTGGGAATAATCAAGTGAAAAAAGTCAATCTTGAAAAATAACGGATACTCCTATAGACGTGAACGCTCGCTTAAAACGTTGTTGCCTGATGCGAGAGGACGAGGGTTTTCGGGCCGGAGCCTTTTCAAAAGGGGACCGCCGTGGTATTTATATCGACCGCGATGATGGATTATTCATAGAGGCAATAACGGACTCTGTCAATTCGTCATATGTTTTCGTTATCAGTGTTTAGATATTCCTTAATCTACTATTGGACACGAGAGTTACATTAGCCGGTAGAACATTTTTTGTGTGTACAGTCGACATTTTTTTTTTCTCCCTCAAGTCGAGTGGAACAAACCGTTTTTCCTGCACCGACCCGAAGCAAGTCCTTCGGTTTCGTAAATTCGTCGTCAGCGCATCTTTTCGATCCCAAACACGTGCTTCGTCTTTCCGTAATCAATTTTTATCTTCCGTTTACACTCGAGAAGAAAAAAAATATATTTATGTATACATTGAACGTACAAACGTCCTTTATTTTCCAAGTTGACTTTTTTCACTCGGATATACGCCGATTTAATAGTTTACAGTCTAAAAACAATGTTGACATTTTTTTTTTTAATTTGCGATACCTTTGCGATACTTTTTCCATTCAAATACCACGGGATTTTTTTTACCTTTTTGATTTTAATGTTTCTCACGCTTATCACGTTAATTGACGAGAAATCGAGATGAGAATTTCGAGTACCGCATCGATGCTGTAAAAATCGAAAAAAAAATCGCAGTGTCATAAAATGTATATCGACAAAATGTTGAGAAACAAATTCGTAGATTCGTCGCCAGCGCATCTTTCCGATCCCAGACACGTGCTTCGTCTTTCCGTAATCAATTTTTATCTTCCGTTTACACTCGAGAAGAAAAAAAATATATTTATGCACACATTGAACGTACAAACGTCCTTTATTTGCCAAGTTGACTTTTTTCACTCGGATATGCGCCGATTTAATAGTTTACAGCCTAAAAACAATGTTGAAAATGTTTTTTGAAAATTTGCGATACCTTTTCGATACTTTTTCCATTCAAATACCACGGGATTTTTTTTACCTTTTACATTTTAATGTTTCTCACGCTTATCACGTCAATTGACGAGAAATCGAGATGAGAATTTCGAGTACCACATCGATGCTGTAAAAATCGAAAAAAAAATGGCAATGTCAAAAAATGTATATCGACAAAATGTTGAGAAACAAATTTCCACGTTTATCTCACGCGACTTTTCGACGTTTGTGTTACAGGACCACGTGGTGCAGGCTTTTGAACAATCGCTCTCGAACATGAACCAGAGACTGAAGCAACTGACAGCCACCGCCGAGAAAAAGGTGAGTTTTCCCTTGCAGCGTCGAACGTGTTTGTTTTTACGTTACCGTAGAGAAAACTTTGTACTTTCGTACCTGTAATTTGGCACGATTTACATCGCGAAAATGATAACGATTTCGTTGCATATTTTTTCACATTTCGCAAATTTGGTTACGCCTCTTTGCTCTCGCGATTAGTGATCTCTTTATAACGTGTAATTTGTATGAGAGAGTGTCTGCGATCGTTTTCTTCTGCTCTTTTTTTATGAGGAAAGAACCCCAGCGGAATAAGCTCTCGGGCTTGAATGCTTTAAATAAAAAAAATTAAAAAAAAAAGAGGAAAGAACCCCCCCACAGGAGGCCAATTTACTTTAATCTACGATTCCCGATCGCATGCATTACGCACCGCGAGTTATTCCCAATCTATTCCTCCAATCCATACACGCTTCTATTGCTCCTTTTTCCCCTCGACCCTCGGCCAAAGTCTCACTTTCGCCCCATAGCGCTTCGCTCGAATTCTCTCTCGAATTCCCTCCGAGCTTTCGAACATCCATCGACCGCTTGTATTCCGCGGATATAACAGGACACGCTTGGGGCTTCCAATTAGTTTCCGGACTCTCGTCGTAAATACTCCAATTATCGGACTCGAAGAAATCAAATATTCCAGACGAAGAGAAGAAAACGTTTGTTTTTCCTCGCTCTTTTTCGTTGCTCGCGAACTTGATTGTTGCATCTTATTATCACGGGAGATGAAAAACGTGGAATAAGGGAGAAGCGAAATCGCTCGGCGGATGAAATTTACCGTACGATGAAAAAAAAATGTTTTCGTAAGGTCATTAGGAAGTAGAATGAGAGTTTCGATGTTTTTTCAGTGATGCTGTAAAAGTGTAAAAGAAAAATCAATCGCGTGTGAGATTTTGAGCGCGGTGATTTTGAGGAGCAACAAATTCGTAGAAATTTCGAAAAATATTTAGAAAACCTCGTTTTCTTCCGTCTCAAATTCTCTCGAACAACAAATTGTTCAATTCTCTTCGTACGTCGAGGATATCGTCATTTTTTGTGAGAAATTTTCGTGTATGCCTTCGAGACACTGAAGTTAAATTGATCTCACTGTCCCTGAAGAATATCGTCGTCTCATCGTAAAAAACTTTCGTTCTTTCTTCGTATGAAGTCATCGTCTATTTTTATATTATCTCTGCGACACCCTAGAAATAATTCGTAGCCCAATGATGAAAAAAACAAACGAAACGATTCAAAAAAATTAACGAATTAATCGTATGAAAGGGAACAAAAAATATCTTTATCAGAATGCAAAATATTTTTTTGACTATTTGTCGATAATTTTCAATATTAGTACATTGCCTGTAAACGTTTCTTTCCACATTTTTTCGTAGCATTGCCGAGTACGTGAAATCAATTTTTCGCAAAAAAAAAAAATACTCAAGAATTTTACGACGAAATATAACGACAATTTCGCGTACTTTTTCCGATATTGAAAAAATCTGAAAAAAATTCGATCCCTGAGAAAATTCCGAGACCCTGAGCACGAGAAATTCGTGAAAATGAAAGAATTCATTTTATATGAAAATAAACCAATTTTCTGCACGCGTTCGGAAAATTTTGACTTTTCAAAAATCGCCGCTCGTGAAAACTCCCCGACGAATACGGCAAATCGAATAAGCCGACAGAAGAAGATCGCTCTTACGTCCCAGCACTAAATTCAAGACGTTCAGGAAAACCCTCACAAAAAATCGTTTTTATAACTAAAAACAAAATTTCCAGTGTAACCTTTTAATCGCAAAACTGATAAAAAAAAACATTGTTTCTCGACACAAGAAGGGGTTTGAAAAACCAATTATTTTCGTACGCGAGATTTCGGTCCATAATTTTTATTGCGCGTATTAAAATACGTGACACGGTAAAAATACACAGACGAACTGACTGTTTGAGCGATAAATCAGGATCGTCAATGTGAAAAAAACCCCATTCTCAATAGCGAAGAATCGAGCGACAAAAAAGGAAGAAAAACATTCGTCTTGACGCTTTAACGAGTACAACACCGAGCACACTCGGGGATCATTTGCCTCGCTGTCAGAGTCCACGTCAGTGATGAATTGAGCAATCAATAATTCACCTTAAATGACATATCCCCGATCTCCGGAGAACTCGATAACATTGGGCGGCAAAAAAAAAAAAAAAAAGTCGTTCACCTTTGCTCGAGTACAAAAATCGGTACCTCAGACAGGCTCCTCTCGACGGACGAAAGTCACGAGGACCCCTCGAGAGTTCGAGACCCCCCGGGTGCTGAAATGACGTTGCTCAAAGTCGCAATAAAAACAGCAACTTCCGTGATATGAAGAGCACGAGACTCTCCAGTCAGGATGCTGAAATCTTGGAGAGCCTGCTGTCGCGAGAAAAAAAATACCCCCGAAGGCTCGATCGTCCGAAAAACGTCGAAATACGAAATTCCCGGATTCACCGTGGCGATGATCCAGCGAAAAACGGGAATTTCCTCACGATGATACCCATCTCCTCGGGCGACGCGAAAATCTTGGGTCTGAGAATACCCGACAGCGATTCCGGGGTGAAAAACAACCGCAGGGACGTCAACGCGGAAAAGAGCATCGAAGATCGAAAAAACACGGGTGGTTCATCGACGAAAATCGAAAAACACTCGAGGAGAGACGCGATCATGAACGGCAACAAGAATCCGCTTGGTTCGCTCAAAGAAACTACGGACAAGAGTCCGAAGAAGGATTCCAAACCGAAAAAAATCAAGGTCGACTCTGAAAATACCGCTGGACAGCAGAGGGACAGTCTGAAGAGCTTTCAAGCCAAATTGGAACGCGGTCTGACGACGATTTCCAACAAAACCGCGGTCTACCGGAAGTCAAAAATGAAATCGCAATCAAATCCGAAAAGTGCTTCGTCGCGGTCGGACAGAGTCGACGCGAGCATCGCCGCGGGTGCTGAGAAGGTCGATGAAATCGCCGATGTCACGTCAAAAACGCGCCAAAAGGAGGTCGGCGACAAAATGAGCAACAACGAGGCAGGCTCGAAGTGTATGAAACAATTGTTCAGCGTGGCTGACTCCTGGAGCAGCGATTCCGTCGCCAGTCACTCGAACAGTTGCACCTGCTGCGCCGTCGACGAGAGCAACCGTCGGCAGCCACCTTGTCCGCTCCACGGCACCTCGGGCGGTTTTTCGAGAAAACCATAATCACCCGATCTTCGAATGATCGAAATACATCCGTATTTCGATCGAAACACACTTTTGTCAACTCGCCAACGAAATTCAATACAAAATATTTTCCGACCTACGCCATCCTCATTCCGCATTATTATTTAGCGTTAAAACTCGAAAACGACAGTTTTTTTTTCATTTCGAGCAACGATGAAGAACGTAGGTACATTTATTTTGCCCGCAATCGGACGAGATCCAAGTTTTCTTCACAAATTATTCGTATCATCGTTGTTACGTCAAAAATGTTCGGCCTCCCGATTTTTTGAACGCGATTTCCAGAAGTGGCCGATTCCGAATATTTGCTTTCGATTTTTTTCAGCATTTTTTGTACAATCGATGTTGTACAGATTCTTCTTCCGACCTGTACGAAAATCGAACCGTACCTTGTCATTGAAATCGTGCACGAGTGAGATGGAATTTTTTTTTTTCTGTTTTTTGAAGGATTCCGAGCTACAGGAGCTTCGGGAGACGATCGAGAGGCTGAGGAAGCAGAGCGCCGAGGCAGGGCTGAACGGGGCAACGACGAACGGTCGTCGTCACACCCTCGGCGATTCCGACACCGGGACAACCGGATGCGCCGGTTACAGCAACAACCAGGCGCCGGCGATGGCGCGTCAGTTGTCAGCCGACAGCGTAACGTCGCTGAATTCGTTGAGCAGCGCGTGCTCGGCGAGCAGTCATCGAAAGAAAAAGGGATGGTTGGGTTCGTTCTCGAAGAAGTTCTCCCGAGGGAGGAAAAATCGTCACGGCTCGGTCTCGGACGCCGAGGACTGCAAGGACGGAGGCGGCGTCACCATCGGCGACCTCAGCGCCCCCAACAGTCCGAGGCTGCCAACGGCGGTCAAGCACGATAATACCCACAACAGCCACAACAGCAACTCAAAGGCGAACGGCTTGAAATCACCGGAACACGAAAATCCAATGACCGGAAGTAAGAGTAGCTCGGCGCTGTACAAGAAGGACGACGAGGACGTCGACGACCTCAAGGAGCAGCTCAGACAGAAGGACCTCGTGCTGACCGACATCACCCTCGAAGCGCTGAAATCGTCGGGCGAGCTTCACTCGCTCAAGGAAAAAATTGCCGAGATGAAGGTACATTTTTTTCGTTCATTTTTTCCACCATGCTGCTTTTGCCATTGTTCGAGGATTTACGTTTTCCACTCTCGAGTATCACGGTTGCACGGGAATCTCGTTTTTAGAGGAAAAATAAAATGATCCTAATGCCCATTGGCGATAAAAACGTCGTCTCGTTATGCTCCCGTGAATATCGCGTTGGAATTATGGTTATTTCGCTTTTTTTTTACTAGAAATATAATTGGTAATTCGCTCGGTGCTCTTTTACCTGGAGGGAATTGGACTGGAAAAATCGATAAAAGAAATGAACGTTATTTCCATCGTTATTCATACGTTTTTTTTTTTCAAATACGAGATAGCTCCTGGTAGCGGAATTCTACCTCGATACTTTTTTTGCTCGATCTCCGGCAATTTAGCACGCTGTGAGATTACTCAAAGTGCTCTGTATTTTATTCATCTCGGGAACGTTAATATCGCGCGGAATACTCGCTCGAACGAACTCCCGCTTGGAACGTTATAATATCGTTCGATATCGCTGCTTTCGAGATGACAATTTCACGCTTCGATCTTACGTTTTTTTTTCTGTTTTTTTTTATTTTTCATACTCGTCTCTCCGCTATACGTCGAGTCGCGATAAATTTTCGAGGCTCCACCGTGTATGAAAGAAACAGCGAGCGGTTGAATAACTCCGAGGGGGACTCGCGTATAATTTTACGGCAGCTCATGCTCGGAGAAATAGAAATGACGACGCCGCGAATGACACTCTCCACCTCCGCACATCTCGTATCGCGCTCGCTCGGAAAAAATCTATAAAATACGCGCCATCGTTGAAAAATGATAATTATCACCACTGATGCGAATTTTCCCGTTGAATTTCTCTCACTCTGGATTCAAAATGATTTATTTGAAAAAAAAACGTATTTCGTTCCAAAGTGTGCATGTCGATTAGAGAAAAAAGTTAATGCAACCTCGAAATGAATTTTAATCTCGTTGGATTTTACTCATCCAGTTGAAAATAATGGAATATTTATTAACAATATTTAAATCTGCTGATATTCGTCATTCGCTACTGTTCGCTCAACGTAATTGTACGAACGCTGAAAAACTGTGCTCGTAAAATCACCGTGAGAGAATCTGCCTACAAATTAAATTCTAATTACAAGTGCTCTGATTACATGCTCGAGAATTATACTTATCGTCTCGATAATCGAAACGACGATGAAATATATATTTCATCGTTGTTTCGATTATCGATTCCGAATTCCGAATCCGAAAAAAAAACATCGTTTCGAGAAAAACGCCATTGTTTTCGCAAAATGGACCGATTTGTCGATAAAAAAAAGCTCACCTTCAATCCGTGTTCAATAATTATCACCACTGCCGCGAATTTTCCCGATGAATTTCTCTCACTCTGGATTCAAAATGATTTATTTGAAAAAAAAAACGTATTTCGTTCCAAAGTGTGCATGTCGATTAGAGAAAAAAGTTAATGCAACCTCGAAATGAATTTTAATCTCGTTAGATTTTACTCGTCCAGTTGAAAATAATGGAATATTTATTAACAATATTTAAATCTGCTGATATTCGTCATTCGCTACTGTTCGCTCAACGTAATTGTACGAACGCTGAAAAACTGTGCTCGTAAAATCACCGTGAGAGAATCTGCCTACAAATTAAATTCTAATTACAAGTTCTCTGATTACATGCTCGAGAATTATACTTATCGTCTCGATAATCGAAACAACGATGAAATACAATTCAAAGACAGCATTCTATAATTATAATTCCGAATCCGAAAAAAAAACATCGTTTCGAGAAAAACGCCATTGTTTTCGCAAAATGGACCGATTTGTCGATAAAAAAAAGCTCACCTTCAGTCCGTGTTCCAACCGGAAAAGTTTGCACAAAATTGATTTTTCGAAAAATCAAAAAAGACTTCCTCGTACTTGTCCCTTTCAACGAATCTGAAAACCGTCTCCGCAGAACGAGATGAAGAATCTTCGGGAGAACAACGAGCGTCTCCAGCGTCTGGTGACGTCAAAGTCGTTGACGTCGTCGCAATCGTCGATGCCGACGGACCCTGAGCGCCGTTACAGCATGACGGAGGTGGCGTACAGCGTCGCGGCGATGTCGAACGGCGATCATCATCCGAACAGCGGAGATCAGATGGAGGACATCAACGTGTCGGAGCAGCACAACGTCGTGCCGACGTTCGCGCCGTCGGCCAGCGAGAACGTCATGGAACAGGACACGGACGGCAAGAGGATAAACGTCGCGGTTTATCTCGGCAGCGAGAAGAGCTTCAACGTCAATCTCGCGTCGTGCAACAACGAGGATGCTGCGGGCGAGCCGCCGCACTGCGTCATCGCGAGCGTTTGCATTTCCAACAAAACAACGTGGGACGCCCTCGACAACACCGTGAGACGCTGCTTCAAGGACTACGTGTCCAGGGTCGACCCGGTTACGAATTTGGGCCTGGGGGTCGATCACGTGGCGGCTTATCATCTCGGCGAGTCTTCGAGGTTCACCAACGACACCCAGCATCCGGAATTGTTGCCGTGCGGTTATCTCATCGGCCACGTCAGGACCATTTATCTCGTCCTGACCGGTTTTTCCTGGCTGGCCGTGGACACCCTCATTCCAAAGTCCATCGTTCAGCGTTTGCTCTCGCTTCTCACCGAACATCGCCGATTGATCCTCTGCGGACCCAGTGGTACCGGCAAAAATTACCTCGCCGGCAAACTGGCGCACGCCCTCGTCGACGCCGACTCCGACGCCGACGTCAAGGACGCCGCGGCCGTTGCCACCTTCAACGTCGACCACAAGACCAGCAAGGAGCTCCGACAGTATCTCGCCCACATCGCCGAGCGATGCGACTCCAATGCCGCTGACGAACTGCCCAAGGTCATCATTCTGGAGAACCTTCAACACGCGGCGTCCCTCGGCGAACTGTTCAGCGGCCTGCTCGGCACGAGACACTCTTCCTGTCCGGCCATCATCGGCACCATGAGCCAAGCCACCTGCAGCACCACCAATCTCCAGCTGCATCACAATTTCAGGTAATTTATACGAAATTTAGCTTCGTTTTTGTACCATTTTCCTTCCGAACATTGTTGATTTTCGAGTATTTTCGAAATACAAAAATTCGACAAAAAGCATACGTGAAAAGTGTGAAGAAAGTCATTTTTCGTCCAACTTCTTGTCCACCGAAAGTGTACTAAAGTGGCAAGGACTAAACCGGAAGACAGTCCGGTAGATAATTTGTTTCTTTTTTTCGAGTCTTATTTTACGACGGCTTTCTGCTCTGTGCGACGAATTTTACGACGATTTAATTTTTTTTGTAGAGTCCTTGTTATGCTACGAGCGAATAATTGGAAATTTTAATTGACTCTAACGTGACTGTTTGCTCGAAAAAAAAATAGATGGGTACTTTGTCGGAAAGACATGGAACCGGTTAAGGGCTTTTTGGGACGTTATCTCAGACGCAAGCTACTGGAACAACAACTACGAGATACCGCGGGTACGAGAAATCCTGAACTGGCCGCCGTTGTCGAGTGGTTGCCAAGAGTCTGGCTTCATCTTAACAAGTTTCTCGAGACTCACGGTAATTCCGACGTAACGATAGGTAAGCATCGTTGATTGATACAAGGCATCTTTTTATTTTAATTCTTCCCCAATCACGAAAATGGCAACTGGAAAATTCACGATGTACGATTATGAAAGAAAAGTATTATTGATATTGAGTAAAGTATAAATATACAATAAACACGAACCAGTATTGGACGTGCACAGCTATCGTCAACACAGCTGTCCTTTTATTTAAACATACACTCAAATGGGGGACGATGTTTAATAAACTATTTCTTCAAATCAACTTTAATTCATGCACCAGCGACTCTGAGTAAATTTCTTTAAAAAAATGTTTGCTGTTAAACAAATGTTGCGAACGAAGACAAATAATGCCGAGTGTTTTTTAAATGGGAAATTGAATCTTCCGATGAACGAAATCTGTAATTGAGCCAGAATTTTTCAAATCACGTGGAAATCGCTCTTTCGATTTTCACAAAGTTTCTCAACGTGGTAAAAGTGAAGAAAAAAGGTTTCCCAAAAAATAAAACACCCCTACATTGTATATACACCTAAATCTATCCAGGATAAAATTATCGATCGTATTTGGCCAACGAATGATTTTCATCTATTTTACAAAGACACCAATCTTTGCGAGAAAAATGCATCATTTCTGAAAAAAAACTTGTGGACAGAGAAAAACGATGTCGAGTGTTTTTTAAATGGGAACTTGAATCTTCCGCTGAACCAAATCTGTAATTGAGCCAGAATTTTTCAAATCACGTGAAAATCGCTCTTTCGATATTCACAAAGTTTCTCATCTTGGTAAAAATGAAAAAAAAATTTTCCCAAAAAATAAAACACCCCTACATTGTACATATACCTAAATCTATGCGAGAAAAATGCATCATGTCCGACACAAAACTTGTGGACAGAGAAAGACGATGTCGAGTGTTTTTTAAATGGGAAATTGAATCTTCCGCTGAACCAAATCTGTAATTGAGCCAGAATTTTTCAAATCACGTGTAAATCGCTCTTTCGATATTCACAAAGTTTCTCAACGTGGTAAAAATGAAAAAAAATGTTTCCCAAAAAATAAAACACCCCTACATTGTACATATACCTAAATCTATGCGAGAAAAATGCATCATGTCCGACACAAAACTTGTGGACAGAGAAAAACGATGTCGAGTGTTTTTTAAATGGGAAATTGAATCTTCCGCTGAACCAAATCTGTAATTGAGCCAGAATTTTTCAAATCACGTGTAAATCGCTCTTTCGATATTCACAAAGTTTCTCAACGTGGTAAAAATGAAAAAAAATGTTTCCCAAAAAATAAAACACCCCTACATTGTACATATACCTAAATCTATGCGAGAAAAATGCATCATGTCCGACACAAAACTTGTGGACAGAGAAAAACGATGTCGAGTGTTTTTTAAATGGGAAATTGAATCTTCCGCTGAACCAAATCTGTAATTGAGCCAGAATTTTTCAAATCACGTGTAAATCGCTCTTTCGATATTCACAAAGTTTCTCAACGTGGTAAAAATGAAAAAAAATGTTTCCCAAAAAATAAAACACCCCTACATTATATACTATATACCCAAATCTATACGTATAAAATGATAAAATGATCGATCGTACTTGATGAACGAATGTTTTTTCTTTATTCCCCAAAGGTCCCAGTCTTTTCTTGTCGTGTCCGATGGAGGTCGCGGGTTCGCAGGTTTGGTTCACCGATCTGTGGAATTACTCGATAAGGCCGTATCTCGTCGAGGCGGTTAAGGAAGGTAACGGGGAGGCCGCGTGGGAGGATCCAGCGCAATTTATAACGACGACTTATCCGTGGATCGCGACTCACGCGGTACACGGGGGTCGCGATGCCCTCTTGCGTCTCAGGCCCGAGGACGTTGGTTACGACGTCGTGAGTTCCGGTCATAACTCCGGTGTCGGTGCCTCGAGCGTCAAGAGCCTCGGTAGTACCCACAGCGACACCGAGGGTGATCCTCTGGTAAGAGAACGAATAATGGTCGAATTTTCAAAAACCAAGAAAAAAAAAGTAAAATAAAAAATAAAAATCGAACAAAAAAAACCTCACTTCTCGCTTCTCTCGCACGAGTTAAACGACATCGAACGCCATTTCGCCTCGAAGAATCTTGAATACAATCGCGCTCTTCCGCTTCTGTTTAATCGTGCAGCTCAACATGCTGATGAGACTACAGGAAGCGGCCAATTATTCGAGTCCGCACAGCAACGACAGCGACTCGGTAACGTCTCTGGACTCGTCGCACACGAGACACTCGGAGGACTTGAGTACGTCGACTTCGTCGTCCAGGGGAGTCGAATCCGCCCTTTAAATCATCCAACGAATCGCCGATCGATTTTCCCATCGTCATTCGACGAAAACGGCCCTCGCGCGCAACGCAAACTCAACGAGTTTAAGGAAACATTTTTGTTTTTTTTTTTTTCAAGAATTTCGTCGCGTTTTTTAAAAAATAAGAAAATCGCCAGTTTCGAAATCTCGTTAATTTTCTCACATCCACGTGTGACATTTTTTCGTGGAGTACTTTTTGGAAAACCCTGACGAATTCGTAACGCGCTTTTGGACGGCGGAAAAATCAAAAAAATTCCTCGAATCGCCGAGATGACGAATTGCCTGCAGCGTCGCTCGGAGCGCGTTGAAAATTGAAAATCGATTTTTTTTCCTCTCCCTTCTACGAAGATGTAATAAAGACTGTCGGATAATTCTTGAAAAAAAAACAAAAATCGAAAATGATGAATTGGTTGAAAAATTTCTTTCTCTTTTGTACGCTTTTGAAAACGTAATATAGCGGCGATGTTGAAAAAATGAGCGAGTGGATGGAACGATTATTAATCAAAATCCATTTTATCCATGCGAGTTAATTTTGGAGATTCGAAGAGATGCAAAAAAAAATACGAAAGAACGAGAGCGGAGAAACTCGAAGGATCATTTATATTTTTCTCTCTCG
Source organism: Heteropelma amictum (assembly GCA_959613375.1). Taxonomy (NCBI): domain Eukaryota; kingdom Metazoa; phylum Arthropoda; class Insecta; order Hymenoptera; family Ichneumonidae; genus Heteropelma; species Heteropelma amictum. The sequence goes on along the minus strand of OY390726.1, from coordinate 3,262,245 downwards.
TCGATGATAAAAATCGTTTTATCGGAGGAACCGAGAGAAGTCCGACAATCTTGATTTGAAGAGAAAGAGGAAAAAAATTGCGAGAGAGACTGATCAAAAAAATTCCCACGCGGAAGCTCCTCTGTTGCCAACGATGTTTCGTTAAATTTTCATCGCGGTCTAACGAGATAATATTTAATGTTCCACGGCGATAATTTAACTCTTCGATCTAGATCATTAAAAGTATCATCGATATAACATAAGATGCAATAATAATTAGAGAGACGCGAATGGAACCAAAAAAATGGCCATCGACGAGAGTGTGACGCGTATTACGCGAAATAACAATTATATTTTATGAGAATATTGTACGCAGTGTGAGGCGACAACTTTTGGCAAAAAATTCACGATACACAAAGTTTTTCGGGTTCGTCGATGAAATTCCGAAGAAATAACATGGTTTTTGCAAATTGTTCAACTTTTGTGGGAAAAGTTTTCCCGCGAGTCTAACGGATAAGCGAATATTTCCACAGTCGCTCGTTTTTGCCTCGCACTGTATACAGGGTATCCGAAAATCGAGTGTCAATCATTTGGAGCCAATTCGAGCATGAAATTCCGAGTCGAAAAGTCGTTGAGCACTTTTTCATCCGACGAAGCACTGTTGAGTTATCGCGCGAAATGTAATTCGGCCAATGGAAGGAGCGCGGCTGCGCGTCGCGCGCCAGAGAGGGGAGAGCGCGCGGCCGATTGGCTGAAACTTTGACGGTCGATAATTAATCAGGGTTTGGTCGAACGAAAAAGCACTAAAGGAATTTTCGACTCGAAATTTCATCGCCGGTCCAACCGGAAATGATTGACATTGATTTTTGAAACAGCCTGTATGTATACACATGTATATATATTAGGGTATCCGTTATTTCCAAAGCCCACTTTTTTCCCTCGGGAATGCTGTAAGTCATCAATTTATCGCCTAGAAACAATTGGAAAAAAGATTTCGAACGTCACAAACTTTCACCAAAATTACGACAGCTTTTTGTTGGATTTTTGGATCTCAAGTTCTTCCTCGCGCGCTTGATACAGTTATTAAATTTCGAGAAACTTTCGATTCCGCTTCGATCACGATCCTTCTGGATGAACGAATTTTTATATCGGCCACGAAATTTATCTCATTTTTCAAATTTCAAAATGTTTTTGGCCTACGTACTTGGGGCATACGCGAGTGAAAAGAGGCAGCTTGAGAAATAACGGACACGTTAGTATTAATATAAACAGTTTCTACAAAAAAAAGGAAACCTGGTGGGAAGGAAAGACGAAATAATGAACGAAAAAGAAACTGTGCTCGTTAAGGGCCCTCGTTGCTTTCGAATTAAATCGATAACCCGATCGAGATCGATTCAAATTTCCCGATCGAATTACACATACACACACACACACACAGTATTATCAAAGCGTTTTTACCGGAGTCGTTTTAAATCTCGTTGTAAGTACTTCGATCGATGAGTAAAATCAGCTGAAAGATGTGTCAATAAAATGAAATGCTTGTTTCTGTTTTTTTTCTCGCGATAAGTGTATAGTGAAGAAATATGAAAAAAAAAATGCGTTCGCGAGCTCTCCTCGGCGTGGCCGCGGAAAATATAAATTTGTAAAAGAGACACAACGGCGCAACGGTGTCACACAATTTTTACCCCATGCGGAGGTTGTTTTACTCGCGAAAATGGTATATTTATATAGAATTTGCTATGGAAAGCTCTATTAAACTGAAAAACATGTTAATATAAATTAATAAATCTATGAATATATATATATATATATAAATATACCTAAAAATAATGCCGCTAAATTTTATATACTGAATGTACGATCATTATACATATTCTGACGAAATTGTATATCAATAGGCAATAAGTGAGTAATTCTGGTCATTTTTAATTGTACATATAAACGATGACGAAGAGCAAAAAATGATGAACGAAACGAACACGACAAACAGCGCCATGCCACGAAAATAAATGGCTGTAACTCGTCCCACGGACCTCATCCGTAAAATCTGATCGTTGCGAGCAATAAGAAAAAATGATCCACGTTGTGTATAAAGCAAATTGAAAAACGATGAATTCCATCGCTTCACAAACTCCGATCGGTTTGTTTTTCTTCGAATTTGAAGATGATGACGATGACTGCCACGCTAATCGCGAGTATCGTTTTCGCTCACGACGTTATTTGCAAAATGCCACTGACCGGAACATTCGCCAACCCCTTCGGATCCCGCGAAAATGTTTCGCGTTGGAGCAATAGTGTGATAATTTTAACGCGTATGATTGAGCCACTGGATGTGAGTGTAATGCGAACGAAAAAAAAGATGAAAAAACCGATGTTATACATACATATTCAAAGTCACGTTTACAGGTTTTTTTACGTTTGTACCGTATTTGTATATGCTGTACGGCGCTGCACCCGAAAACTACCGAAAATCGTAATAATAATTGTGTCATGAAAATAAAAAATAACGTTAAAACATAAAACTTCGGAGCGTTCTCATTCTCTTCGATGGTCTTCGTCTTCGATGGCCAGTTTTGAAAACAGATTTTCGAATCGCGAGGACGATAAACATACATCGCTTAGTTTTTTTCTAATTGACTCTTGAATTACGTTATTTCTCGAAGCAGATTCGATTTGGCATGGCAAAGTTTTATTTTGACAATTATGGAATTTTAAAATTTGTAGGTTTTTTACGCTTGCAACGTTTTTATATTTATACATTGTATGTTGTGTTTTGCCGTTCAGCGGTGCACTCGAAAAGTGTCCGAGACTGTCCGAAATTATAATAATAATACGGAAATTCAAGATTTCTAATTTTCTTTGATCGTTTTGCAATACGCCATTTTTCTTTTCACATACACTATTTGTGACGCTTTTCTGTGCAGAATAAAAAAAACTCTTTTTTTTTTAGCCTTAAAATCGAAGTTCAAGAAATTTCGGATTAACTGCAAATTTCAAGATTAACCCGTAACGGCCACACCTCACCCAGGCCACATAACGGCCACATGGGGAAACTCATTACCCCACGCTCAAAAACCTAGTCGGACAGGATGTGCAAATGTTTTGAGACTTTTAACTAATTGTGTCATGTTCGTTGACGAGTTCTTCAATATTTCTAATGGTAACTTGGTTAATTTATAGATGGCGTTCTAAAAACTGGTCATATAAACCAAAATTCCAGAAAAATGGCTATTTTTGCAAAAAAATTCACTACTCCGCCATTTTGCAATATTAACGACTAAAACTTCAGGGTGGTCCGCACAATATATACCACTATCACAGAAAAAAAATAACAGTATCCACCAATTATTCAAAAAGTATATTTATTTTGCAAAATTACCGGAAGGAAAAATGATCACATCTCACACATGTCTGTCACCGGCAGATGCCGTTTGTTGTATTTATTTGAAAGGTTTCAGACCTCTAATTCCACTTTTTTTAAGCCTGGGGTAGTCACCCCGTGCGGCCGTTAAGGGTTAACGGGCACTCTTGGACAGGACCGATATTTATCTCGAAGAAACGATTTGTCGCGTAAAACAATTTTATTTTTCCTCCTCAACATTGCAATCGTGCGTAAACGGCTGTATTAATGATGTTTTTTTTTTATTCGTCGATTTTCACATTCAACATGGTTACGTATAATTACGTTTAATGTTATCGAGTTACACGTTAATCGTCGATATCATCGATGATCCAGTATGACGTTCGAGGCGTATTTCTTCTCCTTTAAACAATATTCGACCACGGCGTAAATCGTCAAGAGTCTGCGGTCCATGGCGCTCAAATGATCTTCCGTAATTACCGGAAGTACATCGGCCATCGTCGCTTCGTGGGCCAAAATTCGGCCCAACGATAAACTAAGTGCGCCACCGCTGAGAAGCCTCAGTCTGTCCCAAGTGGTCTTGTGAATTCTAAAAAACGACGCGCGAAACATTGACTTTCACACCTCATCGATATTTTCATTCTTTCTTTTTCAAACACATTTCACAAGGATTATCGTATGCAAATATTTTTTCTTTTTTTTTACGAAATATTTCTTAAAGAGACTTCATTCACGCTGTTCTTTTTTTTATTGATTCAATAAATTGTGCAATATTTTTGATTCCAACGATAAACTTTTTTTTCTCTTTTTGTTTACGATCCACTTGTTCATCAAAGAGACTCGTATCGTACTTAATTCCTCCTGAGAACTCGACGAAACCATAAATTTCCCAAATTCCAAAACCAACGAATATTTTTTGCGGTTTTTTTTCTAATTACTTTCGCAAAATCACTCGCATTCCTGTCGTTTTTCTTTCAATCGTACGAATTCCGACAATGAACCGAAATTTTTGCTAAATTTTCTAAAAATATTTCTCCAACGCGTCTTTTTACGAAGAAATAAAACTTTACGAAGAAAAAACACAAGCGAAATCGACGATTTTCGTTTTCTCGACTGAAACTCTTCGCGCTACATTTTTTTTCAACTTACATGCAGCACTGGTAGAGCGGTGCCAAAATATCAATATGATCGACATCCGGATTAGCGAGACTCTTTCCATTGTCGATCAGAAGCACCGCGGGATTGTGAAATATATTTTGCGTCAGTTCGTAGTGATGACGATCGCCGTTGTCCATTAAATAATCAAAAATAGCCGTGTCGACGAGATCGAGCAGTCTGCTCGAAGCTTGCGGCGCATAAGTCTTGCTCTCTTTTACCTGTTGAAAGAGGCAATCATTTTTCGCTTCCCTTTTTTTCCCTCGAAGAAATTTCAATTTTATTCTCACTACGAGGCATTACGATTTTTCAGTACCGAAATTCAACAGCGTATGAATATTTTCGAAATTCAACGGCGTGTGAATATTTTCGAAATCCAGCAGCGTATGAATATTTTCGAAATTCAACAGCGTATGAATATTTTCGAAATTCAACGGCGTATGAATATTTTCGAAATCCAGCAGCGTATGAATATTTTCGAAATTCAACAGCGTATGAATATTTTCGAAATTCAACGGCGTATGAATATTTTCGAAATCCAGCAGCGTATGAATATTTTCGAAATTCAACGGCGTATGAATATTTTCGAAATTCAACGGCGTATGAATATTTTCGAAATCCAGCAGCGTATGAATATTTTCGAAATTCAACGGCGTATGAATATTTTCGAAATTCAACAGGTTATGAATATTTTCGAAATTCAACAGCGTATGAATATTTTCGAAATTCAACAGCGTATGAATATTTTCGAAATTCAACAGCGTATGGATATTTTCGAAATTCAACAGCGTATAAATATTTTCGAAATTCAACGGCGTATGAATATTTTCGAAATTCAACGGCGTATGAATATTTTCAAAATTCAACGACGTATGAATATTTTCGAAATTCAACGGCGTATGAATTTTTTCGAAATTCAACAGCGTATGAATATTTTCGAAATTCAACAGCGTATGAATATTTTCGAAATTCAACAGCGTATGAATATTTTCGAAATTCAACAGCGTATGAATATTTTCGAAATTCATTCGCGTCAATCACGGATTTTCAAAGACAACGTCGACCTCCGCCCTTCTTTGTTTCGTTTTTTTTTTTCGCTCACGAAAATATTTTATGGACCAAAAAAGGGAGGAAAGAATCGTCGATTGATCGAGATTAATTGATGCTCTACCTTATCACAATAATTACTGTCTGTTTCCCAAAGCGCGAGTTTGTTGCGTTTGTAGGTTCGTTGCCAGGGATGACGATGCTTCGTGAGTTTCAGATAAGAAGGCAGCCAGAGTATGAGAGAACCTTCGAGAACATCCCCGGAGCCACACACCGGATCAGCCGGAGAGCAATAATGGCAAACGCCGTAAAAACAGGTGTTGTTTTGTTCCTGATAAATCGTTGCGTACAGCTGAGGGGCTGCACGGTTTCGCACCTCCTCGGATAAATTCACTAAAAACAGGAAAAGAAAAAAAATTAAATTAATGCGATCCAATCTTTCGTTCAATTCCCCACTCATTCGAACGCAATTAATTTAGCTCTCCTTTAGTTGAGTCATGGGATTTCGCGTGTTTTTTTTTGTTTCAAGTGGTTTTTCGTACCTCTATGAACCGGAAGAAAATTTACGATTTTATTTGTGTCTGAGAAATCGACATCGGATTTTCCTTTCCGTGGACGTTTATTTGAAAAAGATTTGCTCTCAAAAAAATAGCAAAATAAAAATTTGCTCACGTTTTCTTATGACCGTAAGAGGAACTCTTCTCAATGCTAACAACGAGGATAAATGAAACGCCACGACTTCGCCATTGTGCCTGTCTTTCCCATAATAAACAGGACCCTCGAGCATCGCATCCCTCGTGTACCACTGAGGTTTGAACATCGCTTTAACGCCTTGTTCCAGCGTCAGCATGAGCTTAAGTTGCGTACCTACAGGGGCATTATCCGCCTTGACGATTTCAGCCCTTCTGAGGGCATTGAGAATCGTCCCCAGCTCCGGAGCTGCTGGAGGTACGAGATGATGAGCATCAGGCCACTGAAATTCGCAAATTCGTGCATTTTCCTTATCCTATCATTTTTTTTATTCTTCAAGAAAGTATCGAAAATCAACGTTTCTTCTCCACTTTGTACTCCAACAAATTTTTTGTTCAATCAAAGCAGCGTTTCTGTCGATGTAAAAACTTTCCAACGAGCGTGGGAAATACGTGAAATTATCAATTTACCGAATAATTTCAATCTTTCTTAAAAAATTCGTAACATTGGCTACATTCAGGAAAGTCAGAAGTGGTATGTTTTTTTTCTTCAAACATACGTTACTCAATATTTTCACACGAAAATGTACGTTTTTTTTTGTAAATACTGTTTCTCAAAGATACATCATTTTTGTGCAAGAATTTGCGATCTAATCTCCGAATCAGATGAATCTGTAGAGATTTAAAAAAAATGTAATTTCGATAGTGAAGAAACAAGAACATGTACGAATTTTCCGAGCTATTCGTTTTTTTTTGTAAAATTGTAAATTGAAAGAATCAAGGGAATAAACCGTGTGAAATAAAAATTGGTTCATAATTTTGAAAAACATGCGAATCATCAGTAAAAGTTTGCTGATATCGTTTTTTTTTCCTCAGATTATGAATTGCTTTTTAAACAAACCCGTGCTGCCAATAAAATGCTAACATTGTTGCTGGGTATACTCCAGATGTCGTCCTGAACGTTCGGCATCGTTTTAAGCTCTGACAGCAGTCTGTCGAGTAAGATGACGTAGCTAGAGTTTCGTTTGAAGTATTTCGAGGGTAACAAGTGCATTTCCGCTTTGATTTTTTTCTCCATTTCCGTCGCAACGGATTTCTTAACAGCACGAGTATTGTCATTCGTTTTGGCCATCGCATCATCGTTGTCGGATGATTTTTCATCGGGCCCGAATGAGTTTTTTGATTCGACTTTTTCCGACGAACTCTCCACGATCATACGTATGAAGTATACGTTCACGGTAAGAACGAGAATCAAAAGCCCGCCGAGCGCCAGCAGCGCACAGCGTCGGCCAATCATCTGCCGGAAAATCATACGTATTCGATATTGGCACATATTTCGGTCCATATAAACATAAAATATTGTTATTTTTATATATTACTAGCTGATCCGGAAAACGTTGTTTTGCCATATACATTATTTCTAGGAAATATTTTTTCAATTCAATAAAAAATAGCTAACACGAAAGTGTGTGGGGATAGGTGAAAATTCGAAGTTGTATGTATTTTTCAATGGTAAATCATAATAAAATAAAAATACAAAATGTCAAATTGTCAAAAAATTTTTTTTTTAATATTTAGGGGTGGGTCACCCTTATTATTTAGGGGTATGAAAAATAGATGTTGGCAGATTCTCAGACCTACCCGGTATGCACACAAAATTTCATACAAATCGGTCCAGCCGTTTCGGAGGAGTTTGGTAACAAACATTGCGACACGAGAATTTTATATATTAGATATAACATATGTTGATTGACGTCTTAAAAAAACACCACATGATAATTAAAAATCGCCAGTGGAATTGTTAGTGCGATCGAAAAAATTCGAGCGAAATAAGATTTGTGCAAAAAGAAGGCGCTTTTTTCATTTGCTCAAATCCCTGGCCGACATTTTGTCCATATATTCAAGAGTAGGATGCGCGTGATAGCATTTGAGACGAGGGTCATTTTGACCTTGCGTGTCCTTGGAGGGTCAGGTCATATGCGAATTGGTGCTTCTTGAGGTGTTGCAAGAGAAACAATAGTCGATTATTTGCAATCGCACATGAAAAGAGAATCAAAAGCCCGCCGAGCGCTAGCAGCGCCACGGTGTCGGCGTATCATATGTATGGGGCGTTCCATACCGAATCGGCTAGTTTTAAAAAATCACATGTTTTTATTTAGCTAATTTTTTATCCCTCAACAATCTGTCAGTTTTTAGTCCTCTTACATGTAAAAGTTAACGAGTTAGGAATTTTTGAAAATTTCCGGAATGCAGTTTTAGATGTTTCAAATTTCGAATTTTTCGAAAATTCTTTACCTTGTGAAGTTTTGAATGCAAAATTTTCAGCCAAGCTTCCTTCGATACATGCAAAAACATGGAGTGTGGATTTATCTTTTTCGTTTTTCGAAAATCCGTAAATAATTTAGAAAAATATTCATTTATTTATTTATCTTTGTAAAAAAAACAAATTTCCATTAATGTTATATGTAGGTTCCATGATTTTTATTGAAAGTTATTTTTTTGGTATCAAATATTATCGTGATTAAGGAAACATTGAATTACAAAAAAAAAACTGGATGATTTTGCATGGAATGCCCCATATATAACGAAGAGAATAGTAATGTAGTAGGGATGTGTGTTTCGATGGAAACGGCCAGCGCACGCACACACAATCGCCGTTATTCCGCTGGGAAAAACGATGGAAAACGAAATTTCAAAACGTCGAAAATCAATGTTTTTTCATATTTACCGTACGGAAATTGGCCTCTTACTTCCTGTCATCTGAACATCCAACGTTCATTCATGATTATTCACTAAACTTGGCACGAACGCGACAGACTCGAAACGCACAGCGGCGACGACTCGCCGCCATCTTTGTTATACCCTTTTTTTACGGTAGGGGCAAATCGTGCGCAAACAGCGCCAGCGGCAATTGACGAGTTTTCGTCATTGCTGACGAAGAAAAAGTCATCGAGAATCTTTTCAAAAACGATCGAAAAACTCAACTTGTCAAGTTTTAAACCGATCGCGATAAAATAAATCGTTCGTAAAATTTGTTTTTGAGATTTTTCAAGATCGCTCCGCGCTTCTATTGAACCAGCGAAAGTCCCGCGAAAAACGGAGTCCGAATGATTGACCACTGAACGATCGTCTGAAAAATCGTGTTTATTGATGAAAAACAAAAAAAGGGGATGAATAATCGTTGCAAAAACTCGGTAAAAATTGCCGAGAGAATGAACGATGTAACGTGGGAAAAACGTAAATTACAGAAATCGTAAGAACGGAATATCAACGATAATTCGTTTTGTCGCAAAAGCGCGCGGAAGAAATATCGAAATTTTCCTCATTTTCGTTTTCAAGATTCGTCGATTCGTCTCCATGATGATCGAATACGGTCGTGAATTTATTTTCACATTCTTCTGTTATATAAAAAAAAACATGTATACTACATGACGATATAATTGTTAACGTTACAAGTTTAACTAACTTTAGGCTAATACTCCCACGGGGGAGAACCCACTTGCGCAATGCGTGTCGGATGGCTCGGTTCTAAATTCTTTGTATTTTTCGTTTTTTCTTTCTCATTTTTTAGCTTTCTTTTTCATTGGTATGTTTACGTGTAAGTGTTTTATTCGTCTTCCGTTCCTCTCTTCGCTCTCGTTCTTTCCTTCAAACGTGAAATTCGCACTTTACATCTGCGCACTTCAATTAGGTACAGTTGTACAAACATTATTATCCGAAAGTAACTCAATCTCTTCGTTGTCTCTCTCTCTCCCGCGCCAATTCCGCCGCGTAATCGAATGGCGAGCCTCGTCTGCGATAAGAGCAAAAATAAGCGAACGCTTTATATCATTCGGTGGTCTTTGAAGATTCTTCATCAAAATTACGCCATTAAATTCGTTCAGGAGTCGCGCAACGGATATTTCCAACAAAAGTACGTCAGAATGAGAAGTTTTGAACAAATTGTGTAAAAAAAAATAACATTTCGGAAAATATTCGGTAAAGTATTTTCCTTCAGATTTTTTGGTAAATTCTTCGGCTTATCCGAAGAAACATGATTTTTTTTTTGGTACTTTGGGAAAATTCGTGAAACTCCTTTTAATTTTTTTTGGAAAACGACGAAATTTTGGATTTTATGATCTCATTTTTACGCGTGAGAAAGTACGCACCGATCTCGATGTCTGTCTTTGTCCCGACAACGATCCCTACTTCGATCCTGATACGACCTTTCCCTGCTGCGACTTCGATACTCTCGTTGTCTTCGACTTTTTTCCCGACTTCTCGATCTCCTTTGATGACGATCTCTCTCCTTGTCCTTGTCCTTCCTAGGTTCGCGTTCCACTCGCTCTCTCGAACGATTTCTCTTGCGTTCTCTGTCCCTCTGTTTGTCCTTACGATCCTCGTCGGATCTGCAACACGACAGCCAAACGAGAAAGCTTCGATATAAGAATACGGGCGATTTTGACACTGGGGAAAAAAGTCAGACGTTCGGCAACAGCTTTTCGCGCAGTATCGTTCGAACGAATCGAGCAAATCCGAAGAACCGCGAGTTTGAGGTGACTTTGACAATTTTAAAAGTTGCCGTTTTTCAACTTTCGGTGGAAAAATATTTTCACTCGGTATTATTTACAAATATTTTGAAATGTAATAATTTGAAATTTTCCGGAAGTGCAACTTTTCCGAAAGCGTCGGTTAAAGATTTTTTTTATCGATTTCAGCGAGCACGACTAAATTGTGAATAATTGGAGGAACGTTATTGGCATTTATAGTAGAATATAGAATAGGAGTAAACCATTGTAGAAACTATGCCTAAAAAATATTTTGATGATTCCAAAACCACGCAGCCCAGTAAAATAACAAACGAAAAAAATGTGACGAAAATTTCGATGTCAGATTTTTTTTTTTTTTAGTTTATCGCTCATACGAAAATTTGCGACGCCTCCTGGTTGATGGAAACCTTGAAAAACAATCTGGAGGCATTTTTCGAAAAAGCAGCAATTCCGAATATGTATGACGCTGAAGTTTGCATTGAACTGAATTTGACCTCCAACGATGCATACTTCAACCTCACGAATATCCTTCGATTTTGACGGATATTCGCAAGTTAAACAAATGATCAAAGTTGCGCAAGTTTTTCATTTCGAATTCGTTTCGTGTCCGATAGGTTCGTCGCAACGATTACGAAAAATGATCGATAATTAGTAACGTGATTGTATTCATACCACGTAGACGCACCTGGCTCGCCACTGGCTCGTTCTCTCGGCCTCTCCCCACTGTGCCTCGCTGTCCGGTATGTGCCTCGCCTGTTGCTGAATTCTCGTAGTCGCGTTACCGTTATCTTTGCGTCCAGGGTTACCGCCGCCGCCGCCGGTGGCGCCACCGCCGCCGTTGTTGCCGTTGTACTTGCCCCCGTGATTATTCAGCGTTATCGGCGGTTTGGCGTTTCTCGCGTTCGCCGTTTGCTGAGGAAATCTTTCGCCCAAACGATGCTCCAAGTCCTTCTGTATAGGCACAGGTATCCGCGGGAATAACGTCGAGAACCATTCGAGCTTCGTGAGGAACTGTTTCAATATCTCGCCGAGTTTCATCACTTGGCCACCGCCGGCTTTAACGTCCATTTCCTCCTCGTCCTCGAGATACTCGTCGTACCACGAAAACAAATCTGCCGGCGGCTGTGTGTATCTGAGGATGAGGATTTTAAGAAAAAAAAATAAAACGTCAATCCTCCCCTAACCCTCTCCGACACACATTTTTGTAGACGTCGAATTCTCATGAAAATTGGTTCACAGAGGTCGCTGATTACGAATCCACCATCAATTTACCAAAATTCAAAATGGCGGATCCAATATGGCGCCCGAGTATGTCAGTTTTCACGGAGATTCGTGGATAATGCTAATTGTACGACCCTCACTTTTGCATGATACGAAAAAGGTACGAAACTCCGTTGCTCGTAAAGAACAAAAGAGCTAGAACATTCTAGAACACTTTGATTGAAGAAAAAAATGTTATTTCGTTGCAACGTTGGATTATTTTTACCTGATGTACATAAATCCGAGCGCTCTGATGTACGGCGAGTCCGGATGATTTATGAGACCGTTTAATTGTTTTCTAGTTAGCCTCAGAGTGAAGAGCTTGTAGAGGAGGCAGTACGCCGTCGAGACGATGCCGCCAGCGCCGACCCCGCGAACCTGCACGAATCGCTAAATTTACAACCCCACGTATCAGTCGATCGCTCCCTCGCATTTCACTATAAAAAACATTGATCGAAATCGCGCTACACCGGCATTAGGAGAAATCCTGACTCTCTTCTCTATCGGAAATTTGAATAACCGTCGGTAGCGCGTACAATCGATTTTTTATGGTAAAGCGACTAGCGTGTGTTGACGATAAGTTTGACCTTCCGACCGTCGGCAGCTTTCTTTTGAAAAAATGCAACTTTAGCGAAGAATTTTCATACAAGCGTCTCCGAACTAGTAACAGTTATGTGGCAATCAGCGGCAATCACGTGACGGAGGTAATAGAAAATTCCAAATTTTGTTTTTCTCGGAAAACTTGAAAAAAAACCATTCCAATCACCTCTTTTATAGGTTTTCAAATATCGATATTGCAGAAATAAAACAAACTCGGCGTTTTTGACCAATTTTTATAAAAAATCTGTTTTTATATAGGGATCAAAAGTTTTAGGCAAAATACGTCGAAAATCATACATTTGGCCAAGAATTTACGGTTTTAATTTCATAACACCAGTTTGAGTGATCTTGGCTGTCGAAATTTCAAGAAAGATTTTCGATGTACAAAGATTCTGTTTTCGCGATCGTGTGTGGAATTTTGCACAGTTATGACCCAATAAAATAACGGATTTGTAAAATTTCAATGTTCTCCTTTCAAACATTTGTCGATTTCATAGAGTTTACGATCAAAAGCAAATGCAAAAGTATCGCGCATTTCTGATGGCTATGAAAGTTAAATCGTACGTTTGTTTCAATTCGGCGATCAAAAATTTCTGTGCACAATTGACGATTAATTATCGCCATCCTATCATTACCTCAATCAACGAAAATACAGCCATACTTTTTACGCATGTCAGCCATTTGACGTTGACTTGTGAGAATTGAGTTTGTACAAGCTGTAGTCTTCAAAAAAATGGCTTTCAATAGCAACGTTAGCATGGTCTTGAAGTTTGCATCGTTGGAACTCTACAAAAAATCGAATATCCTCAAGTCATTACAATGAATTTTCCTGAGCTTTCGTTATATTTTCTTTGTCTCTTCGCAGGAGTGTCGTAATTTCGAAAAATAGCTGAAAAATATTCGGCAAACCATAGACTATTCACGATAAAAAAAGACACTCGCACATTTCGTTGGATTCCAACGATGCAAACTTTGAAATCGTACATCAGCTCAAATAATAAAAACACGAAAATAGTTCTCGCAAGCATCGGCGATTGAACGTCGTTTTACAAGAAACGAGTATACAACTGTGCTTCCCGATGAATCGGCTTTCGACGATCGTATTGCAACTTATAGCCATCCGCAGATTTGGCGTTTTGAAATCTCATAACATTTTTTCTTTTCGGTCCGAATTAACGGGTCAGAAAATCTATGAAAAATATGCCATTTGGCGTTACGACAAAAGTAAAACCTCGTTTCATCAAAACATACTCACGCCACCGCACATTCCGGTCTGTCCAGCTGTTTTTCTGCTTCCCTTCTCCCAGGGCTCCAAATGGGATACCTTGTAGTAAATCTCGTCGATAACTTCGTGGTATGTCTTAAGTTCGTATAGGTTAACTTTAAAGTAGTGCGAAGATTGTATGTTCGTTAATATCAACGGATTTAAATTCATGGTCCTTTCGTTACCCCAAAGAGGCAAAACATTTGACTTTTTGCCCTCCTTTAAATTCGACCTGCGCTCCTCTTCGCATCCGCTCGATTCGTTCCATGGCGAACCTTGAATAAACAACACACGAAATAATCGCTTTGACACATTTTTGACGTTTGTTTGTTTGTTTCGTCTTTGAGGAAATGAGATAATATCGAGGAGAGATTGCGAGAAAAATTGTCGGAATTATGCTATTGGTGAATTATCGAAAAGGCAAAGAGACGCGGCAAGGTTAAACGTTGCGAAAAGCGATCTTTTTTGATTTCGCGTTCCGATCGGTGTTGATGCATTTTTCGAACGAACGGTGAGACAAATTTTACCTCCATCGGCAGCCTCCATTTCTTGATTCTGCATGTTTTCGTTGATTTTTGTGTAAAGCAAAAAATCGCGCACGCAAAGACCGCAGAGCGTTCACGACACGACAAATTTCTGCGGCTTTGTTCTACCCTGTTGATTCCATTGAAAATTACGCGTTTTTTCGTCTCGCTTACCCGCAAGTCTTTAGAATAAATTATTACAGTATGTTTTATTAACGAAGAGGGACGAAAATATGGATAAATCAACACTAGCGGTCGTCGTGTTTTCAATACACGCGTCGTCCTCGTATGCCCGTATGTAAGAAAATCTAGACATCAACTGAGAACACGTAAAAGTTATGCAGAATCGTCATTCGCTTGGGTAAAATGGCTGAATCACGGAGCGTCGCGCGTGCCCTCTGTTGAGTGTGGTAAGGCCTGGAGAGTTCAGCGCTAGTAGAAAGTTGCATCAAAGATGGCGCCACAGCGTGCGACAATGAAGAGGCCTTGCTCTAACTTCCGATATAACCGCGTGGCGGCGCGACCGCCGATTAAGACTGAGAACCCACGACGACGTGAAAATTAGTATAATAGTAGATATTTCCGCCAGAGCCCTAACTTTTTCAAACATTCATTCTATTGTACTTATCTCATTCATTGAAG
Source organism: Heteropelma amictum (assembly GCA_959613375.1). NCBI lineage: Eukaryota > Metazoa > Arthropoda > Insecta > Hymenoptera > Ichneumonidae > Heteropelma > Heteropelma amictum. The sequence continues at coordinate 3,247,195 of OY390726.1, read as the reverse complement.
TTTTGAAAATGCGCCAATAAATATAATTTCTACACTAACCGTCTCCGCGCATAATTTCAGTCGGCGCATTACACTCAGCTAAAAGAACGGTTATTCACTGTGATTGTAAACGATAGTATTGTTGTTGAACAAACATTCTTATCATCAAAGTATTATGCACAAATCGATGTAAAAAAAGTTGACAGTAAAACTTTATTTCCTCTAAACACTATCATTTTTACTGAACATACAGACGAACATATGTTCGGAAAATGCCCAAATCTTATTTATTAAAATGAAAGTCCGGAACCCCGAAGATTTCGACATGATGATTCGTCGAATTTTTCGATGATTTCACGTTGCATCTGGTTCTTCCACTGATCTTTCTCGCCGCTTCTCATGAATGTACCGTCACTTTCAATAATCTTGAATCTTTTGTTTATCTCAACGACGTCCTCGTAGTTAACAGCGGGATTTGATTTCATGCTTTCGAAGCTCAAATGTTCCAACAAGAGTTTGAAATTAGAGTCATCGCTGTTAGCCTTGTCAATTGTCAATGACTTGCCTAGAAAATGCGCCATCTTGCGTATCACCGATGAGAGATCCTTTGCAAAAGAATTAAGCGACTGTGAGATAAACATCCAAGATGAACGATGACTTTTGAAAATTGGAATAAACACTGTCAGCACTGCTTACAGCCTTCATGTCTTCGTACTTGAGAAAAAGGACGTTGTCGTCGTTTTTTCTGTCCCAAAATCCGAGAACGTGTTGCCAGAACGGTGCGTAACATACTTTAATATAAAAATTCACCAAAAATTAAGCTCGAAGCTTTCCCCAATGAATCTGTTTATACTTGCAATATTATTTCTGATAATTATCTAAACATCTCTCTTCTCGGTTGTCATAGATTTTCTTTCAGCTCTGTTCTGCTCTATTTCAAAATATAATAACAAAATTATACAATAAAATACAATTTTATTATATTTCAAAATATAATAAAATTATAAGTGCATCGTATTTCTGCGAGAAAACATTTCAATTCGTAAAAATCGCAAACTCACGGTATTCTAAAATATTACTGCGCGTTAAAGTATCTTTCTTAATTGTTACAGTAGTTTTAAAAGGAAAATTGATTCCTCCTTAATTTTTGTAAATTCGAAAGAAACGATGGCGAAAAGTCGATGTAATTCTTACGTTTGTCAGCGAGAAAGAGGTTGCAAAAGTCCTCAAAATTTCCGCGATAGCCTTCGAGAAGCTTGCAATGATTGTAATAAGAGACGCAAGTGTCTTTGGCGTTTCTGGCGACGTAGATTATTTTCGGTTTTTTCGTACGATCTCGAATCTGACGCGGCAGCAGATTCAGCGGCAGGTGAGACTTGACGAATCTCGGACTCGGCAATTTATCGACGTGCGAAATACTGTCGAGGACCAGTTCGGGAAATTCGAGGCTCGGCGTGCGCGCCATTATCGTCGTGTAATCAAAGAGGATCGAATGGCTGAGAGAGCAGAAAAAAATAACGCAAATTGCCCAAGAGTGCTCAGGTTTTTCTTTCAAACTGATGAAAAAAGCAAATTTATACTCAAAAAATGGAAATCTCTCGGAAAGAAGTACTTTTGCCGCTTCGAAATTAAGATCGTTGGCGATGCACCACGCCATCTCTTGAGTCCATGTCGTACCTTCGAAACATTCGTATACCCCACCGTGAAACTGACTATATACAGTTGATTGAGTCATCTTAATTGAGGGTTGAGGTGGTTGTCTCGCCGAAAGCGTTTTTTCATGTCGGAAATTGTGTAAAATTTGGTGAGCAGCTTCGGGGGGCATTGACGCACGATTGGCAAAATTTCGATGGGATTCACTATTCAGATTTGGAAATCGAATGTATTCTTTCCATCAAATGTATTCCAACTTTATTATATGAATTTTTTACCTTCGGAAAATTAACCATTTTTTGCGGTATTTAAAAAAAAAATTTCGGTAAAAAAACTTGCGATTTTTCAATATATGTATTACGGAATAAAAATATGTGTCATCGAAAATAATTATTATACATATATGTGTTGAGAAATTAATGATATAATGAATGATAATACCAAGAATAATCAATTATTTACGAAATTATTAGAGCACTTATTAAAACGACCGTTATTCGCGTCATGTTTTCATTGATATTGTAATGAAATGTATACGAAAATTCTTGATTCTTACCGGTTTTTGGAAAACTACAGACCCAAACATCGTCTTCGCGCACTTGAAAGTTTTCTATGGCATCGGAAAACTTCCGGTAATATTCCGGTAAGCAAACCCCCTTTGAGGTTATGTAACCGGTGCGAAACTCGTTCGTAAAGTTTTCACGCAAAATGCGATCAACATCCACTCCGTCTGTTAGTTCCGGCATTTTTGTGCTTTCGAAAAGTTTAAAAAATGTCAAGTTTTTTTGTATCGTAATTTTTCGAGTATGTCAAATTATTTGGACAAGTTTTTGTTTCGTAAGCATTTGCCGCCGTTGGTCCACCGTTTGCACGGTCGAATAGCTGATGTTTTATAAAGCGACTAGCCGTAGGACCTCGATATATATATAAACTCGTTACCAATAGGCGACCTCGATATAAACATCACTGCAAACTGCAAAGCGTTTCTCTTCCTCGAGTTTTTCCTTTCGTAATATTTTTACGTTCGGCCGTAAACGCGAGGTTAATTCCGAACTCGCGCTACTTGACGGATTTTCCCTTTTTTCCGCGCACCGATACGAGCACACGAGGATAAGTGGCCTTTCGAGTGTAAAAACTTTTCGACACAAAGTAGAATCGCCATGAATTCGAACAAATTAATTTCAATGTATATAACTAGTTTTTTTTACGAATCGCAAATCAGATTACGAGTCATTTCTAAAGCTGAAAGAAAAGAAGAAACAAATTCATTCTGAAAAACGCGACACGAGCATTTGTATCGACTTTTTTATCGTATATTTTTTATCAATTATATTTATCGTATAGAAAGTTTGACGGAGAAACGAGAATTTTGGTCTTGAACGAGTTTCGAGACAGAAAAAGTAATAATGAACGATATAAAAAATGAAAACAACGTCCCTTTGATTGGCTTCGATTTCGCTTCGCGAATAACTTTGTCGCACGAGTGGCGAAGTTTCTTTAGCCTCGCTTTGTCAAGGAGGAGCTAAACGACAGTGGACTTGGCCAGAAGGACGAGAAAGGAAGCGAATGTTTCGCGTGGATACAAAAAAAGTTGCATCGTAATCTCGGTTAATCGCGAGAGCACTTTTTCGTTTTTTTCTAAACAACGATAAAGATAGTCTTGCAATTGCCATTTTCGACGGAATTTTTATAAATTCATGCCACCTGTAAGGGACGATATAATCCAACAGCTGGCTATGAGCGAAATTCTTCGCTGAATATCGATATTTTTCTTTTCGCAGCCATTTTGACATTTTGCGAATTTTCGATTTCTTCATATTCTCTGATTGACTCATAATTTAGATACTCTTTATTTCTCCTTACGCAACATCGTTTACAATTGTTAATATATTTCCGTGAAAATTTCAGAACTTGTTGAAAATATCATTTCTCACACAGTGAGTCTGCAACAGTAAACTTTTACTTTCTTTTCTTCTTTTTCTTTAATATATCGAATGCGGATGAAAAAAAAGAGGCCGAATAAAAAAAAAGTGAAGAAACAAAGATTTCGGAATTGAATTCGACAAGAAACGTTTGTATAGTTAATTAGCACTGTTTTTCATTGATCTTTTGCGTCCACAAAACTCATGAGTAAACAGTGTATTTCATTCTCGATGTAATTCCCATGTGACATGAAGAATAGTCTCATTGATCGAATTTTTGTACTTGGATTTAAAGGTGAATGAATCGAGTAACGATTGCGTAAACGTTTCGTTCTTGTTTAATTTTTTAAATAATTATCGCTCATCGGCAAATTCAGAGACAGCTTTGATAACAATGTTTATACTATTCTTTGAGGTTTCATGGCACGAGAATCGCAAAATTGTGTCTTATCTCTTCCGCGATAGTCTATTCATTGGTCTCACTCGTGAAGGAGTTCCTTTCGATCGAATAAGACTTGTGTACGTTAGGGTGATAAAGAAATCTTTTTTTTCAACCTTTCGTCCCCCAAAAATGAAAATCTTTGACTTTGGCGCAAAGTTTGTCAACCCTTTGGCGGCACACTGGCACTCCACAATGCTTTAAAACGCGTTTTCGCGATTTCAAAGTGGTCTTCATTTGATTTAATCAAAGTTTATATTAACATTATTGTAATATTTTCTTAATTTGTTTATAAAATTGAGAAAATCTGAAAAACACGTTTTTTTCGAAATAATTCATCATCGAAGAAAGTTTCGAGAGTATCTTTATGATTTTCGGTGTACAGGGATCTCGACGTCGCTGATTAGTCAGCAATTTTAGAAATAGTGACACTCGTCAAAAAAAAAAGATGTAACGAAAAGAGAGAAAAATTGAATCGAAAAAATGTTTGGCCAGAAACATTACAAAGTTTTGCTTCGCAAAAAAGAACGTTGACAATTCCACCGGCACTTTTTAATTGCATTGAACGATTTATCGGGATTCCGGAAATACCCGAGAATTTTATGTTAAGCTGATCGCACCCACCGATTCAAAATGGTGGACGATCAAAAACTGCGTCGTTTCACAATGACCCGGACGGTTGTCGGCGATGAAAAAAAAGTTCTCGACGGTTCGGATAAAGAAAATCCGCGAATATAAAAACCAGGAACTGTCCCGAATTTTTTTTACGCGTTAATAGAATAATCCTTTCATCAGGATTTAATCGTTTCGGGGGTGAAGAAAATGGCGATGTTTTTTTCCAACCATCCTCATATAAATATATATACATTAACGCGCATAAATATACGGATGGGCAATTAAGATGAACACGTCACTCGCGGAATCTTAAAGATTCTGAGATTCCTATTATTAATCGAATAAGAGCTATTTTACTTAATACATTAGAACTCTCGCTTCTTTGCACATTTTTGTACTCTTTCAATCGTGCTTCGGTACATGGCGCCAACTTGTTTGTTTTCGTTTTTTCGTACCGTTTTAATGTCATGGATTCAAAAAAAAAAAAAGAAGAAACCCGATCGTAGAATATTGATGAAAAATCAAAGGTTCGATATCACGCTGACGCTCTGTGAAAGATCGACCTGTCCCTTGAGTACCTTTTGCTGCAATTTCCGGCCGAATAATTTGGCCATCAGATGATTGCGTCGCGCAGCCTCTTCCTTCTCACGCTGGCGTCGCTTATTTCGCACCTCGTTCAAGCGAAGATATCGCATCCGCAGCTTCAATTTCATCTCGTAATCGCTGATTTTTCTCTGGCTACTCGCTGTTTCACGTTTCACAATCGTTAATCACACGGGGTCTTGGACGATTTATTTTCGTCGAAAAAAAAAACATTTTCATCAACGTTCGCTTCTATTTACCTGCGGCAGCTTTCACGGGACGCTGCGGTTCCAGAAAATTCCATGCTCCCGCCATCGCCAAAAATTGCTTTCTCTTCTCTCGCTTGAGCTGACGAAGTTGCGATAACTCGCTCATGTATCGACGCCGAGTTTCAACGCTGTCGAGAAACTCGGGCCTGTTCGTTGCTAAAAAATCCTTGACGAAGAAAACGGAAACGAGATTTTTTCAATTCGTTTTTAACGAACTTTCGAGTGTACGCAATCATATTTTTCAAAAGTACGCAAACGTTCGTGTATATTTGAATATTCTTGCGAGAATCTTTGAGTAAACTATTGATCGATTCCTTTAAGGGGAGCCATACTATTGGGCGGCGGAAGTCGAGCGTATTTTAGCCATTTGTTTCGTTAAAAAGTTCTTATTTAGCAATAATGAAACTTTTTTCAAATTCAAAATGGCCGAAACTCTTTTTTGGCGCGGTTTTTCTAGGTCTAAGGTCCAATGGACCTCTCCGGAGGCGGGCATCCGGTTGGCTCGTACTTCAGTAATTAATGGCTCGTTAGGTTTTGGTCGAAAATATACTGCAATACTTTTAGACTCTAAATTTCCTTTTGAATCTAGCTTAAAATTGTCAGCAACGCGAAATAAAGTGTAGACATAATAAATAAATAACGGAATGATAAACTATCGAAATATAATACATTACGGATAATGTTTTTCGAATGCTCTGAAAATTGTGAGAGTTTGAATCAAATTCAAAATGGCCGGGATTTTTTCTGGCGCGCTTTTCCTAGGTGTTAGGTCCAATGGACCTTCCCCTAGGTCTAACGAAGAGCGGACATCCGGTTGGCTCGTACTTCAGTAATTAATGGCTCGTTAGGTTTTGGTCGAAAATATACTGCAATACTTTTAGACTCTAAATTTCCTTTTGAATCTAGCTTAAAATTGTCAGCAACGCGAAATAAAGTATAGACATAATAAATAAATAACGGAATGATAAACTATCGAAATATAATACATTACGGATAATGTTTTTCGAATACTCTGAAAATTGTGAAAATTTCTGAACATCATTCCGAGAATTTACCTTAAGGGTTCCTGGGCCTTTGGCGTAAACTTGATTTTCGTCGATAACTCCTTCCTCGTTATCGTCGCAGACACCATTCTCCCGAGAGCCTTCGGAGGTCGACGGAGACTCCATCATTTCCGGTCGATGTTTCGCGTTCGCCGTCGAGCCTTTAGCGACGACTTTTCCCACATTTCTCGTCTTTTTCCCGTCAACGTTCCTCGGCTTTTCTCTGACGTCATCATCGAACTTCAATTCGTAAGCCACCGGTTTTATATAATCCTGAGAACATTTGCATCGGCGATTCGCATTTTTACGATCTCTGACTGGCCACAGAGTGCCGCAGGTTCGGCAAGACTTGCAAGTTTTTTCCGCGCCGTTGGTTTCCGTTCGTGTTCCGTTTCTCCCGGTGCTCCGATTGCCAGGGTGGCCATTCGTTTCCCCGTCGGTCGAGGATCGTTCCTCGACTCTGCACGAGCATCTCGGTGACGAGTGTCCGCAACGACGAGTCTCCTGGTCGATCGAACTTCCGGTTTCGCAGCAGGTCACACCGCCCGCTCGATTCTCGGCGAGATCGTTTCCGCCTCGCTCGCGATGTTCCTCGTCGCAGCTGCAACTTTTCGCACAGACGCACGTGTCACTTGAGTCTTCGTCCTTGGATGACCCTGCAGCTGCGCCCGACGCATCTACGCATTCCAACGCGTTTTCATCGTCGTCGCACTTGCCGCAACGATCGATCGCTCTTTTCGGCAATTCGCGGATCGCGTAGTTCGATTTGCACGTTGCGTTCATTTGATTCTTCGCTTCCTTCTTCGAGTTCGCGCTTCTCGCGCTAGAGGCCGCCATCTCCACGACGGTCGGCTGACTCGTCGTCGCTCTCTCTTCCGCCCGGTTCGTCGCCGATCGTCGGGGGCAATTTTTCGAATGTTCGCTGGCCAGTCTCCGCGGCGAGTGCGCGATGCAAGCTTTGTGTCTGCTGTGAGCCGCGTATCTCTGACAATAGCACACGCGGCGCTGACTCCTCGCGCAGCTTTCACCATTGACGTTTGATCGTGATTTCATTGATTTCGGGCAGGTCGAAGAGTGCGCCGTCCTCGCCGCGGGATCGTCGCTCACTTCGCCGGATGCGCGTACGACCCGTGAAACTTTATCCGGCGAGTGCGAACGAGTTTGCACGGCGGCGTTGCACACCGCGTTCGCCTCGAAGCCGCGATCTCTTCTCGAGATCGTCGACGACGCGAACACCGGAAGTGTCGCCGTCACGATTTCACCCCCGGTTTTCGAATGTCCGCTCGGCTCCCCGTCGCTTCCCGTCTGCGTGCAACTGTTCCGCTTTCGCGTGTGAACGACTCCCTCAACTCGCCTTTCCATCGCTCCGTCTTTGGAGGTTATACTAGCTAAATTGCCGTGAGATGACCATTGATTCTCGAGAACGTTCATCGGGGGTTCGTCTCGGGGAACGTTCTCCCCTGCGGCCTCACTTCCGGTTCCTCGACCACGATCCGTACGTCTAGAGGACTGCTGGGAGAAGATTTTTACCGTTAATTTTCTTCAAAATGGCGGATCCAATATGGCGGATATGGGAAGTCGAAACCATCGGGTACTTACTTCCGTTAACGCGTATAATGTCGAGTGTTTATCAGAGAATAACGCAAGAAAAAATATTTCGTTCGATGTTGGGTCTCTTCAATTTTAGTTAAACTCGCGGCGATTTTGAAAACCAAGATGAAAGGTTATAGAAGCAACTTTAATAAAAAATCGAGCGGAAGATGAGGAAATTTTATTCCAGATACATTGTTCCGAATGGTAAATACGTTTATGGAAATTACGTTGAAAATTGTAGAAATCTAGCAAGCAGATATCACACTTACGTTTCTCTCCGAATTAGCTTGCGCGATCCACTGGCCTAAACGTTTTCTCGGTGAGCCCCCGCCGCGTGATCTACTCTCAAGTTTCTTCGGTTCTTCCAGCAATCTCTTCAAATTACACAGATGGCTTATCTCGTTGGTGATCCAGACGAGTTGATTTCTCTTCTCCATCTCGGCGTAATTAATCAATTTCGCATCACCGGATTCGGAATTGCTGCATCGGCCAAGCTCGAATCTTCTCTCCGACATCGTCGTTGGTAATCTCCAATCAGCAACATTAGTCTCGTTTCTTCGTCGTTCCTTGACCAATACGATTCTATCGGAAATAAGATTTCTTTGAGACGCGCTTGTGCTCGTTGTATTGGTTGTCGTTGTCGTTGTTATCGTCAGCGCCGTTGACGCTTCTCTGTCTGTTTCCCTCGCTTTTTCGTTGCTCTCGTCGATGCTGTAATATACATTCGTACCGTTGATTCCCTGCTGATTCAACGACTGCGGCATAAAGTACTCGGAACTCTGGCTCTTCTCGCCGTCGTCGGTATCTCGTCTTTGATCCTCGCTTCTGAGACCCATCCGCGCTTTTCTACCGTCCATCAGGGTAATCTCCGTGTGACGGTCGAACGGAAATTTTTCACCGTTGATCATGCTGTCCCGACTGCTCACCGCGAGATCGATGATCTCTTTCAAAGCTCGCGCCTCTTTGGCCACGTTTTTCTTCGGACTTCCGGTTGAATTTCCCCGCGATGCGCCGCGTTTTCTCGGTCCCCAATCGTCCGCCGATGAATCCGTCGTATTTTGTTGCTTGTTGCTGGTAACGAGCGCTTGTATAATGTCATTGCGATAAACTTTGTTTCTCGCGTCCGCCGGATTCCACGGCACGTTCTCATCGAGATCGTGCTCTATTCGGTCATCCGTGTATTTCGCCGTGACTAGCCTCTTAATAACGTGGTGTATCAGTCTTCTTTTCACCTGTTTGTCGCACTTGTTGGCGTCGACGAGGCTCTTCAGAATGCTGACGCTCCTCTCGAGATCGCGAACGAGACTGTCCGAGTCGCCCCAGAGTTTTTCGTCGATGGACGAGCTCGTGTTCGGCATCGTCGAGCCTCTCGACTCCTCACCCGTGTCACAGTCACACGCTTGACTCCCACTGTCGTTTGGCACGTTTTGATAAACGTGCCCGGGAAAATATTCGAAACTATTGGAGGCGCGTCCAGTGGCGTTCTCCTCGGCAGTTTCCTCAACGAGAATCTCCGATCGGCCGCTGGATGATTCGTTCCTCGATGGTTCCGACGAGCTATTGCTCTGCTCCGATTGTCTTCCACCTATGAGATTCCTGTATCGCGTTCGAGGTGGCGTCGTCTCCTCATGAATATTTTCCTCCTTCCCTTCCGGATAATCGTGTTTTCCTAGACTATCGTAGATTTCCCGAGTTTGACGGATTCCCGCAGAGGTCGCTGGTGCTTGGCGGTCTCGTACGTTGTAAGTATTGCTGGAATTTTTAAGAATCGAGTGCAGTGACCTTGGCGCTAAACTACTGGCTCTTTTGGGTAACGGAGGTTTCTCGTCCTCCTTCTCGTCTCGTTCTCTTCCTTTCTCGTCTTCGTCACTGTCGGCCATCTTCTTATCCTCCTCTCGATTAGATCTATCATCGGTCTCCCTAACCTCAACTTGTATTCCTATGGATTCTCGGGAACAACCGTCGAGACTCGTCTGTATAAACTTATCGCAGGTCATTGGTTTGTTGACGATCGTCGCGATGGAAGACGTGGAATCGAATATCAGCGGCAAGACCTTCCTGTCTCTGGCGCGTAAATTCAGCTCGCTCTGACTTCGCTTCAGCGACAATCTCGACAATGGAAGAAGCAACAGATTCATGGAAGAACTCTTCTTCAACGGCGATAATTGCGCAATGTTCCTTCCTTCTTTGGAACACGATATCTCACTGGGATATTTCGTTCTCGCGGATGACGTCGCTGTTTTCCGTTTCGACTCGTCGGGGTTGTTTGCGCAGCAAGATTTTTCTTCTTCGTCACGAACTTCGACGATTTCTTCCTCCTGCACTCTCATCATCGTGGAATGATTTTTCACTATAGGTGTTATTTCAACTTCGCTCTCCGATTCGCCGGATATCTGCCCAATCAGCGGAGTAGAATTGGCATCTGGCTTGACAAAACTTTTAGGAGCAAACGACGAACTCGTGTTGGATCCTTCGTTGGTCCCTTCCGGATCTAATCTCATGGCGACGGAACACCCTCTCGCCAGCGCCATTCGCTCTATCGTACACATTTTTTTGTCCCTTTCTTTGGCACGTGGTGGCAGCGAGTTGAAGTAGCCGACATCCGCGCCGCTGTCCCACTCCAGTGGCTTATGGGAAGCGACGCTGGATGTCGGTGAAACGCTGGCTTTTATCTCGTTTTCTCTCGACTCTACGAGAGTCTCACGGCTGCTTTCGTTTCTCTCCTCGGGTATTGTCTCGTTGACCGGTCTTTTGCAGATGGGCGAAGGCGTGCGAGAATCCGTACGTGTGTAATTGTTTCCTGCGGGATCGGACGACGACGGTTGACCTATGAGAGGAGGCCTGGCCCATCTACGTCTCTCTCGTGGAATTGTCGAGTCCTGACGGGATCTCTCGTCATCGGCGAGAATCGTATAACTGTCGAAGACTCCTCGAGTATCCTGCGGCGAACCGTGGAACGGTCCATGATAATTCATACTCGCGCGAGTCGCACTCGACTCTGGTAACAAAAAGTAACGATCCAAGGTCGAATTTTGAGAGTATTTTTGATAATATTCCATGACCTGGGAGGAAAGAGGTTTCTTTGCGACTATGGGAAGTACGCTCGGTCCGACGGTCAAAGGCTTTTCCGAGTCGTACCAGCGTAGAGTCGCGGGCTGTTTGGATTTATAGTTGATCGCTGGATTATTTGTGCTGTCGATTCTCCCTCGAGGCTCGGTTTCCTCCAAATTTTTCAGACGCCCGTCGCAGCTCGATCCTGAATCGTATTCCATTTTTTTTAACGCAAAAATTTATCGTTTTTTTTGCATGTTAATCATTCATAAAAATTTTCCCTCGTAAAATTCTCCTGAAACTTTCGGCTCTTTTTTCGCCCGATTTCGGCTGTCTTTTCACGCAAAGGGCCGAGAGATATGGTCCGATTCTGGGGTGAAGAATAAAGTGAGAAAACGAGGAAATGAGAGTTTCCGGTGCAGTCATTGCGACGCGAGACGTCAGTTTGACGTTCTAACAAGCTACAACGCGTCTCGTGTCTAATTCTAATGTGGATATATATATGTGTGTGTATATACGTACATATATATCCGTACGTACCCGCGTAGCGTCACTCGTAATTATACACGCCCTTTGCTATGGAACTTTCGTCTAATATAGCTCACATCGACGTACGCACAAATATATGAAAGTTTTGAAACTTCGAAAAACGCGCGTCTCCTTTGCTTCGCAGACATAATTTCTCTTCTTTTTTATTTACACTTTGGTCGCTTTATTTTCACCTGCATGTATCAAACACGAATCAAAAAGGTCTGGCGTAATATTCAAATTATTGTTTACATATTGTGTAATTCGGACGACCAAGCGTAACCACATATATGAGAGATGCAACTGTGCAAACGGCAAACTACGCTTCGGCGTTGGCAGAGAGGCTAGAACGCCATCGAAAAATACTTTCCATTGGCCAATATCATCAGTCAAAGGGGGGAGACGCGCGCATCTTTCTTGCTCATAACCTCATCCCCGCGTTCGCTCTGGTTTGCTCAAAACGACTGTTACATTTGAAAAAAAGAATAGTTTTTACACCATGTGAATTCGGACCGTGACTCGATTTTTTGCAACATTGTCTACGAAAAGGTTCACTTTGTCGCGTTGTGCAGAAAAGTGTCATTGATGATCAAATGCTTTCCTATAAACGTAAACAATTATCATTTTTCTTTACACTATTGAAACAATCGACAACATTGACCCTCCACAAAAATTTACAAGTTTTCTATTGTTCTATGTAATTCTCGACTCATATTCATACACTCGAAACATTTTTTTGCGAGTGAATAAAAAGATATGAATATTTCGCGGTTCGATCCATAGAACTACTCATGTACTCGTTTGACTGTGGTCCCGCGTGGTCCCGCGTAGCCAACACCGCCTCGTGTTGTTTGCCATACAAAGCGCCATCAATAAAATACAAAACGTTTCGATCATCTAGCACGAAAAATGTTATTTGATAAATAATTCTACACTGTCACGCTTCACTGAAGAATCCAACAATCCAATTCCCGTGGGTACAGTTTATCCAAAAAATTTACAGGTAAGCAGAACGATACAGTGCCGTCGCACGCTACATCTACATTCGCGAAATAATTGAGGTTATGTCTTTACCATTCTTACAGTGATCCTCCGAACGAACTTTCGCGGTGACATTTTCCACGTTTGTCGCCAAATGTTCCGTATAAAATGTTGAATACGCGTCAGTTATTCCGAGCCATCGCGTCCAAGCGCGTCGCAACGCTGCTGAAAAATCCGATGTGCTTTCATCCCGGTGTAACGAAACATCCTTCGTTATTTCATCGGGAACAAACTTTTTTTCCAAAGCTCGATCTTCACACTAGTTGCAATGCTCGGTGTTACGTCCACAATGCGTCAGCGAAGACGAAAAAAGTGCTTGGTAAATTAGAGAGGAAATTACGATTGAGTTTCACTTGTAGACGCTGCAAAACGAGAAGCACAAAAACCATATCGAAATTAAGTTACGAGACTGGTATAGTTATCGTGCGTTGCGACGGTTGCTCGAATAATCATCTGATAGCCGACAATTTGGGCTGGTTCACCGATAACCCTGAAAGGAAAAACATAGAAAAGATTCTTGCCGCTAAAGGAGAAAAAGTTTTAAAAATAGACAATTTTGCTGATGGCTCCATGCAAATTCTCGACAAGGAACAATTCGACAAAGACTTAACCTTCGATGATCTCAAAGGTGATGACAATGATCAGGAACTAGCGTCGAATAGAGATAATTATGACTCTAAGAAGTGACAAAAGTCTGAAGAACGTTAGGAAAACTGATTAATTAACCGTCTGACGGTCAAGATGATTCCGATCGGCGTCATGAAATAAAACTTGTAAATTCTTATCCAGATTTATGATTTTCGACGTATTTTGACTTACCAAACACGATTCTTTTGTCCAAATAAGCCTAAAACTTGTTATTCTTGTATAAAAAATTTGTTTTTTTGCAATATTGATACTGTTCAAAAGAAAACTGCCGGCGATCAGAAAAGTAAATATCACAATCTGTTATAAATAAGTTTGGAGTCCTAACGTTGGAAGTTGGATTTCGTTCGCAGCTTAGGACCTAGTAGCAAAAGATCACGAAATGAGAAATTATAAATTTTCGTCAGCGTAAAAGTGAGTAAAATGTTCATCATTAAACGTGAAAAAGTTGGCACAGACGATTACCGGAATGACATCGTTGATGGTGTTCGGGCCTTCAATTTCAATACCGGTTCACGAATTTTTGAACGTTGATCTCATCGGAGCAACAGGATCACTTTTTTTCTTTGATTAAACAATCTCCAATGCCGTAATTTTCATTTTCATTTATTGTTTCGTATAGAAATTCTCTGTACAGTAAATATCGCGATCTTTGGTCCGCTATGAAATACTTTGTGTATAAACTTGTGATGTCAAATTCACTTGAGAATATCGGCGGCACAATCGTATCGACGAATTTCGATGAAAAAAACCTAGAATATGGCAAATATCGACAGTATTGATTTTCGTTACGAATGTGAAAAAATTCTTCATAATATAATAAAACGTTTACGGCAAATTGGCAGAATATTTCTTTCCGCTTTTCAAAATGACGTTAACGTTTCCAAATGCGTGTAAATGTTTCATACGCTCTTGTACGAACAGATTACACGCGAGAATTTTTTGTGTCTGAAAAATTTGAAAAAAGTAACGGAAATTGACGTAAAAGAAATAAGTCTTGTACGAAAAGTATCGGAGTTTCTTAAATTTTGCCGGAAGTTTTTAGATTCATTCATTGTCATTAAATTACCGTCGTAGCCTTTCCTACGATAGTACCGCCAATGTTTCCTCAGTGCAGATGTTGAACTATCTGTAATAATAATCAATCGGCTGAGCGACGACTCGTTCGAAATTTTAGTCGTTTTATAAAAAAAAAACATAACATACTATATTTAATATACTTATATGTACATATTTGTAATAAAATTGTCGTCGACGACGCGATATAAAAAAACAAACAAAAATAGTATACACATACGTTCGTTCTCCGATATAAAAAGAGATAAGTTTGGGTATAATAGACGACGTCGAAAAACTCGATAAACAAACTCGAATTTCTCGTCCGTCTTCAAAAGCTATGCGTTTCAATGATTCCGATACTGCGCGCACACTTTGGCAAAAAATAAATGCGAGTGCGCGCTTGACGGTGAAAAGAAAAAAAATGATTTTGGCACGGTATGTTCCTTGGAGAGAAGCGTAACAGAATTCTTCTCTCGCCCTTCTCTGGCCCTTATCATCTAATAAGGCACACAAAAGCGAGGAAGACGACGGGGTTTTTGCTCGAAAATGGAAAAAAAAACTTCGTCATACTCTTTTCGGTTTCGACACGATGGCGTACTCGCTGTCGTTGAAAACTCTGTGCTTCGGACCAGCGGAATTCGTCGCAGGATTATTCGTCGTACCGGCTTTCTTTCGTATGACGCCGTAACCGTTGTGGGTGTCGTCGGCGAGACGAATACCGCACAGATCCTGGACGACGTCGTAATTCTGCCACGTGGTATTGGCATCGTCGCCCGATACCACGGAATTACACTGACTAACGTTTGGAATCTTGTAACCGGGATTGTTGTTGAGTTTGTGCATAGAGCCGAAATGCTGAAGCTTGTCGTAGTTGGAAAAGTCGTTTTTCGACGTAACGTTGTTGTGTATTATAGGAGACGCTGCGATCGGCGCAGTTTGCGTCGTTTCGAGGCTCGCCTTACGTTTGGAAGAAACGCTGACGGCGGCGTTCGTCGAAACCGCGAAAGTGTGCATCGTTTCGTATTCAGATTCGTGGGTATTTTCTTTACCGACCGAGCGGTCATTCAAGTTCGCCTCATCGTCGCAAACTTTCGTGGCGTCGTCGTCGTCGTCGTCGGTGGTACGCTGATCGATTCTCTCGGTATGATGAACGTTATCGAGACCGTGAGTCCTCCAGGCGTCGCTTCTCACCTCCACGAGGTCGTAAGGATGCTGCTTGTCGTCGGAGCGCCGCTGTTCGACGATCGACGAGGCGATCGACGCTCTGCCGCACGAATCCATCGACTCGTTTTGATTCAATCTACGATATTTCCCGCAGGCGGACGAGTCGCCAAATTCACCGTCGAGAGTCTTTTTCTCCAACAAACCCGTGAATATACATTTTCTCGGAGGTTTTGCCGGTTTCGGCTTTATTATCGGCGGCGGTGGTCTTATGAACGGTATCGAATCGAGACTCGAGGAGGAGCACGAGACGAGATGTTTTTGCGAATTTTGCGATATCGTTGAGAAATCGATGTCTATGAGGTTGTTGGAACTGTTGGGCGACGGAGGAAGCGGTGACCTTGAGCCGGCCTCCATCGATAACGCCGCGTGATATTGAGCGTCGTTGCACTCTATGCTCGGACTGTTGTCGCCGTTCAGCAATTTTTTCATTGACTTCATCTTCGACGATATACATCGAAATATCTCCTGCTGATTGCTGTGCTCTAGGCGGAACGAGCCTTCGCCCGATTCGCACTTTCTCCCCGCCTCGAACGTGAATTTCCCGTCCCTGTAGCCGTAACGCCTGATGTACCTGTAGGGCCACGTGTACATCGGTAAATCGCCGTCGATGAGTTTCATATCGACCGCAGCGACTATCAGGGTATAAGTCTTCGCCTCCAATCTGCAGCGCTTCGATGCTTCCGTTTCGAACAGCTTAACGGAGAAAACACCCTCCCCGCTGGTGCAATAGAGATCATTGTCCTCCTCGAGCGTTTGCTCGACGGCGTCACCTTTGAACGCGACGGTCTGGAAAGCTCCTATCCAGTTTGCCATGTCCGCGTCGGAGAAACACCCGAAATGATGAACGCCCGTTTTTGTTACTACCTGCCGAGGATTCGTGTCTCTTTAGTCGGTTTCTTTCGCTCCAAATTATCCGATACTACGTCTTAAAAGTATCGGACTCTCTTAATCATTTAAGATGTTCAAGTTTCGAGCCACGGAATGGAAGGGTTTCTTGGATTTTTTTCTCGAATTGTCAATCGAGTTGCTTCGATTAATTGAATAATTAGAAATTCTATATAGAAATTCGGATAATTCGCGTTTTAGGTGCGATTCAACGGTGCAAACTTTAACGCAAAGAAATTTTTGCCCCGTTGGGAATAATATGGAAGGTTTTTGCTGAAAGGGATCATGTGAGTGCTTTATAATTCTAGCCGAGACTGCAGAGGATATCTTCAAGCATCAAAGATCTCCAAAGTTGCAATAACATTTGCTGCTGCAAAATCGCAAAATGTTGACAATGGAAAACACATCTAGCGTACGCTCGTTGCATTCCAGTGATATAAACTTTAAAGTCATTCGAAAATTGTAGAGAAAATTGAAAGAGTGAAATGGTCTTCTACGGACTCAAAGTGAGAGTTATTATGCGAATATGCAAAAGTATTCAAAGTTCCTAATAAATTTAGCCGAGTCTCTTACAGTCGGTATTCATCTTTGAAATGCGAAATATGGTTAGGGATCAATGCGGTATTTTACACAATATAGAAATGTACGAGAAACTTCTTTTTACTGTCAATATTCCACGATATGCCAAATTTTTTGGAATTATGACAATCTCGAAAAAACCAAAGCTGATATAATGAAAATTCGGAAAATTTTAAGTCGGAACGCTGTAAGAATTTTAGTGTACAACGTCCAACTTCATAAAAATTTACATCAATCTTCATGTATTTCGTAGTTTTTCGCGACGAAAGCTGGCTGAAAAGATTTCAAACAGGCAAATGGGACGACAGAAAAAATATTCGTTAAATTGTAGGTTCAAGTAGCAAAATGATGCTCCAAAAAAATTATCCAACAAACTGTAGCTCAGAAAAATGTAATACTCTCCCGTCGGAGACAATCGACATGAGATTTTGATAGAGCCGTTAAACTCTGCAGTAATTTTTCATTTTAACATGCTTTTTTCAACGCGTAGGTACGAAACTCGGAGGATGCTGACAAAACTTCTGGTAAAGACTCTCGGCTGATTGCTCGGTGCTATTTTTATTCAAACAGGCGAACGGGACAACAGAAAAAATCTTCGTTAAATTTAAGATTCAAGTAGCAAATTGATGCTCCAAAAAAATGATCCAACAAACCGTAGCTCAGAAAATTGTAATACTCTGTCGTCGGAGACAATCGACATGCGGTTTTTATAGAACCGTTAATCTGGGCAGTAATTTTTCATCATTTTAACATACTTTTTTCAACGCATCGGTAAGAAACTCGGAGGATGCAGACAAAACTTACGGTAAAGACTCTCGGCTGATTGCTCGGTGCTATTTTTATGCACGCTTCCAGCGTCAGGATTCTCGGCGAATGTTGTTGCGACAAAATTTCATCCTGACTGTCGTATATTTCGAGCCTCTCGATCCCGTACTTGCTGGCTTTGAATATCTGACAGTATTTTTTGTGCCAAGTTTTCTAAAAATCGGAAAGATAAAAATGAAAAAAAAAAACGAAAAATTCACGGTCGTTTGACAAGCGGTTTCAACCCGTACCAGACGGAAAGACGTGCGTGACTAACCTTGAGCTGACCGAGCATTCCTTGCGGTGGAAAGAGCAGTTGTCCTTGGAAAAATGCTTCGTCCTGGAGATCCATTATTTCGCCAAAACTTTGTCTCCTGGCGGGGACTTTCGATTTTTTTTTCGTCGTTATTTTTATAGGTTTTATTATTATTGTTATTATTATTATTATTCGTGTTTTTTCCGTCGATTAGAGGCGCACGTTTTTTTTCTTTAACATGCAGGGTCGTCAGTCTCACACGGGACGTGCGAGCTGGTTCGAGCCCCTTTGTGTCCCTCGCGCTCTCGAGAGCGAGCTCTCACGAGTGTACGTTGCGTATAATCAGGCTCGGGGGCACACGATTTGAGAGAAAGAGAAGGATGAGGAATGCAGCGGCTAAGGAGGCCGTATCCTCCTGTACGTGTGGTGCATCTAATCTATTTTGTATATATATGTGCGTATTTATCACTTTGTGGGCCTATAACAGAGTCGCGTGTCATGAGAAACTTGCACAGAGCCACAGACGCTGTTGTTTCGTACTCTTCTTGCTTCGGAACGAATGTTCGTGATATTGTAGCCACTGGATGTCACAGTCATATCGCGGACAATATGCACGTTTTTTTTTCACTTTGGCTCTAACGCGTATACACAAGTGCGTCTCTGTACATCGCCACGAGCTGACTGAGGCAACGTTCCGAACTCTACTGACATATCGCTCCCCCCCGCGGCGCTATCGGGAAGCTCGCGCGCGCGGCCGATTCTCCGCGTCTCTCTCTCTCGCCCGTCTCTCTTCGGTGCGGATATTTCGTATCTCGTTTGTATATTAGGGTGTGTCGAAGTGAAAAATTGTTTTTGTTCTTCTCTTTCAGCTACGTCGAAAAGTCACGTGGTTTTGCTCGGAAAGGTACCTCGTTGCACTTTTCTCTATTTTTCACACGAGAAGAGAAAAGAGTTTTGCTGATTCTTTTCTCCAGAGAATAATTTCTCCAGATTCAGTATTACTTTGGCAAATGTTTGATTTTCAAAACAGTCTTTATTAATGATTACTCGTTGTATAAAGTGTACGCTGATTTATATGAAACAAAACATAAAATAAAGTTGCTCTTGATAATATGAAACTTGTAATTGTCTAACTTGACTTATTATCGATAGAATTACAATCATCTTCAATTATCCTAGTTACCATCATTTCCCGTGAATTCATATAATCACGAATTCAATCGCACCAAAAGCACCTACAAAATTCCTTGTATTTTCTCTCTACAAATCGCTATTTGTTTTTCAAAATTACATCAAACGCCTTTTTCTCTCTATTTTTTCTCAATGGGTCGATAAAAAGGGAACTGGCATAATATAGCGATAAAATATTCCCTCCTGCCAGTCTTTCTCCCTCGTTACAAAAGAGACACTGCGGATTCGGCTCTGGCGTCGTTAAAATTCAATTCACGAGCGTATGTTCTTTAGTCACGAGTGAAAAATTTTCCTTCAATTTCTCAGAGCACGCAGCTAACAACGTCGTCGTACTCTCCTTTACTCCCGTGTGTTATTATTATGTATATCTGTTGAAACGAGCGCAGCTGCGTCCATGTATATCATTATATTATACGAGCCTTCGATCTCACGTTGCTTTTACACTCTCCAGCTATCCTCGCGAGGAATAGAAATGTTTAAAGACGGTAGCTTTGAATTATCCTAGAGTTGCACGTATGCACATATATTTACGAAATATCATTGACGCGCTGCGCTCATATGTGCTCGCAACGCACTGTGACTACTGATGAGCTCTTCCAGACTCCCGCGCGTCGCCTGTGCATGCGCATTGGGATTTCCGTTATTTTCCGAGACGACCTTTTTGTCATTCAGAAACGACTAAAATCGTCAGTTTCATAGCCAAAACGCAATTTTGCATGAAAAAAAAAATCAAATGCCAGTAACCATCGATCAAGATCGTTGTCGCGTGAAGCTTGGCCCTTTTCGGATTCCTTTTGCTCGTTCTCTGGGACTCGTTGCTATATTTGATTTTCCATTCAAATAACACATGGGAAAAGATTTTCTTTCGACATCAGTTGCTCTGTCGGTAAACTTTTTTCGTATATCGTACCTCGATTATGCTGAAAAACTCGTATAGCAGCTCGGTGATACAAAAAGTTCACTGGGACTCGTTGCGATATTTGATTTTCCATTCAAATAACACATAGGAAAAGATTTTCTTTCGACATCAGTTGCTCTGTCGGTAAACTTTTTGCGTATATCGGGTGCCTCGATCGTGCTTAAAAACTCGTATAGAAGCTCGGTGATCCAAAATGTTCACTGGGACTCTTTGCGATATTTGATTTTCCATTCGAATAACACATGGGAAAAGATTTTCTTTCGACATCAGTTGCTCTGTCGGTAAACTTTTTGCGTATATCGGGTGCCTCGATCGTGCTTAAAAACTCGTATAGAAGCTCGGTGATCCAAAATATTCACTGGGACTCTTTGCGATATTTGATTTTCCATTCAAATAACACATGGGAAAAGATTTTCTTTCGACATCAGTTGCTCTGTCGGTAAACTTTTTTCGTATATCGTACCTCGATTATGCTGAAAAACTCGTATAGCAGCTCGGTGATACAAAATGTTCACTGGGACTCGTTGCGATATTTGATTTTCCATTCAAATAACACATAGGAAAAGATTTTCTTTCGACATCAGTTGCTCTGTCGGTAAACTTTTTTCGTATAATCGTGCCTCGATCGTGCTTAAAAACTCGTATAGCAGCTCGGTGATACAAAATGTTCACTGGGACTCTTTGCGATATTTGATTTTCCATTCAAATAACCCATAGGAAAAGATTTTCTTTCGACATCAGTTGCTCTGTCGGTAAACTTTTTTCGTATATCGTACAGTATATATCGTGCTTAAAAACTCGTATAGAAGCTCTGTAATACAAAATAAACAAAAAGAACACAAAGAAAAATGTCGTACAGCGAAAAATGGTGTTAAATACAAAAACTGCTTATTCCCATCTTATTTAAATGGCAAATTTAATATTCCGACGATCGAACGATCGTAATTGCCCGATACTTTTTGTGCTCGTGCAAAAATTTATTTTTTACCATACGTTCGGTTTTCAACTTGGATAAAACACGAAAAAATGTTGCCCAAAAATCGAACACCCCAATGTATGTATTTAAATTTGCCATTAACTACTCTCTTCCCTCCCCCCCTCCTTTCTCTTGTAACTTTTGCGTTACACCGTCGATGCAATATCGCACCAGTTTAAACGCTATATATATATGTATTGTATCGCGTGCGTCTGTTTTCTGAGAAGTGAGAAAGGAATTCGAGGGATTTCCGATCAGGGATACCGCGTGTAGTGGGAATAATGATAATGTGCGACATACAGCCTCATACGTTCAGAAATATCCTCATATCGGTTCTCGGCCAATGGGAAGGCTTGGCAAGCCCGAGTTTTCGAAAATCGAGTCGGTATTCGGATATTTCGATTTGTTTTTTTTAAATTTCATTCCCAAGAACCCTCGCGGACGATTTTCAGTCTTTGCGATTGAAAAAGGAATACATTCACTCCTTTCTCACCTTAAATCATGAAACACGCTCATCAGCATTTTTTTTTTCAATAAAAACGATACGCGAAACACACCTGAGAGAGACCGAGGCACCCAAAGAGTCTGTTGAATTGTTTTTTTTTTCCGACGAGTGATTTTCATGAGATTACACCTTCAAAGTACACCTGCCACGAAGTAGGAAATTCTGGCAAAAGCAAACGAGTTTCCGTTGACGTTAATGATTTTCCCCGTGTTGATAATGGTTTTTTTGATCGAATCGAACGCCGAATTTGTTTTCGACTTAAATCCCAAAGTAAAAATTGAAATTTTTGGAAAATAAACCTAAATTCGTTTGGAACAGATGAAAAATGACTACCTAACATTTTAGGAGGCTGTACGAAAATTAATCATTCGCTCAGGGGAGTCGTCGTCGTCGTCAAAACAGCTGATGAGGGAAAACCACTCGTTGGATGATCGATGCCTCATTTTATCGTCGTAATAATCATTATTATTCCGCTCACAATTTTTTTATCATCGTGGGCTAATTTCGTGATTACCCATAACGAGAAATTGATTCGGCACAGTTGTGTACACACGAAACTACAAACGCGGAGCTTTTGTTTCACCGGAAACGGAATTGATTTATTGCACGAGCGTTTCGTTCCCAGCTCAGGATAAAAACTCATCAACATGAGTTCGATCGGTTTTCTTTATGCGTTTTCTTCAATTATTCATCGATACGACGTATTGTTTATTGACGATCGGCCTAGAATAACAAACGAGAGAGCGAATATCGCGCTGAAATCGAGTCGATCGTAAGGACTCTGCAGTCGTCGGCAAGAATCCCCAGGGGAATGAAAAAACGTCACGAGGTGTGGCAAAAATGTTTGCGATGATAATATTCGCACTGTCGATCATTAAAATCATCGCCGCGTTCAATGATTTTCCTTCACTGATGATCGCCAACGCCACGATGGGTAAAAAAAACTAGCTACGTATTGGTGATTTTTCAGATGAATTAATCTTCGAAAAAAGAGATGAAAGATGGATAAGTTTCGGTGTTTTTGTTTCTGATAAAACAGCCGTCGTAATCGAGAGACCTTTCTTCGAGCTGAAAGCGGTCAAGAGGAGACACACGACGCGCAACGCTTACGAGAAGAAGCTCGAGACGTTCGTAAAGTCGATAACGGAAGCTGCGAAATCTCGATCTGTGGGAAGCAATGTTGGCATCGAGATAAACGTGTTTCAGGAGACCAATGTTAATCTCGCCAAAGGTAATTTGATTAACACTAGAAAAACTGAAACTCAGTGCATACCTAATTGCCCAAAAGCAGTCAAAATGCCTGCATCGTGAACGAACAACTAATCTGTAAAGAAATCTGTTTAAAATTAATTTTTAGTATTTATTATATTATTTTCAGTTATATAACAAGTTATTAGTAAATATTAACAATAAAAGAAATTTACTTAGAAATTGTGTCATTATATGCATAATTGTTTTTCTAACTGAAATTAAAAAGCAGTCAAAATGCCTGCATCGTGAACGAATAACTAATCTGTAAGGAAATCTGTTTAAAATTAATTTTTAATATTTTTTACATTATTTACAGTTATATGACAAGTTATTAGTAAATATTAACAATAAAAAAAATTTACTTAGAAATTGTGTCATTATATACATAATTGTTTTTCTAACTGAAATTAAAAAGCAGTCAAAATGACTTTCTTGGGGAATCTAGTGTTAATAGCATTTTTTTTCACGTACGGGGAATCTCGATCTAAAAATCGTTTCGTGAGACCAGGATAATAAATAATTGAATACACGTTTAGGAATCATTAAATTTGTAATGAGATAATTTTTTTAATTGTTACTATATATCCCCGCGTGTCTGCATATAAATGTGATCAACAGCAAACATACATCTTTTATGCGTCCCTTTCATTTTTAATTTGTACCTGAGAAATTGTAATTAAAAATTACACATGGAATCGTTCATTTAGAAAAATTATATCACTAATTACATATTGCACAAACAGTTATTGACTTCTATCAATTTGTCATCGTTGAAGTAATTAATTATTAATATTTCTCAGTCACTAATTCTTTCAGCACGTGATGATATTTTGATTACAGTTTGTTTTTATAATTAATACTAGGGATTAAAGACGCGCGCTCACGCGCGCGACCGGCTGCATTTTCGCGCTGCAGCGCTGCATCTTGAACTAAGTATAGACCCCTACAGAACACATTATAATTCGGCATAAGTAGCAAATGGTGAAAAGCAGGAAATTTTTAGATTCACAAATGAAGTACAAACAATAATGATTAATAAATCATAAATAATCTTCATAGATTTTCATGGAGTTGTCGATCGTTCCTCTCATCCGCCGATCGAACGCTGGACCGGAAGTTGTGCTGAAAATTCTGAAACTAATTTTCCGAAAACCGGAATAGATGCAAATTGCTCAGAGTCGCTTCCTCTGCGCGTGGTTAAATTTTCATCGAGTTGTCGATCGTTCCTCTCGTTCGCCTATCTCACGCTGGACCGGAAGCTGCGCCACGAAAATTCTGAAACTAATTTTCCGAAAACCGGAATAGATGCAAATTGCTCAGAGTCGCTTCCTCTGCGCGTGGTTAAATTTTCATCGAGTTGTCGATCGTTCCTCTCGTTCGCCTATCTCACGCTGGACCGGAAGCTGCGCCACGAAAATTTTGAAACTAATTTTCCGAAAACCGGAACAGATGCAAATTGCTCAGAGTCGCTTCCTCTGCGCGTGGTTAAATTTTCATCGAGTTGCCGATCGTTCCTCTCGTTCGCCTATCTCACGCTGGACCAGAAGCTGCGCCACGAAAATTCTGAAACTAATTTTCCGAAAACCGGAATAGATGCAAATTGCTCAGAGTCGCTTCCTCTGCGCGTGGTTAAATTTTCATCGAGTTGTCGATCGTTCCTCTCGTTCGCCTATCTCACGCTGGACCGGAAGCTGCGCCACGAAAATTCTGAAACTAATTTTCCGAAAACCGGAATAGATGCAAATTGCTCAGAGTCGCTTCCTCTGCGCGTGGTTAAATTTTCATCGAGTTGTCGATCGTTCCTCTCGTTCGCCTATCTCACGCTGGACCGGAAGCTGCGCCACGAAAATTTTGAAACTAATTTTCCGAAAACCGGAACAGATGCAAATTGCTCAGAGTCGCTTCCTCTGCGCGTGGTTAAATTTTCATCGAGTTGCCGATCGTTCCTCTCGTTCGCCTATCTCACGCTGGACCAGAAGCTGCGCCACGAAAATTCTGAAACTAATTTTCCGAAAACCGGAATAGATGCAAATTGCTCAGAGTCGCTTCCTCTGCGCGTGGTTAAATTTTCATCGAGTTGTCGATCGTTCCTCTCGTTCGCCTATCTCACGCTGGACCGGAAGCTGCGCCACGAAAATTCTGAAACTAATTTTCCGAAAACCGGAATAGATGCAAATTGCTCAGAGTCGCTTCCTCTGCGCGTGGTTAAATTTTCATCGAGTTGTCGATCGTTCCTCTCGTTCGCCTATCTCACGCTGGACCGGAAGCTGCGCCACGAAAATTCTGAAACTAATTTTCCGAAAACCAAAATAGATGCAAATTGCTCAGAGTCGCTTCCTCTGCGCGTGGTTAAATTTTCATCGAGTTGTCGATCGTTCCTCTCGTTCGTCTATCTCACGCTGGACCGGAAGCTGCGCCACGAAAATTCTGAAACTAATTTTCCGAAAACCGGAATAGATGCAAATTGCTCAGAGTCGCTTCCTTTGCGCGTGGTTAAATTTTCATCGAGTTGTCGATCGTTCCTCTCGTTCGCCTATCGCACGCTGGACCGGAAGCTGCGCCACGAAAATTCTGAAACTAATTTTCCGAAAACCGGAATAGATGCAAATTGCTCAGAGTCGCTTCCTCTGCGCGTGGTTAAATTTTCATCGAGTTGTCGATCGTTCCTCTCGTTCGCCTATCTCACGCTGGACCGGAAGCTGCGCCACGAAAATTCTGAAACAAATTTTCCGAAAACCGGAATAGAAGCAACTTGCTCAGAGTCGTTTCCTCTGCGCATGGTTAATTTTTCATCGAGTTGTCGATCGTTCCTCTCGTTCGCCTATCTCACGCTGGACCGGAAGCTGTGCCACGGAAATTCTGAAACTAATTTTCCGAAAACCGGAATAGATGCAAATTGCTCAGAGTCGCTCCCTCTGCGCGTGGTTAAATTTTCATCGAGTTGTCGATCGTTCCTCTCGTTCGCCTATCTCACGCTGGACCGGAAGCTGCGCCACGAAAATTCTGAAACTAATTTTCCAAAAACCGGAATAGATGCAAATTGCTCAGAGTCGCTTCCTCTGCGCGTGGTTAAATTTTCATCGAGTTGTCGATCGTTCCTCTCGTTCGCCTATCTCACGCTGGACCGGAAGCTGCGCCACGAAAATTCTCAAACTAATTTTCCAAAAACCGGAATAGATGCAAATTGCTCAGAGTCGCTTCCTTTGCGCGTGGTTAAATTTTCATCGAGTTGTCGATCGTTCCTCTCGTTCGCCTATCGCACGCTGGACCGGAAGCTGCGCCACGAAAATTCTGAAACTAATTTTCCGAAAACCGGAATAGATGCAAATTGCTCAGAGTCGCTTCCTCTGCGCGTGGTTAAATTTTCATCGAGTTGTCGATCGTTCCTCTCGTTCGCCTATCTCACGCTGGACCGGAAGCTGCGCCACGAAAATTCTGAAACAAATTTTCCGAAAACCGGAATAGAAGCAAATTGCTCAGAGTCGCTTCCTCTGCGCGTGGTTTAATTTTCATGGAGTTGTCGATCGTTCCTCTCATCCGCCGATCGAACGCTGGACCGGAAGCTGCGCCACGAAAATTCTGAAACTAATTTTCCGAAAACCAAAATAGATGCAAATTGCTCAGAGTCGCTTCCTCTGCGCGTGGTTAAATTTTCATCGAGTTGTCGATCGTTCCTCTCGTTCGCCTATCTCACGCTGGACCGGAAGCTGCGCCACGAAAATTCTGAAACTAATTTTCCGAAAACCGGAATAGAAGCAACTTGCTCAGAGTCGTTTCCTCTGCGCATGGTTAATTTTTCATCGAGTTGTCGATCGTTCTTCTCATCCGCCGATCGAACGCTGGACCGGAAGCTGCGCCACGAAAATTCTGAAACTAATTTTCCGAAAACCGGAATAGATGCAAATTGCTCAGAGTCGCTTCCTCTGCGCGTGGTTTAATTTTCATGGAGTTGTCGATCGTTCCTCTCATCCGCCGATCGAACGCTGGACCGGAAGCTGCGCCACGAAAATTCTGAAACTAATTTTCCGAAAACCAAAATAGATGCAAATTGCTCAGAGTCGCTTCCTCTGCGCGTGGTTAAATTTTCATCGAGTTGTCGATCGTTCCTCTCGTTCGCCTATCTCACGCTGGACCGGAAGCTGCGCCACGAAAATTCTGAAACTAATTTTCCGAAAACCGGAATAGAAGCAACTTGCTCAGAGTCGTTTCCTCTGCGCATGGTTAATTTTTCATCGAGTTGTCGATCGTTCTTCTCATCCGCCGATCGAACGCTGGACCGGAAGCTGCGCCACGAAAATTCTGAAACTAATTTTCCGAAAACCGGAATAGATGCAAATTGCTCAGAGTCGCTACCTCTGCGCGTGGTTAAATTTTCATCGAGTTGTCGATCGGTCCTCTCGTTCGCCTATCTCACACTGGACCGGAAGCTGCGCCACGAAAATTCTGAAACTAATTTTCCGAAAACCGGAATAGATGCAAATTGCTCAGAGTCGCTTCCTCTGCGCGTGGTTAAATTTTCATCGAGTTGTCGATCGTTCCTCTCGTTCGCCTATCTCACGCTGGACCGGAAGCTGCGCCACGAAAATTCTGAAACTAATTTTCCAAAAACCGGAATAGATGCAAATTGCTCAGAGTCGCTTCCTTTGCGCGTGGTTAAATTTTCATCGAGTTGTCGATCGTTCCTCTCGTTCGCCTATCGCACGCTGGACCGGAAGCTGCGCCACGAAAATTCTGAAACTAATTTTCCGAAAACCGGAATAGATGCAAATTGCTCAGAGTCGCTTCCTCTGCGCGTGGTTAAATTTTCATCGAGTTGTCGATCGTTCCTCTCGTTCGCCTATCTCACGCTGGACCGGAAGCTGCGCCACGAAAATTCTGAAACAAATTTTCCGAAAACCGGAATAGAAGCAACTTGCTCCGAGTCGTTTCCTCTGCGCATGGTTAATTTTTCATCGAGTTGTCGATCGTTCTTCTCATCCGCCGATCGAACGCTGGACCGGAAGTTGTGCTGAAAAAACTGAAACTAAATTTCCGAAAACCGGAAATGAAGCAAATTGCTCAGAGTCGCTTCCTCTGCTCGTGGTTTAATTTTCATGGAGTTGTTGATCGTTCCTCTCGTTCGCCGATCTCACGCTGGACCAGAAGCTGCGCTAACAAAATTCTGAAACTAAATTTCCGAAAACCGGAATAGAAGCAAATTGCTCAGAGTCGCTTCCTCTGCGCGTGGTTTAATTTTCATGGAGTTGTCGATCGTTCCTCTCATCCGCCGATCGAACGCTGGACCAGAATCTGTGCAAAAATCTGAAACAAAATTTCCGAAAACCGGAAATGAAGCAACTTGCTTAGAGTCGCTTCCTCTGCGCGTGGTTAAATTTTCATCGAGTTGTCGATCGTTCCTCTCGTTCGCCTATCTCACGCTGGACCGGAAGCTGCGCCACGAAAATTCTGAAACTAATTTTCCGAAAACCGGAATAGATGCAAATTGCTCAGAGTCGCTTCCTCTGCGCGTGGTTAAATTTTCATCGAGTTGTCGATCGTTCCTCTCGTTCGCCTATCTCACGCTGGACCGGAAGCTGCGCCACGAAAATTCTGAAACTAATTTTCCGAAAACCGGAATAGAAGCAACTTGCTCAGAGTCGTTTCCTCTGCGCATGGTTAATTTTTCATCGAGTTGTCGATCGTTCTTCTCATCCGCCGATCGAACGCTGGACCGGAAGTTGTGCTGAAAAAACTGAAACTAAATTTCCGACAACCGGAAATGAAGCAAATTGCTCAGAGTCGCTTCCTCTGCGCGTGGTTTAATTTTCATGGAGTTGTCGATCGTTCCTCTCGTTCGCCGATCTCACGCTGGACCGGAAGCTGCGCTAACAAAATTCTGAAACTAAATTTCCGAAAACCGGAATAGAAGCAAATTGCTCAGAGTCGCTTCCTCTGCACGTGGTTTAATTTTCATGGAGTTGTCGATCGTTCCTCTCGTTCGCCGATCTCACGCTGAACCGGAAGCTGCGCTAACAAAATTCTGAAACTAAATTTCCGAAAACCGGAATAGAAGCAAATTGCTCAGAGTCGCTTCCTCTGCACGTGGTTTAATTTTCATGGAGTTGTCGATCGTTCCTCTCGTTCGCCGATCTCACGCTGAACCGGAAGCTGCGCTAACAAAATTCTGAAACTAAATTTCCGAAAACCGGAATAGAAGCAAATTGCTCAGAGTCGCTTCCTCTGCGCGTGGTTTAATTTTCATGGAGTTGTCGATCGTTCCTCTCATCCGCTGATCGAACGCTGGACCAGAATCTGTGCAAAAATCTGAAACAAAATTTCCGAAAACCGGAAATGAAGCAACTTGCTTAGAGTCGCTTCCTCTGAGCGTGGTTAAATTTTGATGGAGTTGTCGATCGTTCTTTTCATCTGCCACTACTTCGAAGGAAAGCGCTTCTCGCGAGATCGTCCGATCGAAGAGTCATTTCTTGTAAATTTTATAAAACATTAATGTGCAAGAGAGAAAAATTTTCGCTTGAAAAAATGGAAAAAATGTGCAAGAAATGCTAGTTTAGTTAATTCACTTTCATTCTCCCGGACTATCTCTCATTTTCTCTCAGTACAATATAAATTGAACTGTGAAATATAGCACTCTTACTTACTTGATATGCATGATTTTTTTTTCACGGAATGAATTATCGTAAAACTATAACCTTTGCTAACCGCAATTAATGTCACAAGTCGACAACTGACAAAAACAGCATAAAAAACCGCGCGAATACAGCCTCGCATGAATTTCGCGGGTACGCTCATCACCGACCAATCACGAAACGAATAAAACGACAACAAAGCATGCGATATTTCGATATTTCGATCATTTCGATTTATATCTCCTCATCAAGTTTTTATTAGAAGGATCAAGTTTTTATTAGAAGGATTGGAGAAAAAGGTTACAAAGTTACCCGCGGCGTTTTTTCATCATTTTGAGCATCATTTTGGTTCCAGATAAAAATAATTCACCGCAAATTACGGATTTCAATGTTAGGCAGATTTACATTTTAAAAAAACTTTTTTTTTTCATTTTCATTTCTTCAAAAACACTTGGAAATGTTTCTGCAACTTTTTCGGTTTTGCAGAATATTGCAAAAAAAAATTGAGAACGGATTTTGGTGGCGTTTTTGTTAATAATTGTTTTTCTCATTCGGCGAATGGCGCGATGCAGATTACACGGTTTTGCTGTCGGTTGCGAGTTGCCAAGAGACCTGGAGTCTGTTCGAGAAAGCCCGCAGGGAGAAGCTCGTTCATCTAGCTATTACCGGTTTGTTGAAAATTAAAGTAATTCATTATTCAACATCATCCGCATGGCCACCAAATTTTGTGATTGTATTTTATTATCAGCCCGGATAATTACAAACAATTTCGCTTAAAATCGACGGTTTTCACGATTTTTATAATACGAACTTAATAAATGCAATATTGATCACTTAATTTTTATCTAAAAATTTTGCCATGTCGAAGGATTATTTTTCATCAACTGCACTGCCTTTTTATCGGGTTTATAATCACCCGTGAATCACCACAAATCTGTACAGACGTCACGATAATTTAACAAAACTTTTGAAGAAAAATATCGCAGACGCATTCACCACAGCTGTGTAAACGTTCGTTCGAATCTTTTTCCCCTCTGAGATCACGACTGTCCGCGGCTGCCGATCGCTAACGGAGTGAGCATCCCGATCGTAGAGCCCGGACAAGAATTGGCGCAGATGCTGCTCGACCTTAGGGTGGAAAGAATTTTCTCGTGGAACAAAATCAACGTTATTTACGATCGCGTGTTTGGTAAATAAATTTTTATCCACTTTGCGTTCCCATACCGGAAATGGCGCTTGAACAAAACCAAAATAGGACGAGAATTTCGTAAAAATGTGAAAAAAATCACTCGCACGTAACATACCGAACACAGCAATTTTCAATAATAACAATATCAAAAAGTTATTAACAAATGGTTAAAAAAAAATCCTAAAAGTAAATCGTGAACTT
This sequence comes from Heteropelma amictum, assembly GCA_959613375.1. NCBI lineage: Eukaryota > Metazoa > Arthropoda > Insecta > Hymenoptera > Ichneumonidae > Heteropelma > Heteropelma amictum. Next base: position 3,216,170 of record OY390726.1, on the reverse strand, counting down.
TTTTCTTTTCGCGTTAAATCAATTCGTTCTTTTTTTTTTATGCACTCAAGTTTTTCCAAAATTCAGTCGATTTCACTCCCCGAATGAGAAACCTTTGTAAACGAGAGATGCTGAATAATTTTCAATTTTTTTCAGATTTGTCAAAATTAAACAAAAAATTAAAAATACCGACTGAATTTCGAAGAAACTCAAGTGCATTGAACAAAATTAACGTATTAATTTATTATGGAAAAAACCGTTCACAGTTTACTTTCAGATTTTTTTCTTTTTTTAACGATTTTTTATTATTGTTGTTATCGAGAATTACCCTGCTTGGTGTATTACATACGAGTGATTTTTTTCAGATTTTTGTAGTGTTGCTTGGTACACGAAATTCTCATCCTACTTCGGTCCAGACTGCACGTGCCATATATTTCTACACTTTGCAATGTTCGATCCCGAGGGTATTTGTCGTAACAGCTGTTTAAACGCGATTACAGAGAGAGACACGATCGGTAGAGTGCTGAGAGCTTTGTCCAACGAGATACCGAACGTACCTCATGTCGCAATTTCGTCTCATTGTTTTTTCTCCGCGAAATTATCGAATAATTCTTCATCGATGAGCAAACGAATCCTCGAGACTCTGAGAAACTTTCTTCCACATAGACGACGTATGAACGATCGATTTTTTCTCATCGTCGAAAGCGATCTCGTACCGATCGTCTTGGAAAACGTGAGTCGAAGCTCTTCTCGATATTTGCCGATTTTTTATTTTTTTTATCGACGAATGGACGAACGCTTCAACGAATTTACATTCTCATACAAAAGGCACGATCTCTAAACATGCTTCGTCCGGAGAATCAGTGGCTTTTCATTTTACCGGACAGCTCCGAAAATCCATCGAAAGTTTCGAGCTTCAACAGGTTATTGGCCGAAGGGGAAAATGTCGCTTTTATTTACAACGTGACGAACTTTCACGAGGATTGCCGGAACGGTGAGATACCTGAGGTAGGCATCGATGTTTCAGAAATCGTCGGCGAAATTTGAACTTTTTTGTCGCGAAAAAACACACGCTTTTCGCGTGTGCACATCGACCTGGCGGAAAAATCGTTGGGTTTTCGTACATTTGTGAAATTCTTTTTCAAATTTTCATAAATTCGTGTATTTCATAAAACGGGGTATTAAGGTGGCGAGAAGCTACGACGAGCAATTTTGAGCAACTTACAGGATATTTCAAAAATATTAGAATATTACGTTACTTGCAAATGATCATTCGCAAAGTTTAAATAAGCGTTTTCAAATCAAAATTCAACATTTTTTGGGATGATTTTGTGGACTCATTTTTTTCTAACGGTCCTAAACTATAAATCAGTATTTAACGGAGTTTTTGGAAAAAATTCTAAAATTCCCGCTTGGTTTCGGAAATATAACAATAATAATAATAACAATTACACATATATACATAATTTGAATAAATAACAAGCATATAATAATATAATACGATATAATATTTTATGCCTAATATGTTTGCAACTAATGCTAATCCAATTTTAACGAGTGACTGTCGTGGGACAACTTGATTGAGAAATAATAATTTTAAAGACAGTAAAAACCGTCCCAAAAAGAGCAAAACTTTGGGTAAGCAAAGGGAAAACATCGCGTATGAGAAAAAAAAACGATTTTTATATCGTACTACACAAGTTATCATTTTTTTTTTGCTCTCATCCTCTGTAAGTTTTTGCTGCGATTGTACCTCAGATTTGTTCTTAATTCCGTGCAACCCGTTCGATCCACGATTTTTCTAACGATCGGCAATGATGTCCCAGGTCGGTCTGGAGTGCCACGCGAAGGAAATGGTTCGATCTCTCTCGTCGGCAGTGGAAAATGCACTCAGACGGGAGATCGAGCTGTACGAGAACATAACCGAGGAGGAATTCGACGTTGTTAGACCGACCAAGGCAGAAAGATGCCGAGAATTCGTAACGTTTATTCGTGTACGTTAAAAATTGATTATTTCTGAAGCAAAAAAAAAAATAGACGACGAAACGTCCGCGTATAAATGAAGAGTACTTTTTTCCAACTTGGTCCAGGAAGACTTGTTTAATTCGAGGAGTTCGGAGGAGAGAACGAAAAAATGCAACGATTGTATGATGTGGGAAATGCTAACCGGAATAACTTGGGGAAATTCTTTCGACGCTAAAAACAAGTCCGAGCCTCACGAATTGATCAATATCGGCTATTGGACGCCCGATCGGGGCTCGCAATCGACGGATCTTCTTTTCCCGCACGAAAAATACGGTTTTAGAGGGAAATCTTTGCCTCTCGTCACTTATCACGTGAGGCGTTTATCGATCTTTTTGCGCCTCTCCGATTGCGGGAATAATCGAGGGTTGCATTTTCCTTTGGACCAATTCTAGAATCCGCCTTGGCAGTATGTCGCGAAATCGGAGGAATCCGGTGAATTCGAGTGGGACGGATTGACATTCGACATCGTCGACGAGCTGAGCAAAAAACTCAACTTTACGTACAAACTCTTGGAGCTCGGGGCAACGACGACGACGACGAGACCGGCCAGGTCCAAAAACCTCGCAGCTTCCGGCAATCGATCTGATACCGGAGGCAAAGAGAAGGTCATTTCAATTCTACGATTTTCGAATAATCCTGTCCCACTTTTTATCCACTTTTCACCGATTTTTTCATCCCTTCGATCGAAAATATCCCCAAAAAAGTATTAAAAAAGATTTTGCAGATGAATTTTTATCTCATGTAACGATATTCGTAATCGGAAAAAGATGTGTTTGCAATCAAGGATGTGTCGGAGGAGTTATTCCAAAATGACGATTTCAATTTCATGACGTCGTCCCGGGCTTCGGAAGGTAGACTTCCGGTGCCCCCATTTTCGTGATACTGTGAAATTCATGCCCTAGGAGTTCCTGAGAGCTTTGACATCATCCGGAGGGAAAATACCGGACGAAGTGCTGGAATTCGTCCGTAACGGAAGTGTCCTAATGGCAGCTTCCGCTTCGACCATAATCGAACGTCTTAAATCAACCGTCAATTTTACCCTGCCGATATCCGTGCAAACTTACGGTCTTCTCGCTAGAAGGCCGAAGCCTCTTTCCAGGGCGATGCTCTTCGCCTCGCCGTACACCACCGAGGTCCGACAATTTCTCTTCTCTTTTTTCTTTTCCTTCCTGTCGCGAACGACTGATTTCACGATCGCCCAATCAGCACCCACTGTTCGGTAATCAACGAGCAAAGTAGTCGAGTTTGAGGGTACATTTTGGGTCCTCCGAAATTTTGCAGTCATGGGCATGTCTCGCCGGGGCTGTTCTCTTGACTGGACCAATTTTGTATCTCGTGCATCGATACAGTCCATCTCCCTCGAACGATCTATCCGGACGCGTCTATCTTGGTCTCAGCACCCCGGCGCGGTGCCTCTGGTATATTTACGGCGCCCTTCTTCAGCAAGGTAATTTTTCGCTACTTTTTTCGTCTTCTAACGTCATTTTTATCATCTTAATGCATGATTATATGGACCGAGAAATCTTTCTTGGTTCGAAAGAGCTTGAAATATCCCGGATGTGGGAATCGAGGTAACGTTTTTTCAAAATACTCTTCGAAACGTGATACATTTTTTCTACATTTTTATAGCATCGCTGACTGTTCGAAATTCTCATTCTAGTGTTTTTATTTCGAGTATATCCTCGAGGTTTTTAAATATCGTACGTATATTTCCTTAAACATTGTATATACCCCCTTAACCTGATTTACCCTTTTTTTTCATGACCGTTTCATTGACATCTCGCTTTTTCTCTCATTCTCTCATTCACGCTTGACGTAATTTTCAAAAACTGTGAAAAATAACGCATAAATATCGCGCGAAAAAACGAAGTTTTCCTAATATTTTTTGACCCGATCGCATTAGCCGATTTAAAATGGTCGACGATTCAAAAATATCCACCGTGGGATTAATAACCCAGAGCGATCTTCGTGATTCAAAAAACGGTTTTATATTTACGCGATTTTTTACGAAACAATCTCTAATTGAATAATTCTCGAGAAACGAGGAAGGAATAAAAAGTTTTTTCGCACGATCGCCGAAACCGAAATGAAAAGGTGGCATGCATCTCCCGGATAACGACGGTGCTCGCCTGATCGTCGGAACGTGGTGGCTCGTCGTGATGATAATCGTCGCAACGTACTCCGGAAGTCTCGTGGCTTTTCTCACGTTTCCCAGGATGCACGAGAGTATATCCTCGATCGACGATCTTCTGAGGCACAAAGATACCTTGACGTGGAGCTTACCAGCGAGAAGCTTTCTCCTCGAGTATCTCGCGAATGGAAAAAATGGCCCCTACGACGGTCTACTCGGTGACGAAGCTCGTCTTCCGGAGACCCACGATTTTGACAATTACGAGACGATCGTAGATCGCGTTAAATCGGGCACCCACGTGCTCATCGACTGGACCAGCTCTCTGCGGATGCTGGCGAAATTCGACAACCCTCTGATCGACGACGAGACCTGCCACTTTTCGATCGGCACTCAGGCGTTCCTCGAAGAATCTATTGCGTTGTTTTTGCCAATGAACACTCCTTATCTCGGCCTCATAAATACCCAGTGAGCTTTTTTTCGACTGCTTCTCGGGTGGCTGGACGATAAATTTGTTCTTTGTTTCTTTATTTTGTGAACAGCTCTCTCCTCAAATATCCCTATCTGGACCAAGTTTGATCTTAAGGGTGTACGACACCCAGTCTCAACAAAACCCGAGTAGGACGAAAATTTCGTTATAAAAATCTGAAAAAATCAATCGTGCGTATTACACCGAGTAATTTTCAATAATAACGATTTTGAAAAATTATTAACAAATTGCTGAAAGCAAAGAAAATTCCGAAAGTAAACGGTGAAATTCGTCTCTCTCGTACTGAATTAATTTCATCATTTTTTTTAACGCACTGTAATTTTTTTCGAAATTTTAATCGATATTTTGAAATTCCTTTTTCCGAATTTTGTTTGAGACTGTATAGACGATACCTCTCAACTTTCACGTGGTAAAACCTTCCAAAATTTATTACACACGTACATATGACATCAAAGAATATGTATCCAAATTTTCAACAAAATCTTAAGAAAACGATAAAACGATAGAGGTACCTTAAGATCGAGGAAAAAGAGAACAAAGTCATCGTCCAGTCTTGGCTGAAGGATGCTTTTATACTTTATCTCGTTGATTCTCCAATTGATTGAGTTTTATCGTTGGATAATCGTCGTTAAACGCAGATTAAAGAGAATGAACGAAGCAGGATTAATCGCGAAGTGGACAAGGAACAGAGTGCCCATGAGAGACGAGTGCTGGGAAGGACCGAGCATGAACAACGAAGTGAACAACCACAAAGTCGACGTTTGGGACATGCAAGGCATATTTTTCGTCTTGATCCTCGGTGAGTTCCTTCTGCTCGCTTAGAATTTTGAAAATACCTGTTTCGAGCGCGAAATTTCGCGAGCAAACTTTCCACAACCCTCTCCCAGCTGTCTCGAAATCGGTTCTTTTTTCAACTCCAAGTTTCGTTCCGCAGAATTTCGGCAAACACTTTTTTTCTACCAAACATTTTTACCAAAAAGAGCAAAACGAAATTTCGATTTATCAAAACTACCAAAATATTCTTGAAGTTAATCAGAAACGTCGAAATTCGACGGAAAGATATTTATCAATATTATTCCGCAAAAAGCTTTGATGCAAAAATAATTCTGCTGCTAGGCTGTTTCGAAATCGGTTCTTTTTTCAACTCCATGTTTCGTTCGGCAGAATTTCGGCAATCACTTTTTTTCTACCAAACATTTTTACCAATGAGAGCAAAACGAAATTTCGATTTATTAAAACTACCAAAATATTCTTGAAGTTAATCAGAACCGTCGAAATTCGACGGAAAGATATTTATCAATATTGTTCCGCAAAAAGCTTTGATGCAAAAATAATTCTACTGCTCAGCTGTCTCGGAATCGGTTCTTTTTTCAACTCCAAGTTTCGTTCCGCAGAATTTCGGCAATCACTTTTTTTCTACCAAACATTTTTACCAAAGAGAGCAAAACGAAATTTCGATTTATCAAAACTACCAAAATATTCTTGAAGTTAATCAGAAACGTCGAAATTCGACGGAAAGATATTTATCAATATTATTCCGCAAAAAGCTTTGATGCAAAAATAATTCTGCTGCTCAGCTGTTTCGAAATCGGTTCTTTTTTCAACTCCATGTTTCGTTCGGCAGAATTTCGGCAATCACTTTTTTTCTACCAAACATTTTTACCAATGAGAGCAAAACGAAATTTCGATTTATTAAAACTACCAAAATATTCTTGAAGTTAATCAGAACCGTCGAAATTCGACGGAAAGATATTTATCAATATTGTTCCGCAAAAAGCTTTGATGCAAAAATAATTCTACTGCTCAGCTGTCTCGAAATCGGTTCTTTTTTCAACTCCAAGTTTCGTTCGGCAGAATTTCGGCAATCCCTTTTTTTCTACCAAACATTTTTACCAATGAGAGCAAAACGCAATTTCGATTTATCAAAACTACCAAAATATTCTTGAAGTTAATCAGAACCGTCAAAATTCGACGGAAAGATATTTATCAATATTATTCCGCAAAAAGCTTTGATGCAAAAATAATTCTACTGCTCAGCTGTCTCGAAATCGGTTCTTTTTTCAACTCCATGTTTCATTCGGCAGAATTTCGGCAATCACTTTTTTTCTACCAAACATTTTTACCAATGAGAGCAAAACGAAATTTTGATTTATCAAAACTACCAAAATATTCTTGAAGTTAGTCAGAACCTTCGAAATTCGACGGAAAGATATTTATCAATATTATTCCGCAAAAAGCTTTGATGCAAAAATAACTCTGCTGCTCAGCTGTCTCGAAATCGGTTCTTTTTTCAACTCCAAGTTTCGTTCGGCAGAATTTCGGCAATCCCTTTTTTTCTACCAAACATTTTTACCAATGAGAGCAAAACGCAATTTCGATTTATCAAAACTACCAAAATATTCTTGAAGTTAATCAGAACCGTCAAAATTCGACGGAAAGATATTTATCAATATTATTCCGCAAAAAGCTTTGATGCAAAAATAATTCTACTGCTCAGCTGTCTCGAAATCGGTTCTTTTTTCAACTCCATGTTTCATTCGGCAGAATTTCGGCAATCACTTTTTTTCTACCAAACATTTTTACCAATGAGAGCAAAACGAAATTTCGATTTATCAAAACTACCAAAATATTCTTGAAGTTAATGAGAACCGTCGAAATTCGACGGAAAGATATTTATCAATATTATTCCGCAAAAAGCTTTGATGCAAAAATAATTCTCAATGGTATCGCGAAATTTGATTTTCGATTTCGATTTAAAATCAACGGCGCTGATTATTCGACGAATTCGAACATTGAAATTCGTTGATTTTTTCGTCGTTCAGGATATTTGGTGTCCTCGGTGTTTCTCGGATGGGAATTTTTATCGCATTATCGCAGACTGGCGAGGGAAAGAAGAATCATTCGGCCGTTTCGTTCTTAAAAAACGTTGAAATATTCCGGATAGTCGATTTTTAGAATGAACGTAAATAATTTTTTTTTCCGAATTTACGAACGTGAATGCGCGCTTACGTGCGTCAATTGCGTGACTGCGCTTATTCTTCGTACGTTCGATCGCGATAATTGCGGTATCTCGGCTTAATCGTCGTGTGTGAGCGCACTTATTTCAATGCATTTTGCCGGTGAAAAAGAGTACAACGGCACATGCAGTGTAAAATAACGATATTACATAACGAGTACACAGCTGTGAAGAATCTCTATCGCGAGTTTCACTCCCACTCGAGCTCCCTTTCTTTGTTTTATTTTTCCTAATAGTTACATCGTGTGATACCAACGCAATAGCTTAAGGGGGTACAACAAGAGCTCATCGACCATGAAATTTTATTAAATCAAAGTCGGAGATGTCAAAAAGTATTTCGTATTTCCAGCATGACCGTGACTGTTGAGCAGACTTTTTAAAATTTATTTAAAAAAAAATATCACACTTTTTTCGAGCTCTTTATTACTTATTTATGGAAATTCCAACTTCGTCGCTTGGGAAAACTATTTTTCTACACTGTTGTACTGTATGAATCCGTCGAAAACGAAAAATCGATTTTTTCGAAAATTCTGACTAGAGGTAACCCCTTGAGGATCCAGGGTCTGGTTATCATGAAAAAAATTAGTAAAAGTTTTACTTTTTGAGAACACGACAAGCTCCCTAAGCGAATAATTCATGATCGCAGATTTAAAGCAGATATTTATCTTTATCAGACTTTAATCGATGAAATCAGACGCTAATTTTTTCTCCGAGCGACGAAACCCCTTAAATTCGTCCGGAATAGCCCGCGGGATGATAACAGATTCGAATTTGAACGTTTTTGAAAAACACACGCGTCGTACCGACATTTTAAAACACAAATTTCTCAAAAAAACGCCCCCGAAATCGAATCGAATTCGTCTCGCAAAAATGGCTGATCCAAAATCGGCATCTGCGACGAGAAACGAAGAATGCCGTTTTACCGCTGCGCGCAAACGCGATTTCGTCCTTGCGCGACTGCCGTTGCAGGCGCTGATCGAGGAAGAAAAAAGATTCGCGAATTTATCGAACGGAACTTTGTAAAACAGATGTTCGCGATAACGATCCAAGAACGCGACCTTGCCTCTCCCGATGATTCTCCCGAAGTGAGTTAAAACCCAAGGAAAACGATGCCAAGCGCGACTCCCTCGTCTCGGTTATTTTTTTCCCACCGTTCGCGAGACTTCCCGCCAGTTTGATCGCGAACTCCCGAGCAGTCGTTGCTTCGACCGTTCGAGCAGCCTATCACACGACGACAACGACGATCGTCATCTGTCCAAGTTTTCAAGGGATACAACATGTGCCGATTAATCGCCGATTCGACGAGACGATCGAATTTCATCGTTGAAATCATCAAGAGTTTATCTCTGCTATGGTCCGTCACGATCCCTCTTTTTCAACGTGAGTCCACGCAAACTTTGATGGAAACTTTCGAAAAAACATAACGCATAGGACCTACGAGGTTTTCGTCGAAAATTGACGAATTGATTTTATCGCAAGTGGCGACATTGACGACATCCGCGATCGTTCCGTCGTCGGGGCATCATCTTCATCGTCATCAATCGACCGACAATGTTCACAGTCCCGTACGATGGACCAAATTGACGCAGAGTACCTCGAGACAGGCGCGTCCCGTCGACGTGATGACCGACGTCATCAATGATCTCGGTGTCAAGATTCTCGATAGATATCTTGATAACACCGGAAACGTCGCTTTCTCACCGAGCGGACTCGGCTTCGTTTTGGTTGCCCTGTACGAGGGCGCAGCTGGTACCAGCAGTCGCGAGATCAGTGACGTACTCGGCCTACCCCGTGATCGTCGTATCACGCGAATCGGTCTGCGCGACATCCATCGAAGACTTCGGGTGAGTTTTACTTGGCTTCGTTGACCTTCCGAACGCTGGCAGTTTTCTCTTGAAAAAATGCGACTTTGTCGAAAAATTTCCATGCAAGTGTTCCCGAGTGACAGATTCGTGGCGATCGCGACATGACGCCATTTGGCGACTGGCGGTGGTAACTTGTACGAACTTTTTTTTATTAGAAAAATTGTAAAAAAAGCAGTGCGATCTGTTCCAATCGCCTCGTTTGTAGGTTTTTTAGGGTCACGGAATCCAAAACCAAGGTTGTTGGGTATCAAAGTTCCAAAAGAAAATCGGCGTTTTTGGTCAATTTTTACAAAAAATTTGTCTTTATGTAGACACGACAAAATACGTTCTAAATATTTTGGAAACCTTTTTTAACAACAGTCTGTTAATTACTCTTGAAATATTGACGACGTTCGGCCTCTCGCGTATTATTTATTCCGATCCGGATTTTTCCAATGTTGCTTCGTTTTTCTCAAAGCTTACAAACTCCCGAATTTTTCTTGAAAAATCCGCTTCCAAAATATCACCGTACGATTCACCTTTATGATTTTCGAGAGCTATCTCAACGCCGACGCCTTCCTCGGTGGTCTTACCCTCAACCGTGACGACATAGATCTTCGTCCCGACTACGAGGAAATTCTCCGATTTTACGGTTTCGATATATCCGATTCCGGCACCGAAAATGACACAACGACCCAGAACGCTTCAACGAGCCTCGCGGATTCCCCGGTTTCGGAGAACTCGACGATGACCTCGAACTCTAGTACCGGAATTACCGGTACCACCGACATTCCAACTAGCCAATCGACAGCCGCGATGACCTCTGAATCAGCGGACTCCGCGTCGACTACGGCGTCAAACGACGCCGTGGAAGTCTTAACGAATCTGACCGGTGGTACGAATTCGGCGATATCAGCGGGAACCGCCGGCCCTTTGTCTACGATTTCACTGACAACCGCGACGACGCCTCAAACGATTATGACGTCCGACACATCGGGAACGAACCCAAACAGCTTTGGTGACCCGATGACGACTCCAATGACGCCCGAATCCGCCATCACCGGGGCTGTTTCCAGCACCGAAGCCTCCTCGACATTGGCTGACCTTGAAACTGCCACTAACGGCATGGATAACGGTACGAGCGCGATTCTGCCCGAGTCCAACATCACGGCGGTTTCAACCGAGAAGCCAGCTGGTACGCCAACCCAAACGTCAAACGGATCAACCCCGACAACTCCGATGATGGATTCCATCTCCAGGCCAGTAACGACTGTTCCAACGAACCTCGTGACCGCTTCCACGAGCACGATGGTGCCGAATTTGACGGTTGACACTGACGGAAGTTCGACAACGACGGGCCGGCCAAGTTCGACTTCCAACACCACCGAAAACACGGCGACGAATACGGTTCGCAAACGTCGTGGTATTCTGCATGGACCTGCTGGATATTTTTCCAGTTCCGCTGGTATAAAAACCCGAATCATGTGCTTTTTCAACATTTTTTTAAATTGTACACTTTTTCGATGAAAGTTTGCTAGGAAATCATCAAACATACGAGGGATTCTGGGTTCTGGGTGGATTCGATTAAAAAATCGATGAATCATCGAAAATGTCATTCCAGACGGTGGTATTTGGCTCGACGAGTTCGGAAGGTTCAACAATCACGATGATTACCCGCCTCAGGATGAGGACATCGTTGTCAATCCAAGCCGTCCCGCCGAAGTTGCTTTCCTCGTTAACGGCTGCGATTATTCGCGAGTCACAGCTGCGGCTTACACGGCGTACTTGTCCTTTTCTTACTTTCCCTCGTTGCGAGCATCTCTCCTGGAATTCCCACTGGACGTAAGTTACTCTAACGAAAATTGCCTTAATTCCTTCTGTCCAAATCTTTCGAAATAACTTTTTGCATGAAGAAAAGTGCCCGGCCGATTTTTCACGATCTCCGAACAATCGACCTGGCAAAGATTATCGATGGCACCACCCGAGACTAACTTCAATGACACAAGCTTAGAAAATTATGTTTTCAGCGACTTGCCGATCGTTTTTTTGAATTTAGTTAAATTTAGTTCATTTAGAATTTATACAAATTTAGCTAATTCCAATTTTTAAAAACGTGGCGACCCCTTTGGGTAGTTAAATATGGAAAGAAAGAGGGCAAGAGTTAATTGCGTCGGCTTTTGCAAATTTAATGACAGTTTGCAACGATAATTGTAATTTTCTCGATTATCGGTGTCAAGGTGTCATTCGCCGAGCGTGGTGGCAATTTTCAAAATTGCAATTTTGCTTCTGACGAATCAGCTGGAAAATCAAAAGAAAGTCTGTAGAAACTTTGTTAATTTCAATTTAAAAAACGTGGCTAAATTTAGTGCAGGTAATAATTTCAACGGTAATTTTTTTCATTATTCGTATGAATCGAATCAAATAACGAGGGCAGGAAGTTTTTCAAAATTGTACAAGCGATTAAAAAGCGATATACATAATTACATAATATACTTGCTAATAATGTACAAAAGTTAACAACTTTGTCTTACTTTGGCGAAAGATAACAGTTTCGAGACTATAATTTTAGTGACAGAGGCTGACGATAAACGACAGTTTTATCGTTCACCGATCGAGAAAATAATTCTTCAAAATTGAAGCAATTAACAACAGCAACTTAAAAATAGGTGTTGCTCGAAGCATCGATCGTATATTCTCGGGTTATTGACCCTGTCGAAACGGCTTTAAAAATCAGAAGAAAATCCGTAAAAATGTTTATTTAATTCGACAAACACGACGACCACCCTACGCAATTTTCTATGAATATAAAATGAGCAGGAAAAATGACATTTTCGCCTTGATTATAGATTAAATCTAATAATTTGTTTAATTTTGATTGATTATCGAGGATCCTCGATATAAAATACTCGTCATGTTGCCGAGCGATGAAAACGGTACTAGGCGTCTGGCGAGGATCCTGGCGACGAAATCCATCACCCTTAGACACTTGCGTCGTTCTCTGCAACCAACCTGGGTCACCGCCGTCATACCGTCTTTTATGCTTCGTGGCTTCGTCAATCTGACGCCGTACTTGCAGAGGGTGAGCAGAGACAGAGAATGATAAATCGCATCTGGAAAGATCGTGATTCTAGCTTGACTTTTGTTTTGATTTTTTCATAGAAAAATGATTTTGTAGACTACCGTTAAATTCTTGCTAATAGAAAAAATCTCGCGCCAAACACCTCGCAGCACGTAATCCGCGTTATTGCTCCATTTTAACGTTAGTCTCGCTCGTTGAGCTTCGGTGTGCTCCTTGAGTGCACTTTTCCACCTCAACGCTCTCGCTCTGTACACGTAATACTTCCGGTTCTTGTAATGACTTTTACCACACGTTGCCCATAGCTTCGCACTCGAGTTTACGTTGAATTCATTCAAATCGCGTCATGCTTAAGGGGGTTCGCGCGTAACTCATGGCTCGATGATACAACCGAATTTGTCGCTTGAATGAACATTTTTTTCTTTCATTCTTCACTTATTTTTAACCGCAACGAGGCTTTGCAAAAATCGTCGTACGCTACGCTTATTCTATTTTTTTGTATACATTTTTGGCTGCTCAAAGATGGAGAATTCAGTGTTGAAAAGTACGTTGTAAAATGTTACGTCATGTTGATAAAAATTTTTTCGCATTCTGTATAATTAATGAATTTATTTCGTATGAAAAGAAAATAGATTTCGACCAAATGACTAAATGACTGCTTCAAACATTGATAACGATCGCTGATGATTTTTTGTACGTTTTATACAAGTTTTCTCCATTGTTGAAAAATTATGCATCGTTCGCCACTGAAGTTTGTGCCATTTTACCATTTACCGGGTGTCCCAAAATTGCATATCAATAAATTGGACCAAAGTATAGGCGATGAGATTTCAAGACGAAAACTCTGTAGGCACTTTTTAATCCGACCAATCACTGCCGATCTAGCGGTTGATACAGTCTGGCCAATGGGACGCGTGAAGCCTCGCGCAGCGCTCCGGAGAGGGGGGGAGCGCGCGCATCCGATTGGCTCGAGCTTTGGCAATCGATAACTCTTCGGGGTTTGGTCCTAGAAAAAAATGATGAAGTACTTTTCGTCTCGGAATATCGTCACGAATTTAATTAGAAATTATCGATATCAAGTTCTCGGACACCCTGTATACTTGTGTGGGTAAATTCAGCTGGGAATATCGGACGTGTTCGACCCAAGAGCGGCCGATCTTACACCGATGAGCCCCGATCTTGGGGTCTACGCGAGAGACATACAACAGAGCATAGGAATAAACATAAGGAACAACGCAAAAGGTGGAATCGGCGGTGCCGACGGTGGGACCGAAGAGCAAATGCAACAGTCGCAACAACGCAATGACTTGCTCCGCAAAGTTCGCGGTGTTCATGGTCCGCCACCGTTTTTCCTTGCCGGAAGCGCAATTTCATTGAGACCGTTTGAAAGCCCGCGGTATCCAGCGTATTCAGTAGCAGGTTTGTGTCACTTTTTTTATTATTGATGACATTGAAATATTCTTATCTATATTAGAAAATATGTAAAAACGATAATAATATTGAAAGTTAGTAAACAAGGTGTTAGAAAATGTGTGTATTCCGACAATATACAGAAAACTTTTTTTCTTTCCATATATAATTGATAAATTCATTTTTTTCAAAGTAGTTGTCTCACAGCAGTCACAGTAAAAAGTAAAAAGTTGCCTTACCTGCTCATTTATTTAATCTATTATATTTTGTTATTTGTTTATTATTTATATACATTTTATCCGACATAAAGGTATAAACAATTTATTATTATCGCTATTACAAGTGCCAGGCATTTTGCGCTTTGGTGAAAGCTTTATTTTCATGAAAAGTCCGTGCAATTTTCAAAAATATCGAGTACGAAAGATTCTCAGTTATTTAGAGAAAATAGGGCGCGAAGCTTCGACATTATTTTCGCCTCTCCTTGAACGTCTTTTCTAAAATCGTTCATTGCGTAATCGCGCGGTGTGGTCGCGATTACGTTCCAGACGGTTTATTTTTCCAGTTTCGCAAAGATAAAAAAGTTTCTTTGACAATGAACCGCGTCCGTTCGAATCGCTTACCATCGTATTCTTCTCCCGCCTCGTTGCTTCCGACAGCCGCGCGCAGCGCGCTTACTGACGCTCCCGCGCGGTGGCGCTCGCGTCGGCGGGGACGCCACGCTGTGCGCACGACGCCATTTCCCTTATTTCTTCCCGTTAATTGCCGCGTGAATCTCTCGGCAACGAGATTATTTTCTCAGTATTGTTGTAAAGTTCGTTTAATTTAACCACCGATATCCTGCGTGAGTCAGCGAGAGAACAGACCGTTTGAATAGCGCGAGAGAGATGCATCGGTGTTTTTTTTTCTTCTTTTCTGTACCTTTCGCGTTATTCGTTTGCAGTGCCAAAGACAAAGAGTCCGTGTCAAAGACTTCATAGAGGCGTTCGCCGTTTAGCCTCTTACGCAAATCGTTACGAGGGCATAACACCATTGCGGGCCTCTCGCTTTTGTCTATACCACAGTATACCTATGTACATTAGAATGTACGAAGAAAAAGATTTTTCTCTTCCAAACAGGTTTTAAAGTTTCATTTACATGAAAAAAGAAGACAGTTTTCATTTTGACTCTAGACTCCCTGTTGGTATTTTCTTTTCTAATCTCCATAAGAATAAAATGGGGAAGTCAATCGGAGGGGGTTTCGAACGTTATTATTCGATAATGGCGAGTTTTAGAACAAAATGCGTAATATATTTTGTGGGAAATTAACCGCTCTACAAAAAAGATCCTTAGATGCAATGTCGTAAAACCAGCCGTTTTGGAGTTATAGCTCGTCAAAGTTCAATCCATATGAAACATTTTCTTCTTTTGGCAATTACTGGCAAATTATTACTCTCGTTAAAAAGACTTTATATGCGTCTTTTTTTTGTGGGGCATCAATTTTACTGTCGAATAATGCCTAACGGTATTTTCGACAAACGATGAATTAAATTCAAGCAATTAAAACAATTAAGAGCTCAAAAACGTCGCTATTATTATTCTTATTATTTTTAATCGCATATAAACATCGTAAACAATAAAAATCCGATACTCTACTCCGATACTTCCAGGGCCAAGAACTATTTTGATCCAAAAGAACGCTCTTGACCCTCAGCGTTTCATTTTATTGTTGATTTTCGAAAAGTAAAAATTTGAAAATTATTAAAAAATGGTTTCGATGCTTCCAGGGCCCAGTACTGTTTGCGTAGATATGAAAGAAGATTTTCAAGATGATTCCCTCTTTTTTTTCGACGCACCCCAATGTATAATACACAAAATATGTATATAGTCATATTTCTCGTTAGGGTCACGAGGAATTTTTTAAGTATTCCCTCGAAAATGAGTCCCAACAACGGCCGTTTGGCCACTCAGACCTGCGGTATTTTTCTGCCGTTTAACTCGCATCCGGTTGGCATTGCGATTATCAGCCATGTTTTTCTCCTTCGAAAGATGCTTTCAACGATTAAATCAACAGACGCGAGGTTTAAAAAATTATTCGCGGAAGCTGTACCTTATGTCTAATTACACGTTATTTTTTCCATCGTCATTTTCAATCATTCGTTTATATTTTTGTTCCCCTCCGCATCGACAAATTGTACTTCATCGATGGTTAAGGTCCTTAATGTAATTGAACAAAAATTTAATTTTTTTCTTGAAAAAATCCTTAAAAATTTCGACCGATTGAACTTTAGCCTTTTTTTAAATCGATTATTCACCATTTAAAAATTTGTGGCAGGATGTCTTTCAGCAACCATAGAGCAGAATAAACATTCCAACTTGTATAAAAATTCGAAAAACCACTTCCAAGGCATCAATTGTTATTAATCGCCGTATTAAGAAGATTTTAGCAAAGTTTTGGTAAAAAAAATATCTGCAAATACTTTTATTCCTTCTCACATTGAATCGAATTTGAAAAATATCGCAACATCCCAAGTAATGACGCAGTGACACGAGAATGAACGTTCGACAAATCAGCATTTTGAAATCGCTGTGAATTTTTTAAGGGGACAGAAAAAATGAGTCCAAATTCCGTCCACACGCTGAGCATCGACGTTCCCACTTTACCGATTTCCGAATCTCACCATCACGAAAAACAGGAAACCGACGGTTATTCGTCAAAGTATTATCAAATTTTTTTATCGACACAGGAAACCCTTTGTACGAGAGAGCTCCGCCTGTACCTTTCGTCGTTGATCATCCCTTTCTCTACTTCATCATCGACGACGAAACTTCGGTGACGCTTCTGGCTGGTAAAATCGACGATCCTCTAAACTCGAGGATGCTCTGATTGGCGCTGTTAAAAAAAAATGGTCGAAAACGAAAGTGCGCGAAAAATCCCATCGCTTCGGTGTGTGAGGGAAGGAATCACAATGGCTTTTGCGATAACCACGTAGAATTTATTAATTGACACTTAAACGTAATAGCTCTCAATGTAGCATGATAAATATCGTCGAGTTCGACTTTGCTTTTATTCGAAGATATATTTTTTCGCTCCATCTCGTTCTTTCATCGATCTTCCTCGATCTTGATAATATTTTATCTCATTTCTATCGTCTTTATAATAATAGTACAAAAACTGTATATTTCACGGTATTAACAAAATATTGTATCGATACCGCTTACGTTATGAAAATCTGTACAAATTCACGTTACACAAGGATAAAACTTTCAATGACGATATAATAATACGAGTATGAGCCGTCTGATGACAATTCAATGATTTTTTTTTAAATACTTGTTTTCATTCGTCTTCGGAAATGCGGTGTATGGAGATGCGACGAGTGCCATCGCGTTTGACAGGATTGAACATCGTCAATCTCTGAAATCGGCAAGAATCATCGGCTTCGAAGATCATTTTCTTCGTTAGTTTTTTTTTTGTGTCATGTACTTTGAAAAAAAGACTGTGTTCGATCGTGATTCGATCGATCTCGATTAAGCAAGCTTTATCGATCTGTCTCGATCGGTTTTCCTTTGCGTTACAAGTAAAAATGAATTGTCTTTCGATTCTCGAATTTGTTTGAATTAATTTCGGCGTAACGGCACTCGGAGTAATTATTTATCCAACGCACTTTGCTCAACGGAAAATATTTACATCGCGGCAAATTGCCAACCCACATCGGAATGAAAATGACTGTCTTCAAGACGAATTTGAAACGAAACGACAACGAATTTGAATTTTTCCACAAATTTCGACAATGAAAATCGCGTCTGCACGACGGTCGACGAAATTTTGACTTCGTCTCTTCACGAAACCGAGCCCGGAAGATTTATCCAAGTGGACCTTTTTTTTCAGTCGATAAAGTTGATCGTCTTTTTTTTTTCATTTTTCGTTAACACGTTTACCTAACAGTCACCTAACTTTGGCCACCCTTTCGCAACAACAATTAAATTACAAGAGTGCATACGCGCTTAAATATTACTTGGCTAGTAAAAAAAAAATGAAAAAAAAAAATTGAAACAAAACAACACACGTATCGTCCAGTGTTAAGCTAATAGTATGATGCGATATGCGTGATGATAGTTTGCTAGTCTTTGACTTAGGTGCTACGGGCGAATATATTATCAATCATCATCTCAATTAACATTTAAATGATCTAATATGCAATTATTATTTATGGACAATCGTGCACGCGGAGATAAATTATAGCGAGTATCCGCCCGAATGTGCGACTCCACAACGACCCCTTTTGCTCATTTTCTTTTTTCCTTTAGCGCGGTGTTCGTCATTGTTTGGCGTGCGTGATTGGGCGTCGCTGTGAGCGGGTCGGAAAACGCGACGATGAGAAGGCAAAAACGGGAAGAAAAGACGGAATAAAAGCTGGAGAATGGAGAAATAATTGATGAAAAAAAAAGCAAAGAAAGAATTGGGACGAGAGCACGACTACTTTCATAAATTACTATGCGCACGCATTTTGTTTACACGAACGGAGTCGCGAAAACGCTCGATGAGTAGTGACGAATGAATCTTTTTCTTTTTTTTAATCATTTTTCACGGTATTGTTTTCAGCAGTGGACTTTCATAGCCATTTTCGGGCTTCCGATATGATTTTCAAATTTGTTCAATTTGCCGAAAAAAATCGACGCGATAACTTTGTTCGTTTTTTGATCGGATCGGATTGATCGGAATTTTCGTGAATTTTTTCAAACTTTTTGCCTTCGGACGATTTCGCAATGCCGATTTTTCCTTGAAACGACTGTAACTTTTCGAAAAATCGACTGATTCAACTGACTTTTTTTTCCTGAATGTTGGATTTATTCGCGTTCTCTTTGCAAAATAGTTTCACGACGAAACAAAAAATGTATACACGAAAGAATGTGAAAAAATTCATAAAAAGTTCATGCAAGAAAAAAATCCGACTTTCGATTAAAAATGACATTCGTGACGAAATTCCGAGACGAAAAGTACTTTGTCATTTTTTCGTACGACCAAATCCTAACGAGTTACCGATTGCCAAAGTCAGAGCCAAACAGATGCGCGCTCTCCTCCCCTCTCCGGCGCAGCGCGCGAGCCTCCACGCGTCCTATTGGCCGAACTATATCGATCGATAACTCTGCAGGGATTGGTTGGATCAAAAAGTGCTCGGGGACTTTTCGTCTCGAAATTTCATCACCTACCTCGGTCTACCTGCTGGACATTCGAGCCCGGTACACCCTGTACATTTAAACAAAAGTGACACGAAAAAAATGAACTTTGATGAAAAACAACATTACGCGTAGCCTTTTAATCCGTAAAAAATGATTGAAAAAAAAGGCAATTAAGTCATCAGTGATCCGATTATACGCTCATGAAGAATTTCGCGATCCTCGCTCGATAACGAGGGGCGGGGAGAAGGACGAGGAGCAAGAGAAAAGGGATAAAAATTGCTTATTCCATATTCTCAATAATCAAGTCACGTTCTTCAGGATCCAAGGAACGAATTTGGAGATTCTCGTACAGACTCCGGGTAGATTAGCCTCGGCGCAGCCTATTCCCCACGAGATTATACCAGCGAGAAAGTAACGACCGTCTTTACCCCGTACTTGCAGCGGACCACCCGAGTCACCCTGATTGAGAAACCAAAAAAAAAACAAGCGGGAGATAGAAAACACGATAAGAATATTGAAATCCCAGTTAATCGTAAAATTCGGATGACAAATAGTGCGAAAAAAAAGGTCCGACACTTGCCTGACACGAATCCTGACCACCGGTCTCGTATCCGGCGCACAAAAAAATCTCCGGGATAATCTCGTTCCTCCCGGCGCGAAAAAACATCGTCTTGCAACGATCGTTGCTCACGATCGGTACGGAAACCTTGAATTTCGTCGATCGACAAGATTTATTGGAAAAAAAAAGACGAGGAAGAAACAAGAGAAAAAACAGCGGGAACGTACCTCTTGCAGCACCGAGGGAAGCGTTCCACCCTCGCTGAGCCTCCCCCAACCGGTAACAGTCGCGTTTTCACCGATCAAAAGATCGTCGCTCGCCGGTAAGCATATGGGCGAAATGTGCGGTGCAAACTTTAACGCGCTCTCGAGACGCACCAGCGCCAAATCGTACTCGTACGTGAAAAAATTGTACTGCGGATGAACCACTTTTTTGGCGATTCCCCGCTCGACGTAAGGCAGTCGTTCTTGAACGGACGAAAAGTCGTAATCGCCCACCCTTATGCGTATCTGAGACGTGAGTAAACTGGAAAATGAAATTGACGATCGGTCGTCAAACGAAGCTTCGTTTTCAGGAAATATCCGAGGACCAGGAAGATTTTTTCGGCAATGATTCTCGATGAGTTTGTTTAAAAACGCGACGTTGGACCAATTAACGGATTTTCCTCCGAATTCAGGTGTCAACGATTCGTTAATCATTTTTGATAATCATCTGAATTGAATATGCTCGATCTATATTTTATCTCATCGTTAGATTCTCCAAAATGGCATTCTACTTTTTATTCCCTATTCGCAAATTTATCGAATGTGCAAACATTTTTTGTCATCGTCAGCATTAGCGATATTGTTGCCGATTTGTGCAATTTAGAAAATCTTCACGACTATGAAAACGCGACGGAAAAATAACGAAAATTCAGAAGAGTTCAATTCGTAAAATTCATATTTTCGTTGAGTTCCAAACTTCAGCATGATATTTTAATCCGAACGGCGATATCAACGTCCGGAACCGGTTCTCCAAATTTTATGCAATTCCTGAAAAACTACCTCTCGACGAGACGGCTACGTCAAATCGGGTGTTCGGCGATTGGTAACAAAAAGAAGAGCAATTTTCTTCCAAGGTAATCATACTGACTCGTCAACGCAGTGTCCCGCAGTGGCGATCCAGTTGGCATTAAGAACAGCTCCGCCGCATCGATGGGTGCTCGAAAAACCAAAGAAGGACGTTCTTCTTACGGAAACCTGCCAGGGCCAACGACCGAAAGGAGCGTCCTTACCCCCGACGATCCGCGTTTCCGGTCGTGGAAAAAGTGGCGGTACACCGCACTCTGTATTGTCACTTTCGCCAACCGCCGAAACCGTAGGTACGGTACCCAAAGTTTTCCGGGTTGTCGACGAGGGCGCGCTCGTCGTCGTTGACGACGGCGTTGTCGTTGACGGTGCTGGTGTCGTCGTTGTCGTCGTGGTTGTCGTCGACGTCGTCGTTCTCGACAGAGTCGTTCTCATCGTCGTCGACGAAGGTTTTTTCAGCCTCACGTCGTTGTTATCGAGACCGGAAGTCGCGACGAAACTCTTCATCGTCGTGGTTGGATAAGACATGGCCGTCGTTGGCCGATTTTTCAGCCGATCGTTGACGATGGCCGCGGTGCTTCCGCCCGACAGCGATGGCTTTCTTCGTCTCGTTGGTCGCGGCCTCGTCAATGACGTGCCAAGGTCGTCCGTCGTGATGTAGTGAGCAGCTCCGATAGACGGTTTTCCACTGTCGGAACTCTGACGTGGATGAGAAAGTTGCAAACTTCAGTGTGTTCTTTTTTAGTTGGGGAGAAGTTTGACGTGCCACTTTTGTGGCACATTTGTGGAGATTTTTTAAAGTTCATGTTTTTCAAACACCGATTCGAGTGTCCTTTATTGGAACAGGGTTTTCAAGGTCGATGAAATCAGAGGTCAAATCAATTTTTATCGTAATCGAGCTCGGATCAAGTCGCCATTTTGAAATTGGAATAGCCAATCTTACGTTTTTACGGGTTTTGAGGCTACTCAGCTGAGGCTGCTCGTCAACGACCTCGTCAGAGCTCTTTCAACAGGTTGCCATTTGTTTTTTTTTTTTTCTAATTTTTCGTACACAATCTACATTGTTCAATAGGCAAGAACCGCCGATTTGCAGTCATTTAAAGGAGAGAAAGATGGAGCTAGGCGTGTCAAGAACAGACCCGGATATAACCGAGCCGTAATTTCCCCCATGTTCGATTGGAAAGTGCGATACGCGTCGGACAGGGGCAAGGCGCGTAAATCGACAGCTCACATCCACTTATGGGGTTTGGCGAGCGAGCGAGTTCGCTCCTTTGCCTCCGACGAGGTGCGAAATACGCGGCGTTCTCGCGTCTTCATGGCCATCGACATCAAGGTCGATGTCTCCTTGCGTTTTCGCGCGAATCTACGATACATGACACATCCGAGATGTACACAACGCTTACTCACATGTTGGGACTCGGTCGACTCGAAACTCGGTCGATTCTGATGTCTCTCGGGTTCGTTGTCCAAGAGCACATCCTGCATATCGGTCCAGTGAGGTTTCACCGACGAACCATGCTGCGGCGTCCAGCTGTGATCCGACCAAAAGTGTCCACCGTTCTTGACACCGGATGTCGTGATTGGTGATGCGGTCGTCGACGTCGTCGTCGACCTCCTCGTCGTCGTTCTCGTCGTGGTCGTTGACAACTTTGTCACGAAAGCTGGTTCGGTCGTGACTTTCCAATGAGTCGTCTGATGAGCCGATGATCCACTGGCACATGCACGTACGACGACGTTAAATGGAACAAAGAAACCGGAAGTAACATTGAATATGATAAAAAGAGGAAAGAAGAAACTGGCTGCGAGTTCTCCTCGTGCAGACTCGTTTGAATCTCCTTCTGGCTTACGTGCCAACTTTTCTCTATTATCGCATCAGGCACTTGTACAGCTTCTCTTTTTCTTCCTTCTTTCGCTATTGTCTCTCAACCTCGTTTGTCTCTCTGCTCTTGCATATATCGTGTCTCCACCCGATGTACACGAGACGCGAAAAAAAATTCCCTACCTGGTTGATGTGTACGCCTCTTGGCTGTACTGATGACTCTCTGGCTTCGGGGTCGTTCGACTCTTGGTCGGCTTCTTCGCAACTTCTGGTCTCGACACGAAGTTTGGCCTCGCGTCGTGCTCACGATCGTGATCGATTATTGAGATTGGTCGGTACGTACTCGTGCTCTTGACGGAGAGAAATTACGTTGGGAATTAGATCGATGGCAAGTTTATTCGGATGTGATTATCGCGTTACGTTATTTACACCGGTCAACGCGAGTCTTAAGGTAGTTGTCTCGTGACCGTCACGGTCGAAAGTTGGGGTAAAAAATTTTTTTGCAGGATCTCAGCTGCAACGTGTCATCTCCGTTACATTATATTACATTATCGCATATCTACATGCATCGAGAAGAAAATTTGTTTTTCTCAAAACCGAAACTCGTAAAAATTCCCTATAATCGAGCGAACCGAATTTCTCACATTTTCGCATGGTTTAGATTTTGAAACTCCAATTTATTCTTTTTCAACAAAATATCCAGTTCAATGGTTGCATTTACAAGATGGTGGGTTACAGGGTTGAAAAATCTATGAATGTGTTAAAAAACGTGAAAAATCGTAACAAAATTGTCCCCGCGAAGATAATTCCCGGAAGTTGGTCAACGCGAGTCTTAAGGTAGTTGTCACGCGACAGTCACCGTCGAAAGTTGCGGTTAACGTGTTATCTCCGTTACATCATATTATATTATTGCATATCTACTAGAAGAAAATGTGTTCTTCTCGAAACCGAAACTCGTAAAAATTCCGTATAATCGACCGAACCGAATTTCTCACATTTCTGCATGGTTGAGATTTTGAAACTCCAATAAATTTTTTTTCAACAAAATATCCAGTTCAATGGTTGCATTTACAAGATGGTGGGTTACAGGGTTGAAAAATCTATGAATGTGTTAAAAAACGTGAAAAATCGTAACAAAATTGTCGCTGCGAAGATAATTCCCGGGGGTTGGTCAACGCGAGTCTTAAGGTAGTTGTCTCGCGACAGTCACCGTCAAAAGTTGCGGTAAAAATCTTTTTGCACGAACTCAGCTGCAACGTGTCATCTCCGTTACATCATATTACATTATTGCATATCTACATGCATCGAGAAGAAAATTTGTTCTTCTCAAAACCGAAACTCGTAAAAATTCCGTATAATCGAGCGAACCGAATGTCTCACATTTTTCCATGGTTGAGATTTTGAAACTCCAATTTATTTTCATTCAACAAAATATCCAGTTCAATGGTTGCATTTGCAAGATGGTGAAAACGAATAATGATTCGAGGATGTACAGGAATTACTTTTCAAAAGAGATTCATTGAGGGTAATCCACGCGTTTGTCAGAATTTGCTGAATTTCTTTCCGCGTTATTCTTCTCGAAGGCGTCAGTGCGTTAAGAGCACATCCGCACACGCTGGACCTCATTAACGGCGATTCCAGCCACGAAAGTTCGCCAAAATATAATTTTTCAAAATTCATCACGCATATCACCCGCGGCAATCGTCATGCCTAAAGTTCCGACGTACGGAACCGTATCTTTTGTTGGCTTTTTTTTAATCGCAGAGGGAGAGTCGTTCTCGCGCTCGACGATCGCGACTCTGCTCATTTTTTTGTTCCGCGATCTTTCTCCTCTCCCTCCCTCTCTCTCTCGATCTGCACTCGGTCCATTACGAGCATAATGTGCACAATTATCATTCGCACACTATAAACGAGCAGGAAAAAATTCGCGTGTGTGCGCGCGCGCGTGCAACATTAACCGTAATCCGGCTCTTAGGCAGGGAGAAAGCTATGATGATAATGCGAAGAAAATAGCGAGAATACACAAGAGAAGAACAAAGTCTGGAAGAAAGCCGGCTGGAGCAACTCACTTTTTCTTCCGGTTGATTGTAAAGGTAAGGCCTGTAGACGGTCTCGTGCGCCACCGAGTCTTCCTCCGCGTGTTCCTCTTCCTGAAGCGTGTGACCGCTGTTCCATGACGAGGACGTAGGCGGCCTCGTACGCAACGAATCCGCGGGATCAACGGCTTGATTCTTACCTGGCAGCTTTATGGACGTCGTGCTGATCGAACCATCGTCGATCTTGTCCTTCAACTCGTGAAAACCTTCGAATACGACGTCGGTGGGCCTGTGCAACGGCCTGCCAATGTCCTGCGGTAATTTTGACCAACCGTTGCTCGTAACGGCTGACAGCGTGAAGGGCTTTTGTTGCTTGTGCTTCTGCAAGTGTTGCGGAGCGTCGTAATCGTTGAATTCGGAGCTCGGCTTCGCCTGTGGCCTCTTTTGCAACGGACGAGCTGGTGAGCCGACGTGAAACGTCGCGGAGGGTCTCCCGCCGTTACCGGAGCTCCCACCGGAAGTTTCGGCGTTCGATGAAAATTCCTGCTTGTCGCCGATTCGATCGGCGGTATTACCGTCCGGACTCGTCGCTTGGACGAACGCCGATGACTCCGTCGTTATCGTCTCGTTGTGCACGCAACAACTTCCGAACATAAACGTGTCGACGCACACACCAACGTGGATCCCCTCGGACTTTATGCACTCCCATACGAACATGCAGGTGCCGTAATTCACGACTCCATTTTGGTCCGCCACTCTGCACGGTTTTGGACTGATTTTGTAGCCTAAAGAACAGCAGGAGAGGACACGATTATTTGGCAAGATTTCCGAGCCTTCGTCGTTCAAAATCAACGAAAACGGAATTTTTTTTTCAATTTTCAACGATTGCATCGACGACTCTACGAAAATCTGAACTTTTCCGATTTTGTACATTGAACTTTTCGTTCATTTTCATGGATATCTTTTTTCACTCTAATTTTAATGAATAAAGTACGAGCGTAAAATTAAAAATCAAGAAAACGATGACTTTTTTGGTTACTCAGGTTTGACAAAATCTGTGTGTTAAAAAACGTGATAACAAAATCGTCCCTGCGAAAAGAATTCCGGGGGTGGTCGGGTGATATATTTTTGCAAAAAGGTGGTCAAATTTCGAGTCACAAAGTTGCCATTTCCGGTTACGATCGGATTCGCTCGAACCCCTCAACAGTCATGGACAAACGCAACGACAATGCGGATCTTTATTGCAAAAAGCACGAACATTCGGTTCTTTTTCGAATTATTCGTGACTCGTCAATCTCGCACACGCGTTTTGGCATTGAATGAGCGTGCGGCGGTTTTTGCACACGTCTGTCGAGCCGGTGATGAAGAGCGGGAATAAAAACGAGACTTTTTACCAGGCAAACGGAGAAAGAATGATAATTTGATGAGAGAGAGAGAGAGAGAAGGAAAAAAAACAAGAGCGCCGGAGCGAGATAGATCTCTTTAATTATCATCGGTTGTTTGCTTCGCGCAGTTCTCACGCTCCGGACTTTTAACCGCTGGGCTGTGTTGGCCGGGTCTGCAAGCACCAGGAGGGGACTTCCCTGCGAACGGCTGCTGCACTCTGGCCCCGCAAAGATCGTTGCGCTCTCGTTCTTCTCAGCGAATCACAGGATATATATGGCACATGGCTAGAGATAAAGATACAGAGCGAGAAAGAACCCGAGTAAGAGTGAAGAGAATATAAATATATATAAAAGAGTGTTGCTCGCGCGATTTACCCGAAAGACGATGATACCTCCCGGAGTGCAGCCTGAACTGTTCGTAGAACGGAACTCACGGGCTTGGCGAGATCGAAGATGAAGAAGGAGATGGGGATGAGCAGAAAAAGGAAACGAGAGAATTAAGGGGGGAAAAAACGCTCGCATTTCGACGGGATGATTTACTGTGACGATGTGTTATTCGGACGGAGCTGATGCTTTGAGATGAATTCGTGTACGAGATGGATTCGAAAAAAGGAAAAAAATAATAATCCACGAGCCCGGCTTAGAAACATTTTGTTAATCGACTGTCACTCGTTTTTTCGCGAATGGCTACTGAGATTTTTGAAAATCATCGCTGACACCTCTGGACCACGTGTTGGATGATTATTCTGCACGATCTTGCAATTTTTGTTTTCGTCGTAAAAGCCTGGAATTGCCAAGATCGTGACAAAGTTTAATTGTCGAATTATCGAGCGGCTTGTGAGATGATGCCTTTCAATCTCACCTTCGCAGCCTCTTTAGGACTCTGGTACGCGCTTTAGGGAGATAAACAAGATCTTTATGGGGCAATTTTTTATTTTTCTCTCCTGATCGAGCTGGGATGTGTCCGCAAATCGCTAGAGATCACGGACTCGCATATATTTCAGTCGTGATCGACAATGAGATAAAACTTTTCTGTGAATTTCAACCGAGAGAAACTTGAGTCTCCAAAAGGAAAAGGTAGTCACCCTGTCACGTGGGACGATCGGTATTCCATGAACGGAGCTCTGAAGAAGCCACGATAGTCAGTTTTATCAAATCTTGCTGTCATCTACGACGTTTTTTTGAAAAAATTGACAAATTTTTGCTCGATGTTGCAATTTTCATGAATATTCGTAAAAACGTAAAAACAATAGACGATAGTGCATTTAGACCCCTCTTGCCTTTGAGGCTGTTGTGATTATCGAAATTCCCAGTTCGCCATTAAATTTTCATTAGAAAACATGGCGTCTTCTTTAGAATTTTCCCCGATGAAAGTGTGATGCTCAAAAAAAAAAGAAAATTACTACCCCTCATGTAGAGCGTCGTTCGAAAGTCTTTCGATTTAAGGTCTCAAAAGTACAGAAATAAACATCCTCTCCAGCATCTCGTTATCTCCGAAAGATGAAAAAGTTAAAATTGCGAAAAAGCCAGTAACGTCAGAGTCACTCGTATTCCCCAAGAAAAATGTGGGAATTCCGTACATTTTGCCTCTTTTAAACGCGATGAAAAATGTTTATTCGCAAATTAACGGTACGGAACCTTTGGCGCGCGAGTCAATTGAGCTTCTTTTTAAACGAGCATCCTCGGTATTTCTGTACGTGCACATAAACCCATATATACGCATATAAAGCAAAGGAATAAAAAAAAGGAGAAGAAAAAAAGGATCTCCAGCTGCCGTTGGTACACTCGGTCGGTTAGTAGTGCGCTTCCGCAATCGCGGACGATCCTCAATCCTCAATTCGTTACGGTGTCAAAGCATAAAGAGCCCCCCTTTAGCCAAGAGTATATGTATGGCAGGACGAGAAAGAAAGAGAGAGAGAGAGAGAAAGAGAGAGAGAGAGAGAGAGAGAGAGAGAGAAAAGTGCAAGACCCATCGCGGACAAACCGCGTAAAACATAAAGAATTACTGACTGTGACCTCGATTGAGCGAACTGAGAGATCTGACGACGCCCGACCACCAGAGAATCGTCGCCACGTAACCGATCCACCGCATCCTGGTTCCTGAAAAAAAAAGCGGAGAAAAAAAACGGGTTAATATACGAAACACGTCGCGGCGATGACGACTGTGAGGATTATTTATTTCTATGAGCATTGCGCGGCGCGAAAAAAAAAAGATGAATCTTCGAGAGTGCGTGGAAAGTTTTTTTGATGGAAATTTTATTTCTATTCTCACAGCGGGTCTTGAGTTATTCCATTCGGAAGTAGGGCGACGTATCACCGGCTCCAAAGCGGAATGAAAACGGCGTCGAAGAAATTGCGATGGTTTTTTTTTTATTTTTATTATTACTGTAAATGTCCGGGACGTAATCAGGATTTTTGATCGCTCTTCGCGCGATGGAAATTTATTTTCGCCTCGTTCCGGCACTTTTTCGTTTTTCTTTCATTTTGATTAAACGATTTTTCGTATTTTTCTTTTTTACTATTTTTCGTCGAAGGATTTCAAATCGTCGATTTTAATCACTGTGATTATTTTTTTCTGTTCTCGGTGGAACACTTCGTTTTTATGCGTCATAATTGAGGCCTTTGTGCGATGATCATTTTTTCGAAATTCCTCAAACACCGGAGATTTTGTGAAATTCGTACGTGGAGAAAAGAAGAAAATAAGAATTTTGCGTTAAGGTAGTTGTCACTCGAAGATTATTTTGAAAAATCTTGCGCGTGTTGGAATGACGACCTACAGACGGAATTGGAGGCGACAATTTTAAAGCCCTCGTCAAGGCCTTGCAGAAGGCAATTTTGCCGGACGTTCCTTTGCTTTTCCCGATGGAATCAGCAGTTGCGAGACATCTACTTTAAAACTGACACAATTTCCTGTTTACTCTGGTCGTTTATTGAGAAAAAAAAGTGTACCAGCTACTACCGAATCTTTTTATCGACATATAAACACAAAAACTGCATGAAAAAGCTCTTCGAACGACGGAAGATGATGAACGTTCAAAAATTCAGAAAAAGATCGAAGCATGTCAATCTGTGACAAACAAGTGTAAAACAACGTTGATTGACAGCAACAGCTCTTGTTTCAATCTCACGAATTGAGAACTTGGATTTTTTCCGATCCAAAAATAGGAGAGGATGTCCCAAAAAAAAGAACGTTGGTTCGGACAAAACTCTTCGAATCTTTCGCGATCTTTTCGTCAGTTTCCTGGACGGGCGTGTCGGTTGTAAAAAATTGGAAAGGGAAGCAAGAAAAAGGGACGAACGAGTAGAGCCCAAAGAGGGTTAAATGCTCTCGCACGTGTGTAATAAATCCTGCATCGATCTTTCGTTCGAAATGAAGAGCAAACGAGGGAATGAAAAAAAGTCGAAGATCCATGGACGATTGGAATTCCTTGTCTCGCATACCGGGTCAATCGTCGACCGATTCGTCTTGGGAGAATGCATCGACGAATGGTAACCGCGAAGCGGCCAGAGTATCCGCGGCTGCTTGATCTCGCGGTTCGCTCCTCCACCTTTATTCATCTCGCGCGAGAGCTCCCCTTTGCTCGCGCGTATGCATATATTAGGGTGCTCCGAATCATTAGAAGCAACATTGAAACAATTGAGAAAAATTTATGAAAAATTTGTCGCCCAAATGACGATTTTTTTTCCAATCAATTATTAAAGATGCTGGCACGTGTTCAGTCTGAACAAAACCAAAGTAGAATGAGAATTTCGTGTACTCGGCGATACTATAAAAATCTGAAAAAAAATCGCTCGCACGTAATAAATTAATTCGTTTATTTCTTTGAATGCACAAGTAATGAGAAACTCTCTCGATTTTTTCAAAATAAAATGAAATTTCAAAATGTTACTGTGCTCAGTATATTAGATACGAATGGTTTTTTCAAATTTTTATAGTATCCTACTTCGGTTTTGGTCAGACAATTAATTCTTAACATCGAATTTTTGTGCTCTTTGGATTTTAATTTTTTTCTCGCTCAGTGTACTTCGCCCAATGATCTTTTTTCAGAACAACATTTTGTTTTGTTCAAAATTAAACAAAGTCTCCCATACAAAAGTGTACCCCCCTAAAAGATTTTTCGCCTCAGATTTGGGGAACGTAGTAAGAGAACATTTTTTTTTAATTCAACAAGTGCGAGAATCACGTGTTAATTAAATGGGTCAAATGTGTCGTCATTCAGGCACAATGGCTATTGAATTTCTTTCATTCCCCCAATATTATTTTCAGGCTGCGAATTAATGATGAAAAGCCCAATTGGGAAAACAACGTACACCCTAACACACATATTCACCAACGTGTCTTTGAAACAATTCCCACTCTCCCCACTCTCTCCTCATCCTCCTCTCTGTACGTCCGACTGGGATCGTTCCCTCGAAACCCAAAAGCTCACAATCAGATCCCACCGTACAAACGCAAAGAAATTCGGTGCATCGGCTCTCGAGTACATATAAATATGCGCGAGTCCTTATACGGTACAACGGAGCAGAGGGCGCTGGTGGAGACGTAAATCGCGTCAGTAGGGTGATCAACGTTGCGGTCCAGACCGTGCGGAGGATGATCCTCTGGCCTCGGCCTACACTGTAATTTGGAGGGCGTGAAAAAAAGTCTGAAAAAATATGAAAGAAAGGGAAAAAAGTGGCGAGAATCGATCGAAGAGAGGAGAAAAAAGAGAGCTAGAGAGGTACAGCTTGTGTGCAGGCCGTTTGCACGCCGTTCATCTCAACGACTCTCATCTCTCTCTCTCTCTCTCTCTCCAGCTTCCATGGAGCGCTTGTAGGGGCTTCTTCTCGCTTTTTCGCCCGCGTCCTCCATCTTCTCCTCTTTCACTCCGCGTATATACCGTGCTGTTACGTGCACTTATCGCTCTCCTTCCTTTCGATATATGTGCTTCCTCTCCGCGAGATCGATCGATGAGTTACGCTTCGCTAGTGTTAATGGGATACTTTGTACTCGCTTCGCTGCTACGCGTATTCATTTTGACGCGCCACGTCCATGCCGAATACCCGAGCGTTTTGTTGTCAGCTGCAAATGGCGCGTATCCAATTGATTTTTCCTACACGCTCGTCGATGCGCCTTCAGCCATGTTTGAGAAAGATTGGCTGATTTGAGAAAACTATATGGGTACAGCCGAACGGGTTTTATCACGTCGAGATGCAAATTTCATTGTGGATTCTTTGCCTTTCTTTGGCATACATAATTTTCAAAAATTTTCGAAAAACTGTAGCACCACCCTGCGGGAGGTTTTGGAGTTACATTTCCGGTGGGAAATTTCGCATATCGAATTTATCGATTGGCTTTCTGGCCATTTAAAATTCTTATTAAAAAAAGTTTCGAAAGCAAAATTTGTCTCGCTAAAAACGATTTTTTTCGTTCTTTTGAAAACGAAATAAATGGTGCCTCTGCTAGGCTGAGAGTGTTGAAAATCTGTCGAGTCTGATTGAAAAACTTTTTGGAAAATCAAAAAACAGTCGGCATCCAACGCCCAGAGACGGTAGTTTCCGGATTGGATGTTTGATGTGAATCATCCTGTATATGCAGATGGGAGTAAAAGATTCGCCAAACGAGATAAGACAAGTTGGTGCAAATAGCGCAATTAAAGCGCTTGCGAAATAAATTCAATTTCCAGATAACCGTAAATCAGTGGAAAATGGGAAAAAAATTCCTGCTCGATTGTTGCACAGTACAGCTCCGAGGAAGAAAATAATGATTTCTCCTTCGAAACAAATCACAAATCGCTCGGACCGCGCCACGTTTCCTATTTATTCAATTTTCGAACCTCCGATTGGCCTACGATATCGGAATTCAATTGCAATTCTACATCGCGATTGTGAAATAAATCGAATCGAAAAAAAAAATCTCTGCCCGATCTTCGATGCAATCCGATGAAGAAAAAAAACGGTCTAAACAAATGGCGGAAGATGATTTTTTTTTAAACCGCTCCGAGTTTCCTTTTTTCTCATTTTTGAGCCTGGAATAGCGAGCAGTTTGTCATCCAGAATCCTGACGAGTTTCTCGGTTCGATACTCGACGTGAATCAGCCGGTATGCGGAGGCTGGGAGAAAAAGTTTCGCTAAACGAAAAAAAACAAGTTGGTGCAAAGTGGCCAGTGGCCGCTGTACGTATCGGTGCTGCTGCGATTGCATATAGGTAGATATATAGAGGCCCGTTCGCAAGCGCGTGCTCTCCTCGCGCGGTTATAACGGGAAAGCAGGCGAGGTGCGATTGGCGAGGTATATATAGGAGTCGCGGTATCGTACCCGTGGACGGCCGCGCGAGCCCGAACGGGCACCCTGGGGAGGACAGAGAGAGAGCAAACGTTCAGCCACCAGGGATATATTATACCATGCATCACGCTTGGACGATACGCAATGCACCGGAACACAATATTTGCTGGTATGTCGGGTACAGCAGCTGGGTCGATAATCGACAGGATCCTCATCAGAAATGCGAAGAATTCGCAGCGTTCCGCAATCACCAAGGATCCTGCGCGACTAGGCCAGACCCAGGCACGAACCCTCGGAAGACTCTCGTAGCCATTTTGTTCAACAATCTCAAAAGACCTTCCCGATCGAACTCAACCCCCGCTGGAGGAAAGCAAAAGACCCGAAACAACCGGAAGTCGATCGAAAAGAGTCCACTTGGAGGGTGATCGACGTGGAAACGATGAAACCGCGATCGGAGGTTCCAAACGACCTTGGGTTAACCGTTTCGCGAGCCAGCACGTTACGGAAGCTCGCGGTCGGTTCGATCGCGATGTTTCACGTTCGTTAGGTCCATGGGACCTTCCTTCAGAAGCCGCTCCGTAATTCCACGAGTCTGACGACAAATCATGGGAGACTCTGACGTTTCTCGAAGCTCCGGTGGTAGCTTTTGCGAATACCGGATGATAACTGACGATAACGGGTGAACGGGCATCTTTTTTTTAGGAGCTTGGAATCTCCAGGATGAAATGATTCGAGATGAAGACAAAAAGAGGAAATAATCGCATCTTCCTCATTCCGTTTGGGTCTTCCAGGTCAGTGGAACTCTTGACACCTGTTCCTTCCACCTTCGGTTCGATTTTGCAACATCATAACCTCATTCCTGCAGTCTCGTAACACACACGCCCATCCTATCACCATTTTCGGTGTACGAGGATACCCTTTCTCTCTTCCGTCTCTATATGTGTATTTTAGCCGGAGGCTGCATATCGCCTCCAGCCAACTTTCGTACCATCGACCATGGGAGTGCGCGTACACCGAGGACTTTGGATGCGACCTTTCGTGTTGTTTCGTTCCACAAATAAAGAACGGGAAAGGAACCCAAACGCACGGAACCCAAACACGCGGTACCACTTGGACCATTTGATCTTCGGGTCTCAAAATGACGCCAAGAGTTGCACACGTGCTTGGATTGTGTTCAACGAGAACGAGCTTCACAGCACGCGCCGTCGGTACATATTTATGTACCCACACATGCGACCACATGCCCTACGCGTACTACACACTTGACGAGAGAGAAGTGGGCCGTGGGTCTCGCTCTACCTTTATTTCCAATGTTGGTTATACATTCACACACGTGTGTGTGCATTTGCTACATGTACCTGCATCATGAGGACATGTTTATGCACGCACACAGCAGCCTGCCACGAAGATACGTGAGCTGGTCGGAGTGGCGTGTTTCTCTCTTTGGAGTCACTTCTCTCGTCAGCCACATGAGCTGCACGGAGTATCACAGGTTGGTAGTGCTGCAGACGGTGCAAAAAAGTGACACATATTCGTCCGAGTGCCCGAGAAACCGAGAGATGCCCAGCACCTGCATCTCAGCAGCGTTGCTAAAGTCTTTTGATGCCAACAACAGAAGCAAGCGTCCAGAAGGCCTCTCGTGGGATCAAAACGTACAGGGACAAGTACCCTATACGTGACTCATGAGCCAGCACCAGCTTATCCTGCTGTTATCATCCAGCATGAGGGACGAATCCTTTCGAGTCCTTAGGCAACGCTTTTTTCTTTCGTTTCGTCCACATTTTATTTCGTAAAAAAAAAAATGCTGGCTAGTTCATCGGAATGTTCAATTCGACATTTGAATAACACGGGAATAAAAATTCGTTCGGGTTCGACGTCTTTTTCTTTCCGTCCACAAAGTTTTTATAAAAAATTACGATTGGTGGTATTGCGGAGCACGAAATTCTCCGGAAAAACATCGATATTTCGAGAATCACAGAGCCTGAAGAATAATCATTTTCGAGTCTATCCACGTGATTTTGATCGACCACGATTTCCAATCGGTGAGTCCGATCAGCTTGAAAAAAGGCAAGTAAAAAGTAAAAAAAGTTTACAGACGAAAATTTGCTCGGATATTCCCGAATGGATTCCAGATGAGGGTCAGTTTTCGGAGGGCTTGTCTTCTCGGAGGATTAATAAATAATTGGCTTAATCGATAATCGCGAAATGCCTCTGCCTCTCACGAGAGCTCTGGAACGCTCGAAATATTGACGGTGCATGCTTGGCTCTGCGAGGAAACGAAAAAAAACCTTACCCAGAAATGAAACTCTCCGGTGGATTCTTCAGGGGAGGATTCTAATACGATTTTTTTTGCCAGCTTTTGAAAACCAGCTTTTGAAAAAAATAAACAACCTCTCGATGACCCACCCGAGGAAATCGGTAATAGACCGTTCTTGATTCGTATCGAGGGGCAGCAAATTGGATGAATGAAAAAATGACGTCTAGGAATGCTCGTTCCTTCTTATGTGGACCGTATTTTACATAAATAACGCGCACTTTCCGAGGATCGTCCAGATTTCGCCCCAGGGCTTGTTCCCGCCGGTTCTCTTTTGCCAAGAGGATCCCTGCTGTGCGCGTTCTCCGCGTCTTCGGGAGCGGAGGGATAATCTCGTCTCACGTGGAAATCTGTCTAGCGAAAGACTGTCTATAATTTTATTGCAGTCACGTGGACGACCATTGAAGGTCGAAGATCTTTTTTTGCCTACAAACGTCCCTAATTTCATGTATAACACGATGAACCTTGGCATTAAACGAGACGAGACTTTGCGGAGAAACAAAAAGCCAGAAACAATCTCGGTATTTTGGGGGATGCTGTACTAAAGAGCATATTTATGTTAATTTGTCTTCGCGTTATACAGACATTAAAAATAACCTTCGAGATACCAGCTGTACAGCAAATTTGAGAACGTGTGTGTTTCGTGAAAATACGTTTTCGAATTGAGAAAAATTTCTTTCGATTTCTTCGATCCTCTTCATGAATCATCGTCGATGATCAATCAACTTTGAAAAACACAAAGTGTATATTAGTCGGCATAACTGACAGCTCTTTTGCACGTCCTCTGATATAAGATCGATTGACTCGTCATTGGCTGTCGATCGTATTCAATTATCAGCCGCAGCTTAATCATTAGTTGTCAATCTGCACGGTTATGATAAGTACGGCGAGTCAGGCGAACTTTAATAAGTTTAAAGATTCTCCATATCGATGTTTGATAATCGCCACATCAAATTTACATAATCTTCGCTTTTTAGAGTGACTTAAAAACCCTCTGGTTTGTTTATGCTTTTTTGCGTGCCGTACGTGTTTTGATTATTCGATGATTATCGAGAGTAGATATATTCAAGATTCTCGCGTAAAATCTTTGATCGTTTGGGTCACCGTTGTGCTGGTTAATCTTGAAAAACAAAATTTTTTACTTTCACTTTTGAATTATTTTCCACGGTAAGAAAGCTTTACGAAAAAATCGTTCTACTCTGTGTATATGCTGCTTTCCTATATTCGTATTCGAGTACTCAAATTTGGAAAAATCTAAACAATCGCCTGCCGATCGTTTTTGCCTTTACCGATTTTTTTTCTCGTCGATCGGTCCGAAAATGAGAGTTTACCGAAAAGATTTGGTGACATTTTTGAACCTCTCCATCAGCCGAAATTCTTCCACCGAAAGACCCCTTTTTCAAAAGTCGTGACTTTTTCGAGAAACGAAACTTCAACGAGCTGTCATCTCGGGTGATGTCACCATTGCCACAAAAGTGAGAGTAAACAAACGTTTTTTCAAAACCAACGAGTTCAGCCAATGCTATAATTGCATCCGCGATGTTCACTAATCAATACGCCACATTTTGAAAAAAATCATCGGCATTTTCCAAAAAACGTCACTTTTTCGTGTATTTACCCAAAAGTATTTCATTTCTCATTTTTTCAAAACGTATCACCAGCTAAATCACACATGTGCTATTCGATCTTCGATAAATATCTCCTTCTCGTCGATCGAATCGTCAGCCACTACACGCTCGATCGCCGAGCGTACACGCGTTCGAGTGTCGTACATACAAAAATGACTCCACAACGTCGGGTCACGAATCAACATATCACGGTTTGACGCTGGTCCCCCCATCGTGTGCGCGAGTGATGGTCCAAAGAGTGAAAAAAAAAAAAAAAATGAGAATGAGACGAATCTGCCGAGGTTTATCGCTCGATACACACGGAGATCGATGGAACACCGGTAGTCCGACGATCGGGCCGAACGACCTTAGCCGTGAGCGAAACACCCGGACGAGGTTTCGATCGGCTCTATTACGGAAGTATATCCACCAGCGGACAACGGTAATAAATAACTGGAAAGTCCCGGCGTATCGAAACAACGCGTTATAACGCGTTTGAATAGATCGGTAGGTCGGATTTCATCGATAGAACGACAAAGAACTCCCTTCGTCATCGTCGCTGCTGTTTCTCGCTATTTTATCGGGCAATTCCCTTACGAGCAAAGTCGGTGAAAGGCCATTAGGCGTTTTATCGCCGCGTTAGACGCGGTGCCGCCGCTTTGTGCCACTAAAAGCGAAGACGTACGCGACGGACGTCAGACGCGCACGAGGCCGAACGAATTCACACTCAATCTTACCATCGATCGTCACATCGCGGGTCAATGACAACGAACGCATCAATGAAACAATTCGTGATCCGTGATGGTCGTGTCTTCCTCGTTTCCCCGCGAGTATTCGCGTATTGTCGCAGCAGCTGAAGGTGCCTGTCGCGGCGAACAAGGAGCGAACGATAACGCGACGCGATTGAATCTCCCTCCGATGACCAACTTTTCGTCCTCGTCGCGGCTTTTATCGAGTGCACTCGTCGCGAAACGTATCATTGTTCCGTTCGATAAGCTCCGAGATGAAGTTTCGACATCGCGACACCTCGCGAGATCGAGTTTGGAGGACGAAAAGAAAAAAGAAAGCAAAAGACGGCGGGCGATTCGGAGGTTTATGAGAATAGCGTTTGATCGTCGTTTTCCGTCGTCACGTTGGGACCGTTCGGTGGTTTTGTGCACCACGATGACACGAGCACACGAGCACCGGAGCGGTGTCTCGCTCCTGACTGAAAAGTCTCCCCCGTCGGCGATGGATCCTGCCTTTACCGCGATGGAACAAGACCCCCTCTCCTCTCCCTACTCACGGCAGAGGCTCCTCTCTCGCGAGATCGGCGCCGACACTCTCTCGATTCGCTCGCGCGAGCGTCTCCGAGCGGCGGTGGTGGCGGCGGCGACGGCAGCGGCGGCGATACCGAGTGAAAGAGAGAAAGAGCCGAGACGATCACGAAGAGGCGCGGTGGAGGGCACAGCAGCGGCGAGGAACTCGACGGACTGACCGGTACCGAGGGATCGCCATCGCGATACCAGCCGCGTATATCCACCGTGCATGCTTACCCACTACCACTCGCCCTCCGCGCGTCCTTTGTGTCCTCCTCCGACTTGCCGTCTCACCTCCTCGTCTTCCTCCGTGCTCTTTCTCTTCTTCCGTCACTGCACTAAAACCACCGGGTTTCGCATCTTTGCTCATCTCTCGCGGTTTTGTTCCTCATTTTCTCTCGTCTCATCCTTTTCCTCCTTTCCCGCTCTGTTTTCTCTCCATCCTCGTCGCTCCTCCGCGGATTCCTCCTCATCATCCCGTACCTGCGTTTTTTCTTGCTCTTGTACCACTTATTTTCTCATCTCCCTCGTCCTCCTCTTCCCCATCGCCCATTGTCTCTCTCTCTCTCTCTTCCCTCTTACCAACTGGTAATTTTCCGATTCTTCAATTATCCTTCGGCGTACCGTGTACTTATCAACTCCTCTTCCTGCCTCTCTTTCCTCTTTGTCCTCTCCCGGACATTCGCAATCTCCTCGAGGTCCCTCCAGCGAGCTCCGCGCGCGGGCGCGACTTCCTTCCTCGTGCGACGATCTGGATTCGCCGATTCAAGGTCACCGAGGAAAATGTGTCAAAAACGAGCGCGCAACGATCTTTCATGCCGATCGGTACTGCAACGGGAGGCTGTGTGTATCCGTTGAACCCGCCGCTGCCTTCTAGTGCGCCGCGGTGGCCGCCGGTCGCGGTTCTCGCCGACGACGCCTATAACGGTAGCCGTGCGCTCTCTCCGGCGCGGTAACTCTCTCGCGCGGTGCTCGCAACTGCATATCGCCGAGCAGCACCGAATGCATATTCATGAACGCGTTGATAAATTAACAGAAACAAAAGATGGCGAATCGGAGTAAAACCACTTTCCGGTTTTCGTCCGTGCTGGGTCCCGCAAACTATAGAGGCTCTGATCCATGCTCTCGCCATGCTACATGCCCGCGTCTAGAAGGATTTATACACCTCCGTGTATTTACGGGTGTAGACCTCTCTGGGCATTAGTGCGCATCTCGGGAAGCTGTCGTTTCGCAGATTCTTTCTAATATCGCTCCATTCGTTTCCGCCACACCCTCCTACATATCTCTACAATGATCTATACGAGCCTCCCGACGTACGGATTAATATATACAGCCTTGGCAAAAACTAGAGGACGCTCCGGACTCGTCAGGATCATCCTTCAACGTTCCCGACCGTCCTTACTTTACGAGCAATCAACCGTCAAACTCAAAAGCGTCGTTTCGCCTTGGAGGCTGATAACTCGGCAAATGGTACTCGTAGAACGCCGGATGAAAAACCATTTTCGAACCTAAAATCTCCAGTTTTTGTTACCAGAGTTGGCAAAATTGTTACAACCGACGGGTACCCGGGAATCTTGGGAAAAGCAGCGAAAAAACCTCGTTGAAGCTCTCGCTCGACCTTCGGGAGGCTTCGGACCCTCGGGAACCTCCGGATCCGTTCTTTCTCTTCCGGTTGAGCTGCCGATGGGCTCTCTACGATGAAGCAATCTCACCACGAGTCGAAAGATGCTTCCTCAAAGACTCTCAAGCATCCTCCAAAGCCCGCTTGTCCAATCCTACGTCACGCGACCCTCCGCATTTTTCCCAAAGATGCGAAACGCGAATCAAGGCATGGTACTTTTGGCCAAGGCTGTATACGTCGTTGTAGGAAGGAGCAAACAGGTGCGAGAATTTTTTCTTTTTTTTTCGTGCCCGATGGTACCTTTACACGCGTCTTTTCAGCGGTGCGCGGCGGTCGCGCGCACAGGGCGACGACGTCAAACGGTTAGCGGTTTAGCGCCACGACACACCACAGACATTCCTTCTCATATGCATACTACCCATGTGTACCAACACCATAAACGCTCTGCCTAACATACAACACCGTTATTGCCGTACATAGGACGTTATGTACACTTGGATATTATCTATATACATATACGTATGTAATACATAATATATGTACTCCATTAAACACGTACGGTGTGTACACACCGGACCTATAATGTCGTTGAGCCAATGTACTGTATATTTACATTAGGAGAAGCATATATGAAGCATATATCCCCCAGCTCACGCCCTATCATTTCGTGCATGACCGTGCAAGTACCAGCACGTGCACGGTGATTGTGCATCATATCGTGCCATTTGATATTTCGTGCATAACGATCCCGCAAAGTGGCAGCCGTTTAATACGAAATAAAGTCACCCTGCCATACCGTCAGACACGTCGGTATCGCAGTCGCACCCGTTCGGCTGTTTTTCAATGTCGTCCGAGTGGCTTTTTTCGTGTCTTTGCGCGCGATCCTCGATCAGACCACTCGGACGCGGGTGAAACGGTCTTCGGCACCGCGGTTCGATGATTCGTGGACGGTTTTCCGCTACGTGAGGCACGAAAATCATTTTGATAAATTTCGGTCAGCGCACACACACATCGGACGGATACATTCGTTCGTCCCAACACTAGGATAGAACACCGTTGTTCAAAAACAATGCCCGATCGAACACAATGAAGTTTATGACGCGCACGTGCGATGAAGGAGGGCTTTGAATCGATCGAGTGCCGGATGTTGCTCTTCCTCTGTCTTTCTCTGTGTCTGTCACTCTCTCTCTCCCTCTCTCTCTGTCTCTATTTTGTTGGAAAATCGTTTATTCTTTAGATTTTACCGTCATCGTGCGCTCCAGCCGCGAGCTTCGAATCGTTCGCCATGCAATTTTGTCGTTTCAGCGACGGAAATGGTGGACATTTTTTGTACGACGATGCTAAAGAGCCACTCAAAGCTCGGGATGGCAGGTTTGCCGGGACAGTCGTAGTGGCACTTTGAGAAATATTGTTAGGCGTGAGATATTATATAATTATTGTATTATGCTACATTGTTACTTTTCGTTTGTGGATTATACGGTATTTTATGCAGTATTTTCACACCACGCTTTCCGGTAGTTGATATACGAAAATTTGACCTCTTTTACGCAACGAAAAGGAGAAATTTCTAGCGAATATCGTGACGGTATCAATGAAAAATGGACCATCGCGATTGTTCGAGGAATTGACGAATACAATTTTTTCAAATCATCCGGCTATCGAAAAAATCCTCACCCATAACCGATACAACTATTTCTTTCGAAGGAAAGGTAAAAAAAACCGCTAAAAGGTCCTTTTTCATTTTTCAAAATCAGTCAAATGTCCCAACCCAACCGTCCAATTATTATCTAACTTTCAATTTTCAATACCGTGACGGTATCAATGAAAAATGGACCATCGCGATTGTTTGAGGAATTGACGAATACAATTTTTTCAAATCATCCGGCTATCGAAAAAATCCTCACCAATAACCCATACAACTATTTCTTTCAAAGGGAAGGTAAAAAAAAACCGCAAGAAGGTCCATTTTCATTTTTCAAAATCAGCGAAATGTCCCAACCCAACCGTCCAATGATTATCTAACTTTCAATTTTCAATACCGTGACGGTATCAATGAAAAATGGACCATCGCGATTGTTCGAGGAATTGACGAATACAATTTTTTCAAATCATCCGGCTATCGAAAAAATCCTCACCCATAACCGATACAACTATTTCTTTCGAAGGAAAGGTAAAAAAAACCGCTAAAAGGTCCTTTTTCATTTTTCAAAATCAGTCAAATGTCCCAACCCAACCGTCCAATTATTATCTAACTTTCAATTTTCAATACCGTGACGGTATCAATGAAAAATGGACCATCGCGATTGTTTGAGGAATTGACGAATACAATTTTTTCAAATCATCCGGCTATCGAAAAAATCCTCACCAATAACCCATACAACTATTTCTTTCAAAGGGAAGGTAAAAAAAAACCGCCAGAAGGTCCATTTTCATTTTTCAAAATCAGCGAAATGTCCCAACCCAACCGTCCAATGATTATCTAACTTTCAATTTTCAATACCGTGACGGTATCAATGAAAAATGGACCATCGCGATTGTTCGAGGAATTGACGAATACAATTTTTTCAAATCATCCGGCTATCGAAAAAATCCTCACCAATAACCGATACAACTATTTCTTTCAAAGGGAAGGTAAAAAAACCGCTAAAAGGTCCTTTTTCATTTTTCAAAATCAGCCAAATGTCCCAGCCCAACCGTCCAATTATTATCTAACTTTCAATTTTCAATACCGTGACGGTATCAATGAAAAATGGACCATCGCGATTGTTCGAGGAATTGACGAATTCAATTTTTTCAAATCATCCGGCTATCGAAAAAATCCTCACCAATGACCGATACAACTATTTCTGTCAAAGGGAAGGTAAAAAAAAACCGCCAGAAGGTCCATTTTCATTTTTCAAAATCAGCGAAATGTCCCAACCCAACCGTCCAATGATTATCTAACTTTCAATTTTCAATACCGTGACGGTATCAATGAAAAATGGACCATCGCGATTGTTCGAGGAATTGACGAACACAATTTTTTCGAATCATCCGGCTATCGAAAAAATCCTCACCAATGACCGATACAACTATTTCTGTCAAAGGGAAGGTAAAAAAAACCGCCAGAAGGTCCATTTTCATTTTTCAAAATCAGCGAAATGTCCCAACCCAACCGTCCAATGATTATCTAACTTTCAATTTTCAATACCGTGACGGTATCAATGAAAAATGGACCATCGCGATTGTTCGAGGAATTGACGAACACAATTTTTTCGAATCATCCGGCTATCGAAAAAATCCTCACCAATAACCGATACAACTATTTCTGTCAAAGGGAAGGTAAAAAAAAACCGCCAGAAGGTCCATTTTCATTTTTCAAAATCAGCGAAATGTCCCAACCCAACCGTCCAATGATTATCTAACTTTCAATTTTCAATACCGTGACGGTATCAATGAAAAATGGACCATCGCGATTGTTCGAGGAATTGACGAATTCAATTGTTTCAAATCATCCGGCTATCGAAAAAATCCTCA
Organism: Heteropelma amictum; assembly: GCA_959613375.1. NCBI lineage: Eukaryota > Metazoa > Arthropoda > Insecta > Hymenoptera > Ichneumonidae > Heteropelma > Heteropelma amictum. The sequence continues at coordinate 3,173,556 of OY390726.1, read as the reverse complement.
CCAATAACCGATACAACTATTTCTGTCAAAGGGAAGGTAAAAAAAACCGCTAAAAGGTCCTTTTCCACTTTTCAAAATCAGCCAAATGTCCCAGCCCAACCGTCCAATGATTATCTAACTTTCAATTTTCAATACCGTGACGGTATCAATGAAAAATGGACCATCGCGATTGTTCGAGGAATTGACGAATTCAATTTTTTCAAATCATCCGGCTATCGAAAAAATCCTCACCAATGACCGATACAACTATTTCTTTCAAAGGGAAGGTAAAAAAAACCGCTAAAAGGTCCTTTTTCATTTTTCAAAATCAGCCAAATGTCCCAACCCAACCGACCAATGATTATCTTACTTTCGATTCGTACAAAATGACATTGAATCCGAAAAACGAGTTCCCGCGGGTGATTTTCCAAAATCGCCGGTAAACTCGATATTACGGAACTTTTTTTTTTTTTTTCGTTCAACGCGAGGCTGTAAAAGGTGCCAATTATTTTTGCCTCGTCAGAGGAGTTGCTTAATCCAACAGGCGTTCGTGTGATGTGCGCAATCTATCGGGTTTTTCAATTAACCTACTCTCGCAACAAGGCGCGTCCGTATTCGGATGCGTCGTGGGGAATCTGAAAGATCTCAGCGCACAGGCACGAGAGCGCAACAAGCGTACGAGATGCTGGATCGAGTGCGAACCTTCCACCGGATCGCGTACGGGCCATTATAGAATCCCCCCTCCCCCCCGGCACCAAAATTCTCTCCTATCGCGAATTGAATCTCATTCTCATTTACGGTCTTAAGGGTCTTGCCACAGCAAAAGGGTGAAATTTATCCGCGAATGCGCCATGAAGAGCGCAAGAGGATAAACAGAGATTTTGTCGCCTCCAGCTTCACCGGCGTTCTCTCCGGCACGATATTTTCGCAACACCGTAAATCGGCGCTCTCTGATCGGCCCTGCATCGAGAGAGACCGCCTGGCAAGACTGGTTTTTTTCCCGTCGAATCTCGTTTTTTTTTACCCTCTTGTAGATTTTTTTACTCGTGAGGAAGATAAGATATTAATTAGTCTATTTGTTTCGCTAACGTATTTGAAATCGGTAGTTATATGGGCAGCCCCGCGGAACTGGTAAAGACGGCATTCGAAAAAAATTGATGAGTCGTGAATTAAGGAATCGATCGAGTCTGTTTATTCAACGATCACTGGAATAGGTAATCGATGCAGTATGCGAAGCGCAAAACTGCTTGAAAAACGTCTTTCGAGAGAAACAGACTTCACCTTCTCATGTTCAACGATTTTGACTCGAAAATTGTACGAAATATCGTTTCAAAAATGATTTTTATTTTCAAATCGCCCGGCAATCTCGTCCGCGTGCAGAACGGAGGTTTTGCAGATAAAAAATAAGATCGAACCCAATTACAGGAAGAAAAAAACGGTCTTTTATAAAAAGGCGTATTTTTATGAATGAAAATTTAAAAAACCACACTAATAAGTGCTAAAATAAATTTTTATAAAGAAACCCGATGTTTACGAAAAAGAGGCAACAAGGAAGGAACTACCATTTTCGGGCTAAGAAGTTGGTCATGTCCTTCTTTGAGATTTCAGCTGGCCTCCGGCCAAATTCCATCAATATCGATTTTCAGGCTGTTGAAAAATACTTGTAACTAATTTTTTAACGACTTAACAAGTGGTAACATATAACTGCGTCTTCAAATTCACAAAAGCCAGCTCAGGACGCAAAATTAGTGACGCAGAGTGAGCCTCCGTGCGGGTGCCGGTTCTACTCTGTCGCGGGAGGTTTTTAATTTTGTTAATCATGGATATAAATTTACGAGTCGTTCGTACAGGCCGGAAAGAAAAGTGTGTTGTGTCTAGCGATCGAGGGGCCCCCTTGATCGAACGTGCAATCCGCCGCCAGCAAACAAACCGCAGAATACCGAATCTCGTATTTGCTCCCGAGTGCGGAGAAGCACGTTGGGTATCGGTCGTCGGTGCTCATGTCCGCTTGCCCATAAAGTACACGATACATCATCCTCCATCCTTCCTCGCCTCTTTCGTCGCCACTTTGCCCAACTGCCCGTTGTTTTTCGATTTTTATTGTTTTTCTTTGGTTTTTTCGCTGGCGATGCGCGACTGCGCGCTGTAACGTCAGACGCGCAATAACCCGGCGAGAAAAAGACGAAAAAAACGAAACGAAAGACCGTTCCGGAACTCGGACCGACAAGCGCAGCGGGACGAGACAATTTTTACCTACCTTAACGTGGACGAGAGGCAGTCGAAGACCCCCAGATGAGTCGAGAGCCGAAAGATTATCGCTCATCTCCCGGCGTGTTCATGCGCGCATTGCTAGGAAATCGATGACGAAGAGACAACACAACGTTTCCTCGCGGACGACGTTGACGAGGCCTTTATATTTAGGAGCTAAAACCATTCGGCGAACTCGACGAGAGGCTCGCGACGCTAAAAAGAAGAAAAGACCACCGAGAAACACACGTGAAGAAAGTCCCAAACGGAATGCGATAGTTTACGACTTGGTTGGGGGTCGGATGCACCTCGTTGAACTTTGCTGATTGGCCCTTCGGGTATTTCGCTGATGATGCGCGTGCTTCGGAATTTTTTAAGGGCCGCGCGGATCACCCGGACATAATTATCGGCAATTGCGATAATCTACGTGGTACCGCGATTATCGGAAGTATCATTGACCCAAGGTGAAAGACACGCGAAGTACCCTGCTGGAAATCGAAGAAAAAATGGCCTTCCTAGCTGAATTCCTCTTCGCACGAGACGCGTATGGGTTCCCTGGCTCCGAAACACTCGCCGCGATCATTCAATGACGTGAATGCTAATGATCTTGTGAAACACGCTTGACATGCGTCTGATATACAAACGGCATCGAAATCTAACGACTGCACGATTAAAGTACCCCGACCGGGACGAACAACGAGTGTATACGATTAAAGGACAACAGCAGTCAGTGCGCAAGGACTTTCTCGACACAGCAGCTATACGTACAACATCTTCTAATTAACTCGAAAGTTGAAAGTAATGTTATTCGCGCTAATAGCCTACGTTTAAGTCGCAGGTATGCGTTTCCTCGTGCCAGCGGTGCTCCTATGAAATTCTCATCCGTCGATTGAGCATTTATTATATATACGTATTAGGGTGGATACAAAATAATGGCCGCTTTTTTGGCTTTGATACACTGAAAAATTCATTGCTCGGCGACTCGAGAAACACACACACAAACAAATACGTTTCGTACGTCCCCAACTGTCGAACTCGAAGCCTCCCATTCCTGCAAAGATGTGTCGTGGAATTTTTCCGAAAATCCCACGATTAGCGACTCGTACGATTTTTAAGTTAATGAAAAAACAGTTCCAGCAGTACCGAATCTCACAGAGTCTTTTTGAGAATTGTTTTTCGTAGTAGAATTTATTGTAGAGCCTTAAACTCTAAAAAAAAATCTGGGCCCCTTAATGACGATATTGAGACGCAAAAAATGGCCGCTTTTTTGGTTTCGATACACTGAAAAATTCATTGCTCGGCGACTCGAGAAACACACACACAAACAAATACGTTTCGTACGTCCCCAACTGTCGAACTCGAAGACTCTCATTCCTGCAAAGATGTGTCGTGGAATTTTTCCGAAAATCCCACGATTAGCTACTCGTACGATTTTTAAGTTAATGAAAAAACAGTTCCAGCAGTACCGAAACTCACAGAGTCTTTTTGAGAATTGTTTTTCGTAGTAGAATTTATTGTAGAGCCTTAAACTCTAAAAAAAAATCTGGGCCCCTTAATGACGATATTGAGACGCAAAAAATGGCCGCTTTTTTGGTTTCGATACACTGAAAAATTCATTGCTCGGCGACTCGAGAAACACACACACAAACAAATACGTTTCGTACGTCTCCAACTGTCGAACTCGAAGACTCCCATTCCTGCAAAGATGTGTCGTGGAATTTTTCCGAAAATCCCACGATTAGCGACTCGTACGATTTTTAAGTTAATGAAAAAACAGTTCCAGCAGTACCGAATCTCACAGAGTCTTTTTGAGAATTGTTTTTCGTAGTAGAATTTATTGTAGAGCCTTAAACTCTAAAAAAAATCTGGGCCCCTTAATGACGATATTGAGACGAAAAAAGTGGTCGTTTTTTTACCCACCCTAATACAGTAATAAACAGGCGCACGACACCTACGTGTCTCCATGAATCGATCCTATCTATCTCAGAGTACATCGATCTCGTTCTGAGGCACTTTTGCCTCTCTTTAGTTGCATACACGTTCGTGAATAAAGCTCTACTGTTGCTATCTCGAATTACCATAATCATTGATCGTGCTCCAATTATCGTGGCAAATGTCGCACCTGTCGAGGAGCAACTTCGTCAAGCTAGTCTCGAGTGAGTTACTCGGCACGTCAATTAAAAGTCCTCATAGTCATTTCCTCTCTATATTTCCATATCGCCGTTCGTGCTTCCAGCTCGTTCCTTCACCATCTTTATCCCCTTATCTGGCAGTGCCAAACACTAACAGTGACACTCCGGCGTTTTGACTTAAGCTGCTCTCTGCGATCCTGTTTGTGACACCACCCTGTTTTTATAAAGTCCGCGAGAAAAGCGAGAGTTTCAGAGAAAATATAATCGTTGACTTCTCAACCAAAGACACTCTGTAAGAGCTGTATTTTCCATTTGGCATCATGGAGTCTCTTGGCACACTCTCTCATTGTCCACCAAGCATCAAGCGAATTTCCGTTCAAGTAAACATCGGATCAAGCTCGTGTACAGAGTTTAGAGTTTCGAGAGGGAAAGCAACGAAGAACGAGCTTCTCTTTACGCACTGTGGGAACAGGTATACAGGGTGTCCCGGAACTCGATGCCGATAATTTGAAGCGACGTTCGTGATGAAATTCTGAGATGAAGAGTACTTTATCATTTTTTTGTGCGACTGAATCCCGATGAGTTATTGACTCGGGAAAGTTTGAGCCAATCGGGCGCGCGCGCTCCCCTCTCTGGCGGCCCGCTCGCGGTCCCACGCGTCCCATTGGCGCGACCTCCGTCGGTCGATGGACCAGCAGGCATTGGTCGGATCAAAAAGTGCTTGCAGACTTTTCGTCTTGAAATTTCATCCCCTATTTGGATCTCAATCATTGAACACTTTATTCTGAGACACCCTGTACGTATACGTATGTATATTATGGTTACATATAGTGTCAAAGCGCCAGCAGCCCTATCTAATATGCTTGCACGAGGAATACGCAACGACGATGCGCATCTTAACTGCGCTAATTTGGTGAAAGTACAAGGTTTTCTTGTCACCGATCATTATGCGTAACCATGGCGGACGGCACGTGAACTTAGCAACTTTGAAACTCTACGTTTGTGGATTCAACGTTGCTGTTTCTTTTTTCCACAATTCGACTACTTTGATCAATTGAGAAAAGTATTCCATGATGCACAATTATCGAGTATGAAACATGTATCTGGTATCAAGGTCATTCAAAGACATCCTGCGAATGAGAAACGATGTTCGATGCTGCACGTGCAGCAAATTGCAGGATTACTATTATTCCGGACATGGAAATTTCAGTCTCGTTCTTGCGAGTCTGCCAGACTTTTTCACCTACAAATCCCAATCGTCCCACGCGACGATAATGAATACAATTGGATCGGTGATGATCCCACGTCCTGCTGCAAGAGTGTCGCGTGTCGATACCCAATCGGGACAAGCTCGCAGACAATAGCTGTCTGAATGGAAATTGACCTTGACACCTTTGATCAATAACGAAAAAGTCTTCAAGTTGGCCCTGTTTCTGTCCCTCGGCTCTCACACACCTCTGCACACTCGTGACAATTGACACTTCCAGAGTTGGAACTTCGTCCTAGTGTGGGCCTAGAAATAATTTACGAATGGCCCAGGACTGGTTGGGTACCGCAAAACCAGTCCCGAACCGTTGGCCGACGGATCCTATTAGACTTGTCTGAGTGTCCATTGGGTGAGTCTCAGAACGATAACGTCGATCCAGCTTTGGTCTTGAGTGTTGACGAACCAAAGTTTATGGCTAGATATCTAGTAGAGCGTTGGATGACTGGGGTTTCGTTGACCGCCATTCAGCTAAGCTTCATACCATGTCTTACAAGGGTCCAAACCAGCTAATGCTGGTCTACCAACGGGCGGCCAATGATTTTATAGACTTATCCACCAACGAATCCGGATGGTATCACACAAAGATAAAGAATACAATTGAATCAGCAGCGTACAAGTGCGGTACGTCATGCTACCAGAGAGTCCTACGCTGAAGTCTAAGAAAGCCTCCAAGTTGGACCTCTTTCTATCGTTCGTTTCTCTCTTAGCTGGATGCTCGTCAAAATTGATCCGCCAAGCGTCGGAACTTTGTCTCGATATGTGGGTGTTTCCCGTATACTTTCGTGTCCTCGGGCGAGTGGTCCACATACATAATCAAATGATGCACATTTTTACGAGCATCTCAATCTGCATTGTCGCGTGTGCAACGTGATGGCGTATTGTATCGTATCTGCATTGCTGTACAACGCTAATATATGTTGTCTGGTATACAAGAAACAGCCCCAGAAGCAGAATGTGAGCGTCTTGAAACGGTGAATGGTCTGCACGATGCCCGCGTCAATGCAGCACGCACATTGCTGCAGAGTCCGGGTTATAGTTGGGTCAGTCGCCCCGGGCCATGCGAGCATCTCGAGAAAATCTCTCTCGATCTCGCAGCCAAAGTATACACGTTCATCGCTAACTTTTCAGTCTGCAAACACTGTTTCGAATCCATATATGCATTGTATATTTATATGACACATGAATTTATATACATTCAGGTACGACTTTAGAGATGCAACAATTTATGATCAGCGACTATTGCACTGATACATATTACAGTTCCGCATTGCCCTCGTGTACGTTTTGCCAATCTGTACGATCTTGAGATGGAGGAGAATCCACGGAGACACAAAACGATCCTCAAAATTGGACCAACTCCAAGAAGGCTTTTTCCGCGAGGGTAAAACGGATGCTGCTTTGGGCTTTCGCGCACCTCTACCGGACTGTCCGATGTTTCATTTTGTTCACTTTTCGTAAAATTTGAAAATTCAGAGTTTGATTATTTCGATCGTTGATTCGCGGATGCAATTTTCGTTTTTCACTGAAATAAAGTTTAAAGTTGAAATTGTAGTTTATCTTTCAAGCACGAAAATGGATTCTAATTTTGTTTCTACGATTGTTAGATTGAAGTGTTTTACGACTTGATATACTACGAATTTGCCTGATGATGCGTGTTTGAGTGTTGATGAAAAAAATGTAATTCAAAGTGAAAACATCGTCGACATTTTCATCATGAGAATTAATCGAACGAGCTCACTCGCGTTGCATGAAATCGTGTGATTATTCGATATAAAATCTTGGAGAGTCATCCTCGAAGCATTGGAAGAGGATTGAAAAAGAGCCGCGTCATATAAAATGCTCGCAACGACCCGACTTTCTCCAAAGAAACGAGACGAGACAGTGTTCCAGCACAAAGACGGCGTCTTCAAATTGCAATGTTATTACAGCTTAATAACGGATGGTAAACTGCGGGAGGATGGAAATGGAGATAATGCCCGGTTTGAGAACGTAATTGGCCTTGGAAGCGAAAAGAAAAACCATAACTTTCATATTCAAATTTTTGGAATTGTTAACCTTCTTGTTGGACTATGATTTTCAAGTAGCTTCGTACACGAAGGTCGTTTCATTTCCAATTTTCATTGCGTTGCAGAAAATCACTCCCTCATTTGCGCTTGAATCTGCAATTTACGTCATTAAGAATGCATCCACACCACCAATGGAAGAATTCATTTAAATTGTAACAGCACCGTCGAGGAAAATTCATTCATTTTTCAGTCATTAAAATCCATTTTCAGAGCGTGTTTATTATTGATTTATTTTTTCAATTGATTTTCCAGGTTGAATACTTCGTGTACAGCAGTAATTCAAATTTATTGATGAATTTTTTAAAAGAATACATACTTTTAAACAGCTCTCAATTGTTCTACATTCTAGGAATTATTTTTACGTTTATGAAAATTGCAATTGAACGGAAAAACCATAACTTTTACATTCAAACTCACTTCAAATTTTTGGAATTGTTAACCTTCTTGTTGGACTATGATTTTCAAGTAGCTTCAAACACAAAGGTCGTTTCATTTCCAATTTTCATTGCGTTGCAGAAAATTACTCCCTCATTTGCGCTTGAATCTGCAATTTACGTAATTAAGAATGCATCCACACCACCAATGGAAGAATTCATTTAAATTGTAACAGCACCGTCGAGGAAAATTCATTCATTTTTCAGTCATTAAAATCCATTTTCAGAGGGTGTTTATTATTCATTTATTTTTTCAATTGATTTTCCAGGTTGAATACTTTGTATATAGCAGTAATTTAAATTTATTGGTGAATTTAAAAAAAAAATACATACTTTTAAATAGCTCTCAAATAGCTCAAACTTTTACCTTCAAACTTTCAGAGTCGTTGATGAAGTCTTTGAATGACGATTTTATACATGAAAATCGTTCCATTTTTAATCTACATCCTGCGAGTTATTCCTTTATTTTCTCTTCAATCTTTATTGCCCGTAATTAAAAATACAGGTTCACGGTAATTATTGCAACACCTTGCATCAGTACCACCGTCGGGAAGATTCGAGTCAGTTTTTCAATCAGTAAAACTCATTTTCAGAGCGTGTACATTTCCATAGTTAAATCTGATGTTTCTTTATCGAGTGAATTATTTTATAGTTTATGAAAATGCCGGAAGCCAATCGAGACGAGAAAATCAAGTACACATCAAAGGCTGTATGAAAAGTTGAAATTATGATGGGTGCGACGGGGTTGGAGAAGAATTTCAAGGTCATAAAAAAGCGTCTCCGTTGCGGTACTCGGATCGATCGCATAAATGCAGTTATATCTAGAGTGCTAATGTTGAAGGAAAAATTCTATTTCACCGAATGACTCCAATGCGCGTCGAGACACGATCATTACCTCGGAACGTTTGGCCTGCTGCTGTTCTACAGACAAAGGTTGAAAAACGTTTTAATTATTCGATTTGATTCATCGACGAGTGAATGCTATGAAAAACGCCGGAGGCGCGTCGTGAGCCATCGCGGTTGAATGGATTCATATCTTCCGAGGAATAGCGATACCGGTTCAGTGAGGAATGGCGAAATTTAACGAAGGCACTCTCTACATTTCGAATTCACGCGAAAAGCCGTGACGCGAGAATTTTGAATAAATTAATCGTTACCGGAAATGAAGACTCATTTCCGCTAACGAAAAAAAGTACACCCGCGTTACATTCTAATTTCGTCATATTTCGACCGCAATAATCATTAGATGGTCCAAACATACAGGGAGTACCAAAAATGGATGCTGATACTTTAATCGACGCTGCAAAGGTGATAAAATTCCAAGGCGAAATGTCTTTGAGCACTTTTTTATCGGACGAGTCCTCGTTGAGTTAGACCGATAAAAGGCGCGCGCTCGAGCGACGCGCGCAGGAGGAGGAGAGGAGGGGGGGCTGCTTCCGATTGGCTCAAACTTTGACACTGAATAACTCGTTAGATCGTGGTCGTATGAAAAAGTACCAAAGTACATTTCGCCTCGGAATTTCATGCTGAATCCGGCTCCAAGTGTTAAAATCGAGTTTTGACACATTCCGCATCCCTTGGAACGCAAAATTCAACATTCTATCGCAATTCTACCGATTTTCGTTCTTGAAAATCCGAAGGCCTTTTGAACGGGACTGACGCCGCAGTACTGCGTTAAGCTAAATGAACAAGAAGGTGTCGATTCGTCCATCATTGAATGGTCGCGGTCGTCGGCCTCGACGATACCGTCTCTCGGTAGTTCCCGAATAGAAAACTCGAAAGTTTTTCGTATCGTTCGCGATTCGTCGCGATTCCTCGCGGTCGACGAGCAATCAGGCCAGTCGTAATTCACTTTCTCGTACTCGTTCGTACTCGTCTATGATTAACGCCTTATTCTATGTGTACTGTGTGTATAGACGTTGCACGGCCTGGGCAACTGGGCGAATCGGAGTGAAACGAGTCGGGCTCTCTCACGATTCGGCCTACCTCTGCCTATCTCGTTTGCCACTGAATTGTTACGCTGCTCCTTGCGGGTCTCTCGAAGCTGTAACAAAATACACCTCTAAATCACGCGGTCCATTTTCAGACGATTCCTATGTTTTTTTTTTCAGCCTCGACACGAAAGAACATCTGTACGAGTATTTACAATCATAACGAGAGAAATGTTTTTATTCTTCATAATGCACCGTCACGCTACAATAATATATAACCTCTGGAACTTTGAAGCAACTAAACAAAGATGATGTGTTCTGTTTGATTATTTTTTTCGGTCAAATAACAAATCGATGTGATAAAGTGTAGCTCTTTACCGAGCTCCACTTTAGATATCCGGAGCTCTGTGTATTGTACGCTCTTCTTTGTCGAGTTTTGAAATCATTTTACCGATCATGGCCACCAGAGCACGTTTGATCAGCCCAAGAGGCTAGACTCGCTCGAAAAACACGGGCCATGAGATGTAGAATATATGTGTCAGTTTTTATGGAACGAAATGTCTTCGCGTATGGGTGGGGCCGCCGAAAGAGGCATTTTACTCCGATTCGAAATTAGTTACAGCTACACAGCACGCGAAATTCCACTGGTTCTTTTCAGTTTTTAGTGACAACTACAGTTACAAAGAATTTAGCGATCAGACTCTGGAGAAGGACCTTCCGTTTCCGAACAAGAATATCGAACAAAAGTTGGCGACATCTTGAACTCATTTCGATCTGAAAAATGTTGAAAAAACGAATGTTGGACTATTTTATTCAACGGGTATAATAAATTCAACGCATGATTGAAATCGATCAAAAATCGAATCCACATACATCTTTCAATATGGATAAAAAACGAGACTCGATAATCAAATTTCGAATTCAATCTTAATTTTGTTTTTATCCTGAGAATAAATACATTTCAGGCGAACGATTTTCGAAATCACAACATTCACGTTTTTTCGTGGCCGATCCTGCGGGAGTCTAGTATTTTCGGAACAAAGCGATCAACCTTGAATTATCCATTTCAATATCGATGTAAAAAAACTCGACGAATTTTATCGATTTCTGCAACAATAGTATTCATACGTCACGCCGTAGATTCCGCAAGCTCCGAATTCGAATTTTCCCAACAATTTTCCTATTTTCAATCTCCACGAAGGATGCACATTGCAAGCACAGCCATATTCTTCCGAAACTTTCTCCACGAGGAAGACGAATTCAACGAGGCCTTTTCCTACCGGAAGTACCGGAAGAGGAAGCTCGAAAAAAGTAAAAAAAATTCACGCAAAAAAGCGTCAAGATGCAACGTCGACGCGTGGAAGACCATCAAGATCCGCGAATCTTGAAACGAGTTTCGGATAGCAGCGCGTTTATAATTTACAGCTTGGCGGCACGTTTATTTTTTCTTCTCCCTCCTCTCGTTGTAAAACAGGCGATAATTATAGGGGACACGTTTCCATTTCGACCACACGTTATGCTGAAAGAATGCTGGAATTTCCTCGGACGAAGATTCGACAAACGTCTGCGAGAGGGCGTTGCAGTAGTCATATCGCGAAATCGTCAAGTTACGAGGATTGCGTGCCGTCTCAGCGGTAGCCTCGCAGTTAGAGTCGTCAGTGGATTTCGAGCACGAGTCTTTTCCTCCTTAATGCTATAATTGCGGCTACCGCTTATTACGGAGTCGTGTATAACTATATACTCGTGAAAAAAAAAAAAATACAGAAGGAGAAAGAAGAAAGAGGACGGAAAAATAATGAAAATAAAGCACGAAGTGAAGCCGGGGCTTGAGATGCGAGATGAGAGGATCGTTCGCGCGAGAGCACGTCACGGTATCGCGATTTTCTGTAGCCAACGAAATTGCGTTTCGGCACACGGTGTGTGGCTTCTTCCTTTTCCCTCCAGCCGTTTTGTATGCCCTCGCGAGCTCAAATATCACCGTAAGATAAATTGTATTCCATCCGATCTTCGGACTCGATATTATTCGTGTTTTTTTTTTGTTTTTTTTGGTACAAATCGGCACGAGAGAGGAGAAGAGCCGAGATAAAGTGTAACGGACGAGAGGACCCGTGAAATATCGTTTTCGTGCCTCGAAAGTGCGTACAGAGTTTGACCAAACGCTCGCCTGGGTTTTAGACCAAATTGGGTCATTTGCTTCATGCTCGCTCGTATAATACAATATACGTTTTCCCGCTCATGGGGTCTTGGATACATTGTTTTCCACTCTCGTCGCCCGGCTGTTTTCTCTCGTCTCGGGCATGTTTGGAGAGAAAAACGTACTTTGGATCGCGTATACGTGTCCGAGATGACGAGAGATAATATGACGGTGTACAAAAAAATAGGCGCCCTGCTCGACGGTCGAAAACAATGCTCGCCGTAATTGAGCGCGTCGTGAGAAAGGGAGTCACACGTCACACCTTTACGGTCTTCGCTGTCGAATTTCGGCCATGATTTCACGGCAAAACGCGGATTCCGGATTTGGGATTACCCACTTGGAGAGGCCTTGGGCTGTTTTGAATTCGACACTTTCTTCGTGAATACGCGGTCACGTGAAACGAATTAATTCTATCGAATTATAATATTATATAAATGGTAAAACGGACTCTGTCCGTCAGCCTCCTTTTACGGTTAAACCGCTGAGCGGATGCTGATGAAATTCGGCAGCATCTCGAGAAAGGAAAATTCTTCTCCGAGTCGATATTTTAACTGTCTGATTGTCTCAAAAATGATACGCACTTTTCTGGCAAACCGTAAATTCGTTGTCTGTCATTTGTATGTTTTTTTTTTCACTTTTGCGTCCGTATTTTTGCGGTCATATTTTTTTTCTCGTCGAGGTTTTTGTGTAGGAATAGTCACTGTAAAAACTCACCTCACCAGTCGATGTACAAAACTGTTGGATGAATTTGCAGAGCCTTTGAAAAATATTCATTTGATATAATACAATATTTGGTGTTATTGTTTGTTATTATTATTTTAGTATTGTTTATAGTTGTTTATTTGGCCACCCTTTCATTTCAGAACATACTCTTTGCTTTATGATCTCTTTACAGTGTATAAACTCGGTACTAATTGCATCTACTTTTTTATTACACGGTCTTAATCTACTAGTACATTCGCTCATGGAGTCTTCAACAGTTTCTCCGCACTCCCATACTCATCCTCCTTATTTCATCATTTATATGTTTTTTAAATCCTCCGTACCTCAAATAATATGTTTCATCTGTGAAACAAAATGGTCAAAATTATAAACGTTTTTCCGAAAAAACTGCCGAACGGACATTGACGAAATTCGGCAGCATCTCGAGAAAGGAAAATTCTTCTTCATGTCGATATTTTACCGGCCTGATTGTCTAAAAAATGATACACACTTTTCTGGCAAACCATAAATTCGTTGTCTGTCATTTGTATGTTTTTTTTTCACTTTTGCGTCCGTATTTTTGCGGTCATATTTTTTTTCCCGTCAAGGTTTTTGTGTAGAAATAGTCACTGGAAAAACTTTTTTATTACACTGTCTTAATCTACTAGTACATTCGCTCATGGAGTCTTCAACAGTTTCTCCGCACTCCCATACTCATCCTCCTTATTTCATCATTTATATGTTTTTTAAATCCTCCGTACCTCAAATAATATGTTTCATCTGTGAAACAAAATGGTCAAAATTATAAACGTTTTTCCGAAAAAACTGCCGAACGGACATTGACGAAATTCGGCAGCATCTCGAGAAAGGAAAATTCTTCTTCATGTCGATATTTTACCGGCCTGATTGTCTAAAAAATGATACACACTTTTCTGGCAAACCATAAATTCGTTGTCTGTCATTTGTATGTTTTTTTTTCACTTTTGCGTCCGTATTTTTGCGGTCATATTTTTTTTCCCGTCAAGGTTTTTGTGTAGGAATAGTCACTGGAAAAACTTACCTCACCAGTCGATGTACAAAAGTGTTGTACAAATTTGCAGAGCCTTCGGAAAATATTCGGCGTGATGGATATTGTGTGCATCAGCTGATACAATATTTTGTGTTATTGTTTATAGTTGTTTATTTAGCCACCCTTTCATTTCAGAACCGTACCTCGAATAATATGTTCCATCCGTGAAACAAAATGGTCAAAATTATAAACATTTTTCCGAAAAAGCTGTGATGTATTAATTTGTAACCGAGAGCTGGCAGGAAACGATGTCGAGAAAAGTTATGACAAAAAAATGAGTATTTTTCTACAATTCGAAAATACCTTCGATGAGACCTTGCATGTTATTTCTTTTTTTGGCCATTTCGCGCGGGGGCCATCGGATAAAAACAAGAATATACCACCAATTCCACGCGGATGAAGTCGCGAGTGCCGACAGCCTTAGGTGCGATGAAAATTTCTTTCTTGTTCGTTCCCAACGTATTTTACGTATGCACACGATACTGCTGGACATTCTTTTGCTCCAACGGACTTCCATACAATCTCCATACAGCCTAACGGTCGTAGCCCAAGGGGGCAATGGGAAATGAGAGATTCCCCCATGGTCTCGCACTGGGTTAATGTTTTCCAGGAAACACCGTGTATATGCCACGATAGCCACCGCTTTTCCGTCTTCGTTCGACTCTTTATTCCTCTCTTATCGTTCCTCTTGTATTCCGCATAAGGCTATCAACGCTCGTTCGTGCCTCGTGAATAATGACACCGAATCTTGGACATTCGCACATGCTGAAGAAAAGTACTGAAGAAAATGAAGTACGCACTTTCGAAAATCAGCTTTTCGAGCATTTCCTGATGATTTTTTACAAAAAAGTAGGTCCTGGTGAAACGAAGGACGCTCTCCCAGGACCGAGCCCGATGGGACTCGAAGAGTCTTTGGGAGGATGGAAACGAAATTTTTTCAAACAGCCATTTTTTTTTCTCGCTCGAGATTCGTCTCGAAGCAACTCCGAGTTTGGAGAAAAAAAATTTGGAGATTTTTGAAAATAGTTCTTGCATGAATTTCGAGATGAATGTGCAAGGGTTCGTCTCCAAAAATCTTCGTTGGTCTTCGGAGTTGGTTTCGGGCTTGTCCATGAGGACATTTTTATCAGAAAATTTGTACAAATGGCGGCACTTTGAAGGTGGTTTGACGATCATCAAAACGGTCCGTTGATATCGAAAAAGTTGACGTCTGTACCCGCAGCTTTGAACTCGCCTCTCGAACAATTGATTCGAAGCTTTTGAGTAATTTTGTGGAGCATCGAATTCCCCACGAAAATGCTTGTTTTTTTGTTTTTATAAGACAAAAACGGAGTCTCCGTTCTATCGGCACAGAAATTTCAGAAAGCGAGCGCCACCTTCGAAAAATACACGATTTACACTCGCATTTTACGTGTTTTATACACACGTTCAAAATCACCTCCGCTGGCGACCTTGTTCAGGTGTATCTCGATCGAAAGCCCGCGTCTGGCGGGAAGAGTTTTTCCGGACGAGACCCGAATAATTCAAAAGTAGGAAACGAGGAAGAATCATCGTTCGTTAGCTCGTTCCGTTCTGAATCTTCAACGTCCGGTCTCCCGCCGGCCTGCCTTAAGACGCAAATCCATTCGATTTGTTTTTCTACTTTGCCACTCTCCTGCCTGGATTTCCCATGGTCATGCCACGCAACGGAGGTCGGATACAAAAATGTACAAATACGTTTGGGGTATACGCCGATATCACTTCTTTTCCCAATCAAAGAAGATAAACCGCCATTAAAAAAAAAACCGCGCAGCATCTTTGATGAAAATCGAAGAAACCGGTAATTGCTAAAATTTCGAAAAAAATTGACCACTTTCACGAGCCAAGCTCCTTTGCCTCACGTACATTCGCATTCCGTTTTTCGACTCGAGAGCTCCACGAAGATCATCACCGTTTTCATTCCCTCGAGAGCCCTCGTAAATGCCAGCAACCGGAAGTTACAAATGTGCAGCCGATGTAAATGACTGTTATTTCATTATCACATGCTCGTACAGAATAAACACGAAAACGAGGAGGGTCAAATATCCCTTCGAGGATAATATTATAGGCAGAAGACCGCGAGAAAGAGGGCGTGAAACCGAGAGGACTTATCGCCCTCTCTCTCTCTCTCTCTCTCCATCGTATCCTCCCTGTCTTCCAGCAGGGTTCATTTAACCCACGAAATATATCGTGCTTCGGTGAATCTCGCATACGTGGTCCAGGTGTCCAATTCGTCCGAGATACGCTCCGCAAAGCGGGTTGCACTCGCGTGCATCGAGCCAATTTCATAAATAAGCATCGCATAAGCTCCGGGCGATAAATGCTTTTCGGTTCGTCCTCAAACCACCCTAAACTCATCCTCGCCACTGCGAGCAAAGATACGCGCGTGTAAAGAAGGATCAGGAATAATACGAAGGCGTATATATTTGTACGCGATATTTTTCAGATGGCCGATTAGCAATAATTCGAAAATCGTTGCCACTTACACGCTTCGCGAAACGAAAAAGACTCGCGGCGCTTGTGCCAACTCGCGTTATCCTATTTCGCGATGTAGAAACTTTATGCGTTATCGTTCCTCCTCTCGAGGAATACATATCTGGTACAAGTACGACGGATCTGACGTTATTTATCGGCATCCGTTCGCGGTTGCTGCTTTAAGGTGGTTGCCTCGCCAAAAGTGTTTCCTCACGGGTTACACCAAGCTTGGAGGGCAGCTTCCGGACGCTAACGCGTGATGTCGCTCCGAAATAATCCCAGAGTTTCGCAATACAATTTTGTAGCATATTGATTAAAAAAAATATCGAAATTATATCGATGAACTTTAGAGCAGCTACTTTTATCGATCAGAAGCGAGAGATCTTTTTTGCGGAGCATCGGGCCTCCGAGACGAGTTGCAAAATTTTTTAAAAAATTTGTAAAAATTTCCAGTGACGCGTTTTTCAAGTCGATGTTTCTCGAGATGCCAAACCAATCATTTTTCCGTGTATCGGCGAGAAAAAAGATGGTAGATTACGCAACCCGGTCTAACATATGAATACAAACGTTGCTTTCCGTCTCTTTTAGACGACTATCCAATTTGCCTTTTTGAATGAGCCGCCCAGACTCTTCGCCTAGCGGTCGAGTGAAAAGTCGTCTTCATGGGCCATCCTCGCGCGAGGCTACCGCATTCTGGCGACGTCCATCATCGAGAGGAGGAGCGCGCAGCATCCACAAGTCTGTTGCTCCAACGATCTTCAATGAAGCTCTCTTCCCTCGCGTGTTATGTCGTATATACCTGAAGAGATATAACGATGAGTAAAGGAGCGGTAGAAAAGCGGATGATGGAAGAGATGAGGACAGAACGTACGAAGAACAAGTCGGGATGCTGCCTCCGCGAGTCTGTACATTATCTCTCCGCTGTTCTCCGCGTATCTGCACCCCGTGTACTACCTCTATTGTACGTACATGGTAATCCCACGAGAGACTGGACACTATATTACCATTCAGCGGTCTCCGCCATACATATATATTACGCGCCTGTAATTCGCTAAACCCAATGTTCATGACGGTACGTGCTGTGCGTACGCGGGTATTTTAGCACCTTGGCTTTATTGTATGCACGAGTGATGACCGCCGACGCGAGAGATACCTGTGAGTCATACATTTACACACACATGTGCATCCATCCATGTATAAATCCATGAAAGAACGAAAGTGAATCATGTCTCAGCGGGTCGGACAATGGAAAATAGAAATTTCCATTTCTCATCCAAGGCCACACGCGCGAGTTTCGAAAAACGAACGAAAGACGGACAACCTGCTGACGAGTTTATTATTTTACGGTGTTGTAACGTTTTAATCGTATTAAACTCATCGTCGCTCTTTCGTTGTCCGACGAAAGTGCGCGTGGTCCGGGACGAGATAAATCCGACGCGATACGAAAGAGAGAAAAACGTGATTGACGGATCCCAGCAGCGTTGAACGCAACGTCGACAGGACCACACTCATCTCGTTGTACAAATCTCATCGCGGATGTTTAAATATTCGTGTGCCGTTCTCTTTACCCAAAAAAACAAGAACAAAGATGAAAAAAGGAACGAGCGACGACATTTCTCCGTGTGATCGAAGCAAACATGGTCCCGAAGCGGAGGAGCAGCATCCGCGATGATTGTGCATTTTTTTCTTCCTCTCCGATCCAATCCCACTCTTGCTTCTTCAAACGCAACTGGAACCGCAGCCCGTCGCGACACTCGCCAACCCAAACCTTATTTTGGGTCGTATACCTCCCGAGGACGAGAGTCTCTCTCGCGTTTGGGTTCCCTCGCGATCAAGCTCGGAGCGTTCAACCACGTCGAAAATCGCACACCGGCGGAATTATTCTCAGGCGATGCATTTACCGAGCAATCTTTGGAACCACAGAGTCAACTAACGTTCCCCAATCTTCGAACTCTCGGAAAGAAAGAGAGAAAGAACGAGAGGGAGAGAGAAAGAGAGAGAGAGGACGAGCGAGTGTGGGAAACAGAGACGGCAATGAAGAGCGGCGAGAAAAACGTTGGCGCGTTATTCAAAGTCGGCGGAATCGCGGGAACAGGAGGGGCGGGGAATGAGGTATCTCGTATCGCGGATTCTCAACGGGCATACCAACAACTGGGTCGTGGTCTCGCACGGGGACTCTGAACTGGTGCTCGCCGTGGCGCATTCGGTTCGCGATTTCTTCTTGCAATTATCGTCGTTCCGTGAGCCCCCGTTGCATCTCACCAGCGGAGGCAAAGCGAGCAGCATCGAAAGAGGAATATATCTGCACTGCTTTTATACCGGTGCGACCGCATGCTCCTCTCATTCGGTGGCTTGTATATTACAAGAGGTAGCTGAAACTCGGAGGATGCGAGGAGCAAAAGGACAGGGAAGAGATGTCCCCCCCCCCCCTCAGGCTCCTCTCCAGCGGCGGGTCCAGCTCGATTCATTTTTCAATAGGCTCGCCGACGTCGTCACCGTTGTCTTACTTGTTCCACCGACTCTTCATTCTCCACTGGTCCCTGCTCTCCCTCTCTCTCTCTCTCTCTCTCGTGTTTTCTCTTCACTGATCTTTCCCCTTTTATTTATATCCTTCCTTCATTATTTCTTTCCGTCTTTCACCTCGAGGTGATTCTCTCTCCGTGTGTCCATCTTCCTCGTTGGGAGCCCGGGTGGCCTGAAAATCTCATCGGTATGGAGAAACCGACCAACCGAGCAGCGAGCGCCGTCATCTCCGCAGACGACCCCAAAAGTGGGTCCAGCAAACGCATTACGAATGCCCTCTACGCACGCTATCCTCATGTCCGCGATCGGCCAGCAAAAGCAAAGAGCCTTCCATGTGTATTCTCCTTACTCGTGATGTACTACCCGCAGGTGCATCTCGTGCGCAACTACTCCTCGAGACTCTGCTCGTCCTGCCGACACCAGCCTGTGTATCCCGACGAATACACACACTTGTATGTGTGGGTACTTTTTTTTTAACTGTATAAATGGGTCATGTATCTTTCTTTGCATCATATCTCGTAATTCATCCGCCCGATTGCCATCGGAAGAAAAAGGGGAGCCTCTATAACAATCATATGCACCGTCTGGTCCGCCATGCCTGTACCATAATGCCCCGGCTGCGCTCAAAGATGCGAGGATACCCCATGCGAGGTATCCAACCCAAACAAGACCCGTCTCAAAACCTCGCTACGTACGGACGATTTTTTCCTCCCATTTCTTCCCACGATATCGAATGGCGGTGGAAAAATTTGGTGAAAGACGAGAACGTCGAGGTTCGAGGAGGGACCATTTTTCCTCGTGCAAAATGGCGAAATTCCAACGTAATATCGAACGGACACATTGCTGGGGCCTTTGACAAGACAACATTTTTTAGCGTTCAATTCTTTTTTTACCAGGGCGTGTGATCTCTCGTTCATGGTAGGGTAGGAACCGGAAGTCCTACCGATTTTGTTTAGCAGTCGTTGAATATGTACATACGTGTATATATGCGTGTTATAAATATGTGGAACTAGCAACGATGCTCTCGACCGCGAGTTCTACTTGGATGTGCATTTAAGCCGCTGACTCTCGGGCAACTATTAGCCCACATTTTGTGTGTTATCCCGTCGAGAATCTCGGGTAGATGACAATGTATCATTATAAAAAGCTGAGCGTGTGCCATGATGAAAAAAAAAATCAACTACCGCCTTTCACGTTTCACGCATCACTTCCGCTGCTATTACCATACTTATCAGCATTCAAAGATAGATAATTAGTAATTACTGTCACCTGTAATTTTCAACTGCCGTATAATTTTCAACTTTTTTTTCGTCTTTTTTCGATGTAACTTTAACCACGTTCGCTGTTCGCCTTCCCATTGCTGATCATCCAACTTATCCGTGGAATATTTGTTTTATCGAGCACGGCAGGGAGACGATCTTTTTCATCAGCTGATCGATGTATGGACCAGAGCAGACTCCGCTTCCGTTTAAGGGGGTAATATCAGATTTCAATGACTTTTTTTCAAGATTCTTTTTGTCACCTTGAAATTCGTTCGAAAAATCCAAACTATCAACTCTGAATCCAAAATCCATCCAAATCTAGATCCATCAGACGATTATTCTTGCGAGAAAAATAAACGAACTGCGATAAAATTTACGACCTTTTTCAACGTGAATTGTTTCGAAAGTAATGAGCATTCCGTCAAAGAAATATTTTTCATTTTCACGAATATTAATTAATTCTGTTAAGCGTTAATAAAAATAATGATTATAATTTTGCAAGGGGTTTATTCTACAGCGAAAAATTGTATACATTTAATAAAGAAAATTCAATGAAATTTCATGGATATAACGAAAAGAAAAAAAGATTCTACACGTATGTTGTTTTTAATTCAAAGCAATTTATCGAAAAAACATATACTACATGAATTAACACGACGAGATATTCCGGACGATTTTGGTTGATGAAATTAATTATTTTCGCGCAGCTTTCCGCGTTACCCAAGAGGTACTGCGCTCCAACGCGTTCCCATTGTTTTACATGGCGGGAATCCCCAGTAGGCCTACACCATGCCACAAACGAATGAAAAAAAAAAAAGAGACGTGCGCCACAAGCTTACACGTTTCGTCCAATCTCGTGCTCACGTGCTGCAACGCTAGAACCAAGTGAGATTACAAAACCATCAAGTTCGCCGTTAATTCGAAAAAAAAAAAAAAAAAAATCCATGTTTTTGTTCTCCGAAATCGTCGTGTGGCGTAACAGCGCGTTGCACAATTTGGACGTTTCGAGTGTGGAAATACGCGAGATGATTGGAGAAAACAACAAAAAAATCTCAACCATCCCGTTTATTTCGTACACAAAACCTGCAAACGATTTTCTACCTGCAGGACTCAAAGTTTTTATCGTCGTGGAAGCATGACTCGATGTTATGTTTTTTCGTTCGTTTTTCGTGGGCTGATCTACGCTTTCTTTTTTCAAATTTGAGTAATATCGAAGTAACGTGTAAGAAAATATCATTTCTGACAAGTATCCAATGGCTACTGACGTCGAAATACTATCGTTAATTATGAGATTACCACCTTGAATTCAATGATACCACCCGCGTGGACGTCGGAGTCTCGTTTACGAGATGAGGAAGCTTCTTTTGCTTTATTATCGCTTGATCAGAGAGGCGAGCGATGTGGAAGCCTCTTTTGGTTTTTCGCAATCGAAAATAGGCGTTTGTACCGGCATATACCGGCGAGGGCGGTTATTGGGGGTGAGGTGACGGGGTGCACACGGCTCCGCGGTGATATTTTTTGGAGACGCGCACTCGCGCCAGGGTAAAATCAGTAACTGACGATAAACGAAGAGTTAAAATCCGACTTGCCCGTCCGTACACAACTCGAGTACATTTATTGATCAGAGTGCACCGAAGAGCGCACCCACGCTTGCGTATTACAAGCCCCCAAGACCCCCGGATTTTACTTAACGGGTATATCTACGTGCACGTGTGCATGTACGTAACAAAAAATGATGTAAGAGGATATAAACAAGGCCGGATTTTTGAGGATGATGCAAAAATAAGACGACGTACGAAAGGGGTAAACTCGGCAATTTAAAAAAAAGAATGTTCGCGCTACGATTTTTTGTGCAAAGGTGTTATTAAAATATCTATTTCGCGAATTTACGAAATTTTTAGTATCGAAAATGAATTTTCTCAATGTCCTTGATGCGCAATGAAATTTTCATCTCGATGTATACGGGAGTTTTGAAATCAGATTTTTTTTCGTGTACCGCAAACTCGAATATTCACGTTTTTAGGTTTCTTTTTAATCCGATAAAACGTGTATACGTAATTTGAGGAGAAATAATTACGTATTATCGAGATACATCGAGGTCTACTCGTTTGCGATATCAACTGTATGGATTAGGGTGTCCGTTGTTTCCCAAATTGACTTTTTCCACTTCGGAATACGCTAAATCATGAATTTACAGCTTGAAAACGATGTTGGACATTTTTTCAAAATTTTCGATGTCATTAAACCCTGCCTAAATGACGATACTTTTCTCATCTATGTAACATGGGGTTTTCGCACTTTGAAGATTTTAATTTTATTTCTTGTTTATTATATTCACTGATTTTTTGAAAATTGTACATTCTCCTTCAACTATGATGCTTTTAGATGGACACATTGTAATATTGCTGACAAAAATCTTTTCATTGTATTTGATTAATATAATAAGCGTGAAAAAAGTGGTAATTTAAAAAGTGCAGAAATCTCGTGTTATTTGAGTGGGAAAAGTATCGTCATTTAGGCAGGGGTTAATGGCGTTTGAAAATTTTGGTATTATTTTCAACATTGGTTTCAGGCTGTGCACTAATGATTTGGCGCATACCGAAGTGAAAAAAGTCTACTTGAGAAATAACGAACACCCTAATATGGACGTACGCCCATGTTACATTTATTCTACGATCCATGAGCAATTCCGCGATAACATAATATGGGCGTGGAATGGTTCGAGCGTTTCGTATTCAATATAGGAAAATGCCTCGAACCAACGGGAAAGTGATGAAAAATTAATGATGGAGTTGGAAAACAATTTATAGCATCCATTTATTACTCGTAGAAAGAAATAAGAAACGACATAAATAAACTAAATTACATAAATTGCTCGTGAATAAGCCACCGACGAAATAGCACATCGAAAAGAGGAGTGTTGAATTCGAAGATTTGAAGATTTTGTCCAGAGTGCGGAAATGTAATTCACATTCATTCCCAATTGCATCTCCGCTCTCTACTGAGTCTTCAAACCTCGAATGCAACACTCCTTACCTCGCAGCGCCTTCCTGTCGCGGAAAGAAAAAGAGACACATACGGTATCCTTCGATCGGTAAGAATGTATGTATATTACCGACCGAAAATATATAGAAGAGAGGGAGAAAGCGCATTCTCCGCGTGCGCCCCCCGAGCGCTAGCGCTCTCATTCGCGAACGTGGCGTATTTACGAAGCTTCGCGAGTCACGGTCGCGGCGAGCGATCTGGGGGCACCTGATGTCCTGCGCTGTCAGTCCGTGTGTATGCAATCGTTGTTTCGCGAAGGTCGTATATTAAATCCAATGATATTGGAATAAATCAAATCACGATACGTCAAGTGTGCTAGAGAATAAAGAATATTTCGTCGTTTCATGTATGATTTAACGCGACGATAAACCGACCATAACCTATGCTATACGCGAGAGGTTTCTCCGGCAGAGAATATGACGAGTAAAAAGGGCCATACGTTGCGAATCGAGACGGAAATTGATAAAAATCGGAGCGAAGGAAACTGGAAAAAGGTTATAGAATTGGCTGATCATCTCAAGGAAATTTATCCGAGTAACGGTAATTATGAAAAACCACGATTTCCGGTACATCGTCTTTTTTTATTAAAAAAAAAAACAAACAAACAAACCCCTCGTATGTCCATGAAAATACAAAAAAAGATACCGATTCTCTGTTTTTTTCGACGTCAGAATGTCTGGCAAATTTTCTGAGCGGCGAAGGGCGGCTCGAGAGCTTTTTGGAGCAAACGCCGCCCATCGATGCCAACGTCGGCAAAGCCAAGAGCGGCTTGATCGAAACGAAGCAGTTTTTGATGCTGGCAGCTAACGAAAGCGACAAACAGGTAAAAGCTAAAGAGAAACAAATGACGTTACTTTGGTGAAATGTCATTACATTATCGATAGGGCTCCACGCTTCGTCGGTACAACAGGTTCATTCCAAATACGACCAGTAAATTTTACTGTACAGTAAAATTTACTGGTCGTATTCTGGTTGTATATCTCCATTTTACTGTACAGTTATCCAAGGCCCATTCAAAATTCAGACAATGTTCCTCGAACATCAATTTTCTTCTCTTAATAATTGTAAAATTTTATGCTGCGAGTAATGAAAAAAATGGTTTTCCTTATTTTTAGGCAATCGTCGTTTTGGATGCTCATTTACTTTTGGGAAAGCTTCATTATGCAATGGGCATGTATAACGAGGCATTGCAACACTATCAACAGGCAGAGTTGCAATCCCTGACTGAGAAACAACTTCCTAGTCGAAATCTGCGTATAATAGCTGAATCGTTTGCAATAAAAGGTCTGATTATCATTCGCGGTATAATATAATCGTCGATAAATTTGTATCCTTGAGAAAAATGAGTGAAAAACAATTGTAGCCAATTATAGGTTTTTGCCTATCCGAATCAGAGCACGAAATCAGATTTTCAAAATTGACTATGGCGGACGAGGATTTGAAAAATATTTTGATTTCGATGAACATAAGTGTCCCGTAGCTTTTGAGGTCGCTGAATTCAAATGGAAAATGAGGTTTTCAGAATTAAAAACGAGGCTTGTCATTTTGAAAAACATTTGGCAAAAAAAAAAAGCCAAACAATTTTCCGATTAAAAAGAACATTTCTCAACATTTGCCATGTTTTGTCGAACGCAGGTCTATGCATGGAGAAGCAAATACCGAGTTTAAAGTCAAAGTACAAAATAGCCGAATGGCACGAGCAAATTATCAAGTGTTTCGAGGTAGCTGGCGATCTTACGCTCGTTTACCTTCAGGAACAAGATAAATTGGCGATGCAGCCACAGAACGGTACCACTCTCGTCAATAGCAGCAGCATAGGTGGGTGAAATTGAATTAATTATTAACGATACTATACATTTCATCCCTCGAACATGAAAAACCGACACCGATGTGTACGCGGTCGGCGTGCGGCTCGAGCGGTTACACCAGTCAAGCAGTATATTCCACACGGGCAGTACTGGGATGGGTGACCGCTTAGCCATGCGTCGGCTGGTGTGCCGGATCGCTGAGCGAAAGGTCGTTTTTTCGTTTAAATGCGTATTGAAGCGTTTTCTCAAATTTCATTATTCCATAACCATTTTTTGCCATTCTACAAAAATTCTCAAAAAAAACGCTTTTTTTTAAGTAATTTACAAGGATGTTACCCCGTAATAAATGCGAAATCTTCAATATACCTCGAAAGAAGAAAAGAAAACGTGAAATGAAACGAGTTGCGTGAATTATTTGCCTTCTTCATCCTCAGGTTCTTACTCGCCTCAACCGTCGCCGAGTTCGACGAAGCACGTTGGTCCTGTACTAGAAACGGCGTTGCAACGCGCACCGCTGTTGCATATACAGAGCGGAAATATCAAAGCTGCGATAAACCGTTACAGAACCATACTCTCGGCTCTCGAATCGACGGCAACGCAGAGCTTGCGTCTCACGCTCACGCGACAATTGGCCGAGCTTTTATTGCGAAGAGTCAGTGATTCGCTCTACGATACTCCGGAGGCTCCATCTGTTTCATCAGGTAGGAAAAATGGTCAATATTTCAATGAAAATTTTCCGCGTTGCTTTTTTTCCGTAATTTCTCACGATAATCATGAAAATTATGAAAATTCTCAATCGGCCAAATGGAAAAGTTGACAAGATAATTATTTTATTTTGAAAAATACGAACGAGAATTGCGAGGACTTGAAAATACGGTGAAAATACTGAAAAAAATCAATTTTGCGGAAGGTACTATCGATATCAATTTTCAATGACAACTTTGACAAAAAGTTATCGATTAATCGTTGAAAAATAAAAAAATGGCTGAAAGAAAAAAATGGAACAGGTACGACAAACAGGAGGCTGAATCACTATTCCTCGAACGCCGGAGCCGCGGAGTCACCCTGGAAACCCAAGAAATACGCGGGACCAAACTTATTCGTACCGCGAAACGAGAACGAGGAGATGATATTGCTTCTCCTTATAAGCGAAGCCATGGCTGTGAGAGACGCTGTGCTCAGCCAATCGCCGGAATTCAAGGAAGCCAGATTGCACGCTTTCGAGAATGCAACTGCGGTTTACGATCTTCTAACCGTCGTCGTTGTGCGATGGAGTCAGGTCGAACTTTTGTTCGAGGTAAAAATCGAATTAACATCCTTCCGGCCAAATTCTATAGCCGCACGAAGAAAATTGTTCTTATTTGCTATAATTTATGTGAAACCCGAAAGAAAACTGTACATAACAGCCAACTGGTTTCTTCCCGACATTTTTATACAAAAAAAAACGTCTTTTTTTCAGTCTTTCGAGCGAGCGATGAAATTTTCTCATCAGGAGGTTCACGTTTGGACGCAGTATGCTCTGTGCCTGATAAATCTCGCGAGATACACGCAAGCTTACGCCGTCTTGAAAGTCGTCGCGAGATTGTCACCCACCAAAGTCGTACCTTGTTTGTTAGCCGCGAGATTGTGCTACGAGCATCTCAACGTGATCAAGGAAGGTATCGAATGGAGTCAGAAAGCTCTGCAGCGAGAAACATCGAGCCCTCAGGGCTTGCAGTCGCGCTGTCATCTTTACATCGGAATCGGTCATAGTATATTGTCGTCGAGCACGATTCTGAAGCAGGAAAAGACGAATCACACGGCAACGGCGTTGGACTGCTTTCAAAAGTACGTTTCCCCCTCCAACATGCCGCAAAAAGCGAAACTTTCACAAGTTCTTTTTCTTCATAATTCATTTCGAGCGTTGCACTTTTTCGATGAATCGTCGTTCGAAATTGTTCGGTAAAACCGCGTTTTACTACTTTTTCAGTCGTTTTAAATAAACATCACGTAATTTGGAGATTAAAAAACAAAAGAACGGGAGCGAGAAAAAAAGTAAAATTTCGTCATAAAGCGCGTTTTGAGTTAAAAAAGAGAATCGGAAGATCGAACGGAAGTTAACAATCGACCATCATAACTTCCGCCGTCATAATATCAGTATGAATTTCAGCTCGCTCCCTTCATCGATTTCTGAAAACAAAAAAAGTGATCAAAAAGTGATTCAACGATTCCATTTTGTCCTCTCATTGTCAGAAACGCGAGAAGCGTTTGAAAATAATGGAAAGATATAGTCGATAGCGTCGAAAAAATCGAAACGTGCGCTCTTTATTACCGCGTAGATGCCCCCCTCCTCCTCCAACCCGACCACTTATCGAATTATCGTTCGTAAACCGTCTCGAAGGCCTCCTCGGGCATGTCGTATGCGACCCGTTAGCGACGCAATGCGGCTGCAAACGAAATACCGCAACGATAGACACTGTCGCATTTTCATGCTTCTTTATATATATATATATATATATATATATATATATATATAAAATCAGTTCAAAACGATGAGTTTGCACATATCGGCTGAACGAATCATGCTTTAACTATGCTCAATGGAAAATAGAAGATCATATTGAATTGGCAAAATATCATTAGATTTTCGATGAGAGCAACGGTTTCGGAAATATACGTGATTTAAATTCTTGTTTGACAGCCCATTTTCCCGTACGGTATCCGTGGCGGGTTTCAGACGTCAGGTCGTAAAATTTTGTTGTTTTAATTCCTTGGCGTCGAGACCCTACCGCCTCTCTAGATAAATGTATATTTCATTTTAATTTTTTGTTTACTCTTTTTTCATAGAGCACAACAATGCGATCCAAACGATCATCTGGCCGAATATTATCTCGCGCACGAGTACGCCGTAAACAGGCAGATTAACGACGCGATGGTGCACGTTAAGGTTGCCCTGAATTTGCGAGCAGAGCACATACCGTCCCTGCATCTATTGGCACTTTTGTTATCGGCCCACAAGCAATACGCCGACGCTCTCCATCTTATAAACAGCGTGCTCGAGGAGTATCCTGGCAATCTTAATTTTCTCTACGTCAAGGCCAATCTCGAGTTGCACAGCTTGGGCGGTGATCAGGCGCTGCTCACGATAAAACGTATGTTGCATCTCTGGCGAAGCTTGTACGAGGACCAGACGAACGTCGATTGTAACGACCAGCAGAGCGAAAAACGCAGCGAGACCAGAAGCGTCTTTCAGCTCTACACGTCGGAGATGTCCGATAAAGATTCCAGTGAGCGATTTCCTTTTTTCCTTTCAATTATTCATTCGTACATGACGTTCTCTTTTTTTTTATCTCAATGCACCAGCATCATTGAATAAGACGGAAAGGAATGTTTTCAAAAAAAGAACGTGAAAATTCCACTCATCTATCCGAGTACCATGTTTCGTATTTATTATTATTATTTTATAGATTGTATATTTTATTATAGCATTCGAATGTTTGAATTTAAATGCGCGAAGATTGCAAATTTCTACGCTGAATTTTTAGTGAATCGAAATCGGACAGTTTGTCAATAAAGAAATTCCAGTTTCTAGTGATACTTTTATTTAAAAGTGGCAATTTTTTTTGTTGCCGCTTGTATCGACGTTGGATGATTATTTTTTTGCATTGTAATTAACGAAATGAGTCAAGTTGCGTAATTCGATGATAGGCTCTCTGCACGCGCAATCATTGGCCGCTTCGAGAGTCGAGCAAGCTCTGTCGGAGGTTGCTTCGTCTCTCAGCTCGTTCACGCCCAAACCCGGACCTCAGAGAGCCTGGCAATTGCAGTTGCAAATATGGCTCTTGCTCGCGGAAGTATTTTTGGCTCTCGATCGTCCCGAAGGTGCTACATTGTCGTTGCAGGAAGCGACTAACATATTTCCCATGAGTCATCACATTATGTACACCGTGAGTATACGAACGATGAGAATTTCGAGAAGAAAAAAACGAAAGAAACAGACGATCGTCAAAATTCAACAAATAATCGTACGATTTTTCACAGCGAGGTTTGCTGCACGAGTACAAACTCGAATACGCCGAGGCGAAGCAGTGTTATCAAAATGCAGTTTCCATAAATCCATCGCACATAAAAAGCCTTCAACATCTGGTAAATAAATGCTTTCTTGTATTCTTTTTTCGGCTTTTTTTTTGCCGACCGAAGAAATTATTCACGCAACAAAGGTGTAATATTGAAAAATGATTTTCGGGCAAAAGAAAAAAGTAACGAAAATTGACCGTCGAAATTTCAACTTGCTACTTTTGCGAAAAATTTCATTAATTTTTCAATTATTCAAGAAAAACAGTGTCTCTTAACCCTTAACGGCCACACCTCACCCAGGCCACATAACGGCCACATGGGGTAACTCATTACCCCACGCTGAAAAACCCAGTCGGACAGGATGTGCAAATGTTTTGAGACTTTTAACTAATTGTCTCATGTTCGTTGACGAGTTCTTCAATATTTCTAATGGTAACTTGGTTAATTTACAGATGGCGTTCTAAAAACTGGTCGTATAAGTCAAAATTCCGGAAAAATGCCTTTTTTTGCGAAAAAATTCACTGCTCCGCCATTTTGCAATATTACCGACTAAAACTTCAGGGTGGTCCGCACAATATATACCACTACCACAAAAAGAATAACAGTATCCACCAATTATTCAAAAAGTATATTTATTTTGCAAAATTACCGGAAGGAAAAATGATCACATCTCACACATGTCTGTCACCGGCAGATGCCGTTTGTTGTATTTATTTGAAAGGTTTCAGACCTCTAATTCCACTTTTTTTAAGCCTGGGGTAGTCACCCCGTGTGGCTGTTAAGGGTTAAAATTCCAATGAGACTACAGCTCGATAATAACGTGAGAAATAATCGTGTGATTAAAGTGCGTAGAACAGTTTTCGAGAGTGACGGTAGTTTAAAGTTATTTCGGCCAATAGACTTTAGACCGTGTCTCACAAGAGTCGTTCTCGTTGCTAAACGCGTTTTTCGCGAAAAACGCGAAAAGTCGTCGTTTTTGTTTACTAATTTCATTGATCGATGTTTTGTGGAACATGCCTCGCAGGGCCTTATCTATCATTATCTGGGCAGTCAGAGATTGGCCGAGAAGACTCTTCGCGATGCGGCAAAAATCGACCCGAATTCGCATCAGACCTGGTACAACCTCGGCAAGGTTCTCGAGTCGCTGGGTGAAATGGAAACTGCGAACGATTGCATGGCAACGGCGCTCGAGGTCGAAACTACGAATCCTATTCTGCCCATAATGTCCATTCCGATAACATTCGAGTGAATTAACGAATGAAAATGGCTGTTGAGACTAACGCAACCCAATGACGAACCCCGTTAAGGCCATGGGGGATACCTCTCCCCCATCGAAATTTAGAAAAATTCTCAGGCAAAATCTATAAATCGGATCGATTTGAAATTTTGTGTGAGTACTTGGCGACGCAGCACGGAGGGACTGACAATTCCGCAATTTCGAAATTTTGCAAACAAATTTTTTTGCAGAGTGAAAGAATTTTCAAAATTTCGAAATTCTAAAATCGTCAGTCCCTCCGGGCTATATCACTAAATACTCGCAACGAATTTTAAACCGATCCGATTTATAGATTTTGCCGGGGAATTTTTCTAAACTTTGATTTACGGATGTAACCCATCGCCTTAACGTCGTTCGATCGCGATAAAATTTCGCAAAGAGATTCGCCATGAACGTGAAATCCGCTGAGAAAACGCCTAACGTCTGTCTTTCTTTTGTCGATGTTAATTTCGTTAAAAAAAAAACTCTTCACTTCCATGCCGGTCGTGGAAGCTGGTTTCTTCGTACGCGGATAAAATTAATCGATGTGTCGCATATATACGTTGGCATTTTTTCCGAATAAATCAAACCGTGAATATCATTGTTACTGGCGATATTCGAAACCCGCGAGTTTCCTCGACAATAACGCGTCCGAATGACACGATTATTTACAATGGTGCGGGAAAACGAACGAAAGTACCAAAAAAAAAAACGTAATACGATGAAAAGCAAAAATATCACTTTACGATCGCACGATGGTTTGGGAATATCGCGAGGGATAATAAGGACGATGATCAATTTCCGAAGGAGCAGACGTGCGGAAAATGTGCACGGTCACGAATTGCATATTTCGTTGTTTTTTTTTGGTGAAAGTATCGTCATTATTGTGTGACGTGGCCATTTTCGATGTGGCCCATTTGTATTTGCGTCATTTCGTTCCTGTTAATCGATTAACGCCCAAGCGACTATGTTTAAGAACTCGAATCCATGGAGGAGGAAATAAATTATATAAAAAATCGCGATTTTGTCATACAGTCAAAAATAGCGATAAGTTTCAGATTCAAAATTTTTTTTTTCTTCTTTCGATGGAATCTTTATCGGTGAAGTTTGAAACCCCTGAATTCCATTCAAGGTGAATTTATACGATCGGAATCATAGTTTTTCGGCAGCTCGCTATATGGCGGGAATACCAGTGAAAGGGTCAACTATTTCGAAAAAACATGAAATGTTTACTGATTTTGGTGTAACCTTTACAAATTTAGCTCATACAGCAAAATGGCGGAAAATTCAACTACTTTCAAGGGGCCAAAACAACGTTTTTCAGTCTTTCCGGAAGTTCACCCCTGTTTCGCTCCTGAGAAGGGGTTGCATTTTCTGCCGTTTTACTGTATGAAGAAAATTTGTGACATTTGTATCAAAATACGTGAGAACAAAAGGTTTTTTTGCGATACGAAATGTTTTTTCATACGTTTGTCGAAACTTCTTTTGATTTTACCCCCAATTTCGAGTTTTACTCCCTCAGCAAGCGTTTTTACTCAAAGATTATGCCATAAATCGAAATAACAAGCAATTTTGTTTAGAAAGTGACATTACTTCCGCTGTAGCGAGTAAAAGATAGCCTTTTTCTCTCAAGTGTCCAATCAAAGTCGCTTGGGCGTTAACCTTTTGCGGCATAGTGACATTTCACAATGCCACCTTTTTTTAAAACACTCTTTTACGATGGTAAAGTAGTTTTTATTCGATCTTAATATTTCACGGTATCAAAGTTTATGTTGAAATTGTTTTTGTTTTTTTAATTTGTTTATAGCAATGATAAATGTCTGAAAAACAGTACGTTTTTAGAAAAAAATAATTTTTCAAGAACTCCTTATGATTTTCGGCTGTCAAAAGATCTCGGGATCACTGATCCCGAAGCTATCATCAGATTTTCAAAATTTCAAAATGATGGATCCAATATGTCGTACGAAAATTCGAAAAATTGTTGAATTTCTCTGAATAACGAGCGAGAATATAAAAAGACGAAACTAGCGGACAAAATTGGAACTGAATGAAAATGATAATACGAAAATGACGAGACTATCGTTCAGAATTGGAACTAACGAAACATCGAGCGGTGCATATATATATTTTCATAATGGCCGCGATGGTACACTCGCTTTTGATCGCTTGTAAACCGAAATTCGCGATCAATGGACACGAAAATTTGCTCCCACAAACCTACATTTTGGTAAAAAAGTAGCTGATGATGTGTTTTTTTCTTCCGCTATATTAACTCTATCGAATGAGTGCAAGCCGCGTGGGGTTTGCGGCCGTCCCTCTCTCGGACACGTGCTGAACTAAAGCCCGTAGTAAAACTGTGCATCAACAGCTCCACGGTTATACGTTCTCTTTATTATGATCGTTGCGTTATATGAACTGCCGAGTGATTTTCGTGTCATAACCTTTATCAGTGTATAACTTCGGATGCACGTTACACAGGGTGTTCCCAAAGGCAACGTTGATAGTTTAAAGTGAGATTTCGGATTACATTTCAAGTCGAAACGATTGATGCGACTCAGCGTATTACAGTCGAATCAAAAGGTGCTTAAGGACTTTTCGACTTGAAATTTTATCACCAATCTAACATTAAATGATCAAAATCCAGTTTTAGGACACCCTGCATACAGGAAACTGACTAACGACGTTGATCAGGGACCCGCGGTTTTCGAAGGCGAGTGTGCTCTCTTTGTGCTCTCACGCTGAAACACGCAGCAAAAAAAAAGCAAAAAAAAGCCTCGTTTTACATTACTATCGTGCCAGTAGTACCTGCTTACGTTCAATGCAGTATTCCCAGTGTATAAATAAGAAGGAAGAATCCGACACGTTGATAATGTTTTGAATTGTACAAAATCGTTTAATGCATAATACATTGATATATATATATATATTATATATGGTGTAAAAGAGTTTAATAAAGAGTTACGAACTTTGCTGGTTCAAAAAAAAAAAAAGTGAAACAGCCAGGATTATTTTACAAACTGTGAGAAAAAAAGACATTTCATTTATTCCCACGTATGTATATTTTTATTCACGAATTTTAATCTCCGAAAAACGGTCAAGGTCACACCCACACAAGCACACAATCAGTTATTAACAAATGCAAGAACCCAGCTGTGCTCCCGCCGTAGCGTGTATAGCGTTTGAATGATATCCAGCGATAAACCGAACGAACGTTGTTTCAAAAAATGATTTAAAAAAAACCGTTGTGTACAAAGAGTGAATGAAAATCAAGAAAGAAGAAAAAAAGACAATTTGCGATATAAATCGGCGCGTTGCGGAGCTTCATTCTCGGGTTCAGGCGTGGATTTTTCGTCATTTTCAGCCTCGCCATTACGGCCTTGTCGCGCGAGAGACTCCCCCCCCCCCCCCCCCCCTCCTCCTTTTCGACAATCCAACCCCTGCGCGCAAGAACGCCGTTGCGAAGAACCCACATTTCCCGGGCATTAAGAAGTATCAGAAAGTTACTCGCCCCGTTTCCGCGACTCAACACCGGGTGTGCGATGATCGATATGAAATTACAGGAAAGTATAATGAAAACAAAAACACAACGCGAAAATGTAAAACCATTGTATTTTTTAATACGATAGTATGAGAAGCACGTAACGGCAGGAATATGTAGGGCAGATCGACGATGAATAACACTTATGCATGGGTGTGATATATGTCCCATGCGAATAAATAATCTCGCAAAACGAGATATTTATCCATAGGTGAATCGGGTATGACGTCAGAATTCGGCGCATAAAGCGGAATAGAACATGTTTGATCGTTACCGGCGCGAAACTAGACCGGCGAATACGCTACGAGCGTATATATACATTACAGCTACGTTTATTTGTGCATGTAAACGCGATTATGGCGTGTCAAACATTCATCGTTAAAACTTGAAAGGTCTTGAAATTTTCATGGCTAGGCTTAAACTTGATCATGAGGACGGGGGTGGGAGCGAAGCGACGTACACTTTTTTTATTGCATCAGCCCACCGCTCACATAACCTCGCTTTTAGACTTGTTATTATTGTCCCGGATAATTGCGATATAATATAGAAGCGTGACTTGGAAGAAAAAATAAAAGATTTCCACGATAGTGGCGACCCCGTCGCGGCGGGCGTCGTAACTATAGATTATAGTGATATCCCGGCTCATTCCCATCATGGAATTTTCATGAACTCTCAGCTCGAGAGGCACATTTTACACTGCGAGAAGCGCGGAAACTGCGTCGATAAAATAAGTTCCCGAACGTGCGAGGAAAACACTTATGCACGAAATAGGGTAAGTGCTCTCCGGAGCTTGGTCCGTTTATACAGCTGGCCAACTTTTAAGCGCCATTGTGTAGCTGACTTTCGGTTCATCGTATTGAACGTATAATGAATAAATAATGACGCACGTTTCGTCAATGATTCCGTTACATCGTTACTTTTAATTGGAAATTCCATCATTCGCAAACAATCTCGTCTTCCAATTATTCTATTATTACTTCGAGAATTACCCGCTAGATGCGCGCAGGTGTTTTAATCTCGCGCGTACACGCGCTTTTTGCGATCGCTTGGAAAACCTGGCGACGACGACGTGGCGTCTAATTACTCCGTCAAAGAGCTCGATCGATCCGACCGAAATCTCGTCCGCCGTTGACACATCCTTGCGTAAAGTCATCAGTTTCTTTCGCAAAATAACGTACGGACACTGTTTTGTAGCGGCAATATGATAGCCCTTCGTGTTTCGAAACTATCTCGCAGCGAGACATTTTTTTTTGTTTCAAGTACGTAGCAGGGTACTCGGATCCTCTCGGGGGAGAAAAGTAGGCTTTTCATACGCTTGTCGCGGCACTTTGGCACGAGGGTCTCAATACGTACTCGAAAAAGCAATTATGCGCGATACAACGGAAAAGTTTCAAGGTTAATCACTTCATTATTCCTGTAGCTCGACCTCCGAATGGATTTTCCGAGTGTCGCTATTATCCTTGTCTGACCCTTGGGATACTTTTGGCAAATAACCTCAACTCATCCAGCCCCGAATACCGTAATTTGCATTAAGCTCCGTATCACGTGACAACGCGAGCAGTAAACTCGTCATTTCCGCTTTCTCAGCGACGTGCGACGTAAAAGAAAACATCGCGAAATGAAAGAAACACAAACCTTAATTTCAGTGTTTCGAGTACTGTCGAAAATAAGTCGAGCTTATCATCATTCCTGATCGTCAAGCGGTTAAAAATGCTAACGATTCAACGTACTTTTCAGACTCATTCGGAGTATCATAACCTCAAAAAAAAAGTCTTATTCGTCATGTACGACGCATATACAATCTTTCTCTTCTCGAAAACTTTATCGATCCTCTTACAGACTCCTCGCTGCCCTCTTTCCTGCGCGGGATGTTTATAAATAATAATAAAAAACTATATTCCAATAGAACTGAAATACAGACGAGCACTAAAGCCATGCCAGACGTTGTCGAAGAACAATTGCAGAGTTCACGGTTGTTGGCGAGTCCAGCTATTGTTGCGAAATTTTGCATGTTGAAACATTAAGGAGATTCGCGCGAATCGAATGGTAACCGAAAAAGTGGCTTGAAATTGCACGCTGTTGTGGAACGATGTATCGTACAACTGTCCTCTGAATGATTTATGAATTCACCGTGTAGTCATTGGGAAAAAATTCATAAAACTTTCATTTCCGAGACTCTTGTACACACGACCATATGGCTGAACCACTCTCGCAGCGACAATTCCTATTTTCTAACGTAGATTTTTCCAACTTTTATGAGTGCAACGATGTTTTCGTAAAGCCTTGTTACCGTTAAAAATAACTCGAAAAATGAAATGAATTTTTTTTGAGGTTACCGAGTAACGTTGACGTATGCAATGAAAGATTCGGCTCAAAGTTAAACAATTCCAAGAAATATGATAAAGATAGTTTTAAATAATAAAAATAATAAACGCTCAATTACTTTTTGACGATTAAAAAAGCTGAAAATTCACTTGTTTTATCCAGTCATCAATCACGCGTGAACCCCCTCGGGCATGTGTAAGCCTGCGTTACTGTTAGAAAAAAGCATTTACCGCGAGATGTCGCTATCGTCGCAGGAAAATTCCTGACCGTCGGGAGAGCGAGTAGCGTTGCATAAAAAGAGCACTTTGGTGTAAAGCGATCCATCTCCCGCGCGAACATATATTCGTCATTCCGCAAAATTGGTTTGGCTCGTTACGAGACGAAGGTGATTCGACCCATCAGCCGGAAGCTCGATAGTAAATAAACAGAAACCATCGATATGCAAAGTTGCGGGATATACTCAATCGCAGGTGCTTTACAGCGCTGCACCCACCTAGCGTATGAAACAAGAACGCAATCCTTGCGATACTCTCTAATGCGCGCCATTTATAAACACACATAGGCGCGTAGAGTAAATAAAAGTCTGCTAGGGTGGCTGTAGAGGGAAAAGTACGACAAAAAAAATGGAATCAGGCTGCAATATAGGTGCTTCCTCCGAGCATAACAGTCATAGGCCTAACTCTTAACTCAATTCTATCTAACGAGATTAAGTTTTCTCGCAAGCCTCCCCGCCCCTTCTCCTCCTCCTGCGCTGTCCGTCCTTCCATGCATATACATTAACGCGAAGCACAAAACCATCGTCAACGTCGTTTTCGTACAGCGTCGCGGCTCGTCGGTGGCTCCCTCACCCTTCGGAATTATTCACATATATGTATTATCTTCTTCAATGTGCCACCCCGTCGTCCCACATTGCCAGGGGAATACCGCGCACTATGAACCTTCGGCACGGAGGAAATCCTTCGGCCTCGCCCGTTATGCTACCCCTCTCGCTCGCTCCCTGCTGAACTCGCCCGCTCGTTCGTCCATTCGTATGTATATACATATATTAGGGTGTTTCATTTTCAGACAACATTCTTTCCTCTTTTGTCCAAATTGATAAAATGATGGCATATTTCATGAGAAACATTTTCACGCGAGTCGGGCAATTTCGGCTCAATCGCGAACTTTTCCACCCCATCTGTCGTAATTTCCCCCGTTTAGGGGGTTTTTTTTTTCACGAAAAACGCACTTGACCGACTTGCAGGGCGTGAAATTCTCCGTGAAACGTTCCTCGGAGTCAAACATGCGGCATTAACATTTCGATTCGATGCAATAATCGTTTTTGAAAAGCGCGCGTAAAATTGAATTTATTTGAGAACAAATAAAGCAGCACCTATGATTTCTGTCTAGTCAAGAATTTTGTATGTCCAAGTTCTGAAAAACTCATGATATATGGCACAAGAAACATTTTCACGTGCGTTAGAAAATTCCAGTTCAATTTCAAACTTTTCAATTCCATTCGATTCATTATTGTTTTTCTCTGTCCATGACACTATTTCGTAAAAAAGAAATTCCACGGTTTTCTGAGGCACGAAATTCCCTATGAAAGGTCAGAGATAGTTATTTTTACAAAAAGCGGGAAAAACGTACTGAATTTCAGACACGAATTTACGAAAACGATGTTGAACGCGACGAAACGTTTTCCCACGTTATCCGACTGCGAAATTGAATGCGATGAGCAAAGTCTATAATCGAGCTAGGATTCAACATCATTTTTTCGTCAACAAATTTTTTTTTGCAAAAAATGAATTTTACGACATTACACGGCATGAAACTCTCTAGAAAAAATCCCTCGGAATCAAACATGCACCATCGATATTTCGACTTACAGAGTTACATAATTTCCACCCCGTCATTAACGATACAAAACTATCAACGATAATTTACCGATTGGAAAAATCAAAATTGTCGATTATAATCAACGTAATTAAATTCGTTATACCGTACTGACAGTAATTTTTCAAATAAATGTTTCTCCAAACGTGAAACTGTATTTTAATAAAGAATTTGACCAAACGATGAACACGAAATATTATAATTATTTATAAATATCAAAAAAGTATTACAATGTAACTATTAAAATATTACAAACTCGAGTACTTCCGGGACCGCTGTAACCCTCGGAATATTGATGCTGCATGTTGGGCTCTCGGGGGACTTTTTGTGGAGATTTTCGAGACTCGCAAGGCCACGAAGTTTATTTTTCATAAAAAGAACATTTGCGAACGGATAATAGTGATGTAGAATGGAAAAATAAAATTACTCGAATGGAAAATTGAATTTTCCAACGAACCAATTTCGTAATTGAGCTAGAATTTTTGGACTTGGATGAACGTTTTTTTAAATCACGCGTCCCGTCAGTTTTTCGACGCGAGTGAAACGAAAGAGGAGTTGCCGAAAAACGGAACACCCTAACATATCTACATGTCTGCAAACTCCCCGCGCTTCTTCTAACGAGATTACAACTCTATCTCCGTTGATCGCGTGTCGCATTGCGCGTACATTCGCGCGCACGCCCAATGGATTTTAGGCATTCGCTATACACGGAGAGATGCTATAACACACGCTCATCTATTTCCTTCTATCATTTCAAACGCATTACTTGAAAATACCGTTTTACTTTTAGCCCGACAATCCCAACGTTTTATAGGTTATGTTATCGCGAACTAATATTACGGTTTAAACGTACATTGTAATCATTTATTTTTCCACGTCATCCATCACGGGGTGGATATATTCCGATATACATTGTACAAAAATGTATAAATGTGTATATAAAAATGTAAAATGTATAAAAGTATATACATATAGTCGCGGCATTCGCAACCTCTCCGGCCGATGAGAAATTCGTTGGCTCTTACGCAGCCTCGGCGTCGCAGAGCGCGAGCATAGCGTCGTCGCCGCACGCCGACGTTACCGCCTAGCCGCGTCACTTTTAGCGCATAAAATGCTGCATCGGAGGTAGGCAGGAGGAGGTGTAACTCTCTCTCTCTCTTTCTCGTTTATAGACGATGGTGCTCTATGCGTAATATAATCGACCAGTAATAATGCTTTCTTTTCTTTGCGTATATGACCAGACTTCCGCAGCGTACGTAGGTATACAGGAGAAGGAGAAACAGGGCAGACGAAAACGTCGGGAGAGATTCGCACTATACGTAGAGCGCTCAAGGGAGGACGCTGAGAGGATTCGATCGCGATCTCACGGTTATATCATCCATACGCGAGCTGGCCGACGAGGGCACACAATGATTATACACGTAGCGAGATTACACGGTCGAAATATCTGCATAATGCTCGTCTCTATCGACGTTCGTACGTATTTGGTAACTGGTACACTCCGGCATAGACTGGGGCATGTAAGAAAAGTACGATATTCATCATGTAGGTGGCGCCTCCTTACTCCGATGCACGAAAATGTGTGTGTCCCTCTGCGTCGCGAATGCAAAGCTCCCGACAGAGCGAAAAGCAGCCTGTAAAACGTACATCCACCCACACACCGGGAGCAGCGAGAGGAAATGGACAAAGCAAAAAAAAAAACGAGCACCTAGAGGACATACTACGTGTATGAGAAATAACGATGATAGAAAAGAAGGGTGTTTTAGGACAGGGCATAGA
Source organism: Heteropelma amictum (assembly GCA_959613375.1). Classification (NCBI taxonomy): domain Eukaryota; kingdom Metazoa; phylum Arthropoda; class Insecta; order Hymenoptera; family Ichneumonidae; genus Heteropelma; species Heteropelma amictum. The sequence goes on along the minus strand of OY390726.1, from coordinate 3,133,576 downwards.
GGGAAAATTGTGTCATCCGAGGCAACACACGCGTACCAGCGGACTGCAATGTGTATACAGGGAGTCACGGTCGGCCTTTGACTTTCCGGGGCTTTCTCTCCTTTTTCTCCCTCTCTCTCGCCTTTTTCTTCCAACCCTCTCGTGTCGCCGGGTTCGAGATGGATTTTTGTATACATGCACATGTGGCATGTGTGTATTTTTCATACACATGGAGACGGAAAAGGGTTTGCAAGAGAGAATAAACGCAATATAAAAACGACTATAGAGAGAGGGTTATGCTCATACGTTTATATATGGAGGAAAAAGTATGGATGTAGGTTAGATATATAAGCTTTTTCTTCCTGAATTAACCTCTCTATTTCTCTTGGTATACGAAGCATTATAACGCACTTGGCTGGCAGAGACTGGCACAGATCAAAGGAGGAAATCGTTCATCGAACACATACCCCGGTGAAAGACACAGAGGGCGCCGAGACAGGGAGAGAGAACGAGGAAAGAAGAGGAAAGGGGACTGGCGCTATACCCCATTGAACGTCAACCACGTTGTTGTGGTGGTAGTTGTTGCCGCCATGTTCGATCGAATCTAAGTATGCGGGGCGGGGGGGGGGGGGGCGAACGGGGCAGGAGGGTCAAGAGAAGCCTCTGGGATAGCGCAGGGGCATAAAGGACCAGCATACACCGTAACGAGGTTACATATCCGTACGTTTGTGTGTTTGTGCGTCTGTGTATTCGATATATTAGCCAAAAATCGAGCGACTTGACATACGAAGATCGTCGAGCGATGCGGTGTTTTTTCAGTCTAGAAGAAAGACATAATCAAATTGATACGAAGGAAAAGGGCTCTCGTCATAAATTCATGCTTGCTGCATTTGTTTTTTTTTTTTTGCGAAAAATACGCATGCGCGTTATGATTTTCCATGGAGATTTCTGCAAAAGCCTGTTGAGAGTTGTGACTTCACGTTGGAAAGTCTCGGAAAATGTCAAGAGAGTCATTTTTATCTTCAAGTGCAAATAGGTTAGAAATATTATTGTTGATTTTGCCGAAAAACGACAATGGTGAGTATAGCCTTCGCCTCTCATCGTCGGTCGAGGAAAGAAAAGCAGGAAGAAAAAGAAAGAAAGAAAAAAAGGCAAGTTTCCCAGGCATCCTCGATGAAGCCTGCGCGACGTCAACGAGGGCCAAATTACGGCGATTTCGTGAGAAGAAGAACGATGCACGTACGAGAGACCAACTTCACGGCCGTGCGCGGGCGGCGCTAGTTGCGCGCGGCATCTATACCGTAAACGAAAAAGCGCTAGATTCTCGCGCTCACCGAGCAAGAGAGCGCGCGCGTGCTGCGCGCTGCTTCACTGATAATGTGCAAAACGACGAAGACGGGTTGCTGGCTTTGACCCGGTAGCCGGCGGCAGCAGCAGCAGCAGCAGCAGCAGCAGCAGCAGCAGCAGCAGCAGCAGCAGCAGCAGCAGCAGCAGCCGCCGCCGCAGCAGCAGCAGCAGCAGCAGCAGCAACAGCAGCAGCAGCAGCAGCGAGCATCAAGCGGTCCGCGCGGCCAGCCTGACGCATTGCAGGTGCGCGCCGGCCAATCACGAGAGTCCGCTTAGTCCGCCCGGACCCGTCCTGTAAACAAGACCGCACCCACGGCTTATAAAGCTACCCTACACGCGGGCGCACATCGAAACCCAACTCCACATCCCCCTGCGTGTGGCGTTCGACTCGCGCGCAACATTTCACACGACGACGCCGACGGCCACGACGACGACGACCGGGGTACGCTCCGATTTTCCTCGAACGAGGGGAGACCCGGCGAGAGGAGAAATATATAGCAGTAAAAAAAAGTAACCAGGGAAAATGGCAAAAAACGCATACCCATTGGCCCTTACTACCCTCGGCGGACGCTTTTGCCGTTTTTAACGGCGAGGCATCGGCGCGCTACCTTCGCGTCGCGTAGTAAGTGCGCGCAGCGTCGTCTTGCCGTTTTCCCTGGTATATCGCGATTTCTCTCTCTCTCTTTCTCGTTCCCGTACACATACACACGTCCGTTGAAAGCGTTGCCCCTCTGCGCTTCCCCTTCTCCGTGGCACGCCGCATGAGACGCGCGCAGCCGCGACGTTTTTTTCTACACCTCGGAACGCGTGTGTACGTACGAACGCACACACGCCCGCGGAGCCTTTTAGATTCAATATAGCCCGCGCGCGCGATACTGCCGCGTTCGTTATCCCCACCACCGTCGATCGCGCCCTACCTTCCTCGCTGTTTTATCTGCGCCTCTACGGGTTGATAGTGCTCTACCGTGCGAACCCCAACACAGTGCACAACCCGTCGCGTGGCGTAGTGATACCAGTGAGCTCGGACGGTTAACAAGGCGAATCTCCATTGCTGTCTTTCCTTATAGTGCGTTTAAACACAACCGTTCGGCCGTGTTCGCCAATTCATTCGTAACACGATATTTTATCACCGTGAGATCGCCGCTGCGTCTCCGGTCAATCGGCACGTTTTGTTTTTCAAAAGACGAACAATTTTCTCGTTCGGTAATTCATTTCTTTTCATCTTGTCCCCAATCTCCTCCCCCCTCCACCTATAAGGGCTGTGGGGAACGAGAAAGCCAAATAACGAGGGAAAACAAAAAAAAAAGCAGAAAGCAAAATCGCCTCGTTGCCGGAAGCACCAAATCGTGAAAGACGCTCGAGTAAAAAAACAAAAAGACAAAACCCTTTCGTGATTTTCACGAGAGCAGACACGCCGGAGACACTTCGTTTCGGTCGTATAGCGAAATAAATAAATAAATTTATCGAGAGAACGATTGAGGATTGTGATTAGAAACAGCCAATAGCATCAGCGCGCTGGCAGGTTAGAACACAAACGCAGAGGTGTGCTTCCGTTTTTAAATATACACACATATATATGAATATATTTATCGAAACTCATTTCTCTTGCAATTATCCGATTTTACATACCGTCAATATCGCTCACTCGTACCAACTTTTATGATGAAAGCCCTATGACTCGAGACACCGGGAGTATTATCGGCAAAACAGCGAAGGAAATATCGCTGCTATATCGATCTCGCTCACGGTGCCCGAATACATATATATATATATATATATATATATATATATACTATAAATACATCTATATGTATAAATAATCGTACTTTACATATATTTCTATGTTTGTATGAATCACATTTCATTATGACTCTGTGAGCTGCTTGTATACGTGAAAAAAGAAAAAAAAAACAAAAATAATAATTGTTATAGTGTGCGACGAAGCGAGCTATCGAGCTATCTCGGCTCTCACGTCTCCGTAGAGTACCGCAACAGCACAGCGCACACACACATACACACGCATATATACACATACACGCGACGGCTGAAACAGCAGTCTCTCCGACGAGACTCTCATTTAGTTAGACGAGAGCACCGAGCCCCGACGGATCGGCAAACGCGGCAGCGGCGCAGCTGAAGCTCTTAAAAACTCGAGGAGAGTGATAAAGGAGTGCGAGAGAGAGAGAGGGAGGGGCTTGTAAAGCACCAGAGAGAGAGAGAGAGCGCAGAAACCACAGTTCGGCAATGGTGAGTCTATAACCTCATTCTTTTTCGGTGATTATTATTTTTTTTATCATTACGTATGTGTTATGTACATCGGTGTGTGTAAATATATACGTATGTGTATGTATAGTTGTATGTGTATATATATTTGATGGTATTCCGACGATGGCTGCCATTATATGCGGCAATTCCTCGGGCGACTGACGCACGGAAGAATACGCGCGTGCACACATGTTTCTCTGTCCTCGAAATCGATGTGTTTTCGTTTTTTGCTCATTTTTCTTCCTCGTTTCGGCATTGTGCGGGAGAAAGCGAAAACCTCGTGATTCTCCGTTGTAAAATGTGCTTTTCCGGTTTCCGGCGCGTGTTATTTCTCGTTTTATCCGTTCTTCTCTCGCTCTCTGCCTTATCGACGAATTACAGCGGCGGTGTGTGTGTGTGTGTGCGTGCGCGCGTGCGAGCGAGAGAAGGATCACGGAGTGTTAAAAAGACCGACTCTAACGAGTTTTCGCGTTCCGCGGAGAAAGTCCGCCATGGATTTTGCACGAGATGAAGCGATATTGATAAAAATTGAGGAAAGAAAGAGTGGCGTTCGCACTTTTGCATTTACATCGAAGAGGTTTGAGAATGAAGGGTAACCGGCCTTTTCTCGCGCGATGTTTTCCTACAATCTGCTTAGCGCCCAACGGTCAACTTCCACGTTTATCCTCGTTCTCTCTCTCGCATTTATTCGCTCCGAGATCCGTGCTGCTCTCTCGTGTGTTTTTCGTGAATACACCGATGTAACTCAAACGCCTTGTAATTCGCGCGTCCCGGGCTTCTTTTCGTTCAACGCACGTTCCTTTTTTTTCTCTCCATTCGATATGCCGCAAGAAACATTCATCCACACGTCGATGACATCCGAACGGCCATACTAGTTGCATGCTCTAGCGGATAGTCGAGGAATTTCCGTCATTGTAAACGACAAGGGCGTTACGCCCGGCATATTTCTCTCTCTCTCTCTCTCTCTCCCTCTCTCTCTCTCTCTCTGTCTCTCGCTGTACATATATATTACACGGGCGACAGAGTGACGAAGGAAAATAATGAAAAATTACATCCGCTGAGCAGTTTGGTCGAAAAATCGATGAGCCAGTCTATTCTCGTAATTTCTCTCTTTCGTTCCTTGTTTTTGTTTCTCCATGTCATCAATCATTCGCGCAGGCTTACGGATTATTTCGTCTCATTTTTTTTCGCCGCTCGAAAATTTTCGCAGATTCGTCAAAGAATATTTGCGGATCGACTTTTCCAAAATTCCCGGCAGGAACGGGGAGAGAGCAAACGGTGTGTGTGTATGTCTGTGTGTGTTAGGGGGGGGGGGTGGGAGGGGATTCCGCAACCTTCGAGAAAAGCCCGCGTCCCTGGGGAAAAAAAAACGGATTCCCATCAACGGTTTTCCATACTGAAACGACGTTCCTTGACACTGCGTGTGTTTTTTTATCCGTGTGATTTCACCTCGTGCCTCCCCTTTTCCCTCCCTCTCTCGCTCGGATGGATCGATCCATTTTCACCGTGTCCTCAAAATGTCGCTGGAATTTTGGTGATAAATAATAACCGGAAGCGAATAACGAAAGAGCGCGAGGATATACGCGAACGAAAGTCGATCGTCGTTTTGTGAAATATCGTCAATGAAATAAGCGCGGGGGAGGGGGGGGGGGTGGGCGAAGGCGGAGAGAGAGAAAAAAAGACGTCGAAGGTCACGGGAGGATCCCGGAGCGGCACAAACCTTGTAGACTCGTCGAAACATCGCGAATGAGTCTCTCCCCCCTCTCCCCCGCCCCGCGCGCCGCTTGTCGCTTTGCCGCCTGCCATATTGCACGAGCGTGTTCGTTCGTGCGTATGCCATTTCTCGGACTCGCTCCGTGCCTCTCGAAAAACGCGTACGAGCCGGCTTTCCGAGCTCGAATGTACGTGAAACTCTTTCTTCTCTCTCCTTCCGTCTCCCCTTCGTGCGCCTCTCTTAGGTGATAACCGCATGTGTGAAAAAGGCGTTCGCGAAACTCGGGCGAGCCGGAAAGAGGCCGAAACCCACGGGATTCAACGAAACGGTCTTTTCGAGGACGAGAGAAATCGTTTTTTATTTGTTTTTTTTTCCTCCTCTACTCTTCGCTTTCGTTCTTTGCTTCCGGATGGGCGGTGCTGCTGTGCAGCGATGGAAAAAAAACGCAATGGGGGAATACAAAGGCATTTAACGTCAATTATGACACACCGTTCATTCGCGTTGTTCGTCGTTTTTGTTTATTTTTTTTTAGTTACTTCATTCGTTCGATTACTCGGCGATGGCGGCGGCAGGGGGGAGGGGGAATCGTTGAAATATCGGGCTGGATTATCGAAGGATTTTGATTATCGGTCTTTATCTCGGACGGTAAAATACAACGATCGTTATTGCCTTTGCTTTTGACTTTTTTTTTTTTTTTTTTTTTTTTTTTTCGTTCACACGTGGCGTTAGCGGGGGTTTACGGAGCCTGCAGTTTCAACGAAACCGAAGTAGAACGAGAATTTAACGTGCTCGGCGATAAATTAATGAAAAACAAAACGGTTGTGTCTCAAAGATCGAGCACGATAATTTTTTTTGGTAACGATATCGAAAAAAACGTTTCAAAATTTTGGTGGTGTTTTGGAAAGTTTGTTGATACTGAAAAAAATGGAGGAAATTGGTATTCGAAAGTATTGAAAAAATGCAAAGATTTCTGAAATTTTCGGAATATTTTCGGAATTTTGTTTTTCAAAAATTTGTTAATAATTAAACAATATTGTTATCGTTGATGAGGGGCGTGATGTTTTTCCAGATTTTTATGGCATCGCTGAATGAGGGAAATTTTTATTTCGGCTTTGTTGAAACTGTGCGTGTACTGTCCTCGATTAAGGGCGATATTTGTCATTTTTGGGTTTGACGGAAATTCGAAAATCGACGTTTCGTGACTTGCCGTTTTTTCGTTGTTTAAATTCGCACGCGCGTGTATGGAATTACGTCAGACGAGGATTTCGTGATATTCGTGTTTCGCGGGCGTCGTTGTCGAAGAGAAAACAACGAACGTTGTTATTCAGCGAAAAAAAACTGCAGCAAACGCGTTTTTGCAACAAGTAAATCGAAAGTTCAGTTTGGACAAGTTCGTTATGATTTTTACAACAATTCAGTATTTAGAAAACAATCGCGAGACGTCGCGGCACTTTTTTCGCGCAGCTCTTTGCGAAGCTCCGCGAGGCGAGCCACGAAAGTTGCGCCATGGGTAAAACAGAATTCTGCAACTGTACTCTAATGTTTTTTTGTTATTTTTGATCGATTTTTCGTTTTTAGAACAAAATTAATGATTCTCGAAGTCGGTTCCAAAAGATTTCAGTCGTTCATGTGATTTTATCGCCAAAACGAGTCTTAATTCTGCGAAATTCTGCGCAAAAAGCATCTCTATGAATTTCACGCGAGACACGCCCGTGCGTCGTCGATTGATGAAATTTAAATATTTACAAAATTTCGCCAAATACGATAAACGCTGACGCAATTGGCCTCCGAACGATTTTACGACGAAATTCGCCTCGTTAAAGTGCAAACAAAGACGCATCTTTAGAGTATCGTGAAACTTTTGAAAACCAAAAAAAAAACGCGAACCAACAAAAATGCCAGCGATATACGAAAAAAAAGTCAAATTAAAACAGTGAAATTGTTGGAAAATCAATTTTTCTTAATATCGCGAACGCAGCGCCCGGTAATACTTGTTTCCGCCGCAGTGGCGCGCCGATACGAGTCATTCGTTTGAAGAATTTATGACCAAGACAAAAAAAAACACTCACCACACTTGTCATCCGCGTGATTCATGCCGATCGTTCGACGAAACACGATCGAAGATCGCACGCGATCGTATTACATCCGAATCTCGTTATAACTCGTAATTCACCGGTACATTTCTACGCGTTTCCGTTTGATACGCGCGGGTATTGTTCAACGACGCTGCGGGGGAATAAAGTAGGTGATGGTAATAGCGCCGCCCTCTATCGGCTAAACAGCTGCACTACGATCGCGGTATTTACCCACTGGCCTACATTCGCCGTTGCGCCTTTGCGCTTCAGCCCCCCAAAATTCCACTTTTTTTCCAATTTCTACATCAATCTCCTACATCATCAATTTACGAACGTCTGGCACGTACATTCTCGCAAAAAAAACCGAAAAAATTTACGTTTCGGCGTACTTGAGGGTGCCAAAAAAATCCGAAGAAATCCATTCAAGATATCGATCACGATAATTTCCAATAACAACGATATCGAAAAATCATCAAGAAAATCGTGGAAAAAAACGTTCCGAGAGCATTCTGACAACCCAATTTTGCTTTTTTGTGACCCAATTCGCCTTTGTGTACCAAATGGACGCAATTCGCGAGAAATTTCCGACCGAAAGATCGGAATTCCAAAATACCTCATTTTTCCGCCGCAATATTTTCGTATTGCGGGAAAAAAAAATTCATTCGCGAACATTCCGATACCATATTGCGCTTCATAAATATCCCTCGTTCCCACGCAAAACTTTGCATCGCGTGAGATCTTTTTTTCTCACACGCACCTGTTATCATTCGCCGTTTTACGAATTACGACGAGTATCATTTTTTCATTACACACCTGCGCGATAAAATTGCAACCGAGTTTCATTCGCATCTCACAAAAAAAAAAGAAAAAAAAACGACCTAATTTTTCACGATACGATATCGATACGATATTTTTTCACGGATTTCGCGAGAACCCACGCCCTTTCTTCCCTTCCATTGCGAATTCTGCCGTATTTTTCATCTCCCTGCAACACGCCGACCTTTCCAACCATTGCAATAAGATCGTGAATCTCGTCGATTCGTTTTTAATCGAAAAGAAAAAAAACAGAAAACACGCCTTTCGTTTGTTCCCCTTCATCTCCGAGTAACACAGATTTTTCTTATCTCCGATAAATTCTTTAGTTTATCTCGTGTATATCGAACTCGGAGAAGCGTTACGGCATTCGCCAATGAGCTATTGTGCGCTGTATATACCCCTCTATTGATTTTCCCAGTGCCTTTCCATAACGTACACACATATACACACATGAAACACCTGGCCCGGTTCTTGGCGTAGTTGGTTTTCTCTATCCAGCATCATCTCATCATCCCTTTTCCCAGAACCCCCCCCTCCACCCTACCCTGGATCTTCCGTCATCCATGTTCATCCCTTCTGCCGCTCCACGTCGCTGTCGATGCACCCCTCCGACGCCCGCGCTGCCCCAACGATGCTGTTACAACTCTTTTATTTTTTTCTCTCTCGTATCACACGCCATCGGGCTAAACGTATCCGCGAGGAATTCTTCGTCACGTATTATTACTCCTCCGTCTTTATCTATACTTTTATCCGATAAAAATGCTCCCTCGAGTCTCACTCGACGGCGAAAAGAGGAGGAAAGCCTCGCGAAAGTCCACGTCCATTCGTTTCTTCGCGGTGCTGCCACCTGGCGGCGGGAATAGCGTACGCGCTTTATCCGATATTTTTTTCGACGAAAAATCTCTCAATGAACAAACCTGACGTCGGAATACTGTTTCGCTCGGTGTTTTTTTTGTTTCCTCCTCTTTTTCACGACACGAGCAACTTTGGTTCTTTTTCCTTGCTTTAATCGAGTATTTTACCAATTCTTCGTCGGGATTCGAAATCGATCGATCTACAGTTCATGTCCGTTAGATCATTGCGATCCTTGATAGCCTTTGGTGTATCGGAAAATCAGTGGAAAGAGCTCTCAATGGCTCTTGAAATAGTTTTTCATATTTTAAATTTCTCCATTTTGTTTTTCGTTCATTTTCAGCGGTTTTCGCAATCGCTGATTACGAATATTCGTTATGAGACTTTGTGTATACAAAATCGAGGTGATTTTTCGGTTTTTGGCGCTGCCACCGTGAATCCGCCATTTTCTCGTCAGGAATATCGAACGACTCATTCGTAATCCACGACCCTTGAACTCATTTGGACGCGTTTTTCGATTTTTCTGTTTCAGAAATTTTTGACTCGGATGAGAGTCCCTTGAAAAATAAAAATCCCGTACCGGAAGTCCTCAATCATCCGAGATACCTCTTTTACACTTCTTTTTTAAGGAAATCGAGTATCCCAAATTAAGGTAGTTCTATCGTTAGATTCAAATCGAGAAATTGTTTTGCAGTTTTTCTCACATACAAAATGGTTTGCGGGCTCCAGTTAAATAAGAAAAGTTGTTGCAAATCGACTAAAGAACAGCATACTCCAAATTCACGGTCATCCCAGGTGATATGTGCTTGCTCTATAATTACAAAAATTGCGAAAAAAATTTTCTTAAGATTCTTTTGGAAAACTCAAGAAATCTTCTTTGATGTTGCATGAAAATGTATGCAAAGTTTTAGAAGGCTTCACCACGTAGAAGCCAAGATATTCATTGATGAAAATGCAACTTTTAACACGCGCTCTTACGAGAGACTACCGAAAATTGTGATTTTTACCAATAAATATCTCAACTTCCACGTGGTAAAACCTTCCAAAATTTATTACACACGTATATATGACATCAAAGAATACGTATTCAAATTTTCAACAAAATCTTAAGAAAACGATAAAACGATAGAACTACCTTAAAGCATAAATTCCGATAATAAAAATTTCATTTTCGCGAAAAAAAGTTTGTTAAAGTTTCGAACATTTAATGTACGTAACGAGCGAAAAAAAGAATGGATAGTGAAAAAATCCAAATCGAAACTGGAGAAAATTATCGTTATTTTGGCAGGAGCTAATGGTATTTGAATTTCTTCTTCCGACGTTGTTTTTATGCTTGTAAACAACAGTAATTTCTCGATTTCGCTGTCCGACCGTTCGACGGACGTTCTTTTCTCCCTCCACTCTTGCTCTTTCACCGCTCTTCCGGTTTCTTTGCAATTAACGCCTTCGAAGCAGATATCGAACTTCCGGTATACGCGGTGAACGATGAGTCAGCGCGAAAGCTCCTTTGTTCACCCGTGAAAGGATTTTTTCTTTCCGAATACGGAAAAGAACGTATCGCGAGCATTTTATTCCTTTTTTTTTCCCCTGCCCACCGTTTTTTCTTTCGCCCATTTCCTCGAGCTTAAATCGCGTTTCCGTCAACGTGAACGCACACGGATATCTTCGTATCCGCACGTTTTGTTATTATTCCTCCTCGTTGTCACACTCGAAAAAATTCCGCAACACGCGAACGCAACGAAAAATACGAAAAATAAATTCCAAAAATTCCTGCAAGGTGCGACGCTTTTTTTTTCACCGTTTTCGAATTTTTAGATATTTTGCACTTCCGGTTAGTTTCGGCGACTCGAGGAAGCGCGAGCTTTGAGTTACCAAAAACGAACGTGAAAAAAACGGAAAATACGCAAAAAAACTCGCTGACTTTTTTGCAAAAAGTTTCTTTCGCGGTACAATTTATTCCAGAAATTTTTCCAAAGTTTTTATACATAAAAGACGAAGCTTCTATCCCGCGCGGAAAATTGTTTTCAACTTTGACTGAAGTTTTCAAAATTTACGATCTTTCAAGAAAAATTGTTTGAGAAATTGATGAATTATCCGGATGCCAGATGTTTTTTTTCTCTCAGTCTTTATCAGTTTTTCGACCAAAATTGCAGTTTTTGTAGCAAAATTGAATTTTTGAAAAAAAATTAATAAAAATTTAGATCCGTCACTGCCCCCTTAAGTGCATCCTTCCGTTTTGTTTTTGTATCTTGATTAAGAAACACACGGGACGAGTCGGTTACGAAATTGTACGTCGCGACGTGAGCGCCCTCTGTTGTTTTTTTTTTTCGGTTTTCTCTCGTCACGAGGAAAGCTCCTTTTTTTCTTCCAATTCTCTCACGCGACACGCGTTAAAAACTTTGCATCCCCGGTCGAATAACGAGATTACGAGAATTGGAGCAGAAGGGTTATTAGAGAGGATCCAATAACGAGAGCGTGTCAATCCCATGGGCGTCTCGATGTCACTCCTCGCGCAGTTAAAACGCTTTTGAATTCCGATGTGAGTGTACCCGCGCGATTCCAACCGAATTTCGCGTTCACTCATCGTTTGAACGAAACGGAAAAAAAAAATGATGAGTTTTCGAAATTAAACCTTCGCGCGATGTTTTCGAGTTTGCGTAGGACAGAAATAAGTCAAATGCCAGAAAAAATCTAGCTTCGAATGGATATTTCAGAATCATGAATTTTTACATTATTTTTCTGACGGATTATAAATAACACGGCTAACACGCGGGAAAAAATGGTTTTCGAAAAACTTTGTAAAACTCACAATCCCGAAATTATGAACGAGAGATGAGATTAAAGGTAACAGGAAACTAATTGAGAATGAAGAAAAGATTACCCACTTTTTTTTTAGTTTTTCGTACACGTTCCATTTCGGAAATTCGGAAACGTCCTCCTTTGAACGAGAATAGAGTGAAAAAAGATGTCACGAAAAATTGACGATGATTTGATTGAGAATATCGGGAAAACGCGAATTTTCATCAAGCTCCAACGATGCAACCGTCGTCGTACGCTTTTTGTCGTTTTTACGTAACGAAACGAGACACTCCGTCATTATTCAGCGAAAATACGTATTTTTCGTTGTTTTCCGCCTCGCAAACTCTCCGCAATTGGACATACGAATAATCGAGCCTGCAACATGTATCTTGCGACGAAAAAAAGATATTCCATTCGATCGCGTTCGCTCGACAAATTGTTTTCTCTTCGACCAGCCGAAAGCGCGTTTCCCGCAAAATGCAGCGAAGAAAACCCTCGCGAGTTTTGTAAGAAACTTTTATTTCCAAGTCGGGGAATCCACCTTCACGCTCCAACTTTGGAATATTTATTTTTCAATGCTTATCGATAAAAACGAAGGGAGAGGCGCAAGTACGTGTAAAAAGTTTTTGCGAATCGCGAGCCTGCCGAATGCTCCACCGCGAGCTTTATTTTCCGTCCGACTGTCACGCTCATTTCCTCATGTGCAAATTTTTAATGAGTGGGCGTGGTTGTGTCCTTCCGTCGCGAATGCGTTTGAAGAGCCACCGTACAGGCGAACCGCGGAACAAAAACCGTTGATAAACGACTCTCTTTTTTTTCTTTCGTTTTTTGCTCCTCACCCTGGCGTACTTTCGGCTTTTATACCGTCAAAAGCTACGCAAATAAGCCGACCTGAAGTCCCTATCGCGGCGCGCGACTCCAAAAGCTACGACGCGGAATTCTCTCCCACACCTGCGTGCCTTTCGTTTAAAATTTATTTTCCTCCGACGTTAACTCTTGCGATCTGAGGAATCGAGGAAGAGCCGTTCTTTTTTTCGTTTCCAAACGAAAATTTCGATTTCGGACGGCGTTACCGAAAGCGCCCAAGGGGGGGGGCGCTTTCGGTCAACAATTCAACCATCCGCGATTTTTGGAGGACGATCTTTTACAAAATTATACTCTCGATACTTTCTAAAAATGCATTTCTTTTTTCTAGAAAAGAATGCGTCGTTTTTAGAATTTCTTGGTTTTTACGAAAAAGTCTAATGAAATCGAGTCACGCGCTGATAAATTCGTTTTCAACCCTCCGACGACGCACGAGGTCGAATTGACCCTCCCCTCAAATTCCATCATGACATTCATAAAATTCACGAGTATACCGGCAAATTTTCGGCGAGGAATATCGAGAAATGGAAGAAAATGCGATTTTCATTGCACATTGTGCTTTTTTGAAAAAAAAAAAAACATTTTTCTCACCAGTTTAAAATCGTGAAGGATCGAAAAAAAAAATCGCCCGTTCTCGGGGGGGTCAAATTCCTGCACTGCGTGAATTTTTCAAATCTCTAACGCGACACGATTCGATCAGATCGAAATCGTCTTATCGCGCGCGAGATTTTTCAATTGTGCGTTGGAAAAAAATAAAATAATTATCTTTAACGCGCTCGGGGTGTTTTCGGAGCGTGTAGATCGTAAACCGAAAGAATCGAGAGGAAAGATTTGGTGGAAAAATATAATATTGTACTTTGATGAGGATGATTCAGACGAGATTACGAGAGATAAAGTGTATCGCCGGAGTAAAAATACCGATAAGAAAATAAAATGGCGCCTGGAACGAGGCTGATATTTTTCATACAACGTCCCGGAGATTCGCTGGGATTTTTTTTTTTTACGTTTATCAGGATTTCTACGACACAGAGAAAAAGAATCGAATCCGCGCGAGTTTTCGTCACGCCTCGAAGTACGCGATAATGCTTTTGAACAAAGTCGCGTATTCACGGTTGCCAGCGAAGCGTATTTCATTTTTCAACGATTTTTTTTCCTTTTTCTCTGTACTTCAAGGCTGACCAACTCACAGAAGAACAGATCGCCGAGTTCAAGGAGGCGTTCTCGCTATTCGACAAAGACGGCGATGGCACCATCACCACCAAAGAATTGGGCACAGTCATGCGCTCCCTTGGACAAAATCCCACAGAAGCTGAGCTTCAAGATATGATTAACGAAGTGGATGCCGATGGTACGAAAAAAAATTAACTTTGAATTTTTATGAAAGACACTAGGAAACACTGAAAAACCGAAAAATCGCAGTTGAAATGAATCAAGTGAAGAAAATAAACAAAAATTAACAAACGAATTCTCGAATTTCGATTTGAGGCGATGGGAAAATGGGAATAATCGGAAAAACACGGAAATATTTTGCAATTTTGATGCGATGATCACGGTACGATTCTTTTTCCAAAAATCGCGAGAAAATGCGCAAAACGCAACGTACAAAGTAGTGAATTTTCATGCAAGTCGCGAGGAAAAATTGGATGATTCAAAAATCGGGAAAAACTCGGAAATGCTTTTCGACAAAAACGCGCTAAAGTCAAATGTTATTCTTTTAAAGTGGCTTACGGAAACTTGGCATTTCGAATAAACACCGAAAATGAATAAAAACCTATATTCCATGAATAGCAAAACAAAAAAAGAAGATTATTTTGCGATCGCGATTTTCAGCCACATTTTTTTGTCGGAAAATACCACAAAGTTCGATTATTTCATGAATAACAGCTGCAAAATGAATGATGATTTCAAACAACCTGTATTTGCACGATATACATGCATACGAAATTCGTTCGCTCGTTCATTCAATTTTACGAAATGGTGACGTGCAACGACAGGAAACGGCACGATCGACTTTCCTGAATTCCTGACTATGATGGCGCGCAAAATGAAGGACACCGACAGCGAGGAAGAAATCAGGGAGGCCTTCAGGGTGTTCGATAAGGACGGCAATGGTTTCATATCCGCAGCGGAGCTCAGACACGTTATGACAAACCTCGGGGAGAAATTGACCGACGAGGAAGTCGATGAAATGATTCGGGAGGCCGATATCGACGGCGATGGTCAAGTTAATTATGAAGGTAATTAGCGATTGTCAAAAACTAACATAAAAAAATGCAAAAAATCGTGTTTCGCGACTTTTTCTCCAAAATACTTCACCAAGCATTTCAGCTTTTATCAAAAATCGATTCTTCGTACAGAAAGCTACCGCTACCACCTCGAGATTTTTTCCTGCCTTTTCGCGAAGTTTTCGAAAAAAAACTTGATAATTTTAATCGGTAAACATTTAGAATCGCGGATTTTCCGAAAAACGTTGATCAATTTTTGTCAACGATTCCATCACCCACTAGGGGTCTCCAATAACGATAATCAATCGGGGGATCGTGAAATTTTCCGGTTTTTTTAATCGACAAACAACCCCCGGAAACGGCTGAATTTTGACCGATTAGATTCTACGATGTTATCCTAAATACGTAATAATAATAATAATAAATTTCGCATATAAACATAAACAACAGATATAACATGATCTCCCAATATGCTTCGAATATTCCACAAGTTGTGAAAGCGCATTCGCACATTGACGCTGAACTAACATTTGCGAGGGACTCTCGCGAGACGGGCATCGCGACGAAAGTCCTTATCAGCGCGTCGATAAAAAGCCGTCTCGATAATGAGCTTTTCGTCAATTTTTTTTTCAATCCTCTCGTCTCCGATTCGAAGCGGCGAATAATCGAGACTCCCCGATTGTCCGATTCGTGGCCCGCGCGCGATAGCCGATAATTCGATGATTCAATAAGGATGTTGAAAAGTTTAATGAGCTTTGGAACGAATCACTCGGCGCGCCCGCCGTCTATCCAATTTTCTCTCCATTATGCAATTAAGCCCGCCTGATTAACATTCCAAATTAGCGCCAAGTCGGTGGGCGAAAATGTGTTTCTTCCCTTCTTTCTCTCCCCCCCTCCTCGCCATCTTCGCTACTATTAACCTCTGCTTTAATTTGATTCGTTCGTTTTTTTTATCTCGACGTCAATGTTTTTCTCGCTCGCCCATTCCTCTTTTCATCCACCAAATTGATTTACCCGTCGAGATTGCGCCTCCGAGCTTCTTTCACGGCCCACGCATCTCGAAGTAACGATAAATCTCCCTCCGTGTGTGCGCGCGTTTCATCAAAGATCGACCGAGTTTCGGCTTCCCTTTTTTTTTTCTTTGCTCACATCGTGAATCTAACCGTGGCAAAAAATTGGTTTTCGATATCGAGCTTTCTTTTCTCAAAAATCCTCGACCACTGGAAGACCCGATTTGGGAAATTGAGGAAAAAGTTGGACGTTCGAGTAAACGAAGATTTTCGCCTGAGAAAACGTGGAAAAGCAAAGAGACGATAAATTCGCGATCTTTCGCCGGATTTACCTTCCGAAAGTATCTTTATCCTTCATTCATTTCGCGTCACAACGATAAATAAGAAATTTTCGAAATGCGACTTGCCGTTTAACCCTCAACGGCCACACCTCACCCACGCCACGTAACGGCCACATGGGGTAACTCATTACCCCACGCTGAAAAACCCAGTCGGACAGGATGTACAAATGTTTTGAGACTTTTAACTAATCGTGTCGTGTTCGTTGACGAGTTCTTCAATATTTCTAATGGTAGCTTGGTTAATTTACAGATGGCGTTCTAAAAACTGGTCATATAAGTCAAAATTCCGGAAAAATTGCTTTTTTTGCAAAAAAATTCACTTCTCCGCCATTTTGCAATATTAACGACTAAAACTTCAGGGTGGTCCGCACAATATATACCACTACCACAAAAAACATAACAGTATCCACCAATTATTCAAAAAGTATATTTATTTTGCAAAATTACCGGAAGGAAAAATGATCACATCTCACACATGTCTGTCACCGGCAGATGCCGTTTGTTGTATTTATTCGAAAGGTTTAAGACCTCTAATTCCACTTTTTTAAAGTCCGGGGTAGTCACCCCGTGTGGTCGTTATGGGTTAAAATCGCTCGAACGTGTTCCCGGGATTTTGGGACCGCTCGGAGAGGCAAATTTGAAAAAAAGAACGAATCGAGACGAAGAAAAGCCTCCGCCCGAAGGAAAACCGAGTCGCGGAAGGCTTTTCGAAGACGGCGAACGAACGGGCGTTTTAACGATCTCGCGCGAAATTTCTTTTTTCAGAATTCGTCACAATGATGACATCAAAGTGAATGCAACCTGTGCTGTGGGAAAACTCGCGACTCGGAGTGGTGTTGACGTACTAAAACCCAAAAAAAAAAAAAACAGCAAGAACAACAACACGAAGATTAGAAGAAAAGCAACGGCAAAAAAGTGAAAAAAAAACACAAAAAAAAAATCTTGTACCAGGATGTAAAGAAGTCTCAAAAACTCGAGAGGTCGATGTCCCGTTTGACACGCATTAATCATCGTTAACGATAAGTAATAAGGGCAATTAATTATTTAATTAAACAACAACAACAACAAAACGTGTATATCGCGATTATCTTCTACTCTTCTTGAAACGTGTAATTCGCGCATGTGTGCATATTTTCACCCACAGAGCAACGTTTACACGTCCTTTTTTTCACCAAACCTACGCTGAGTGATAAAGAATTTCAGGAGGGCGGCGGGAGGGGGGGGGGGCGGCGGCGCAGAGGGCGGGGTCGAAAGTAACGAGATAAAACGTGGTTTTAACAACGATGAGACGAACGGGATGTACGATCGTGAGAAAAAATGCATCTCCGTCGAAGATTCATCTTGATTCTCTCGCTCGATTTTCTCGTCATTTTTTTTTTTTTTTTTTTTTTTTTCGATGATTTATCTCTTTTCCTCGTTTTGCACGCGGTCTCTCTTTCTCTTCTTCGCAAATTTTTCTCCGCGATACTCGCTTCTCTCGTTCCGAAAGTGACGATCGATGTCGAGGCGATGGAAAGAAAAAAAAAAATGAAGAAAAATCGGTGCAAGAGCCCAGAAAGGGCGAAGGGTTTCTCCGGACGGGAGAAACATCGGGGTTCCTGGTTATTTTGTTTTCTTCGTTAAATCGCGTTCTTCGTTTCTCGGGCACTCGACGAACGCGCAGCGTGAATGCAAATTTTCGGTGTTTTTCTTGTTTCTCTCACGCCTCGCCTCGATTTTCCTCTCGCGCGCTCGCTCGCTCGTTCGCACGGGACTCGACGCCTCGGACTGTCGTGAAATTCTCCTCCGTTGTTCCGCCGTTAGCGTTTGCTCGCGTCTACCTCGCGCGAAACACGGAATAAAAATTCTTTAAATAATAAAAATATAAGTGTATTAAAAATTACATTAGGATCTTTACCCGCGTATTGTAACGTATCGTCATTGTTGCGCGTTTTCGAACCGAGCTGTAAAATCTTCGCCAAAAATCTTCAAGGGGAAAGCATTTGAGAAAGAAGATGCATCGAACGCTCGCGAGACGGGAAAGAGGCGGCAAAAGCGGAAGATTAAAGAATATTACGAAAGGGAGAACAATCACCGGATGTGAAGATAAAAATCATCTCGACAGAGTCATCCATGCGTTCAATATCAATTTTTCCTTTTTTTTTTCCTTTTCTATTTCACGCGAAAGAAACAATGAAGAGTCATTATTGTCACTATCTCTGAAGCGTTGGGGCTTCCCAAGGCGAAAAAAAAAAAATCTAAACTAACGAATGAAAATAATGAAAAAGAAAAAAAACAACAAAAAAAGAACAAAAGTCCTATTTTTTCCTTTCGTCCTTCGATGTTTCATGATAGTAATAACCGAACGAAATGAAAGATGAAAAAAGGAGGTGTCTAGCGAGTCGTAATTTAATTTGTATAATTAATGCACAAGCAAATCTGTAAGGAAAAAAAAAAGAACGCGAAACGAAGATGAAGATTTTAGTAGAGTACCGTGAAGCCTTGAAGAGACGAGATTTTCCATTATCTCGCTCTTTTCGTACGTGTGTCTTTGCGTTTTCATGGATTTCGTCTACTTTTTACTACGAATTACCGTGACTTTCGTACGCTAGAGGGGGAGAAAAAGACATCAGGGAAATGCGGGAAAAAGATAATTACGCTCACTGCGAACACGAGGAACGAAAAGAGGTTGAAGAGAGAGAAAAAGCAGAAGCACACAAGGATGGTAAAGTAATATCGAGTAAGCGAAATCCTCGACATTCCTATCGATGAAAATACGTATTCGATTTCTAATTCATCGTCGCGTGTTCATGAGTGGAACAGAGAGAATCATTAGACACATAAAAACACACATACACGCGTTCGTGCCGTGTGAGAGAGAGAGAGAGAGCCTCTGCCTCCTGGTCGTTAATCGAATGAAGAAGAAAAAAAAGGGGAAAAAAGCAAAACGATACTCTCCTCTTGGGATCCAGACTTCCAAAGAACGAATTTTCATTGTATTTGCTAAATGGGGATGAATACCACGAGTAACGCGAATAAGAATGAAAAATGCAAACAGAACGAAACGTCGACACCACTTTTCTTGGATCACGAAAAAAAAGAACACACAGACACACACACACACACACACACACGTTTTTTTGACGCAAACGATCGCGAATTTTCGGTGCACGTCCTGGGGCCTGCCCTCCCCCACCTCCTTCTGGTGCCAGTCAGACGTGAGAGACAGCTAATTGTCGTCGTAACCGACTGGCGTGTGATTCGTACGATGTTACTTAAAACAAAGTAAATTTAAAAAGTTGAAAAAAATAAATTTAAAAGAAACACTCGAGAGCAAGTAAACAACAAGTAATACACCGAGCGAATAACGAGAATGAGGAGAGACGAGAAGATGGAGATGAAGAAGGGAAATAAAAGCATGAGAACATAATACACAGAAAATAACATCAGACGTGTCGGTGGTTCAGTCATAATATATATGTAATATATATTATATATAATTAAATTTAAAGAGAAAAAAAAACAAGAAAGAATTCCTCCACAGTCCTTTATTATTTAATATGAATGAACGAAACGAGAAGTACTTGTATTTCTGGTGACCTAGATCGCATTGATCATAAAAAGACAAAATAAATGTATCCTCATTTTTAGGTCACAATATTATTGTTAATTCTTTACCTTCTAGTAGCATTTAGCACTTCGATAGCGTGATAAATATCGGTTCTTAAAAACTTCGCTTCGATTACTTTGGCATACAGTCGACGCTCTCTTTCGTTAGCTGCTCGGGCCCACCGCCGCTCTCATCTGTTTTAACTTTTTCCGCATCCCCACCATGCGCGAATGCCCGCGCATGCGCAGAGGAGGGAAATTTAAGAACGAGCGCGACAGGAAGCCCGGAAAAATGCGCTGATTTTTCGTCGAAAAACGGTTGTGTGCTCTTCGGATCTTGTAAGCGGATGGAACGCAACTTTCTTTCATTGTGGGAAATTAATGCACTTTTGAAAATAATTGAATCAAAAATTTCATGTGGGGAAGAGGTTAGGTGTATAATTTTCGCCTCACTTTAACGGAAGACAACGCGTCGACGTGTCGACTGTACACACAGACAGAAACACACCCATGTATATCAGGGAGTCCGTTATTTTCTGAGCTGAATTTTTTGAATTTAGTTTATAGCCTAAAAACAATGTCGAACGTTTTTTCAAGCGGAAATTCGCATTTTATTTTAGTTTTGTTGCGATTGTAACTCGGAAACATTCTCAGACCTCGATGTAACAGCCTGAAGCCATCGGACGTCGCGCACGCATGCTGCAGCATCAAGAGGGTGTTCATCCCCTGGGAAACATCGAGGATGAAACGCGTTTCCCGCGCCATATATCGGCCTTATCTCTCGCGACATTACTCGCCCTACAGTCATTGCGGATGAAATTTTCAAACGCTTCGTGCGGAGAATTCTCACGGAACGGCCTCCCACCGTTGGAACAAATGAGAAAAATATCCCTCACGGGGACTTTAATGATTTTTATATCACACGCGACCAATCACTTTCGGGCGAATCCGCGTCCAGAGCAAATTCGTGTTTTTCCTTGCGCGATAAGATCGTCCTATAAAATACTCGTACCTAGCCGTGTTCAAAGATTCATCATCGGATAAAGTTCACCTCGCTGTTCAGAAATATTCGTCTTATCGCCCGCCAACGCGAGGTTTATCATCCTTTCGATGCTCCAAATAGTTATTTCTAAAATTTTTCGAAATACACCGCCGGCTCTATTTTTTATTCAGTCCCATATTCATTTTTACAGATAAATTTTATCTTTTATTACGAATTTATCTTCGCCGATGATATATTCAGCTGTGACGTACGAAAACGAAACATGAAAATGATGAATTTGGCCGATAAATTCGTCGACGAATCTACTTTATCATGAGAGCATGAAACGAAATTTTCAAATTTTATTTTTCACGTTCGAGCTAATAACCCCGAGAGGCGACGATTTTACAAGCTCGGAGGTCATTACGAACAATCTTGATCGTCCAACTCGTTGAACAAATTTCGTCGTCCTACAGTTTTAAGCTTCCGAAGGTTCTTATCCGGCGTAAATGCACGTAAACATTGTGTCGTCCACTTGCTTTTGAAATAACAGAAGATTTAGAAGCGTAAATCACAAGCTCGGCAAAAAAACAGAATTTCACCACCAAATTCGTCGAAAAATTGACTGTCGATTGAAAAAAAACCAAATTTTCAATTTTCTTTTTTGCTGCCATTAAAATCCTATAAACGTAAAATGCATGCCAATAAATCATTCGCCAATCCTAGGAATAGAGAGTAAAATGGAGGCAAGCGTTGTGGGAAAAAGAGTGTCTTGAGAACTTTTATATTCAGCATGCATCTCGTTCATAATGATTTTATTTGCCGTCATGACGTTGAGTTCGGGGAGGAGGGTGTTTCAACTCGGCGTATTTGTCGCGGGGTTACGGTCTAACGCGTTTATCGATTTCCATACAACTTTGCGGGCTTCCGGTTGAATAGACACTCCTCTCGATAGACGTATGGTTAATGAACATTAGAAAAATAGCAATTAAATATAAACGTTGTGGCAAAAATAGAAAACCAAGAGTACCCGATGAGAGAATAAAGTGTCGCATTGATTATAAAATAATTACGAAATTACGCATAAAGCGAGTACGAATTACAGCAGCAATTTTTTTTACCCAGATTCAAAAACGTCTGAAAAATACGTGGTATTGTTTAACATTATTATTGAAAAATTGTAAGAAAAAGAATCATTTATGAAAATGAATTCGTACGAATGATAAAAATTACCGTATCGACATAGAATATTGAAATAGAATGACAATTTCTCGTACTACAATAATCTGAAAAAAGTCAATCGTCTCCAAGATACTGAAGGCGATAATTTTCGATAAAAACGATATCAAAAGAAAATTGAAGAAAAACAAAATTCTGAAAATATTAAGAAAACTCATTGTCCTTTCGTACCAAAAGAATTGGTTAATTTTTCTCAGTGCGCTTGAATTTTCAATAAAATTCTTTCGGTGTTTCGATACGTTTGCTTGTAATTTTGAAAAAATGACGAAATTGGAAAATTTTTACGAGTTGCGGTAAGTCACGTGTTTTCCAATGATTTTAAAGGCTTTTTACTGAAAAGAATTAAAAAAACACAATTCTCGTTTTCTTCGGAAAGTTTTGCTTTCAATATTTCTTTGCCCTGAAAACTTTCATCCGCTGTGAGTAATTATATCGACGAAGCAATTTTGGTTCTTGATTATTTCAACGGAATTTTGCATTGCTTTTCCAAAGAAGTTTATTTTCGCAGTCGAGAGCGTGGAAGAAAATATCCGCACAACGTGAAATCCTCCATCTATTTCCATTCGATTGTACAATTCGGTAATGCTACGGTCAGCTCTTTCTCAACGCCGCTTTTATCCTTCACATACGGCATACCTCGGAGCTTCAGCACCTTCAAATTCCTGGATACGGAATAACGTTGGAGTTTCTTGAAATTATCACATTTGTTTAAAAAGCCATGGTATTTTATGCTCGAGCGAGCCAACGATAGTACAAAGGGAAGAGAAGGATTTTCCGAGCGTCTCGTTTGTAAACTTCAAAGGAAAATAATGCTTCATTCTTGAGACAATAATCGCTGTACCTTGAATTTTCGAGACTTACGTAAGATTTTTCAAGCTCTTGAGAGCCTCGTCCGTTATGTTACCACAGTCGAGAACTTCGAGATGCCTCAGGGTTTCTCTGATAACGTTCAAACGGCGCAAAGCCTCGTTCTCGATGTAGAGGCATCTGTTCAGCTTTATCTCATTAATGTATTTACATCCGGCTAATGGAAATGTTTGTTTCTCATTAAAAATCGTCAATTCGCAGCCAAGTGAAAAAAACGATAATTTCTTTCAGACACGCTCGGATCTGCGGTTGCATTACGATTTTTCGCTGAAACGCTTCCGTCTTTTTTGCAGATATATAGAAAAAAAAATTGAAAAATATCTCTTTTTTTATTGAAATTCGTGATTTTTTACGGATTTCGTTGCGCAAGTTCTTTTATTTCTTTTTTAGACCAAATGAGGATCTCAAATATCTGTTGCTATTGTCCATTCCGTGATGTCTTTTTGTTCTCAGTCTTTCGATTCGATTTTATTTCGGTCTTTGCGCAATTTTTTTTTTACCTTGGATATCGTTTCCGTTAAATCGATTTTTTGCGTATTTGTAATCTTTGTATAATTTTCTTGATTTGTTTTTTCGCAACGTCCGTTAAGCTGTAAATTGAGAATAATGGCTGTACCGACCAAAGTGCGCAAAACCCATATGATGGATGGAGGAGTCCGTAGCATCTACGGCCTCGATAAATCGAGGCTGATTTCCCGTTATCGATATCAGGATGTTGTAGTCGGCGAGATGTTCGTCCACGCCTTTCCATCTGACGGACGCACCATTTTTCAACAACCATTCCGCGCAGGCTCTATCCGGTCCAATTTCTTTGATTCTGTCCTCGTCGACGCTACAAAAACATCCGTAAAATGCATATCGTGACAAATTCAAACATTTTTTAACGCCGTGAAAATAAATGAATGAATATAGAAGCTAATATCGTCATTGACGCTTGAAAAAATCTATAATGCGATGTTGATAAATAAAATAAAATTTTTTGAACCGGATTAATTCAAAAAAATTATGGGTATTATTTGTGCGAAACTCCGAGGTGAAATTAAAAGTTTACCAACGGTGGGGCGCAGGAAGCAAAAAATGCATGAAAAAAGTGGGGAACGGAGGTTTCCACGCACTTTGCGGCAATTTATTTTGCAAAATTGTAGATTGCCAATCGACGGCGAGGTAAATATTCTTGACAATCGATATGAGGCTTCAATGACTTTTCGTACGACTTTCTGCGACGATAATCATTTTTGAACTATTCATAGAAAAAGTGCAGCGGCGAAACAAATTTTTGAGATTTTGCAAGCACCTCCTTAAAACAGTTTCGGGGAAAAAAAACAAAACAAATCGCACATAGAAAACAAAAGTATCACGTGCTCTTGTCTGGAGGAGAAAATGTTTTCGGTAAAAAGTAGATTTGTGTAAATCGACGAAGAATCTCGAGAATTTTTTCGATCGACCTGAAATCCGAGCTTTCGAGTAATTCTTCATTTTGTTCTCTCGTTCTTTATTATGTTTATTACAAGAATTATAAACAAAAAAACAAATGAATCGTTACCTGTTCCATACGGAAGTAAGCCACGACCATAACGGTCTCTTCGGACTCGTGTTTGCGCCACTCAGCGTTGTTGATAACAGCAGCCTCCGATACTTGTAGTTTCAAAAACGTCGAAATTGATTATACAGATATCGTAATAAAAAAAAGAACGAGTCTTAATCGAAAATAAGGTTAAAGCTACGATAAACTTGGGAGAATCGAAACTTCTCCTATTTGCGAATTATATGAAGAGAAAAAGGAAGAAAAACATGAATTTTTCGATCCGTACGCGCATCATTTTCAATCAGCTGATGGGGGCAACAAAAACAAACGCCGGCTGCTGAGATTCCCGTAATACAGCACACGCTTAGTTAGATTTGTGTTTTTTCGCGTCAGTTTATATTTCCTTTATTCCCACACCGTGTTTAGTGTGCATTACCGGCTAATACACGCGCATATGCATGTCTGTGTAACCTCTTTTGTCATTACAGCATTTCTCGCGAATGTAATTTGCAGCGGATCTTTATTTAGAACGAAATAATCATGTGACGTGTGCCGTACACCGAAAATTCGAAGAAAATTCTGGACACGATACACGCGCGCATGAAACATATTTTGCTGTTGTAATAATAAATAATTATACGTCAGAGAGGGGATTTTGCGCCGTTGGGCGATGTGGGCTGCGGAATGGCTGTGATTGGATGGCGGGCACGTGGGAATGAGAAAGCTTTTTTTTGCGCGCTAAAAACAGAAAATCCATTACGAAATTTGGCTTTTCGCAGCGCATTGTTTTTTCGAATAATAATACGCTGCCGACAACTTTGCGCGACGCTAAATTACGAAAAAGTGAATTTTATTTTATGATAAAAATAAGCTGATGAAATAAACGAAGATAACATGAGAACAAAATGTCTTCATTTGGGTACGCACAGATCATTTTTGAATGCGCGAAAAATGGCGCGACTGCGAAAGTTGTTTCTTGATGCTGAAAAAAAATTGTTACAAAAATGTATAAATTCGTTTTTTGTTTTCGTTACACACTCTTTGCGAAAAAATAATACGTTGCCGATGATTTTCTATAACGTATGATTGAAAAAAACGATCGTTATATTTCGCGATACAAATAAACAGAGGCGATGATCGAAAATGAAATAATGAAACTCAGTTCGTGTCGGGACGACTCATTTTTGAAAAAGTGAAAATGACGATAAAGTTTTTCCTTCCATTTTCTGTCGTCGTCAAACCGGAAGTTATTTATGAATCTTTTTTGTTATTTTTCTTCATTTGCTATGTTGTTGTCGAAGGGAAGATATGGGGACATAAAAAATATTGTAACCCACGCCACGTTTGTATGTATAAAGATTGACTTTATTGAAAAGATCGTACAGCGCGATTCGCAACGTCATCGCCGCGTTTCGTTTCTCCGTTGGAATAATTTTAACGAACTTGTGCTCTCTCGCAAATCTCTTTACGTTCGTGTTTCTTATTCCTTGTCGCGTTGCTTTTTCTTCACTGGTTTATTTACGATCTACGACTGGTTCGATCGTCTCGCCTCCGCGGATCTGTCCCCAGCCGATAAGACGCCAATGTTTCTCGACACGTCGCGACAACGCGATCTTTTCGTCGATCTCCGTGCAGACCGGATTGGTCAGGCTGATTTTTGCTAAATCGGCTCTCGTTGCCAGAACCCGTCCTCCGGTGCTCAACGAGCCGATGTTGACCAACAAAACTTCGTTCCTGGACAACTTGGGTACCTGAATAATAAACGTATGGAGCGGGAGAATAAAATATCGTGTACGACACTTTAGGGTGGTTTGGTCGAAATTTTTAGCTCGAAATAATCGACAATTTTCTTTCTTCCGTGATGTACCGAATAATTACTCGGCACCTTGAGAAATACCAATTCAAATGCTTTTTCCTGGTGGAGAAGTAAGAATGATTGATACCGAATTAGGAGTGATATTTGAAAAATGTGATATTGAATTTTTTTTTTTTCGACTTTACCCTGGCGAGAGGATATTGACACACTTTTTTTCGAATTTTTCATCGTGCAGCTTTCGAGTTGTTGCAAAAAAACGTGAAAAACCATGAAAATGCATCTCCGAGAGGTATGAAACTCAAATTTCTCGAATTTACTGAAGCGCGAAGAGATGTACGATTTTCAATCGAATTAACACACTCGTCATTGTTAATTACCTTCGCTCCTTTTTTGTCACCTTCGGTTCTAACTCCCAGCAAACGCTTGAGAAGATAATACGATATTTCCAGTTCGATAAATATTTTCGGGAGTGCGCCAACGGCTCCCAAAATCTGACCGACCAAACGATCGGCTCTGCACAGCGTTGGCTCGATCTTCGTTCCGACACCGATGAGACCACCGGGTACGGCAAATTGCAGCTCGTTTTGCTCGGCGAAGAGCGACACGATGCGCGAAAATATCGGACGACACGTCAATTTTCCATCGCCATCCTTCGACACGAGGCCCGGTCGTACTTCAATTTCCATGCCGACCTGCGATATGCAAAAAAAACAAGCAAACATTCGCGATGAAAAAAAAAACGACCATTTTTCTGAAAACAAACACCGATAAAAGTATGCCCGCAAGCGCTGACGGATTTCTTCTTTGTTTTTGTCAAACATTGGAAATAATTCTGTTTGGTCAAATTTTCGACTGTATCGATTGTTATTCCAGTAAAGGTTCATTGAAATCAATTTATTCATTTCGATATCGAATTTTGAATTTTGTCATTCCCAAAATTGACGGAACTGTCAGCAGCTCTTATCGCACGATTGGTCATAAAACGTTTTACGTAGGAAATCCGCAGATATTTTACCTTGAGTACGCCTTTGAGAATACTTCCGCCTGCAACGCCACCCTTGAGATCGTCCACTTCGCAGCCCGGTTTGTTGACGTCGAAAGAACGTATAACGATCAAACGCGGCTCCGAAGTGAAATCCCTCAGCGGTACGGGAATTTTCTTCGTTATGTATTCGCACAGTACTTCGATGTTGTACTTGAGTTGAGCGGAAATTGGAATAACCGGCGCTCCTTCCGCAACCGTGCCTGAGAATAAATGGGAAAGAATATTCGTTTCGCTTCACAATTTCCGGTGCAAGTGTGTGATCTATAATTTCTTCGTTTATTCTGGTTTTTTTTTTCTTACGGCGTAGCAAACTCTTTTTCTACCTTGAACAAACTTCAAAATCTGCTCGTACTGTTCCTTAGCCTGACCTTCCTTCACCAAATCGATCTTATTCTGCAGGATCACGATATGCTTGAGCTTCATGATTTCGATCGCAGCTAAATGCTCGGAAGTTTGAGGCTGCGGGCACGATTCGTTGCCGGCTGAAAATTTTCAACGTTTTTTCAGCCATCTAAAAACCATCTCGTGTGAAAAATCTACAAATTTTTTGTTTCTGCAATTTGTTTTCCCGCACTCGTTGCACGAAATACTACTTCCGTCGACGGATTTAGTTTTCCTCAAAGGAACGAGTTTTCTGATTTTTAGGAATTGTAAAAGAATTCGTGATGAAAAAGGAAGAAATATTATTGAAGGTTTGTTCTCCAACCGATCAGAAGGAGTGCAGCGTCCATAACAGCTGCTCCGTTCAACATGGTTGCCATGAGAATGTCGTGACCGGGACAATCGACGAAGGAAACGTGACGAACGAGTTGAAAACGTCCCGGACACGCGGGACGCAAACATGGAAAAGCGTCGTCCTTGCTGGAGCCACCGGAAATGTAACAAGCCGGTCTCGGACACTTTTCGTAATCGCACTTGTAGATTTTCGCATTGGCGTACCCTGCAAATGGTGGGAAAATTCACCGGTGAAAATACCGTCCGAAAGAATAAAAAAAAAAAGTAGATTTATTCGAAACAACAAGTCGTATACGATTAACGTTCGTCGTTTATTCAAATCCCTTACACTTTGTGCCTTTTTATCTCCCATTTTGTTGCCCTTCAACTTTTCATTCTCACGGCGATACATTGATGATTATTACTAAATTTACTTACGTTTAAGGCAGTTTTATAGTTAGTGTGTTGTACGTTAGTAAAAATAGCCGAACAATTGTCTTGTAATTCTCTTGTCGTTATTTCAAAATCAATCAGCGGGAATATTCAAGCTAATCGAATCGATGCGAAAAATTGATCGTCTGCGTATGTTTTTCTAATCTCCTTCCGGCGGCCATTCGTTTCATGGGAAAAATAAAACGTTCCCAAGTTACGAAAGTGATGTCGAATTTGTCGTCGTCGTCGTCGTCAAACATCGGCAAGCACTCAATAGGGGAAATGCTTTTCCGATAATGTAAAAATATGTTTCATGATTTGCTTCTTTTTTCCTTTCTTTATCGCGATTCCTTCGACGATCGTTCGAATATCGTTTTCAATCTTTCTTTTATATCGTTTTCAGCCGTTTGGTGATGTTGACGAAGCGCTGCTCTTCGCGTTATTGTTGTTTTGTCGGTTTAATAATTAACGTTGAACAGTGAAACATTAACAATAAACAACGAGCTCGTTATAAAAATACAATATAGTGGCACGTGAATAATATTTTATGCGGCCCATCGGATATTTAATCCGAGGATCATAAATAACGATTGTCACTCGATGGCGTGACGCGATCTCGTATACGACTGAATTATTTAAAAAAATGCAAAATTCCTTCCTAAACTAGTCCCTGATCGTCTTTGAGAAACTTTCCCATCGATCAATGATTCGCAGAGGCGTCATTTATTCATTCTCTTTGAGAGATGATAATCTCGTTTCTTTGGAAAACACATCTGTTTTTGTTTCATTTTTTCAAGCGTTATTGAATTATTCATCGGCAAAAGGGTAATTATTAAGGATTCCGCCTTTTCCGCAAAGTGGATCAAGATTTTTTTTTCGGCGTTGAATACAATGAATTATATTTCATGGGAAGAGCCTGAAATTCTTCATTAAAAAGCTTCTTACGAACAAAGACAGACTCGAAACAGCGAAATTTCAGATTTCCGTAATTTCATCGGGAAACCAGTTTTCGATTTTTTGTCGTCGTTTTGGGTCTCGGAATGAACGATGTTTCATCGGGGGGGTCTGAAATTTTTTATTAAAAATATTCGCTACGAGCAAAAGGCAGCTCCAAACAGCGCAACTTTCACCTTTCGAAATGTCGTCCCGAAAACGGCCGCAGACATTTGTGAAATTTTTTTAACAAATAATTTTTCGACTCCGTCGATTAATTATCGAGAAAACAAGTCTGGAAAATTGAAATTTCCACGCTTGGCGCGGATGAAATAAAATTCAGCAGCAACTGCAGTAAAATCGGAATTTCGATGTTTCCGGTGGTTTTATCGTTGATGACATTTTTTTTAAATGAAAAACTTCAACCTCCCCCGACCGATCGTCATTACTCGGGTTGTCTACTGGTTGATGGAATAATTAGCAAAGAATTGAAGAAGAAACGGTGTTGTCCTATTTAATAACCTGAAAAAGTATCATAAACGTAACTCGCAACATTCGCAAATGCATATCCTTCTAATTTCATTACGTGAGTCGCAATATCAACGCATGAAATACGAAAGAAAAAAGGAAAGAAATTCATCGTGGCGCAAATTTGTACTTTTTTTTTCAATTCTAAATTTAATTGAAAATTCCGAAAAGGGCTCAAGTTTTCATCGTTGGAAAGCAACGGAATCCAATTAAAATCCTAACATAATATTTGCGTGTACACTCTTTGCGAAATTTACAACCCCGAAATTATGAAAAAGGAAAAAAAAACGTCGAGTAAATTTGGCAAACGATTGGGAATTAAAAAATGGCAAAAAATCGTATTTTTCAGTGTTCCATCGATGCAAACTTCAAAAACGTGTAAATTTTTATTGCATAATCGAATGATAACCATACCGAACGAACTCAAATGCATTTGCAAATATCGCGCCTTCGTAAAACAGTCTGCATTGATAAGAAAAAACGTATGGATAAGCGTTCGCCGTTGAGCGAACGAGAATCGTGCGTTCTTCGATTTAACATCAAAGCTTACACGTAACAAATATCGTTGGTCCTTTTAAATATAACAATTAATAATAAAAAAACTAATTTCTATATTGTTCTTCCTCGAATGAACGTTCTCGTCCTACGTTTTCATCCCCTGTACTAACATCATCCAACGAAGGCAAAGGCAGTGTACAAACGTCATCCCATGCGGATATTTGGTAAGTGTTTCCGAAAAAAAACCACCCACACACGCACACATACGTTCGATACAAGATCGCGTGTTAAAACAAGCGGTCGGTACGTTAATCATCGCGAGTGAAAATTCATTGAGCGCTCGGGGAAAAAATTCTCAGCGACCGAAAGCACGACGAGATCGCGATTGATCTATCGCCCCATCTTCAACAACGTAAAATCAACAAAAGTGCGTGTTGCGCGACGAAACTCCCATCTTCTCTTGCTGCTCGTTCTCTCTTCGTGAAGTTGTAAATAACGAGAAAAAAAAACGAAAAAAAGAAAACAATCGATCAAAAGAGATATTGTCTACATCGCGGAGCACCGCATTGACACCTAGTCTTCTTCTCGACCGTCTGGTCGTTAACGATCTCCCGTGGCAATTCGAGCCTCTGACGACATTCCGAGGTCGAGATTGTCGCGGGATTGTCTTTGTTTCTCTCGAAAGTCCTCGACGACTGGCACATGTAATCGAAGGTTATTTCCTCGTCCTTGCGGATGTCGCGAGTCGCGAACAACGCGAGCTTCGGCAAATTCGGATCGAGGCAGTCGACCCAAACGCCGTAAACCGCGCAGTTCGGGTCGCACGAGTGGTTGATAAAGTGCGAGACATTGCCGTAGAGGGCAGCGTCAACGGTGTAAGGACACGTGTCTTCCGTCTCGGAGACGTTGTAATCAAGGTCAAAGAGGTAAGTACGCCCCGCGGCGTCGTACTCCTTGCCGCGTTTCTCCGCCTCCTCGTTCGTTATCACCTCACCGACGTACTGCGTGACGAACGTCCCCTTTTTTATCAGCTTGAGGGTTTTAACGCCCCAGCCGCGTCCGTTGAACGTACGGAATACGCAAAGACTGACGCACGAGCCGCGTTGCACGACGCGATTTTTGCAATCGCTCGGACACTTGCAGCGCTTGTTACACTCGTATATCGGCGTACCCGGTGGTACGCGTACTCGACACGCCTGTGTGTACGGGAAAACACCCTCGTACTGGGCGAAGCAACATTTCGACTTGGAATCGCAGTTTTCACAGTCGCAGCCGATCGGCGGCTCGTCGGGTATTATCACCCCGTTCCCCGGCAGATAATCCTCGATGTAGAGGAAATCCTGCGGCGCGCATTCCAGATCCGCCTGATTCTCCACCTGTATCGTCGGTTGTCCCTTCGTTATCCCGTTCATCTCGGCTTCCCACTCCAGCAGGGATTCCAGCTGATCCCTCCGGGCGTCGCTGTAAATCCCGTGTAAAATGCAGCGTTTTATCCATCCGGCGAGCTTCTCTCGCTTCTTCTCCAGCGTGCGGGGATTGAAGAAACTCTTCAGAGCCCGATGCAGATCCTCCTCGTTCGTCACGGTGCCGTCGATCGGCTTTTTCGTCCTCATCAGCTCCCTCATGTGATCCTCGATCTGTCTACCCTCCGGATAAAAGTTCGCCTCGCTCTTGAATCTCTCGAGAAGCTGCACTCTCTCCCTCTCGAATTTCTCCAGCATCTCCGTGCAATTAACGAGATTCTCGATCGGCTCCCACGTGTCGCTATCGCTCGTCCAATTTTTCCATCTTATCAGATAAAGCACGACGTTGTCCTTTATCCTCTTGCCGAGTATCTTCTCCACCTCGAACAAACTACCGTCCTTCGCGCTCGAATCATCGCCCCTTAGCGTCATTCCCGACGTTTTAAGGTCGCGCAGTACGATGCGCAATTCTTTCGTGTGAACGTTGCTCGATCTGTCGGTTTCGACCTCGGACGTCAAGGACGTTTCTCGCGCCGCGGTTTGTTGCGTTTTCGACACCGTTATTTCCGCTGTTTTCGTCGTCCCTGATCGAGCTTCCGTGTCGTTTATCGCGTCGATCGTCATCGCGCTTTCTTCGTTATTCCCACATTCGACGTATGAACTTTCTAACGCCGAGGAATTTAACATTCCGTCTTTCGCCCTCTCGTCCTCATCGAGGCTAGAGTCCTCGCGCTTTGGCCGTTTGGCAACGGGCGGCGGCGTTAATCCCGAAGTTCTCGATCTTTTTTCACAATGCGCCGGCAGCATTTCGCTCATATCGCCCGGTACTTCGGCCGATTCCCCGCTGGTGCTCTCCGCCCCGCGAGCCTCTGCAATGCCAAACATTTAAACGGCGTCATTCTCTCGGCTCACATCCCTCTGGAATTCTTTTTTTTTTTTCTTATTTGTACGCTCCTCTTTTTATTTTTCATAGAACAAGATCGTCGGGTGTGCTCGGTGCGCGTTGAGTGCCTTTTTTTCCTACTTTTTCGCTCTCTGTACGTTTCTCTCCGTCTCTCTCTCTCTCTCTCTCCCTC
Organism: Heteropelma amictum; assembly: GCA_959613375.1. Lineage (NCBI taxonomy): Eukaryota > Metazoa > Arthropoda > Insecta > Hymenoptera > Ichneumonidae > Heteropelma > Heteropelma amictum. The sequence continues at coordinate 3,100,583 of OY390726.1, read as the reverse complement.
ATTCGACCTCTCACGATTTCCATCTTCGCTCCTCTTCGTGTCTCGATATTAATACTACGCACAACGAAGCTCTATGCGACAAAAGTTGCGCGAACGAATGTCGTTCTCTTACGTCAGAGTTATTAAAAAAAAAGAGAAAAGGAAATTTGTCGACAATCGTTGATTGTCTCGATTTCTTGAGACCGTCGAGGTTTCGTGTATCAGCGAAAAAAAAAACGTTTTGCTCAGACTCTCTGTGTTTGACGACGTCATTTTTCAGTACGATATACGCAGGGTGATCAAGTTTTCACATCGTTGTGGTTCGATGATTAATTTGCAGAGATAAGTGTTTTACATACCCAGTTTAATCGTGATGTTTCTTTCGAGCTCATTTTTAAAGCGAACGGTTTGCACGCCGGAGATGGCCTTCACGATCGTTGATTTTCCGTGAGCCACGTGACCGATCGTACCTGTGGTTGCAAAATAATGGTCATCGAGGAAACCGATCTGCTTTTCGTTCCAACAGAAATATCGACAAATCTAATATTTTTTAACTCAAAGATCAAAATTCGTATTTACCGATGTTGATCGTAGCCTGTCTACTGATGACTTCCCGAGACAAAGCGGTCAGCTTGGTGACATCCTGACGTTGCAAAATTCGATTGAAAAATATTTTCTCCGACGACGATTATTGAGAAGTAGAATAAAATCATGGATTTTTTTTTAAAAACGTCTTTAGATCATTTTTTCGCAAAATTTACGTTTGGGGCGTTTATTGCGATAAGAGTGCCGACGAATGGAACGGAGATCAACCGAGGACTGGGAAAGAAAGCGTTATAGGATAGGGCCGTTGTACCACTCAAGGTTTTTTGTTCTTCGTGAAAATCCAATTCACTTTTTGTAATCGTTTCAAAGTAAATTCAGACGAGAAAACAATATAAACTCAAGAAAAAGTGTATCGAAACGCAATTTGTTTTCTTTCTCAACTCAAATTACTATTTGTTGCAAATTTTCATTAACTACATGAATTTCCTTCCAGCCGATACATTCGCAAGTACTTAATTTCGAAATTAAAAATCTCCCATTGAAACGGCAATATCAACCGTCGAGGCGATAATTCAGCAAAAAGATGATCTCAGACCGGGAAATGTATCGCGAGAATTATACATTCTTCAAATAGTAATAATTAAGAATTTTTAATTCTAGGTGATTTCAGAAACCAAAAACAAACTACATGGGATAATGAATTAAGCAAATATTTGACTCGATATTTGTACTTTAAGTATTGAGTTTTGGAAATCCGTAATTTGGCAGAATTACGGAATGCGGCAGCGTCGTAATGCAAGATAATAAAAAATATGCTCTCGATCGAATCAAACATGCCGTTGCGCAGTAAAAAAATTCTGCATAATCCCAATACTAGTCGAGTACTTTCATATGAATTTTCGAACATTGAGGTTCGAGTGCATGCATATCTATACACATATTTTGAAGCGTCAGCGAAAAAAATCGGCAACACCATAATGGGTGTTACGAAATCGTAAGTAAACCCGGAAGTCAATGCCGAGTGGAATTTCGTAGTGAAAATGTACGCGCTCGAGTTTTTTGCGCGATATATCGAGGGTATCTAGGAATCCGAAATAACGAAGAAAGTTTGATTGGAAAATTTGTGAATGACGAACTCGTGACAGATGACAAATTTCGTTCGTGGAATTTTATGATGAAATTCAAACAGTATGGTGAAATTGAGGGAAAATTAATTCTCGCGTTGTCCCCGGGAACGATTAATTCGCGAGCGATAAACGTTTTTATGAAAAAAAATTGACTAAAAGTAGCTCGAGTGACAATGTTGGAGGAAAAAAAATTCTCGCGGGAAGAGTAACGAAAAAGAGGAGAAAAAAGGCGGCTTGTGTGACTCGCGACGTTTGAGGTTACACGGAGCGACAACGAATGGATCTGAATGAAATGTTGAGTTATGGTGCGCGGCGGCTTCCGTATTCGCGACTCACCAATTTCGATAAGTCCTGCTTGTAGAGATTCGGCTGACCGGTTGTAACTCCAAGACCTTCCTCGCCCCCCATGATTGCAGTTTCTTAATTTTTTTTGAAAAATGTAAAACTGCAAATTATACACGCGGTACAACTGCGGTCATCCGGGAGAGGAAACGTATCTGCGGCTTTGGCTTCGGCCCCGCGAGAGAACGGAAAGCGTCAACGCCAACTTTAATTACTCGCGACGGACAGACGGCGACATCTCGCGAGTATTTAACGAACTTTCTCGTTCATTCGTGATTTCGCGCACAGATGTCGCGACGCACGACTTTCCGTGCTCTAAACACTACTCGTGCAGGTTGGTACCCCTGTTTTAGACACCTGAACTCAAGGCAGTTGATACATGAGCAGCTTGAACGAAAAGCGAGTTGAGCCGTGGGCAGCCTGTACAAGACAGTTGGTACATGAGCAGCTGTCCTTGAGCAGCTTGATACCTTCCCAAAACACAGTTCCCCAAAAATAAGGCCTTTCTCAGTGAAATCTAAGTCGAAAAAATTACTCAAAATCAAAAAATTCTAGTTCCAGCAGTAACATCCATGCATGTGACGAATATTTGTAGTAAAAATTTCGTGAGATTCGGTTCAGTCGATTGCTTGTCGTTGTTAAAGATTCTTTGAACCCGCACTTAATTTTATAAGTTCGTGTTGAATCCTCTTACTCCGGGAGAAAAAGGAACGGGATCATGATTCATTTTCATTTCGCTTCTAAAGAGTTCTCTTTGCACTTTTGGGATATTATTTTAGAAACTTCATCGTTTTTATTATTTTATATAACCTACAGTAAAATATTTTTGCCGAGAGAACTAGCTCAAGATACTGTATTATTAATGATAAAAAGATATATCACACGAAGGGTTTTCGAGTTTCGATCATCGTGTGGCCGACAGTTACGATTCTCACGGAGAAAATCGGAAAGTATTCTCGATCGAGTACTTCGGCACATCGTCATAATTTTCGGCATGTTCCAAAATACGAATCGCCTCCCAGTTGAATTTCTTCAGCGCCGCGGGAGTTATCTTCATAAAGTTTGGACACTTTTCGCTGTTTTCAACATTATCCAGTAGCGTTTGTAGATCCTCCACGGCTTTCTCGTAGACGGGAATTACGTGGCGGATGGTGGCGGTAGCCTTTAGTATCTTGAATCCGCACTGATGGCAATAATTAAAAACGAAAATTAATTGACATCCGGTGTGTTGTAGCTTCGCAAGGGGGTAGAGAGGGTCGCGCCTGAACAAACCTGAGAGCAAAACTCAACAAACCCTAACAGAAAAACAACAAAAATCGCAATAAACGCAAGGTTCAGCCAGTTGCAGCCATTACAGAGGTATACAAACTCTCAGTTTTAGTCACTTTCGATGGTTCGCTATAAAAACTCAGATTTTAGAGGTAGGAGCAGCAGGACTTGCAAGGAACATTGCACGATTGTTGAGGAAACACTTTTAACGAGAGAACCACCTTAATAATTTTTGTTGATAATAATAAAGAAGATATACATATATATATATCTATCATATGAAGGGTTAGGGAAGACAAAAGGAAGAAATTATTCTTGCAAAGGAAGAAATACTGAATTACGATCGGTATACACACCCATGCTGTACACGCTATGGGCACACCCCAGCCGAACCGATCCACGACGTTGATGCACTCGTCAAGCTCGGTGCGAAAGGATCTGAGCTGATTGAACGAATGTTGCGTGTCGAGGATAGTCTTGTGATACTTTTCGACCGCCACAATGTTGTTCTCCGCGCATTTGGAGTAATTACTTTTGAGTTCAACTCCTCTCTGGACCCAATCTTGAAAGATTTCACGACTTTTGTTCCTCTTTGCTTCATCGATCCACGAATAAATACCCTCGAAAGCGTACGTTTTCTGTGTATTGTATCGAAGGTATAAACTCGTAAAACTCAACGAGGAAAGACACTAAAATGTTTTTTAATCGAATTTTTATGCAACGAGTGAAAATTCCTACCTCTTCAACTGTATGCCCAATTTCTTTGACAACGGTTTTAGCAGCTAATAGGATATCCATTGTTTGTTTATAATAAGCGGTGGCATTTTTATTTTCACGGCTGAGCATAGTATCGAGTACCGCACTGAGCACGTTTTGGGTAGTTTCTATCGGATGAAAAAAGAACGCTGACCATGTTGGTGGTGAGGGCAATAATGCTTCGACTTCCGAAGAATGCACCGTCTGAAATATCGACGCGGACGACTGATTATCGCGAGGAATAACAGGCGTGATTTATCAACGCTAGATTCACCAAACCGCAGTCTCCATTTTGACTGGTCGTGCAAGTTCAATTCAAAATTCTTTCCCATGTTGTTTAAACCGGAAATGGATACTTGCGATCAGGGACCTGTTCATATTAACACAGCTAGATTTACCAGACCAATGATTTCGACTGGTCCCACAATTTCAACTCAAAATTCAAAAAGAATTCGATTACCGACGAATTTCACTGATCGATTCATCACGAAAGATCAATTTACCTCAAACTCCTTCCGATATTATTTTCATGGGTAAATGTATTTTTGCCAAACTACCGATACTATTTCGAAGCACGATGTCGCCAATTGTGTAAATTTTATGAAATTTTATCATATACTAGCGGACCCGACAGACGTCGTCCTGTACACACGTCTTTATAGTTCGAAAATTAATTGAATAAACAATGTGAATTGGACCGAATTGTAAATCTAAACCATTCTCGAATCCTCTTGAACACACAAAAAATTTCATCAAAATCGGTTTAGCCGTTTAGGAGGAGTTCAGTGACAAACACACGCACAGAAGAAATATATATATACTAGCGGACCTGACAGACGTTGTCCTGTACACACGTCTTTATAGTTCGAAAATTAATTGAATAATCAATGTGAATTGGACCGAATTGTAAATCTAAACCATTCTCGAATCCTCTTGAACACACACAAAAAATTTCATCAAAATCGGTTTAGCCGTTTAGGAGGAGTTCAGTGACAAACACACGCACAGAAGAAATATATATATACTAGCGGACCTGACAGACGTTGTCCTGTACACGCGTCTTAATAATTCGAAAATTAATTGAATAAACAATGTGAATTGGACCGAATTGTAAATCTAAACCATTCTCGAATCCTCTTGAACACACAAAAAATTTCATCAAAATCGGTTTAGCCGTTTAGGAGGAGTTCAGTGACAAACACACGCACAGAAGAAATATATATATACTAGCGGACCTGACAGACGTTGTCCTGTACACACGTCTTTATAGTTCGAAAATTAATTGAATAATCAATGTGAATTGGACCGAATTGTAAATCTAAACCATTCTCGAATCCTCTTGAACACACACAAAAAATTTCATCAAAATCGGTTTAGCCGTTTAGGAGGAGTTCAGTGACAAACACACGCACAGAAGAAATATATATATACTAGCGGACCTGACAGACGTTGTCCTGTACACGCGTCTTAATAATTCGAAAATTAATTGAATAAACAATGTGAATTGGACCGAATTGTAAATCTAAACCATTCTCGAATCCTCTTGAACACACAAAAAATTTCATCAAAATCGGTTTAGCCGTTTAGGAGGAGTTCAGTGACAAACACACGCACAGAAGAAATATATATATACTAGCGGACCTGACAGACGTTGTCCTGTACACACGTCTTTATAGTTCGAAAATTAATTGAATAAACAATGTGAATTGGACCGAATTGTAAATCTAAACAATTCTCGAATCCTCTTGAACACACACAAAAAATTTCATCAAAATCGGTTTAGCCGTTTAGGAGGAGTTCAGTGACAAACACACGCACAGAAGAAATATATATATACTAGCGAACCCGACAGACGTTGTCCTGTACACGCGTCTTTATAGTTCGAAAATTAATTGAATAAACAATGTGAATTGGACCGAATTGTAAATCTAAACAATTCTCGAATCCTCTTGAACACACACAAAAAATGTCATCAAAATCGGTTTAGCCGTTTAGGAGGAGTTCAGTGACAAACACACGCACAGAAGAAATATATATATACTAGCGGACCTGACAGACGTTGTCCTGTACACGCGTCTTTATAGTTCGAAAATTAATTGAATAAACAATGTGAATTGGACCGAATTGTAAATCTAAACAATTCTCGAATCCTCTTGAACACACACAAAAAATTTCATCAAAATCGGTTTAGCCGTTTAGGAGGAGTTCAGTGACAAACACACGCACAGAAGAAATATATATATACTAGCGGACCTGACAGACGTTGTCCTGTACACACGTCTTTATAGTTCGAAAATTAATTGAATAAACAATGTGAATTGGACCGAATTGTAAATCTAAACCATTCTCGAATCCTCTTGAACACACACAAAAAATTTCATCAAAATCGGTTTAGCCGTTTAGGAGGAGTTCAGTGAAAACCACACGCACAGAAGAAATATATATATATAAAGATTATTTTTGCAAAATACGCGAGCACAAAAATTCGTACTTTTCGCGAAACATAAGAAATATTATTTTTAAACTATCATTGACTCGAGCGAAACTATTCAAAATTCATGGTGCGAGGATCGTTTAAAAAGCTTACTGTAGCCAGCAGCGCGATGCAAAGAACGATCGTGCAACTCGTTGCCTTTTTCATCGTAAATCTCTCGCGGTAACGTTTCTACAAATTAGTGGCAATAGTTATCGCGTTCTTTTATACATGCGCTAAGCAGCCGGGATAGACATATTTTTTTACCGTTAAATATATGATCAGGTGCTGCTCATGTAAATTAATATTACAATGAAATACGAAAAACATCGACCGTATACTTCGCGCTGTGCCTTTCAGGCGGTTTTCTCGAAAAATAGGGAATACGCAAACGAGTTATTGATATTGCTGTATGACGTCAGGTTTTCACTTGTATCAACAAGCGAATTTGGAAATATTAGTTCTCTGCCGCAAAAACGGTGAATCGTACTTTTTTTTCCTCTTACGATACACGCAATGTTGTTACGCGTAATTGATCGTAAATTTTGATATTCATCCGAGGGACCTCGAACTTTGGATTTTCATTTGGATGGTAAAGCGATAACGCTTGCGCTGGATGTGAAATCGAATAAACAAATATCCAGGCATTTCGGATTTTCAAAAAATTTATTTTGCATATTCATTTTTTTTTACGATACGTCAACTTTGTTGCATTGTCAAGATAAACTTGTAAAAATGCGGTGGTTGACGATGGTCGAAATCCGACGAAAATAAGCTCAATTTTGTAGATTTTTTTGAATATTTCGCAAAAAAGTCGAAATATATGTATTTCAAAAATCTTTCCCGTTCGAATTGAAAAATGTCACTTCCCTCAAGATTCGTCGGAAATGTATCGAAGGCTTTGCTGTTTTATTTTCGCGATTGTATACTTCACTTTGAGATAATATGCGCAGAAGGAACCTCGGGTACGTCGGGATGAAGAGGTTTTTTTCCTGATTCTTTCGAAAATTGGGGGAAAAATCGAAAGAATCGAAACCCCGTTGCGGAAACTCTAGGTCGAAATTGAAATTTGAAAATTGAAATTTTTCGACAAGACGAATAACGGTGTTTCGAGAGTTTTTCGTGGATAGACTTTAATTTATACCGTGATCCTCGTTGCTGATGTGGATTTGAAAAACGACTCATTATCATTATTCGCAGCGATAACACGTTATCGTATCGTAATTTTTTCTTTTTCGAAAAAAAAAAACGAAAAAATCATTTATTCCACGTAATTTCACCTTTATTTTTCTTTATCAATGCACATACATTTTCGGTGCACGAAACTCGCACAGACTCTCAGCGTATATTCCTCAAAAGGAAAGGGACTTGGTGTGAAAGTCTCGTAAATCCGCGGGAACTTCATTCGCAAAGTTTAGGCAATTTTCCCCCTCTTTTATTTCGCCCAAAAGAGTTTCAATATTCTTCGCAGATATCTCATATATCGGCATGTTCTCCTTGATGACGAAAATTGACGTTAGTATCTTGAATCCGCACTGATTTGGGAACATGAAAAATGAAAAAATCAAATCCGTTCTCCATTCTCTCATTCTCATCCGCCGCAACATTGGTACTTACGGATGCTGTACACCTCGTTACGGGTATCATCCAGCGTAATAAATTCCCAGCTGAACGGCAGTTTTCAAGTTCATCCTTGTAACTTCTCAAAACATCGAACTTGCGATGCATTTCGAAAATAATTACTAAATTTCCCGCGGCAGCCCGGATGTTGGCCAAGCGCCGGGCCACGTATTTTTTCCGCAGATCTAAACCACTCTGCACCCATTTGGCAAAGATTTCTCTCCTCTTTTCGTTTTCGGTTTCTTCGCTTCCCAAAGTGGTCCCGAAACTTTGACTTTTCTGTGTACGTGAAAATTTCGAAAAAAGAAGGAAAATACAGTCTAGTCACTCCGAAGCGGGGGAGGAAAATTGCCTTCGTTGAAGATGCTGCGGAGATACGATTCTAACGAATCTGAAATAGAACGCAAACTCCCGCATACTCGACGACGATGTGAAAATCTGAAAAAATAACCTCACGGAAGCCACATTGATTTCAGATAGTAAAAAACGTGGAAAAGTTATTGACAAATTGTTCGAAAAAAAAAACGAAAAAGTACGCTTTGAACTTTTTTCCTTTTCGTGCGAAATAAATTCACTAATCGATGAGTGAAATTATTCGCAATTCGCGAAAAGATATTGCAAAACGCTACAAGAATTTGAAAAAAATGAATTTTATAGCGCATCTTTTGATTTTTTTTTCTATTCGAACGACATTGTTACGACATATATATGTTGATAACTTTAAAGAAATTTTATTATCCGAGATCAATGCGTATACTTGGCGCCTTCCGTGTGAATCACTTTTTTTTCAAATTCCCTTCGCTACAGGTGCCTAAAATTCGCATTTTATTTCGATTTTGTCGGGATTGTACGTCCGAAACGCAAATGCTCAATTGACTTTTTGTACAAATAAAAATTCATACCTCCTGAATGGTGAACAGTATTCCATCGCCAAATTCGTCGACATTCGTTAGAATGTCTAATATCTGTGTATAGTAGGTTCGAGCATTTTCAATTTCGAGACTGAGCGTAGAATCGACTTTTGCACGAAGGAAATTTTGGGCACATTCGATGGGATGGAATAAAGTGGACGTCGCCCGTATAATTGACGTGGCTGATGATGAATCGGTTTCCAGTGATTGCGTTGTCTAAAAAATCGTTTCTAATATAAGTGATTATCGTGGAGAAAAACACCCCTGTAATTTGTTAAATAAAAATGATGATACATCGAACGAGAAGGACAATAATTCTCATCTTTAGTTCTTCTTTCTCAAACGTCTCTTTTTTCCATTATCTTAATCTCCATTCGAAAATATCCAAAGTGCATCATATTTTTGGGAGGAAACGTCTCTGCGTTCGTAAAGATCGCGAGTCCAAGATAGTTCGGTTGTATATTAATTAGTTTTATTTATTCAATTTAGATAATATATCGAACACGAAGGACAATAATTCTCATCTTTAGTTCTTCTTTCTCAAACGTCTCTTTTTTTCAATTATCTTAATCTCTACCACGTTTTATCTCAATTATATTTTCATCCCAGAGTATCTCGACTGCACCATTTTTCTCCGAGAAAACATCTCGAATCCCGAAGATTGCAAATCCATCATAGTTCACTTTTGTAATATTGATGCAGAATCTCAATTAAGTACGATTTTGAATATCTCTATTCGAAAATATCCAAAGTGCATCATATTTTTGGGAGGAAACGTCTCTGCGTTCGTAAAGATCGCGAGTCCAAGATAGTTCAATTTTGAAATATTGCACAGCATATACGTCGGAGTATCTTTCTTGTTCGGAGGAAAAGAAGGACCAATTGCTGTTATTTTTAGCTTGAAAATCTTGAACTCGTGATCCTCACGAATGCACAGACATGTTCCCTCCGAGAAATATAACGCACTTGAGATATTTTTGAATAAACCGATATTTAAAACCCAACTTGGTACAGATTAAGATAAATGAGAAAAGAGATGATCAACAATAAAAAACTTCTAAATGACATATTTTCGATCAACTTGATGAGTCATTCAACATCGATAAAATTATTCCAAAGAATTATGAACAAATGTGGCTCAAAACCCTTGCAATATTTTCATCGGTACGCTGTATTTTTATTCAAGCACCGATAACATTTGACGTTCATGGTGATTCATCACGACGAGATAGTGTTCGAGGTCGTTCAATTCAAAAAAATCATCCAGTAACAAAAATCGTGTGAAAATTAAATTAATTTAATTGCAACGCTTTGCTTTTGTATAATAATGCAATAAACTTTTTTTTTGTCGTTAGCTCGTGAAAAATTATTCAAGAACCATAGTGCGAGAAGTGCGTATAGCATGTGCTTACCGAAGCTGCCAGAGCGATGCAAAGGGCGAAGGTGTAATTGGTAATTTTATTCATCGTTAATCCCTCGCGGTGACGTTGTCACAGTTTCATGACAATAATTGCCAGTGTCCTCTATATATACGCGGGACAGATGGAACAGTTATCTGTTTTTTTTTATATTCGTCCACTTGTGTAAACTTATAGTTTTACGGAATTCAAAAAAGATTAGTATTGTTCGGAATCATTTTATGAGCTATTCTCAGCACGTGGAACATAATTATTCACGAGCAAAGAGCTACTTTTTTTCAATGTCGTTCGTTCCTGCGGATAAACGGTCGTCTAAAATTGTATTTAAGAAAATATCGTTTTCGTTTGAATTTCAAATTTGAAAAAAAATCGATTTTTTTGCTGCTGTGGATTTGTGACATTTTAATCTTTTTTTTTGCTTTGACATGATCAACTCATAAACCAATTACCGTATATCTTTTTTAAATTAGATCGTTTTGGAGTACAGTGCACCATTGAAAGATATGCTTTTTTTGGAGACCTTCGAGAATTCGTGAAAAAACGTTTTTTTTTCATACGTATTGATACTCATTTTTTTTAAATATCGAAATAACTTTTTCTTTAACTCTGTATTGTACGTAACCCCTTGATCGATAATGCGGGAAACAGAGGAATAAATAGAACAGATCGTTTTTCCTTCTCTAAAAAACAACCGACGAAATTATTCTTCCAGTTACATTTATTGCTGGGACAAGTTTTTTTGTTGACATCTCGATAAATTTACGTTTATGAAATTTTTATTTACCGTAAACGTCGAATGATTTTTTTTTTCGATTTGCGCTCCCAAAATTCCTCTCATGTTCCTTTCATGTTATATTTACCGACTATCTGTTACGTCTATGATATGTTAATGCTCGTATATTTTTTTTAGGCGTATACTTTTTTCCTTGTCATCCGTTATCTACTTTTCGTTTTTTTCTTCATACACGCATTTAAGGGGAGGAAGCCTCTCGAGCGCTCTCGAGGCCCGAAAATGTGTCGTTTTTCATGAATTTTTTCAACCGTCATAAAATAATCGCATTATTCTACAGTTTTGGCACTATTATAATCATCAAACGTTAAAAGATTTTTTTTAACTCCAAAACTGCTCATGTATTGCTCCAAAATTGACCAATATTGATCGATGAGGATGCGCCGATGCATATAAGGAAGGATGCATGTAAAAATATTAAATTGAAAATCAAGTAGATTTAAATTCTCTTTTTTAATCGCTCTTTTCTTATTTCCTTTATTATTTATATTTTTATCTATTTATTTTATTCATTATCATTATTTTTATTATCATTCGCGCGAGACTGTTGCATAACGATGAGGTTCTTACGAAAAATTTAATACCCCGAAAACATATTATATTCGGAAGTATTTCGAACGCAAATTTTTCTTGAACATTTAAATTCTTTCGTTTCCCGCGCTTTTCTGATTCGAGCGATCGCAGCGCCACGACACACTCTTCTAATTTCGAAAGTACACAGACGACACCCACATTTCTCTGACAATTAACCTCATCGCGTATCTTTTTTCTACTTTCCGAATCGATTTTGTGTATAAAGTCCATTATTAATGCGTACGTAAACATGATCTCCGGCGGTGAATTACCGTTGAACGAAGATAATTTACCTTCGATATGCGACAAATTGCAAGAAGCGGAGGTTAGTACGTGACACGTCGATCTGTCAAAATAAATAACATCATAGTCATTGTTATCGTTGTCCACGTAGAGTTTCACGAAGCAGCATATATTGCGACGCGTTGATTTTTATTTATAACAAATTAAAAGCGCCTCTCGATATACTAAAAAAATTTCAAGTCACGGTACCGAATGTTTACTGAAAAATTGTGACTCTAAACATCGCGGAACTTGTGAAGCAGCTTACGGAGGACTCTATGCTTACCGCTTTCCGATTAATAATTTATGGGCAAAACAATTTGAGATGTTTGAAATAAACCGTCTTATGTACAAAAAAAATGGCAAAAAATCCGTAGCGCGACGAAAATAGGGGGTCATCAATGTCCAAGCGAAATATTAACGATAAAAGTTTCGAAAACATCACGAGCAGAAGGCTTTTCGGTATCAGAGGTTATGTTCGCGCAAAGTTTCGAAAGCGCCTATGTAATTTACGAAAAAACCTTCAATCCTGGTTTACTTTTGGTGTAATAATCGCTTATATAACATTGTAATCAAGAATCAGTGTAAATTGAGAATGATAAACAAATCCCCGGCCTACGCTCCCACAAAATATGGCCCGCCGCAAAAGGATTCAACTTTTTCGAACAATTAACGTTCAGATTCGAGTCAACAACGAATTGGAACAAATGCTGCAGCGTCACTGTCATGTCGAAGCTAAATTACAAAATATCAGCAAAGTTCTTCCGAACGTAGTCGTCATCAAAGCGGAGAGCGAGAAATTCTGCCAAATGATAAACAGGACCAACAAATTGGCGGAGGCCGTCAGCGCCAAAGTCAGACAGCTCGATCTTGCCAGGGTGATTGTTCATTAATATTAAAATTATCAATCCTTTTTTTAAACAAAAAAATGGACCCTTTTTCAGATTCAAGAAAAAACTGAATAACTCAAGGTAGTCGTCTCGTCAAAAGTATTTTTTCATGAATACTCTCAAAATGTTTATCATTTTGAGAGCAAATTGATTCGATTCGCCGTTTCCATTCGAAAATATATTTTATCGTACATACCGCATTTTTGTATGGGTTTCTTATGGAGGACAATGAAAAATTGCACAGTTTTTGCTCAATCGATATAACAAGTGCGGAGAAAAGTATATAGATTGAGATTCAGAAATGTCTTTCGTCAAACAAACCGCAATTTGACACGGGTTTCTTACGGGGAGATATGGAAAATTCGCGACAGACTTTTTGAGAAAATCTCGACCAAATGACAAACTTTCGCACATCAGCCGTTGAGACAACTGCCTTAAACTACCTCAATACGATAAATAACCAACCACTTCGCGTTACAAACACTTTCTCGTCCCTCCCGAAGCTTTGACGAAAATACTCAATTTACAGAGCAGAGTCTGCGAGTGTCAGAGTCGCGTTCACGACATTCTCGACCTTCAATTGTGCAGCGAGGGGGTCGCTACCGCTCTGAGGAACGAAGATTACGAGCAAGGAGCTGCCCACGTTCATCGTTACTTGTCGATGGACCAGAATCTTTTGGAACGCACGGCTCTCGACGTTTCCGGCGATCGAACGAGCATAGCGAGTTCGCTGGTGACTCTTCAGCAAGCCGCGAGAGAATTACGCGCCGTTGTCACCCACAGATTCGACGAGGCTGTAAAATCCGAAGATCTGGCCTCCGTTGAGCGCTTCTTCAAGATATTTCCGCTCCTCGGCATGCACGACGAAGGTCTCAAGAAGTTTTGCCAGTATCTCTGCTCGAAGCTGCAAGACGCGGCGCAAAAAAATCTCAAGGCCGCCCTCGACGTCAAGAGCAACGACAGTCGCGCCCCCGTCATGTTCGCCGACACTATGACCCTCTTGTTCGAGGGAATAGCGAGAATCGTCGAGGTACATCAGCCCATTATCGAGACTTATTACGGTCCTGGTAGGCTCTTGAGGACGATTACGATATTGCAAAAAGAATGCGATCGGTAAGACGTATTATTTATATCTCGGACGATGATATCTCATCAAAAAAATCTCTCAATTTTCGCCGGTATTCGCTCAGCGATTTTGCCACGCACAGGCAGCTCTCGCATTTAGTGAGTAAGGGTATTAGGGTAATATTTGAAGTACTTAATGAGAGAAAAATCCAAAAAATAATTGACTGAATGATTTTCATTGAGATTCTTTAGATACGAGATATCATCTGAGACATTGTTTTCTGTTTTAGATATTTTTCCGAAATTTTGGTGTTAAAATGTTGTGTTCGAGATACAAACGGCTGGAATCGATGAATTATCGCCGAATTATTAGAACAGTTGTTGATTCGATACAGTATTCAATGCTTTTGTAAAGAATAATGCCACGAAAATGGATGAGCATCGTGAAATTTGTAGGCGCGGTAGTTTATCGCTACTCGAGTCCCACCTGCTTTTGAATCAATATTCATTAACGATGTATGAAAAGTATTATTGAAGCAACAATTTGGTAACAGAATTATGTCAAGTACTGCGCAAAGCTAAAAAAATCGAGTAAAAAATCGAGTAAAAAATCAATTTCAAAGATTTTCAAGAATAATGACACGAAAATGGATGAGCATCGTGAAATTTGTAGGCGCGATAGTTTATCGCTACTCGAGTCCTACCTGCTTTTGAATCAATATTCATTAACGATGTATGAAAAGTCTTATCGGAGCAACAATTTGGTAACAGAATTATGTCAAGTACTGTGCAAAGCTAAAAAAATCGAGTAAAAAATCAATTGCAAAGATTTTCAAGAATAATGACACGAAAATGGATGAGCATCGTGAAATTTATATGCGCGATGTATAAAAAGTCTTATCGGAGCAACAATTTGGTAACATAACTATGTCAAGTACTGCGCAAAGCTAAAAAAATCGAGTAAAAAATCAATATCAAAGATTTTCGGCGCAGTATATCGTAAAACAATCGCAGTCTCAAAGTGTTGCCAACAAATTGGGAAAAACACGTATCGAAGATATTCCGGAAAATCGATTTTCATTCCATTTCGAAGAAACTCGTTCATTTATTTGAGTAGGATTGATTTTTTTCAAAATTTCACGGTCCTTTGGAAATTTTTCTTCCGAATCTCGAACGAAACTCGAAATGAAACGGCAAACCGTTTGCGAAAAAAAGTAGAAGCAGTAAGTGCGTAAGAGCGCTAATAAACGCGATTAGTCGTAATTGAAGCTCACACAAAGGTCTGCTTTTTTTCGGACAGGCAAATAAAAAAAATCATAGGAGAGTTCACGAGAAATCGTGGGATACAGAAAAAGATACAAACGATAAACGATTATATGAGAAAGCAGAGTCCGGAGAAGGCCGACCCGAAAAATCTCGATCTTCTCCTCGGCGAATTAACGATAATGCACGCCAGATCGGAATTGTACATTAGATTCTTGAAGAGAAGAATAACGGTAATGAAAATCTGTTATCTCAGCAGTCGAACGTCATCATCGAGGATCATTAATAATGAAAATCTTACAGAACGACTTGGAGATCAGTACGACCGACGAGACTCAGCGTGAAACGCAAATGAATCATTTTGACGAATTGATCAAAAATTCCGAACTATCTCGCGGTATGCAAGAACTTTTGGGCTCTTATCTCGCGCTGGAGAGATATTTCCTCGAGGAAAGCGTCAACAAAGCCCTCGGAATGGACACGCTCGATCAGGAGCAGCAAACATCGAGTATGGTCGACGATGTTTTTTACATCGTCAAGAAATGCATCAGGTAATTGGAAAATAGAAGAAAAATTGAAGGTTCGCGGGAAGTATCGAAAAATCATTCGAGATCTAAAATGCCGGGTCAAAAATTCCATTTCTCATTTCTTTGTTCCTGAACATCTTTGGAATTTACGGGTTGTTCAACCCTTCGCGGCACAGTGGTACTCCACATCGCCACCAGTTGTAAAACACGTTTTTGCGATCTCAAAGTTTCAAATTACAAAGGGTACTTTTGTAATTTCGTGACCATAGCGTGTTACAGAATCAAAGTTTACATTCAAATCGTCTTTACGTTTCGTTATTTGGTCATAAAAGTGACAAAAAATCTGAAAAACAGAACGATTTTTAGAAGAAAAGAAACTTTATCGAAGAAAGTTTTGAGGTTAAGGTAGCTGTCTTCAAAATGGCGATTTTCCATGTTCAAAATGGCGGAACCGTTGTAGTGCACGAAAATTCCGAAGAATGTCGATTTTTTTCTGAAAACTGGTGTTCAGGGGCTTTCCGACATCGGATTCGTGATCAGCGACCTCAAAAACCCACGAAATTGTGTAACTGACAAAAACCTTATCCTCCTGAAAGCCTGGGCGACAAAGGGTTAAGAATAAGGAAGTAAGGGAAGGAAAAGGGTTGTCTTGCCTCCGAGAATCTTTAACGGAGCTCGTCACAATGACTGGAATAATGGGGAAAAAAGATGATAATTTCCAAAATGTTTTTACGATCGTTACAGACGATCGATATCGAGTTCGAGCATAGACGGTGTTTGCGCGGTCGTCAACATGGCGTGCGGAATTTTAGAAGGCGAATTTGCTAATCGGTTGAGAGGACGCCTGCGACAGGGATATCCAGCTGGTTATCTCGATCTCGCTCAAGCGTACAGCGCCCTTCAAACGAGCATCCAGCATGGTCGATTGCAAGCTTCGGACAACGAGCTTTCGCGACTGATGTTTCTCGTAAGTACTTTGACGAAAGAACCCGTTAGCCACTCTGCTACAGTTAGTTCATAACCAATTAGTGTAAATTACTAAATTTAGTAAATTAGTTGGAAATTTGGTTATGAATTAGCAGTAATGTTGATTTATTAGTTAGCAACCTGAGAGATTTGGTGATTTAGTGAATTTAGCGAATTTAGTAAATTTAGTAAATTTAGTAAATTGAGTAAATTATTACTTACTGTAAGTCGGTAATTCGACGAGATTTTCACAAAATCCTCCGTTATTGCTCTCTTGACCCTCGACCACGCGGACTAATTTTCCATTGACCTCCATTCTCACAGTGAGGTTTTTCATAATCGGCCAAATAATGATTGTAACGCGAATAGTGCCGGAGTGCGCTAAAACGATTTTTCAAATGATGAAAGACATTTTTCAGGAATTTTTGGATTTTGAGCGTGTAATTTTTTTTTAGACGAAAACAAGGTCGAAATGCAACATTTTCGAAAAATGATTTTGGAACATGCTCGAGCGTGCGACGATGTTAAGGGAGTTTGTTGTTTCAGGCATATCTCAACAATACCGATGTCAGTATCGAGTACGTTGAGACCCTCGGTCAGAGCCTCGGCGTTGAGATTGATAGTGCTTTTCCCCATATGAGGCAAAAAGATCGTGGCAAAGTCGACAGTTGTTTGGCAGGCCTCAAAGCCGTTACGGGGACTCTGAGATCCGTTATTGATTACGGATTGGAGCAATTACGCGCGAGTGCCGTTAAGCCGAGAGTCACGCCGTGGGTCGACGCTTTTTTGTCGGTTAATCACCACGTGAACGAGGTGGGAGATTCATTCGCGATAAAACAGCTTTTTCTCTTTTCTTCTTCGATCCTCCAACGAATGAAATTTCTATAATTATTTGTACGACAAAAAAACAGCCTTTTTCGTCAATCAAGCCCTTAAAATAACGTTTTTTTGCTCACGTTTCTTTCATCACGTTGATAATTCCAGTTAATACGATGTTTTCGAAATTTTGTCACAAACGCAGGACGAGCTGCTGAGATACGAGACCGACGAGCCTTTCGTGCAGACTCTGGTGATGAATCTCGAGGGTTTGTTGCAAGGATTCAAGGGTAGTTTAACGACGGCGAATTACGACGCCCTGGTGGGTATTTTGACCGCGGAAGTGACGGCGCGATTGGAGAAGGTCGTTTTAAAATCGACTTTTAACAGGGTAACGTTCGAGATCCATTGCGGTGTACGAGAAAAGTGTTGAAAAAATGTATTTCCGGTGTCAGGACGATGTTGTTGTTGATCGTAAATTTTCAGGCTGGTGGATTGATATTGGACAAGGAAATACGCTCGTTGGCGAGTTATTCAGCCGCAGCGACCTCGTGGTCGGTGCGCGACAAATTCGCTCGACTGACGCAGATAGCGACGATACTGAGCGTCGAAAAAGTCGAGGAATTGGCGGATTATTGCGGCGCTGATGCAATCGCGTGGAGATTAACGCCGGCGGAAGTACGAAGGATCGCCTCGCTCCGAACGGATCTACGACCGGAAGACATCAAAAGACTCAAGCTATAAATGTTATTGTCTCTTCGTTGTTTGCCGAACGATAAAAGCGCAGAAAATATATATATTGACAAGTGATTCTGTCGTTCCGAGGATTATTTCGATGAAATTTTATTGGCGATCGCGCGATTCTTGCTTTTTACGCACGAACATCAGGATGTCTCGCAAGGGAAAGAAAGTTCGAATTTTCAGCTCCGAAATAACGCAAAGTTCGACAAATTTTGAAAAATCTCTGCTTCCGGTAAAATTGATCGATGAGAAGGTTGATGCTTCAGCTCGTTGTAGAAAAATGGCGGAAACATTTAGCTTTTTCGAAAACCACCATCAGGATTGTTGAGAAAATGGAGGAGGCGTTTCCGGGTGCGCTCTCACTCGCTGTTTCTTTTTCTATTGCGTGCACGGGCGTTTGGGACAAAAATCACATTTTTTTATCTGGCAGGCTGGTATTCCGGAAACGATGGACTAGAATGAGAATTTTGCATATTTGGCAATGCTGCAAAAATCTAAAGTGAAATCAATCAAATGTAACATACCGAGCACGATAATATTGAATAATAACAATAATGAAAATTTATCGACAAATGGTTAAAAAAAAACAAAGAAAAAATACTGAAAATATTGAAGAATACTGAATATATACGTTGAAAACTTTGAAAAAAACCCAAAGGTATGATCCATCAATTTGATATTGTTTGTTTTTTTATAGAAATTAGAAATATTGCGATTTAATTCGAAATTCCACATTCGAATCCGTCATAGCCGAAGAAACGCGCGCGCAGTTGCGCGTCAACGTCGTTTCGGCGATTGAATGTCCGCGCATGCGCGTTTCTGATGAAAAAGTCCCACAGCGCCATCTCGCGTTTGCGAGATAAACCGTTGTATAATGAGACGACGAGAGCCGCAACAGGACAAAGCCCGTGGTACCCTCCCTTGTAATGTCGTGTAGGGACCGGTGGTGTACTTCGTTCTCGTCGGTTTATTGTAATTGCGTTTACGGTACCGTAAACTTTGCAAGAACAAATAGTACGCCGCTAAAATGAAGCCGTACCTTTGACGTTGGAGAGACTGGTGCTTTATATTTTCCGTTCGTTGCTCATCTCTTCTCGGGCTGCTCGAAAACAAAGACGGAAGAGAGATAGAGAAAGGA
Organism: Heteropelma amictum; assembly: GCA_959613375.1. NCBI lineage: Eukaryota > Metazoa > Arthropoda > Insecta > Hymenoptera > Ichneumonidae > Heteropelma > Heteropelma amictum. The sequence goes on along the minus strand of OY390726.1, from coordinate 3,081,091 downwards.
AAAACAGAAATAAGAAGACAGACGCAGAAATGGTGTATGTGAGAGTTGTTGATAAAAAAAATAAGATTGTGCACTTTTTGGTGGGAGTGCATTATCGGGAAGAGAAAAGACAGCGTGCATGTTAGATGGACGCGACAACGAGTAGCAGCACTTCCGCTTGCTAATTGTGAGCGCGAGTTTTCTCTCGCTCGTCTCGGGTGCTCTGCTGATTTCTTCCTTCTGCCCATCGCGGCAGACACGTTAAAAAAATCTGTCACCCCGGTTATATTCCGCAACATTTTGTTTCCGCGATCGAAAAACAACGGGAGGAGGAGCACACATTGACAAAATTATTCAGCGTCTCTACGATCCTTTTCGCTCGATTTTGCACTCCGTTTATCGCTCGCTCCGGAAAAGTCTTCGATTTAAACGTCCCAAGAGTGAGGTGAAGTAGCACGCCGCTGACTAGCAGAGAGAGAGTTGCAAGTGGTATCTGCACTTACCCGATACAAAACGTCGCTACGGATCAGCCGCGCGCGGTGATTCGCGCGTGTGTCTATGTGTGCGCGCCTCTGTGCCTATCGCGTTTTCTTCATCTCGTTTTTTTTTCTTTTGTGATTCGCATCGCAGCGATGAAAAAAAGAAAAGAACATTTGGCGAAAAAAGCACGGGAATTTAACGCGCACGAGGATGCTTCAGTTGCAACTCGCCGGTGTTAAGTGTGTCATTAGTTTCTGACGAGTTTCGCGAAAGTTCAAAGGAAGACAAAGAGAGAGAGAGAGCGAGGGGCAGTGCTGATAAATCTTGGTTAAGAAAAGAAGGGAGAGGAAAAAAGAGTTGGATTTAAATAATAGAAAAAGAAAAGTTAGAGTGAGGAGAGGCTCGGTCATCGCGCAACACCTGCGGTGCGCGGCTTCAATGCATTGTTGGTGAGTGTGTGTTCGCGCACGCTCGCGTGGTCAAATAAAATTTTGTGTCAGTGAGTGGTTTATATATGCACATATGCACATGTGTATACTATATGTATACATGTATGTGCACATTTGTGTATATATATATATATTCGCAACGTGATAGTGTACAGGGTCGCCGCGAGAGAGCGTTAGTGATATGACGAGATATGCCTGCGCTCTGTCGCGCAACCTGCAAGTTACGGATGTTCTTAAAGTCGCGTTCACAATAGAGAGGAATATGGAACAGGGAATAGAGTTGCGCTGTTCGACAGAACGATCGAATGTCTTTTCGTACATCTCTTTTGTTTCATTCAACATTGAAAATGATTAATTTGCTCAAAATCTGAGAATAATTGCAACTGCGAAAAAGGCGTATAAAGCGTTCAAGATGTTTCCTCTTCAACAAGATAATAATGCTCGTTGTTGGGCACTACGAGCTTTGACATACTTAGTTGCAAAATCACAGATACGACTCTGTTTCGAAACAGCGCAACTAACCGGGAATAAATGTCATTGTAGCCGACGCAAATTACGCGTTCCGACGTTAATTATCGAGTATTTAAATCTGCCGCATAAGTTATTGCGAATAAATCAGTCGAACGAACGCGGTTGTTTTCTCATTTTTTGGGATGTAAAGTCAGACTCTTGCTCTTTATTCTTAATATCGTGATTTTGTCGGTTGTGCACACACCTTTAGCGCCAGATACGGACATGTGTGTATGTCGTATGTGTTTGAATACGTGATATAGGTCTGGATAATAAACGTAGAAACTGCGAACGCCGCACGATTTTCTCGCTATAGTTAACCCGCGAGCGCGAGCGCGAGCGTACGTATAGACGCACCATTCGCGTTTCAATCTCTCATTTTTCGTTTTTTCTCTTGGCCATTGTGAACGCGGTGTCACAATCTCGATCCCTTTAAAACTCAAGTTTCGTTCCCATTTCCCTTTATTCCCTTTTTTTTTCTTCTGCTCAACATGACTTTTCTCATGTTCGCGCAAGGCACACGTTTTCTTCGCTCGACGGGATTGGCCGAGGCGCGCGCGCCTCAAGAACCTGTGTAAAAACGGGTTCGTCGATTTCGTGGTTATAAGCCGGTTGGTAGCAGAGTCGAAATATACGTGCGAGTTTTTTGAGTTCTTTTTTTTCCGTCCTTTTCATTGACACGCTGTTACGTTGAGGATAAATTTTGCGAATGGCTGACAAATGTTGGTAAAAGCATTACATAGTGCAATATTATTTTCACAGTTTCAAGCTGATGAGATTGCTCTAGATGAACTTTTTATTCAATTTTTTTCTTTTGCAATTTCGAAAGATACAAGTTTGTGTGGACAGCTCGATTTCGATTTCGATCCGAAGACGAATTGAAACTTCCGAGAGTGCGCGTTTCGAGTATGAATATCATTCTCGTGAAAAATAATAAAGAATAGGGTGGAAGAATAAGACGTGTGTGTGTATCGTGAGAAAAGTGGGAGTGTCGCGCATGTCGCGCCCGAACATGCTTCGGTGATTTCTATCTTCCATCTCTCTCGCTCTCTCTCTCTTTTGGATTTTCCACTGACTGCCCGAGTGCAGTGATTGCACCCACGATCTTTTTCTTCTCTCTCGTCCTCGAGTTTCCGTTCTTTTTTTCTTTCAATCCGTTTCTTTCGCGTTGTGCATCTTGGATAGTTTCTCGTGCGCGCTCTCCTCGCCCTTGCCCGTTTACGCGCCACCGATATATAACACAGTCATTCAAAACTCTCCTTGATTTATTCTCTATTATTTTCTCCCGAGAATGAAAAATAACTGTGAATGAGTTTCCACTCGTCACTCGAATCGTAACTCCCTAAGGCGTAATAGTCGCCTGCGAATGAAGGAAGAGGAAGACGGAACGTTGCAAAAAATTTTACCGCAGAATTGAGACATCGCGATATCCTCGGCGTCGAAAGAGGTTCCTAACCTCAAACGAAAAAACGACGGGCACGAACGTTTTTTATCCCCAACCTCTATCAGCTGGACCTTAGTTTATCGCGATAATCCTTGTGACTTTTAACGGTTATAATGTCTCGATAGGTGCGACAAAGATTGTTAAAGGGATGAAAAAAGTCTTTTTCTACCGAGAAATTCATCGACAAATGGCGAAGCGCGCACGGAGTAATCGAATTTTTGCTCTCCCTTCGAGTCGTTATCTTCCTTCTCGGTTCGTTCCATCCGATTTTTTTTCCCCTTTGTGCTCACGATTTCTCTCTTAACCTCGCGGACTTTCGTCCATTCGCCCTTGCTCCTTGGTTCATCCATGAAAAAACACGGGGATTGTCGACTTTCCGAACTAAATTTGCAGTTTGCTGAAACGAGAATAAAAAAAGACATGCAACAGAAAAAAAAGAGCGCTCCGGGTGATAAAAGTGTGATAAGAAAAGCTGCTCGGCTTCGTCAAAAAGTTGCGTCGCGGGCGGCCGTTGCGACTCTGCTAGAGAGAATAAAATGCTGCGAGAGAGCTTTGTTCCGCGATGTGCAATTTTGTGCTCCGAACTTACCGGCGTGGGCCTTGTTTCGTTGACCTGTGATTTTTTATTATTTCCTTCCTCATCCCTGCGTCCCTGCCCTCCCGTCTGTCCGCCGAGCCTGCTGCGGTAGTGAACTCTGAAATGTTTGTTCGATGACTGTGAACTTGAAAAAAGCGAGACGGGAGAGAAAGAATAACAAACGTTCGTAGAGGAGCAGAGTTTTTGTATATCCAGACGTATATTTTTATATACATACATTTGTGTATATATATGTATATGTAAAATTCGTATATAGACATTCGTTAATGCGTATGAAAAAAGAGTAAAAGTTGTAAGAGGACAATCTTCGAGATGGATACAAACGGCGACCCATGATCCGCGAATTGATGGGTATATGCTTTTCCTGCAGGAGACCCTCCGGCAGTCGGCTGAATAATAAAATTTCTGAGCACATATCGGCGTCTGTAACACCCCTCCATGTTTGTGTGGAGGAACAAGGTGGACCAGAACTGGGCTCGTGCGAAGCCTCAGCTCGAAAGCCACAGGTAAACGCCGTCGCAATGTACACAATGAAAAATCAGCGGTCGCAAAAGGCAAGACAATCGTTCCTCTAATTAATCAATTCATTTATTAATTTTGTATTCTTAAAAATGTCGCAATTTTCCTCATTTTCACCAAAATCGATCCTCCATTGAAAAAATATAACTTCAAAGTTTGCATCGTTGGAAACCAACGAAATGTACGACGAACTACTTTTTTATCAATCCAAGCGATTTTTCGAAGTTACGCCAATTGTGTAAAAAAAGAACGACAAAAAAAGAAAGACAAAACGATTAAGTTACGACTTTTCATTTTGGAAAAGGAATTTATTCCAAAGTGGTGGTATTTCAGAGTCAAAGTATGAAAATGTGACGGAAGGAACGATGGAGCTTGAGGAAAATTCGATGAAATCATTTGGAAAATTCGTATTTTCCGCGAATTCCAGCGGCGCAAACTTCATCGTGAATATCTCCAATTAAAAATATCACAAGTGTCCATTATTCCAGTCAGGAAAAATATCGCGATCTTCACGTGGATCTTCACGAATCGAGATTTTTTTTCACTCGAGATATTTCGGAATAGAGATATTCAATGATGTTTACGTTTGCATCGACGAAACGCAGCGAGCGGTCGATATTTTGTCATCTTCAGCATCGTGCGATGTTTCAGCAAATACTTTTGCACTTTGAGAAATCGCGGACGATGTAAAAAAAAAAACGTTAAAAGAAAGTGACAAGTTTCGACGAAAATTCAATGAAAAAAATCGTCCACGAGCGAGAAAATAGAAAATAGAGTCGTCGTCTTGTCGGAAAAAGTTTTTCGAATGTTGTCGCTTTTTTCATTCATTTTTTTTCCCCCTCAGGTCAAGGGGAGCCAAGAAAACTGGGACGATACGACAGATTGTGGGATATCGAGGTCGTCCGAGGGTGAACCCGCTAGAAACTGGGCGGGGGAGCTTAAACACAGCCAGCAAAGTATGGCAAATACCATAAGTAACATGAAAATGACAAACCCCATAAAGGGTCTAGTCAGCAAGAGACGCAAACGCTTCACCGAGGATGGCTTCGACCTTGATCTTTCTTGTATCCTTTTTTCTCTCGTTCTTGTCGGAAAATGATCATTCCGCAAAATGTTTATTATGAAACCTTTCACGGTTTTACGACATTTTTCTCGAATCCTCGTTTCAGACGTTTTTTTTTTGCTCTCCTACCTTTTTTCCCTTTCGAAATCGAAGAATCGATGCCACAAAACATCGCGAGCCACGCGTTTCACTGTGCGAGTATTTTCTCGACGAGCGAACGCGCGGAGTCGCGTCTTGAATTTTTTTTTTCAAATCCACACTCGACATCCGTCGACACCTTCCGAAATCCACGGTGAAAACTTTCGTTCTTCGCGTTCGAAGGAAAAAAGTGTCGAATTTTCGTGCTTGCAATTGAAACCGAATTTTCCTTGATTATCGCATTTTGAAAAAAAAACGAAAAAACCACAGACATACGAGACGATCTGATAGCAATGGGTTTTCCTGCTGAAAAACTGGAGGGTGTTTACAGAAATCACATAGACGATGTCGTTAAATTGCTGGAATCGAAACACAAGGATCATTATAAAATTTACAATCTGTGAGTGAAGATGCCGCGAAATTGCGTTAAACTTGCCGCGATCCGAATTTCATTGCTCGGAACGACGATAAAATGTGCCTTTTTTCGTCGCCTTTAGTTGCTCCGAGAGGACTTACGACTGTAAGAAATTCAAGCAGAGGGTCGCGACGTACGCCTTTGACGACCACAATCCACCGATGTTGGAGCAGATGAGGCCATTTTGCGAGGACGTTCATCAGTGGCTGTCGCAGGACAAGAAAAACGTTGCGGTTGTACATTGCAAAGCCGGCAAGGGGAGAACCGGCGTTATGATATGCTGTTATCTGCTGCACATTAAGCAATTTCAAACATCGACGGACGCACTCAATTTTTACGGAACTAAGAGGACGCACGATAGGTGAGACGCCGTTTTGTCATATTTTTTTCATCGCCGCTCAAACGGCGAACAAACGGTCGTCAGAAGTTTAACGAGAGAAAAAACGTCACCGGAAATACGCCAATCGCCGAAATTTTGTTGCTCCTCAATGAGAATCTGAGGTATTCCGTTCACGAACCCGAATTTCTCGCGACGCTTTGATCTTTATTCGTAAAAAAGTAAAACTACTTACCGACGGATGGTAAAAACTCACGACAAATTTTCAATCTTGGTTTACTCGAGGCACGATAATCGCTTGTGTCTTTTAATTGAGAGACGGTCTAAATTGCGAATGATAAACAAGTGCCCCACGTATGCGCTCGGGAAACACGGCCATCCGCGAAAGGATTGCCTCAAAATTGAGAAGTTGAATATTCAGAATCGCGGCTTTTCCGAAAAATGACGATCAACTTTTTCAACGACTTCATTACCTACCAGGCATCGCCAATAACGATAATCAATCGGGGGAGGGTGACATTTTTTATTCAAAGATTTTCTTGACAAAAAACCGTCGGAAGTCGCTGAATTTCGGTTTTTTCGTCTTGTTACCGCGGTATTCCATGGGGGGGGTAACATTTCTGTACATGATTTGTCATGGAATGCGTCATAAATAATGATAATTAGCCGGTGGGTGTGGTAAAAAATCAGGCGACGTGTATTTTATTTCGTTTTCAATTAAAGTCGTGTCATATTCGTTGAGCCTACTTTATAATCATTTTGAGAATATAAAACAATGAAAATGATTGAAATATTCGCAGAGTAAATCGTTCATCTTGCGCGTAGACAATAACTGGTCGATTAAAAAAAGAAATCATTCTTCATTCAAGAAGTCACTTTTGACGGTAGCAAAGCTCGCAGATTACTCAAAGTTGAAAAAAAAAAGACGAATCGCCGCTGGTCCGTTTTTGCCGTAAGATCGTTTGCGCGAGGGAAATGAAATTTTGATGAATCTTTTTCTAAACGGTCCCGCACGGTTGGACGCACAAATAATTGCGAAAAAGTAGGAATTTCACGATGAGATCCGCTCAAGTGCAATTCGTGAACGTTTTGGAGGCACTTTTATCTCATTTAATTCGCTCACGTCGCTCCTCTCGTTACGCTCACTAGGAAAGGCGTAACGATACCTTCGCAGAGGAGGTACGTTGGTTATTACGCGACTCTCGTTCAGGAGGGTTTCGGTTACCAACCGGTCACTCTGATCCTTCGACAAATACAACTCGATCCAGTTCCCATTTTTAATGGAGGTCAAGGCTGTGAGTATTCGCACAAAGCTGCGTTATTAAGCGTTAAACGTTCGATAATCGGAATGCAACGGGGAAGATGAAGCTGCTCGGATCATGTTGCAAACGCTTTATCCACCCGACAGTCGCGCATTCCAGCACGAATTGAGAGATTACGAGAGAGAAACATAAACCCAAACAAGCAAACGCATCCCGGATGCGAAATGCCTTCGGTCGAATAACCATCCTCGTTTACGTTGCAGATTTGTATTTTGTGATATCCGAATCTAACAAGAGGGTATTTAGTTCGGAAATATACGAAGTGAGAAAAGGAATGGCGGCGATGTGCATTCCCTTGGACCACAACGTAGCTCTCACTGGTGATATCCGTGTAGATTTTTTTAATAGGCCGAAAATGAAGAGAAAAGTGAGTACCGTTTTGTTCAGTTGGTTCTTCCTTTTTGTTACTCTGGGAAATAATCGAATCGTTTCAACCGGTTTTTGGATTCGGCGTTGAAACTTTGAAATTCTTGTTATTCGCGTTCTTGAGCATCGCCGATCGTCTCGAAACTCGGGTGGGAGATAAATTTAAACCTTCTTGAAGGAGTTTTGAGATTTTTGAAAATTCACGTTTCAAAGGTTTCGGAATGATCGATTTTTTAATGATATATGCCGGTGAATCGTGTAGAAATACGCGTAGAAAATAAATCAGAATTAACGTCCCTCGGGGAGAATGTAGGAGGAATAAATTAGAAATCCAAAGTTTACCGAAAATTTCCGTTCTCAAGGCTCGACCTAAAGAACCTTCCTCGAATTTTAATTATTCATAAACACGGGAAACATTCGTACCGCTGCGACTTTCGTGAGAATCGTCGGAAATACGTCTCTCGTTTTTCAGCGCGAAATTATTCGTGTTTTTCCATTCGCGCGAGAATCCGAAAACTTTCGTTGAAACTCAACAAAAATTCACTTAATCGAAAAATTATTCAAACACGTTCGAATCCCTCGATTTCGAACTGTGTCAGCTTCAAAGTTGGTGTTTTTTTATCGGAACACGTTTATCTCAGAGAAAAAGCTGGCTAATCTCGTTATTAGCTTCGGAATCGGAAAAGATTTTTCTTTTTGCGATGGAATCTCGATTGATGCCGTGTTTTTTTTCTTTTTTTTCGTGTTCTCGTGCAGGAAAAGATGTTTCATTTTTGGTTCAATACGTTCTTCGTGCGAGATCATCCAACGCCCGAGTACGAAAACGGTGAAATACCGATCGAGAGATCGACGAGGGCATTGAGCTGCGACGGTACGGCGATGGAACTTCCAACGGTAACGTCGCACGCAAAACCAAGAGCGGGCTCGTTGGCGAGTCTCGGGCCTATGCCACCGGCTCTCGTTCTAACTTTAGACAAATCGGATTTGGATGGCGCGCACAAGGACAAACATCACAAGCTCTACAGCGAAGATTTTAAGGTATCGCTGCGGGGGGTGATGCGGTCGATTCGATCGTCACCGTCGAAAAAGTGAAAACGAGCCAAAAATTTCAAACGATCGAACAAACCGTGAGAAAAAAAAACGATACTCGAAAAGATTCGAAAAAGCCTTCTCGTTTTCCACGTTGAATTCCAAATTTCTCAAAAGTCCGAAGGACCCTCCGGTCAGCTCGGGGAGTACGCGTAAATTTTCCATCGGATTATTCAAGTATCGTCGCTTTTCGTCCTCCCAACCTTGAAATCGCAATTCTCCCGTATTTTCCCCGTAAAATCTCCTTTTCTCCGCTATTCCCGCTCCCAACTAGGCAGGCTTGATTCTTCATTCAGACTTTTCGAGAATCGTCCGTTTTTTTCGGTCCCCGACACCCTTGGAACTTGCAATTTTTCGATCAACAATGTTAGATTTCCAAAAAAAAGCGTTATTCGCGGAAAAAAAAGAACGCGACCGAATTCGCTTGAATTCGTCTCTAAAATCGGCGTCCTTGGCTCGTTCAAGGTCGTCGAAGAGGAGGAGGAAAGAAGGAGAAGTAAAGGAATAACGATGGTTTGCAGATTTGTTTGTTGATGCATCGAATGGGCGGTGGGATGACGCAGGCAGTGCCGGCGAACGTATCGAGATCGGGCGGTGGTGTACAAATAGGAATGAGCGGGCAGGAAACGCCGAGCGAGTCGAGCGAGGCCGACAGCAGCGAGTGCGACACTACGGGGGACGAGGACGGTTGGGAATCAGGTGAGTCCTCTGCGTCTCTGATGGCGAATCACCGTTCGATAACACACGGCGGTAGTCGTACACACGCGAATACCAATCAGCACCATAGATCTAGTCTGAGGGAATGCGCAAAGGGTTTATTATCGCGGGGTGACAAAGAGAGAAACAGTCAGAGGCAAAACGCGGGCTCAACGAGCGCCAAGCGTTCGTCGACGTTTTCGCGTTCGACGACGCTCGACATGTGAGATCGCGAGATCGCAATATCGGTTCTTGCCACGGCAGGGTCAACGGAAAAAACGCGAAGAAATTCCATCCACGTTAACAAGCGCGATACAAAAGTCGAAAAATTTGACTCTTTGCCTTTTTTCACTACGATCACCGTCCCCTCTATTCTCGTTCGCTCCGGGATGAGCGTTCGCCTCGCGACGGAAAAAACATGGTGATGAACGAAATGAATAAGGATAACCGCGACGGTACGACGATCCGACGATGGCTTGACTGTTACTTGGCGTATTCGTCGATTGAATGGAGATTAATGAGAAATAATGATATACATATATGTATATATTTATATATATATATATGTGTGTGTGGGTGGGTGGATTTATCATCGATCATCCAGACGGATGATGAAAAAGTTTGTGAATCTGTGTTCTTCATGCATTGTATGTTAGATATTGTATCCTCTACGTATATATATATATATATATATATAAATGTATATATTAGATATAATATAAATATATATATATTTTATATGTATATATATATGTATAAAAATATATATATGTTTATATATATATATATCTCTCCGTTAACGATCTGACGAGATTTTTAATCGGGAAAATGAACCTTTTTTTTTTCTTCTTTCCTTCGACCAAAATGTATTATCGACAATCATCGAATGTTACAAATTACTAGACTATTTACGATGCGCTTTTCTCGAGAGTCGAAAGTTTGTTTTTTCTTTTTTTTTTTTTTTTTCTTCAAAACCACCATCGGCTAGAAACTCGGTGAGAAAAGAAGGAAAAGGGCGAGCCGTGGAAAACGAAAAATCAAAAACGAAACGAGATTCCGGTTTTTTTGCTTCTTCGGATCGAATTTTCCTTTTCGCGGAAGAATTTGTTTTTTTTTTCGCTATTTCGTACTCTCCCGGAATTCGAATGATCGATCGGGTGACGGAGAAACGAAGAGATTCGAGCGCATTTCGTTGGGAGAAAAGAAACGTTTTTTTTCTTACGATCGTTGAAGAAGTACGGCAATTGCATGTTTTTTATTCAAAGCACCTTTGTTTCGTTGTGAAAAAAGTCACTTTCTCTCGAAAAACTTTCGTGCACTCCGCATGCTCCGTTAAAACGTCTCCTCACGACTTTACACGCCCGATCGCACCTGTCTTGTTCTTTCCTCTTTTTTTTTGTGTCTCCTATTAGTCTCGTTGATTAACAAACGCCTGGTAAAGTCGAAAAATTCCGTGCAGGCTTACCGTGCGGGGCGCGCGAACGGGCTTGAAGTTTCGCGAACTTCCGGGTGAGGTCTCTTCGTTTTACCGCGTCGAAACAACAAAAAATAACGAACTTTTACGCTTTCCCGGTGATCGTTTGTTTCATTACGAGAAAAGTCACTCTTTTACGGCTCTGGACGGCACAGACGGTGAAAAGCATCGTTGATAGTTCGCGAACGTCCAGAGAAGACCGGAGGAAGAGAGAAAACGAAAAAAAAAAGAAAAAAAATCGAATTTCGACGTTTGCGTCAATTCGCACGAAACTTTGTCGGAGTTCGCGCAAATTTCAGTTTTACAAGAGCGGTCGTAATCCCGAAATTTCGCGGCTGAAAAATGGCGAGCAGAGTTTCGAAATTTATTCACTTTTTTTCTTTCGTTTTCGTCTCGCCAGTTTACCGGAGCGAAGAGAAGACGAAAAGTTTTTTTTTCTTCCTTTTTCGGATCAGTCCGTACGTGTAATTGTTGTTGTTGTAATTGTTTTGAATATAAAATATTGTCCAGTCGGATTACGAGAGAAGCGAGCGCACGGGTTTACACTTTTTTTTCCGCTTGAATAATTTCGATTCTCGGCGATTCGCGATAATTTTGCGTAATTTTGTCAAATTTTTCGTCGTCTTTGAAACGGCACACAAAAAATTGGTTATATTTCACAAACTCGCGAAACGTTGCTGGAAAGGACAAGAGGCGAGAGAGAGAGAGAGAACGAAAAAAAAAAACAAAAATTTTCACGAAAATCTGGGACGATTTTCGAAAACGATGGAATTTTTCGGCAAAACGCTCCGAATTTCGGTCTTTCGATTAATTCGAAATTCTGTCACATTTCGCGCGAATTTCCGTTTTACAAAAGCGGTCGTAAACCTGAAATTTCGCAGCTGAACGATAACGAGCAGAGTTTCGCAAATTTATCTACATTTTTTTTTTCGTTCTCGTCTCGTAATCAAAAGGAGCGCGGAGAAAAGAAAAAGACTCGTTTTTTCTTCCTTTTAAAGATTAGCCCGTACGTGTAATTGTTATTCAACGGATTTCCGGTATAAAATATTGCCGAGATCGCGAAGGAGCGCATCAAATTTTGTTTTGCATCGTCCTTGAAATACATAAAAATGCGGAAAAAGAAAACCATTGAAGAAACCCGAGATTTTGCACGCCCGAAGCTCGCCGCGTAAAAATGACTCCAAAACGAAGCAACGAGGGGAAAAAATACACATGGGATATACCAATTTTAATACACGTACAAGTAGCCGATAATACCCGTTGATGTATCGATAAACATCGTTTCGACGAGTCTTTGTAGAGAATCGAAGTAGTTTTCTTGATGTTCGATGCATGAAAAACGCGCGAATCGAATGATGTGGATTTAAAAAAAAGAAGCAAAAAAAAAAACAACACGAAAGAACAAAAATAAGATACTCCTATCGTCTCTGTAACGTAGTTTCCGATGCGTCTCTCGTTGATGTTTGTATTCGTGAAATTTCATCGAGCTCGCGATTTATTCGCACCGAAAAATGTGCACATGTTAGTTAATATTATACATACACGTTTAACGTTCGGTCTTTGCTGAATTGTCGCGTCGTCAGAGTCCGCATCGTTGAAGGGCGACGAAAATTGCGAAATAGATTCAGCGAATGTTTGAATCGTCACGCGCCCGTGGGAAAAAAAATATCGGGAAAAATTTGTATTTTCGTTGGATTTCAACGATGCGAACCTGAATTTCCATCAATTTTGCCCGGTTTTCAACCCTCCGACGGTTGAATTGACGACCTTTTTTGAATTTCCGTTTTATACGACGAACGACGCTGATTTGAGAGCTGAAATTTCAAAATGAATGACGCACCGCACTTCCGACCGGAAGTTTGTGAAGTTTTAATCTTTCTGAAGAAACGTGCGGCTCGCACATTGCACTATTTTTATTCTTACGACCGCTTGATCGGCTGGTTGAGCGAAAAAAATCTATGGAAAGTTCCGTTATCGAGATATCCATGATTTAAATTGATATTTTTAATCAATCGACACTCAAAAACGACTTTACGGAAAAGGCATGTTTTTAGCACACTTTTTTCTTTCATTTTGATGCAAGCGAAAATTCGTTTCACCGGAAATACTACCTTTAAACGATCTCAAAGAATATAATCGAGATGCTCAACCGATTTGTGAAGTTTTAATCTTTCTGAAGAAGTGTGCGGCTCGCACATTGCACTATTCTTATTTTTACGACGGCTTGATCGGCTGGTTGAGCGAAAAAAATCTATGGAACGTTCCGTTATCGAGATATCCATGATCGAAATTGACATTTTTAATCAATCGACACTCAAAAACGACTGTTTTGCACACTTTACGGAAAAGGCACGTTTTTAGCACACTTTTTTTTTTTGAGTTTATGCAAAATCACTTTTTTCCTTCATTTTGACGCAAGCGAAAATTCGTTTCACCGGAAACACTACCTTAAAACGATCTCAAAGAATATAATCGAGATAGAAAGTGAGAAACAATTATGTTCTTTTACACAGCGGAAATGACAAAAAAAAACGACGAAATTGAGCAAAATCTATCGGGATTGCGCTGGATTGACATTTTTTCAACTTTTGACCGGCGCTGTAGATTCGTTAATTTCTCCGAGCGAAAAATTCGAGAGCTCGTGAAGAGCTTAATATTTTCGGAAGAGGATGAATTTATCGACCGAATGCGCTAGACGTAAATTACGAGCGTCTATCGACGATCCTCGATCGAACCGGAAACGGTACGAATCGAGAATAATTCACGAGCGAAAAAAGTTCACTGACGTACATTGTCGCGATGACAGTTTCATTATTATCTCAAGAGATTTTTGCCCTTTTTTTTCCTCCGTAAGATCGAAGGAGTTTGACGCAAGAGAAAAAAGATCGAGGGAATGCGAGAGTTTGGCACCGAAAACCCCTTTTTTTGGCATTTCGTCACGATTTAGCACACCCCGCATGTCGTATGATTAATCGAATAACGAGCACACGATGATAACGTATTCGATCGCCAATTTGGCGATCACGATATTTTTTTTTTTTTTATTGCGTACGGATAGCTGTAACGTTGTACGATGATCATTTTGTGATATTATCATTAATATTATTGCGACCATTACGAATAACTCTTCCACGCAATTTGTTAATGTTTTTTTGTTTTTTTTTTGAAAATACTCATTACACAAACATCGAAAAGTCACAAACTTTCGAATGCACCCCTCCCCCGCACCCGTTGTTTCCGTTTCGGAAGTCGGTTAATTATTAAAAAAAAAAAAAAAACAATTATACACGAAAATCGTCAATTTCGAGCCAAGTTTTGGAATATTTTTTTCAACGATTTCATCGCGATGAAAAATTACGCCCATGTTTTTCGTATTCAAGTATCGCAAGCTGCACACGATTTCGAAATTGCAACTTGACGGGAACAAAAAATCGCAGACACCTTTGGCTCAGCTTTTTTTGTCTCTCGAGATTGACGCAAAGACGACTTTCCTACCGAACTGCATCCCGCATTTCCGGTCGCTCGTTTGCATCGTGTTTATCGCTGTAATTATCTCTCGTCGTTAGATTTGTTTCTCGTTATTCTCCCTCGAAATTGCGCCCACACGCGTGTCAGTAGCGAGTTTTCGTGTGAATGTTTCGACGAAATTTCTTTTCGTCTCGCGCAACAGGCATCAGCACGTTGATAATTCATCCGTCTTTTTCTCCTCTTGCTGTTGTTGTTTTTGGATTTTCTGATTTTCTTTTCACTTCCTCGCATGTATACGCAGCAGCACTTTGCGTTTCGAGAATTCGTAAATCCCCGTTGACATTCGTCTCCCTTCGTCGGAAAATTCCTTCCGAGGATCTTTTCGAGGTGTAATCTCGAGAAAAGCGAAATAAAACGTGAATTTCTCGCGTTTACCGATGACGGAAAAATGTCGAATTAATCAGTCGTACGCGAAGCACCGAGCGGGTTTACCTTCAAGAGTGACATCGCCGAAAAGTATCCAACAAATCGGCAAAATAAAGTTACTTTCCGAGCAAATTTGAAAAATTCATTTAACGCGAAAGATATTGACCTGCTTTTTCGAACGGGCGTATGAATTTTTTCAAAATCTTTTCGGCGTTTTGAAGTCACGTTTATTTAATATTTTGCCATTTTTTTGCAAATGAAAAAAAGCATCAGAACCGTGAGAAAATTGCAAACAGACCACACGTACTTGGGAAAATAAATGAATTTTTTTCACGTCGAAGAAAAATAAGTTTTCTACGTTTTTTCCAAAGTAATTTTCGTCTCGCGAAATTATCGATCACTCTTCAATGTCGTTATCTCGAAGCGACGCGCTCGGCATCTTTCGCGCGAGTAATTTTTTTGAAAATTTTATACCATCGGTAAGCCGCGGAGAAATTCGAATTTCCACATTTTTGTGTCTCCACGCCTCGGATTTTTGTCTTTTTTCAAATTCTCCAAATTTCCGCTGACGATATTCCAAGCTTCCCCAGTCGGGAACGGAATGGCCACTTCCCGAAAAACTGGCAAAAGAGGATTTTCGATAATCCAATTTTCCGAGGAAAGCATCATTTTTTTGGAAATTCGTGTAAAAAAGTCTTTTTCCTTTTGTCAAAACTCACCAAACTCGAAAAAATGGACAATTTCGAGGAAAAGGAGCGATCATCTCGCATCGCTTCATTTTTCGTTTTGTAAATTAGGCTGGCGAGAAAAAAGCACGGCATGTTTTTATGAGGGAAGTGGTCGTTCCTCGAACTTCGGATTTTATCGATTTTTTTTTCATTAAATCGCTCACATTATTCGTTGCTCGATCGTTTCGTTACTTTTTTTGTGAATTTTCTTTTTGATTTGAAAAAAAAAAAAAAAAACATTGGCTCGTTAAAATGATTCACCTGTGTATCTCTCTCTCTGTGTGTCTGTTCGCCCGACCAGTGGACTTGGATCAGCGTGTGGGCCGGTACCGCCTTCTGTCCGACGGAGGGATGATAGATGTTTTGTGAGAGACCCCAGTACGTCCATCATCTTCATTCATCTTTGAGCCTTCGATCGTATCACTGAGATTTACCAAAGTATCTCGAAGCCCCGAGTTATCGCGTCGGGCGTTCTCGTGCGGGAGAAAAAACGAAAAAAAACAAACAATCAGAAGCGCATCAAACAAATCTCTAACAAAATCGGCGTTCGTCCAATGAAATTGGCGTTTTTTTTTTCATCGATTTCTCTGTCGTTACTTTGAATCTCGATCGTCATTTCGGGGAGAAGAATCTTGCGGCAAAATAATGAGTTTATTCCACTTCCGGTTTACGTTTAACGAAAATTCTTGCTGAAACGTGAAAAACGTTGTTATCGGCGACTGTGCGAATCTGCGAAAAATCCGCGCATCTCGGATAAGCGAGCTCGGCCCGAGGGGGGGAGATGCAATTGGGCGGGCGAGAATCGAGCGTGTTTCGACGACTTTTTTTTCGTTCGAAAGTACTTTTTTCGGTACAGCCCGCGGTATTGATTCTTCGTTTTCCTTTTTTCAATCCAAAATGCAGGAATCACGAGGAAACGATCCGGCGAGAAGATTCACGCTGACGACGGTTGTAAAATGTAGGTCGAGGTGGAAAAAAAGTGAAGGAAAAAAATGAAATTCGTCGAGACGTCAAAGTGAATTTTTTTCGAATTTCTGGCTAGCGACGAATTCGGTTTTTTTTCACTTTTTTTGGTCGATCCACATTTTGCAACTGTCGTTCTCAAGAATTTTCTCGCCGGACTGCTTCAGATCGAGGCCTCGCAAATCCGCCATTCAAATTTGAAAAAAAAGAATTCTTTTCCGCGCTACACGCTCGCCCCGAACAGCCTGTAAAGTTTCCGCGGTACCCAATGAAAACTTCTCAACGAAATAAATCGTTAAAATACGCTCACTTTTCCTCGCACGTATCTGCCCCCTTAATTCCAAGACGGTTTTTTCGTCGCGCGCATTAAAAATTTCCAAAAAAAGCGAACATCGTTTCTCGCGGGATTAATCTGCAACAGGCTTAAAATTTCTCGCGCGATGTTGCATTCCGCCGTTTCAATTGTCAAGCAAATTCGGAAAATATTTCGATCGTACATGGGCGGCAAAAGAAAAATTGCCGATTAATTTTCTCTCTCATCTTCAATTTGCTATAGGCGATAATGACATTTATGACAATAAACAGCCGATCGACAGTGCCCGGATTTCACGAAAACCGAAAAATTTTACGTCCCGCGATCATCCGACGCTTATTCTCTTCTTTCTTTTCTCTTTCCCTCCATCTCCCGTCGAATCAAAGGTACGATCTTTATGCAATTTTCGCTCCGATATTTTCCACAAATTTCGTCGTTATTCCGTACTTTCGTCGGACAAAATTCGTCCGAGTGTCCATTTCGAAGGTTTTTCAAATTTCGGCGCATGAAAAAAAAGACATTTTGCGAAAAACAAAAAGCTTCGACGATGTTTCCGAAAATTTTCGAGTAATTATCGACACTCGTTACTCGTATATCCTGGGAAAATGGCGAAAACGATTGCGACGATTTTTTTTTATTCTCGTTTGATACGTCGAAGAGACCGGAAACGAATTTTCCATTCGACGATTGGTCGCTAGAGTATCGTTTGTTTTTTCACCAAAAATTCAAGTTTCACATCCGGACTTTTCGAACGGTGGCAAACATTTTTCGACTGTTTTGTTTCTCTTTAAATTCCCGCAATTCTAAATTTGTATCCCCCCCCCCCCTCCCCCCTTATTAACGAGACTCGAACGATTCAGCGTCGATATTTTCTGGGAGAGAAAAAAAAACGTCCGTTCATCGTGTAAACTCCAACGACGAAACGTAGTTTTCATTTGTAATTTCCAGCCCTGTGAAGTAAAAATGTGCGATCTGTGTGAAAAGTAACGAGACGCCGATGCGACACTGGCGGGAAAAGAGCGAAGTTGCGATTTACAAAAATTCCCTCAAGCGTGTACGGCAGGCGTTATTCCAGTGAGAATAAAGCGGAAAAAGACTTTTCGCGTCCTCGACGATGCTGTACACTTGTGGCATCGTCAGTCGCCGTCAATGTCGTCATCGTCATCGTCAATGCCGTGAGTTTTGAAAATTGTTGAAAAAAAATGGGACAAAAACATTCCCAAAACATTTCTCTTCATATAGAAAATCAATATGATTTTTTTTTTATTTGATTTTGAGAAAATCTGTCAAACGCAATCGAGAAAATTATCAAGACGAATTGTCGCGAAAAGTTTTTCGGCTATTTTCGGAATCATTTGAAAGATGATTTTGATCGTAGAGAAATTTTCATCGTCGAAAACGCAAAATTCTTGTTTCACTCCGCCCTTGCTGGAACAATGCCTGCCAAACGCGCTTAAACTCGAAAAATCGCGGAACGACGACGTGCGATCGAAAAAAGGAAGCAAAAAAACGGCGGGCAAGGGCGTAGGGGGAGGGGGAAGTTGGTCAAAATAACGATATATAAAAGCAAGACTATTTTCATAAGTGATACATTTTAAGTCAATAATATTCGTACTAAAACCGAGGAGTGTGCGTGCGAGAGAGAGAGAGTGAGCGAAATTTCATAATACAGTGAGAGAGAGAGAGAGAAAGAGAGAGGGTAAGAAAGGAACAAAAGAGAAAAGGAATAAACGACAGCCCTCTATGATAATTTCTCGCGACGGTATTTCCATGGCGAAGGAACGGCGAATTTCGACGAAAGAAATGAAAACCTCGCGAGAAATTTGTAGTATCGTCCAATTTCATTGTTAATTATACGTATGGAAGGAAAAAAAATGAACGAAAAAGCAATTTTTCTCGCGCGCGTGTGTGTGTGTGTGTCCGACGATTATTATTGCTACTTTTCTCGTTTTTTCGATTCCCCTCGATTTATCGATTCGTAAGCGCGCACTTTGCCGATTGCCGATCAAACCTGTTTGAATATTATTATTCAGTTTCATCGACGACCAACTTTAATGTGTACATATTAATTATGTATGTGTCTGTGTGTGTGTGTGTGTGTTTTGGATGCATAACAGGGTGGATCGGAATAATCGAGGTTTTTTTCCTTAAATACCGAAAAATCGGTGCGACCAGCGACTCGTGAAACTCAAACTCAAACATGGCCGGTTGATATCAGTATCAAAAGGCTCCCCGAGGCAATTTTTTGCATATTCCGATGGAATTTTCAAGAATTTTTCATTTCTTAGTTTTCTCAAACCCGCTCGAAAATTATTTGATAATATCGTATTATTATCGACGATGTTAATATGATTATTCGATGCGGTGTTTTCCGACGTACCGGTCAATCAATTTCTCGGTGGATAAAAAAAAAGTCGATTATTTTCATCCAACCTCGTGCTTTTCCACATGCCGTGACGTTGCATCGCGAATCTCGCAAAGTTTCGCGCAATTTGTGAGAAATAATAATATCAATAATAATTACAGTCACGAGCCAATTTTCGCGGAGAGGAAAATCATTTCTCATCGACGAAATTCGAAAAATTCATCGAAATTTTTCGATTTCCGATGTGATTTAGATTTTCCCTGCGCAACGTCACGAATCCGTGCATTCGCGCGTTTTATGTGACATCCTTGATTCATTTGACATTCAAGCAGTACAGAGGCATTTCACAAACGCTTTACATCGTTTTGGCAGGAAAAGCAACGTCGAAAAAAAACGTCAAACGAATTTCGAATGAGATTTTTCGAGAAGGAAAAAGAAAAGCCGAATTTTCGTTGTCAAAAAGGAAAACTCGTTTTTTTTTATGGTCTACACTTTCAGAATTTCCGGCGGAGCTTAAAATTCCTTAACTGACGCTGGTGACTTTGAAAAAAAGTATAAAAATCCATTTGTTCCCGAGGTTCGCCCGAGTTTTTACTCCAAAAAAAACTGCTTTTTCTTCATCGAGCAAAGTCATTTTCCATTCAAAGTACGCGAAAAATACAGTAATTATTGACGCGAGTTATCGACGAGAGGAATAATTTCAATACTTTTTTTTTGGCAAGTTACGAACGTTGTTTTCCCCTTGCCATTTTCATTTTCTCCCGTGGTAGCATACGTATGAATTTTTTTTTGCGATAGAGCGGTCTTATTGAAAAAAAAAATCAACCGAAATGCTGCGTCGATGGGCGATCGAATGTTTTTTCTGAATTACGATGACGTAGTGATACGCCGTGCGGAGGAAAAAGGGGACGCGAGAGAAAGGGCCACACACACACACCCGTACGCGCACACGGAAAAAGAAAAAAGGCAGAGAGAGAGAGAGAGAGAGAAAAGAAATACCTGTTGAAGGAATCCCCTCCGCGCCGAGGGAATTTCGTCCTCTTGTAGAAATAACGAGTAATTACACTAGTTACTGAAAAAAAAAAAACAAAAATAAATGTTAATATTGCGGTTCATAAGGCTATTATACTTTAATGATGTATGGAAATCGAAGAAAAAAAAAGCACCTCTATCCTTGTGATTGTTCCGAATCCAAAATCGACATGTTTCAATCAAAATTTTAATCAAAAGGGAAAAAAAAGAGCGCAGGAAGGCACAAACACGATGCAGCGAGATACGTTCTGTTTTTTTACACGTCTCATTTCCGCTACTCTTGTGACTCGCGTATTGTTTTTTTTTCTTTTTTTTCTTTCACAACGACATTGGCAGCGTTAATTTGCATTAAACATTGTGACAATAGAAACGTTGAGAGTGAAGATTGAAAAAGAAGCGAAGAGAGAGAGAGAGAGAGATGAAGATTATTTATCTATAACGAGCGATTGGAAAAGATTATTGTGTGACATTCGCCAGCCAAATCTGCACGATCTTTCGTATTAACATCGGAGCTACTCGTTGTACAAGGATGAAATGTCTTTTTTTTTTTCCTCGCGAACGACGACGACGACGACGATTTTCACTCTTTGATTAACTTTTGAGTGAACAAGAAAGAAATATAATAACAATAAATAGCAAAACGAAGAACGAAAGATCAATGTAAATACGAATTTCTAATTGTACAACAGCCTGGCAATTCGCGGTGATGAACAAAAAACAAATAGAGCGCGAATAAAATAAAATATTCATTCGCTTTTCTGTAATTCTTTGTTCACGATATATTTTTACGTGTAGATACGTAAATCTATTTTTTTTTCCTTTCGCACGAATATGAGCTCTGAAACGGGACATTTTTTTAAATATTCGTACATCGATGCGCGCATCAGGGTGTTTCGAAAAAAAAAATTCTTTTTTCCGCGAGACAGATTCACAAGTTTCGGTCGCGTGAGATCAAATCTCAGCTGAAATTTCAGCTGTTTGTATTGTTTTTTTTCCTCTCGATATTAATATTAATATCGAGAGCTATAGCGAGAGCTGAAAACTGAACTGGCCCCATTTTTTCATGCAACCGAAGCTTTTGAAACTTATTTGCAAGAAATTTTCTTTGAAACACCCTAATATATGCAGGGTGTCCCCAAATTCGTTAGAGATAATTTAATTCTATATTGGGGATGAAATTTCAAGTTGAAACGTCTTCAAGCACTTTGACAATTAATAACTCTGTTAATTTTGATCGTACAAAAAAATACTAAGAGACATTTTCACTCGGAATTTCATCGTGAATCTAGCATCAAATTATTGAAACAAAGTTTTGGGATACCCTGTAAAACGAGATACAGACGGAACGTAGGAAATAAACATAAAATCAAAATCGGATTTTCATATCGAGCCTTTTTCATACGTTTTGTACCTTCTGTCTTTCATGCACTCCTGGAATCACCAATAAATATTTCCATATGGTGCTTTTCCGTAAGTTACAGTACGACTACTCGCATGCAACAGAGTATTTTTCCTTCACATTGAAATAACTCATTAACATAACTGCGCGGACGAAGCGAAGATCGAAAATTGGAAATTAAGTAGGAGAATTTTACTCGCGACTCGTGTGACGCTGCTGGTTTCCGCAGCCAGGACTCGGCATCGCGTTAATTAATCTCCATCAATCGGATCTTCATCGTATCGGAACGTACGAGCGAATTAATTTTGAATTTATCGCAAAAATGTATACTACAATGTTTTTACGGTGCTACAGCTATTATTTTTTGTCTTCACGCGATTAACTCGCCATGAACACGTTTGTGTCGCTTAGTTAATTTTTTTCCTCGAAAAGTCTATTTTTATGAAGAGCATTTTTCACAAATCGTCGTTCATTCTCTTTTCACATTGGTGATATTCGATTTTTCATAATTTTTTGAAAATTCAAGCGAAAGTGTTCAAACACTGGAAAAGTTTATCCAGATATATTCAAACTTTGATTCGTTCGACATTTCAACATTTTTCAAAAAACTTTTAAAAATTGTTAGTACTCGAACTAATCGTGCTCAACATCCGATGGATTTTTGAATCGATTATGGACGTTTTACGTAAATCGTAAAATTTATTATCCACGATAATCAACGATGGATATCCACAATTAATTTCCAATTTTTCACGATCTTTCGAAATGATATTTCCTTTTGTGTGCAAGAGAACATTACGAATGGTGAAGAAAATAATTCTACAAAATCATGACGAAAAAATTAATACAAAATAATCATTAAAAAAAAAAAGAAATCGAAAAGAAACATGACTGACACTGTGGGTCTGCTTGCAGGGGAATCCACGTATTTGTGACTTTGAGATATGACTGATGGCGGGCCAATCAGAGCTAAACTCCTCACAGACGATCAACTCTCCCGACTGCAAAACAACGCTTGATTACCAATTGATCAATCGAAACACATCAACCATCGCATCTCCCGCCTGCCATCCGCTGAGCATGATTTTTTTTTTAATTAATATACACATATATATATTTTTTTCCGACCAACTCGCATCCCTTTGGTCCTGCTTTAGATGAGATCGATTTAACAGGATCCTCGTGGGTGCCAAAAAAAAAAAAGCAAAAACAAACGATTCCCCATCTTCGCGTGCACCAAGAGTCGTGTTTAGAGGGAAAAAACATGTTTTTTGTTTCCAACTTTTCGAACGTTAAATTTTCGATAATCAAAATTTCCAAAGATTCGCTATTTTCGATGGATCATTTGAAAAACATCCTTCCGCTGTCGTATCACGGTTTTTTTTCGCATGCGGCGGAGGAAAATCGCTCACGCGACGAGAATTGGATAGCAATTTTAAAAATCAATTTCAGGACGAAAATCGACAGTTTTCTCGAAAAAAAAAATTCAGACACACGCCAATTGGTATTAATGAAATTAATCTTATTTTTTAAATTAAATGATGGAACCAATACCAATTGTACAATTTGAATACTCGAAGTGAATGTTACGAAGTGAAAATTATTTTCCAATTAAATATATCACATTTTACTTCATTTTTTTCACAAGCTGAAAGATAGTAAATTATCGTTTGTCTGCTTGAAATTTATCGAGAAAATTCTTACTTTCGGAATGGAATTTAGCAGAATCGTGCTGTGCGACATTTTTTTTCATCCACCGTTTGGTCGATTTTTCAAAATAATTTCTCAATCTCAAACATGCCTCTAGTCTTCACGTACGCCAACGCCACTAACGAAAAATGAGCGTTTTTCTTCAAAAAATTGCCTTATGCAAGAAAAACGTAATGGGACAATAATATTCGATGGAATATATTCTCAAGTATCGAACAAAAAATGATAATTCATAAATATTTCAAAAAAATGACGAATCCAGAGCCGATTTTGAGGTACTCCAGAATTTTGCAATCTTGACGCCGGTCATTTTTTCAAAATTCATGGATGGCGATTGTTCGTCCGATACTCAAACGTACGTTCAATCACTTCGAATTTTATCGTTCCATTATATTTTCTTCCATAAAGAAAGAAGCTCATTTTCCGACTCTTACATTCGAGTTTTCCCCTTAAGGGTACAGGATTCTCGAGTTGTACGATTGATGAAACTTTGGCAACTGATATAATTATGTCGGGAAAATGCGTAAAAAAAAAGGGGCCGAGGAGAACGGCAAAAAAAAACATGACGAGGTTTTAATCGATAAAGTCCGTGTGATGAAACGTGACTATGAGATATCACGTTGAAGGCCGATGTGATGGAACGTTTTTGACGTTTGTTAATTAGCGATATTGTTTATTTATTTATTTAGCAAGATGACGAGCGTCGAGAGATAAATCCACCTCCGTACTATGACGCAGACCGTTGTTATAATTTGCGATTAATGACGATAATAGACTAACAACTCGTCTCTCCTTTTTGTTTTCAACGAACGAAAATCGATTTTGCGTTCTTTGTCATTTTTTTCAAATCCCACCACGGCCAATTTCGAGAAATTGCGCGGGGGAGAAGTAACGCCTCGATACAATCTGCTCTTATTTTTGTCATTTTTTTCATTCTTTTTTTCCCCTCGAGCTCACGTGCATTTTCATCGACGAACGATCATTGACTTTTTTTCTTTGTCCTCCCCCCCCCCCCCCCCCCCCCGCCAATCTGAATCTATCGTTGATAATTTAATAAACGTTGGCTCCGAAATGAGAGAAAAAAAGATGTGTATATTACGATTTATCGCGAACGTCTCTCCGGGACGTACGAAACTCAAAAATGGTATATTATCCAAAAGTACAATTTCGCTTTCAGCCTGTAGAGTACAAAGATGATGACTTGATCTCAGGTAGATTAAACAATCGAGGACGAAGAGGATGAGAAACGAAAATGAGCTTTCTCGCTTTTGTCACTGCTGGATCGAATTTTAGATATTTCTTTTTTCTTTGTTGTAAAAGGAAGAACATTTTGACGAGATCAACGAAGTTATCGTCGCTTTTTTCTGTCCTTTTTTCCGTACCGTTTTACCAACGTCCGCCACGAATCGAACGTACGTGAGATTGAACAAGTTATCGTCATTCAAGTTTCTGGGCAGCTCGTCAATCTGGCAAAAGTAGCTCGTGGATTTTTCGCGTTATTCTCTCAAAAGCGACGCAGGGAAATCTTACTTTTATTTGGCGAAAGCGCGGATGAATGTTTTTCTCTTCTTTTTCGTCATGTTTGTGAAATGTAAACTTTTTTTTTCGTCAAAACTACGAATGGTTTCTCGTCAAGGGATCCGGCATCCGAAAGACTACCGCAAAATGCGCGTTTTGTAAATTTAAGAAAACGTTATTTTATGGTAGAAGGTGAAATAAAAAAAAAAAACATTTTAATCATCGAAAAGTCCTCGAGAATCGTCGGCTTTGTAGTTTCGTCGATTTTGCGATACTCGAGGATTCGCGGGATGTTTCAGCAACGACCAGAATGGAATGAGAATTTCGCGCACTTGGCAGTGTTATAGAAAAAAAATCAATTTTTTTTTTCAGTTTCAAAAATACGTAGTGTTTCCGAAAATACTCGGGAAAACACATTTTCTCCCCGGTTTAAATTAATTCAGTCATTTTTTTCTTTTCGAACGTACTTGAATTCCCGCGAAAATTTCTTCGGAGCTTTGCGTTAATTATCGACTCTGAAAAAAAATGATGAAAAAAAGTGGGAAATCATTCGTCATTTCTCGCGTATGGAGGTCTTTTTTTGTGGAGAATTTTTCGGAAAGATTCAAGCGCTTCAGAGAAGCGCGAACGAATTCGGATTGATGCTGAAATGAAAAACGTTTTTTTTTTAATATCTTCTGTATTTTGTTTTTTTTTTTCGATTTTAACGATTCGTCGTCGACTTTGTGATATCGCTGTTATTCGAATTTTAGCCATTTTTTTTAGGTATATCTCTGAACACGCGAAATTCTCATTCCGCTCTGCGGAATAATTCCAATCCTGCATCCTTAATGTTTAGTTCTTAACGTTCAGTAAAATACATTTTTGACGTATTTTTGTCAAAAAAAAGAAAAAAGTACACTAAACAACGAACGCGAGATTCTCGCGTGTTCGTTCGATATTGAAAATTCCTCGAACAGCGAGTATTTCCGTGTCCGATGTCAACGATCAAGCGAAAGTGTAAATACGAATGTGTAAAAAAAAACTGCGCGGATCAGCCGGAGTCGCATTTTATTAAAATTGTTCAATTTTTTTACTTCAGACGGTAGGAACAATCACGAATGGGAATTACGACGATACCATCGCAATTTCCGATCGAAGCCGTACTTTATCGCCCATGTGATCTTAATTTAATTATTTTGCGCCGAAATTTCGTAGATTCGATCTATAGAAAATGCAATAATAAATGTTAACACTTGTAACACTCGTTCTGTTATTTTTTCTAAAAACGGCTATAAAAACGGCCGAACATTACGAGCGCGCGTTTCGTCGATAGAAAATAATGGAAAATAGCCAACGACTCCGAGGAGCGAAGGAGGAAAAATCGTCAAAAATCCGGAATCGTTGCGAAAAATCACGTTTTATACATCATTTTGTTTCTCGATAATTGTCGATCAACAGCTTTCGCAATTGACATGAGAAAATATCGAAGTACGTACGAGTGGGATGAAGACAATTTTCGAGCACAAGTTTTTTTGTCTTTTTTTTTTTCACGTCGAACAAATAAAAAGAAAATGAAAACGGAACAACGAGACGAATTTCATGGAAAAGAGCCATTGTTTCGCGCGGTTGATGTCGTACATGTGATAAATTTGTGAATTTCGCGACTTTTCTCGTCGCGGGGACAAAAAACAGGACAAAAGTCGAAATATGACGCTGAATTGTGCGATTTTCGTCGTTTGAAAAAGTCGTCAATGATTCTTATCTCCCTCGTCCGCGTCCACGATTAAAACCGCCGCGTCCACGACCGGAAACCTTTCCCTTTGGGGGCGGTGATTTTGGCCTGAGAGCCTCGATCCTTTCGGTACATCCGGTCGTTATTTGACCGGATGAGAAATAACTATTGTAAAGATCGGCGTTGAAATTTGTGTTCGTCAGCTCGGGTCCGACCGTCAGCCAACCGGGACGGATCGTGCTGTCGCGTCCGAATAAATGTAATCTGAAAAAACAATAAAAAAAAATGAATAAAAATTGGCCAAAACGTTCACAGAGCAGTCATCGTCCTTTTTCCTCCGCTTTGCGTTTTTTCGTCCTCAAAGGAGTCCAGCAAGGTAAGACCCGACTATTTTCCTCTGTACACTGAATATCGATTATCGTTTGCGAAAGTAAATAACTTTGCAATTTTTACGAAAAATTGACAAAGATTTCCAATTCAGTAGCCGATTTTCTCCCGTAACGCCGCCATTTCTTGATACATCAGAGAGCAATTTAGTATTTACGTTATTTTTTAAGTTCTTTCCCACGTTGTACCGAAAAACTAAGATTTTCAGATTCCTACTTTCGAGTTTATTATTTTTCAAAAAATATATCCACTTTTCGAGCGGCCAAGGTGGCCGGACGCATTATCCCATTTCCCATCAAGAGTTTTTTCAACGTTTTCTCGAATTGTCCACTTTTTTGCATAAAAAAGAATAGAAAAAAAATAGTTCCATCACTAGCCCATAGACTCACCGTCGTCTACCGAGACAAAAGTGTTCGATGATGTGAAATATTTCAACAGGTTTCTCAATCGAGCCGTACTCGGGTTCCTCCGAAATGATAAGATCGATGTCCACGTTAGCGTGTATAAAATCTCCGTCCGTCGATCTCCTGACCGTTCCTTTGATGCCCATCAAGCAGTGCTCCTTCGTTCTCTGTAAAACGGCTTTGCTGTCGAGATTCTTGCTGTGCCCCGGATTATCGATGTTCGTGCGAATCCAACAGATGTCCTCGCAGCGTCTGAAGCCCCATTTTCTCAAGCAAAAACGTCCCATGTCGAGGCCGTCGCTGCTGCCGCACCATAAAAACACGAAGCTCCGATTGGCCGCTATCTCGCCGATGTCCAAATCCATGATTTGCTCCCAATTCCAAAGTTCGAAATTCGTCGCTCCGCAGGTCCTCTGATATTCCTCGAGAGGCGGCTCGATCAGTATCACGTCGAATTTACAATTAAGCTCTTTAAGGTTGTACTTGAGGAGATCGGTTTTCAGATACATCGGTGGCGTCGCAGTTTCCGATATCAGGTCGTCCTTGAGTTTTATCAACTCGCGGAGTTTCGGATATTCCTCGAACCTGTCGGCGAGGCCCACGTCTCTGATAAAATTCTGCGGTCTTTGACCTGTGTCGATGAAATGCTGGCAATAATCATTGTGAGGATTCGACGATTGGGTACCCTGAAACACATCGATTTTCGTCATCGTTTATTCACCGATTTTCGTCGATGAAAACAGATCCTTGCGACTCGATAACGAAACTGAATTTTTTGCGCTTTTTATCGTTGAAAACATAATGGGAATTTATTTTTGAATTGCTGCGGTTATATTCGATTTTGATTGTTTCGTGATTTTCGAGGATTCCGATAGATACGATCAATGCCCTCGCGTTGCGATTACGTTTAATAAAAGATGTTTCATCCCGTGCGTTGTTTTCTTTGCACACACTATTTTTTATATTCAATTTTTGATCGTTCGTTCGCTGCTTCGCTTTTTGTCTCAAGATGGCGCGTATGGAAGATTTAAATATGAAACTTTTGCGAATTTTTTACTCCGTAATTGGGCGTTTGATACATTTTTCGAAATCTCTGTTAGATTTCGAGATCAAAAGTGGGAATTTATCTCCGCTTTATTATTTTAAGTACCTGAGAATGATTTGGGAAATCTTTGGAAAAAGTATACTCAAAGATGTATATCACAAAGTGCGAAAAAAAAACGTTTTCGACTCGTGTGAATATTTCAAAAGCATGGAAAATGCGATGAAGGCAATGAAACGATAAGAAACTGCTGAAAAATACAACGCAGGGCAAAAAATTCGTGTTTTTTTCCATAATTTAAGTTTTTTTCTTTTCACATTCAAATCCACGCGTCTAATCCATCCAATGCCCACAATCCGTGCATTCCCCGATTAATTTAATGAAAGAATGATGAAAAAGAAACAATTCAATTGTTGTAACAGAAAAAAGCTGTCTGAATATTCGTAGAACTATTATTTTTCTGTCAAATTTTGGATAAATTTTCGAACAAATTTTCGCTATTGCTTTCACCGTAGAATCTTTCGCCGAATGTTGGGGAATTTTTTTTCGTTCGTGATTGAATAAAACGCCAGTAATCGGTTGTAAAATTTTGAGGAGCAAACAATCGAAGCTAGCGCAAGATTTAAAAACTACGCGTACTTTTAAAAAAGTCGAAGAGTCTTTGTAGACTATTTCGTCAGTGCCGTCTTCCCTCGGATGTCTGCCTTCGTCGTCGTCTTTCGACGATTTCGTCCTCCCTCTTTTTTTTTGAACACTGTCGATATCGGTGCCCAAGATTTGCCGGAGCTCGTCGACGTTCGCGACGCCCAACTGGAAGGAAAAGAAAAAAAGGAAGCGTCCTAAAGCCGAGCAGCTTTCGGAGTACATAATGCAATCTAATTGCAGACGGAGGTAACGCTCGAGCGACTTTTTTCACGATTATAAACGCGACTCGGTCTCGCCGGATTTGCAATTCCTTCTACGAAAGATTGTTATTTTTGCCGCAGCTACTTTGAAATCGCAAAGTTCCAAATTCTTGATTAAAAAAATGGTCTGCGAATCAAACGCTGAGGCGCGACAAACTTTTTTTTGGGTATCGACGCAACGACACCTTAATTTTGCGATGTTGAAGGTCGCGTCGTTGAAACGGCGTCAAGTTTGTTCATACATTTTTCAATCGACGGCGGTGCGTTATATCTTTGTGTGTATCTGGCGATCGCGGAAATCTCAACGATGAGAATTTTATGAAATTTTTCTAATCGATAATACAAAGGTGGAGCGAAATGAGAATGGAAACTAAAAAGACAAATAAACATGGAAAATTCAGTGTTTTCTTGGGTTTGATAGTTTTGACAATGTTTTCACTGAATGAAACGGCAATGGACGATGAAAAACCGCGACTTGACAGATGTTTGTTTTTTTTTTTAACATTTTCATTTTAGTCGTAAATAAATCTACTCACCGTTTGTGCGAGCAATTTTTTACGCTTTTGCGAGCGTTCGCGCAGTGTTTGCAGCATTGTGGGTATCAAATTTGGTCATAAATCGTCGAAATAGACGTTGATTATAAATAATTTTGGCGAAGAAACGTTTGTTTTCAACCCGCGCGACGCGCAAAGAGGTTAGAAAAGTTGTATACCGTTGTTATCATAACCTCTCTGCGGTAGAAAAGCAATGGCCGACGACGTGATTTTTTATTTTTTTTTCAAATCATTGATACCCGATGATATCACCGAAATTGTGCGATGACACATGGAGGATCATCGTCGAGCATTTTTTTTACAAATTATAATCGTAACTTTGGTAAAATTTCCATCGTTTTTATTGCGAGAGTAAAATACCCGATTGACGGCGCAATCGCGACTCGGCTGCTAATAAGGTGCGCTCACGAAGAACGACGAAATACGAGTAAGCGTCCAACGATGCGTGACTAACGCGCTGATTTCGATCACTTTAGACAAGAATGAGTATCGGCGTTATTTTTCAAATAAAAGAAAAACATTTGTTTCAGCGGACGTTATTCGGCATTTTTTACAAATTAAGAATCATACTGGAATAACTGTAAAATAGAACCCAGCTTGACTGCTTTACCGCATCCGGTCGTATTTCGCGGCTATTTTTAAAATGGGTACATATTTCGAAATAAATTGTGATAGAATGTACCGTTTACGTTCAGAAATATCTGTCATCAAATTTCCTGAAATTTTACATAGCTTTTCATGCCGAACGATGGAAAATTAAACATTTTTTGCTATGATTTTGCAACACTTCTTAAGGTAGTTCAGTCACGAAACGATTTTCCTAAGAAAGTCTTGAAATTTGCGCAGAGTATAAATGGCTGTCTTCCATATAGCGAATGAACGATTCTTACGAAGTTTATGAAAAACTGCACAATCAGAATTATAGTGAAACTAGGGATTAGAGATGCGCGCTCACGCGCGCGACCGGCTGCATTTTCGCGCTGCAGCGCTCCATCTTGAATTAAGTATAGACCCCTACAGAACACATTATAATTCGGCATAAGTAGCAAATGGTGAAAAGCAAGAAATTTTTAGATTCAAAAATGAAGTACAAACAATAATAATTAATAAATCATAAATAATCTTCATAAAATGCATTGCCCAAAAGACTCAAAGTTTTGTTTCAATAAGCCAACCTTGTATCACAAATATGTAATTAAATAAACAATTGCAATTTTTCATAAAAAAATGTTTTACATGAAAAATTTACTTTGAAGGAAAACGCTTCTCGCGAGATCGTCCGATCGAAGAGTCATTTCTTGTAAATTTTATTAAAAAACTGAACAAAAATTTCCAGAAACCGGACATGAAGCAACTTGTTTAGAGTTGTTTCCTCTATGCGTGGTTAAATTTTGATGGAGTTGTCGATCGTTCTTTTCATCTGCCGCTACTCTGAAGGAGAAAAAACTGAACAAAAATTTCCGATAACCGGAAATGAAGCATCTTGTTCAGAGTCGTTTCGTCTATGCGTGGTTAAATTTTGATCGAGTTGTCGATCGTTCTTTCCATCTGCCGCTACCCTTAAGGGAAAAACTGAAACTAAATTTCCGACAACCGGAAATGAAGCATCTTGTTCAGAGACGTTTTCTCTATGCATGGTTAAATTTTGATCGAGTTGTCGATCGTCCTTTCCATCTGCCGCTACCCTTAAGGGGAAAAACTGAAACTAAATTTCCGACAACCGGAAATGAAGCAACTTGTTCAGAGTCGTTTCCTCTGAGCGTGGTTAAATTTTCGTTGAGTTGTCGATCGTTCCTCTCATCCGCCGATCGAACGCTGGACCACAGAATCCGTGCAAAGATCTGAAACTAAATTTCCGAAAACCGGACAGGAAGCAACTTGCTCAGAGTCCCTTCCACTGAGCGTGGTTAAATTTTCGTTGAGTTGTCGATCGTTCCTCTCATCCGCCGATCGAACGCTGGCCCGGAAGCTGTGCTAAAAAATCTGAAACAAAATTTCCGAAAACCGGACAGGAAGCAACTTGCTCAGAGTCGCTTCCTCTGAGCGTGGTTAAATTTTCGTTGAGTTGTCGATCGTTCCTCTCATCCGCCGATCGAACGCTGGACCACAAAATCCGTGCAAAGATCTGAAACTAAATTTCCGAAAACCGGACAGGAAGCAATTTGCTCAGAGTCGCTTCCTTTGCGCGTGGTTAAATTTTCATTGAGTTGTCGATCGTTCCTCTCATCCGCCGATCGAACGCTGGACCACAGAATCCGTGCAAAGATCTGAAACTAAATTTCCGAAAACCGGACAGGAAGCAATTTGCTCAGAGTCGCTTCCTCTGCGCGTGGTTAAATTTTCATTGAGTTGTCGATCGTTCCTCTCATCCGCCGATCGAACGCTGGACCACAGAATCCGTGCAAAGATCTGAAACTAAATTTCCGAAAACCGGACAGGAAGCAACTTGCTCAGAGTCCCTTCCTCTGAGCGTGGTTAAATTTTCGTTGAGTTGTCGATCGTTCCTCTCATCCACCGATCGAACGCTGGACCACAGAATCCGTGCAAAGATCTGAAACTAAATTTCCGAAAACCGGACAGGAAGCAACTTGCTCAGAGTCCCTTCCTCTGAGCGTGGTTAAATTTTCGTTGAGTTGTCGATCGTTCCTCTTATCCGCCGATCGAACGCTGGACCACAGAATCCGTGCAAAGATCTGAAACTAAATTTCCGAAAACCGGACAGGAAGCAACTTGCTCAGAGTCGCTTCCTCTGCGCGTGGTTAAATTTTCATTGAGTTGTCGATCGTTCCTCTCATCCGCCGATCGAACGCTGGACCACAGAATCCGTGCAAAGATCTGAAACTAAATTTCCGAAAACCGGACAGGAAGCAATTTGCTCAGAGTCGCTTCCTCTGCGCGTGGTTAAATTTTCATTGAGTTGTCGATCGTTCCTCTCATCCGCCGATCGAACGCTGGACCACAGAATCCGTGCAAAGATCTGAAACTAAATTTCCGAAAACCGGACAGGAAGCAACTTGCTCAGAGTCCCTTCCTCTGAGCGTGGTTAAATTTTCGTTGAGTTGTCGATCGTTCCTCTCATCCACCGATCGAACGCTGGACCACAGAATCCGTGCAAAGATCTGAAACTAAATTTCCGAAAACCGGACAGGAAGCAACTTGCTCAGAGTCCCTTCCTCTGAGCGTGGTTAAATTTTCGTTGAGTTGTCGATCGTTCCTCTCATCCACCGATCGAACGCTGGACCACAGAATCCGTGCAAAGATCTGAAACTAAATTTCCGAAAACCGGACAGGAAGCAACTTGCTCAGAGTCGCTTCCTCTGAGCGTGGTTAAATTTTCGTTGAGTTGTCGATCGTTCCTCTCATCCGCCGATCGAACGCTGGACCACAGAATCCGTGCAAAGATCTGAAACTAAATTTCCGAAAACCGGACAGGAAGCAACTTGCTCAGAGTCGCTTCCTCTGCGCGTGGTTAAATTTTCATTGAGTTGTCGATCGTTCCTCTCATCCGCCGATCGAACGCTGGACCACAGAATCCGTGCAAAGATCTGAAACTAAATTTCCGAAAACCGGACAGGAAGCAATTTGCTCAGAGTCGCTTCCTCTGCGCGTGGTTAAATTTTCATTGAGTTGTCGATCGTTCCTCTCATCCGCCGATCGAACGCTGGACCACAGAATCCGTGCAAAGATCTGAAACTAAATTTCCGAAAACCGGACAGGAAGCAACTTGCTCAGAGTCCCTTCCTCTGAGCGTGGTTAAATTTTCGTTGAGTTGTCGATCGTTCCTCTCATCCACCGATCGAACGCTGGACCACAGAATCCGTGCAAAGATCTGAAACTAAATTTCCGAAAACCGGACAGGAAGCAACTTGCTCAGAGTCGCTTCCTCTGAGCGTGGTTAAATTTTCGTTGAGTTGTCGATCGTTCCTCTCATCCGCCGATCGAACGCTGGACCACAGAATCCGTGCAAAGATCTGAAACTAAATTTCCGAAAACCGGACAGGAAGCAACTTGCTCAGAGTCGCTTCCTCTGAGCGTGGTTAAATTTTCGTTGAGTTGTCGATCGTTCCTCTCATCCGCCGATCGAACGCTGGACCACAGAATCCGTGCAAAGATCTGAAACTAAATTTCCGAAAACCGGAAATGAAGGAACTTGTTTAGAGTCGTTTTCTCTATGCGTGGTTCAATTTTGATGGAGTTGTCGATCGTTCTTTTCATCTGGCACTACTTTGAAGGAAAACGCTTCTCGAGAAATCGTCCGATCGTCCGATTCTTGTAAATTTTATAAAACATTAATGTGCAAGGGAGAAAGGGAGAAAAATTTTTGCTTGAAAAAATGTGCAGGAAATGCTAGTTTAGTTTATTCACTCTCATTCTCCCGGACTATCTCTCATTTTCTCTCAGTACAATACAAATTCAGCTGTGAAATATAGCACTCTTTCTTACTCGATATGGATGATTTCTTTTCTTCACAGAATGAATTATCGTAGAATTATATTATCCTTCGCTAACCGCGATTAATGCCACCAGTTGACAACTGTCAAAAACAGCATAGAAAACCGCGCGAATACGCTCTCGCATGAATCATGTCGCGGCTGCGTTCTCACAAACGTTGCGACCAATCACGGAACGAATAAAATGGCAACAATCACGCGATATAATTTAATTTCGATAAAGGATCAACTTCGGGACCTCATCAACTTTTTACAGAGGGAATATAGTCTGGGAAAAAATTCGAAACGATTGTCTTATTAGTAATAAAGGGATATTACGTTAAAGATTGAACTAAATTGGTAATGAACGAAATGTTATGAATGGTAATGAAAGTTGTGCGGTTTTTTACGCATAGTCCTTGTACCTCTGTGTATTTTCCTTAACATTTGAATATATTTATCTTAATAACCAATAACCCATTTACACTCTGTGTAAATTTCGAGACTTTCTTAAGAAAATCGTTTCGTGACTGAGCGACCTCAAGATTTATTTTCCACCAGCTCTGAATCATAATCCTTATTCCTTAAAACCTTTACACCCTCAAAAGTTCCCTCAATTATTCAAGCTCGGATTTTCTTACTGTTCTACTTTTTCAATACGCTTTGGCCGAAAAAAGCCGAGCCGAATATCGCAGTAGAAAAATAAGTATTTTTTGAAAACTAATAATTAAGACTGACAAAAATTTCTCTGCGAGTAATTGTCTCGGAAATTTTATTATTTCTATTATTATAAATGTAGATCAAGGGCATTTACCGAATTTTAAGACTTTTACTATTATCTATAAATTTGAATTTTTTCCCAACCTGCCGACACCTGCCCCCAGCAGCTTCAGCGTACTTCCACACGTAGTGAGATGCCAGCTAATTGAAGATATTCCCAAACTGTCGACTGTAGTATTTTCTGCATTGTATCATACTTCCGAAACTACGCGGTCGTAATTCAGTATTCGTATTACGTATTCGTAATTCAGGGCTGGCAGCAACTTTTGGCGAGCAAACTACCTTAAGGTATTCAATATCTCAAGACCCTGCGAGACTTAAAATTTTCCACTGACTGTAAAACACACCAGGTTCATATAGAAAACTCAAATTTTTAATAAGGAAATGCCAAAAACAGGGGTTGAAATTTCTCGAAGTTTCTATTTCAAAAGTCAGAGTATTATCGATTTTTAGTATTATTCGAGTATTATCATACAGTGAAATTGCAGAAAATTAAAATTCATTTCAGAGATGGATGCATAACATTCTTTCCAGAAAATATACCTCTATTTAAATGCTCGGAGAGGGTTGAATTGCCTGCCATTTCGTTGTCCAAGCCCAGTCCGAGAATTTTATACCAAAACAAGTAAGAATACAACAGTTTTTGGCGATTAGAAATATTTTTCTCCACGTTTGTCCACGAGTTTCTTGATTTTTCAGTTAAAAAAGTTTTTCACTAATTCTAAAAAACCGCCGATTTTACTCATAGCGTGACATTATTTTAGCTGCAAAAGCTCAAGCTTCGAATAAAGTTGCCATTAATTACGAGGCAATAAGTGACTAGGAAAATATGCGAAAAAAATTACTTAAATGCTCAAATGATGTATGAAGGTTCTTGTACAAAAATAAAAGCTGAAGCAGAGTGAAAAGACCTTTTCTGCGAGACGGAGGGGGATGGTTTGTGGCAGAAGCAACGCGTGTTGTTCGCTCGATCGCATGAACGATTCAGTAACGTGAAAATCGGCGCAGAGACGGCGTCGTCCTCTCTGCTCCGACGATATAAATCAAAGTCATTGGTATTTATCAATTACGCGATATTTATTATTATCGATATAAGTATATACAAAATAAAAGTGAATAACAAAAAAAAATTAATCAGACCGTCGTATTTTTCATCGTGAAGAATCGTGTGATTTTGTCGTGGGGGGAGGAATCGAGCGTTGTTGAACGGGACTACTGTGGGGAACAATTTTGGCGCGCGTTTGAGCCTTTTTTTTTCGTAACAGTTTTTCGGACGTTATTTCGCAAACTTTCGCTTCATGATTTTTCCAACGAATTTAGATGAATAAATAAATAAATAAATAAATAAATAATCAACGCTCGATTCATCTCACCCACGTGGACCTGGATCCGACGCTCTACGATCTTCGTTCTTCCCCCGTTGGAGGAATTTGCCGGCAGCAATTTCTGTCAGAAGGTTCGTTAAATCGGAAATTTGCGCGTGTGTAATCATCTTTCGAAAAATCCACTCGCCTTCATTTTTCCCATTGATTCCTTTTCAAATTTCTCTTTTGCTGATCGTTTTGTCCAGCAAACATTTTTTCGGTAAATTTTGTTGTTGCAATACACCTGGACAAATGATTGTTTTCTGGTGTTCTTTCGTACTGGCATTCTTTATCGTCGAAAAATTTGTTTTTTTTAAATGTTTACCGCCGCGTGAAAATTTTCATTTAACTGTCTTCGAAAATCTTCTGGTTTTGTTTGTGTACGATTAATCATTTAAAGTGAATTTCCGTTCGGTCGTTATTCCATTGAAATTTCAAACTCATCATTTCGGTGTTTACAAGGTTTTCGAAAATCATTCGAAAACTCGGGCGTGTCGCGGGACTCGTCGAAGCGAGGCTTGTAATCCGAAAAACCGTGCTACGAGCGTTTGACCGGTAAACATTAAATTGAATTCTATTTGTTTTGCGACGCGAGCAAGGTGACATTTGTTCGCTCGCCAAATTGTGAAACACAATTTCGCGGACATGTAGATTCGACGCCGAATTTAAAAATCATCAACGGCACACTCCCACCGTACTGAAAGATCGGTAAAAGTCATTTTTTTTCATCGATAACGGGCACCGATAAATCTTCGTCCGTCGAAATTCAAGGAGACAAATTAATCCTGATAACGAAACCTTCCAATTACGCTCCTGATCTCGTTCGATCGATCAGTTATTTACCGAATTTTGTATTGTATTTTTTTCGAATCCAAATGTACGCCTTGAGGACGAAAAAAAAGTGTAAAAACCGACGAAAAACGACAAGCAACGATTACGAAAAAAAATTGAATAAACTCGCCATCGACTTCGTTTACGCAAAAACCGCGGGATGTTTTCTCGTCGTCACGTGCGAAGTCTTTTCGATCGAAAAAATCGTTTTTTTTCCAAGATTTTTTGCCCTCTCGCTCTTCACCGATGTTCCTATCGTCTCGAGCTCCGCTTTCCAGAGGTGTCTCTTGTGTACAATTTTGTTCGTCGTGTTGTAATTGTCCCACACACTTAAACACACGCAAACACACGAAATATTTATGATTTCGGCGATGTGAGTGAGCTGACGAGCAAAAATCCTTCGCGACCGCGTGAAAGATTCGTCGAGGGGATGAAGATGGTTCAGGGCGGTGGAAATTCAAAGTGGGGAAAACGGAAATCCCTCGAGCACGATTGGTGACACATCGATCAGCTTACCCCCCACCATCGATCGCTCTTTCGATTTCGAATTAATCCGAAACGCATTTTCCGAGAAATTCCTCGCCGTTTCGGGGAATCTTCCCGCGAATGAGTCTCTTTCTCTCGCACGCGTCCTTCGAAGAAGCAGTGACACGACACTTTGCGGCCATTAATTGACCCAAAACCGCCATACGAAATTTCCCATTTTTTCTCTCCCTCCCTCTCTCTCGCATTTTTTTCCTCTCCGTCACTCGATTTTTTCCCACTTTTCGGACCAACAGATGCGAGAGAAGGATCGATAATAGTTTGTTATTAACGAGCGCGATCGAAGGTACGTTGACTCTCATTTGATTTTCCCGACGCTTCCGAATCAACTTGAAAAATGCCCGTGTGCGATTGATCATTCGAAAAACGCGTCCAAGGACGTTTGAAAAAATTGCATTTTTTATCGTAAATAATGTCTCGCGTTTTTCCAATTTTGCAGTTTTTTCGTGTAATTGTTACCGAAAATACGGCAAACATCGTGTTATTTTGACGAATTTATTGGATCGAATTTGAACGAATTGAAAAATGGCTTACGTTTGCGAAGAGCGTGCAAAAATCGATCGATCAAAGTTTTATGTTCGTCGCACGATCGAACGTCTTTTTTTTATTCAATAAACCCAAGGTGTGAAGTGATCTTTTCAGGACATTCGAAATTCTTTTTCATCCTGTGATTTATAATTCCACTTTGGTATCATTTTTCAAAAGATCATGAAAAACTATTTGCTCCAAATGTCTTTCTCGCTTTATTTTACGTTATTGTATCCGATTCGGAGCAAACAGTCTATTCGAGAGGACACGTCCGGCCTAGGGGTCGGTGTACGATTGTCCTTCGGTTCTCCTCAAAACAATCCGACTCGCGGAAAGATCGCGTATCGCGAATAAAAATTACCATTATTGCCAATAAAATCTTACAACAACGGTGTTGTAAAACTTTATTGCAATTTTTTACGTCATCAAATTTATACTGGAAATTTGTTTTTTTTTGTTGAAAGAAACCTGGCGTTGATCGTCGACATTAATAATTATCATTTTTATTCATATATTTTTAATTCAACTCTTACAACTGTCATTTTGTTCATATACGATTATTAATAAATTAAACGATTGTTTGGAATATATTAATTCAATTAGTTATTCTTTACGACACCCCTACCTTTTCCCATATTTTCCTCGCACCATTTTTCATTTTCCATTCGATCGTATGAAAATTAAAAAAAAAAATTAATTCTCCCGGTATTTGGCTCATGGAAAATCAAGCTTCCTCGTGAAAGCTCCCGGACTTTATTTCTTCGCGAGAAATTTTCACTTGGATCGCTGACATTATAATGTTTATTATTTTCGTTCATTATTATTTTAATATAATTATTATAATTACTTTTTGTTTGCTCACAGGTTATAGAACATAACGAATTAATTGGACGATTGTTCGAAACAAAAACGGTCGTCAAAGATGAGACCAAACGAGGGCATACATGCCGATCATCGTACGGTTCCCGAAACGATGTCCGAGACATCGGAGGGTACGGGTACGACCAGCGTTTCCGGTGCATCGGTCTCCGAGAACCGCGAGGAACTGCAGAATCTCGTTACATTTCTCGGGATGACGAGTCTCGATGATTTGCACCAGGAGAAATTTCGCGTTGATCGACGGAAATTGGAGAGCATGCTTGTAGGTAAGATATTACACAGTATGGAATTTTAATAATTTATCGTCACACCGATACCTCGGAGGAGAAAATTTGTTAACGATTTATGAAGATAAATAATAAATCACAAACTCAATCATTCTTTTTCCAACGTCAACTTGAATTATTTATACCGACGAATTTTTTGTTTTTTTCTTTCGTTTATTGGCAAACAAACATTTCTTTGCGCCTCGAATTTATAGTACCCTAATTATTCGTCATTCAAAATAAAGAGTCGCGAGAAATCAAGTCTGCGAAACCATGGAATATTTTTGATGAATAAAGTCGTGGTTATACCTCGTCAGAATCCGACTTGAATCATCGACCAATTTTTTTCAAAAACCCTGTACAAACTGTTAACGAGCGGTTTCGTTTATTCGGTCTTGGACAAAATCAGAGAAAATAGAGTTTTTAAATACCGGCGAAGTTTAAAAAAAATTCAGGTGTAGTTGAGGAGGGGAACCAATTTATTTTTTAGAAAAGAAAAACTGTTTTGTTATTACAAAACCCTCACAGAATTTGGTTTTTGTTTTGTTAGTATCTTAGATCAGTGGATTTCTTTAAAAGATTTTTATAGTACCGTTAGACTGTATACGCCGCAGATCTTTAAGGAGGTTCACGCTAATCTGACGGTCTTGTACTGTTATCGAAAAAAACCCTATTCATCCTATTTTTAAACATTTTTTTAACGAGAGAAAATCGAATTTGCACAGGATACAGCGATGAATTTATAAAGCCTCGGTGCCGTCGGAAATAACTCAATAATAAAAGTAAAAAAATGCTCTTTCAAGAGGATAAAAAAGTTCTCCATAATTATGAAATAATAAAAAAAATGTGATGCACATCATTTTGGCAATAAAAATAATTAATCCTCAATCTGTTTTTGGCGATCGAAAGAGCAATAAAATACAGTTGCTTCGTTGAAGTTACGTGTGAACCTCCTTAACTGGAAGACGTTCCTTAAATCCTTAAATTTAATGACATACGACAATGCGATGATTTTGATATCGACGGACATCGAGCGAGCTCTTTCACCGATTATGGTCCTCCGTGTTGCTAAACGTGATTATTACGCGTATTGATAAACTGTCAAACCATCACCGTCTCCTGTTCCTTCGAGTGTTATTGTCGTCTGTTTTGACATAATGTTTGTCGGATCCAATCACCCGATGTATGGGGACCAATATTTTGTATTATTCCATCAAAGTATATTGCCCATGTTCAATCACGTTGTACTTACCACTCTAGCCAAAATCATCAATATAAAATATCGGCATTTTCATTTTCAACTCAATATCCGAGATTGGTTAATATTTGAAGATTAAAACAAATGAGAGAAAATTTTTTTTTTAATGAATACGATATTCATGATGATATTTCCAAGAGACAAAACATTTGCAGCAATAATGTTTGAATTCATGAAAATAACAAAACTTATTTCGAAAATCAATTCTCAATCCGTTTATTTCGAAAATTTTGTCAAATAAATTTACATACAACGTGACTTTAATTCGTACCGTATCCAACGCTTGGAAAAAACGCGTTGTTTTGTTTCCAGCCCTTGATGCGAATTGAGCAATTTTTACAAAAATCTTTCTAAAAATTGTACCGCTATTCCAAAGCCGTTGAAAGGTCCTTTTTCTCTTTTGATAATCTTCCCTTTTTCTGTTGAATTTTTATGGCTAGACGGCTTACTAGCCATAAACTTTGAATTTAATTTCGAAAACGTGACATTTTTGGAATATTCTCATCAGTAAGAAATTTGTAACATTTCGTTAAAGTTGATCGTCATTTTTATACATTCCTTTTCAGGAGATCAAGAATTCGAAGGAAGCGCTGCGAGTTTTTTCCACAAGGTGAGTCAACGATTATTCAAAAATGTAATTACTGATAAAATTTGGGTTTACTTTTTACCTCACGTACGATCGTGTCGTCTCGCAATTTTTTTGAGACTTTGAGCTCTCCGAAACTCGCGAAAGTTATTTGCCGAATTCCGTCACGCGTAGACGTATCGGCTCTGCGATTTCCGGGTGGTAATATTGAAAAAAATAAAATGAAAAAAAAAAACGTGGATAGCAGAACCGTCTTATTTCGGAGTTCTAGAAATACCGAGACGGTGGAAAATATAGTCTACTCGGACTGCACTCTGGATAGCGACGAGTGTATAACGTATAATTTTAGATCGAGTCAGTGTACCCTGATGTCGTCCTAGTAGCTGAAAGTCTATTGGTCAAAATACCATATACATGCTTATTAGGCTGTCCGTTATTTCCCAATTTGAGTTTTTCCTAACTTAGATACACTCAAAATGATTAGAAATAGAATGAAAATCCCAAGTACTTGACGATATTCTGATACTCTAAAATAATAACATTATTAACAAATTATTAACGAAATGCTGGAAAAAAGATGTTGGAAAAATATTCAGAAGATGTTTTGCCTTTTCGCACGAAATGGATTTGTTCATTTTCTCAAATAGACTTGAATTTTTTGTCGGTGTTTTAAAATTCCATTTTTTGTTCCTCATTTTCTTGGAGGCTGAATAAAGAAAACTGCTCGTTAATTACGTTGGAGATCTCTCGTGTGTTATGAAAAAGTTTCCATCGTTCCATTCTCTGTCACTCTTTTTTTTTTAATTAAAAACGAAGATTTACAAACACGGAAAGAATTTTGAAACAATTCGAGTATCTTAAATAAACCGAAAGAATACATTTTGTATAGGAAAAAATGTTTCGGAATTTTTTTCCTCGACGATTCAACGATCAATTTTTTTCAGTATCTCACAGCATCGTTAAGTACGCGAAATTTTCATTTTACTCAGAGTCATTCACTAACGTAACGTTTTCGAACTTTGTGGGTTTCAATTTTTTGTCTCGTGCATTAAATTCACGAAATTTTTCAAAAACCACCGATTTCAAATGATTCGTTACACTGGTGACGAAACGTTTTTCGAAACTTGTTTCTTTTTTCAAAACAAAAAAAACAAATTTTCGTCTCCGATGTAAAAATTTTGAACGCAGTCGCGGTCGAAATGGGAATGAAAAGTGTCGTGAAATATCCCGCGGGTGGTCCATCGAATTTTGATCGAAATTATTCTTATCGATAAAACATATCGATTATTGTCGACGATACATCGTTTTCCAAAAAAATTCATACGTACACAAGTGTTTTTCGATAAAAAAAAAGGAGAAAATGCAATCAATGAAATGTTTATATTTTATGCATAGCAAAATACGTTTTTCACTGAATATCACAACAGAAAAGCCCGTTCATCGGGTATTTCCTTTCACCTGAACGACGAACGACGAGCGAATATAATATATATCTCGAAACGCAAATCTCGTTTTTCTACTAATGTGCCCCTCCCCCCTCCTCGTCATATAATGAAATTCGAATGAAGCTCGAGTCATAAACCGCGGAATTGTTTATACAGCGCGAAATTAAAATCGGTAAATTGGAGCGAGAAATTTCATTCCACCGAGTTTCACACCATATATAACGGAGAATAATCATTTACGCAGTGTGGAAATAAGTTTCATCGTCCAAACATTTTCCATCATATCGAATTTAACCGGAAAAAATGTTTTTCATAAAAGTGTCATAGGAAAACAGAGCTTGAATTTCCATTCGTTTGGAGCTTAAAAAATCAATATTAAACAATGAGAAAAATTGTAGATACGAATTCGAGTGATTTTCGAGTGATGTGAAACAAAAAACCTGATGAGGATAATCGATATCGTAATAACGCATGCTTATCACTGTTTGAATACGATTTTTTAATAATAAACAACCTTTGGTCACGCAGATGCAATAATATTAAAGAAATAATATTTTTTTAAATTGTTTTTGTAGGTGAAAATTAACGAATTTTCACATCTAAAAATTGAAATGGAATAATTCGATAGTGGTAAGAGCCACCAGCAGAATGAATTCGTTTAGAAGAATGGAGCTGCGAAATGAAATTTGAGAGACATCCGACGTTGCGTAAACACGAATCGACATTGCCGAAAGCGTCATCGCGAACTATCGACGAATTATCGAGTCTCCTTCCTGCCTCTTAATTAAGCACGAGCATAACAATTTTCGATACTAAAAATATTCAAAAGTTATCAACAAATTGTTGAAAAAAAAAAACATTTCTGACGACATTCAGAGAACTTTCTTTCTCTTTATGCACAATGAGTTCGTTGAGTTTTCCGGAAAAACTCTAATCGATTTCAACATTTTCTCGATATTTTGCATTCCTTGTTTTCAATTTTGAACAAATGTCGAAAAATTGTAAATTATTCATCGCTCCTCGTCTCATGATTTTCGAGAAACTTCCGGTTCTATTAACGAGCGATTTTGTTCATTCAGTCTTAAACTAAATTTGAAAAAAATGAAATTTTAAAATACCAATGGAATTCCGAATAGAATTCCAGTGTACTCGCGAAAATGACTTTTCAGTTTTCAGATTTTTATCGTCAAGTGCGCGAAATTCTCGTTCTATTTCCGTTGCGTTGAGACCATCCTTGATACTCATTTTGGAGTACGTTTTCCCGTGACAAATCTTTCTCGTCGCAACATTTTTCGAGCCCAATGGCGTCGCGAAAAAAAACCTCGTTTTCCACGCGGTCAAAGTCGCTCGTGTCGGCTCGTTTTTTTTTACAATTATAAAAAAAAACAAAAATTCATTTTAAGCACCAAATCGACATGATGAGAGAAAAAAAACGCTATTTCGCGTACGAGTAAAACGTAACGCGCCTGCGTGTGCGTACGAACGTGTCGGATGAGCCGAGTGGGAGGCGGTAAAACCGCGGCGCGCGATCTCAGCCCGTTATACGTATTATCTTGAATTAGTCAGTCGGTCGAGCCAGCGATACCGCGGCGGTACGGAACTCCATTCGTTCTCGGTCGAACACGTTTTTTTTTTTATAATTTTTTTCGCTTCTCATCTGTGTGTGTGTGTGTCTGTGTGTGCGTGTGCGCGTTTAAACTTTCCTCTC
Organism: Heteropelma amictum; assembly: GCA_959613375.1. Taxonomy (NCBI): domain Eukaryota; kingdom Metazoa; phylum Arthropoda; class Insecta; order Hymenoptera; family Ichneumonidae; genus Heteropelma; species Heteropelma amictum. The sequence continues at coordinate 3,036,666 of OY390726.1, read as the reverse complement.
AAACCACCGCGATAAATATTTCATTAAGCAAAAAAAAAAAACATCGTTTTTTATCTTTCGGAAGTACAAACGAAACGAGAGAGATTCGGGAGATTAACGTCGTATTACGAAATTTTTTCGAAAATCTCCGGGGAAAAACAAAAGTGCTTATCGTTTGCCGAGAAGAGTATACGTACATATTAATTTAAAAATAATAACAGTCGTGACAATAACAAAGAGCCAGCGCGCACAGCAGATGTGATAAAGTAAATTAACGGTGATAAAAGTTCGTGTTTTCGGGCCTTAAAGTCACGTAAAGCTGTCGATTTTCGTCTCTTTGTTGTTTTTTGTAGCGAGATCTCGCGAGTGCCGGAAGCGAAGGGAAAACGAGGGAGAGAGGGGGCGGGAAAACGCAGTGGGGGTGAAGAGGAAATTTTCGTCGAGAGAACGCGATGTATCTCTCAGGTTTGCTCTCGGTTATCCTCTTTATCTCGCACCGTGGACATTGACTGACCGCCGAATCGCAAAGTTGCAAATCATTTTCTTCCAACGTTGTATATATATATATATATATATACATATACGTATATGTATGTGTGTAAATAGTTTACTCAAAAATACAACGACAAGAAACCTTCGAAGTTTACGAAGCAAAAACGCGATTCAAAGTGCAGCAAGTACTCGAGAGTACGTCCGGTCCATTTTAGTGTCGATTTTTTTCAATGGCGATTCAACGATTTATTAATGCACAGATCGATTGAATCTGCCGATCGAGTTTGCGAGATATCGCGAATTATTATTTTCGTGTGACGATCAAGAAGTGAAGGGAGGAAAGATTAAGGGTGAGAAACGTCGACTCGGAGTGCATTTCTGTGATTAAAGGAAAAAATTCATAATCGTCTTCGTATTATGTGCGTTATGTCGCGCTTCTCGCGTTAATAACGTGCAAATAAGTGACGTGGCTGGTAATGATGCTGCGTACACTGTACACACTTTGGAATACGGTCAAAAGTGATTTTTCTCGTCCGGAAAATTTTCGTAATTGCTTCGAAAGTGCCAAGGATTATCTCGGCGGTGTCATTGACCTTGATGATTTTCGAAAAAGTTTTGTAGCAGCGGACGTTGCTGGAAATCCGTGCTGTTAAAAGGGAAAATTCAAAGATAATTCGGCATTTTTCGTTGGGCGGGAATGAACGGGTTCCTCAATGAAATTTCAGAGTGCTTCCACGTCAATCAAGGATACGCGACAGGCATTATTCCGGCATCGATGATAATTATTTTCAAAAGTCACTAACGAATTTTGGAAAACGAAAAAAAAGTAATCGTTCGAAAAACCGCTTTTCCTTACATGTTAAATCAATGCCTTCGGTGTTTTCGATACTCTCGAACTTTTTCCCAAACTTTTCGGCGTTTTGCAATTTTTTTTTTCAATTTTGAAAAATATCGATGCTCGCGAGGGTCCCTGAGAAACTTCGCTTGCGGAAAATTTCGGTTCAACTTGTCGAGGAGATTTTCATTTATAAGCACGTTCTTGAGCGAAATTTGAAAGAAATACACGCTCGCAAAACCCGAAAGTATATTTTGAAAACACTCGGCTGTAATTGAAAATATGAACGAATTAATTTGATTAAAAAAGAAAGGAAGTTTTTGGAGTATCTGCAGATTTTTTCAAAACATTTTTGAAAATATTTCGAAAACCTCCGGCGCTTCTGTTCCGGAACGGTCCGTTTATTTTTGTCGGTATACGCAAATTCGTTCGAGACTCTTTCGATCTTTTGATTGTAAAAAAAATTTTTTTTAAATAGTAAATTATTCGTCGTATTTCGCAAGAAATTTCCGATCCGTCCAAGGAGCAGGTTCGTTTGCACGATTTTATGCCAAAAAATCGAATTTGAAAAACGCTCGAGTGCGTCCATTTTTTCGCCGTTTTTCATGGCATCGTCGAGCGAGCGAAGTTCTCGTTCCGTTTCGGTTTTTTTTTTTAAATCGTGCCTGCCGTACAACCTCGGCGAAAAAAAAATGATCCTCCTCCCCTCCTTCTGTCAATCCACATATCAAAATTGCACTCATTGACAGGCGTATTTCCATGCCCCGTATAATTAAATCAAATCGAATAACCGGAAGGTCAACGAGCGTCGAGATCAAAGACAGCCGAGGTGGTAACGACTTTTGAAGCAACCACGACATTAAAAAAAAAAAAAAAACCCTCTTTTTTCCGATAATCGTTCGCCGAGAAGACGATCGAATTTCGTCAACGTCAGGAACAGCACGCCCAGGACTTTTAAGCTCCAATCGACGCTGTCAGACCCTGACTTCGAAACTACGAAAAATAACGAGCAAAAACGAAGGCGTGCATCATTGAAACGATAAATTTGTAAAATCGATCGAAAAACCGTGCCCCAATAAACGGATGCGTAAACAAACGACGAAAATATAAAACAGCTGGTGGGTTACCGAAGTAATCGTAGGGAAAAATCAATCGAACGCTTATCGACCGACGCTGGAAACGCGAAGAACAAACAAGGAAAAAAGCATCCTCGCGATAAGGGAATATCGAAAAAATGACTGTGGTAAATAATCATCGTGCAATGATTTTTTTCGTATTTATCGCGACATTCGTCATTCGGCAATAACATCGATCAGCGGGAGTCCCGAATGAATCCGCGAAAAATTGGTCGTCCAATTTGTTTTTCGAGTGTTTTGCAAAATCATCGAATTTCGATTTTTCTTTTTTTTTTTTTCGTCCCGCATTCGTAACGAGTAATATTTGCGTCTAGGACGCTGTAATTCGTCGTTCGGAATACTTTCTGCGTCGCGATGTTTCAGCGAATACAGGAACGATGAAATATTCGCGAGAAGCCAGCAAAGAAAAAAATACACGCGCGTATATGTCGCACGATTTATCGCGTCTTTTATGTAACTCCCTTGCTGGCGTTTTTTTTTTTTTAAATTCTTTTTCGTTGTCTTTTTTTTTGCATTTTTATTCTGCATACGTTCCAACGAGGCGAGTCTTTCGATGTACAGAGTAGAAGAGTCAACACTCGATGAAAGAATCACGAGCGCGATTCAACGCTCAATTCGGAACGCGAAATTGACGCTTTGGTTACGACAATTTAAAATCGTCACGAGTCTCGAGTCACCGATAATAATAATTAATGTTCATTCGAGGTTTCGCCAAAGAGCAATTTCGTTTTACGAAATAATTCTAATCAATGGTTCTCCTTTTGTCGAAGGCACCATTGATGATACGTTTTGTTTCGATATTATCTCGAATTTTATCTCATACATTTTTTTCTTCATTACAATGCAGTAGTATTTCTTGATTCGTTTGATAATGATTTTTATTCAAGAGGACACTAAAAACGACACACGCCCGAGTGAATTTTCGCGATTATTAGCAAAATTATTAGCTGGTTATTTTTCTTCTTCTTTCAAAAAATTGTTTAAATTTTGAAAATCTCGTAAATCATGCTCGGCAAAATGATTTTGACGTTGCGAACAGGAACCGACGTTGCAAAGATGAAAAATGATCTCTCACTTGATAATTATCGAATTTGTATTGTAAAAAAATGTAGACGGTTCAAAATTAACGGCCTTTTTTTTGAAAATTATTCGAAAACGAATTAAACGGACTGAAAAGTTGGGATTTCGATTTAGATGATAGTCGTACGTGTGCAGGACGAGCCACGGAAATGTTAACTTGATAGGTGCGATAGATTTTTTTTTGAAATGTTATCCAGATGAAAAAGCGTCGTTTCGAGAAAAATGCATTTTTTTTTCAAGATATACCGATTTTTCGAAAAAAGCCCGCAAGTAGCGTTTCGAAAGATCTGATACTGTGTCTTTTTTTATGGATAACATGCTTTAACGATCTTTTTAATTTTGTGAATTTTAATTGTCACACACAGGCCAGAGATAACGAGGTCATTGTTCATCGAATGATGTATCATTATGTCTGATTATTTTCAGATAATGGACGAGACGAATACTTTCGTAATGTGGCCATCAAGATTAAAAATCGGAGGAAAAGCGCGAAAAGGTGAGAATTTTGTATTTTTTTGAGAAATTGTTTTTGAAGAATTTAATTCGCTGCGTTGATGTGTGATATACGCCGACGACGAAGAGATGGAAGAATAGGATGGTACGAAAAAAAAAATTCCATGACCGCAATTATCGAAATTTAATTATGATCGATCGCAATTTCCATATCGAGGGTATTCAAGATATTTGTTTGTCCAGTTGTGAACATACAAAAGCACATCTTTTCAATCTTTTTACCAACAAGTTTCGGTAGAAGAACATGGGAGCAGAAAAAAATTTCGAACCTAATTCTAGAGAGATTAAGAAAGAGAAAGAGAGGGGGGTTGAACGAGAGAGCACGAGCGATGGAAAAATTTGAATGGAAATGTACACTCACTGAAATCATTTCATCAACAGGCACGTCTCGTGAAACTTTGTCTTTATCACAAAGACACCAGCTTTAAAACACGTAGAAGCCATAGAATGTTATTGTCAACGCAGATGTCGGAATCTTATGAATTTTGTTGCAATTTATCGGTTGCATTGATGCACTTGATTTTTTTTTGCAGCATTTGAAAAATGCTGTAGAATAACTGCTGTAAAAGTAAATCGAATAATAATTGTGACTTGTAATTTTTTTTCAATGCTAATTTATTATGATAAATCAGGATTGAAAAAAAATTACATCAATGGCACATTCGCATTTGCCATTAAAAATGGTTATAATAAATTGGCATCGAAAAACAATAATAGCTATAATGATGTTGATGAGTGTTTAAATACCGCCCTTTGAATATTCGAAATTTCTTGCAAAAAAGTGCTACAGGGATGATGTGAATATCGGAGAAAAAATCGAATTTTTCAATTTTACCCAAGAGACCTTTTTTGTAGAGCGTCAAATTTCCTATAAAAACATGTTATACCATTTATCCCAAGTCCGTTGGTCGCGATGAGGTACCGCTTGATATTAATATTTAAGGGCTCGTATTTGACCAAAGAATGAATTTTTTATTACACGCCGAAGAAAAAAAGATAGTCCTTTTCTTTGACCCACCCCAATACACATATATTTCCCTCATGAGATAATTATCACGGCGACACCGATCGAAATGCGAGTTCGTACCCGTCCGTGCAGTCAATTACTTTTACTACTTCCCCACTCTCTGCTGGTCTCCTGCGCTGTGTGTGCACATATTTCATTCGTATGTGAGGCGACCAGCGACATTGCGAAAGGTACATTTCCACTGACTAAACAGACACGCCGATTTCGATTCGACTTTTCCATACGTATTTAAATAATCATTTATTTCGATAAGAAGCATTAAATAATGCCTCGCGTTACTTATTACCGGCTAACGTTGGATGATTCAGTCGCGAGTTATCTAGGGTAAAATTCCATCGAATTAATGCGCGAGTTTAGTTCTATTTCTTTTTTTTTCTCTCTTCCTTATCGAACTTGACTGTGACTGACGTGAGTTTTCAATGGTTAAACAGACTTTAAGCAATCCTGTTACGAAATAAATTTCGTTAAATCGTTATTATTAATAATAATCTGACAAAAATCGGTTTCTTTTTCCTTTTTTTAATTATTCGCTTATTATTATTATGACTTATCGATACTCGGGTGTTTCGCGTAATTTTGCCATTTGTTGAAATTATAAAAACGTGTACGATCTGTTATCATTTAAATTTCGTGATAATTATTCGATAAGCAACATTTTTAAGGGTTCCTCACACTCGGTGCTTCTGTAAAAGCGTCGAAAGCTTAAGGGGGGAGAATGGCGAGTAAAGTATTATCGTAATGATGACATGCGAGCGCGTAATTGTTAAAAATAATAATATGAAGTTTCGATTTCTATAATCATTCGCGATGATCCTTTGAACAAATCTTTGCGTTCGCAGAGTTCACGAGAAACATTCTCGTTTCACATTTCGCACCGACCTTTGCGCATAAACATCGTACGATTTCTGCTCGCTACAACGTCGTCGTGTTTGTCACGATTTTTTAAACATTCACGTTTCTTTCGATCTCGTATTCTCTCTGTTTCTCACGAGAGGCTCGCTCGGGCGATCTATTTTTTTTTTTTTTTCATTTCAATCAAAATTTTTCAATCATCACCAAAAAAGGCCATTTACAAACGTTCTTTGAGTTATTTTTTTATTCTCATTTCCTCTTTCTCTCTCAAATGAGAAGTTCCCTCGATTGACCAATTTTTTTTTCATTTTTTACAATCGATCTGCGTGAATTTTTTTCCCCACGGTGGAATTTCTCCTAATTTTTTATTCCAGTGCAGTTTTCCACCCATAGTCGGTCGAAAAAGCAGCATCTTTCGTTTTTCGCTGTCGATCCTGCACGAAAACGTTTCTTCGAGTTTCATTTTCTTCGTGAAATTTTTATGAGTGAAAATGTTTTTTTTTGTTCTCAAAAACCACTTTATTCGAAAGATGCAGTCTCACGATCTTTTCTCAGTTCACTGATTTTCATGAGGCATCTAATCGACTCGAAACAAGTGTGCTTTTTTTTAAGTCTCCGGAAATATTCATAGACGTGATTCTGTCGAGCATAGTATATGATGCAACTATATATATTTATCGACAAAAACGCCTTGAACAAGAATACATCGGGATTACAGAAGCACTGACAAACGTGTTAACGTAAGCACGATGAATTTACACGAACGATGTTTAGCGTTCGATTTATTTTTCCCCCCTCGAGTTCGATCGAGTCATCGATGTTACAGCGACAAATTTGCCATTTTATCTTTCCGCATCTCTTGCCGATCTTTCGGCTCCATTTCATCTCGTTCGAATGTAATAATATTCGATATAAATATATAACGGAATAAAGCAACGTAACATCGTCATTTGGTCGTCGCCCACGCTGTTAATCTCGTGGTTTTTTTTTGACAATTCGGAGTAAATGGCAAAAAAGGATTTTTCATTTGAAAAATTCGTTTTTTTTTTCAGTTATTTTTCAGTTAGATCGTCATGGAAAAATGTATGGCACAACTGTCCTCTCCGAATTATGCAGCATCTGCAAATTCGAATTTGCGGATTTTAGCATAAATTTGTCCATCTTTGAGTAATGAAAAATCGAATAAAAAAAAATCGAAAAAGTCTGGATGATCATCGAATAATCCAAACGTTGTACCCTTGATTTTGATGAGAAAAGTAATCAACCCTTAATCTGTTTTTGACGATCAAAAGAGCCAATTAAATTCAGTTGTCTCGTTGAGTCACGAGTTACGCGCGAACCTCCTTAAATTGCTCGACGAGAACGAGGTTTTTCGTGTTTTTTTGTTTCTTGGACTCTATTCTCGTCGTTGGTGGAAAAAGAGAATTTTTACGTACGCCTCGTTCGGTGTTATCCGCTGCTGCAGAAATTCACGCGGACTAAAAATTTCGTCGCTCAATCCGACAAACACACACTCGTTTACACATGCAGGCAATTCGCGTCATTGACGTTGACGTTCGACGTCGTCATCGTCACCGACGCCGGACATGTTCGCGTTCGTGACCTTCTGGGAATTTCCACGCTATCGAACGTCATACTTGGTGACAGTTGTCAGAGAGAGAGAGAGAGAGAGAGAGAGAGAGAGAGAGAGAGAAAAAAAATAAGAGAAAATAGATAGTAGTTGCAGACGATATCTGTTACAATACGTTATCGATCAAGATCTTTGCTTTGACAAATTTAATTTCATTTGAAACTGATATAAAATTCATTAACGCTACATTGTTCACTCGATTCATGGTAAATACGAATTTTCGTATCATAAAATATAAAATAAAAAAATAAAATATAAAATAAAATAAAGAAAGCAATGCGGTAAATGTGTTTGACGAAAATAGACATTCATTTAGTTACATCAAGTAGTCAATGGAATGTTTCAGTGTGAGGGAACTTGGGAAATATTTCAAATTGTCCAAGATTTCGTTTTTTTTTTGCTTCGTGTTGACTCATTGCGACGCAATTATGTTGGGGAAGGCTGGAATTTTGCGTTGGATATTTTTTACAAGGGAAGGAGAGAATGCAAAAAGTATAGTGAAAATTGGAGTATATGAAGAATCGTTGATTGTACATTTTTGGTAATGTTTATCGAATTTTGCCAAATATCTACGAAAGTTGAAAATCTTTAATATTTTTTCAGTTCTATTCTGTAATAATCGCGGTGAATGGTGATTAAATAGCCTTTAGATGGGACTCGGAAAGATCTGTGATCAAGAAAACCAAAATAAAATGAAAATTTCAAAAAAAAAAGAGGAAAATCTAAATGAAAATCTAATTTTCTGTTCGTTAATAACTTCTTCACTTTTTTGTCCCCAAGATCCCGACATAAAGGTCGCCGGCCGACCCAATGACGTTCGAGCAGCTAGAGAAAAGATTATGCAAATTTTAAACGCTCGGGTAAGTTTAAAAAATCATCTTCTCTCCTCATCATTGATGATAACGATAATTACGAATAAATCTCGTTTTTGCATCGGTTGAAGCTTGATGCAATTGCAGCTAATCACGAATAATTAGAGGAAAATTGAAAATTCGATAATTAATCAATCGCGTTCAACATTTAACAATTTTGTAATTAATTCGATCTTTTAACATTTTTCTACCTCATGTTTCGATCGTTTCGCTTTATTTTTCATTATTACGAATATCATAATGTGATTATATCATAATTATTTCTAACGAAAGAACGGACGACTTATCACTCATCGATAATATAATATACAATTTAAAAATCGATTTATTTCTGAGAATCTTGCAAACGATCTGTGCCTCGATTTCTCGACTGATTTCTCGAATTTAAAATCGTTTCCCTCAATTTTTCGTAAACATTTAAAGCTTTTTTTTATTCGCACGTTTTTATCGTTATTAATCTACATTTTTCAAGCAACATTTCCGCACATTTGCAGCAAGACAGTCGAGTGACGATGAAACTGGACGTGAGTTACACGGATCACTCGCATATAATCGGTAAGGGTGGCTGGACGATAAAACGCGTTATGGAAGAGACCGGATGTCACATTCATTTTCCTGACAGTAATCGAAGTAATCATCAAGAGAAGAGTAATCAAGTTTCAATCGCCGGCGAGATGGAGGGTGTAGAAAGAGCCAGGGCGCAAGTGAGGGTAAGAGAACGTCGACGAATATATCAGTCTATATTATCGAAAAAAAATGTGTATCAAAATAAAATTATTCAAAGATTTCTTTCTCATCGTTTCGTCCATCGAATTGTCGATATATCCGACTAAAAATTCTAAAAAAGGCTCGAGAGATTTCGTTCTGAATCGAAAAATAATAATAATAACACATCGATGTTGAACCGCGCGGTTTTTACTCTCCTTTTTTCTTTTTTTTCGTATTTTACAATACGATTGATTCGCGTTATCGGAGTATTTTTTCTTCGGCAGAATCTCACCCCATTGATATTCTCCTTCGAGCTGCCGATAATGGGATCCGCACAGGGAGCTCCGGATTTGACGTCACCGTACATCGTGAGGGTTCAAGAAAAATACAACGTTCAAGTGATGTTTCGAACGCGACCGAAGCTCCACGCGACTCTCGTCGTTATCAAGGGCTGCGAGTGGGAAGTTGCGAATGCCAAGGAAGCCACACTTTTGTTGATTCACCACATGTGCGATCATCTCTCGGTGAGCATCCGCCGAATATTAACCCTCCATTTCGCGACCGTCGAACTTATCCACCTTCGGATTTCGAAAATTCAAAATGGCGGATCGAAATTCGTCGACAAATCCAAAATCGACGCAACTTTTGCAAATCCGAAAACGGCTTCGTAATCAGCCAACTCGAAAATCCTCGTGTGATGAAAAATTGCAAGGATATTCGAAAAACTGTATTCAATAATCGTCTTTTTCGAAAAAAAAATCCGGTTTCTCAGATTTTTCATTTTCGACATTTAAAAAAAATACTTTTTCGTTATCGCTATTATTCGCTAAATTTCTTTGAGATTTTTGTACCATCGTCGACTGCTTAAAGTTCGCATTTAATTTCGACTATCACCCAATTTTTTTTGGCTTCGATTTCCGATCGTTGCGACGCGTTGGAAACTTTTCAGTCAGTAAAACCGCCTCTAAATCGTTGCAACGACTTTTTTCTCGCAGAGTCAAATCCAGATAAAAGTCTGGTTTTTTCAGATTTTTTATTTTCAACATTTAAAAAAAAATACTTTTTCGTTATCGCTATTATTCGTTAAATTTCTTCGAGATTTTTGTACCATCGCCGACTGCTTAAAGTTCGCATTTAATTTCGACTATCACCCAATTTTTTTTGGCTTCAATTTCCGATCGTTGTGATGCGTTGGAAACTTTTCAGTCAGTAAAACCACCTCTAAATCGTTGCAACGACTTTTTTCTCGCAGAGTCAAATCCAGATAAAAGTCTGATTTTTTCAGATTTTTTATTTTCAACATTTAAAAAAAAATACTTTTTCGTTATCGCTATTATTCGCTAAATTTCTTCGAGATTTTTGTACCATCGCCGAGTGCTTAAAGTTCGCATTTAATTTCGACTATAACCCAATTTTTTTTGGCTTCAATTTCCGATCGTTGTGATGCGTTGGAAACTTTTCAGTCAGTAAAACCACCTCTAAATCGTTGCAACGACTTTTTTCTCACAGAGTCAAATCCAGATACAAATGTCAATGGAGATTTCACCGCAGCATCACAGTCTCGTGCTTGGAAAACAAAACATGAATCTCAAGAAGATTATGCAACGTACAGCAACGCAAATAATGTTTCCTGACGCGGGCGATCCTAATATTCCAAGTCTGAAGAAGAGTAACGTCATCATTACCGGGGCTATTAACAATGTTTATCTGGCACGACAACAATTAATCGTGAGTGTACAAATTTTTCCAAGCCGTTCTTCAAAAACATCGTCATCATCCTCGTGACCGGATGTTTCATCAATTCATCCATCGAACTTGGCCCTTTGCCGAGACTCGCGAAAAAAGCCAATGGCAATTATTTCGTGATTTCGAATTTGAAAAATACGAATTAGCGTATTTTTCCACGAGCGTCTCAAAAAAGTGTAAAAAAACGAAACTTTTGCGCATTTTTTTTTCTCAACGACTAGACGATGGTTCCACAAAAATGTTGTTTTTTTTATAACGGTGTAAAATTGCCAGCCGCGAAATATGCTTGTAATTTTCGCTGGACGATAAAAATTGCTGGATAAATCATTCGGATTTTGATAAAAAGACGTCGTAAAAGTTTTTACAACCTCGTGCTGTGTCAAGAGCGAACGAAAATTGCTTATGCAACTTGTCGATAAGATTAAAGGCCATGACAATAATTCCATGCCATTGGCTGTGGACTTGTATATTTTCTTATCGTTTGCCTACGAGAAACCGTCGTGGAGGCTGTCATCGATCATACGGCAAATCGAAGTCGCGGCCTCTCGGAGCCTCGGCGGGTCAAGTGCAACAGTCTGCACTTGAATGAAAAGGACGACATTTCTCTCCACCGTCTATGGGGCATTCCGCGTCAAATCGCACAGCCCACGAACAAAATTTTCTCCAATTTGCTCAAATTTCCCTTCAATTCTTCAATTCAATCATTCACTATCACCACTCGAAAGTAATTTGAAAAAAAAACTATATTTTCGAAATACGGTTGAAAAATTTGATAATTTGTCAGAAAAATTATGTTTTATCGATATTTCAAAATTCTGAATTAAACAGCGAGAATCAACGTCCCTTTACGGAACGTGTACGGATAATTTGCGAAATAAACAGCGCAGCGGTGCAGAAAATTTTCAAGAAAAAATCAATAGAATGATTTTCGAAAAAAGATATTCGATTTTGCATCATGAAAAATGCGAGAATAATTCGACGTTTTGCATGAAAAAATCGCTACGCTCTTTCGATTTTTCGTGACGTCACAGTTTGAGGGAAAAGTCGAGATGTATCGAGATGTCTAAAATTCGCGAGTTTCAAAATTGATTTGGCGTGGAATGCCCCATATGCGTGAGCGTACGTGTATGTATAATCTATTTCAAGCTGCGGGAAATATACTGTGCATGTATTGTGCGTGTATACACAGAAAATCTCGTCCACATTCTTGACATGTGTTCCCACGTGTTTCTTCGGTCAATCAAACTTTGGAGCTCGAGCAAATCAATGAGACGATGAAAAAAAACGACGTTTCCTATCGGTTGTATCATTTTTTTTCGTCCAACTCGAAATCGGCAATGAAATTCGAGAAAAATAGAGAAATCCTGGTCAAAATGATGTAAAATCGATACACTCGATAAAATCGACCGAGCTTTCTTCGATTTTGCAAATTTCGAACGAGTCTTTGGCGAGTTATTATCGATTATTTCCGGCGATCGATCCTTCGCGTGGAATTTTACGAAAATCGCCAAATATCATCAACGTTGGTCATTTTCCGTTCTCTCGTCTTCGACTTTACGTATTTTCATGTGCATCCGCATTTTTCAATTTGCCGGTACTTTGAAGATATCGTAAATTCATTTTTCGTCACGTGACGTTACGAGTCGCGAACGCGCGAAGATACCGATATATTCGCTTCGAAATGTACCGTGAGCTGTCAAAGTCACGGCGCGTTACGTGTGCATTTTTCGCTCGAGGTCGCAGGCGGTGGTGTCGCGTAAATATGCAAGTAACAGCTCCGCGATAAATATACCATACATATAGAATAATGTCCACGAGTGGCACACGATTGGATCGCGAATAATAAAAAAAAAAACGAAACTCGATTCACCGAGTCATATGATCTGCGTGTACTTTCATTGGGATCAAAAACAGCGATAAACACATTTTTTTGAACTCGAAAAAATTCGAGTAAAGTATTTCGAGCGAATTGAGACTCAAAACGAAATGTTTGATCGTTGAAAAACATCGTAAAAAACGAGAAAAACGAGGAGAATTCTTTCTCGTCGTTTTTTTTTCCGACCGTTTTTCTCTCTTGGCAAGCTCGTTTTTTTTTTATTTTTCACGAAAAAAACAGTCCGCGTATCTGCTAATTATTATCGCGCTGACGTCGCGATGGATGACTCTGGTTTTTGAATTTTCTCCAGGGCTCTCTGCCGCTCGTGCTGATGTTCGATTTACCAGAATGCACGACAACCAGCGCGCACACCGATAGCATACCTCTGCTGATGCGAAACTTTGAAGTTTTCATAAATATACGACAGAAGCCCAAACAGAGCGCACTCTCGGTTATGATTAAAGGCATGGAGAGGAATGCCAGTGAGATATACGAGGCTAGAAGACGACTTTTGTGCCTCGATGAGCTAAAGGTGCTGGCTAAGATACCGGAGACTTATCAAATACCGAGCAGCGGTGAGATGCATCATGGAAATGGCACCAACAATAATGGTCAGTAATTTTTTTTCGCGAATCGTTGTTAATTCGCGACATTCGACTCTGATCCTCATGATTTTTTTTTCCCGTCGAGTTACTCCATTTTCTCGCGTTGAATCAGCGTGAATACATTGGATATGAACTTCCGGAAATGAGGGTAATTCCGTGCCACATGTTTCGCTAAATTTTCAACAGGATTTTCATTTTATTCCGAATATCAAAATTTCTTCAAATCTCAGCCTGGAAAGATCGTCGATTTTTGTTTCTTCTTTTAATTCATCGCGGAATCATCGCCCAATTTTTTTTTGAACACTAAGATGTTTAATGCCACTTTTTTCGACGGGAAAATGGAAAAAGCGTATAAACGAATCACCGAGAACGCTTGTCATAAAATAATCCTAATTTCGAGCATCGCCGAATGATTCAATGGCTCTAATATTTTTTTTCCACGACGTTGGGAAACGAGGGTATTTTCGAGCACTAACGATTCGATTTTTTTCAACGAACGAAGCCTCGATAGAAAAGCAAAGATCGTAAGATAACGAGGAGCAAGATGATTATTTTATTGTATTTTTTGTTGTTCCCCCCTTAAATTGGACAAAAAAAACAGGCCACGTGAATATGTTTGGACTGGCCGACAATTTCACCAACGTATTAACGATAAACACGCAAAATCCGCCGTTCTGCATGTCGCCGATTCCGCACCCGCCGAGTCCAATCGGGCTCTCCACGCATTGGGGTCTCCCACCGTCGATGTTCTCGTCGCTTCCGGTTCATCATACGTATCCGTATCAGCAAATCAATCATCTGCTGACGGGTCCGCAATTGATGCAGACAAATCCGAGTATGTCTCATCACGAAAATTTCACCGGTCAAAATCTCTTCGGAATCGGCCAATTGCAGCAGCATTTGTCCGCCATGACCGGCAGTGGTATGACGAATTTAAACGGAAATTACGACTTTGAGAAGAAAGAGTGCGGCGCTTTTTCATCGCTCAGCAGCGCTTCGAGCTCGTTATCGACGCCCGTACTGAGTCCCCGAAATGTATCACCCGTAAATACGAACGACAACGTTTCCGGTATAGATTACGGCATCATCGACAAGAGCATCATGCTGAACGAGCTCGGCGTCGGCGTCGGCGATCGTCGCGCCCCCGGCTGCGAGAAGAAAACCCTCCAAATGGTCGCCCAGAACAATCTCACGACTTACGATTACAACAAAAGGAGGATAATGGCGATCAAGGCCATGCAGAACAAGCCAAAACCAACGGAATATCGAGTGCCGACTTCGGCGTGGTCCGGTTACGGCCTGAGTCAGACGATGCCGGTACTCACCGAGAACAAGGAACCGGAAAAGGTACGGATTCTCCGAATTTTCATCGACATCCGGCGTGAAATCTAAAAAATTCAAAAATTCCCATTTTTTTTGGCAAACTATTTGAAAAACCGAGAAAATCTACCTTAATTCGTTCATCAAGGTTTCAAACACGGCTGAGAATTTTTGAAAAATATTTTCGTTACCAAAATGAGGCTCAACGATTGTACGATTTGTTTCAACCGTTGATGAGACAAAATGAAAGCGGGTTTTCTTCGAACAACTTGAAAATTGTTTGAGATTTAGCGTTGAAATTTAGGGAGCATTTTTTTTTAACTTGGCGTCGAAATGGTCGCCTGGAAATCTACGTTTTTTTGTTTGTTTTTCGCAGCAACAACTCGGGGATAATTCGGACTTTTGGGACGATGACGCCACCCCCGTCAGTTACAGACCGTTCAATTTTGGCGCTACTTCCGGCAAAGAGACGGCCAGCTCGGCCGGTATGACGTCGAATTATCTCGAGCACGTACCGTCCATGCAAATCGACAAAATCACGTCCGAGAATTATACGGAACTGGCGACAATGCTGACTAACGTTAGTCTAGAAAAATACATACGTGAGTACCAATTTCACAATTCGAAATTCGTCGAATCGACAAATCTCTGGAAAGAACGACCATTCGATTTATCATTAAAAATCATCGACGTTAAAAATGACATTATTTTATCGATGTTTTTTTCGAAATTTTCATTGACAAAAATCGATGTTGTTCCGCTCGTTTTAATCGCTTTCGCTCAGGAATCATTCGCTGCTCTTAAACTGCTTATTAATCGTTGACTGTGATTGCCGAATACGAGACGCTTCGCTTTGAAAAAGAACAAAAATTCATTATGTGCAATTTGTCGTTGGGGGGGGGGATAAAAAATCGTCAAATCAGGCTTATTCGCTGCTCACGAAGTCGACATGGCGACGTTTCCGACACTCACGGAAAAGGATCTCTGCGAAATAGGCATTACAGCTTGGGGTGCAAGACGCAAATTGCTTCTTCTCATATCCGGTACGTCAATCGCATTATCGTGCTTGTCGTGTTGTCCTTCCTGCGCGATGTTCGATCGTAAACCGTCGAAAAATTCATCAAACCATAAAACAGGATTTTTTTTTCGTAGCATTCATCGAACGATCTTATTTTTTGACCCACTACAGCGTCGCGAAATACCGGTAGTGGTAATTTTTGTGTTTTTCAAAGGTGCGGAGAAAAAACGTGAAATTTACAACAAAAAATCGAATTTTTTCGTAATTTTATTTCTACTTTTTTATTCGGCCACGTTGAAGCTAATTCGTGATTGATTGACTTTGTTCGAAAAAAGAGAAGAAAAATATTCCGAACGATTTTTCTTTCCCTTTTTTTTTTGGAGCATCTTTTGTATTCCCTGCTTTTGCGTTGTAAAAAAAGAACGATCCTCGGCGTAATGCTTTATTTTACGACCCGCAAAATCATCTTTGGTCAATCGCGGGGTGTGAAAAATCGATTAAAATCCCGCATCTTTCCCCGTATCTGCAGAAATGAAAAAGCGCTCGAGCCCGTTCTGCGGTAGCGCGGCGCCGGGTGCCGAAAGGAAAATCAACACGAGTACGAGCAGCAACACATCCGTGGGAACGTCGATCGCTCCGACGGGCAACGTTACGGATCGTAATGCGTGGTGAAAAAAAAAAAACAAAAAAAAAATGAAGCAAAAGGAAAAAAAAACAAATAAATTCGACGCAACCGTCGACGTTTATTTATTTTTTTTTAATGATGAAGAAGAAAAAAATTGTTTTTAATAATTGCATGTTACTTTTTCTCATCACCGGAGGTTGTATTTCCGGTTTGCGATGAGAGTTCCGAAACAGTCACGATGAGAGAGTTCCGAACAGCCGCGCGTCCACCGTTGAAAAACGATCAGTTTCGTCATTGGACGGATCATTTTTTTTTTTGCTTTTTTTTTTTTTCAAAACTGCCTCCCACCGAAATTCCGATTCCGCGTCACTTTCAGCCGCAGCGATTCGCGTTCCATCGTCGATGAACGACAGCCGCGCCATCCTTTTCTTTTCGCGCTTTGCGCCCGACGAACGGGTGCGATCGAAATTTTTTTTTTTTGAGAAATTTTTTTTTTTCCACTTTTTTTTTTCCTCCAAGCGCTCGTCGAGTCGAGAGGACGCGCGAACGCGACGCCGAGAGTCGCGGGAAAACGAGCGAGACGGCGCTGATTTTTGTGCTTTTTTTTTTTTAATTTTTTTTTTTCCAACGTCGACGTTCGATCGCCAAGGGAGAGCAATGTGACGGGCGAAAGTTATCGTTAAACGGCGTACGCGCGTTGCTGTTGTCGTCTGTGATTATACTCATCGATTCATATTAATTATTGCATAATATTATTATTAATATTATTATTATTGTTATGATCATTATCATTATTATTATTATTATTATTATTATTATTAATATTAATGTCATAAACGCCTTAGAGACTACGTTAAACTTTGCAAAACCGAGAAACATATAGGTCAGGTGGTGAAAATGTCGAGTGCGAGGCGACAACCGTCCTACTTTTCACGAAAAATGCATTAGAAACAAAAGAAAAATAAACGAAACAAAAAAAAAAAAACAAAAAATTCCGCGTGCATCCGGCGGACTCGTACAGAGCTGCTTTTTTTTCTTCGGCTTTTCTGGCTGTAAAGATATATATATATATATTTAATTGAGACTAGGCTCGAAAACGCTGGCGCATGATTAAACAGATATATGTATATATATATATATATGTATGTATATGATAAAATCCGCGAAGGAAAAACACGATACTGAATATTATCATGGAAAAAAAAAACAAACAAAAAATGATATCACAACACATTCATTTACGAGATGAGGTTTTCCGCATGTGATTTTTAATCGTAATTCCATCAATTTGTCAGTTGAGCGATACGAGTAAGGGAGAAAAACGTTCGTTGCGATTGAAACACCGGAAGTCCATTTCGACTTTAATTAATACATATATATATAATATACATATATATTATACTTAAGATATACGCGAGTAACGATAGAAGAGTATTTATTGTATCAAAGTTCGTAACGGCGAAAGCCAAATGCGCAGAGTTGATAAGCGAGAGGAATTTTTCTTCGTTCGTAATTTTTCATTTTTTTTTTCATGTTTTTCTCGCCACACGCGCGAAACGCGGAAAATCGATCTCTCGATACGGACACAGTCGTATTGCGGAAATAATAATATTTATTATTTCTTTTGCTCCGATACGTGCGTAATCGCTGTTACGAGCACGTATATGCAGCGTTTCTCAAAAATCGATGCTGATAATTCGATGGCTGCATCGGGGACAAAATTTCACGTCGAAAAGTCTTTGAGCACTTTTTGATACGACTAATCCCCGCCGAGTTATCGATTGATGCAGTGGGACCAATCAGACGCATGCGCTACCGCTGGAGGGGGAAGAGCGCGCGCGTCGTATTGGCTGAAACTTTGACAACCGATAACTCGTTGGATTTTCGTCGTATGAAAAAATACTAAAATACATTTCGACTCGCAATTTCACCCCGAATCTAGCCTTCGGTTCTCAACATCGAGTTTTGGGGCTCCTTGTATATTGGATGCGGCTTTCGAAAAAAAAAAAAAAACAAAAAAACAAAAATCAAATCTCTGTGAGAAAATATGACGAATTTATTTATATGCTATTTTTCTTTGCGTCTGTTGTACTTATCGGTAAATCCGTTTAAGCATGTAGCATAATCGTATGTAACTGTGTCCTGATGATAGTAAATTTCGAAAAACTGTTTTCGCAGCTCATCACTGCAAGAGCTGATAATTTTTAAAAAAATATGTTGTATGTGAACGAGTTACTTGTATTGCGGTTTTTGACGTGGAAAAAGTCGAAGAATCATCGTTTTATATTGAAAGCCCGAAATTTTGTTGAAAATGCATGAGAAATAAACAAAACATCGGTGATTCATTGAATTTCCGTTCGTACTCGATTTGGGCAGCGTTGAAAATTTTGGAATTTCTCGTCAGTGTATACGAGCTAGGATGGGTAAAAAACGTTTGCTTTTTCCTTGATTAAAGAATATTACGATTGAAAAATAGTCGTTTTTCATCCATCCTAAATTATTTTCTTCGTCGCTATGACGCAGGCTCCTGGTTAAGTTTTGATCGAGTGTCACATGACGTTATAAACAGCTTCGCAATATATTTTGAACAAAAATGGTGTAACAATGATACGGAAATGATCGTGAATGGTTTGCGAATTATTTCGCTGCTTTTTTTTTTCTTTTGGGCAACCGGTTGTAGGAGAATATTTGAGAACTTAATTTTCGACGCGTTATGCACAAAAAAAAATATTAAGGATGTATGGCGGGCATTATTTTAGCGACAATAGAATGGAGCGAAAATTTCGCGCAAATAGCAGCACCGTAAAATTTTGAAACAAACGTTTTGAATGTAATACCCCAAGAACCGTAATTTCGCATCATAACAATATCGAAAAACTTGAAATATTCTTGAGAAAAACAATCTAAAATTCATTTTTGTTCCCCCTTAAACAAATTCCTTCATTTTTTCTAATATTCAAAAACATGTACAAATTGATTCAACGTGAATGGAAATGAAGTTTTCTACACATTTTCACAATCGTCTGTTCTTTAACAATTCGTTGATGATACTTTGATATTGTTATTATTCAAAGTCAATGCGTGCAGTATTTTACACAAGATTGTTTTTGATCAGGCTTTTTACAGCATTGTTAAGTACGCGAAATTCTTATTCCATTTTTTTGCCGCGAGAACAATGCCTGCCATATGCTCGTAACGTTCGAAATTAAATTTCCATTTTTTTTTATCGGACAATCAAAATTACGTCAAGATCAAATCAGAGCGTTTCGAGTACATGTCTTATCTCTCGCTAAAAGTTTCATGGAGGAAGAAGAAGAACGAAAAACGTGAATTTATTTGTTGTGTCATTTTAAACATCGGTACAGTTTCTCCGATTAAAAAAGAAATACAGGATGAAAATAACATTGACTGGTACAATATACAGGGTGTCCCAAAATTCGATGCTGGTAATTAAACGCCACCTTGCGGACGATATTTCATCTCGAAAAGTCTTTAAACGCTTTTTAATGCGAAGAAGCCCCCTTTGGCTGTGGATCAATGTAGCTGGACCAATCGCTCTCGCGCGGCGCTCACTGGAGAAGGGAGAGCGCGCTTTCGATTGGCTCAAACTTTGACGATTGATAACTCATTGGATTTTGGTCGGACGAAAAAATACTAAAATACATTTCCACTCGAAATTTCATCCAAAATGTAGCTGTCGATTATTATCGTCGAGTTTTGAGACGTCCTGTATACGATCACATGATGATTAATTTTAAACATTAAACGCTATATTTCGTATGCCGAGAACGGCGTTGTTAAACTTGTGGAATAAATCTGTGCGAGAACGAAATCATCCGATGCCGATGAATGTTCAATTAAACGATGAGGAACGAATCTTCGAGTAAATTGCGAAAAACAACAATGACGCGGTGGCAATTATTTGTGAAATTATTTCAATAACGATTTTTCATACTCGTCGTCGAAACAGTTTTTGTGAAATATTTACCGACATTTTCGGACACGAATACATACGAGTATCACGTTGTTGTCGTTTTCTTTTTTTTTTTCATTTTTTTTTTGTTTCAAAATCTTTTTCTCCACTATCGAAGCACGGTCGATGTTTCGAGCGCGTTAAAAAACAACCAGCGTTTCTGCGAGAAAAATCGATCGTAAAATTTTACAGAATGCACGAGATTATTGTACGTCGCTAATATTTATACGATATGTGCATGTATATTATACATGTATGTATATATATTTATATATATATGTATAGATCTACGTACAGATAAATTTTTCCACTTGATAAATTATTTTCGATTTTAATCATCTTTTTTTTCTCATGTCTCTTCTGTCAAGTAGCTCTCGGGAAAATCTTTTCATCTTCCGAAGCTCGAATCATCTCGATTTCGATGCTTTTTGTTTTGTCACGTTAAAAAATGTATTTGTGCATTTTTAAACCGTTCGACTCTAGCTCTGGATTCGACGACTTGTAAGCGTCAACGACTCGCAAAATTCCAAAGGTTAAAAACAAAGTTTCCCGTGTTATTCAAGTGGGAGATGAAAAACTGCTTCTCAGGGACCTCTCGGCGTTGACGAAAAGGGCCTACGTTTGAGTCGGTCTTTTCCGAAATGCCAGGCAATTGACATTTCGGCATATCAAGAAGAAAAAACATAATCGACTATTTTGATCCACCCTAATGCGTACATTTATGCACGACGCATTATGCGCTCGCCTCGTCTGTCAATAAAGAGCTACGTGTAGTATAAAACGAGAGAAAAAAATATGTATGCACGTACAAAGTGAGAAGAGGCAGGAGTCGTAAAAAGCTCGTGTGAGAAGAGTGTTCAAACTTGTGATAGTCCCAAAAGTTGTCGTGCTGCGATAATTTTTTTTTTTTTTTCGCCCTCGCCAAAGAAAAATCTAAAGTTGTCGACAATTTTTTCTCAAAATAAATGTAAAAATGCATGAAAAAAAAGCAACAAATACATCCCGAATCATCAGGATCCAAACTTTCTTACTTCGAGACAGCCTCCACGAAAATAACTATAAATATATTCATACTTTTCATATAATTATATATATATATGTATAAAGCTATAAAATAAAATATGTAAAATTATATTTACTTACAAGTATAGGTGCGATAAAAAAAATCATAAAATCTATTGACGATTATTTTCGTCGAGTGCTGCCTCACGAGACGGGAACCTCGATGTTTGGAAGTCTGAAAAGTGATATATCGATAGTGTGATTTTGAAAAATCGATTGAAACAAACTGAAAAAAATGACTGCTCGAAACATGGTGGGGGAGTGTCGGGGGGGGGGGGGGGGCATAATTTTTGTTTTTTGATGGATTTCAACGATTTTTGATTACCGATCCATCGTATTTGATAGAGTTGAAGTATGGAAAGAAATGGGAATCCCGTTTGATGTTCCTATTTGATTGTAACGTTTTGAGGAGAACGAAAAAAACGCCGTTTGGTGCTTTTTTTATTTTCTTCGTTTCGAATACTATTAGGATATGCGATATTATGTAATTATAGTGTTTAGTGAATTGTGAGAAAAAGAGGTTTGAACGCTCGTTAAATCTTGGGATAAATCGTATTTTCATAAGAAAAACTCGAACGATGGAAATTCGATTGAGAAAAAACGAACGAAAAAAAAGTTTGTTTAATAAATCCTCGATTGACCCCGTGTCTGTGCTGTCCAATTATTTTCTGTGTGTTAAAAATTCTTGAACGTCCGCCAGTTCGTGAAAAAATATAGCAATAATAACAACATGAAAATCCGTGAAAATCGGATGAAAATTTTTTTTTTCCAACTTGAAAATTCGTCAGAATGGAGACAAACTTACATCCGGTAGAAAATTCAAAATTTTCTTTCCCTTTTCGATGTTTCTCTACCGTCTATGTGATCGGGAATCTTGGGAGGTGATTTTTCGAAAAAAAAAATCAATTCGTCCGACGCTGCGTTCTTAAAGAATTTCTCAAACGAATTCCCTCAAAATCTTTGAAAAAAAGGGATAAAAAAACAAGTTGACGACAAAAAAATTATGAAAAAAATCATTCCGAGTGTCTTTTCTATTTTGGGTATAAATTATCTTCTTTTTGACTTTGATGGACTTTGATAAAAATTTCAAAAATCGAAAAACAAGAAAAATCGATGTACGGGGGAGGGGGGATGAGCAAACTTTAATAAAACATCACGATCGTGTTGAAAAGAGGAAAAATGTGCTTGCGTTCGTGCGTGTGTGTGAGTTTCACGAAAAATGATTCAGCATGATATTTTTTTATGAAGTAGCGTACCGAGTATTTTGATAAGCAGCGTACGGATTATTGTTGACAATGCGTTAATTATTCAGTTGCTAATAAATGTATGAGATTTCGAGGTGATAAATCCGTGGTTTTTTTTTTGCCAAACGGTGATGAAATGTTTGAAATTCGAAAAATAAATGAGAGCGCACTTTTGCAGTAAATCCGTTGTCTCTTTTTGTTCTCATTTCTTTTTTCTCATCGTACGTCCAACACCCATTTTTATTTGAATATTCGAAGAAAGCATTATTTGAGTATTTGAATAAATTCTTACGTGAAAATGTTATTTTTTCAAAATGGTACAGCTTGAAGCAAAGAAGAAACAGAAAGTCTGCGGAATTCAAAAATGCTTCAGTGACTAATTCGAGTGAGGAAAACATGAAACGCCTGAAAAAAATGAATTCAATGTCCAGTCGGTAATTCGTGTTGTGTACGTTAGTTTTATTTGTTCATTTTTTTTCACAACGAAGATCTTTTCGCAATTTTTATTTTTTTTTCGAAAAGAAATTCACATTGCAATTTTTTTTCACAGCCCTTGCAAAGTTATGAATGAAGAATACTTACGTGACAATTGTATAGCTTAATACGAGGTTGCTCAAGCAAAAAAAAAACAGAATGGTGTTTTTAATCGATAAAACCTCGTCGTGACGTTGATGGGATTTTTTTTTATTCAACAATCCGTCCATCACAGACAATCACAAAGTACTCGAAAGTCTCGGTACTCGAAAGTACCAAATTGATAATATCGGAAGCTGGAAAATTTGTAAAAAAATTTGTACTCGTTTTCTTCCCAACTCATTCATTTTTCCGTACGAATTTTTACCGTACTTTTTTGCAAACTGTCAACGATTGCGTCGAAAAAATGTTGCCTTTTTTTACAAAGTTCAACATTATTTTTCAAAGTTCACGTGTTTTCGGAGAAATTAATGGATTTCTTCATTACGGAAAATAAAAACTGTACATTTATTGAATTTTCACGATTTTTGTCTCATCGGTATTCCGCAAAATTTGTGCTTTTCATCGCATGTTCAGTTTTCTCTCAACCGATATTTTCAAACGTGCTGTTTGCTTCGTTATTTTGTCCAATTATTGAAATTTCGTTGTGTAAGAGAGAGGGAGAACAATTTTACCCCATCGAGGACACAAAGATCCAAGAGAAGAAAACAAACGTTCAGCGTTTATCGAACATTGAATAATAATAATATTCACTCTATTGTGACAGTAGAGAAAAAATCGATATGTACTCATAAAATTAAATACAACTCGTGAATTTAAATCGAAGCGTTTACACGCCCATTTTTTTCCTCCCTTCGTTCGAAATTCATTCTTTTCTTCCTCGATTGTTTTTCGTTGGCAGTTTCGACGATTCGATAATGCATTAATTAATGTCAATTTTCGACATTCGATTTTTATATTTTCCTCTTCCATCCTGGAGCAATTTTGTACCAAAAAAATCGTCGTTCGAAGATATTTCACTTTTGAACTCATCGATTATTCTTCCTAAAATTACGAATACGCTATTTACACCATTGACACTCGAGTGTCTATAAATACAACAATATTATCGTTTATTCGCATTCCCTGAGATCGCTTTGAACAATTTTTCGACGTTTCTTTGGCACGATTTTCGAAAATACGCGTTCGAGTTCGTTCCGCAATTTTGTTTCAAGACGTTCGCTCGAAACGTAGGAATTTTGAGACAAAGAAACAATGTGTCAGTTTTTGACGTCCTTTTTGTTGATTTGATCGTCTAAGAATATTAAAAAAAAATTCAAAAACGTCTGCCCAAGCGGCATTTTGTATTTACAATGATAATAACAAAATTTCATATTCGATTAATGAGAAAAACGAAAATTCACAGATTTGACAAACTAAATAATGATTCCGATATAAAACAATCGCGAATGTGGAATTTTCCACGATTTTCATTCGCATTTGTACGAGTCCGAAATTCAGCATCGGAAAAATTCGAAAGCTTCGATTTGTTTCTCGGTTTTTGAGATATAAACGTTTTTTCGCTTTTTATTCGCGTTTGTCGACATTCCGCGATGCTCCACCGGTAATATTCGCGGCGCTCGCGTCGTTTTTCGGCAGGTACGTTCGAATATTTTCGGAGTGCAATTCAACGCCGCATCTCAGACATCTGAAAGTACTCGCAACGGTAAAATGTGCTTTTATGCAATTGTAACAATAAATATGACGGCAGTCCGCGTATCTCGGTAAAATTGGACTCTGTTCGCAGTAAGGACATCGAGTGCGCAAATCCATGTGCGGATTTTCGATCGCTCCGGCCACGCCGAGTCGTTTTTTCGTCCAGAGACAAAGGAACGTTTGTTTCAAACTGTGAAAATTAATCATCGGCAGTCCAACACCGAACAATTCGATGAGACCGTGCCACAAGAGTTCTCTGGTCATGTACGAATAACCAATTTGTCTCGGTCTGCTTTTTGTGGAATTTTCACTGAAAACACCCAAAATTCTTTCGACGAGACTCGGCTGTCTGCCGTTGTGGAGGAATACGAGCAAATTAACGAAGCTCAACAAGCGAAAAACATTCGCGAAGGTCTCGACGTAAGTTTCGAGCCTCTCGACGTTCGGCGAATCTGCGATTCTTCTCCGGCGTTGGAATTTGTCCCTGAGATAAGTCGGCGCGACGTCGAGAACGAGCATAAGCACGGCTTTTCTTCCGCTCAAATTCGCGTAGTTTAAATCGAGCAGACGCTGGCCGAAAGTCGATTTTCCGCCGCCGAGAGAGAAACACCACACGACGAACTTGAGAACAGCGTCTATCTCCGGCTGCCAAGCTTCGACCTTCTCTCGCGGACATAACTTTGTTATTTCGCTCGTCCGGATCTTCAGAAGCTTGTATATCTCTCGGTCCAATTGCGCCGCGTCTAATTGATTTATTCGGGAGACGTACGCCGACTGCGTCATTGCTTCGCACCTGACGGATGATTAATAACATTTTTCGTGTTGATCTTTCGTTGCGTCATCGGCGGCGAGCGATGGAAAACTCGGGAGGAGGGAAAAACAGAGGAAAAACGAGGATGACGGATTCGGTGGAGGTTGAAACACCCTTTTTTACTATTATATTTAGTAATAAGTTTGATACTGACGATAATAATCGGTAGTTCGGAAAAAAGTGAGGTTAGAGTGCTATACAGAATGACAGAAACGCAACACGACACTTTCAAAATTTCTCGATAATTTTGAAGCATTTTTGCCTCAGACACGAAAAACTTGTCGATTAAACTAAATAACCACGGTAATATTGATTTTATCTTTAATTTTCGGACTGTGCGGAACATTAAATACAGAAATAATAACACAAACACCGTTGTAGCTCAATGTCAGCGAAAAACAGACGGAGAAAGTGAGGTTAGGAAACTAATGCAGGCTTTTTATGAAAGAAATGCGGCAGCGAAGGGATATTTAATTACCTGAGCGATTGTATTTGTTAACCACTCTGTATGTGAATAAGATTGAGATAAAAATTCGACACTACCACGAGATAATCAAACGTACGATAAAAAAAAATTGCCACGATACGTGTAACGCGTTGTCACACTCGGGCCATCTCGGGGCAGTATGTGTAAGTAGTAACTGCGGTACACGCCAGACACGAGCATATCTTTCGGTTTTTTTTTCACTTTTTCGAAAGTAATTCACAACATTTATTTTCATTTACCGTTTCTTTAAGTGATTATTTTCTAGGTTCATTGGGGAATTTTGCATCTTTTTTCCATCAGGTTATATGAATTTGGGGAGAAATATGTTTTCAAAGCAATCGCTCGTTTTATCGAAATCGAGCCGGTATTGCTGTCTCAAATGAATTTTCCAAAACGAAAAAAATAGCGATGGTAATCCCCCTAAACATCTAAATTCAGGATTGTAAATCGGAGTGAATAAGTATAATTTAATATCGTTTACATCGCAAGCTTCCTTCGTCAATTTTATGCCGAGACAAAAATACGAAATGTCAAAGCGTATCGAGCAACGTGTCAGATAAACCTCTATTTGCACCATAGAGAACTCAAAGACGATAACTTTCGTTGAATATTATAAAAGAAATAGTGCCGAATTGTCATTTTGTTTATTTAAGTATACGACGACGAGGAGAGCGGCGCGGAGCTACCGCAGCGATGTTACCGGCGTCAGTCGTCGTCGAGCCACGGTCGCGCGCAGTGTCGTCAGAGCGCGACTGTCTCGTAATTTTTCGGTGTATAATTCAGAGGTGCCGAAAAAGTATGGATCCCCCGTGTTGTAGACGTTAGAAAAAAGAAAAAATAAAGCAAAGAAACGAAAAACAAAGAGTCGAGTTGGCGATACGAAAATTCCGCGAAAAACATTGTCTCGGGTGTTTTGCAAAAATATAAAAACTCCTCGAACGATATCGCTTGCTGATCGCGAGTGTGCACTGTAGCGTGAAATACGTATATACATCTATACAACGTCGAAGCGCGCACGATCGGAGAATCGCGCGCACCGTTAGGGAAAGAGAGAGAGGGAGAGAGCCGGGATCCATGTTGCTCGTCAGGGCGAATGACGTCATCAAATGTTGGTGCAAGTGGATTCTCGTACGGTGTGTCTCCTCGATGTTTCCGATAATGTTTTCGTGATAAAGTTTGACGTTAACACGGTGATAATAAAACATTGAGTGATCTTTATTTTTCTTCACCGTTTTTCATTTACCTCTCGGTCGATTATACGCGAATAATCGTGTATCATCCTTCTGTTTGTTTGCGTCGACTTATCGTGCTCGCGCGGTGTTGTCGCGAAAGGGTGTCGAAGAGAGAAAGAGAAAAGGAAAGGAAAGAAAAAAAGATCAAGTTTCGACGTGGATGAAAAGCGTGCGCGTACTGACGTGAGTAAAAGTCAAAATTATGTAATTCTCGCTCGTTCTTTATCCAACGAGCGTTATTTCATCGATTTTATTTTCGTCGAAAGCTCTCGTAGCGTGAGTGTGACAGGATAACCTATAAATTTTATCAATCTCGTGATCTTTCCATCGGATATCTCGCAGGCTTTTTTCTTTTTCTCGTCCGCTTAGATTTTTCGTGGAATTGCGATTAATCTTATTTATTTACGCGATGGAATTCGTATTTTGCACGTACACGCGATCGCTCGGCTCTAAAGTGATATCGAATCGGTCTTCGCATAACCTAAAGAGGTGTTGATGAATTAGAAACGTAGAGTTGCCTCCTTACGATTTTTCTCGCTCCTCCTGCAACGGGAAATTATTGTTATTCCCTCTTTTTTCACAAAACTCTCCTCACGAAACAGTTTTAACGAGAATTTTTGTCAGTAGGAATAATCAGCGGAGCCGAAAAATACGATCGAGTAAAATTTCACGCATGTCGTTTTGAGTAAAAACCAATCACTTTTTACTGTCGAATGTCACATTGTTTTTTCGTCAATTTCGCTGCACTGCGGAACAAAAAGAGAAAAGAACAAAATAAAATTTGAAAAATCGATCGCGAAATACTTCGAAAACTTTGTTTTTCGAATGAAAAATTATTCCATTATTTCGCTTCGAGTAGACATTGATTTTTTCGTGATAATTCTCACGAATGAACTTACGATCTTTAAAAAATAATTAACCCAAAGTTTTTGCGTACATTTTTGCAGTTTTGGAATTTTAAACTCTGAAATTATGAAAAAAACCGAATAAAATAAGTTTCAAAAACAACAGGGAATCAAAAAATGATGAAAAATCGTGTTTTCACTCCGTTTCATCGATCAAAACTTGAAAACCAGAAAAATCCGTGTTCTAAAATTCACACTGAGGGAGAAAACCAATTTTTTTTCAAACACAAATTCGCATCGTCAGAATCCAAAACGAACGCGCGATCAATTCCTCTTTTATTTTCTCAGCGTTCCCCGACATGCCAAAAATATTTTTTCAGCAATTTTATTTAGAATCCGTAACAATTTTAAAAAATATTTCCAGATACTCATATAAATATATAACACAAAAGCAAATAAATAAATATGCAAAATAAAAAAAAATAAAAAAATATCACCAACACTAGGAGATATTCGATCGGAAAAATCGTGAAAATGATGGAAATTTCGTACAATTCCAAGAATTAGATGCAAACTTTTCAAAGTCACGTATTGTCATTATTTCTGTGTTGTTTTAAAGAAAAATTCGAGAAATCACGTGAAATCGAAAATACAAAAATGAAAAAAAACGTCAAAATCACCAAACGAGAAATTAGAGAAAAAAAAATGGAATCTTCCGATGATTTTTGGGTTTCTTCCCATTTTTTCAATTTCCCAAATTCGATATATCGAAATTCTCGAAATCGTCGAATGTCAACGTGGTGAATTTGCAAAATCATCATTTTTCCAAAATCGAGCTCGTCGTTCAAGCTCGTGCTTCGAAAAGCCTCGTTAAAGTGATTTTGAAAAGTTCGTAAACCTTTTATTTTGGTCATTCGACACTCGGCTGTGTATGTCGCGTACGCTAACTCATACAGCCGTGGCGGTTTCACCCTTCAATGACCCCCGGAACGTTTGACCTTTCCGCTGAAAGCGTTTAGACGAGAAGAATTCAAGGGAGAATGAAAACAAAAAAGGGCAAAGGCGCGGAAACAAATAATATTTCTCGGACGCACACGCGAAGGAGAAACAATTGGATTTACATTATCGACGGAAATATATCGCGCGCTCGGTCTCGAATATCGTCGTTGCGGTCGATGGTAAAAAAGGGGTTGAGCGCGAAACTCACCCTCTTTTTTTTTTTTTTCGCTTTCGCCCTCAATTTTTCCGAGCCGCCTCTGTTCACGCGGAAGGCTCTCGTCGACTCGTTCGTTTTTCGTCTTTCTCTTGAATTCTTTTTTTTTTTTCGATGTATTTTTTTTTTTTCGACATATTTTTTTTTACGCTCCACTTCTTCGCTCTTCGAGCCTCCGACACGTGTGTTTCGCGAACGACCTCGACGAAACCGTCATAAAATAAGAATTTCGCGGACTGGCGTCACCAGAAAATTTTGGAAAAATATCGATCGCGTTCGAGATAACGAGATCGATCATTTTCGATAAGAAAAATATCAGAGTAATTTTCTTTTTCATTTTTTCAATAGACTCGAATTTTGCCAAAAAATGTTCGCTACGTTGGGATGTTTTTTGTTTTTGCATTGCTCGTTTTGCACAAAATTTTGATCAAACTTGAACGAAAAAATTGGCGATATTTTTTTAATGTTGTATCATTGGAAATTTTTGTGTTCGGCGTCTTGAATACGATTTTCTTTCAGATTTTCACAGCGACGCTGTGATATTCATAGATATTTTCCGAACCCCTGCGTATTTTGAAAAAAAAACGAAAAAATTTGGAGACTTTTCATCTCGTGATTTTTCCCTCGATTTCGCGGTGCATGTTGGGCTTTATTTTTTTCCCACAAACGTGGCAAGTTTGCTTCTGACGACTAACGAAATTTCGAGATTTTCGAAAAATCCCGAGAAAACAAGGAAAATATATTAGCCGCGAGGTAAAAAGTTATTAATTATCATTATAAATGAACTTCAGAACGAAAATTGCTTTCTAGTTTCATTAAGATATTTTCAATTCGCGCTGAAGCTATTTAATTTTAAATATGGAATTAAGTGGGTAAAGCATACTGCGATCAGACGAGGTTTTTTCTACTCGAAGGTCCATCTCCTGGGATATTTGCCTGCTTTTATACGATGGCTTCAAATTTTAAGGGGTGTATCGAGTCTAATTACGTCCCGTGTTTTCCGGCATCTCAAAGGCACCAAAAGAGAATATTCAAGCATTTTTTAAATTTCGGCAGAATTGATCAATCATTTAAAAAAATCTCCCAAATTTCCAGCATATGAATGTTCATGTAAATATATTAATTACCGAATCGTAGTTATTCGTTGATAACAAAAAAAAACAATTTTCCCAATTTCAGGGTGATTCGAGTCCACTCAATTATCAATCAATTTAATTAAAAATTCATTTTTCTTGTCCATTTTTTAAATTTCGTCAGAATTGATCAATCATTTTAAAAAATCTCCCAGATTTCCAGCATATGAATGTTCATGTAAATATATTAATTACCGAATCGTAGTTATTCGTTGATAACAAAAAAAAAACAATTTTTCCAATTTCAGGGTGATTCGAGTCCACTCAATTATCAATCAATTTAATTAAAAATTCATTTTTCTTGTCCATTTTTTAAATTTCGTCAGAATTGATCAATCATATTAAAAAATCTCCCAGATTTCCAGCACATGAATATTCATGTAAATATATTAATTACCGAATCGTAGTTATTCGTTGATAACAAAAAAAAACAATTTTCCCAATTTTAGGGTGATTCGAGTCCACTCAATTATCAATCAATTTAATTAAAAATTCATTTTTCTTGTCCATTTTTTAAATTTCGTCAGAATTGATCAATCATTTTAAAAAATCTCCCAAATTTCCAGCATATGAATATTCATGTAAATATATTAATTACCGAATCGTAGTTATTCGTTGATCACAAAAAAAAACAATTTTCCCAATTTTAGGGTGATTCGAGTCTTGTGCATTCGTACATATTTGTCATAATTAAAATCATGACTCGCTCTGTTGATTGTTTGTAAGCTGGGGTTAAAAAATATCTTTTTTTTTCACTTTTATAGTCGTTTTTATCGGCACAGCAATCGCTGTTGGTCCAAACCCCATGTTTACAGGATTTCACTCGACGTTGTCCTTTTTGTATTCATCGATATAAATCGATATTGATCAATGAGTTTCCACGATGTGGACTCTGATAATAAATAATAGCGTCATTGGACCATAAATCGATTACCAACGCTCGTGGCGCACACATATTGGCTGTCGTCTTGTCGTGGAGGGCCATTAATCATTAAATTAAATTGCAACGATATTGGTTCATTTTAATTAAGGTTGTTGCACCCAGGTACCAGTCCCCCCCTCACAAAACCAAATTTCAAATACCTGGCGATGGTATAAAAATTCAAAAAATAAAAATAACGACATCGAGTTTTATTTATTCCGTTCGTGTCCGAAATAAATTTATTAATTTTTTTCAAAACTTCTTTCGCCAGTATGACGAAATTTATTATGCAAAATCGAAATTCAGAGCACTAAGCTACGGTACAAGAGTCTCAGTTTTTTTTGGCGCATCTCGCTGGTTTTATTTCAGTTTAAAAAAACGGAAGTCACAATTTGAAAATAAATTTCATATCCATTGCGTTTTGTATCTTTTTGAATCGACATGAACTTTTTTGACTTTGGTTCGTTTTGAAAAGTCGCTTTTTCCCGTCATTTAAGAACCTTTCAAGCCGGTTTCGGATTGTTTCATTCCTTTTTTTTTGACTTCAATAAATTAATTTTAAAAAGTCCCCAAAATGAAATTAACGTCTTTCAACGAAGCTCCAAAGGGACGCGCGCTTTTAAAGATCTCATCAGTCTGATTTTAGTTCGAAAAAAGCAAGACAATTAAGAAATGAATTCGAGTCCACTTTTTTTGCGAAAAGTGCCTGTTTTTTTCGTCAGTAAAAAGCCAGTTTCGGTGTGTTTCGTGCTTTTGTTTCTTGACGCGAATGAATTAATTCGAAAAAGCTCTTGAAGCGAAATTATCGACAATCAACGGAGCACTAAAGGGACACGCGCGTTTAAAGGGGTAGTTCATTCTTTTTCCATTAATTTTTCACCCTCTGAAAAAGTATCGATTTCGATCTTTGAATAAGAACCGCGCGAGAGAATGCCAGAGTATCGTCGGAAATTGAGCGCAAGGGTTGCCGTTTGACCTTTATCCTCAACTGTAATAAGATGCCTCTCAGGCGCAATTGAAAACGATCCTCTCCCTTCGCCGGGGACTTTCTTACACCGAATATCGTCGTTCTCAAGACTCTGAGCAGCATTTAAGGATATGTTCTCCGGAGGTACAATCCCAACAGAAAAAAAATAAAAATTTGAATTTTCGCGTTCTCGCCAATATGATACAAAAATCTTGAAAAAAAAAAAATTAATAAAACATTCAAAAATTATTAAGAAATTGAATGAAAAGTCTGATACACTTAAAAAATATCGTGTTTCGTTCGCGTGAAAAAAATTCATCAATTGTTCGATAATTTTGAAAATTTCGACGATACTTTAGCAAAATTTATCGAAAATTGCCAAAATGCGATACAAATTTTGATTATTCAGCGATGGTTTGAAAATCTGAAAAAAAATCACTCGTTCATCCGAAGTTATCGACAACTTGTTGATCAAAAAGAAATTTAGGAAACTCGTCGGCTTTCCGCTAGTATTTCGGTATTTAAAAAAATCTTTTCATCGTCCCAGAATTAGAGTGCGAGTTTAAGTGCGAATGAAATATTCAACTTTGATTTGAAAAATCTAAAAAAAAAATTGCTCCTAATGCGGAAGATGCAGAGCAAAAGGATCGGAACAGAACGAGATTGAGCGGCAATTCAAAAATCCAAATTTCTTTTCGCATCAAACGTAATCTCATCAAATTTTTCAAATTCGTCCCTTCCGAATTTCGTGGAACAGAAGCCGTGTACGGAAAAGACAAAAATACCCAAAATTTGACGTTCCAAAATCCTCCGAATTTACCAGCCGCAATTTTACAATTTCTCAAACGATTCAATACGAATATTCAATGCAATTCGATACAATCAAAACATACATTCCCCAAAAATCTCAATTTTATTTTGACTTTTCACTCGACGATGCCGCAAAAAGCGTGTTTTTTCAAATTTCCTCTCAAAATTCGACGAATCCTATTTTTCGTGTTCATCCCTTCCGAAATTCGTGGAACAAAAGCTGCCGTGTACAGAAAATACAAAGATACCCAAAATTTGACGTTCCAAAATCCTCCGAATTTACCAGCCGCAATTTTACAATTTCTCAAACGATTCAACACGAATATTCAATGCAATTCGATACAATCAAAATATACATTCCCCAAAAATCTCAATTTTATTTAGACTTTTCACTCGACGATGCCGCAAAAAGCGAGTTTTTTCAAATTTCCTCTCAAAATTTGACGAATGCTATTTTTCGTGTACCGTAGTTGGACGAAACGTTTGACAATTCGGCGATTTTTTCTCTCTTCCGCGCGGCCTTTCCGTCTTCTCGAAAAAGTTTGTCTCGACCCTCACCGTCGGGTCGCGATAGTCTCGCTCGTCGTACTCCGCGGGGGTCGGTGGAGTCGGAGGCGAAAAAGAAGGGAAGTCAAGTTTCCTCCGTCGCGATGAGTTGCGCGTATATATATATACGCAGGGGTTGTATGTATCCATCTCCGGCGGAGGAGAAGTTGCAGGCGACGATGGAGGTACAGTGGGGGTCGCGTAGCAAGGGTGGCCCACGAGGCGTGGCGGGAGTATTGATCGTAGAGGTCGCGAGACGGCGATTTCCCCGTCAGTGCGACGCGCACACGCGCCACATGGCGGCGGTGTCGGCGATGCGCGGCCGTTTTTATTCCGCACCCAACCATCGTTCCCATCGACACAAATTGCATCTTTGCGCTGTACTTTGCGTAGATTTTCCACCTCCTTACATGCCCATGTCCAGCCGCGACGCGACAGGGAAAGAAGGCAAGGGAGGGAGGCTTTTGTAAAAAAAAAAAAAGACAGAGAGAACATCGGAGGGGAACACTTTGATTTTCGATCTTTAAATTGGCAACGGACGGAGCATCCCCGAGAGGAAAACACCCTCTACTAGGTTCTGTAGAAGAAAAAAGACCAAATAGCCCGGTCCGACTTCCGGTTATCGTCACGTCGCTTCCTGGTGAAACATCTTCCTCTGGAATATGTTTCCATACGGACGTTAGGTTTCGGGTTTCTTTTTTCGGGGTGATACGTGTCCTCTTTTATGGTCCATGATGGATCATAACGTCCAGGCCGGAAACAGGAATTTTCGAAGGCCAATTCGCGTCCGGGTTGCTCCAGGCTCGTTCGAAAGCTAACGAAACTTTCTAGAAACTATTTTTCTTTTTTTACTTTTGCAATCGGTCGTACCGGATATCCGGATGTCCGGAAAACTCCTGGGATAAACCCCGAGTCTTAGGCCTCTATGTAGGATTTTGGGTTTTTTTTGTACGTCACGTGGTCTTCGGCGTTGGATGGCACATTTTTCACGCTGGCCAAAGTGATTGTTCAAAGAATTTGAAAGTTTCCGGACTTTCTCCTTAATCTACAGATTTTTAGGTACTGGCATTTGGGAGGGTGAAAAAGGACCACCCTGATACCTTCGCGGATACCAGGGTGGAAGTTATTTTATTGCCAGACGGTAAGAGAAGGAATAGTTGGGGAGAAGAAGCCGGAAAGTACGCGAGGGGAGGAAAATATTCCGCACTGGAGGCAGAGGATGTATACAGAGATTTTAGAGACGGCGGAGGCTGGGAGAGAGTCGGTGCAGAGTTCGAGAGAAGAATTGACGGAGGAGCAAGAAAGATGGACGCAAAGTTGACGCGTATGGGAATATCGAAGGCAAAGTGCGCAAGAATTTAGATAAGGAAGTATGGACATTGCGAGAGGGACAATGGAGGACGTGGCTGAGGAAGAAGAAGTAGCCAAGAGGCGAGGGAGAAAGAGAGTGGAGGAAAAATCAGAGCGACAGAGAGAGAAAGACCGAGATTTCACCAGTCCTCCGAAGAGACGGAGGGAAAAGATAACAGGGGCGAGGGAAAAGGAGAGAGAAAGGGTGGAAAAAAGAGTCGAGAAACAAGAGGGATGAGTAGGAAGCAAAGGGAAAAGAGGAAAAGCGATTCAGAAAGGTCCAAAGCCATACAGAGGTACTGCTCTGCAGTGGGTGGATTGCGTTAGGTGGGACTGAGAATTTACAAACACGAAGGATGAGAGAACGAACGAGGAAAGGGCTGAGCGAGTCGAGGACCAAAAAAACAAGCTGAATATTCCGTAGAGGAAAAAAAAGCACACCTGTATGGTAAAAAACACAAAGATGAGAGACGAGAGATGAAAGAAAGTTTAGAAAAGAGAAAAGGAATATTAGATGAAAATTTCGAAAAATAAGAGTCAGAGAGGGACTGTGGGAGCGAGCGATTTTCACGACTCTTGGACGCACATTTGGTATCGCACTGCTTTTTTACTTGTCTTCCAGCATCTCATTCTCCTCTCCTTTGGCACATTTTTTCTCTCACGATTGCTTCACACCCAATATAACGACGCAGGCTTTTATACACATATACGTATCTATGTTTATTTGTACGTACAGGGATTCCCTGCTTTTTCCGATCTTTGTACGTTTGCGGATATGTATGGGGCATTCCACGCTGAATCCGAGCTTTTCGGAGCTTCGAACAACGATACTCGTGACGAATGATTTTTTTCCCGAAATTCTGAAAAAAACATCGAAGAATTTTCGGAATGTGCAGCTTTTCCAATATTCTTCGGTTTTTGAAAAAAGTATTCAAGCCCCGAAATTGCAGAACCAATCGTGAAACGTGCCGGAAAAAATCCTGAAAATGTTTCTCTCCGAAACATCCTGAAAAATTCAGCATTAAGGAATGCCGTGAAAAGTCTGGAACATCTTTTCCATCACGTAGACGACAAGGAAACATTTTCGGGCGAATGAAAACATGAAAATTTAAAAACCGGCAGATTTTACGTGGAAGGCCCTATATATATATGTGCATGATATACACTACACGTATATAGTGCATATTCATCGACTCACTCTGTAGTGGGTACGTAGTCTTTCGGAAGCTTTGTTGTTTTTGCTCTCCGACGAAGCGCCCAGCATCCAGCTTCATTCTTCCAGCGGAGGAATCTCTCAGTGGAGCTGCTGCGCGAGATCTCATTGTCATTCATTCCTTATCGTTTTGTCGTATTATTCACGGAGTTAAATTTTCATCACAAACTTTTAATATTAGTTCCGCGTTTTTATTCACGTTTTTTATTTCGCCTTACGCTCATTTTCACATTTTTTTTCCCCTCCTGTTTCATCTCGTAATGGGAATCTCTTCTCGAATACAAACCTAGTCGGGAGATGCAAAATTTGCCGTTAAATAATCGTCTCGTTTCATCAACGTCCGCAATATTCGTCGATCGCCGATAATATCGAAGATACAACCGGAAACGAGTTCTCCAAATGTTTTCTATCGAAAAAAATATGTCATGAAACCGCTCCATCGTTTACAAGAAGATGTTCTTTAGAACAGTACCGAACATGTACATGAGAAGCTGTTCGTTTCGTGAAACATCCTCTGCGAGTGTAGACATAGATAAGAACCGGAAGTTGCTCGTCCAGCGCGTCTCGCTTCGTCGACTACGACGACACGACGATGGCGACGTGGGGGCTCGCATCCCCCGGAAGATTCACTACACCATCGCTGCTTGTCGCTGCCAATTATCCGGGTAATTGCTTCGAGCAGCTTCACCGAGCCTCCCTTTTTTTTGTCCCTCCGCGTCTGCTTCTCTCCACCCTCCTCCATCTTCGCTCTCCTTTCATCTCTACGTTTTTATACCTTTTTTTTGTCGGTTCAGTCCCCTTTTTTCGCCGCTCCATTTTTTCTCGCGCGTGAGACACATCTTTTCGACATCCGTTAAATTACCGATTTTTCTAGCCGGTTCTAGCAACGAATTATCATATTCGGTAACGAATTTACACGCGCGCTTCCCTCTTTTTCGGTCTTCCGATTATAAATATAGCAAAGTTTGATTATGCAACTGAGAATGTAGATTTTCGTTCGTACTTTTACGAATTTGATGGTTCTCAAAGTTTCGCCATGATTTTTTTGTATTTTCGAGGCGCGTGGTTCACGGAATTTTCCCGATGAGGGAAAACATCGCGTTAGCAGCAACGAATTTTGCTGAAATACGCGAATTTTTGACGAAAAAAACGTGGCTTATGTTGTAAATATTTTGAAATCGAGGAGCATAGTATCGCACGCGCACTGAGAGAGAAATCCCGTCGGAAGATGATCGACCGGCTAAAATTCTTCGGAAATATCGATAAACCGGAAGTAACCCTGACCCGCTATAACGGCCTTGGGAAAAATGGCGAAAAAACTTTTTTCGTTTTCTGTACCGATGGTACATATTTCTTCCGGCATTGTTATATTCTCTAGTGGTCCATAAATGTCCATAGTCCGAGTGCGTCCGCGGGAGTACAGTTCTGGGGGAGAAATTTCGTTATCGAGAATCGAGCGTCAAGGGTCGGGTCCAGGATGAGTTAATTGCATCGTCTTGAGATTATACGTGTCCTCTGGTTCTCTCCCGCCTTCCTCTCAGCCTCCCAAATCTCATCTGTACCTCCGGATTCATCCTCTTCCTCGGTTGGTACATTGGTCACGAAACACGCCTACAGGTAATGGGTATTATAGTGTTTAACGTCCGGATAACACTGTCCTATTATTCTCGTGATGTGTGCGTATATGAAATGGTAATACGCACGTTCGTGCCATTATGGTACACGATTAGCCACACAGTTATAGCATCTCAACGCATGTAAATTGCGGTGCTTCGCCCGGTATCCATAGATTCAAGCTAGGGAAACCGTCATTCTCTAGGCTCCTTTATGGTACATCCATAAATGAGATGAAATCCAGCATCCTTATAAGGATCTTTAAGCTTACATCGCGGATGTGTGGATTAGATTCCTTTGTTAGGGAATCCCGGTCATATCCTTCGTCATCAATTTTTGTTCATCAACGTTGATTAGAAATAATATACCGCGGAATCCAAGTGAAACCCTAAGAGCAGGTTTTCCCTTTTTTACGATTGGCAAGGATTCGAATCCTCGCCGGATCCTGATCGGCTGGATACAATTGAAAAATTGCTCTCTGAAAAACTTCTCCACTGAGGAAAACCCTTTTTTTGACTCATTTTTGTAGACTATCCATGCGGGTATTACGATTTTTGTTATCGCGAAGGGAAAATTTGATGTGGATCGATTTCAAGGTATCGATTGGCAAGGATTCGAATCCTCGCCGGATCCTGATCGGCTGGATACAATTGAAAAATTCCTTTCTGAAAACCTTCTCCACTGGGGAAAACCCTTTTTTTGACTCATTTTTGTAGACTATCCATGCGGGTATTGCGATTTTTGTTATCGCGAAGGGAAAATTTGACGTGGATCGATTTCAAGGTATCGATTGGCAAGGATTCGAATCCTCGCCGGACCCTGATCGGCTGGATACAATTGAAAAATTGCTCTCTGAAAAACTTCTCCACTGGGGAAAACCCTTTTTTTGACTCATTTTTGTAGACTATCCATGCGGGTATTGCGATTTTTGTTATCGCGAAGGGAGAATTTGATGTGGATCGATTTCAAGGTATCGATTGGCAAGGATTCGAATCCTCGCCGGATCCTGATCGGCTGGATACAATTGAAAAATTGCTCTCTGAAAAACTTCTCCACTGGGGAAAACCCTTTTTTTGATTCATTTTTGTAGACTATCCATGCGGGTATTACGATTTTTGTTATCGCGAAGGGAAAATTTGCCGTGGATAGATTTCAAGGTATCGATTGGCAAGGATTCGAATCCTCGCCGGATCCTGATCGGCTGGATACAATTGAAAAATTCCTTTCTGAAAACCTTCTCCACTGGGGAAAACCCTTTTTTTGACTCATTTTTGTAGACTATCCATGCGGGTATTGCGATTTTTGTTATCGCGAAGGGAAAATTTGACGTGGATCGATTTCAAGGTATCGATTGGCAAGGATTCGAATCCTCGCCGGACCCTGATCGGCTGGATACAATTGAAAAATTGCTCTCTGAAAAACTTCTCCACTGGGGAAAACCCTTTTTTTGACTCATTTTTGTAGACTATCCATGCGGGTATTGCGATTTTTGTTATCGCGAAGGGAGAATTTGATGTGGATCGATTTCAAGGTATCGATTGGCAAGGATTCGAATCCTCGCCGGATCCTGATCGGCTGGATACAATTGAAAAATTCCTTTCTGAAAACCTTCTCCACTGGGGAAAACCCTTTTTTTTGACTTATTTTTGTAGACTATCCATGCGGGTATTACGATTTTTGTTATCGCGAAGGGAACATTTGACGTAGATCGATTTCGTAATTATTTCGCCCGAAGTATCTTAAATCGTCGAGGCAAGATTATATCGGCCCCCGTGCTATCCATGTCCATTCATCCATCGTTGATTGTCGCAAATCATTCATGGTTCGGCAATTTTCTCCCTCGTCCTCTGCTGCCTCTAATTTCGCCCTCTCAACAACCCTCTTTCGCGTACGACAGATTTCTCATCATCTTTTTCGGCGTTCTTCACGTATAACCGCGAAATATACCGCGGAAAATTGCTTTTGACAAACGCTCATCCATACTGATGATCGATTTACCTCTATAAAATTGATTTATAATTTGTACTTTCGAGATTCAACAAAGCTACCAAAGTTTCCATCGTCGGAAACCTCCGTGTATGTCCGTTTTCACGAGAGGATTCGTCGACTACAAAAATGTTCGCCGTAAAGGGTTATTACAAAAAGAATTAGTGCGGAAAGTTTCCATTTTTTTGCCATTCAAAATTCAACTGTATTTCCGCTGTTTTCCAACCCTCGGAATTTTGATATCGTGTTTTCGGATACTTTGGCAACTTTTGGTCGATGTTTACCGTATTTTCGGAGCCATGTTGCCATCTTATCGTCGAAATGTAATTTCGGATGCTTGGAAAACGAGATTAACCAGGTATTTCCTAACAATTTTCATGATGACGTATACGTCATCATGAATATAATAATAATTGAGTTTTATTTGCACAACTTATTAGTTTTTTACAACTTTTTACATATTCTTTTCCTTACTTATCTAACATATTGCCACTTCATTCATCCCGCCCCGCGCCCCTTCTTTCCGCCCCATCCTTACATATTCTTTCTACCTCTCTAAAAAATTCGCACAATCCTCTGTCCACTTCCCCCCTTAGTGCCGCTATCAACTCCTCTTTAATTGCTCCTTCCTCCTTTCCCTTCATCCAAAATTCGACTTCTTTTCTGCTTTTTTCCTTCACTAATTCCCTTCCTTTTTTATTTTTTATTTTTTTTACATACGAGCAGATGCTCCATCGTTTTCATGATGACGTATATTTCATGCCAATATTTTAGTTACACGCTTTTATACGTCTATATGAAGCTTGATAAGCCTCGTGGATGTAACCGTGCGTGAAACTCTCTCGAAAAACCCTGCTTGTTCGCGCTTCGATGAATATTCGACAATATATCGATCCGCCTCTGATAAACTCTTGGTTTAATAATAGACCGACGGTACAGCAGGTTATTCCAATTTTCAAGGGACTGTTGATGCAATATTGTGTTACATAGTAACAGCAAAAGAGAGAAGATGATCGAAATATGGTTTCGGGGGAAAATAGATCGCAAGGTATCTCCCCTAAATTTGCAACACGTTGCCGACGACTTTTCTCATCAACTCCTGAACTCAATTCGCGACGGAAATTGAATTTCCTCGCGTACAAAAGCGATCGCGAAATAAGACGATTTCGAAGTTTGCATCGTTTGAATTCAACGAATTGTGTACGACAAACTTCTTCTTCGTTCATACGTCAACATTCTACGATTCGGCGAATATTTTTTTTTCAGCAATTTTCCAAAATTGTGACATTCGTCGAGAGAAGAAAGAAGATATAAGGAAAATTCAGAAAAAATGAAAAAATTCGGTTTTCCGTTGAAATCGAACGATGCAAACTTCAAGATCGCAATTCGAATTGTAAATACGGCATTTAAATTCGAAAATGACGGAGATTCTT
Source organism: Heteropelma amictum (assembly GCA_959613375.1). NCBI lineage: Eukaryota > Metazoa > Arthropoda > Insecta > Hymenoptera > Ichneumonidae > Heteropelma > Heteropelma amictum. The sequence goes on along the minus strand of OY390726.1, from coordinate 2,995,342 downwards.
CTTCCGAAGAATCTTTGATTCCCGTGAAGGTCGATCGAACAAAACTCTCTTTTGAAAAAAAACAAACTGCACCCTTCCTCGGTGAAGCGTACAATCATTCGAGAATGCAGAACGAAATTTCACATCCTACAGTTACTGACAATTCGAATCAGGGTAATCATGTTGGCGAACGAAAATTCCTGGATCAAAAAGTTTTGGCATCTTTCAGGCAAATTTTCGAGATCCCCTTAAGGGTCATTTCTGCTGGTTAATTTATCCACCTTCTGCCTCAAAATAAATTGGAGCTTGTTAGGAACCATTTTATAAAGTCTCATATATATTTTTGCCGTCAACCGGAAACGAATACGGCAGATTTCGATATTCACTGGCTCTCCCGGTGCCAACGGGTGGTTGGTCGGTTGTTGGCCTCCGCTGAGAATCTCTCTCTCTCGCGATGTTCCAACCGAGAGTGGGATTCCCACCGCCGGGCGCCCGCGTTGGTCGCGGACCTTCCGGAATCCTGCCGCCAGAGGGAGACGGAAAAATCCAGAGCCATATCTCCGTCTCGCGCTTTCGCTTAATTAGAGCTCGCGACGCGACGAGAAACGAACGGCGATGAGGAAATCGCGCCTCCGGGGATCACGGCGAGCGCAAAATTCTCTCGGTGATACGAAAAGCGCACGAGTCCGGAATATATACGTTTATTTTAATCCTTTTGCCTCTGGCATTTCGCGAATTCCTGTACAGAAGTATACCAGTTGTACTCCACGTTTTCCGATATACAAGGGCTTAAGGATTTAGCGGGTGAAATCTCAACAAAACCGAAATAGAATTTCCGCGTACTTTGCGACGCTACGAGAGTCTCGAACGAAATCGATCAGATGCAAGAGAAGTATCAAAGCGTTATCAACAAAATGTTGAGGGAAAAGATTCTGAAAGGACTAAGAAAAACCTCATTTCCTTCCGTCCGTTCACGTTTTTTCATACGCTGAAGGTCTTTACGATGCACGAGCTGTACGAGAGTACATTTCTTAAGGTCGCGTTTTTAGTACTCTCAGAATTGGTTGTTTGAGAATTTTTTTTCTCAACAACCAGTCGATGGATCCATAAATCATTTTAAGGGTAATAGGATCATATATTGATCTGCAAGTGTGTAAAATTCCAAGCCATTCCAAGCTAGACTTGTTCAGCTAGCATTGGATTCACTTGAACCCCCTTAACATTGTTTAGTTTCATCATTACACGATCAATTTATAGATTACGCGACGCAACGAAAAAGGGGCCCTTAAGGCTGGTCTCGAGGAGTGATCCTCCTCGATGAGACACGCGGTTGCGAGAAGATGTTGCAGACATTTTCATAGATCTTCGTAACTCCGAACGTCGAGCGGAATAGTTTGTGTGCGGATGCGTCTGCGAATTTGACACCGCGGATTTCTGATACGACGACCCGTGACGCGAAATCGTTTTATATTTCATGATCGCTGGTCGCGACGACGACGCCGTTCTCCAATGAAGAGCCCGGAACGAAAATTCATAATTCGCTTATTCACGAGACACGTATCTACGTGTAGAGGTCGTCTCAAGGACGGGGGGGGGGGGGGGGGTAAATAATAGAACGGCAAATTCGCGAGGGCATTCGAAGTGGAAGAAAATCCAGCCATTTTCTGATCTCATTAACTCCCGCTGTGTTTACTCGTTACCGCAATTTCGGGCCAATCAGAGCTTCTTATTCGCAAACGTACATCTGCACGTGGAGGGTCTCTCAGTAAGAATGGGTGTAAATAATGTAATGGCAAATTTGGAATTTGGAGGTACTTCTGAGTGGCAGAATACACATTTGACCATTTTCCGATCCTATTAACTCCCGCAGAGTTATTCATTATTGAAATCGCGAGCTGATCAGATCCGCGCTGTAATTCAGCTTCCATAATTATTCCATTCACAGGGATACATTTGGCAATCAGCAATTCGCGATGAGATTCCGAGTTGAGGAACATTTGGTCGTTTTTTAATCTCGTTAATCTCCTGCAGAGCGAAATTGTGCGCTGTCATTCGACGGACATAATTATTGACGAGCACATGACTGAAAAAGAAGCGTACTAAATTTCACTAAAATGCGATTAAAGTTGCGAGCGCAAACAGTCGACGCTCTTTTCCTTTAACGGCTCGGGCCTACTCTTCCCCCTCTCTTCCGAACCGCGAACGTTCTCCTTATCCCTACCACTCGCAGGTGCCTGCGCAACCGCATGCGCGCAAGGAGGGACAATTTGGAGCGAAATGCTTAAAAACTCGATCGACTCGTCGGTAGTAATTATTTTTTATGCAAAAATCTACGATTCGTTTATTTTTCTATCCGTTGAAGAGTACGATCCGCTGAAGCGTGGGCGATCATTTCGTCTCTTCGTCGAAGCATACCAAACAAAACGAAGCGTGAAAAAAAAAGGGAAAACAAGCAGATGGTCCTTCCAAACTGATAAAAGAGTGATAAGCACCCGCTGCCGTGTCAGGTCGAAAATCCCACCGAACGGAAACTGTGCGCGACGCGCCGGTGGTTGACAGTTCAATTTTAGATTGGCGTCTCCGCGCTTGCATTTCGCGAGGGAATACCTCGCGGCTTCACCCTTTTTTTTCTCCTTTACTCCTCGTGTGCACCAATTTACTCGCTTACCGACGACGACGAAATGTAACATTATACATGACACAGTCGAAATCTTCGTAATTCTACTCTGTCAGTTCGCGAGACATTGAAAACTGTCACCTTGCTGATCGAAAACGAATCAGCATTAATTTTTAGTGACGTGACGGAAATAGTTTCATCGAGGGAATGAAAAAATGTAATCTATACAAATTTTATTAACGATGAATGCATGTATGGATTTTTTTTCAAGTATGATTATTTTTGTAAAAACACAATGACTGATCAAACTATCGGAATTTATCGGACTTCGATGTCGCGAAAATTTACGAATTTCACGTTTCTTTGATAATTTTTTTTCTCGCGTAATAAATTCAATGTTTTATCGCTAACGTACATATTTTCGTGGGTTCTCGACTGTAAATTTTCTTTATAAAGTGTACGGTTTGGTTTGGTATAACATACGTGTTCCAGCAGAGATATGCATGCAGTGGTTCGTTTACACGCTCTGCGTTCCTCTCCATACCGCAGTGGTAACGGGGCGTATATAGACGATTTATTCGCGATATTTTCTCTCTCTCTCAAACTACATTTTCACGATGATTTCACGACAGCTGCGAGTCGCGAATAATTTACAAGTTTTCCAACGATTTATCATGCGAGGCTCCCACTCGCCTGTACACCCGTTATACATACATATTTCGTACATAAAATATACAAGTATATATATTCATAGGATTTTTGTAAATGCTGATGCGCGAACAGAAAGTAAAAGAAAATTCAGCATATTTTTTCGCTTCGCGGATGTGAATACATGCTATGGGGAATTCCGCGTCGAATCAGTCAAGTTTCGGAGTAACCGTGCATCTGCCAGAAAGTATTTGCAACTTTTTGGAAAAAAAAATCGCGGAGATTTAATTATTTTTCCGCAAGTTTCAGCCTTTTGAAGGAAAAATCGAAAAAAATCGAATCTCGAAAACAGCTCGAGTTAAAATTTTCGAAAAATCAAAACGCCCCGTATATTCTTTCGTTTCACACCTGATTCACGTATTATTTCGTCGTCCATCACGGATGTATGACTGCGTTCGCCTTCTGGAAAATTATTCTTCCATTCGCGTTCTTTCACGCTTTTGTACAAACTCGGCACTTTGCCCGAAGCTTTTTTTTTATTCGCTAAAAACTGGAATGTAAAGAGTCATTGTTTCTCGAAGAGTCCAATGCTTTCACGGTGCAGAAACGCACTTCCGGCGTTTCCGATTCCGACAAAGTTTCGCTCCATTTTCGGTATTACAAATTCATTTTTAGAACGATGAAATATATTCCGCAAAAACATTCGTATATTCCTGCGTTAATTCATAACTTTCTCTCTTTGATTTTGCCGATCGACTTTTATAATTACCAACGATAAGTAGGCATTGTTTTGTCCAAATTTCGTTGTTAAACTCTCCATTTTCTCTTCAAGCATATACGAAAACAAAATTCGAAAAACGAATTTAAAAAAATGGCGAGTCGACCAAAAAACCCAAAATCTCCAAACCCAACGATATACGTTGTTTTTCAAAATTTATTTTCCACTCTCAACATAGAGCACCTCTTGGCCCTTTTTTTTCCTCTCCGCGCTCGAGCACTCGCCCTGATAAGATACATACACAGGGTATCGCAAAACTGGACAGTGACAATTTAATGCTACATCGGGGATGAAATTCCAAGTCGAAAAGTCCTCAAGTGTTTTTCGATCCGACGAACCCTCGTTGAGTTATCAATCGACGTAGTTGGACCAATAGAACGCGCGGGCTCCCGCGGTGCCTGCTGGGAAAGGGGCGGCGCCCGCGACCGATTGGCTCAACCTTTGACAGTAAATAACTCATTGGCTTTCCGTCGCACAAAAAAATACTCAAATACTTTTCGACTCGGAATTTCATCCCAAATCCAACTGCAAATTTTAAACACCAAGTTTTGAGACACCCTGCATGTGCAGGGAAATGTGTGACCCGCAGAGCACACGATAAACGCGAAAATATGGTTGATGATCGCGAGAGGCAGCGGAACTTGTTGGAGCCACAATTTATGTACGAAGATCGCATGTGTAGAGGGTGCTTGCTGGTAATTTCCGCGTCGGGAAAGGTCGTGACTATCACCGAGATATCGTCCCGCGAAAAGTAAAATAAGTAGGAAAAAGAAAATGTCTCGCAGTGGCTTCTCGAGAGGCTTTCGCTATATATCATCTCATCGTCAGATATGGTAGAACGACAGCGTAAGGTTTTTGCGTTTATAAACGGGAATATGGCCTCTTACGCGCCCGAGTAAGCGCGAGCGCCAACGAAATTGGATTTAACGGAAGGACGCCCGTATATCTAAAACGTCGTTCTCGTGTTACACACAGACGCACAGCACGCACCATGTGATGAAGGAGTAGATGATGTATATTTTGCAGCTTCTTCAATTTATATTCCCCTTCTTGACTCTCGGGCAATTCCGAGCGTTGTACTTACGGTATGAAAAAAAAAACATTATTTTTACAGAAATATCTCCTTTGCAGCGACTTTTACAATGAAAAAAAAAATGTTAACACAGAAAAAATTGTGGAAATTCCAAGGCGATGGAACTTCGAAGGTTATTGTCAAATATTTATTTAAAAAATCGGTAAAAATGCCACGAAATTCATTCTTTTCGCGCCGACCGATCAGGGGACGAATAAAACCGTAACGATCGCTCGATGCTTTTTCGATTAAGCCTCAACTTCCGGTACCCATCGACTTTCTATCCGAAGGCTATGAAACTTTATCATTTTTTGTATACTTACGATTTTTTTTTCTAAATTCATCCGCTGTTTTTCGTTTTCCATTTTTCAAAATGCATTCTTTTCAATACTACACACGTAAAAATCGCGAACGACTTCCCACCGTCTCGGTTTTCGTCGCAAATCGCAACCCGAGAGATATATGGCGCTCGATTCATCAACCAACGCACCTCTCGGAGCTATTTCTCGTTTTCCATTCCGCGACGGGTCCCGAGGCTTCACCTTTTTTCCTTTTAATTACCGCAGACTTTTGAAAATCCGGAGAAAATATGAAGAGCGGAAGAGGGACGCGATGGCGGTGGGTACATCGGAAATCAGGTCCGGATCGTGGATTTATTCGCGCATCCCTTTATTCTCTTCATCTGCACACCTCCTTCGCACCTTTTCCACGCCCTTAATACCTCTTTTCGAATGCACCGCGGTGCTTCCTCGGTGTTCCCAATTTCCGTTGGCACATAACGTCTTTTCCCATTATTCCGTCACTGATGCTGCGTAAAACCAACTGTCTCTCTTCCGTATGAATTTCAATCGTCAATGCTTCAAATATAACTTGTGATACCCGAGCCCTTAACCCCTTAAATCCACAATGCAACCGTTTTTGAAACAGTTTTCAGCGATCTTAGAGTAGTTTTTGTTCGATTTAACCGGGTTTTTTAAAAATAATTTTGAGATACGATCTTAATATTTCAGAGAATCACAGTTTATTTTCAAATTGGTTTTACATTTTTTAAATTTGTTTATTCAAATGAAAAGATTCGTATATCGATCTTTAGAGCTCAAAAATCGATTTAGCAATGTATCGCGGGAAAAAAAGTAGTAGATTACGAGGACCAACTCTGGGACACGGATATATCGAGCAGGAATTTTGTTTTTTTGCAATAAGTCTCTCGAATCTTCATTAAGGTATTGAAGTCCCGCGTGCAGTCCTCGTCCTCCCTCCAAACACCTACTTTTCCCATTTTCATTTTTGTACGACCTTTTTTCTTTTGATGGAGTGCAATTCTTGACGGTGGAACGTTGAATTTTCATGTATTATTGGCTTCGAACGGTTTGAAAGCAAAAATGTGATTTTGTTTAGCAGCGAGGCACCTCCTAAGATGAACATTACGAGCCAACATTTTAATTGGCTTCTTTCTTCCCGTAACCGACACTTTTGGGGTTGTCGGGGTGAAAATAAAGGTTTTTTTTGCATCCCCCGATATATATCTACGAATATCAATATTCGCTGTAGGCTTCACGGCTTCAACTCTCCCATCTTCCCGACAGGAAATTAACTGAAGCACTCCCGTTTCCTTCCGCTTCTCGAGCGATCTTCGTTACCTCAAACCTCCCCCCTCAATCTACGAAAGTTCTCCTATTCCTGCCTCCTCGCGTATCGCTAAACTCCTGTATGTTCGGAAATCAAACAAGGTGACTTTGCGAATCTGGTTCAAGATCACATGTACAACTTTTCAACACGAAAAGCGGCGCAACAGTGACTGGTATTTAACTTTTAGGTTAGGTACTCCGAGAGCGGAATGTTTTTTTTTCAATTTGGCGACCCTTATTTTCTCCCGGATGTACATGACCTCGACCGATTTCTGCCCATTTTGCACCTTTCGCACTAAACGGATCTAATTGCAAAAGGCACATGCTTCTGACCGAAAGTTCCGTCAGTGTGGACGTCGGATGGGTTGAGGGTTGAATATCTTGATGTCAAAATATGAACCATTTTTTTTCAACCACGCGATAACACCTAATGAGGAGGTTCGCGCACGTACGTAGCACCTTAATGCGAAGATTCAACGTCACGCCGTCGAGAACCGCACTCCATCTTTCCCCTCGAGTGTTTCGGTATATAATTTCCTGTCCCCGTCTCGGAATATTCGGAAAAAAGTTGTGGAAAAAATGGGAATTATAAAAGCAGGTGGTTAAAGGGTAGATAAGACCCGCACGGGGGAGACGAACCTCGGGGTAATAACCGGGATTCGGGAGACTCATTGTTATAAAAAAAATGCTCCCCCCCCCTCGATATATCTGTGTTGAACTTTGCTCTTCTCAAGAATTCCGTTTCTTCGCAAGTTTTTCACCCTGGTCGTTTAACGTATGCCCGGGGTTGATGGCGCGTTTAATCAGCGCCGGGTGGAAAATTAAAAAATTCGAAGAGCCCCGCCGGTTTGTTCGTACAATACGCAGACATTTCGCATTTCCAGGTCGGATCGGTAGCTTTGTCCTTTTTTTTTTCATTCAATTTAAAACTCAGCCGCCCTCGTCCGCGCTTTGGCAAAAGCTCGACCGGGCAAATGGAATAAAAAGAGTTCTTCATATAAAAGATATTCCAGCAAAGAGAATTTTTATGAAAGGAGACTTATGAAGGTATGTTTTTTTAGCGGATCCAAGTTTAAGGAGGCATTTCTCCGGTTGTATTTTATTTTTCGTACTTTCCCAAGTGGTAGTTGGGCGGCGGATATTTCAAACGACTTCAAAAGAATGATTATCGTAAACTGAACTCGTACAAACGCTTAAGAACGAGGTCCGAGTTGTAACGGATGTACAGGGCGCGCCAAAAGTGCGTGCTGCTAATTTAACGCTGCATTGAAGATGAAAGTCATCAGGGAAAAAAATGTATTTCAAAACTGTCGGTTGATTTCTGTGAAATCAATGTTTTGGTGATGAGAATTAGCTCTAGATTGATTAAGGTAGTTCTATCGTTAGATTCAAATCGAGAAATTGTTTTGCAGTTTTTCTCACATACAAAATGGTTCGCGGGCTTCAGTTAAATAAGAAAAGTTGTTGCAAATCGACTAAAGAACAGCATACTCCAAATTCACGGTCATCCCAGGTGATATGTGCTTGCTCTATAATTACAAAAATTGCGAAAAAAATTTTCTTAAGATTTTTTTGGAAAACTCAAGAAATCTTCTTTGATGTTGCATAAAAATGTATGCAAAGTTTTAGAAGGCTTCACCACGTAGAAGCCAAGATATTCATTGATGAAAATGCAACTTTTAACACGCGCTCTTACGAGAGACTACCGAAAATTGTGATTTTTACCAATAAATATCTCAACTCCCACGTGGTAAAACCTTCCAAAATTTATTACACACGTATATATGACATCAAAGAATACGTATTCAAATTTTCAACAAAATCTTAAGAAAACGATAAAACGATAGAACTACCTTAATGACTTTTGAAGAGTATTAGAACTTGAGAGAGGTAAGAATTTCATTTTTTTTTCGAGGAACCTTGACGCAAGGACTCGTATTTGAATCGGCGGTTCCTGAGGTGCCGAGCAGTCAATTTTTCAGTGTATCAAGAAGAAACAAAATAGACTTATCTTTGTCACCGTCGGATCATACACGTGTAAAATGAGCGTATGAGCCGACAAGCTGATACGTCCCTCGTTTTCCCCTTCGTTATGTCGCAGTTTTCCCTCTTCATCTCGCTTTATATCTGCCCCTATCTGTGCCGTACGCTCCTCCGTTATCCGACGATGTGGTGCACCCCTCAACTAACTTATCCACCCCTCGACACACATTCGTATACGCCGTCAAGATAAAGGTGAATCGCGCACGCTTGCGCATCTTCATATACACATCTGTAAATATAGACACCAAGAAGAAAAAAGGGAACGTACCGATATAGATGAGCGCGATCATCGTCAGCAAAGAGAAGGAGGGTGGTAGCGATAAAACTTTTTTTTTCCAGTTTCTTTTTTTTTCATCCCTCCGTCCTTTTTCCCCCTTCGTATTATTCTGTTCCCTCTGGCTCTCTTTTGCCCCACCCTCCAGTCTGGACCCTTCATTTTTACCCTGCAATCCTCGTTTTCTCTCTGCTTGCCGCTCTCTCGCGCACTTTCCCTCCATTTCCTCTCTCTTTTTGTTTTATTATTCGATTCTCATCCATCCGCAAGCGATGGGGCGATGAGAGAGATGTCGGGCTTTGGTGAGCCTCAGGGTGGAGATGCTCATCGCGTATTCTTCGCTGACTATACGTGGTACACGTATATATTTATGTGTGTATGTACTCGGCGATGTATACCCTGTTAATTACATTGTTCGTACGACTTTTGTTTCAGGAATTGCGCTGCTTGGCGCGCTCCTACCGCTGTTGCCGTTCAGCCGAAGAAGATGCGCGTTATGAAGGTCTTCACAGCCTCCTGAATCGGTGAGTGCTTATGTACTTCGTTTCTCATCATTTGTACGTTGAATAAACGAAAGTACTTGCTTACTTTTCACGGTAGAACCGCTCTGATGAATAGACAACCTCGTTGCCACACTTGATATTCCTGCGAAGCAACTTTGCGCAGCTTCCGCAGAATCTTTGTATTCCACGGCACTTTGCGTCGTGATTAACGATTCTCGAGCCATTTTCGATTGCACATTTTGAAAAATAGAAATAGAAACCCTCCTCATGGCTCTGCTGTTTACGCTCTAATTACAACGCGTAATGATGTTACGTCTCGAGATGCGTTTGCTGCTGATCGCCAAAACGCGATATTCGGACCTCGTTTAACATCGAAAGGGTCTTAATCGAATAACCCATTGACCTTCAAATTGCCAACGTAAGGAACATTTTGATGTCCTTTTCAATAATATTTTAGTAACTTGATAACTAAATAAGAAAATTTACGATCTCGAAGCTTGCATCGTTCGTCTCCAACGAAGACCTGAATATTTTCGATTTCTCACATTGAAACCCCCCCGAATTTTCGTCTTGTCTTTCTTCTTTTCGCGAGTGTCGTAATTTCGAAGGATTTTTCAAAAATATTTGACGAATCGTGAAACATTGACTATAGATAAAAAGTACATTTCGCTGGATTCCAATGATGCAAACTTGAGAAATGTGAAAATTTTGCTATTTCTCCTCTTCTTCGAGCTGAATTTGTTTCCGGATTCTGTTGGATTTTATTTTCGTCAGCGACGAACATTATCGCGTTCAACAAGCGGGAAAATATCAAAAATAAATCAACAGCCCTTGTTTCGTCGGAACTTATCATCCCCCATGTGTTTTCGTGCAGGTTTAACCCCTTGACCACCCTTAAATCCGTGCTTACTGCTAGTCCGTTCTTCCTTTTTTTTTTTCGATACATCGTGCTGTCTTGTAACACGGTAGAGCGGGTATAACCGCGTGATAATACCAAGCCCGTGTTGTTCCCACAATCTCGACAGGACTCTCCTTCCCTTCTCAAACTGTGGGCAAAAGATCGGTGTTTACCGGAGGGTAAAATTTTTTTTTAAATTTTTCGTCATTACCCGAGAACGGACGGGCATTGAAACGAGAGAATTTCGGGATTACACAGAACGACAAAAGAGTCGCAGGAGCTACAAAACGTTGGAGAACTCGCGCAATTGTCAGGGGCTATTAAAACCTCCTCTTCGTTCCGTCGAGCATACTTCCTTTTCTTCGGTTTTCACTGTCCTCCGAAGAGGGTAAGATGTATATTCGCGAGAATCTCATTGAGAAGAATGATATGAAAAAAAAGAATGAAAAAGGGGACGAATAACGATAGGGCTACGCGGAGGGTGCCATGGCGCAAGCGCAATGCCCTGAAACACGTGCGAAACGCTATTGGATTGAGGTTGGAGTAGGGGTACGCTCGGAGGGTTGGAGCGGAGGGTGGTTATGGATTTTCGGGCGGCTCGCACGTTGGCCAACGGTTGAGAGAGCGAGACGCGGAGAGGGGCGGAAGGGATGACAACCTTTCCATTCGTTGCCCAAATCCTTTTTGACTCTGCTGCCTCTTTACTGCCTTACTTTTCCTATAAGTGTATCCGGAATCCTGTATGAAGAGCTCACGACTGCGACGAGAGTAAAAACGAAACTATTTATTGACTGATGTATCGCGGGGATTCTTCGTCAAACGAAAATTCTACCGCCGGAAACTCGAGCTTTCTATCGAAAAACAAAACCGCCTTTTTTCCAGCGCGGACGACGGCGTTCAACTCCACTCTTTTTGAAAAATGGCCCAAAGATGTTGCTGGTTGATGAAAAAAAGTTTGAAACTAATCGTTCAAGGTGAAAAATTGCCGAAATTTGGGACGCCCGAGGAATCGTAACTTTTATTGGTTTCAGAAATTATTGCTGGTGGAAAATATGAGGAATACTGGTTCTAACCGTGATCTGGAATTAAACAACTTCGTATTCCATCGTGCGGGAAGTTTCGTCGATCGAATTTCCACTCGTAAATTAGTTGAACGGTTTACGTGCCCACGGTGTATAAAGTTATCGACATTTTCGTAACGTCGTTTAAACGTTGACCTTGAATCGAATTACCTATGGATAGGGATAAAGGATGGAGAGGAAATGGAGGGTCATGACGAGACGTCGTGGGTGAGACGAGGTGCTCCGAGATGGAACATCGGGGCCAAACCTTTTTGCCGCTCTCTATATTCCTCTGGACGTATTTCCTTACCAAAATTGATTAGATAATCGGACTTTGGACAATCTTCATCATGGACTCAAATATTTCGGACTTTTAAAAATGTTTCCAATCCAGTATTGCAGGTTGGTCCAGTTTGGTCGGCTAGAGATCATTACGATTTTGAAGTTTGCATCGTTGGAACCCAACGACTATATTCTTTAGCAATTTCCGAAATTATGGCACTTACAAACAAGTAGAAAATTCGAGTTATCGTAGAGTTCCAACGCTGCAAACTTCTACATCGCGGATCATTCTGATTTCCGTACTCTAAAATGGTTCTGCTGGTCGCACGGCGGAGCACTGCAGGGAAGATCGGGTGGCAATGTTATGAAAATTGTCGCAGCGGATAATGCCGGAAAGTCGATTTGGTGAGGCCGGATATGAAATCCTGGAAAGCGAAGGATCTCTCCGGCTTGTGAGCGGGTTTTCGATCTGTTCTAGTCGTAAATCGCCACGAGGCAAACTGTCGCGTATTTTCTCGGTCTCGTTCGCTTCGGCCGATCTTATTCCGCTGGAAATGTATGTACACATGTGGTACGTATGTGCATTTAAGCTCCGGTGCGTACGTCTCTCATCAGATGCGACACGACGTTTGCTCTTTCGCCAGACTAGCTGCGGTAAATGGGAACCCCCTTGGCAAAGATCGATGGAGCCGAATGGATCTAGTAGATACGAAAGGACTTTTGGTTTCAAGGTCATCCCGCCACTAGTATCTTCTTCAGAATCGTGTACAGTTTCAAGCCGTAGGATAATGCATGGTCATCCGCAAAATGGGGTTCACCGTTTAGCCTCTGAAAGGTCTTTGACCAACCATACCGCAACCTTGAATTACGGATAAACGTATCACAGAGATTTTGGAAAAAATGTCGGTCTCCTTTATGCTTCAAGTCATTAAATTATAGCCCACGAACATTGTCCAACAAAGGATTCCATTGTTGCAATCCAAACTAATGACCTTGATGCGTTCTAAATGGCTTACATTCCCGAATTTTGTACCATCGCCGAGAACTTTTGAGGTTCCCATAGTATCCCAGTTTGATTGGTGTTTGGTTTGCATTAAATGTCAAGTTTAACGTTGAATGGAGGCGAAGAGAGTTATGGCTGGAAGTGGTCGCACGTTTATTCCCAACATTCAGATATTATGTGTATGTAACGTTTGAAGGGCTGAATAAGATCTTTGTTTCATCCGCGGGCACCCACTTTGGCTGTTGTAAACAATTGTTGCCAGCTTCGCGGGTTGAGCAGTCGTGGAGAGTTATTTCAGCGGCGAAAACGTCGTGGAAAAGTTATGTTCGAGTTCATTAGCGGCAGAGAGTTAGTTCTCCCGGTGAAGTCTCTTCATGGCTGAAACCACGTCGTCCCACAAGGTGAAAGGGTGAGCGGAAGCGTGAGAGAGAGGGAGGGTAAAAAGCTTGATAACTTGAAACGTACCGCTGCGGTACTTACCACGTCACATTGCGAATCAAAGGTGTCTATGTGTTTGCCGGAACTTTTTACCAAGACTTTTCAACCGACGGTTCTTCCGAATCTTCACTCATCAGCTGATTTGGTGAGCGCAGAGCCTAAAAGTAGCTTGATTAAGACGAAGATCAGTTAGGCTGTGGTTCTTGAAGTCCCTAAATTCCGGTCTGACCTAAAGGATCATTGGGTGAATGTGGGTAACCAGTGTTTACGTTTTTCTCTAGTGTGTCGTGAACCTGCGTCACCACTGTGGATGTTAGATGCTAAAAGGGAAGGAAAGGGTCTTCATCAGGCATTAAAAATGAAAGGAAAATGAAAACTAGAAGAAAAACGAGCAAAAGTTGAGTCGCGAGCCTAAGGTGCCGTGCGTTAATATCCGTAAAGTGCTGTTACAGGATATGCCCATGTGGATAATTTTGTGTGGTGTGTGCAGGGTTTTGCTTGGCTGCGGTACTCTGCGGCACTCTCTGTCCCACCGCCATCTTGCTTTATCGATTTCATGCTCACTCTCTCCCTCTCTCTGGCTTCTGTCTTCGCTCCTGCCTGGCTTTTCTTGCCTGTCCTCGTGCTTCCCGCTCTCTCGGTTCTTCTTTTTTTCCTCTTTTCCATCTCGTTATTTGTTCCGAACCCAACGCGTTCTATATCCGTTTCGTCCATATACGCCCGTTTTTTTTTTCCTTTTTGCAACCATTCCAATTGCCAGATCCATTGTCCGCCATGTGGACAAGAGTTGTAATGCAGTGGACTGGAATTCCAGGTTGATTACGGAAGACCGATGTGCGGGTGTCTTTTTTTTTCAAGAGTTTTGATCTTTTTATCTCGCAAGCAATTTGTAGATGTGCTTGTGTACGAATGTGTCGAGAGGACCTTCCATCGTTGTTGATTGTTTCATTAGGAGACAAAAGACATCTTTTGTCCAAGTTCAGTTGAATGTCCAGAGCCAAGGAGAGCAGAAATGCAGGATCTTAATGATTTAACAAAAATAGGATTTTCGGCGATACTTTAAATGACTTTTTCTCAAATTTCGTTATATACTTTTTCACACTGTTGCAAAGTTATACGTTAAAGCTATACTGAAGATGAAATTTCCAGTCTAAATGTATTTTTTTGTACGACCAAAAACAAAAGAGTTACAAGTTGTCAGAGTTTAACGCGCGAGCCCTATTGGTTCATCTATATCATTTAATAACTCAACGGGAATTGGTCGGATCGAAAAGTGCTCAAACACTTTTCGACCTGGAATTTCATCCCCAATGTGGCACGAAATCGTCAGCATCCAGTTTTAGGAAATCCAAAACTGTGTAATTTTCCTAGATATCGTAATTTTATGCATTGGAATCATATCATGTCCGTTCTTCTTCGGGCTATTGGCACGATCGGGCGTAAAAGTTCGCCAAATTACGGTAAAGCCACAATTAAACGAAACAAAGCTGCTATCGTTTACCATCAAGTTTTATGTTGAAGAGAAATTTATCACGACGATAATAGACGGAGAATATTTGAGAATACGAGGATAACTCGCGATACACTTCTGAATTTATGATTTCCCAAGGTCCTTACCATTTCAATCTACACCAGTTATCATATATATATATATATATACATTCTCTGTCCCGAACTTCGTGTTACTTCAAATTCAACTGGCGTTCCACGACGGTTCGCGCTATTGACGGTTATTATCATTCGCGAATGCCGCCTGTACCATTCGGTACGGAGTGGCAGTTGCGAGAGTCATCCCGTGCCTGCTGGAGGGACGGAAACGAGAAGGAAATGTAGGGAAACGTGGGAGGGACACATATATACATACAAATATGGGGCATGTTACGTCAAATTGGACGATTTTCGAACTTGCATTTTTTTATTTTTCATTTTCTATTTTATAGTACTCGCATAATTCTCCGCGAGTTTCGCAATGAACGGGTCTCGTAATTTTGCTCAGAACTAACGAATGAAATCGCTGAGATTATTTCCTCCTTCGTCGAGTTACACTCTGAAAGAAAAATCGAAGAAAAATCCCGAATTTTGAAAGAAATTGAAAGAAAAACACTCCACAGGATGGGATACGAGAAAAAAATGACGAATCGAAAAATCAAAGTTCCGAAAGCACGTCGGATTCGTCGTGGAACGCCCCATATACGTTGAATTTATATGTCTATATAGGCGTATATGTAGCTGCGGTGCAGGGTAAAAGGGATGTGGAAAAAGGGATCGCCAAAGGGAGCAAAGGAGAAAGACGGAAAGAGATGGAGAGAGAGGGCGCTCTCTGTACCAACTTTGGTGATGCCGCACCAACCGAGCGCCGTCCGGGGCTTCGGCTTGGTTCAGAACGCCGACAGGGGTGTTTATTAATTAATGAAGCCGCGGTATATGGGCATGACTCGAATCCAAAGCGAGAGACACGAGAGAAAGAGCGAGAATTGTATAGGGGTGCATTGGGGGGGGAGAGAGGGGTCGAGAAAGTTTCTGGAAACTGAAATACACAGCATTCTAGAGTGGACCGCGCTGATGGTAGCCGCTGCTAGGGCCGCGTTAGGATACACACACTATCCGTTTGCATTAAACCACCGGTATATGTAGAAACCCCCGAAAACCCTCCGGGTTTCTCCCTCGGGTCCTTTTTTCCCTCTCCTCTCCTCTCGCCATTCTTCCTTCTTCCATTTTTCGGGTAGTTTCGCGATACGATACCCGAGGGATCGACTTCGCTCAGCTTTCTGCAAACGGACGAATGAAAAAATGAATAAAACCGGCCCGAAGATTGATCAATCCGGATTTTTCGGGCGTAAAACGTTTGCGTTCCTTTTTTTTCGGGAGAGCGAAATGCGCACTGACAAGTATGCGCAGTGATGAGGACGCGTATAACGTTGGGAGGAAATTGTACGGTCGGCCGTCCAGCGGCGATTATTCCTGATTGTATACCCGTCGAGGGTACGGACTTGAGCGCCTCGAGATTGAAATTCAGACCGAGGGCAGAGGCCGGCAGCCGCGGTGACAAATCTCCGGGCTTCGAAGAGGCAAATTCGCCTTGGGGACGTCACTCGTTGGGGGTTTTTGGTTTTGGCGGTTTGCTCCGCGGGCATCCCCTAATTAAACAATCGGATTCTGGCTCGGTCAGAATTGACGATGAGAGGCTTCGCTGGGTTTCCCGAAGAATACTCAGGGTCGGGAATTGCTTTTTGCTCCGAGTTCGGTAATAATTGCTGAAACGTTTCGGTCATTTTTTGCGACTAACGCGAAGATTTTGAAAATTCGCAAGTTCGCATTTTCATGATAATCCAATAGAAATGACTACTCAAGAGTATAAATTAAATTGAAATCACCAACTAGTGCGTTAAATTAGCCAAAGTCCGCCCATGACTGAATTATTCGATCTTCGAAAATCGCTCCGAATATTCGCAGACTTACGAACAATTCGAATGTCCACGAATTATTACGAAAAATCAACGAAAAAAAACAATCATTCATCTCGAGTTTGGTGAAGTTTTCTTTGTTCGTCTTTTGAATTTATAGAAAATTGCACTTTGCTCGCTTTCGTTGTAATTAATTGATTTTAAGGATTCTGGCTCGGTCAGAATTGACGGTGAGAGACTTCGCTGGGTTTCCCGAGGAATACGCAGGGTCGGGAATTGCTTTTTGCTCCGAGTTCGGTAATAATTGCCGAAACGTTTCGATCATTTTTTGCGACTAACGCGAAGATTTTGAAAATTCGCAAGTTCGCATTTTCATGATAATCCAATAGAAATGACTAATCAAGAGTATAAATTAAATTGAAATCACCAACTAGTGCGTTAAATTAGCCAAAGTCCGCCCATGACTGAATTATTCGATTTTCGAAAATCGCTTCGAATATTCGCAGACTTACGAACAATTCGAATGTCCACGAATTATTACGAAAAATCAACGAAAAAAAACAATCATTCATCTCGAGTTTGGTGAAGTTTTCTTTGTTCGTCTTTTGAATTTATAGAAAATTGCACTTTGCTCTCTTTCGTTGTAATTAATTGATTTTAAGGATCGTGCATAATTTCCCGTGACGAGACAGCATCGCTTCGATCTTTCCCCAGAAGCCTCGCTGCAACTATATACTTTGCACTTTGCTCCACGCCTTTGCGACATTGCTCCCTTTATAGGCAGCGGATTTATTCGCGCAAATTGAGTTACGGCTCTTTTTATCGCAAAGAGCGTGCGACCACCGTGACTGAATTTTGTATTACACACTTCGTGTGTATGCTCGCACATACACCCACACCCACACGTACATCGATACACTTGACAGTCACAAAGGTGAAATTCGATCGATGAAACGGAAGTCGATGCATCCTAGCGGTACCTAGCGGAAAATATCGAGCTGAACATCAGTGCAGCGGAACCAAGCTATAAACGGTGCTTGCACCAGCGAAAGTGCACTTCACAACCTCTCGATGAGTCCCGAAACTCGCGAAACTTTATTTCCCACACATACTCGTCGCAATTGAAATCAATTTCAACTCTGATCGAAATGGACCAGCGTCAACATATCTCGGGGAATAATAAAACCGTGGGACTCGAATCATCACATTTTATCGATACGATATTACGATATCTGCCGGATGTTACGTCACATCCTTCCCATATACTCTTGTTTTCGCAAGAAAGTTCATATTTTATAAGAATAATCGTTAATGTTCATTGAGAGGGCATTTTAGGACGATAAAAACGCCGATTTTAGGGTCGTTAGATTTTTGAAAACTTCCTCTGTCTTTGGCATTTTCTACCATGGTAGAAAAAGCTGTTTTCTGGGCGCGTTAATGTTCATTTAGAGGGCATTTTAGGACGATAAAAACGCCGATTTTAGGGTCGTTAGATTTTTGAAAACTTCCTCTGTCTTTGGCATTTTCTACCATGGTAGAAAAAGCTGTTTTCTGGGCGCGTTAATGTTCATTGAGAGGGCATTTTAGGACGATAAAAACGCCGATTTTAGGGTCGTTAGATTTTTGAAAACTTCCTCTGTCTTTGGCATTTTCTACCATGGTAGAAAAAGCTGTTTTCTGGGCGCGTTAATGTTCATTGAGAGGGCATTTTAGGACGATAAAAACGCCGATTTTAGGGTCGTTAGATTTTTGAAAACTTCCTCTGTCTTTGGCATTTTCTACCATGGTAGAAAAAGCTGTTTTCTGGGCGCGTTAATGTTCATTGAGAGGGCATTTTAGGACGATAAAAACGCCGATTTTAGGGTCGTTAGATTTTTGAAAACTTCCTCTGCCTTCCCATTTTCTACCATGGTAGAAAAAGCTGTTTTCTGGGCGCGTTAATGTTCATTGAGAGGGCATTTTAGGACGATAAAAATGCCGATTTTAGGGTCGTTAGATTTTTGAAAACTTCCTCTGTCTTTGGCATTTTCTACCCCGGTAGAAAACGCTTTTTTCTCGGCGCGAATCTTCGTGTTAGACACCTTTGTGTATACACACGATACATACATCAGTGGAATAAGAGCGTTGCAGCCATGAGACGCGAAATTCCTGTCACAACTGTCAGGCATAATTTTACGTCGGAGAGGACTCGGGATTAACGTGGCTAATGTGGCAGCTGAGCGGGTAAGCCTGCCAAAACAGATTGTGCTTCGGTCTTTGGACTCTGCACCGTGAAGCAACTTCTGTCTGATGCGGAGGCTGTAAACTCTCGCAGATCCGTCTGCCTTCTCTCTGCCCTTCTTCGTGGGCCTCCGCGAAACCCCAGTTCCGCCAATCTCATCTCAATGCCACTTGGACCTTCTCAGATCATGTATCTTTGATAAACGCTCTCTCTCCCTCTCTCTCATCCTCTCGGTCCGCCTTGGAATCATGAACTAATAATGACAGTACACACCGCAGGCGTCCTGCACGCTTGTCGGCCCGTCGCATCTTCACAGGCGACCCGAGTTGCCAACGTGTTCGTTAATAAAGATGCGAGGGAAATTTCACCAGCGTGAAATTAAGACTCGATCACGCTAATGGGCTGCTAATGGCATCTCGTATCTTCGTTGATCGATGACACAATTTGGTCCAAAAGCGAGTCATCGAAGACTCTTTTTCCTCTCCGAGTAGCCATCAATGGCAAACCTCCATTGTTTGTTTCATTTTTATAATAATTCTTGAAGAATCCTAGTTACAGCGATAACAAGGTTTTCCCCATTTTTTTCGGTGAATTTTTACCAAATTTCGTTGAAAGTTTCTTCCACATTTTTGCATCTTCCACAAGTATTGGCCAGAAAAAGCACGATGCTGGCAATTGAAAAAAATATCGGTACACTCGTTGCATACCAACGATGCAAAACTTCGACGTCATTAACGTTGACAGTCAAATTTTTCAAGCAAATATACAGCTGAAGGATTATTTTAGGTTTGGGCGCCATAGAGTATAATACGCATTGAAAATAAATCGATAATATTCCACCAAGGGAATATAGGTTGAGCGTATGTTTCCTTCGCTGTCGTGACGAAACAAATCGGTGAAATTAGTTTCGTTATTTCTCACACTCGGGTAGTGTATTATACAAGTCAGCAGTTTCGGTGTATCTGTGGTTCGAATTTACGTAGCCAGCGGAATTTAATTGCGAGAGCAAGGAGATGAATTTAATATAACGGACATGTATACAGGGTGTCCTAAAACTTGATGCTTGTAATTTGAGGCTGCATCGGGGATCAAATTCCAAGTCGAAAAGTCTCGAAGCACTTTTCGATAAGCCTAACCCCCGCTGAGTTATTAATCGATATAGTCCGGCCAATAGGACTCGCGTAGCGCTCGCGGGAGAAGGGAGAGCGCGCGTCTGACTGGCTCCAACTTTCACGATTGATAACTCGTCAGGTTTTGGTCGTACAGAAATATACCAAAATACATTTCGGCTCGAAATTTCACCCTCAATCTGGTCCTAAATTCTTAACATCGAGTTTTGGAACACCCTGTGCATACACGTATAATATGCAGCCTCTGGCAACAGCGGCGTATAAGCAGTATACAGTGTTCGATACGCAACCGATGCTGATGTTCGTTCATGCGCTCAAAGCCCGAGTTTTCATCACGCCCCAGCTGAGATTTTCATCGTTCGGGCGGAAGTTTCCCTCCTGAGAGCGTTCCCCACGTTCAGATATGCATATAAAAATGTCTATCGCGCATCCAGAGCTTGCCTTGACAATCTTTTTTTTCTGCATCGTTTCTGCAAATATTGCGATATTTTGTTGCAAAAAACTCTCGCAGAATCGTCGACGTCGAGCACACGCTGTGTCGGATAAAAATATTTTTTGTGTGGCGAAAAAAAAATTACGCGATAAGGTCATACGTTTATTAAAAGTTTCCAATGGTTTCGGTGTTCGGAGAACAAATTTTCCGTCTTCGCTGACGATTCCAAGATGGCCGTGATTTTTTATTTTTGTCGCCAGTATTTTCTGTACCAAATTGTCGAAATTGCGATCGAAAAAAGCAGTTTATTCGCCACTCTTACCCATTTCACATCGTAAATATTAATTCGTTACGTTTCAACGACGCAAATCTGTTCGAGAACATTATTGTGTCTATCGATTCAATCATTAATCTTGTCACTTTTACCAGCTGATATAATTCATTTTTTCGCACCTCGCCAACGGAAAATTCCTCCATAATTTGCTTGTCCCTCGTAGTTTTGTTTTTACCCAAATTATGCACGAAAACACGCGAACGGAAGTCAGTTGAATGTTTTTTCAGTGGACGGAACCGTTTTTCACGAACTGCGTCTTGAATTTTTGAAAAAAAAAACTTTCTCGCGCCACGGCCGTTCCTCCCGCGCGTACGAGGTGTCTGGCCGAACGTTTACTCGCCTCCTTAATTAACTTTTATTTAATTAACACTCTGGCAAGACGCAGCCTCTTCCACGCTACGCGCACGTCCTGCTGGCATGTTTCGCGGAGATTCCGCTGTTCCGCAAAGATTAAGAGGCGCGCGAGATTAATATCCACTGCGCCGCGATTCAGACCCTGGTCGTGCTGGATGTATAGCCACGATTACGTGCGGTCTAACCGCCGCAGCTTCCGTTTTCTCTCTCAGACTCACGTGAGCTTTCGGTCGTAAGTAATATTTTCTCCTTGGCCGTTTGTTTGCTGGCCACGCCGTAATATGTCTCTCAGCCTCGCTTCCAAGCAAATGACAAACTGATCCTAGAGATTCAAGATTAAAAAAAAAAAAATTTCAAAAAAACTCGCAGGAATATTTGAAAAAACAAAGTCAATTCTGGACCAACTTATAAACTCGATTCCGCCCATAATCGCTTCAAGATAATCATCGTTATTTCTCATCGGATCACCCAAAATCACGCAAAAAAAAAAACAAATCCAAAAGTTCATCGAAAAGACGAAAATTACGAAGGTTTCGTTCCGGAAGTAAATTGAACCGAAATTTCTTCATTTTCCCCCCTCTCCAGAATCCGCGGAAATTAACGTCTCATTCCTCTCGAATAATCCCCGATACGGATGGCACGATCTTTTTACGTTTTGCATTAAAAATATAATCGATCGTTTCGCGTTGCGTCACACGTGATTTCAATTTTCCCGAAGTGCAATATTGAGTGCCGCCGATCCGCAGTTTTGTCAATTTTGCGGTGGAACTCTCCAGTGTGTATGAAGGTGTGTTTATATATAGAGATATCTAAGAGCAAAGATAAATGCATCTGCTACCCCCCTAAACCCCCCCCCCCCTCCTCTCCGAACGTCAATCTATATTCACCAGCGTCTCGAACACACTCTCGAAGTGCGGTTGACGGGTTCCATCAGTGAATAAACCGAGCACTGTCGATACCATGAATATATACATGTATGCATAAATACACAAGTTTGTGTGTGTGTGAGAGGACGTCGCACCATATCATTGTGCTCTCCTTTCCATTCACACGTTTTCCCAATCATTCGCTCCTTCTACAGATTTCGATATTCCATCTGTCCACCATTCCACTCGCCGTTTTTCTTGCGCATGCATACGACGTCAGTCTGTCCGTTTGCCCGTAACTGAAAAATCACAAAATCGATTTTGACACAGTCGCGCAACTCCCCCTGTGCGGAGATCCAAAGTATGCATGGTTGGACGGCGGGGAAAAAATCGATTTTCGAAAAAAAAGAATATTGCACCGTTTACGCTGGGGTAACGATGGATAAAAGTGACGAAGGGAACGTTTGAGACCATTTTAACCCCGAAACTAACCCTGAGCTTATCCAATCGGAAATTTGCCGCTGATTACGAAATCGACCGACTTTTTTTTTGGAAAATTCGATATTTTAATGAGAAAATAGTAATTAATTGATGAAATTTGGATTATCGCATTTTTGGACGTAATTATTGGGTTTTCGATGAAATACCGGTGTGTTTCGTAATCAGCGGGATAAATACATGGATATGGACCATTAAAAATCATTTTTGAAAACCACAATTTTTCGTCATTTTCTGCCGGATTGAGTTGGTTCACTAAAGTCTTTGCCATTTTTTTTTCGTTCGAGATGGATACCCAGACTTGTGCTTATTCTCTTGGCAATTGATGAGGCTTCAAAATGCCGTTTGGTTTGTTCAGATATCTTCATTTTTCGATTTTTGGCAGATTTTTAAAGTAGGACCACCGATTTTCGCCAATTTTCCCATACATACCCCTTTGCGTTTTTTTCGCCAATTTTCAACATCGATTTTGAAGGTGAAGGAATTTAGCTAGCAACATTTAACTTCCACCGTCTTTTAAGTCTACTCGAGGGCTTTCCAAAACACCCCCAAAAAATCTATGTAGCTTCATTCGGGAGGAAGTTATGATCATTTGAAATTTCGACTTTTCGACGATTCCGGAAAAATGGCAAAAACGAGTCGAAACATTTTTTTTTCAAATTTTCAACATTTCAGCAGCTTATTCGATCTGAAATTTTCCGCTGATCACGAAACCCACCGACTTTTTCCCGAAAACTCGATATTTCAATGAGAAAATAGTAATTGTCCGCCAAAATTCGGATTATCGCATTTTCGGACGGAAATATTGGATTTTCGCTGAAATACCGGTGTGTTTCGTAATCAGCGGGAAAAAATACATCGATCGGACCATTAAAAATCATTTTCGAAATCCAAATTTTTTCGCCATTTTCCGCCGGACTGGATCGGTTCGCTAAAAGCGTGGGTGAGTGGGAAGAAAAAGCGACTGGCCGGCATTTAATTTTTCCGGTTTTGCTTTGATAGAAACCGGCGTAGTCCGTCGGTATTCGCTGTTACGATGCTTTCCGGTGTCCGGCGACGCTGTTCCACGTGTTTGTGTTATCCACATCGGGTACCAGCGAACACCCATACACGTGAAACGGCGCGTGCGCCCGGCTTCGGAGCCGGGGGCTGTTATCCGCGAAGCTGACAGTCGCGCGCGCCCCTTCGAACGCGCCGCATCCTTCTCTTCGATTCTCATTTTTTTTTCTCTCTTCCTCACTCTCTCTCTCTCTCTCTCGTGTCTCTCCTCTCTCCGTATCAACGCGTATCAGCGATAGCGTGATGTCGGCTCGTTAAATTTGCGCCTTTGCGCGCGAAATTTCATGAACGCCGGATGATAATCGGGAAAAAAAATGTCGATGAATTCTCAGTGAAGTGACATCGGCAACAGTGAGTGAGAGATCGAATAAATAAATGAATTATTTAATGAACGTAGTGTGTATTATCGATGACTAGTCGACGCGAGTGTAAAATTGGCGCCGCAATTGTCCGACAATTTTTTTTTGCTCATTTTTCGTTGTTTAAACAAAAAAAAGATTCCCATCGATCGGCGAATCTCTGAAAACCTCGTGTGTTTCGCACTCCAGGCTGCGAAAACGACGTTTTTCTCCAATTTTATCGCGAATAACCCATCGAATTACCGCTTTATCGATCGATCAATCGGGACGATAATTCAAAAATTAGAATCGAAGCTTTTTCGAACAGCGCGCGGTCTGCATCGCGATATAAACATTGACCTTCCCGATTAGCCACGTGGTCGGGGGTTCGACGACGAAACAGTAAATAACAAAAAAATCGCCGGGACTTTTCCAATTTTTCATTTTTAGTTTTTTTAAAAATAAATGTATAGCATTTTTTTTTCGCTCTCCGATATCAATCGAAAATTGAAATAAGTACAAAGTACGTCGGGAGCATTTGTGAAAAATCGCACAAACGTCGTCGTTTGTTACGATTAATGGAGAAACAAAAAGTTTTTATTAGGATTTTGAGGAGAATCCCGACGATCCTGAGGGATCGGTGAAACAATTCGATCGATCGATTGATTTTGATTGGAGAGTAATAAGAAAAAAGGCAAACAAGCCGCCCGTCGCGCAGTTTTGTCGCGTGTCTCGTTTTCCGTCGTTTGACGGACGGTTATCGTCGCTGTCTGACCCAACCCGGGGTTGTTCCACTTCCAAAGCTGCATCGAGCTCGTCTGACCGGTGCAAATCGCGCGCCGCGGCTGCACTTTCACGCTGCGACTACCTCAGTACGGTTGTTCGCCGGCTTTCTCCCTCGTTTTTTATCGTCCATACGCTTTTTATCGCGTCCATCAAAATCCATATTCATATTACATTCATACATGTGTATACGCGATAATGGACAAAACAAAGTTCGAACCTCGAACACATCGCTATTTTTGTGAAACTATAAGCACGTTTTTGAAGTTTCCATCGCTGGAATCCAAAGAATTAACGACAAGCTTCTTTTTTTCGTAACTATTCCGTGTGCCACGTGTCAAATGTTTGTTTTGGAAATTTTCGAAATTATTGCACTTGCGTGAAAAACGATGTAACGAAAATTTAGAGGGAATGAATTTGGGAAATCGGGGGGACATTCAAAGTTTCTTTGAGTTTTATTGAACCTCGATATCATAATTAAGTGTGAAAGATTACGAATTTTCTAAAAAAAATTTTTTTGCTTGTTTGACAAGATGGTTGTTTTGGCCATCAGCGCTAGCAGTTCGTTCTTTGTTTGTCCAGGATCGCGTTTAGCAGAGTCTCTTTTATTCCCTAAATTGACTCATTTCACTTCGGTACGCTCGCAGCCGAAATGAAATTTTGAAAAAAGGACGAGTTTTTAACCCCTGCCTAAACTTCGATACTTTTTCGGTTTGATCAACGTTGGCACTTTTTGGATTTTGATATATTCCTTATTATATCCAGCGAAATCTTGAAAATCGTCAACTGCTTCGACCTCGATCTTTTTGGATGAACTGATTTTTACATTGATGACGAAAATTGACGCGATAAAAAGTATAAATAAATAAACGTGAAACAAAAATTTCTCACCAATAGGAAAACAATATTTCATGTTAAATAAGGATTACAACCGAAGAGGAAACACCGACGGAAAATTGAAATTCAAAAAGTGCGAAAATCCTGTTTTTTTCGTGCTTACCAAAGTGAAAAAAGTCAACTGGGGAATTAACGGCCACCCTGATATACAAAGACACATGCACGTGTATGTATAAAGATACTATAAACCCTGTTGTTATTTTATTACGTGCTGTAAAGTTCAACATAATCGCGAAGGAAGAAAAGTGCAATTTTATGCTCGTTTCGTTCGCTGCTCCATACACGATTATTTTCCGGATGCTGTGTAACATTGACGAATCGATACACGCGTGGAGAGGATCGATACTCGCTGCGAGGTACGCTGTGAAAATTTATCAAAACGATGAAATTTTAAGCACAAAAAGAAAATTGACAGTCACATAATTCTATTCGATTGGGGAGTTTCCTTTTTTTTTTTTTGTATTTCAAACACGAACAAAAAATCAACGAATTTATCCGAATATAGTACAGGCCTCGTCGAATTACTTTTCGACTCAAAAATATCGGCATTTCCGGTACGATTTATCTTAGCTCTCGTCTCGTCGGCTGCATTCCGCAATAACGTGCCCGGCATCGAGGCCAGTGCACGTCCTGATAAAATGTCGATTATCTCGCCCAGAGTGTGTTCCGAGCTCTCACGCTCTCTCCCAACATGAAAGAAGCGAATCAACGTTTTTTTCCTCTCGCATTCTTCACCGACGTAATTTATTATATTCAAGCATCTGCATCAGCTTTTTTCTCGTAGTCGTGCAAAAGCAAATGCAGGGTTGAAAAAGAGAATCAGATTGCGAAAAGTTTTATGCATTGTGCATAAAAGCCACAGTGAAATTTCTATTCTCAAAGTCCATTCTATGCGAAATTTCAACCTGCCCTGAACCTGCTCACCAAATTTGATACAACCCTCAAAAAATAAACAAACACTGCGAGTAAACTACCCTCAAAAGCGGTTCTGTTTTTGCCAAAATAAATACGATGGAGGGGGGACGAAGTAACGACCTTTTAGTGATACATAATCCAAGCGTGTAAACAGGCTCGATCCAATTACATTGGCGCACGTGGGGGGGTTGTTCGCTTCTGGCCTCGCCAACTAAATCCAAGTGCTTCGTGCTCGCGGTGGTTGATTGTGCTTGGACTGGACTGTAATTCACTGCTCAATATATATACAGAACTTTGCCATAGCAGGGCTCAGCTAGAATCCCAGTCCTGCCGCGTGTTCCATGTGGTCTTACCCCTGCCAGGAAACATATCACCCATGGATAAATTCCTGGACCTTCCCCCGCTTCCTCCCCCTCCCCTCTGCAGCCACGACAACCCCGGGAAACTTTCGATGGACGGTCAACCCCGAATTGCAACATTTTTCCCATCACCAAACTTTTTAGGGGTGTCGCGCTCCAGTTCCTCCCTTATCGAGTTCGGCTGGTACCTTCAAAGGTTCGCAAGCTTCTTTCACGACATTTTGTCATTTTTTTCGCGAGCGAAAAGTGCGAGAGAGTAGAATTTTCGTACGTGGGAACATCGGAAATCTGGGGGTGGCTTTTTTTGTAGTAGATACGTCGAGGAAAGTCTCGCTGCTGAGGGGTGAGATGAGAGGAAAAAAAACGAAGCTGTTTCAGCAAAATCAGGATCACTCCCCCGTGATATCCGGTTCCTCACGATCATCGAGGGATAACAATAAGAAGAATGTTTCCCTCGTGCATACAAGCTGCATGAGAGCAGTGAGCGGGAGATTGACGGGGGAAAAAAAACAAGAAGGGGACACGTCTCGTCGCTGTAAGATCCATCGAGAGTACAGAGGACAATGCTCTGCACAGCTATATATACGTTTCCCACATCTCTTTGCTCTTCCTTTCCGCCCTCGCATGTACATATTCTTACTGCAAAGCTTTTCCACATCGGACACCCGACTCACGTAGACCCACTCGGTTCTTCGAGCAAAAGCAGCTCACCCGCGCCGCAGCTTTTCTCTTTCCCTCCGCTGCAAGCGCAATTCTCTCTCTCTCTCTCTCTCTCTCTCTCTCTCCTAAATTTTGCACCCTCGGTTTCGGCTCCTTCGCTCCCTTCGTCCTTCCATACTCTGCCGCTACCCCTTATTCTCGCGACTTTCATCCCCCTCGAAAAAAAAGCACCAGCCATGGCGCCAAGGGCGCCGCGCTGACATTATACGGTCACGTGACATTTGGCCAGAGGCGTCGTAGGGGTTGCTACTGCTGCTGGTTCACTGTTCGGTGTTTTGTTGTGGATATTAGGGTGGTTAAAGAAAATTTGATTTTTCGTCAAGGTGGCCTTTTCCATAAATATGTCCTCCACCGGAAGGCTCTCGTATTGGAGGGCAATTTTCTCATTGGATCATCATGGACCGAGTGGGTCTCGTTGGATACTTTGATGAATCTGCCCCGGGGGCATTAAATTTTCTAAAAAATAAATATGACCAGGAATATTCCATTTTCGATAATTCAATAATTCTATTACGACTCAAGATTTTTAAATATTTTTAATTACGGAAAAATAAGATTATCAACCAACTTTGCTTTCGCGTATCGTTTATTTCTGGAGAAAATTGCCATTTATGTTGCGAAAAATAAATTCGCCGCGACGGACGATCGACAGGGATCCATTCGAAACTTTGAGTCTCGGCTGTTATGTTTTTTTGAGTGCTTGAGTACGAATAAAATCCTTTGTCAGAGATTTTTTCTATATGCTGAAGTGACCGTTTTTCGAATTGGTAAATAAATATTTGAAAAATTTAATTTTTTTAACCACCCTTATGTGGGGGTGGAAATTTATGCATATACCATTTCACCCCAACTGTTTGGGATGTACACAAGGTATACACACTGAGGTGGAAAAGTTATCGAACTTTTGGATTATCGCGGAGGCAGACGTCGTTTTGCTGAGAATCTCAAGTGATGCTGGGAATTATCATGGCGCAAGTTATCACAAGTTTTCGGCATCGATGAGATTTTAGAAGAAAAAAAAGGTTGATCACAAGCAACAAAGACTCGACTAAAAACTAATGTTGAAATCATCGAGTTTCTGTGGAATAAAACACACCGATTTCAAAAATCGAATCGCGCAGTTTTGAAAAATCCCCAAAAATGAAAAACTCTGTTTTTCGCTCATCCCGTGAAACTTTGTGCCGCAAATGGCGGAAAAAATGCAAAACGCGATACGATAATATCGATTATCGAAATAAAGAAGAAAAAAACCATTTTATCGCAGTGAAAAATGTTCGCTCAGCACGGAAATGCGAAAAAAGTCAACCTCTTTGAAATCCAAAAGTGCAAAAACACCCTGCGGAGTTTGCAATGTGAAAGACAGCCGAAAATGCCGCGCGAATTGCTCGTAATTACAGCAATTGCTAAAGATTTACCTTAACCAAAAACACCGCGCTCCAAAATGTGAAACAAATTTTTCGAAAACTGCCCTTTTTTCGGTACACAACATTTATTTTAGTGTTTTTTTTAATGTAAAAAAGCAATATCGCAGTTCAGAACGGAAAGGCGATTCGTCCGCGATACTTCGATACACCGATCGTTTCGGTCTAATTGAGTTTGAAAGAAGAAATTTGCATTCGCGGCTGTTTTCTCGCGGGCGCGCGTTCGACCCCGAGGGGCGAGGCAACCGCGCGTAACTCGACAAAACCACCCCCGTTTTGGTGTCGCTAAAGCGTCAAGAAGATGCGAGAGGGAGAGAGAGAGAGAGAGAGAGAGAGGGTGAATAAAACGAGAGGGTGAAATCCGACGTCGTCGACACTGTTTCTTCCGACGTACGAAGAGGCTTTTGCAGATGGCGGCGCGAAATAATACTAACACACATATAGCGGGATATTGATTTTTCCGTGGCGCGTTTCATCCTTTCCCTGCCCTTCTATCCTCCCTCCTCTCATTCTCTCGCGACTCTCCATCCCTCTATTTTCCTCCCGCTCTTCGCTTTCATCCCTCTCTTATTTCACTCGAGAATATAGGCTCTCGTCTCTCGTCAGCCTCGTTGATGTAGCCAACCCCGTCACGTTCCGCTTATTCTCGTCCAACCCAAACACACCGCCGTCACACGGCTCTCTTTGCATACGCACTCTGCTCAATTTCTTCCATCTTTTTTTTTTTTTTTTTTCAACTCTTCGCCCTTTTGCAAACCGTCCATTCTCTCGTGGCTAATACCCGGTTGGTCGCTCGTGAACGCTATTAGCATCATTCGTTTAATCCGAGATACAAACCCTGGTCAGGTAGACACGGGTTTCTATACAGGGTGTTCCAAAATTCGATGCCGATAACCCAACCCAACATCGGGGATGAAATCTCAAATTCTTCGGGCACTCGTTCGACCTTGAATTACACTCGAATTTTCGAAGAAGTTTGCAAAACGAGCTTTAATTCTTCTAATCGAGTCTCCAATGACAATTTTTCGACATTTCCCCCTCGGAAAAAGCGCGGAATCGATTTATTATTTTTTTTTCTTCCAAATTTATTTTTTTCCGAATCATCGATCGTGCTTGACGGAAACAAACTACACCATCAACGACGTGTTGGCTGAAAAAGAAACATCGTCATAAAAAAATCAATCGAACGATGCGAAATTCCATCGCAGGAACTGCTTAAAATGTGCTCGCCGAGATCTGCCGTCATCGGGCCTTCGTTCGATGATTGCCGATTCCGCCGTGGAGTTTTTTCTCGATGGTCTTGCAATTCCACTGGAATTTCGCTAATCCCCGAAACCACGAGACGCCTCGAGGCTCTCCTTCGCAGGTTTGTCTTTGAGGCTCATCCGCTCAGGCTCTCTGTGATGTCCAGCAATGAATTATCCATGGAGCTTCGCGAAAGAGCCTGCCAGCTCTTTTATGCTATTTGATCCATGCTCGTAAAGCTCAGCACCAACGTGCGACGTTAATAATGGCTTGACCGTTTGATTTAACAGCGTCATTAATGAAGGAGCTCCCCATCTCCGATCTCTCTCTCTCTCTCTCTGTTGCACACACGCTTTTCGTACATCGTGTACAGCTCCGCAGACGCGTATTCACGCACAAGCTATTACAAGAGTGTTTGCTCAAACTGAAACCACATTTCTGCGGTGACTCGGAGTAATCGCGCGTATTAAATTTAATAATATACCAACGGGAGCGTATGTACAGAGCTGTTTTCTCCAAACGCTCCGTGGTTGACGCCTCTCGACGACGTTCCCGGAGGTACAATACCAACGAAACGGAAATAGAACGCGAATTTCGAATATTTAACGATTTTGGACGAAGGTATAATTGGCGGTGCACGACATACGCCTCCAAAAATTGTAACATTCTGCAAAATACGTTTTTCGACGCTCGAATAAAATTCTAAAAAAAGTGAAGATTTCACCAAGCCGAAGTTCCGCGATCGTAACTCGCAGGGCTCGCTTTATCGCGTTAGAACATTTTTTTTCTTTTTTTTTTGCGGGGGAACCTCTTTATCGAGGTTTTTTTTTGTAAGTCTTTTCGATTGGTTTTACACGGGTCATCGAATCGCGGGAAATGGAAAACCCGAGCTTTACAAAGTCTCCGAAAGCTCGTGTATGTACGTGTATTCAGCCCGTGTGCAAACACACATACACGTGTAGTTAAACCGATGATTTCGGGTGTCTCGCAAAGCATGGATTTTGCGCTGGGCGCAAGCGCAGATCGAGGAGCTTTGCCATGTCGTGTGCGGTAGCCGCCCGATAAGAAAGCGGGCATTTACAGACGAGTCTGTACGTATACCGCAAACGTTTGGAGAGGATCACACGAGGGTTGGTTTTCTGGCGAACGTAAAAGAGGAATTAACGTGCCGGATCGAGGAAAAAAAAACGGATGTACGGTTTTCTGCTCAGGCTCGGAATCGATGTTACTTTCCATGCGCAAGAAAATTTCCTCGAGGCCTACCATTTTGATTTATTCCAATATCTGCTGAAAAATATTCGAGTTTGCACGAAAATAAAATTCTTATCAGTGTTTAAAAGCGATTTGATTCCATCAGAGTAGAATGCTAGAAAAATGCATATTTCGAGTAATATAAAAATGATATTGATGGGATGATAAATATTTGAATAATGAGCAAACTTTACGATTTTGAAGTTTGCAAAAAAGATGGAAAATGTGACGAAAGTTCAGGAAGCTTTGCCATGTCGTGTGCGGTATAGTCGCCCGATAAGAAAGCGGGCATTTACAGACGAGTCTGTACGTATACCGCAAACGTTTGGAGAGGATCACACGAGGGTTGGTTTTCTGGCGAACGTAAAAGAGGAATTAACGTGCCGGATCGAGGAAAAAAAAACGGATGTACGGTTTTCTGCTCAGGCTCGGAATCGATGTTACTTTCCATGCGCAAGAAAATTTCCTCGAGGCCTACCATTTTGATTTATTCCAATATCTGCTGAAAAATATTCGAGTTTGCACGAAAATAAAATTCTTATCAGTGTTTAAAAGCGATTTGATTCCATCAGAGTAGAATGCTAGAAAAATGCATATTTCGAGTAATATAAAAATGATATTGATGGGATGATAAATATTTGAATAATGAGCAAACTTTACGATTTTGAAGTTTGCAAAAAAGATGGAAAATGTGACGAAAGTTCGGGAGTGTAAAAACGTTTTTCGAGGTCCCACGATGCAAACTTCGAGATTCTCGAAATTTTGTATTTTTGAGTAAACTTTATCGATATTTTTGGGTAAATTTCATTCCACGAGGCTAAAATGCTGGAGAGATACAAATTTCGAGTAATATAAAAATGATATTGTTGGGATGTTAAATATTTGAATAATGAGCAAACTTTACGATTTTGAAGTTTGCAAAAAAGATGGAAAATGTGACGAAAGTTCAGGAGTGTAAAAACGTTTTTCGAGGTCCCACGATGCAAACTTCGAGATTCTCGAAATTTTGTATTTTTGAGTAAACTTTATCGATATTTTTGGGTAAATTTCATTCCACGAGGCTAAAATGCTGGAGAGATACAAATTTCGAGTAATATAAAAATGATATTGTTGGGATGTTAAATATTTGAATAATGAGCAAACTTTACGATTTTGAAGTTTGCAAAAAAGATGGAAAATGTGACGAAAGTTCAGGAGTGTAAAAACGTTTTTCGAGGTCCCACGATGCAAACTTCGAGATTCTCGAAATTTTGTATTTTTGAGAAAACTTTATCAATATTTTTGGGTAAATTTCATTCCACGAGGCTAAAATGTTGGAGAGCCACAAATTTCGAATAATATAAAAATGACAATCTTAGAATCGTAAATATTTCAATTATAGGCACGATTTTATGTTATTTAATTATGCTTCGTCGCATTATACTCGCTCGATGCGAGTAAAATCAATGTAAATCGTTACAAAGACACGAAATTATCGATATTTTTCCAAATTTGCAATCAAGTACATCTGATTATACATTTTATAAAATGTAACAACATTTCTTTCCAATATATTTTTTTACAAGCAAAAATCATTCAGAATTACGATCTGTCATTCCGATTTTCTCCATTGCCGATTTAAATCTTGCACGAGATGTGAATTTAAAAAAAAAACAGAATCTAATGCATTTTACAGTGGCATATAGTCCGTCACATTTTTCGTAAAAAGCCGAACAAATTATTCAGGAATAACGAGAGCGACCTTTGACCGTAGAATTTTTTTGAAATTCACTCTTGGTTAAAGCGGAGCTTCGGGGGAGTCTGTATATTAAAAAAAGTAATGTTTGAAAACAAGAGATGGAAAGTTTGCTTTCAGAGTCATTTGCGTTACTAGAAACCTTCTCTCTCTCTCTCTCTCTCTCTTTCCGCACTTCCGGAATCCGTTAATTCGCTGGTTCTGTGTGGGAGCACAACGTCCCTAAAGTAACGACGGTCGTTTCACGTACCACTCGTTTCACAGGGGTTGCAGAGGGAGACACTGTCAGCTCGTTGAAATTAAAGTATACACATAAATGTATAGGGATTTCAGCGTGAAATCAGCCAGGATTTCCGGTCGGAAATTTCATTTTTTCTCGATTATCCCGTGTGTTTAGGAAACGAAAAAAAACGAATCCTTCTCTCTTTCATCACCCCAGAATCTTCTGGTTTCTCAATACTTTTCCGATACGATACTCTTCCCATTTAAATAACATGGGATTTTTGCACTTTATATTCAATTTTTTCACGCTCATTATCCTCGTCGAATTTAAAAAAATTCCTGCTTCAACTATGATCGTTTTCCAAGGTCAACTTTAAAAATCGCCGACAAACATTTTTTCACCAATTTTCAGATATCAATTTTTTTGGAAAATATGGCAAAAACAAATTTCGATCTTCAAAATACGAGTGAAAAACTGCACCGTTCGCGTAGAATGGCCCATGCGTGCAGGGCTTTGGGAGGAGAGGGATGAGAAGCGGTGAAAAAGGGATGAAAAAGGGGGGGCTCGGGGGCTGTGTATGGGCGCAGACACGAGGCATACCGCGATACGTGGAATCTACGGAAAAAAGGGAGAAAGAGGGCAATATCCCCGAGAACGATATATATGGAGAATGTATTTTTTTTTTTTGCATTTATTTCAACAATAGCATCTCTGTACACGTACCGAGAGCTTGGATATATGTATAAACGTTTGTGCGGAGTTTAACGAGATCGTATTGGGTGTATATGCGCGAGCTGGAAGCACGACCTTTATTACGTTGAAACCACCTGTGAGCGCCGTGGAGAACGAGCGTACCTAAGCTCTTTTCTCGCTTTGTAATTTCTTCACTAATTTATCTCTCAACGAAATTCCTTCGTTCTCGAAAAACATGTGATATTTTTCAATTAATCGCGACACTCGCACGAGAAAATAAACCGCGGGAATAATTGTCTGTATTAATAAGGAGAAACCGAAAAATTACTCAAATTTGCTTAATGCTTTTCACTCACTTGGCTTATCGCATAAACTTTTGTCATCGATTTAAGCTCAATTCCCGAAATAAACTCTGCTTTTCTATAATTATGCACTCTGAATAAATAATTAAAATTCAAAATATCAATAAATAACGAATATAATTGAAGAATATTGCATTCTTTTTATCGATTTTGCTCAATAATCAGTTTGCGGGGTGTTTGCATGTTGTGAAGTGTACTTTTCAATTAAACATATATAAATCTATGAATAATGAATTAAACTGCGAAATAAAATAACTCGGATTTGTCAGACGCTTTTTATTCATTTTTCTTCACGGGCGAGTTTCGCAATAAATTTCGCAGATCGCTTCCCGAATTAAATTATACTTCTCAGCTAGTCAGATATAAAAAAATACTCAAATTTGTTAAATGCTTTTCACTCACTTGGCTTATCGCATAAACTTTTGTCATCGATTTAAGCTCAATTCCCGAAATAAACTCTGCTTTTCTATAATTCTGCACTCTGAATAAATAATTAAAATTCAAAATATCAATAAATAACGAATATAATTGAAGAATTTTGCATTCTTTTTATCGATTTTGCTCAATAATCAGTTTGCGAGGTGTTTGCATATTGTGAAGTGTATTTTTCAATTAAACGTTTATACATCTATGAATAATGAATTAAACTGCGAAATAAAATAACTCGGATTTGTCAGACGCTTTTTATTCATTTTTCTTCACGGGCGAGTTTCGCAATAAATTTCGCAGCTCGCTTCCCGAATTAAATTATACTTCTCAGCTAGTCAGATATAAAAAAATACTCAAATTTGTTAAATGCTTTTCACTCACTTGGCTTATCGCATGAACTTTTGTCATCGATTTAAGCTCAATTCCCGAAATAAACTCTGCTTTTCTATTAATTGTGCACTCTGAATAAATAATTAAAATTTAGAATATCAATAAATAACGAATATAATTGAAGAATATTGCATTCTTTTTATCGATTTTGCTCAATAATCAGTTTGCGAGGTGTTTGCATGTTGTGAAGTGTATTTTTCAATTAAACGTATATAAATCTATGAATAATGAATTAAACTGCGAAATAAAATAACTCGGATTGGTCAGACGCTTTTTATTCATTTTTCTTTACGGGCAAGTTTCGCAATCAAATTCGCAGCTCGCTTCCCGAAGTAAATTATACTTCCCAGCTGGTCAGATATAAAAAAATACTCAAATTTGTTAAATGCTTTTCACTCACTTGGCTTATCGCATGAACTTTTGTCATCGATTTAAGCTCAGTTCCCGAAATAAACTCTGCTTTTCTATTAATTGTGCACTCTGAATAAATAATAAAAATTCAAAATATCAATAAATAACGAATATAATTGAAGAATATTGCATTCTTTTTATCGATTTTGCTCAATAATCAGTTTGCGGGGTGTTTGCATGTTGTGAAGTGTACTTTTCAATTAAACGTATATAAATCTATGAATAATGAATTAAACTGCGAAATAAAATAACTCGGATTGGTCAGACGCTTTTTATTTGTTTTCCTTCACGGGCAAGTTTCGCAATAAATTTCGCAGCTCGCTTCCCGAATTAAATTATACTTCCCAGCTAGTCAGATATCAAAAAATACTCAAATTTGTTAAATGCTTTTCACTCACTTGGCTTATCGCATAAACTTTTGTCATCGATTTAAGCTCAATTCCCGAAATAAACTCTGCTTTTCTATAATTCTGCACTCTGAATAAATAATTAAAATTCAAAATATCAATAAATAACGAATATAATTGAAGAATTTTGCATTCTTTTTATCGATTTTGCTCAATAATCAGTTTGCGAGGTGTTTGCATATTGTGAAGTGTATTTTTCAATTAAACGTTTATACATCTATGAATAATGAATTAAACTGCGAAATAAAATAACTCGGATTTGTCAGACGCTTTTTATTCATTTTTCTTCACGGGCGAGTTTCGCAATAAATTTCGCAGCTCGCTTCCCGAATTAAATTATACTTCTCAGCTAGTCAGATATAAAAAAATACTCAAATTTGTTAAATGCTTTTCACTCACTTGGCTTATCGCATGAACTTTTGTCATCGATTTAAGCTCAATTCCCGAAATAAACTCTGCTTTTCTATTAATTGTGCACTCTGAATAAATAATTAAAATTTAGAATATCAATAAATAACGAATATAATTGAAGAATATTGCATTCTTTTTATCGATTTTGCTCAATAATCAGTTTGCGAGGTGTTTGCATGTTGTGAAGTGTATTTTTCAATTAAACGTATATAAATCTATGAATAATGAATTAAACTGCGAAATAAAATAACTCGGATTGGTCAGACGCTTTTTATTCATTTTTCTTTACGGGCAAGTTTCGCAATCAAATTCGCAGCTCGCTTCCCGAAGTAAATTATACTTCCCAGCTGGTCAGATATAAAAAAATACTCAAATTTGTTAAATGCTTTTCACTCACTTGGCTTATCGCATGAACTTTTGTCATCGATTTAAGCTCAGTTCCCGAAATAAACTCTGCTTTTCTATTAATTGTGCACTCTGAATAAATAATAAAAATTCAAAATATCAATAAATAACGAATATAATTGAAGAATATTGCATTCTTTTTATCGATTTTGCTCAATAATCAGTTTGCGGGGTGTTTGCATGTTGTGAAGTGTACTTTTCAATTAAACGTATATAAATCTATGAATAATGAATTAAACTGCGAAATAAAATAACTCGGATTGGTCAGACGCTTTTTATTTGTTTTCCTTCACGGGCAAGTTTCGCAATAAATTTCGCAGCTCGCTTCCCGAATTAAATTATACTTCCCAGCTAGTCAGATATCAAAAAATACTCAAATTTGTTAAATGCTTTTCACTCACTTGGCTTATCGCATAAACTTTTGTCATGGATTTAAGCTCAATTCCCGAAGTAAACTCTGCTTTTCTATTAATTGTGCACTCTGAATAAATAATTAAAATTCAAAATATCAATAAATAACGAATATAATTGAAGAATATTGCATTCTTTTTATCGATTTTGCTCAATAATCAGTTTGCGAGGTGTTTGCATGTTGTGGAGTGTACTTTTCAATTAAACGTATATAAATCT
Organism: Heteropelma amictum; assembly: GCA_959613375.1. Classification (NCBI taxonomy): domain Eukaryota; kingdom Metazoa; phylum Arthropoda; class Insecta; order Hymenoptera; family Ichneumonidae; genus Heteropelma; species Heteropelma amictum. Next base: position 2,957,794 of record OY390726.1, on the reverse strand, counting down.
ATGAATAATGAATTAAACTGCGAAATAAAATAACTCGGATTTGTCAGACGCTTTTTATTCATTTTTCTTCACGGGCGAGTTTCGCAATAAATTTCGCAGCTCGCTTCCCGAATTAAATTATACTTCCCAGCTAGTCAGACATTAACGAACAGCGAATCAAAAAGTACGATAAATATCTATCGATAATTCGGAGCAAACAAAATAAACTTGAATTCGTGAGGTATTTTTGAGCTGAAGAACCAAATTTCCGAAATAAACTTTGCTTTTCAATCAAGTAAAAACAGATAGAACTAACAAAACAATTGAATTCGTCACGTGGTCTTTATTCGATTTGCTTACCACTCGATATCGATCCGAATTTTCGTAATCGCAATTTCAGCTCGCTCTCCAACCTAATCGGCTTGGAACTCTGCATATTTACGTGCACATCATCTCAGTTCCGAGTCCCGCGTCTTTTTTTTTCTCTCCCTTTTTTCATCCTACGTCGGTGTAAGCGAAAAAAAAAAAAATTGCGAAGAAGAAATCGAAGACGAATATGAGACCGGTATGAGAAGAATATTGCGCAAAATTGTTCGTGCGTAAGTATCGAGTCTGCTCTCCGGCAGCTGCACCCTCTCCGGACGGAGATGATGAGATACAGAGAGAGAGAGAGAGCAGATCTGTTTGATTTACGATGGCCGCAAGATTTCATGCAGCCACCGGGGTCCAGGAAACCCCGGTGGGTTATCTACTTCCTCCTATTTTCTGCTACGAGAGACTCTCAACCAATTTTATATTCGTTCCTTCGAAAACAACCCTTATACCGGCAGCAACCCTCTGCACGCTCGGACCGCGCACGTTCCACCCCTTTGCGACGTTTTTCTTCCCAAGCTCGAGGCACGCGATTGTAAAAAAAGGAAAAGAACAGAAAAAATAAATAATCCTCCGATTCCAACCCCAAGACTGGCGCTGCCTTTCGGCGCCTGCCGGTGTACGAGCATTTTTTTTTCTTCCCCGGCCGAGGGTGGCGCGATAATCCACGAGAGCTTCGGGATGCTGATGACGAGAAATCGATGTCGCGAACTTTGCGATTTATTTATTCGAGATATAACGGAAAATACGTCACGCATATTACGTTGGTTATTTACAGAATTGACGTTTTTTCACGAGGGCATTCGCCTAATCGTTGATTCATAGCCTAAAAACAATGTTGAATGTTTTTTCAAATTTTTGTCGATTATTTCGAAAAGATTGAGAATTTATTTTTACCGTATTTTCAGATGGATTTTTTGATATTCGAAAATTAATGAAAAATTTTTTGTCAGCGATATTAAAGTTTGTCCATCCGAAAGGATCATAGGAGACGGAGAATCGGCAATTTTTTCAAAATTTTATGGATATAACGAGCGTCAAAGAAATTGAAATTGAACTGCCATGCAAAAATCCCGTGTTTTTCGAGTGGGAAAAGTATCGTCAGTCGGGCATGGGTTAATGCCATTCGAAAATTTTGAAAAAAAATTTAAAGTTGTTTTCAAGCTGTACACCAACGATTCGGCGCATATGCAAGTGAAAAAAGTCAACTTGCGAAATAATAGACATCCTAATTTATATGCACTCTTGCAAAGAATATATTTTTTCGTATTTTTCTGTTGCAGGTATGTGTGCGGTTTATCAATGGGATTCGGCATGTGGGAAAAGGTAATTAACGACAAAAGTTTGTTGATCAGCGAAAAAATCAGTCAAAATTAGCTCTGGATTTATCATCACCCTGAATTTTTGAAATTATCACGCCAAAAAAACTTGAAACTGACAACCGAAATATTCAATTCTGTATTTTGAACTTCCAATTTCGCATTTTGAACAAACTATACGTCCCAAACCCAAACCAAAGATTTGATACGATTACACTCGAAATAGTCGCAGCAATCCCTCATTTTCCCTCTTTCGCGACCCCTGAAAAACCGCCAACTTCGCACATGAACACCGCTTGGCTGTAAAACCCTGAAAACTCAAAATTGAAGCTTTTACAACAATTTTTACCGTCCATTTTTCTTCCCTCGACTTTAAACCCGTTTTTGAACGATTCCAAAATGTTTTTTTGGAAATCCAACTTCACGACCTTAAAGTTTCATCGATTCGCTGCAATGAGTGTCTCTACCTTTTTTTCCAAAAGGCGCATAGTTATCGAAATATTCAAGGCCAAAGATCGCCTGAGAAAAAAAGTGATATATTCGATTTTTCGCTCCCACTCCTCCGCGTTCCTCCTTTTTGTCTTCCTTTACGTCATACGTGCAATGAGATCCGTGCATGACCGAGGAATATCCGTACGTCGCATGAAAACTTTGCACTTAGGTTGCGTGGGGAATCTCGAGATGGCGAAAGCTTCGCGGCTTTCGCCATCTTTGCCTGTTCGTCGCGTGCACGGTCTCGGAGACTTTGAAGCGAGCTTTTGAATACCAAAGAGCCTACACACGATCGAAAACCACCGTACGTATACGTACACGCGAATTCGCGTTGGTGCAAAAACCATGTACGAGTATGCACCCAAACGCACTTACGTGTACGACAGATCCGCGTGCTTGTAAAACCCTCTGGAAGAATATCGAGACCCGGAAAGCATGTTTTAGCCCCCTCTCGTCCCTCGCAGATTTATCACCGACGGTCCACGGGAATAAATTTACGACCATGTTGAACCCCTCTTCGCGCATTTGAGTAAATAAATTTTCAGCATTAAGGGAGCTGCCGAATGACGCGTGCAATGACCGATGTGCAAACCGTAAAATCGTCGAGGTATCGATAACGACGATTGAACTTTGCCTCAATTAATTTCCGCCTCACCCTTCTTCGTGTCGCAAATTTATTTGAAATGACATTTATTTTTTTCGTAATTATTTCACCTCGCAATTCCGAGCTCGCGAATTGCAAAAAAGCAAAAGCACGCGCATTTTTGTTATTTTCAAAAATCGAACGGCGTGTTTCAATCTCATCCTCGGACCGAGAGTCGACGATTAAACCTGCGATCAATCTGATTTCATCATTTTCCCAAATTCCTCACGTGAAAATGCCAATTTTGAAGAATCCTCCGTATTCCATTTTGTGGCAAATAAATTTAGCCAATATTAAAAATTTTGAAAATAAAAACACGATCCTTTCGTCCTGATTTTTTTTATCGTTTTTTTCCCTGTACAAGATGGTGTTTATCGCGATGATTTAGAGATTTCGCAGCCCATCCGACGTCATTTTTGCTCGTAAAGAATATCCCCCTTCACCGCGAGTTGTTCGGCTGGTTTTCCCGTGGAAAATGCTCGCGTACAGCGACGGGGAACCGCGGGAAATCTCGCTGGTCCGAAGAGACTCGTTATACCCCGCGTGTACTTTGTTTATTTATTTATTTTTCCTCTTTTACATTTTTCGATTTATGCAAATCCAAATTCCTCACGTGAAAATGCCAATTATGAAGAATCCTCCGTATCCCATTTTGTGACAAATAAATTTAGTCAATATTAAAAATGTTGAAAATAAAAACACGATCCTTTCCTCCTGATTTTTTTTATCGTTTTTTTCCCTGTACAAGATGGTGTTTATCGCGATGATTCACAGGTTTCCCCCGACGTTCTCCACCCCTAAACTCTCGCACGGTGCTCGCGAGAGGGACTAAAATTCTCGCAGCCCATCCGACGCCATTTTTGCTCGTAAAGAATATCCCCCTTCACCGCGAGTTGTTCGGCTGGTTTTCCCGTGGAAAATGCTCGCGTACAGCGACGGGGAACCGCGGGAAATCTCGCTGGTCCGAAGAGACTCGTTATACCCCGCGTGTACTTTGTTTATTTATTTATTTTTCCTCTTTTACATTTTTCGATTTATGCAAATCCAAATTTTTCACGTGAAAATGCCAATTTTGAAGAATCCTCCGTATCCCATTTTGTGACAAATAAATTTAGCCAATATTAAAAATTTTGAAAATAAAAACACGATCCTTTCCTCCTGATTTTTTTTATCGTTTTTTTCCCTGTACAAGATGGTGTTTATCGCGATGATTTAGAGATTTCCGCCGACGTTTTCCACCCCGAAACTCTCGCACGGTGCTCGCGAGAGCGACTAAAATTCTCGCAGCCCATCCGACGTCATTTTTGCTCGTAAAGAATATCCCCCTTCACCGCGAGTTGTTCGGCTGGTTTTCCCGTGGAAAATGCTCGCGTACAGCGACGGGGAACCGCGGGAAATCTCGCTGGTCCGAAGAGACTCGTTATACCCCGCGTGTACTTTGTTTATTTATTTATTTTTCCTCTTCTACATTTTTAGATTTATGCAAATCCCCGGTCGCGAATCATACTCGCGTTGCTTTCACGGATATGCACCAACATTTTCCTACCCTCCATCTCGATTTCCCTCATCGCGTTCGCCGCATTTGCAATGGAGATTTTCTTTCCCGAATAGAAGCGAAAAAAAAAATGAAAACTTCGCCAACCGATAATTACGAGCTCTCTTCCTATGTATATTAATACTTTTTCATCCTTCCACCGGGTCGAGTGGCCTCGACGATGGAAATCCGCGGCATGGTATATCTCAAACGCCGCGTTCGCGAAAAAAAAAAAAAAATGGCGAACCCTAATCGAGCACCCTTGTCAATATTATTTGGGTCGAGAGATCGAGCTATAAATTTAACCGAGTTCCGTTTCTTTGTGCAACTGCAAATTTACGCGTCACGGATATACCTTCCCCACCTCACATCGGCGGAATCGAGGCTTAAGGGCGTGCGAAACGAAGGAATCAAGCGAACAAAAAAAATATTTCCGCAGCGCCCTGGAAATTTTATCGAAACCCCGTTTGACCTTTGATCGTCATTGAAATTTCCTTGTTCTTGAACACCGCTGTCCCCTTAATTATCGATTTTTTGAACGCTTTCTGCCTTTGTCGGTCGTTCGTTCATGATCGATCTTTCACGCTCACGATCGATGCGAGAAAAGCGTCGAGGTCGAGCGATCGGGGTCATTAGTGTCCTCTCGTCGACGAGGAAACTTGGGTTTCCGGCCGTTGGACGGGCTGTGGTCATCCGACCGCAAAGTTTTTTTTTTCTGCATTTTCGAGGATCCCCTTGAGAAATACCGGGTTTGTCATACGAGGAATATATCCTGGACGTACGGTTGACAAGGGCCTGAATTACATCGGAATTTACAACGCGGAGACTCGTATCGTTATTTCCTCGATTCTGCGATATACATTGCGGCGGACTGTGTGCACATATATATGCAAATTTGCTTAATTGGAAACCTCAACGATCGCGCGCCAAACGGACTCCCTTTTGCACACTCGATCAGCCCTCCTACCCTGCTCGTTCCTCAGACGTATTTCCTGATGCTTCTACCGCATTTGCGGACAGAAACTTTGATCGGAAAAGGCGCCGATAAAAGGGCGGGTCCTTCGTTACTTTGGACGTCCAGTTGGAAATCGATTTTTTTTTTTTTTTTGAATCTACGAGCTTTTCCACTTTACAACAGTCAAAACGTCGAAATTCCGCTTGTTTTTAAAGAAAATTCGCAATAAATTTCGTTTCTTTGACCACCCTAACACACAGGGAGTCTCAAAATTGGATGCTGAAGGTTTGAACGAAATTCCAAATCCAAAAAGAGCTCCGAGGACTTTATCGATCCGTCGAAATTCCGTTGAGCAATTAATTATCGAAGCTGGACAGCTGCGCGATCGCCTCAAATTTTGACGATTAATAACTCGCTAGATTTCGGTCGTATAAAAAAAAAAATTGGTATTCGTACTTGTGTAGATTATTTCAAAAAACCGTCGTGCTTCTCAATGCTGTATTTTTTTTTCGCCGCCTTTACCGCTTGTATGTTTGTGCTTGCGTATGCTCCTGCTTGTATGATCCTTCGTTACTTTGGACGTCCAGTTGGAAATCGATTTTTTTTTTCGAATCTACGAGCTTTTCCACTTTACAACAGTCAAAACGTCGAAATTCCGCTTGTTTTTAAAGAAAATTCGCAATAAATTTCGTTTCTTTGACCACCCTAATATACAGAGAGTCTCAAAATTGGACGCTGATGGTTTGGACGAAATTCCAAATCCAAAAAGAGCTCCGAGGACTTTATCGATCCGTCGAAATTCCGTTGAGCAATTAATTATCGAAGCTGGACAGCTGCGCGATCGCCTCAAATTTTGACGATTCATAACTCGCTAGATTTCGGTCGTATAAAAAAAAAATGGTATTCGTACTTGTGTAGATTATTTCAAAAAATCGTCGTGCTTCTCAATGCTGTATTTTTTTTTCGCCGCCTTTACCGCTGGTATGTTTGTGCTTGTGTATGCTCCTGCTTGTATGATCCTTCGTTACTTTGGACGTCCAGTTGGAAATCGATTTTTTTTTTCGAATCTACGAGCTTTTCCACTTTACAACAGTCAAAACGTCGAAATTCCGCTTGTTTTTAAAGAAAATTCGCAATAAATTTCGTTTCTTTGACCACCCTAACACACAGGGAGTCTCAAAATTGGATGCTGATGGTTTGGACGAAATTCCAAATCCAAAAAGAGCTCCGAGGACTTTATCTATCCGTCGAAATTCCGTTGAGTAATTAATTAGCGAAGCTGGACAGCTGCGCGATCGCCTCAAATTTTGACGATTCATAACTCGCTAGATTTCGGTCGTATAAAAAAAAAAATTGGTATTCGTACTTGTGTAGATTATTTCAAAAAATCGTCGTGCTTCTCAATTCTGCATTTTTTTCGCCGCCTTTACCGCTTGTATGTTTGTTCAAACCGAAATACGTGAGCAGTCAGCTGATTGCGGATAAATCATTTGACAGTAAATGTTTGCAAATGTATCTCCGTAATTTTGTTAGCTCGCTCTGCGTAAATCAGTAAACGAGCAGACGAAACGAATGCAGAGAGGGAGAGAGAGAAAGAGGATGGAGAGGATGAGAAGAGATGGGACTACAAAAAAAAGCAATCTATTAACTATCGGACACACATACGAGAATTCGCCTCCGGGGAACATTTTTTTGGGGAAATGCGTTTAATCGATGCGCCTGTTCAAGCCTCTTGTTGTATATACTCTCTCTCTCTCTCTCATCTCTGTTCGTTCGTACGACTGAAAATTTATCGTTTCACGGCAGAATCGCATAACAAAATTTTCAAATTTCCCAATCTCTATTCACGACAGCATCCCTCCTCTCCGTCGTACCGTCTGCTGACTAACACGTCTCGTTTGTTTCCATCTTTTTCATCGTTATTTTTCGTTCTTTCATTCAACGTTGAACCTCATCCCGGGGGGTGATAAAAAAAACCATATCTTCCATTAATTCACCGCCATGAATTCGAGAGTGTGGGATATGATGTACAAACAATGCAATTCGCCAATTTATCTCAATTTTTCGTACATCCACGACGAGCTTCACACCGCGGGCATGTCGAGCTGTTTTACACCGACGATATGTTTCGAAACTGAATTTTTCAAACAGAAACATGGTATCGGATTTTTTTTTACGTGTACACAGAAAAAATACGCTTAAATTTCGAAAAAGAATTTTTCAAATAGAAACATGGTATCGGATTTTTTTACGTGTACACAAAAAAAATACGCTTAAATTTCGAAAAATTGGCGAATATATTATTCGTTTTAATTGTAAATAAAATACCGTTCCATCGTTGTTCCTCCAGATTTTTTTTCAGATCATATTCCATCGGATACATAAAAATAATCATGAAAAATGATACCGCCCCGTGAATAAACGAAACAGAAATCTTCAACAAGAAAAATTTCATTTTGTCCACTGATATCCCGATCCAAATTTTGTAAAACGAGATGAAAAATCATCGACGTATTCCACCGATATAATTCCGGATGAATTTTCGACCGTTGGAAAGCGACGCAAATATTACATTTCGCGTATGTGCACACGCGATTGATAATATTCGCGACTCGAAAAAAAAAAATGAAAAAAAATGATCGAATGAAAAAAAAACAGTCCCGCGATCATCCGGGATGTTTAAATTATCCCTAATTGTACAAAAATTGTAATTCATCGAGGCCTACATCACATGCAATTATTGCACGATTTTTAATTATTCGTTTTACGTTTTTTCAAAACACTTTGCGAAATTTCGATTCGTTATCTCGTCCTGTTGATCTTAATCGATCTTTCGGCTCGGAAAACATGGATTTCGATTCGAATTACGACGCAGCGATTTTCCCTTTGACTGTCATCGATGACGTCACTCGTATTTCCGGTAAAACGATGAAAATCGGTGCTGGAAGAAATAGAAATGTTCCTCGGCAAGATTTCTTCTCAGCCGCAGTTTTGCGTCGTTGTACCAAACGCTAAATCCACTAGTTCGGTCCCGACTGTGCGAGAAGTTTCGGGATGGGCGTTTCTATAAGCCGGCAATTAAAAGTTTACCCCTTCGCATCCCTCGTTCGAGCGACTAAACTCTCCTGCTTCGTTGCTGTGTGTTTGTATACATATACGTATATAAACACACGAACACACACACACAAATCGTAACACCCTCTGCTGGCAAAAGTGCAGAACGTTCTCCTCCGTCTGTCGCGGTTTTCCCGCGCCACACGCGGAAATGGTAATTGCCTCTTTCGGAAGGCACCCCATGAGGGGGTGAAAATGTGTATATAGGCTCGTGTCACACGTTCCGCTTCCGCCGGTGTCTTCACCATCGGTTTTCGTCACTTTGGGACCAACCACGACGGCCCGAAAGCTCGGCCGCTGCCAAACGAAAATAAAATGCAGTTTTCGCGTCAAATACAATGATTTTTGTTTTCTCGCCTATTTTCGTTGAATATCGCTCAAAAGAATTTATGAATTTCTTCAAGTTCAAGAAAAGTCGCGCCGATTTTTTCGTCTCCCCGGTCTTTTTTTATGTTTTTTTTTAATCATTGGGTTCTGCGAGAGGTCGCCGGAAGCAAAAATATTTTTTTTTATTTTTCTCGTGACTTTTGGCCTCCGTAGCGGGTAGTCCTTTAAAGTAAAAATGCGGGAAAATAAATAGAGGCGTGTTTAAGGATAATGAATTTTTTCTCGTTTATTCTACAGAATAATATACATTTTTTTTTTTTCATATTTCTCAGCGTGGAATGGAAAAGCTTGTGTACAGTCGGTAATATCGGTCGGTTTTCCGTAAGGTAATGAGTCATTTTGGAAAAAAAATCGTCAGTGAGTTTCGAGTCGTGTTTTTTTCGTGAAAATCTGTCGAGCGTCCCTTCCGTCCAGCGTACAATCTGAGAATTTGTTTTTTCATGAAATTTGTGTGTTTTTTTTCTTCATTTATACATATATATCCTTAAATTAACGAGTAATTTGACAATAGATCGTATCTCGTTTTTCCGTGAACGTTCCTCGGGTCGAATCGACGGTTAATACTGCCATCTCTCGAGCTCCTCGATGAGATTTATCTCAACCGACGTAGTAGGCTGAATTGTAGCCGGTTGCGTAGTAAGGGTACGCTGAGTAGGCGGAATAAGCGTAAGGGTAGTTGTAAGCAGCGGAATAAGCGATTGGTGCGGTGTAAGCGCTGTAAGCCACAGGTGCTGTGTAAGCAGCACCGAGGAGGAGACCTCTCTTGTCGCGAGCAGCTTCCGGCGCGGCTGCGGCTTCCGTCTTGACGGGCTCGATCGACTCGACCTCGAGGGGTTTCGAGTCGGCGAGAGCCACAGCGGCGATCGCGAGAACGACGATAGCCTGGGAAGAGAACAAATAATTACGATTTTTGACAGAGAAAATTACGATTTTTGACAGAGAAAATTACGATTTTCACGGGAAACGGAAGGAAAAAAAAGAGATATTGAAAAAAAAAAACGAAAAATTCTCTTCAACCCTCCGAGAACACACAGGGCCAATGGCCTCAAATGCCATCGCGTTCATCCCGTTCGAAGCAACCAAAAATCGATTAAAAGTAAAAAAAAAACAATCGCGTTTTTCATTTTAAAAAAAAGCAACTTTTACGCCTTGCATTTTTTCGCGGTTTGTAAAAAACCGCGATGTTTCTTGGTGTTATTATCGATCGCCTTTCGAGAGGGTCAAGAATTTCATTCGCGTCCATCGAGGGTTGTAATTGACGTTGGAGATTTCATCGATTAAGAAGGAGAATCGATCGAACTCACCGATGAGTGTAAAACTGAGGAGATTCGAAAAAAAAACGGAAATATATTTTCCCAAATTGATTCCAACACGTTTGTCGCGTTGAAGGATCGATGGATGTTCAATTAATCTTTTATCGGATGGAAATTGAATCGAGAGCTGGTTCGCGAAAGAACGATTACGTTTTCTATTTATTACAGTATTTACACGTTTCGTGTGCTCGGTCGATTGGTCATCGATGTGAAAATTCGTTTATCTTTGAGCGATGGCTCGATAATTGGGCAGAATTAATTATTGATTTGCTTTGATATACTCACTACGAAGCACTTCATGTTGATTAAGGATTTTTCGTTGTTGTTTGGCTTGTTTGTTTTGTGTGTTAACACTGGATTGCTTGGAGAGCGAGTGATGCTTTGACGCTGTTTCCAGCAAGCTTTTATACCAATTCGATCGTCGTAACCGTGACGATCAGACGCTGCTACGTGCATCGATTGTCAAATGGAAAAAAAATCCGTCACTGGCACGTAATTCACTATTGTGTTTTCGTGCGTATTATGAGCTACACATACGTAATACACAGACTTACGCACGTAATACCTTGTCCCACCTACGAATATACATATATTGGGTAATTGCTGTAGAAGAGACTGGCCATACGAATAAAAGGCTCTTTCGGCGATTTCAAGAATAATCCGGAAATTTCACTCGACGGTGAAAAATTGTGCGATTTTGAGGTGCATTGCTCCGTTTTTTATTTTTTCAGTTTTATGGAAATCTCTTCGTCGGCGATTCGAGAGGTATAATTCAAGAATCATGCCTTTTCGAAAAAGCCTGTACGATGTTGAAATTTTCGAATCCGAGGCAATGAAAATTTTTCAAATTTCCAAAGAATTTCTTCATTTTTAGCGTTTTGGAGTATAAAGTCTACGACAGAAGGATTCTAGTTTTTAGAGAATCTGGCGAATAACCAAAGAAATTAAACTCACACCAACGAAAGGCACCGAACAATTAAAAGATTCAAAAAGTTCATTAAATTTTTAACATCGGATAAAATTTTTTCGTTTTCGTCAAAAAAAATGGTATCCTCGGTACTTTCGAGTTTTCACAAGTAATAACGGTCAAAGAATCAAACATGATCGTAGAAAGTCTATGGCCTTGAATTTCTTGCGTCGCAGGGGAGGCAACCCATTTTTGTATTATTTCGTAAAAATGTTCAAACCATCAGCGTCGTGTTACGATTATTCCGTAATTTTGACAGCCAAAAAAAGTATGAAAACCTTAGAAAAAAAAAGATAAAATAAAAAAATCGTCAAAAATCGCGTATTCGTGGCGTAATTCCGTGATGCAAATAATTCGGACATTATTATTCACTTGTTCATTAGAGTAACTGCTCCGACATTGGTGTTGTCAGGTGCAAGGAAAATATTTTGACGTTTGAAAAATCTGGTTTTTGAATATCGGTACAATTGGCATCGAATCGCCTGTACATGTGCGAGCTCTCCAAGAAGGTTGCACACGTTTCTTCACATCGTCTCGTCCTTGTCGTCACCGTGTTCTTGATCGGGCACTGTCGGCGTCTCTCTGCATTACACGACTTCGAGCCATAACCATCGCCATAACCTCGACGAATCCGAGCCTATGCGTTTATTGAGTAACGCGTCCTTGGAGGAATGCCAAATACGAACGAAAGTGTTTTACAATCAAATTGCTGTTGTATTCGTGAAAACGCAACTTTACGCGAGGCGCCCATCGCACCTCTGATGAGGTGAAACAGTTTTGTCGGCGTGTAAAATCCTCCCAAGAATCGATTAATTAAAGCTCGCGAATAAAAATAATTCAATCTTCATCGTCTAGATTTTCGGAGCCTCGTTGTTTCGAACAAAAAAAACAGCGAAATTTGCGAGACGAAAAATGATAATAAAAGTTCCATTTCCGGAGCTCTTATACCCAAGATTTCGAATTTCTTAACGCAGACTTTTTCCAAATTCGAGCGACCAAAAGGGTGTACAACGATGTATTTATACAGCGTGGTAACCCTAAAAAATAAATCACAAACGAAAATTGAAAAAAAAATGTTTTTTTGTTTTCAACTCTTGTTACACGCGATCTTACGGACCAAATTTGAGTAAGCAAAAATGAATAAAAGAAAAAGACACTTGCTCGACAAATTTATGAAGCCTTTTTATCGTCAAAACGAACTCAAAATTAACGTTGACCTTTTTTTTCAGTCAACGAGAATAGTTTCAAAGTGGGCGACGAAAGATTTTTTATTTCACGCTCGTAAGCCGTGCGAGTACGTCGAATATGAGGTGCTGTTTCAAATTCTCGATCATGAAAAAATCTAAACAAGATGTACGAAATTTTGATAACAAAAATAACGATTTCTCGATATGTTTTTGACGATCAAAGGAGCAAAAAATTCCGTCGTTTTGTTGACCGCGTAAATCTCCTCAACCGCGAGAAAGGGAGGAAAAAATCGTGCGATTTTTTTTATGTGACGATTTATTCGCGTGTAATAAAATCAAACGTACAATATCGAGCTTCGACTCGTGACCCGAGTCTCTGTGCGTCTAATTCTAAAAACTTTGCACGACGAGCATTTCGTGTGCTGAAAACATAATTGACGATGTCCATCTGCTCGAGGAGATATTTTCTTCGCGCCTCCATTTTTATTTCGTAATAATTCGATAAATCGAGGGCCAAACAGCGATGTGAACTTGGGACCGAAATAGGCGTTGAAAAAACCTCGTTCCCGATCATGCGTGAACGAAACAATTATCAAGGGAGAGGCTCCCGAAAACTCCAAATTGCCTTGGCTGGAAAATTCATCTCGAGATCGAATAAAAAAATTCTCAATCGGTCAATACACACCGAATACGAAAAATAAATGTTTTTTTTTTTTCATTTAATTCGTATCAACGTTTTCAATGAAATTATCGTCATTGAATAACTGTTTGTAGCTCGTTCAAAGGCAAATGTACACGACGAGCTGAAAAACCGTGTCTTTCAACAAAAAAAAAAAATGCTCCCTCAACGCGAGATCATCGAGAGTGGACCGATTTATTTATCGCTCCGATTAATCTTCTTCTTCACCATCTCCCTTTACGGACTTTGTGATGAAGTCATTTTCGCGCGTAACTCACCACGTTTACCTGCGAAGAAATCGCGTGCGAAAAAAAAACTCGATTTGCATCCTTAATACGAACGCGTGCGATGGGTGTAATAGGTTTTATTTTATAAACCCTCTTGCTCGCCAATGTCGCGAAGACTTCTCCGCCTCTGAACATTTTCACGGGAGAGGAAAATTCGTTTCGAAAATGAACTCTGCGCAAAATCCTCGGGCTGTGTCATTAATCATTGTCGTTTTTTTCTCGTTTATCAACCACGAAAAATATGGAAGTTTTACTCGTTCACTGCTGCGTAAAGTTCACGAAAAAAGGGAAAACGAGGGAGAATTGAAGAAGACGGAGAGGGAATTCAAAGTACGTCGAAGTGGCCTCCGGAACCAAGATATCTTCGTCGGTGTGTTTTTTTTTTTCACCGGCGCCAGCAGGATTTGTTTCTTAATGAAAAAAAAAAATTCTTCGAGAGTCTCCGAGGTTTTCTCTGCACAGGATGGAATCGATTTATATGATATACTAGCTGTTCCTCGTGGGCTTGCTTACGTGATAGATATTTGAAAACCATTTTAGGCTTCAGACTCTCCCGCTGTCATCAACGAATGATTTTTTAAATTAATATGTCTCTCCAACCCCTCCTTAAGGAGGGACTTTCCGGCGCAATTTTCTCAATATAATGCACAATACGCTGACGTATATCCGTTGAAAGTAATACCACCTTAATTTATTTTCCAGACTCAATTTGGTACATTAATTTTTCTGATTTTTGAAAAATACGTCAAAGTAACGAATCATGATGCCTCCAGCCTCAATGATTCGCGCTGACTATTGATTTGACCCCCTTAACCCTCGGAGAACGCGAAATCTAATTATTATTTCAAATTCCTTCACATTCAAAATTTTTTTTCAAAAATATACGGATAAAGTTTTGCCCGAATATATTAAAAAGTGCTATTTTGTGTGCAACTTTTTGATGTTGCCGTTATTCTTATAGCGTTACAAAATGCATGATTTTGTTGAGATTTTACTCCCTGTACGTCCTTAATGCGAGCAAGCAATGAATTTTCCGTTTAAACGTAATTAGCCATACAACTGAGAGTGCAGTTCCATTTTCCTCGCTGTACACCCTGTTGCAACAATTAGTCATTAAAAACACGAATAATATCTACGACTAAACAAACATTGCGTTTGTTTCATTTTTTTTTCCGAAACTACGGGGGTATAATAAAGACGGAAAAAAGAAGCGGAAAAAGGGAGGAAGTAAAAGAGAAGGAAAAGAGCCATCTGTGTGGAGTTGCGTAAGGCATTGTTTCAACGTTCTTTAGAAAGTCTGCACATTAGTGACGTGAATTAGGACAATGGGAACACGTTTTACCCGGGTTCTGTTCGTGATGCTCTCAGTTCGTTATTCCAAGTACCAAACGCATGCACTTTTATTCCGTCGAAAAAGCTCCGTACAGTCGGCGTTAAATTCTCTTTTTTTTGCTTTGCCTTTATTCTTTTTTACCTTCTTCTCCTTTCGATCTGCCGCTAGCGTTCGCTTCTTTTCTCCTCCTGTTCATTCCACTCTCAACGCGATTCAGGTGTTTTATGTCGGGTCTGGATCCCGAAGGAGACACTGAGCTCTTCCCGACATCCGGGCGTCACATTTACCGCTCGGGTCGTCGGCATTTGTCTCAAAATTTACCGAAACTCCGATACACATGCGTAAATAAATCTTCAGAGCAGTCCTGAAACTGATTTTGTTAACTCTTTCGACTGTATATGTTATTACAACTTTCAATATTCTCTTGATATTGATAAAATGTCTCTTTCCTAAAAAATCCGGTTGAATTTATGCGGTTCTTGTTGGAAGAATGTCAAAATTGGATGCTGATAATATAATGGCTCCATGGGGGACAAGATTTCATGCCGAAAAGTCTTTGAGCACGTTTTGATCCGACGAATCCCCGTGGAGTTATCGACCGATGTAGTCGGACCAATAGAACGCGCGTCCGCGCGGCCCCTATTGGTCTAGCCCGCGCGGGAAGGGAGAGCGTGCTTGCGATCGGTTCAAACTTTGACGAGCGATAACTCGTCAAGTTTTCGTCGTATAAAAAAATGCCTAAATACATTTCGCCTTGAAATTTGATCCCAAATCCAAATATTGAGTATAATATTGATTTTTGCGACTCCGTGCGTATTGGACCCGCGGGATTTCCGGCGTATCTCGACAAAATAAAAGTCAAGTCAAGTCAATATCGTACCTGTACGACTGTCACGTGCCCTTCAGCGAATGACAGTTCATACATCTGCATATTTACATATATTCGCGGAGGGCAAAGTTGAGGATATAACTTGGTCCGTCCGGTAATCCGATCGACCAGCAGTTTGGTCGAGCCGGTGATTCGATTTGTGAACCCCTCGTTTCGGGCAAGTGCCCGTCGGGCATTTTTGCTGGTCTCGTGTGTGCGGCACGGGAAAATGTTCGGAATTCTCGAACGCGGCCGCGGCCAAACTCCTGAAATATTTCTGAAATCCTGTGGGACAACCGCCGGTATGAGATTCAGCGACCAAGTTCGATTGTTCCCTTTGAGTCCAACGTATGCCGGAAGTGACGATTGTCGATGATTCTTTCAATCGCAAAACTTCGTTTATCGCGGGAAAATGAGTGAGGGCGAAAATAAAAAATCGATCATACGGAAAGCAGCGAGCGTACATTTTCCGGATAGTCAAAATATCAAAAAGTCAGCCCAATTGTTAGGAAAAACAATTCGTACGAAATGTAGAGAATTTGCATTTTTTTCCAATTTCTGTCGAGCGGCTTCGTTTTGTTCGGTCTTGAACAGAATTGTCGAGGAAAAGAAACTTCAAAATATCCATCAAAATTAAAAAAATTCAGTGTATTTTGAAAAACGAACGAATTCGTTTTCCATGAAAAGAAGAAAGTTGTCTAAATTGATTTTTTCCAACAATTTCTCGATACGTTTTTAACAATGCTGTCACTGTGCGAAGTGTTTTAGACACGATTAATCCACAGATTTTTGTATAACTCTCGAGTGTGTGGAAATCCACGTTCCATCTCAGTTTTGTCGAGAGACTGCAAACGCCAAACGTTTTTAATCGTCGTTCGTTTATTTCATCGCGAATGAAAGTGTGTACGATTAAAAAAAAAAGAACGTTTGAAACGCCGATTGATGAGAAATCCGTTTGAGTAACATACATGTACGTGTGCAACATTTCGAGAATGATATTAATAAGAACAATGAGAACCACGAGAGGAAAGGGTAAATAAAAAAAGGAGACAATGGAGCAA
Source organism: Heteropelma amictum (assembly GCA_959613375.1). Classification (NCBI taxonomy): domain Eukaryota; kingdom Metazoa; phylum Arthropoda; class Insecta; order Hymenoptera; family Ichneumonidae; genus Heteropelma; species Heteropelma amictum. Next base: position 2,941,304 of record OY390726.1, on the reverse strand, counting down.
GTGGTTCAAGAGCGAGTTGGAGAAAAAGTGCTACAGTAAACAGACTCTGAAATTGCAAAAGTTGCGGTGCTTGAGCCAGTTCTGCATCCACGTTTCCTCTCTTTCTCTCAGTGCTCTTTTCTCACTCGTGAGGGTGCTCAAACACACAAGTGTATAGAACCAGCGCTGTACTTCTACTGTACTTCCGATGCTCGGAAAAATTGCTCCATGACTACAAAGTCGAACTGCACGTGCAGCATCCTATAGGAAATGTAGGGAATATTCCTCTTCAACTTTTCAACTTTTCAAACAAGTTGCAAGACAAAAGTTGATAAAAAAATCGTCAATTTCATCACTCGTATGCCTCCTCGCAATCATTCCGTATATATTTGATACTTTTGTATCTTTGATTCGAAACAAAATATAAATCGAAAATAACATTTTTCCGAAATCGGTCGTTCGGTTATTGCATTGAATAATAATCTTCCATCGTTTTGAAAATTCCACGGCAGAATCCTATTCCGAATCTTCGTAAATAAGAAAATTATCAGTTGGAGGCAGAAATTTGTTTTTTTTTGGAATTCCGAGGGACCATCGCGAACTCATCGGAATTTCGCGGTCATCGGCTAGTTCGCAACGATGTTTTTGTAAAGTAAAAAATTACATTTTCCATAAAAGAACAATATATTCAAACGTAACGTTGATGCAAAAAAAATAACAATGATAATTAATTATTACTACAAAGTGTAATTACTTTTCATCCGTAAAAAATATCGAAATTGTGGTTTCATAACTCCGTGAAACTCAAAAAATGTCGAAACTCAAGTTTCTTAAATCTGCAAAATTCATAAAAAAAAAACGAAGCCGAAGAATTAAGTAGAAATGTTAATGCCCTTCGTAATGATTTCACACATGTCGCAGAAAGAGGGGAAAAAGAGAGCCCGAAGCTCTCTGCACACTGCACGTCCTCTGAAATCGAGAGGCTTTGGATGCTGTTGTAGCAAGCATCCGTAGACGAAACTCGAGACTATCGAGACTCTGTGGCATTTAGGGCTTGTCTGGCGCTGGGTCTTTTGGCGTCGCTTTGCTCTCGGTCGACGTCGTCGTCGTCGTCGTCGTCGTCGGGTCTTTTAACCCTCCCTGCGTATATATATTATTCGCTCTTTCGCCGACATGACCCTCTCTCTTTCCTTTCGCATCTTTCGGCCTCCGCGAGATGTATCTCACGATCTTCGAGAGCGGAGATGAGGACGAAGAGCTGCTGGCGGAGAACAGACACGTGTGTCTGTGCGTGTATGTCTACCAACGAGTGGGTGCGTACGCAATAAGAAATAAAGAACGAGAGAGAGAGAGGAGAGAGGAGAGGAATTGAGCGGAAGATGAGAAAAGTGAGACGGCGAGAGCTTCAGAGGCACCCGGGAGAGGCTCTTCCTCTTATTCCTCGTCGTCGTCGACGGTTTCATTGAGGGAGAATGCGCGACGCGGCGCCTGGCCCTTAAAGGTCGCCACGGGGATATAAATACCCGGTTGGCGCCGCTGTACCCAGCTTCCTTCAATCCTCATCTCTCTCCCCCTTTTTTGTCTCCACGTCACTCTCGATTTATCTTCATTTTCGCTGATCCGCCTTGACCAAACTGGCGACAAGTTTTCGGTCAACTTCAACGAGGGGGTTGAAAAAATCGACATGATTCTCTTTATCGAAAAGTAAGCATCCTCGTAAATTTAACTCTGTTCGTTTGAGCCCGCTCCGAGCTCGTCATTTATCTTCTAGAATAACACGAGCCATTTTCTTCAGCTGTTGATTGAAATCCCATGGTCCAGCAGCGACTTTGCGAGACTAGAGCAGCGAACGCGTGTGCTTCGCAATCAGTACAGCGAGATTAGTCGGTGCAAGGGACGGTCAGGGATGCTTTTGTGCCCGCCTCTTTTGAATCAGGAAACTTCTGTGTTTTACTTCCGTCGGTTCTTTTTTTTTTCGCGAGCTTTTCAACGTGATCTCGAGCGGAAAAAACAAACGTTGGGGTCTCTGTGCGCGAACGAGGTCCGGTGAAAGCATTGGCTGCACGTTTTTTTTTTTCTTTCTCCTCTCTCTTTCTCTCTCGGCTGACCCAGAAACGCACAAAGGTCCGGAGAAGATAGGGGTAGCACGATTTTTACTCAGCCTCCCGTCTCTTCCTGGTTTTTTTTTGACGAGCCCACGCCGGGATGCTGTAAGACTCTTCTTTGCACGTTGTATGAACTGCACTCGAGTGAAAATGTGAAAAAAACACGAAGCGGAAGAATTAAATAGAAATATTAATGGATTTCCCTTCGCCCCGAGCGAAAGACGCGGAGCTCGGGTAACATAAGGAGACCATTTTCGCAAAAGTACTTCTCCGAGTGGCTGAGGTTTCATAGAAGGCTGGTTTTAAAGAAAAAAACCATTTTCAGCGCTGTGAAATCGTGCTGCCATCTTTTTCCTTCGTGTTCCTCTCGCGTTTCGATGAAATATTTTCTCTCCACCGTGTGTGTATATGTACGAGGGATGCGCGTATTCTCGCGGGATGTTTATTTTCAAGATTCCCATCACGATCTCGAACGCTTCATTAGCCGCGAGTTGGCTTCTTGCTTTTTTCTCCTTTTTTCTCTTCCTCTCCGTCTCCCAGATTCACTCGCGTACTCGTACAGAATGATTTAATCCCCATCGAATCAAAAGTACGAGATATTCTCGTTTCTCTCTTCCTCTCTTTTCGCTCGTCCGTCGTTTTCTCACCCCCGCTGGGAAACGACGAGACCAAGATGGAGGAGAGCAGACGGAGTCTCGTGTACGATTTGTCTCCTCTCCGTCTTTGTTCTCGTCTCGGTCCACCCAGCCTCCTCTTGCCGCCGAGAGGGAAACCCTCGACTCCCCGTGACTTTATCTCCATCGACTGGTGACGGACGAGAAAAAGCTCGCGCGGTATCACTTTACGTGATAAATCGTATTGTCCGAGGCCTGCTTTTGTTCCGCGACGGTACGATACGTGTACGTCTTGCGATGATGGCCTACGAGCAGTCTTCTCGCGTCCACGATCGATACACTTTTTCTTCCATTTGCTCTGCGGAAGTTTTCAGATGGGTCATCGACAGCGCGATTTTATCGAGCGGGAAGGAAAGTAAAAAAAATCAGGCACACAAAAAAATCGAATTTCGAAAATCAAACAGGGATATTGCAGGATTTCGAGTCAGTCGAGTGACGTCGTCGTATTTGCCTGGCTGGCCCAAATATCGACCTGACTATCGAGTGATTCAAAAAAAAATGATGGATAGAACAAAATTAAAAGATATTAAGTCTGTTTTTGTTTTGCTACGAGCAGTCTTCTCTCGCCCACGATCGATACACTTTTTCTTCCATTTGCTCTGCTCAGATGGGTCATCGACAGCGCGATTTTATCGAGCGGGAAGGAAAGTAAAAAAAATCAGGCACACAAAAAAATCGAATTTCGAAAATCAAACAGGGATATTGCAGGATTTCGAGTCAGTCGAGTGACGTCGTCGTATTTGCGTGGTTGGCCCAAAGATCGACCTGACTATCGAGTGATTCAAAAAAAAATGATGGATAGAACAAAATTGAAAGATATTAAGTCTGTTTTGCTTTTATCGATGATCTTGCAAGATTGTTGGAACTTTTTGGACAAGATCGAATAAACTGAATATTAAAAAGGGGGTCCTGCCGCGGTTGAGGATCTTCAATCTGCGTGGTATGCGCTGTTTCGATGTGTACTCCAATCTGCGTGTGCTTAATGGTAAAACAGGGCGCCGGATGCGTAATTGGTAGGCCTAATGAGCAGCGCACGTACGAACGAACACTCGCGTGCATTACGCCTCGATGGTCAAAGGGAAAATTCGTTGGACGTATGGTGTGAGAGCACACATTTGAGGAGGAACTGCGAAACCGTGCTTGTATCAACAAATTCCGATGGTCATTGATTTCCGATACTCCAAAGCTTTGCTTCTGTCACATGTATACGTATATATACGTATTTGCATTAGGGTGGGTGAAAAAAGCGAATATTTTCATTTTTCCAACGTTTTTCATGCCATTTAAACGGGAAAGAAAAAGTTTCGTCGTGAGATTTCTTCGTTTATATTCAAAGGCTTGATATTTCATTTGGTATTTCTCAAATACCAAATGAAATTGCCAAATACAATCGATACGTCTCGATGTATCGAGAATAGAAAAAAAAATGTTCGAATTTTTTTTTATCCACCCTAATATACAGGCTTTACGAGCGTACAGCTGTATATACACGTGCACTCGATTCTTTTCTTCCTCTTCCTTCTGTATTTCTTCCTTCCCGATTTATAAGAATTGACGAGAATAAAAGCACGAGGTTAAAGCTTATTGTGTGCGGTAGTATAACCGGAAGTTGAGGAGCAGAGCCATACATGGGATGTTGGATGGATGAAAAGATTTTCTCTCTGTACTGACCGACGTATTCTCCGGGCTCCTCGTACATTGTAAAGTTCACATCGAAGAATCGATGCGTTTAACATTGACGTCATAGACGAGACTCCATTCGCGATTGTTTTTTTTTTTTTTTTATTTCTTTTCGTGCCAAAGATGAAAAACCATATATGGAGTAAGAAAATTCATGTCTCTAGATGACCGGACGTCGGTGGGATATATTTTTATGCAAACGAAAATAACGTTTGGAATAATTCATTCGTGAATACAAATTCATCGATCTTCGTGACGTCGATTTTTAATAATGGCGGAGTAAGTGTCTCTCGCGAGCTCGTTCATTCATCGAGGTGCAGACAAACGTCAGCAGGCTGTTATGCAGCACGGGAAAATCGTTTTGAAGTGCTTTTCTAGCTTCGTAAAATTACGAAATTTCCACTACAAAAAGAATCGAAAATTTGTCGAATAAAATAATTGTAAAATCAATCGATTTTATCGATTCTCGTCCTGAGGGATCTCAATCTTTCGGCCTGTTTAGCCAACGATTCCAAAATAATTATTTCTTGAAAGAAATACAGTCAAAAAAATGACCCACAAAATCACGATATTTAGACACCAGCTTGACATCCTTAATACTTCCGGTTTCGCGAATTCCCAGCTTTCTCGATTTTGATCGCGCCTATTTTCTCATTTTTGTATAAACTTCGTGATTTATAAAATTGCATGAATATTCGCTAGATCCTACAATGCCGCGGATAAATTGAAATTAAAAAAAAAATTGAACGAAGTGTATCCAGAGAGATGAAATTTTGTTTCGCTCTTAGAAAAAATGCATTTCCCGGGTCGTAAATTCGAAAATAGCTCGACGACTGGATGCGAGTGGTGTTTATCGATCGTGGGATGTATGTGACGAGATGACGACGAAGGGGTGATTGAGCCTGTACCATTTATCGTCGTTCCCGTCCAATACATTTATCCTTCCTCTCAAGCCGATCGTGTCTTCTTCATCCCTTCTTCCCTCGTCTTTTACATTCTCCTCGGGTGTATCTCAGATTGAAGAGACTCGATTTATCCGAGCTTAAAACGTCTATACGCGATACCTCGAATCCTTTCAGCCGAAAGACTTTTTGCTTTCGAACGAAATGCAGAATTAAATTCATTCGATCGAAAATTTCAACGGAAACACCCTTAAATCCGTAAAAAATCTGCCGTATGATTTTAGAAATCTTTCAATACGAGTCTACGACCGGCTGCAATTTGCCAACAGCGACGCAACGAAAGGAGCATCGCGAGTTATTTCGAATACTATAAAAATCGTAAAAAATCGTTCACTTTTTGGAATATTGAATATTGACTAAATAAAAAATGGCCAAACGAAAAAAACGAGACCGAAATTCATCCGGTTTCGATGAAATTGCGATCGCACGTTTTTTGTGCATCGTACTATCGTGGAATCGCGCGTATACGTCGCGAGACAAATTGAGGAGCGAATATATCAGGCGGAGGGATGAACCCTTCGAAATTTCAAATCCCTCCAAAGATTCATCGCGATTTCCCGTGCTTTTGATGACCCTGGCGGAGCTTGGGACAATTTTAAGGGGGTACGGAGCGCGAGGGGTGGAAAAACAACCCCTGGCACAATATTCGCAGTTGCGGCGCGTGCCTAGGGCGCGAAATGGCAACCGGCGTTTGTTCGCGCGTGTTTTCACCACCGGCAGCATCGAAAAAAATTACACGAGTATAAGCGCGAATTGAACATTCGATATCGTATCGAATCCACTTGTCTACCCGCCTTTTACATGATCTTGAAGTTTGCATCGTTGGATCTCAACGAAAACTCGAATTTTTCCGCTTTCCTACATTCAATTTGCCTGCATTTTTATTACATTTTCAATCTTTGTTCACGAGTGTCATAATTTCGAAAAACTGCTCAAAAGTATTCGGCAAATCGAAGAATATCGACGATGATCAAAAAATTACCGTACATTTCGTTGGAATCCAACGATGCAAACTTCAAAGTCATCCTTTTACACGCGCGCGGAGTCAATTTTACACTCGCGCAGCGAAAACAGCTTTGGTTCTTTCCACCCTCTCGTCATTTTTTTCTTTTACCGCTTTTTTTTCCTCCGCAGTCACCCCCGCTCACTTTCGTTCGGAATTTACGCAGGAGTCTACAAAAAAGCAAAACTTTACACCACCCATTCTTTTTTCTCGATGTTTTTCGCAACGAAATTTCTCGCCGGTTCGACCATCGCCGGAATTTGCGTAAAAAGAGAAGCTATCGGTGAACTTTTCTCGTTTTTCACGTCGCGAGATTTTGGCAAGCTGAGAGAAATTCGCGAACGCCTTTCAGAAACCGGAAGACCGCAGGGCTGAGGGAAGATCGATCATGTTTTTATCTCCCGCGTCGAGGTTTTTTTGGTTTTTTTCGGTTCTGCACACCGTTTTTTGATTGTTTTTCGACGACAAAAACAGACTCGACCAAATTTAACGTAATTTCGAATTTTTTCGAGACTCCCTCGTGTTTAATCGGATATTAATTGTCATTTAAACGCGCTCGGTGTGGCTAGAATTATTCGCAAAGACTTTTAATCTCGAAATTACCATTCTCGCATGCTTTCGACCGAAAATCTTCGTGAATTTTCGAGCCCGCACCGTGGGCACTCTGGAATTAATCGAGTAATGAATTTCCTCGCGAAATTTGGTAATTTCAGTGCGCTTGCTGGCGAGTGTATGAATTCAGCGAACTTTGTATTTTTTTCTCGACTGAATTTTTTTTGTTGCAGATTATGCACAACAGCTTCCGAACACACTCAACGAAAATGAAAAATTTCACTGTACCGACGGTGAGAGCGAGAGAAAAAAGGGGGTTGTTAATGCACGCACGTGCAAACCGAGGGGGTGGAAAAGCGAGCTCGTTCTGTAATCTCGTATTTCGCGGACTAGGGCAAATTATCTTTTTCTCTTCGTCTTGCTTGCATATACCGTAGCGCGATAAATTCGAGTAGAGGAGCATGGAGCTGCTCTTTAATACCCCTGATAATTCATTGTAAATCCAGCAATGAAGTTTCTAGGGCTCCTCGTGCGTTTATTACGTATTTAAAAACATCCAAGAGCATGCACAAAACACACACGTACCCCACGAAGCACTTTGAGAAACCATCCCGTCTGTAAATATCTCGCGCAGAGGGAAGAAAGATTTTTCGGATCGAGAACGCGCGGGAAACATCGCTAAATTTTGAAAAAAAACACCCCCGTCCCTTACCATTCCCCGAGATAACACTCGGCATCCTTCTGTCCAAAAACAAACGAAATTTTTTTTGGTTGTTTTTTTTTTACGAATTTGTCAACATTTTTTCGTCATTTTTTCATTCTAAATCCAGAAATGAAGTTTCTAGGGCTCCTCGTGCGTTTATTACGTATTTAAAAACATCCAAGAGCATGCACAAAACACACACGTACCCCACAAAGCACTTTGAGAAACCATCCCGTCTGTAAATATCTCGCGCAGAGGGAAGAAAGATTTTTCGGATCAAGAACGCGCGGGAAACATCGCTAAATTTTGAAAAAAAACACTCCCGTCCCTTACCATTCCCCGAGATAACACTCGTCATCCTTCTGTCCTAAAACAACCAAAATTCATTCAATAATCCTTCAAAAATCGTCCATCATTCTCTTTTCTTTTTTTTTACGAATTTGTCAACATTTTTTCGTCATTTTTTCATGCTAAATCCAGCAATGAAGTTTCTAGGGCTCCTCGTGCGTTTATTACGTATTTAAAAACATCCAAGAGCATGCACAAAACACACAGTACCCCACAAAGCACTTTGAGAAACCATCCCGTCTGTAAATATCTCGCGCAGAGGGAAGAAAGATTTTTCGGATCGAGAACGCGCGGGAAACATCGCTAAATTTTGAAAAAAAACACTCCCGTCCCTTACCATTCCCCGAGATAACACTCGTCATCCTTCTGTCCTAAAACAACCAAAATTCATTCAATAATCCTTCAAAAATCGTCCATCATTCTCTTTTCTTTTTTTTTACGAATTTGTCAACATTTTTTCGTCAATTTTTCACAGCAACTGTTTCAATTTCGTTGACATCGCGCCTGTCGTACATCCCCCGAGAATCCCACGAGGGAAAACCGAACCGAGCCCATGTTTTATTTCTTACGCATGGAATTTTATTTTAAAAAATCAACACGACGATCCGATAAGAGCATGCAGTCATCATTATTGTTATTATCTTACCTCTCGTCACGTTTCTCGCCGTTTTACTTATTCTTACCTTGCTGTACTCCTTTCGTGAAATATAAATATTTAACGGGCGGTAGTACACTCTAAAAAAAAAAAAAAAAAACTCTTTCGTTCTCATCGCGCTCGGTCCCTCTCCGAGCCTGCTCTTTCGAGATGGAACGAAGAGACGCGAAGGCACACCCCGGTGTTCTGCATTTTGAGCGTATAATCGATTATGCACGCTCGAGAAAACGAGACGCGGGTTAGAGCTCGCATATCCAAAACTTGCCCGCGACTTCCTGGTCCTTTGATCCCCCGTCGTGAAATATTACACACACCCCTTCCTCCATCCCTTTTCACGGATGTACATAATACGAGATAGCTCCGGAATAATCTCTCTCGCGCTTTGCCCGAATTTCTCGCTCGTCCTACAGCTCGCTTGCGGTCATAATTTTCACTCGCAGGCTCGCAGACATAAATATCCAAAAAGTCGGGCAAAAGTGTCCTCGCTTGACGGCAATCGCACTTCCGTCGGGGAATCAGAAATTCGCCAATTTTTCTCGATCCTAAATTTCATTCGTTTTTCAAAATTTCTCGCTTGGTCCTGACAAAACTCGAACGGATCCGCTGGAACGAAGAAAAAGGAGATTCAAATTTGAGTAAGATGGAGTATTAATTTTTCTGATACAAATTTTTTTTTGAAAATCATATTAATGACAAATTCCCCCCCTCCCTTGTAGATAAATTTCTTTTCTTGAAAAACCTGACGATGAATGTCATGAATAAAAGGGAAAAAAATGCACCGGAAAGGTGCAGCATCTTGGAGTCGTGCTCGGTCCAGACTTCTTCCGACGGTTTTTTTCGCTCGCGTCGCAAAAAAAGTTTCGTAAATCAGCGAGAAACTTTCGGCCGCGATTGCGTTTAAGCAATTCCAACTATTTCTTTATTCTCTCTCTCTCTCTCTCAGATAAATTTCCTTTCGGATCGCTCTAAATTCATGAAATTCTGGAAGAGAGAATTTCATCAAGTGATCGACCCAATTCTACCTGGCACAGTCTCGTCGCACGTCGTCAGCAGAATTTATCGATCACGCAATGAACGATCGCTCGGCTGGCACGAACAAATTATTTCGAACAAACGCTGACGTGTCTTGGAAGGAAGAAAAAAACAAAAACCCAAAAAAAAAAATTTCAAAATAACTAACTTTGCGAACAATCGCGTCTCTTCACATTCCTCGTCGATCGCGCATAAAGGAAAACAAGTACAACGCGGTTTGACCAGTCGCGAAAAATATTGAAAAAGAAAATCAAGCACGCGTCTCGCGTTTTCTCCTCCGAATTATACTGTTTATTCCGAGCAATGCAAATTTCATGTTCACTCGGTTTTTTTATTACCAAGATCGTATCGAGTCATGCAACATTTTTGCGAACGTATAAATCCCGCGAAACTCGTAGTTTCATACGTTGCTCGTTAATCGATCGAAAAACTCGCCTCGATAAGGCAGGGTCGTTAGAGAGACTCGAGAAAAAATCGTTATACCGCTCTGCAGACTCACATCGGGAGAATAAGAGAGAGAGAGAGAGGGAGAGAAAGTGCAGCTCCAATGTTACGTTACATTTGCAACACGTCTCCTATCTACAGCTGTTATATCCGATCGCTTTTTCTCTCGCTTCTCAATGTGCTCCTCCCAGTGTATTTTACGACAGAGAGAAAGAAAGAGAGGCAACACCAAACTCTCAATCACTATCAAGAAGGGCTCGCGCTCGTGAATCTTTACGAGGCTCAACGATGTACATTCCCCTCTTTCTCTCGTCCCATTTTACCCCAACACCCGTCCGGTCGTAGATTTCGAACTATCTGTTGTCAGGGAAAATCGAAGATCGTATCATCGACGTGAAAAAATGAGGGAAAAACACTCACGCGTTACGCAGCATCCCGAAATTCTCTGGTCGCTTTTTTTTTCAATCTCGCAGAATTCTATTGAAAAAAACGCGACTTTTGACACGGAAAATACGTCGCGGAGAGAATAACGTGGCGAGGTTTTTTTTCGCGCCATTTTTTGCCTAGAAATTTACCGAAAACAACACCCGTCCGGTCGTAGATTTCGAACTATCTGTTGTCAGGGAAAATCGAAGATCGTATCATCGACGTGAAAAAATGAAAAAATTCTCTGGTCGCTTTTTTTTTTCAATCTCGCAGAATTCTATTGAAAAAAACGCGACTTTTGACACGGAAAATACGTCGCGGAGAGAACAACGTGGCGAGGTTTTTATTTCGCGCCATTTTTTGCCTAGAAATTTACCGAAAATACCATTCTTTCGCATATTTTTCACTTGCATTTGTTGCAAAAGTGCACTCGGAAAAAAATTAATGCGACAGAGTCGAGCGATCGAAGGTTTTATGACACGCGAAAAGAGGCTCGATAGATGCGGAAAAGGATTACATCGATGATTACGAAGAGGGAATATTTCAGGATCGCCCATGTGGCATTCCTCGTACATAGATTGTATGCTCCAGAATCAGAATTTGATCGATATCCAAGTTTGATGAAAGGTTCGATGCATTAATCCCCACGTTATCATCAGTGAATAACGTAGTCTGAGGAATTCGCGGGTTTAAAAATCAATTCTTGATTACAAACATATATTCACTCACGCGAGCTCGAAGAGAGATCACAAAATATTGAAATTAACGTATGGAAATAACGTGATAAACAAATGGAAAATAACGAACACGGTTGCAGTATCATTGAGATGAAAAGGATGCTGGATAATTTTCATCTCGCGTCTGGTTCGGGAAAAGAGCTCGCGCGAGTTCCAGGCTCGGCTCTATTGAATTCCGATACGAAATGCAAAAGCGAGGTATAAGAATAGCCGGAAGAGGGGAAAGAAAGAAAACGAGAGCTCTCGGCGCGAAAATAATGTGGGTTTTGTGGTGAGTAAAATGATATAGAATGCCGCTTTGCAGCGTCTATTTTTTTCCCCCACCCTCGCATTAATGTCGTCGTTACGTTTCCATGGCTCTTCACCCTTGTTCGTTCCAGAGCTCTGTTAAAATCGTGCGCGAGTTTTAAGGGATGTTCCCCAGGTACAGGCCCATTAAAGCCGAGATGGAACGCGAATTTTGCATACCAAGCGATGCTATTAAAATCTGCAAAAAAATCCGTCATGCGACAGGCACCGAGCCCGTTAATTTCAGACAATACAACAGCGATACAAAAATCGTATCGGCGAGTAGTTTGAAAAAAGACTGGAAAGCTTGTTCTTTTTTTCGTGCGCGTGAATTAAATTCACTACTTTTTTCGAACACGCGTGAACTTTTTTCATTCCTTGCTTTTTTCAAAACAATTTGCTGAATTCGAAAGCCTTTTTCCTTTTTCGCGTTTCCTTTGTTTTTTTTTTCAAATTTTACCGATATTTTTGAAAGTCAAGACTACAGACGGTGCGGAAGTGGTTCGATGACATATTTCCCCGCGGTGGGTCGCAGATGACCGTGAAAAGTGATAAAAAAATTGATCCAACGGGTATGTGGGAAAAAATTGAAAAAAGAAAACGTAGCGGAGCTTCCCATCGATTCTCATTTACCGCCTCGAGCCGGGCAAGACCGGGAAAGACCGTGATGGATAGGCGGGGACACCGCCTTAACGTAACAGTTGCAACGGAAAGATTCCGCTCGGCTTTACGGAGCGATTCCGATCGTTGCGAATTTGCATTTCAAATTAAAGGGAACCGAATCGTCTCCGGGGAGTCTCCAAGTGCCGGTCGCCGGTATTTTCCTCTTTTTTTTCCTCTTTTCCATCGCTTCTCCCCTTTCCAATTCATCTGCTCCTCCCTCTGTCCTTCATCCTCGTTTTCACCGTCTCCGTCGCAGCTTCCACTTTCGCAGATCTCTCGGAGGCTTTTGATATTCCTCCGTCGTGCGTTTCAACGTTTTATAGATTTCATCCCCTTTCTCTCGCACACGTGGGGGCACCTTCTTATTTTTTTCTCCGGCTCTTCGATTTCCACTCGGTCCCTTTCTTTATTTATCCTCCACTCTCGGCGCGCGTGCATACAGTCTCCTGTTTCGGGCGCTTCATTGGGAAATAAAAGAAAAAGGGGATCAGAGTTCGAACGAGCGGAAACGCGGAGGGGGTGGCTTCATTGGGATAAGACGAAACGACTGCGAAGGAACGGAGGTCTTCCTCTTCCGGAGGAGGTCCTTATTCATCGATTTCGGTTGTCTTTTCTCTTTTTTTTTTAACACTTTGACACCGCGGGACATTTCTCGTAAATGTTAAATGACGAATGGAGCATTTATTTTTGCCGATTCCGATTGTTTTTACCGGGGGACAGAAATTGGCAATAAATATGATAAACACGACACGCGAATGTACCGACAAACTGAATTCAGCCGAGTGTCGTTACGGGGAAACAATTGCTGTTATTCCGCGAATAATACAGAGTTTTTTGGGGTGGAAAATTGGGTATGCAAGCAAACGCGTGTGGCAGGGTCTGGGCGCTCATGCGGTACGGATTAATTACACTTTGCATCACGAGACAGTCTGTCCACTCTAATGCGTGCCAGCGAGCCAGTGCATTTTCGATTTTATCGTTGAAATTCATTTTTCTAGCCAACTTCACTGAATCAACGTCATCGACAAGGTTTTATTCGATCAAAACGACGTTCAACGATGTACGAAGCGCGGGACACAATGATACTCTGAAAATTTCGATAAAAAATGATTTTTTTTCTCATCCACCACAGTTTTGGTGGCTCCGAGCGGAAACGCCACCTTAAAATTTGTCGAAAAAAATGTCTGCAGAGAATAATAACTTTTTCCATGTTAATTAACGTTGAACAAAAATCATTGATAAACACCATTGTTTTTTTCGGATCCAGCCCCGCAATTTTGCAAATTTGTATTTTTGGATATTAATCACGAATACCCCCGACATGGAGGGGAGAAATAACTGTATTTTTCGAGTAAAATATCGTGTTCGACTTTATAAGAGAAGGGCAACACTTAGCCACTCCTCTCGATGTAATGTACATCCTTAAGGTATTATCAAAACTATGTTTAGTAACGAAAGATCGCTACGCGTGTTAGTTCACACTGAAAAAAGCTTCCACCCTTAAAACGAAGGTGGAGAAAATGGAAGGAAAGTAAAACGAATGAGAGAAGACTGAATCCGAACGTTCGCCCTCTTTCCTTCTCTCCGTTTATTTTTCTGTTTCATTTTCCAACTCGACTGCGAATAATCCGTCTCAAAGGGGCCCAAAGAGTCGCGAATGAGAAAGCCCGAAATGTACTTGGACTCTTTGCACGTACGTGTGTGCGAGTGAGTGTACGCCTTCATTTTTCCTGTATTTTTTTCGAGATATAAGCTGCACGACTCGCCCCTTAAGTATTCCTTTCTTACCCTCCTTCGTTCCCAACGTTTCTTGGGTTGGATATTTTATTTTTATATCGACCATTCGATATCTCAGAGGGTAGTAAGCTGTGCGTACTTTCTTTCTGCCTTCTGGGTATATACAGGGTGATTCACGTCGAGTATCGAAGCCAAAAACTGCGGATTTTGGGTACCGTTATTCCGAGCAAGACTACTCAGCTATTTATTATTTTTTAAATAGGTTTTCGATAAGAACCCACATTTTAGGAGACCAAAAAAGTTTGTCGGAAAACGCTTTTTTTTCTTCCGTGTTAAACTTCTTCGTTTCTCGAGGTTTTCCTTTTTTAGATTTCCCCTATGGATGCATTATGTCAAAAAAGAATATATGCATATTGTGTGCAGTCCTGCAAGACAGGTAGGTTGAGAAAAATCTCTGTGCAATGTAAGAGCAATATCGGAATAAGGAGGAGGGAGGGGCGTACCATCCCGTTGATAAAAGAAATTTGCATTTTAATAGCTTGTCGTGCCGGAGGAGTTTAGTGAGACGCTCCTCCGAGTGGTCTTCTTCGGTCTCGAAGATTCGCCGAGTTTCAAGAATTTTCTACACAGCCATGAACATAAAGCCACGTATTCAGCGACACGAACATGAAATTCTTTTTCTTCATAATTCTTCATAAAGATATCCTCCGATGTACAGGCTGTCTCAAAACTCGATGCGGAATGATTCAAAGGCGAACATTTTTTTAGTCAACGAATCGTTAAGCAAAACGAGTATACACGCAGGGATTTCTGCAGCAATTCAATTTCTGCATCAAAATTCAAAAAATTATTGAATTTCTTTGAAAAACCGGCACGCAGGGATGGTCGAGGTCGCTGATTTTCGACCAATTGACAATCAACCCTCTTTGGCATCTCGGAATGCCACAAAGGGTTAATTTAGCTATGAATTATTGTCTTCCGGTCCTGAATCACCCTGTATAGACTCACGTCAGACGCAACCTGCGTCGCCACGTCGCGTAATAATGCACGAACCTTCGTCTGCTCCCAAAGCGAATTTATACACGAGATGGAACGCCAGGATCACCGCATATAATGAAAAAAATATTTTTCACAAAATGAAATTTCAATCCTCCTCCGTGAGAATGATCCCTCTGTGTATTATGAAGGAATCACCCGGCAAAGTCATAAACGTGCGAGAAAAAAAGTGTTCGCGCACCTCACGGCGTGCGTTTTCATTATCATCTTCCTCGTTTTTTTAAAAACTCGACGCGCAGGATATCACGCCGAACGGTGTTGCGAAAGTTCACACCCCTTTCGTGAGAGCCTCTGACCCCTTTCCGTCACGCTGCGAAGATGAATATTTCATCCATCTCGGAGAGTAAAAGCGAGGAGGCAAAGAGAGAGAGAAACCGGAAGCTGGAGCTGGTAATAACCTTTACGACCCTCCGACATCTCTGGTTCATCCATTTTCCACCCTCTCACAGCTTCCGGCTTATTTTCTCTCACCTATCCGTGGATTAGCGAGATTCTGCTGCGCCACCGCACCTCGCGCGGATGTGCATCCAGAAAAGCCTTGGTCCTTTTTTTTCCATCGCCATACCTTCCTTACAGCCAATTTTCTTTGAGAAATTTATTCTCGACAGCCACATCCGCTGTGTTTAACCCATAGTTCGTTCGCGCGTACATATATATATATATGTATGCAATAAATAACAAGTGAAGCATATACAGGGTTAACGGAGCACATGGTTTTACTGTACGACGTTCGGCCAAATCTCTTTCCTCGACATTATTAATTATCGTGACATACGCACGTTCGGGATAATTAATTACCGTTTATGCGACGTACATATACAGCATAGAGTGAATCTAAATCGTCCCCCGTCCTGAGAACGCAAGTAGAGAAACTTGCAATCGTCATGTGCGCTTTCGAAGCACCGTCTTATAGAGCACCATTCAAACATTTCGTTACGTACTGTACATTTATACGTATATATGTGTGTATGTGTGTGTGTGTGTGAGGAATAGTCGTACAGATACGCGGATGAGTTCTCGCATTTCCGCCACGCGTTCTCTCCTCCGAAGTATACGCCAAAGCGACGTTTCCGCGTCGAGCTTCGAATCCCTCCGTTAAATTTACATCCAGTTATTGCGTCTCGGCTTTTTGATATATTTATTACCGCTTCCATGAGGATTGAGCTCAAGCAAGAGAGAAGCGGGATGCGCTTCGTGTCCGGGCTCAAAGAATCGCATAACGGATACGATAATTAAGGGGTAAATTACGAGCTGAGCTTAAGGAATGTACAGCGGATATATACAATCCCGACGAAACCGAAATAGCATATCGAAAATTTGCGCTGAACGCGATGACTCTGAATAATGCCGATGTTGAGAAATTTTTAACGGATTGTTGAAAAAAAATGCTGAAAGTATTGAAATTTTCTTTGGAGTTCATTATTTTTCGTGGATACACGAAGGTTTGTCGATACGCATTAGGAATTTCCGATCAATTTGATGTACGAAAAAATTGGTTAACTACTGATCGATATTGATTTTATTCACGATGTAAAAAAGTCTTTGTTCCATTAGTTTTGGAAAGGATTTTTCAAGGGTTGAACTTTTTTCATTTGCTCCTGAAAAAGTTATCGTGAAAGCTCCGAGTAAGTTTGGCTCCTCGATGCCCAAGTTATCAGTTTGCGTTATCAGTACAATCCGTTAAATCCGCCGTCACCGCGGGCTTAATTAATCGCACCAATATTCTCGTCCGCAATCGAACTTTGGCCATAGTTTGGCTCTTGGTCCTTTGTCGCACTCGAGTTCACTTCCATTCCTCCCTCGG
The DNA here is from genome assembly GCA_959613375.1 of Heteropelma amictum. NCBI lineage: Eukaryota > Metazoa > Arthropoda > Insecta > Hymenoptera > Ichneumonidae > Heteropelma > Heteropelma amictum. The sequence goes on along the minus strand of OY390726.1, from coordinate 2,924,456 downwards.
TTCTTCACTCCCATCCTCGGCTTTAGGCTAATTAACCGGCTGTGCTTCAGTTTGGTTAATTACAGCTTCGTTCATTTTCCTATAACCTCGGCTTTAGTTCCCACTTCACTGATGCTTCTCAACGACGTTTTCGGTATGGTATATAGCTCCTGAAAGTACAAATGACATCTGTACGGCTCGCTCCGTGCGCAGGCACTTTTCAACTTTTTTACTCTGGACTTTTGGAGGCTCACAGAGGCGAGACACGCGGCTGTCGTTGGAACTAACGCGTCAAACGACCCTCTTCAATGTCGGGGGTTCCCCGAGGACCTTATCGAGTTTCGACAATCGCGATATTCGGTACTCTTTTCAATGATAACTTTGGCAAAGACCCGCGCGGACTTTTGCTTCGGGTACCCCATTTCACATCCGATTCTGATCGGAATTTGCTAAGGATTCCCCTATACGGGTATCCTCATTAGAATCCTAGGGAATCCTAGTACTAGTCCGCGAGAACCATGCGAGAAAATCTGAAAGTTGTGGCGCCACTGTATTCTGGGGGATCCCCCATTGGCTTTTGGAGCTTTTGGAGCACAGAGGTGAGACATGCGGCTATCGTTGAAACTAATGTGCCAAACGACCCTCTTCAATGTCGGGGGTTCCCCGAGGACCTTATCGAGTTTCGACAATCGCGATATTCGGTACTCTTTTCAATGATAACTTTGGCAAAGACCCGCGCGGACTTTTGCTTCGGGTACCCCATTTCACATCCGATTCTGATCGGAATTTGCTAAGGATTCCCCTATACGGGTATCCTCATTAGAATCCTAGGGAATCCTAGTACTAGTCCGCGAGAACCATGCGAGAAAATCTGAAAGTTGTGGCGCCACTGTATTCTCGGGGATCCCCCATTGGCTTTTGGAGCTTTTGGAGCACAGAGGTGAGACATGCGGCTATCGTTGAAACTAATGTGCCAAACGACCCTCTTCAATGTCGGGGGTTCCCCGAGGACCTTATCGAGTTTCGACAATCGCGATATTCGGTACTCTTTTCAATGATAACTTTGGCAAAGACCCGCGCGGACTTTTGCTTCGGGTACCCCATTTCACATCCGATTCTGATCGGAATTTGCTAAGGATTCCCCTATACGGGTATCCTCATTAGAATCCTAGGGAATCCTAGTACTAGTCCGCGAGAACCATGCGGGAAAATCTGAAAGTTGTGGCGCCACTGTATTCTGGGGGATCCCCCATTGGCTTTTGGAGCTTTTGGAGCACAGAGGTGAGACATGCGGCTATCGTTGGAACTAATGCGCCAAACGACCCTCTTCAATATCGGGGATTCCCCGAGGACCTTACCGAGTTTCGACAATCGCGATATTCGGTACTCTTTTTAATGATAACTTTGGCAAACACCCGCGCGGACTTTTCCTTCGGGTACCCCATTTCACATCCGATTCTGATCGTAATTTGCTAAGGATACCCCAATACGGGTATCCTCATTAGAATCCTAGGGATTCCTAGTATAAGCCCGCGAGAACCATGCGGGAAAATCTGAAAGTTGTGGCGCCACTGTATTCTGGGGGATCCCTCATTGGCTTTTGGAGCTTTTGGAGCACAGAGGCGAGACATGCGGCTATCGTTGGAACTAATGCGCTAAACGACCCTTTTCAATGTCGGGGGTTCCCCGAGGACCTTACCGAGTTTCGACAATCGCGATATTCGGTACTCTTTTCAATGATAACTTTGGCAAAGACCCGCGCGGACTTTTCCTTCGGGTACCCTATTTCACATCCGATCCTGATCGGAATTTGCTAAGGATTCGCCTATACGGGTATCCTCATTAGAATCCTAGGGAATCCTAGTATGAGCCCGCGAGAACCATGCGGGAAAATCTGAAAGTTGTGGCGCCACTGTATTCTGGGGACTCCCAATCGGGAAAGCGGGAATATTTCAAAGTTGTGGCGCGGACTCAGATCCTTCGCGGAACCCGTCAAGGAATACTCTCAGAAAATGGAAAATAATTTGAATTCAAGATTCCATGAGATATCGACTCGACACGTTCCGAGTAAAAAGTATTCCCAATAATCAGTACCGAAAGATTTCTCATGACCTTTACTCGAGTGATTCTCGTGGAATCAAAGGGGAAGAAGGGTGGACTTGTGGTTGCAGCCGAAAATTGAATCAAGCGAGGCAACCACGTCGTTTCGTGACATTGGGTCGACAATCTACGCTTATATAGCGAGACAAAACGGCTCGAGATGAGACACTGCACACAAAGTTGTAATCCCTGAGGCGTCCCTCCGTCTCTATGTGCTTGGACGACTCTTTCTTTTTCCTAACACACTGAAATTGATTGCTCGACACCTCGAGAAACCCCACTTCAAACATCAGCAGGGGAGTTAATATTAATATCAAAAGGTCCCTCGTCGCAATTTTTCATTTCAACCTGAAGTATAGTATGTGATTGTTTTTCGTCTTTAGAGTCTTACGAGACTGCTCTTCCAAAGGCTTGTTTTTAATCGATAAAAGTAACCGCTCGAGAGAGAATCTATGCTAAACCGGTAATCACATATAATCTTTACACAATTATACACTAATTTTAAGTTTCCTACAAAATTTATTTAGTTACTTTCCCAAGCCAAAATCCCAAGTAAAATTCCAAAGTTGAGAAAAGAAAATTCGCGATGTGCGGTTTCAGCACATCGAGAAGATTACCAATTTGACGCACGCTAACGTAAATAAGTCCATGAATCTCCATACAGGCATTGTTTAAGGGGTCCGTTAACATTCGAGAACGAGCTTTGTACACACGTGAGCACCGTCAATGCTCCGGTGAGAACACAAACGGGTGCCTGCGTTTACTCAATCGATGTTTGCTGCCAAAGTCATTTCCTGGGCAAACAGCATGACATCCGGACGAATGGGGCACGTGCGCGATCACTTCAGCAAATCCGTGTCTTACAGGGGCATCACACACTCAGTGGTCTGTTGGTCTCTGATGGAGACTACGAGAATTCGGTGCAGGAGTATGTAAAACGAATTTAGACGACGAACGAGCGGGGATAAAATTTTTTTTCATCAAAAAAAGTGATTTTCACTAAATCTTGAGTTACATCCTCCGCCCACGGATTAGGCCCACGGATTCTTCAAGAGAAAAGTACGAAAATATCCCACTAGACATTTTTCCCATGCACCGTTTCGATTCTAAAATGAAAAACATCGCGTTTTCTCCTACCACCTTAATACGCACTCGTATATCGAAAATTTCAGGTTCTTCAGCGTGAAAAAGTTCAACAGACTCCTCGTTGATCGAGTTTCATTCGATTAAACAAATTTATATATTCTTCTCGCGAAATGGATGCGTAAATCAATCGAGCGTGTCCTAAAATTGAGCGAGCATCATTCTTTTTGTCACGGTGGTACGTGAGCAGAGGTGCGTTGTTGTATCGTGCACGAGATGAAGTAAAGTAGTCCCGATGTCAACGCCAGAGGGGTTGCACGTTACGCAGGACGTAAATCATTCCCCGGTCACGCTGTAACTGTCGTCACGTGAACGCGAAATGTCTGCCCTCCGATTTCACGAGAGAAACGCGGATTATGCCTACTTTACGGTTGTATGAACCGCGTTTCTACGACGGTACTACATCAATTTCACTATCGTCCACGCGTTCCGCCTGTAATGCCGCTATGTACATCATGTTTGCGTACATACGCTACATTTATATTATATACTAGGATTTTGATTAATTGTTCATCACCCAAGCGCGGACAGAAATTTTACTCGTGTTTGTACAAATAAGTCGTACGTATTATTGCACCCGCGGGAACGAGACGCGACGGGTAATTCAATAGAGATGAAACACTCGAAACTGCTTAGAGTTTCCATCATTCAACCTTTTTCAACCAGAATTTCACGAACTTTTAAAGATCGCAGTTTTTATTAACAATTGTTAGTAAAAACTGAGATCTTAACAATTGTTAATAAAAACTGCGGTCTTTGAGAGCGAACAAAGCAGAAAAGTGTCGAAAAAGAGACATTTTGAAAAACAGGTGATTGATTCAATGCCCGTTTCCCCAGAATTCCAAAAGCAACTTTGTTATTCGGCCACCAGAGGGAAAAGAACTGCTTTTCCTTGTTTCTCAATACCTTTGTTTCTCCATACGAATCTCGCGGACTTTGGCATGGTAATTTCACAACCGCCGAAACTCCCTCAAGAATGAGGAAATAAAGAAGAGTGTCATTGTCCTGCCTCTGGGGTGTCGCGAGGGCCATTTCGGCCAAAACCGCGCTTTTGCACCACCGCACCATTCGTGATGTGTGTGGAGCGCTGCTGATCCCCTCATCGCTGCTGCATGCCCGCGCATACCTCAACTTGGCATCCATATAGTCTCGGCATGGAGGGTGCTAATTGCACTTAGCTCATAATCTATTAGAGAGCCTCGCGCGCGCGTGCCGAGAGCTCCCGTTAAGGGGGATACCGCGATGTGAGGAAAAGGTGAGAGTGCATAAAGTATAGAGCAAGTTTCGGTGAATCCACGCGGTTATGCAGGATGCGGGCTTAGCGCAGTCAGCCTCTTAATCGTACATGTCGTAATTAAGGGGACGTGTGGCGGCGTGCGTGCCTTCCACCTCGGTACTCTCTCGGGAAAGCCATCGCCACTACAGCGCCTCTTCATCGGTCGCTCTGCTCGCTCTGCACCATCCTTGTACGTATTTCTGGATAAAGTTATTCGTAACCTCAAGTTATTCGGGTTATGCATTTTTGGAGCGCATTTGGCCAAAGAAGCTAAAAAGAAGCCAAAGCCATCTCTCGTACATCCCCCCTTAAAATCAGGAATTCTTGAGCCAATTCGAACGGGCAGAAGGAACGTTTCTCGTCCGGACGCGAAAAATCGAAATAAAACTTGCAATCTTGTGGAAAATCAGACAATGTCGGCTTGGGTTTGACGGAAAAATGCGTTAAATCGATTTAACTTTGCATATTAACGCAAAGATTAATTGTGATCTCGGTGGAACGAGGAGAGGAATGCATGGAGCGATCTTTGAGTAATTAGGCGAAAGGTTGACGAACTGTCGGGAGAACTTGCCTGACGCTCCTTGACGACGTTTGTGCATTCATTTTCGGCCAATTAGCGGCGCATTCTTCGAGACGTATGAAAAGCTCGAATGGAGCTTGCACGCTGAGAATTCGCTGCGAATTTCGCGTCTCACTCGTGCCGTTTCGTTCAGACGCATCCGCGCGTACAGCTGCATTCTATAATGACTCTGTTGCGCGAGACGGAAAATCGAAAGACGGCGAGAAACGGATAAAGAGGAAAATGGGCGAAACGGCAAATGAGGGGAAAAAGGAGAGACAAAAACGCGCGGGGCACAGCATTTGCTCTCGCGGATCATTCGCGCGAAGGGCGCTTTGAAAATCGATCGAAAGATCGGGCGTGAAAAAAAGGGCTTCACTCTCTCAGCGACTGCATTTTTCGTTAACGTTCAAACTTTTATTTCAGCATAGTAGAATCTCGAACAAATAAATTCATCACAAGCTTGCGAAAAATTTCAAATAATAGCAATATTATCAACAAATCGTTGGGAAAACAATCTCCTTTCTCTCCATCTTGAACGAATTTGTTTATTTTTCGTAAATACATTTGAATTTTATTTTTGCGTTTTGAAATATTCTTCTTTAACAATGAAAAAATTTCAAAATCGATCGAAAGATCGGGCGTGAAAAAAAGGGCTTCGCTCTCAGCGACTGCATTTTTCGTTAACGTTCAAACTTTTATTTCAGCATAGTAGAATCTCGAACAAATAAATTCATCACAAGCTTGCGAAAAATTTCAAATAATAGCAATATTATCAACAAATCGTTGGGAAAAAATTTCCTTTCTCTCCATCTTGAACGAATTTGTTTATTTTTCGTAAATACATTTGAATTTTATTTTTACGTTTTGAAGCATTCTTCTTTAACAATGAAAACATTTCGAGAAGCGATCGAAAGATCGGGCCTGTAAAAAAAGGGCTTCACTCTCAGCGACTGCATTTTTCGTTAACGTTCAAACTTTTATTTTAGCATAGTGGAATGTGTATTTTGACGTCAAAATTATTCGTAATTCAAGTGGATATCAATGTACGAAAAAAATCAACGCTTTATTCTCGCTGTTCGTAATTTTTTAGTCTTGCAAATTACAAAATGGAATGAGAATTTCGCGCCCTTGGCGATGTCGTCAAAATCTCGAACAAATAAATTCATCACAAGCTTGCGGAAAATTCCAAATAATAGCAATAATATCAACAAATCGTTGGGAAAAAATCTCCTTTCTCTCCATCTTGAACGAATTTGTTTATTTTTCGTAAATACATTCGAATTTTTGCATGTTAGATTTTGAAATATTCTTCTTTAATTATGAAAAAAAAAAATCGAAAATTGTTTATTATTTCTCGTTTGTAAATTGTCCCGAAAATGACATTTCGCAAAATTTTCGCCAGTAATAACGATGTATTTGTCGGACTTTCGATTTTTTTGCCCAACCGTCTCCCACTCTCTCGTTTTTCCTCGCCATATCGTTCATTTCCGCTCTCGCCGACGAGCCGAAGTGACACCGCGGGTTTTATAAATAGATTCAAAGATATATCCCGTCATTAGATACACGTATACGCTCGGTATCTCACGGCGTTTTCTTACATCTTCTTCTACCCTCTCTTTTCATTTTCTCACACGCGAATCTATACGTTGCAAGCTACTTTTACCGCGTTAGCGAGTGACAGATATACAGAAGCGAGGAGAGCACACGCGAGACGTCCGTGACATTTTTTAAATTCGCCAAATACCGGACAACGCCGGTCTCGACGTCTCAGACTCGCCAAAAAAGCACCGACTAAAGTGTGCGCAGCCTCTTTCTTGCCCCTTTCTCTATCAGTTCGGTCTTTAACATTTGACAAACTTTTCCCATCGTGAGTTCTTCAGAAAATCGCAAAACTGCTGCTCAAAAGTCCCTCTGAATAGAGTCAACGCATGAGTATCGCGCGAGCTCTTCGAGAAAACTTCCGTTTTGGACTCAACGCTTTCGTACAAAAAATTGCACGAAATCGTTATTCCGCAGCAGGTATTTCCTGCTCCTTTCTCGATCGTTTCGGTCTTAAAATTTGACAAACTTTTCCCATCGTGATAGTCCTTCACAAAAGCGCAAAACTGCTGCTCAAAAGTCCCTCTGAATAGAGTCAACGGATGAGTATCACGCGAGCTCTTCGAGAAAACTTCCGTTTTGGACTCAACGCTTTCGTACAAAAAATTGCACGAAATCGTTATTCCGCAGCAGGTATTTCCTGCTCCTTTCTCGATCGGTTCGGTCTTAAAATTTGACAAACTTTCCCATCGTGAGTTCTTCAGAAAATCGCAAAACTTCTGCTCAAAAGTCCCTCTGAATAGAGTCAACGCATGAGTATCACGCGAGCTCTTCGAGAAAACTTCCGTTTTGGACTCAACGTTTTCGTACAAAAAATTGCACGAAATCGATATTCCGCAGCAGGTATTTCCTGCCCCTTTCTCGATCGGTTCGGTCTTAAAATTTGACAAACTTTCCCATCGTGAGTTCTTCAGAAAATCGCAAAACTTCTGCTCAAAAGTCCCTCTGAATAGAGTCAACGCATGAGTATCACGCGAGCTCTTCGAGAAAACTTCCGTTTTGGACTCAACGTTTTCGTACAAAAAATTGCACGAAATCGATATTCCGCAGCAGGTATTTCCTGCCCCTTTCTCGATCGGTTCGGTCTTAAAATTTGACAAACTTTCCCATCGTGAGTTCTTCACAAAATCGCAAAACTTCTGCTCAAAAGTCCCTCTGAATAGAGTCAACGCATGAGTATCACGCGAGCTCTTCGAGAAAACTTCCGTTTTGGACTCAACGTTTTCGTACAAAAAATTGCACGAAATCGATATTCCGCAGCAGGTATTTCCTGCCCCTTTCTCGATCGTTTCGGTTTTAAAATTTGACAAACTTTTCCCATCGTGAGTCCTTCACAAAATCGCAAAACTTCTGCTCAAAAGTCCCTCTGAATAGAGTCAACGCATGAGTATCACGCGAGCTCTTCGAGAAAACTTCCGTTTTGGACTCAACGCTTTCGTACAAAAAATTGCACGAAATCGATATTCCGCAGCAGGTATTTCCTGCCCCTTTCTCGATCGTTTCGATTTTAAAATTTGACAAACTTTTCCCATCGTGAGTCCTTCACAAAATCGCAAAACTGCTGCTCAGACTCAACGCTTTCGTATAAATAATTGGACGAAATCGTTATTCCGCAGTAGGTATATGCAATAGTACCGCCAAATTCCGGACTATATATCGCGCGCTCCCGTGGGACACCTGTCGTCTCGAGCGCCGTACTCCCGAGGAAAACGTTTTAACAAATTGCCACTCTTCCTGAGTCGTTTGACGCGACGTGCTGCTGTGCTCCTCTTACCCGCTCCTTTTTTGAATCTCTCTCTCTCTCTTCCTCTCTCGTCTCTTCTCCTGCTCCAAAGCAAGAGTCCGATGTAGCTGCAACGAGTTAACGTTGACGAATCGTTGCGATTTGCGAAATTCCCGTCGCAGTCGCTTCTCGATGCTGCAACGGTCACGACGAGTTGATGAATCGTCGTGAATTCGTATCAGCCATCCTCGCGTATGCTTCAACACGCGGAGCTGAGAATTCGTCGACGTCGACGGAGGAGTCTCCGACTACTTTGCACCGAATTAATATTCGAAGAGAGTCGCATGGACACACTCGTACGAGCAGCAAACCCAGAATTCTATACGCGAGAACGTCACTAATTGGCGAGACGTAAAACGCGAAAATGTTCATCGTTTTTTGTTTTCTCTACCCTTCTACCGCTTCTTTTCTACATCCAGCGGCGGTTTTCCTGCTTGGACACACCGTACGCTCGAACGATGAACAAAATGAACGCGGATAAAAATGGAGCACGAGCTCCGGACTTATTACGATGGATGTACTTAATTCCAGTCGACTGATTCGTAAATTATATCCAAAATGGTGACTGTAATATCCGCGAGACGAGTTTCGCTTGACCAAAAAGACGTCAAACAGTTTTTTCTGATTAATCTTACGATTTTTCGCGACAGTTTGGTCCTCACTTTCGAACGTAAAATAATTAAGTAGACGATAAGTGTAGAGATTTGTGATGTTGAATTTTAATTCGAAGGGTAATTTCATCGAGCCGATTTTTTTTTAACCGGCTCGCACGGTGTATTAAAATTTCATTCGTCTTCTTATTCCCGTCGTGAATAGTCGAACGTTTTTTTATCAAGCTTACCAGAAAATATGAATTTCTATCGAATTTGCCTTCGAAATTCCGAAATTCAAAATGGTACAATTTCTTGTCATTAAAGATTAACCGTGCTCTGACGTATGTCCGATTTTTTTTTTAGATTTTTATAGCGTTCGTAAATACTTGAATTTTCATTCTGTATTTCATGATTACTGTAGAACAGAATCCCTCTCGTACATGCTTGAAATACACCCTTAAATAATTGCCAAACCTCAATGGCCCGTCGTCGATATAATTTTTCTCATAACATTACACGTGTACGTGCGTCTACGTACCCTCACACATACCATAAATTACACAATGATCGTTACAAAGGACGACAACCTTTGGCAGCAAATTGAGCACTCAGCGAGGCTATACCGAGTGTTATATGGCCGAGCAAAGAGCCATCATCTGCTCTGATGAACACTTTGACCATCAGGGAGGAACAGCCCTCTGCGTTAAGTTCTTAAGGGACAGGAGGGAGGGTAAACTCAATTTTTCTCACGAAACTTTGGCGTGTGCGCCAAGAGCAGAACACACCTCCATCTACTTGGACCGAGATGCTCATACAGCCAGCAACAATTAACTAACGAGCCTGCTGTATGTTTACATTCATTTCCGCAAAACTCTCGATGCCTTAAAAATTCATAATCCTTTGCACTAATTTTCGAAACATCGTTCTTTAAGAAGGAAAAACGTTCGAACATTCACCGCAAACTTCACGTCCCACAGAATCCGTAAGAACGTTTTTTTTCGCCCGCAAATGTCGAGGGGTTGCAAAAAAAAGGCCAGTGATGAGCAATCGCAACAAGGGGATGAGAAACGTCAAATTTAATGGAGAGAAAGACGAGGATTTTTCTTGAGAGTCGCCATTTTCCGTGCCAGTTTTCTTCATGGAAGATTAAAACTTATCGGATCCCCGTGCCCCCCCTCTCATTCTCTCGCTATCTCTTTTATCGTTTTCCGCCCCTCCGATTCATCTTTACGAAGATTGCTTCTTCTCTCGAAACGTTTTATTTTATTTTCGTGAAACTCCGGCACCGAGTAAACCCTCCCGGAGTTTTGCCGAAGCTGGTGTACGTAACCCCGCGGTTGCTCATGACGCAGTCTTACGAAATTAATGGGGGGGAGAACACAATTCGATGTGGGGAGATAAAGGTCCGTGACAGTTGCAGCTTCGAAAGGTTTTCGCAAAATTCGACGCTTCTCGCGACGAAACAAACCCATCAAAGTTTCAAACAAGTTTTACGCGGAAACCTCCTCGTACAGAGGGTTATTTCCGGTCGGATTATATCCGTTCTTCGAGGATTTTACGCTCCTCCGTGTTCCGGAAACTTTAACGAGAACGGCAAATTACATACTTGGAGTCTGGTCGATTGATTAAAATCTATGCGCATCTAATTATCCTTTGATAAAATCAAATTTCTCTCTTGGCTTTGCTTGCAGATTCATCCCACTGTAGTATAATCCGGAGCGTGAATTCATCGATCGAAAAAAATGGCCAACAATTTATGGTAAGCACTCTTTTCCAATAATTACAAAGAAAAAAACGTATTCTTCAGGATTGTCGATAATTTCTTATCTGTAATTAATATTCCAATTTGAAATATTTCGCCAAGTATATCGGAAAAGATAAAAATCCGTGAGGCGTTCGTTGAGCGACGAAAAAAAGTTAATGTACTTCGGATGGACGAAAAAAAAGATGTCTGGAGAGTGAGATAAGAGACTGTCAGACAGACCGACTTAAATCACATATGATGTCACCGTAACGCCATCAACATTTCAGAGCTCGCCGAGCGACTCTAATGTTACGACTCTCCTCTCGTTTTTCTTGTTTTTTTTCGTCTCTCTGAAACGTGGTCAGAATGCGTCAGAAAACACGACGATAGGAACATTTTCCCTTTCGCGAATATACGCGCGAGACAAGCGCGAGGGTGGTTACGTCTCTTGCACTCCGACATACACGTTCTCTCCATTTTTCTTACTCCGTTTTATTTTCATGCATTTATACTTTCTCCCCCGAAATCTCACTCTTTCTTCCCCGTTAGCCGTCACTTTCGTGAATCCACCACGTACCCGTTTAAAACTCTACGAGAAATTTCTATGTTTCTCACGATGTACAGGGTGTCCTGGAACCCAATGTCGATAATTCCAAGTTGGATTCGCGATGAAATTACGAGTCGAAAAGTATTTTGGCACTTTTCGATCCGACTACATCTCCGGGAGTTATTGATCGTCAAAGCTCGCGCCAATCAAGCGCGCGCTTTTCTCCCCTCTCCGGCGCACGTCGCGCCGCCCCGCGCTTCCGATTCGCCGAGCTACGTTGATTAATAACTCGGCAGGGTTTCGTCGGATGAAAAAAAGTTGTAAGACTTTTCGGCTTGGAATTTTGTCCCCGATCCGACTGTAAATTATGAGCACCCAATTCCGGATCACCCTGTATACATTCTCCGGTATTGCCTCAACTGGCGGCTTTCACGTGTATCCAACCTCCTTTATTCTCCGTCCGACTATCTTTGACGAGAAGCGTAAGAGCGCGACGACGACCGTCATCAATCTTTCCTACCACTTCCTGTTCTCCCAGGAAGACTCGTCTTTGACGATAAAGGGGTAAAAACGTGTCTAGCATCTGTAAATATTTTCACTATTTTTAAAACTTTAACGTTAAATTCGATTTTTTAAATTCGGAACGCAATGATACGTCTATAAATGTAATTTCACCTTTTCGAAAATGATTATATCAAGGATGTTCAAGAACAACAGAATTGCAGCATTTGACGGACTTCTATGTAATAAAGACAACGATTTCGAAAAACCGAAAATTTCGTTCATCAAAATTGTCTATATCGAACGTGTTCGATACGACTGAAAAGGACGACGGTGTGGGTAGTCGGGCATTGGAACTTGGCAATGCGAATGTACATTTTTGCGAGAAATGACAGCTGGCACACTGCTGGCGCCAATTTCAAACGAGTGAACTTGGCGAGTGCACGCGGACTGAGCAGGATTACGATTATTACGAAATCCGCAACGCTGCCACGCTTCAAGCATACACCACTGAATAAAATGACAATTTGCGATGCAACAAAACGTCAAAGATGCCGTAAAACTCATTTTTTCTGTCACAAACATGACGTCCAAGTGCCTTAAAAACTTCATTAGGTCTGATACTTTAGATTCTTTATGAGAGTCTTTTCCGAAGAAGAATAACACAAATAAGCTGAAAAGCAAATGAATTCAAGAGCGGCTGAAACCCAAAGAAAAACTATTCTAAATAATAAACAGTGCTTCAGAGACCCTAGAGGCAATACTGATAACGACTCGAATGTGGAAAACGACATTGAATAAAAAAACTTGAAACTGAGTCTTTTCCGAGCCAAAAACGAAGCTGGTATGCTCTTTTGGAAAATCTCGCAACCAGGCTGGACGAGTAAAAATGAAAAATGAATTTTTTTCGCTCAAAGAACTCAAAGTAGACCGAAAGGCAACTAAGGAGCGAAATTAGCCTCCTCAAGGGTGAAACCTGTCGCGCATGGCCAATAGCCAAAACGTTTCAAAGAAAATTCGTCCAACGTTCGTTTTCCTCCTCGATAATCACGTAAAATTCGTTGGACCATGTATTACCAAAGCATAAACATCCCAGATTTCAAATACACCATGGTAAACACAAATAAATAATTAAACCGCAAAATGAGAGGCAGTGGCCTAGTGGTAACGCGCCCGGCTCACACCCGGTGGGTCCGGGTTCGATTCCCGCCGCCGACACCAATGGATTTTTCTAAGTGTCTTAAACTGTTCTCTCGTGGTTCGGAACCCACGTAAAAAAAGTAGGTCTATTGGAGGAAATCCACCCACCCAGAAAAACAGAGGAGGTACGAGGATATGATACAGAATGGGTAGTAGTTGGGTGGGTGGCTTATAAAAACCCGTAAAGGGTGTGCAAGTAAAACTCCCCAATTATTATTATTAATTAAACCGCAAAATGCAGATTTTTCCCGGAGTACAGAGTGCGCGCCCACGTGACAAAACCGATTTTACAATCGGCGCTTTTCGCGAGCGAACGAAATTCGTCAACGTAGACAGCATCGCGTATAATTACGTGGTAGTTTGTCGAGTCTTGGTCGCCTACAGTGTCTCCTATTCGGATGCTCGAACGAACGTACATGGGGACGAGAGGAAAAAAGGTGGTTGGCCTACGCGGATATCTAAGAAAAATAAAAAGACAAAAAGTATGAAGAAGAAACGTCGGAGGCAAGTTGTCTGCACCAGGACTATAAATAATCGGGGGAATCCCAAGGTAGTGCCAGCCAAAGAGCCGCTTGGCTCATTTTCCCTCTCGCGATCTCCTCTTCTTCACCTCGACGCTGCTCTTCTCGCGCCACGCGCGAGAATCTCTGCATTCCTTCCGAGCGATATACACGTCGCCACGTAACGTCCGAATATGAAAAAAAGAGAAAGAAAAAAAAAACCCAAGAAATCCGCTCCCACAGACATCGAAACACTTTTGCTTTGCATATCCCGCTCCGTCGCGCGCACGACGTACGTGCCAAAATGGAGTATAATCCGTTTGGGCGCGATAAAAGGAGAAAAAAAAAACATCGCGATTCATCCGCATCGCTCTCCGCAAAATCAATGCGAGACGGTCCGTCGCCGGACGCAAAAATATTTCGTATTCGATTCGCGGCCCTCGCTGCTCGAGCCTGTACACTCATTTATATTTTTCGACGCGATATATACGAACCCTGTCCCTTCGGACCTGTCGAATCCATCTCAATTGGGAATTCGAGGATTTCCCGATGTTTATTTCCATCAAAACGGAAAAATTTCGACGTTGACGATAATTCCACGCGTTACAGCGACATTTTTTCATCGCTTTCGTATTGCATTTTTGCATTTCGAAAAAAACATCCTGGAAAAACTTTGACACCACAAAATACCGCAATTCTCAAAACGAGCGCGTTTCAAAAATTGTGTCGATCATGAATAAAATGGCACAATTGCGATAGTCGTTCCTGGGAGTTTTATGCACCCTGGAGAGTATCCGAAAGGGGTGTTTTTTTTTTAATTTTCCTCAAATATTCGAAACCCCTATTTTATTTCTCTTTTTTCGAGATTTTCCCCCTGGATCATTCCAAGAGGTACAAATCATGCGCAAGGATGTTAAAATTTTTCGGGAAACCCGAAGAAGATAAATTTTCAAAATAATCTATCGATTGATTGCTTTTCAACACGACATCCTCCGCGAGCCCCGGAAAATCATTGCACGCCGATAAAACCTCGTGGGCGAGTATTTGCCTAAAGGGGACAAAGGCGGACAAAGTGAAAAAGCGAGGGAAAAAAGTGCTCAGTGCGGAGGAAAAGTGGATGAGCCTGCGAGAAAGAAAAAACCTCGTAGATGATAGAGTGACGTGCGCTACATACTCTTATACAGATCATTGTGTCGATCTGACAATTTAGTGTCTCTCGTTTTAGCACTGGAAAGCCACCTTCGAGAACATTCACCTTATCGATCCAAGTTTTGTTCTCCGCATGCGAAGCCTGGTGGGAAAATATATATATAGAGAGAGAGAGAGAGACTTTTCTCTCGAGCTCTCTCTTCGCCTCGTTCTCAAATGGATCGCGAGCTGTTGCGGAAAAAGAGCGAGAGAGCCAACCGAGCCGAGCCAGTTGAAAATATATAGACAAACTCAGAGTCATACATACATACATACATACACACACACACACACACACACACATATATATATATACACACACACACATATACATATATATATATATATATACACACACACATATACATATATATATATATATATATATATACATATGCATATACACATATATATATACATATGCATATACACATATATATATACATATATATATGTAAATATATAATATACCGGCTGACCTAGATCGCCTCGAGCGAGCAAACCCTCTATTCAACCCCCATTCACTGTAGTTACCTTTAACGATTTACGGAGCTGCTCCACCCGCGGCTCGTGCCTCGCTCGTAATCATCGCGGAGCAACCGGACAAGGCGCAACGTCAAATTCGAGTCTCTCTGCGCCGAAACACCAAATTTCCATCTCAAAATACACCGTATAACGATAGCTCGCGCGTTCTCCAACCCCAGAGACCGAAAAGCACGCAGCTCGTCGCACGAGTCGGCGTCTCGAACTCAAGACAGCGATTTTTGACAGATTCTCACACCTCTCTTTTTCCTCTCATCCTCGGAGTATTTCACGCACAGTGCGACCTCCGCAAAATTTTCCGTACCGGGGTTTCGCCGGGTAATTGAAAAAAAAACAAAATTCATGACACACCAACAGTACAGGAAAATGGACTTCCGGCTGTCAAACGAGAATTTCAATTCCCCTCATCAGAATCCCAATGACACTTCGCCGATTCGACATGATTTTTTCTCTCCGTTGAGCCTACTTCGACCACTGCTTTGCGTGTAAGCAAAGGCATCATTCTGAGCTGATTTTTTCCCACGCAAATTTCAAAGGATTTTAGAGTCCGACGACAGCGAGGCTCGTTGGCGTTAATGCACGAATCGTTCGCGTAGAAAAGCGTCGCTCTATCGAGAGCCAAAGCATATACAGCGATGCACTATCTCCGCGAGACGGTAATCGACAAATTCCCTCGTCGATAATTGCGATAACTGTCTGATTCGATTTCTATGTATATAATACACACACACAGGCATATATATATATATATAAATATATATGCACGTGTATATACGTGCGTATGTGTAACCTAATGTACACGAACGAACATCCGTTTTCCGTACCCAACATGGATGGCAGAAGCTGCAGCATATAGGAACGTGATTACCGTTCACCCCTCCAGGCCCATTAAGCCGCACGTATCGCCAGACTTTCCTCTTCATCGCGATACTCTCGATGCATTTGCAGCAATCTGCAGTGCGAGGCTTGAATCTCCATAAAGGGAAAACCACCCCTCCTTACGCTCCCCATGTCTACGGCGGTGTTTGGATATAAATGCACACAATATTAAGGTGTTTTACGAAGCGCCATTGAATTCTCGTTGAACGCAGGAGTAACCGAGGACCGAGGACAAAAACAATCAGTCTCCGCGTCGATGTTCGTCCGCGAATGCAGAGGGATTGCACAGGACGATCGTACGGAGAGTATCAGATATGAAGGAAGCTTAA
Source organism: Heteropelma amictum (assembly GCA_959613375.1). NCBI lineage: Eukaryota > Metazoa > Arthropoda > Insecta > Hymenoptera > Ichneumonidae > Heteropelma > Heteropelma amictum. The sequence goes on along the minus strand of OY390726.1, from coordinate 2,907,990 downwards.
GGGGGTGCTTTCGTATCTCGAAAGTTTGCTGAAATCTCGTTAACGTTGAAACCGGAAGCTCGGAGGGCATAAATACGAAGGGTCGACTTTTGACCCTCGAGAGGCCGTCAGAATGTCGTTACGGTCGTAAAGAAACGTTGCTTCGTTCTGTTGCAGACAAATCTGGCTTTTCGAACAAACCCCCGCGTGAGGTCTCGCTGTTGACCGTTCACGAGAGACCTCGAGTTCGAGAGAGAAGAGGAAAATTTCGTTTCTTCCGTCTGCGGGGATCTGCGCGAGGGGAAAAGGGCAAATACACCAACAAAAGCTGTCGTCAAAGTGGCTAAGAGCGTAAGTCCTCGTGGAGTGCACCAGGAGTGCTCCGCCGTTGAGATACAGGTGAAGGAAAGGCGGGATTCACCGAGGCGCATGCCTTATCTGTGGCCTGACATGACAACCCGGCTTTTCGCCATGTTTTACACGGTCGAGGTCGGAGACACAAAGTTCACTATTCTCAAACGCTACCAGAATCTCAAGCCGATCGGCTCCGGGGCGCAGGGGATCGTCTGGTGAGTTTTATCGCACTTTGAACTCAATATAATGTTCTCAATAATTCGTTGGCAAAAAAACTTTTGTTTTCGAGATTCGATATCAATTTCACGTCACTGTACATCCTGTACCGGAAGCAATTCTTCGGTAAACTTTTTTTAAATCGCTAAGGCGGTCACGAGTCAGACGGGTTAATATTTTTCTCGCGAAGCCACAAGCGTCGGAGAAAAAATTATTTTCAAAGAACAACAAAAATCGGCCAAAGACAAATTCTTTTGTAAAATACGCGAGAATAGTGAGATTCGTCGTGGGAAATTCCGAATTTTTTCAAGCGTGTGGGATGTCGATAAATTCTTTGATAAATCAGCGATCTCTTCGATGTTGAGTTAATATTTAAGAAACTTTGCGGAGATTACGTTATTGAAAAACACATTTTTGAAGAATGATAAATCGCCTGCCCGTCAGAACGGAGGCTGCGCGGAAAAGTTCGCGGGGATTTATAGTTTTTTTTTTTTTTTCGTCCGAGGGCAAGTTTCTAAACAAAAAAAATGCAGAAATATTGAGTTTTATTGTGAAAAATTCAAAATCTTTCCAAGCACGAAAGTCGTCGATAAATTCGCGAATCGGCAGCTCGCTTTTCTTCCTCTGATGTTCTTCGCGCTTCTTTTATTTTATCTGCGCAGACACGAGAACGAATTAATTGGTATTTTTTAAACAAACAAACTTTTTAAAGCCGCACGTCGATGAGTATAATATTTTTGAGAATAACAAATCGTCGGTAAATCGCGATATTCCGGAGCGATATTCCACTTTGGAGCACGAAATTCCCACGAGTTTCCCATAATTCATACATCGAAATACCTCGTTCTCACCGATCTCATTTTTCGATTTTTTTTTCAGCGCTGCATACGATACCGTAACGGCGCAAAATGTCGCCATAAAAAAGCTCTCGAGACCCTTTCAGAACGTGACGCACGCAAAAAGAGCTTACAGGGAATTCAAGCTGATGAAGCTCGTCAATCACAAAAATGTCAGTATCCGATAAATCGTTTCACCCAACATTTTTCTTCCTTCGAACCTGCGCAATGCCGAATCAAAAGAAAATTGCACACAAAACGCGTTCGAGCAATGAAACATCAAAGTACCGTCACGATTCCGAATAAATAGTCTTCGTCCTTCAAATTGAAAAATTCCGTTTTTTGTCACCATCGCTTCGTTAAAATAAAAATCTATCTAAAAAAACGCATCCAAAATGTGCAAAATCGTCAGAATACAGAATTTTAAAACTTTTCACCGTTAACAAAAAAATTCACGCAAAGTTTGCAAAAAAAGAAAATTATTTTGCCAATATTTTCGTACCTCCATTTTGCACAAAGACGTTTGGTGGTGAAAAAATTGATCGATCGAAGAAAAATGTCGATTTCATGATCGATTTTCGATCGAATTTTCACGCGGAATTAATTCATCAGCGTTTTATGTCGTTTTTTTTTGCAGATAATCGGTCTTTTAAATGCGTTTACCCCTCAACGCTCGCTGGACGAGTTTCAGGATGTTTATCTGGTTATGGAGCTGATGGACGCCAATCTGTGCCAAGTTATCCAGATGGATCTCGATCACGAACGCATGTCTTATCTTCTCTATCAGATGCTGTGCGGCATCAAGCATTTACACTCGGCTGGAATAATCCACAGGGTTTGTAACGCAAAAATGCTCTCTTGCGCCTCTCGAGATAACACGGGAATTTATTCGCACGAATAAAAAAAAAGACATGTCCAGACAGGCAGTCTCGAAAAAAATCGTCTCATCGATCGTCTCGAAGAATCTTATCCGCACTTTGACCGTCAAAAGTAGCAAACTCGTTCGAGCGCAATTTCATCAGACATTAACGAAATACCGTATTTTTTTCAACGCCGGAAGCGATCGCGAGACGAGACGAGATATTATCACACTTTAATTCAATTAAAGTAATTTAATTCATTAAAATAATCGGCAAAAAATGTCCGATGTACTTCGGAAAAATGACATCGAATCAAAAAAGCGGATCGAAAACTTTCCAATAAAGCCCACAAATACAATATTTCGTATGAATTTTTATCGCTAAATAAACGTGACGTAACGATATCACGTGATATTTTATTTCAAAGTTTCGAGTACAAAGTTGATGAAATACGCTGCGGAATAAAACTGCAATGGGCAATTGAACAGTAACCGAAAATGATTGAAAAAAAATACAACCAGCGAACCCCGAATTGTTCAATTGCTCAAAATGTCCGATGTACTTCGGAAAAATGACATCGAATCAAAAAAGCGGATCGAAAACTTTCCAATAAAGCCCACAAATACAATATTTCGTATGAATTTTTATTTCTAAATAAACGTGACGTAACGATATCACGTGATATTTTATTTCAAAGTTTCGAGTACAAAGTTGATGAAATACGCTGCGGAATAAAACTGCAATGGGCAATTGAACAGTAACCGAAAATGATTGAAAAAAAATACGACCGGTGAAGCGTGAATTTTTTCCAAATTCTCGAAATCCCGATGTAATTTTGAAAAATTTCGTCAATCGCCGTGAAATAATTCAAAACGATCGATGGAATTTTTTTTTTTGGACGCAGGACTTGAAGCCGAGCAACATCGTCGTGAAATCCGACTGTACCCTGAAAATCTTGGACTTTGGCCTCGCGAGAACCGCCGGGACGACGTTCATGATGACTCCGTACGTCGTGACGCGATATTACCGAGCGCCGGAAGTTATTCTCGGCATGGGTTACAAGGAAAACGTCGATATATGGTCGGTCGGTTGTATAATGGGAGAAATGATAAGAGGCGGCGTTCTGTTCCCCGGCACCGATCACATTGATCAGTGGAACAAAATAATCGAGCAGCTTGGAACACCCGCCCAAGAATTCATGCAGCGACTTCAACCAACAGTGAGAAATTACGTCGAGAACAGGCCGAGATATCCGGGCTATGCGTTCGAGAGGCTATTTCCCGATATACTATTTCCCACGGATTCCTCGGAGCACAACAGACTCAAAGGTAATGGCAATTTCCGAAAAAAGCGAAAAATCTTCGTTTTCATCGCTTTTTTTCCTCGAAAATTTGTCCCTTTCGAACAGGATAGAGATTCTGTTTGAAATTCAGCGAAAACTTCTATTCTTCTTCTATTATGTGCGTAATAGAATTTTAGAATAGAAATGCGTGAATTTTGAGAAATAATTTTTCACGAGGTTTTTGACATTTTACGGAATTTTTTGTAATCGTCTCTGCGATTTTGACGGCGGAAGCCGGTCGAAAGAAGCACGTGTGTGAATCCTCAGGGGTGTGCGAAGGTTTGTTTGATAATGTGAGTTTTTTTTTTCGTTTTTCCTACGCAGCGAGCCAAGCCAGAGATTTGTTGTCGCGAATGCTCGTCATCGATCCGGAACGACGTATCTCCGTGGACGATGCATTGCTGCACAATTATATAAACGTCTGGTACGACGAGGGAGAGGTCAATGCTGTAAGAAAATTTACCGTACACGCGAATTGATAATCGATCGTGTCCCAGGCGTGAAAAAAACCCCAAAAAAGCAGTTGAATCACGTACATTCCATCTGTTCTCGCTTCTCGCGATTATAAATTACGTTTTATTTTTCGCAATAACTTCAAAATTGAACGAACCGATGTGTCCCTCGATTGCCAGCGGTCGTAATGGAAAATTTCAAATTTTTTTGTTGGAAAAATTGATATTATCGCAAATCAGTGTGGCCTCGAATCCTCGAACGTTATATCGTCGTGTCCTTGTGTCCTTGAACGTTAAATTGTTCGCCGTACGTCGTCCACCACTTTTTTCGTCATCTTCGCGCTAAAAAGTAATGAATTTTTGAATGTTTTTCGCCAGCCGGCGCCCGGTCCTTAAAATCACAGCGTAAACGAGAGGGAGCACATTCCGTACATTCCACTTTCTTCTCCCTTCTCGCGGAGACAATTTGAAATTTTTTTGTTAGAAAAATTGTTATCATTATCTCAAATCAACGTGTCCTTGTATCTCAGGATCATCCTTGAAGCCATAACTTCTTACTCAAAATGAAAGAAAATTCAGCGCGAGTCAAATTGTTCGCCGTGCGTCGTCCACCACTTTTCGTCATCTTCGCGCTAAAAAGTAATGAATTTTTGCATGTTATTCGCCAGCCGGCGCCCGGTCCTTAAAATCACAGCGTAAACGAGAGGGAGCACATTCCGTACATTCCACTTTCTTCTCCCTTCTCGCGGAGACAATTTGAAATTTTTTTGTTAGAAAAATTGTTATCATTATCTCAAATCAACGTGTCCTTGTATCTCAGGATCATCCTTGAAGCCATAACTTCTTACTCAAAATGAAAGAAAATTCAGCGCGAGTCAAATTGTTCGCCGTGCGTCGTCCACCACTTTTCGTCATCTTCGCGCTAAAAAGTAATGAATTTTTGCATGTTATTCGCCAGCCGGCGCCCGGTCCTTAAAATCACAGCGTAAACGAGAGGGAGCACATTCCGTACATTCCACTTTCTTCTCCCTTCTCGCGGAGACAATTTGAAATTTTTTTGTTAGAAAAATTGTTATCATTATCTCAAATCAACGTGTCCTTGTATCTCAGGATCATCCTTGAAGCCATAACTTTTTACTCAAAATGAAAGAAAATTCAGCGCGAGTCAAATTGTTCGCCGTGCGTCGTCCACCACTTCTCGTCATCTTGACGTTAAAAAGTAATGAATTTTTGAATGTTATTCGCCAGCCGGCGCCCGGTCCTTACGACCACAGCGTGGACGAGAGGGAGCACACGGTCGATCAATGGAAGGAGCTGATTTATCAGGAGGTGATGGAGTACGAGACAAGTCACAATCCAGCGACCTCAGCGCCACCGTCGGAAACGGCGGGATCGCGGTAGACGGAGGGAAATTCGTGCTGACTCGCCGGACGTTTTGGTCAAAACGCGAATTCCCCACCCGGGACCGGATTGGGCAAAATCGCACCACACGAGTCTCGCTATTCGTCGAGATGTCGTAGCAGATAAATCGAACAACGGGAGGGAAACGAAAACGAAAACGGAGAAAAAGAAAAAAAACAAGAAAACAAGATGAGAAAAACATCGTCGGAGCGGATTACTCCGCGATGTTGGACGCCTCGAGTTGTATCGTGGCGTTGGAAGCGACGAGGGAAAAAAATGAAAAAAAAAAAACCATAAATACCACGTAAGACCCGCGCGTACGCGAATCCTCTTCTCCGTTTCTCGCCTGACGGATGGACTCTTTTTAGAAGAAAATTATATACGAATTTAAATTTAAAAAAATACCATTGCACACACACACACAACACACACACACACACACAGACTCGCACGCACGCGCGTAATCGATCCTCGCGACGCGGGGGAAGAAAGGAAAAACGAAAAACACGAAAACGGTGGAGAGCGAGTTATCGCGGATGCTGAGGTACGAAAATAAAGAAGGAAAATTGAAAATGGACGCTATGGTTCTGGATTAATTATATTCGTACGATATTTTCATAACGGATGTTCCCTCCGCGCTGGAAATGACGATGGAAAACGGTAACTTCGTCATCGATGCGGGAGAGGGAGGGAAATGGGGGAAAAAGCAAGATCAAAGCGTGAAGGAAAATCTCAGGGAAAAGAGAACGAAACGTTCGAAGCGAAAAATCGCCTATCGCATTGACTCTCGATGAAATCATGCAATTTATGAGAGCTCGAATTGGTAAAAAAAAAACGGTGAAATAAAAAGTCCGCTTTTCGGACTGTAAAATTTTGATCGAGAATTAGAAGAGAAAAAAAGTGCATTACCATTTTTCGTTTTTCCCATTTATTCTCCAAAAGTTATCTCCCAACGCGATAAACATTTACAACAGGAGAGAGAGAGAGAGAGAGGGAGAATGTATCATGTTTGCGCGCGTGTGTGAAAACGACGAGCGAGCGAAAAACACGAATTACAAATGAAGCGAGTAGAAACAAAAAAAAGAGCACCTTTTCGCGCTTCGAGCACCGAACCGCGAGAAGCTTTCACAATTTCTTGTCGTTTTTTTCCGTTTCGTTTTTCCCGGTTTTTTTTTTCATCCCGATAACGAGACGGAGAAAGGGAAGACGAAGAAATGTCGCGCGAGTGACGAGAGACGAAACATCCGCTCTCAGACTCCTCGAGCGTGATCGCGAGGGGAAAGAAGCAGAGAAGCAAAACAGAGGAGAGAAGAGGAAAAAAGCTCGCTGGAGGAAAAAATGGCGAAAAAACGAAAGGAAGATATGAATAATTGTATTTATTATGAATTAACGGGGGAATAAAAATGAATCGACAATGAAGCCGCGAGGGAGCCAACGGATTACGGATTTAAGGTGGGAAAAATCTAAAGAAGAAATCCGATAATCGCCGACGCCGATCGCCGGGTGATTTGTAATTGTAAACGTTGAATTTTTATTTTCCACGATAAATAATTATGTGAATATATTGCTACAGTCCGATCCAAATAATCAAGCTTTTGTAACACTAATTATAATAAAGTAATTGTAATGATAATTGCTATGAAACAAAAATACATGGATATGTATATACATATATATATACATATATATGTGCATATATGCATATATATACATATATATATATACACATATAACGTAATCGTACTGCGCACGATAATTATAATTAGGTACGAGGGAGGGATGCGAGTTGAATGCATCGTCAGCCGCGTTCGCGGTGTGAACAAAGGCGCGCGAGTGATAGAATTAAGATTGCGAGAGTCACGATGTTACTTTCATTGTTCTTTCGGTTTTTTGTCAATTTTTTTGTTTTTTTTTTATCGTTTTATTTTCCTTGCCAAGGCGTTTCGTCAAAGCGAGCACGGGCTTGGCCAAAAATCTTTGAGCGAATTAACACGTGGTGGATATCCAATGCGTTCGCGAAATTTTGCAAATTTTGCAAAACGCCGAAGTCGGAAAGTAGGAGGAAAACGTAGGATCGTAGATCGAGGCTCGAGGCTTGGCTCTCCGTCTGTTTGCCACGACGATTTTCAGGGATAACGAGGGTATGCGAATTATCAACGGTTTCGATTTCCGGAGCCAGCCGATGCGAGACGAGTTTCGTCCGATAGCGCGCTTGAGAGACAGTAAGTTTTTTTTTTTATTTTGAGAAAATCTTATCCACTGTGCTCTTGCTCGTGCTGGCAAAACAAACAAAAAAGTATCGACCGTTATCGAGACATTGATGTTGAAATTAATGTTTCTCGCTTAATCTCGTGTGAAAAAATATGACGGATATGAACTGAAAAAATATGAAAAGATGAATTGAGAAACTTGCGGTGATGACCAAGAAAGATTCGTCATGCTTCACCATAAATTTACCGAAACGCCGAAAAGGCCGGAAATCATCGAAAAGAAGCCGGGGTACACACTTTTTTTCCACCTTTTTTGTTTCTTCGCATCGGTCTGAAATTCGCTCGTTTCGGCTGTCTCAAGAACCGTCAAAGCCGACGGTCACAGTGCAGGTGACGCGAAGAAACATTGAGAAGGTTATTGATTTTAGCGACCGAATGTTGGCAAACGTGTGTATATTTTTGATGAAATTTCCTGGCGATTGGAAATCTCTGCCACCGAGGTGAAGGGCGGAAGAAACATATTTTCAAGATACGTGCGTCAATTATCGTTGATTCTTGAACGATTATACTTTTTTCTCCTCTCTTCATCCCGATCTACCTAACAGGGTATAAAGTTCGTTGACGATTCTCACAAAAAAAGGCGTTCTGAATGAACAAAAACATCGCGTATCGACGACGCAACGACGAGAAACACACAAAAAAAACCCAGAAAACTCTAATGTTCGTCCAAACTCTTTGCTAGCCATGAATATACCTCCGCGGTGGGGACCTCTGAGCTCATTTTTGAATCTGCCAAAAATAAATCGTCGATCAAAATCATCCTGAATTTTAGAACCTGCAAAACACTCCAACATGTCGAACCGAGAAAAAAGAATATACAGGGTGTCACAGAATTTTATGTCAGTAATTTAGGAGAAGATGAGGGATGGAATTCAAAGTCGAAAAGTCCTTGAGCACTTTTTGATACGACGAATCCTCGCTGAGTTATCGATCGACAAAGTTCGGCCAATCGGAAGGGCGGAGCCTTGCGCCTTCAAACTTTGACCATTCACAACTCGTCAGGGTGTAATCGTGCGAAAAAATGATAGGGGACTTTTCGTCCCGGAATTTCGTCGGGGATCTAACTGTAAATTATAGACATCAAATTTTTGGGACACCCTGTATACAGATAGATCCGCGACAAAGTTCCAAGTCAAAAAGCATAAAGCGACTTTTCGATCCGACGAACCCCCGTTGAGTTATTAATCTTCAAAGGTCAGCCAATCAAAAGCGCGCGTTTGCGAGAGAGGGGAGCGCGCTCGCCGTCTGATTGGCTCCAACTTTAACGGTTCATAACTCGTACAGTTTCCGTCCGATGAAAAAACGCTAAAAGACTTTTCGTCTCGAAATTTCATTTCGAATCTGAGCATACATTGCTGAGAACTCCGGGACGAACGAGTGGCGTAGTTTTTCGAAAAAAAAATTAAATAAAAAATTAAAACGAAAGAAGCAGATCACCTCGCGGAGTATTTCCATCGATTGATTTTGATACACGTTTTTTCACACGATCGCGAAAACTTTGTACCCGTTTTGCATAATCTCGCGCAGAATTTTTCGTGCGATTTATTTTTTGCTTCGAATCTCTCCCCCCCCCCTTCCCCACACACCCCTACTTTGAATCGTCGAGCTTCGCCAGGGTGCAATTTCCAATATTTTGTACAAAAAAACAACAACAAAGAAACGAAAAAAAAAAAGAAATGATAACAGAGTAATTTTTATCGGACAAAAACCACACGACGATTTCCCAAAGATTTTTGGGGTCCGTGCTTGTCACGCACGTGGAAGCGTTATAAAGTGATATGTATCCAAGTAAAATAACGATATTGCACGTGGATTCACTAAATACGGTAAGGATCGAAAAGAGGAAAGAGATGCGAGAATGAAGAATAAACGGCAAACATCGCGGGATGGGCTGGAGCGATGCGATAAAGTAAGACGGAGAAGTAAAAGTTGGTAATTGTAAGAATAATAAAATATGATGATTAATTGGTTATAACGAGAGTGAAAAAAAAAGAAGAGAGAGAAAGAAAGAAGAAATAAACGAAATTGAGTAACGAAGATCCTCTTGTTTAGAGTGTTATGAGAGGATAAATGCGTGAAGAGTGAATATTTTGAAGAAACGCGTATGGAAGATTATGCCATGTGAAGTAACGAGAGGAATAGAAGAAAATTAAAGAAACATACACAAACACACACAGACACACAGACACACTGGAAGAAAGAAGGAAAAAAAAACGTCGTAGGCAGTGAAAACGAAGAAAAGAAGAAAAAAAAGACAAATTAATAATGTCCATGTTGCTAATTTAGTCGTGAGATAGTTACGCGTGTAGTGATGACGTTTTTTTAGTGAATTACTCAGTCATAGAGAGATGAGACCCGATTAGTCGAGGCGAAATTTTCAGATGGAAAAATAACGAACAATAATGAAAACGTCATTAACGCTGAAATTAATTGGCATGAAAATAACGATACGACGAATCAGAGCAACAAAGCTGAGAGGAGAAAGATGAAACGGAGACACTCGTGTAGCTTGTAGAACGTGTAGCTTTTAGATTAGATTATTTCTAGGATGATCGTCGGGAGGCCCGTTCTTTCTCTTTAAAATGTGTGTAGTATCGTTGAGTAAACAGAAACGTCACGATTTAAATCCACGATTTTTTTTTCAAGCAGATCGAATATTTGACAGTTATCGTAAAAAATAAATGGGATTTGAAACATCACTCGTATTCGCCGCTTCGTCGTTAATATTTATTGGCAATTGATTCGAACAGTGCCTTTTCCGAAAATTTGTCAACAATTCTTTCTTTTCCTCGCAATTTCTAACGTTTTAAAGTGCTTTTTTTTCATCGACAATCGGGAGATATTTCGATCGACTAAATCCGAAACGCACGAGTCGCCCTGCTCGCGGATATTCCTTCATTGTTATTTCGAACGACGGTGGATTTTTTTCGAAAATTTGTCTTTTCCAACAACCAACAGAGGCGATGATGATCAGTCGGAGAAAATGGCTTCTTTTTTTGCAAATCAATTTTTTCGTATTTTCGCATTAACGATAAAAAGATATTTCGACAAGAAAAATAAAATGAAAAGTACAATTCATCGCTCACCAAATATTCGCAAAATTTCCGGTGAAACGCGCGTGCGTGAAAATCTTACAATTTGTGTTTTCCGTTCTTTCTTTTCCATTTCCAACGATATTTACTTCCAATCTCGGGCAGTCGCGCACACTTTGAGAAGAAACACGAGGAGGAATGAAGAATATGCGCACCGCATAGTCGACGAAGCGATTTTCCCTCGAGGCGCGCGCAAAAAAATTCGGGAAACTCGTTGCGTGAATTTAGTGGATGGATGAGAAAGAGAGAGAGAGAAAAAAAAAGAAGGAAAATAAACGACAGAAAAATAATGGAAGACGAAAATGAGATAGATGAAATAAAATATGCGCAGTGTAATCCTAATTTATTATAAACCTTACGACATTAATATTAACTGACACACTCACACAGACACACACACACACACACACAAAAGCATCTTCTGTAAATACGTTTAACGAATAATCGCTATGATTATATGCTCCCTTATCGATAAAAATAAATGAGAGAGAAAGATGAAGAAAACGAGAAAGAAGGGGAAGAAACAACGCGGTGACGAATTGCGGTGATTGTTTTATAAAAAATGAAGGAGAAAAGAGCAGGAAGACACGTCGATGATGATTAATTTGTGAATACGAGCGGCGACGAGCGGCGACGTGGTGATAAATGCAATTGGGGACAAGGTCGATGTTCTCCGAGAATGATCGTTTCCATAACGGTATAAATATATTATACATAATTTTTATTATACATGAAATGAAGAGGCAAACGATTTTGTCCATAAATATGGATATTAAGAACGCTGATTGTCCGTTATTGATCGCCGGCGGCCGAGGCCCGACGATCGAGATGAGCTCTCTCTTTCCTCCCGAAAAGTGCACGCGCGACGAGATCGGGATCGTCGGGGGACGCGAACGCTGCGTTTTATCGGCGAAAACGAACGAATGAGAATCGGCGAAGAAAATCGAGCGACGATGACGAACGTTACGATTGTGCGATTATCGATTATCGCTCGTTACTCGTGCGCTTGCACGGTCTCCACGTGGCTGAGATAAAATGGGAAAAATCGGGGAGAAAAAGTCGATCGTACTCGAGTTATGGCGAAAAATCGGTAACCCACGATCGGAAATTTCGAAAAAATTGTTTCGCTCGATGTTTCCGAAGATCGTAGCTTGGTCCTTTTCCGCTTGAAAGTGTGGCTGGCCGAGAGAGCGAGAAAGTTTCGGCGGTTTAGCGTTCAACGATAATGAAGACGATGCCGATTTTAGAACGCCGATTTAATCTAGATCTAGACTGACTAAAAGGGGTTCCTAACAAAGATTGAAGAAAGAAGCGAGAGAAAACGGAAGAAAGGCTGACCTTTGTATCGTGGCGAACGAAAGACGAAGCCTTGTTTTGACGATTTTAGAACTAATTAGCACTAAACGGATGTCTTTCTGGGACAATGACTCCATTATTAGTTTTTTCAATCATTCACATCCGCAAAATCACCACCTCGGAATGTCTTCCATCTTCAAAACAGACTGACTTATTACTTTCGTTAATACCTTACGAGATAATCGAGTAAGGCCTTCCGGTATTGAAGAGGGAAGATACTCCAAAGTGGTAAGATTTGAAAAGCGGATTGTCGTGGATGCGATCGTTGCGAATTGAGAGGTTTTCAGAAGCAGAGGCAGAAATATTATGCACTAGAGGATTTAGAATCGAGGATGCTTGAGATCGAGTTCGATCGAGATTCAAATCACTGAGAAGAGAGAAAAAGAGTGATTTTTGAGGTTAAACAGGTGAAGAATAGAGTCATTTTTCAATCATCTTTCTCATGCCACGATACATCCGTTTTAATCGAGGGGATAATACGATGTAAAGAGGAAGATAACGAGAGTAAAAAAGAAGGGAAAGCAATGGAGAATCGAATTTCCGTCTGAAGGTATCCCTTCCCGATGTAAAAGAAGAAACAAAGAAATAGATAACAAAAAGGAAGAAGAAAATGACGAAACTGTAGCAATTGTGTAATCATCCATCGAGAGTTGGTCACACGTTTCAACACAAACACACACACACACACACACATATATAAAAACACACACGAGGAAGCATACACAGACAGCTAGCGTTAACGAAACGATCATTATTTATTGGCAACTGAACCAATGCTCAATGACGCTGTTGGTTTGAATTAATAAAGAAAAAGCTGATACTTTTTTTTTCTTCTTCATCAAAACTTCCTCATACTCGTACCAAACGTCGGGCCTTTCTATCATAGTTTTGGGAAATTTCGTGCCAAAATGGTGCGTCTCTGAAATGCATTGTGCAATTATTGAAATCGCGATTTGACACAACGATGAGTGACTACGTTCGGACACTCGGAGGGAAAACTATGTCCTCGCAGTGCAGAGCAAAAATAGTGTCACCCGGTAGGTGAAATCGCTTGTTCCTTCGGTTTATGGAATTTCGAACCTGCGACCCTTCCTACAGGGTGAAAAAGGGGTTTCGACTTAAAAATCTGTGTAAAACGTGTATTCTTACTCGGTTTCGTGTCAAATGGCGGAATATCTGCTCCGCCATTTTGAATTTCTGAATATTGAGAACAGATTCGTAATCGGTGACCTTGAGAGCTCTCGGGTACCAAATTTTGCGGCAATCGTTTCAGCCAATCACACATTTCGGGATATGGCGTCAGCGTCAGTTCGAGGGATCACGAGCGAAACAGCAGAAGGCTGCGAAAAAAGTGATCGCAGAATCGTTCGGTTCGACCATTTTGTTTGCCTCGAAATTTCCAAGTTTCGGCCGTCCGCTGATCAAACTTTTCGAAAAAAATTCAAGAAAATAATATGCCGGCGGTGCGCAAGTCAAATTGGTTCTCCACCCAGCCGGAAGTGACGTGGGAATTCTCTTGAAATATCTCGTATTTCTTCCATTTTGACAGCCATGAGCCCGGATCGTCTTCGTCAAATTGACGAGAATTCCAACTACTGGGAAATTTCGGAGCGTGCGAGAAATTTCGATTGCGGTTTTGGGACAGATGATGACGACAGTTTCTTCCTAAATTCCGACGAGGATGAGGGTAAAGCGAAGGAGAATTTTTTTTCTTCCGTCTAAATGAATCCGAAAGTAAAACATGATTGTTTTCGTTTTTTCTCCTCCGTCAAAGTGAACAATTCGATCAATCGGCCCAGAATTTGCCGAGTGTTCGTGGATGGAAACGAGTCCGATTATCGAGCCTGCGAAGACGAAGACTGTCTTCTGGAACGAGTCTGTTAATAAATCGTTGAATGAATGATCGATGCTCGTTGATTGCCGAATAAACGAACTTTTCGTATTTTACCAAGGTCTGGTCGTTGAGCAAACCACCGAAAATACCGAAGCGAACGTTCGTCGTATCTGCCCGCAAAATTCAGGTGAAGAAATCATCGCCGTTTTTTCAACTCTCTTTTTACAATGACCAAATTTCTTCAACCCTGAATTCCTGACGTTGCACAGATTATGAAAGAACGTCTGTCGTCGACGATAAATGCCAAGCCCACTTTGTGCGATATTCTTCGAGAAAAAGCGACGAAACACGGGACAAAGAGAACCCTCGTGGACAGCGACGTTGAGTATGTGCCAGTTAGCACGTTCAGCAAAAAAACGAAAGCGTCTTGTCAGGAAAATTCGATAAACATTATACCGCAGTGCGCGCAATTTGTCAACGAGATATGTTGAAAAATAAATACACAAAATGACGTAAAAAAATTGTCGACCGAGTCTCTTGAATGTTACTGTTTATTCGATAACTTTATGCTGATACGGACTTACGCAAGAGGCGGTGTTCGCGAGAAAAAAAAACCCACGCGATCGCGTTTTCGAAATATTTCAAAAAAAAACTACAAACGGTATTAAAAAAAACAAACAGCGGCGATTATCTCGAAACTGCATTTTTCAAAAATACATCCATCAAATCTGAAAAATGGTGCATTGAAAAAGGAATTAGAAAAGTCTCACAGCCCTCGAGGATTTTTCAAATTCGCCATTTTTCTCCAAGCTCTCAATTAAGTCACGAAAATAAATTCCGAACATCAAACTCTCCACCATTTTGCCATGAACATCCAGAGCGATTCGACCCCGCGCTGAAAAATGCTGCACCAAAAAAAAAACATTCTGGTCTGAACGCGGCGTTTGGTGGCAATCGAGTCTTCGCAAACTTCCACTTGGATATCCGCGAAAACAATTGTCCCCCCGAGCTGCTTTACAACGAGAAGACACAAGGGCGAAAGAAGACAAAAAATTCCATCATCGTCCATTTTTTTTCCAAAGAACAATACACTCGCCCTTTTTATCACAGATTGTAATTCGAATCACGTACTTCTCTCGCAGATGGATGAAGTTTTGCCACTCGTGGTAAATAGTTTAGAAAAATGTGAGAGATCGAGATTGAAAAAGTAAAAGAAAAAAGGAAGAAAAAGTTGAGACGATGTGCGGATCAGCAGCTGTTGTCGAAACGCATCAGGGGTTCGTCCGGCG
The DNA here is from genome assembly GCA_959613375.1 of Heteropelma amictum. NCBI lineage: Eukaryota > Metazoa > Arthropoda > Insecta > Hymenoptera > Ichneumonidae > Heteropelma > Heteropelma amictum. The sequence goes on along the minus strand of OY390726.1, from coordinate 2,892,709 downwards.
CCGGTGGTACAAAGTACCAAGGATCCTCGACGTCCCAAAGATCCCGATGGAGCCCCTCTCTGCCAGGCGGTGGCCTCAAATATGCGTCCTCCGCTGGATAATTTTGAAGGTCGAAGAATCTCTCGAGTTGCTCGACATCGGCGCCGCGGAACGGTGACGTAACGGGATCCCTCCGTGGCACCCTCATCGACGCTTTGATCCTCGATGGGCACGGCATTATGGTACCCTGATCATCCTCCTCCCACGATATGTCGGCTTCCTGGACATCCTGCTCCAGCGGCACGTCCAGGTCGAAGTCTTGCAGCTGCTGGGTCGCCAGCCTCTCAAATTGATCCTCGATCCGCTTTTGAGCCTGCATCTGCTCCAGGCCGTATTGCGTTTTTCGGGCGAACCTCCTGGCAGCCTCGATGTCCGGATGATCCCGGCCGTACTCGACCCGGAACATCGGATGGGAAACGTCGGGCAAGTTGTAAATCTGTCGCTGCCTCGGTGGACTCGGTATGTACTCCAGTTGGTCGTCCAGGGCGTCGAGTTCCAAGATGGAATCGCCGCTCTCCTCGTGAACGTTGACGGCGTTGCCACCGACGTTCGCCACGGCGATGACGAATTCTCGTCTGGCGTTTTGCAGTTCCTCGAGTTTACCCTGAACGGCGGCGCTCTCCGCCGCGTCCTGCTGATCCAGAGTCTCGCTTATCACTTGTATCGACTTGTTGGCGATATCCGACGACCCTCCGGCGGCTCCTTCAGCCTCCGGTAGGCAGACGATCGTGCTACGATCCTGCGATACGGCACCGGGATCGATGATGATCTTGTTGACCGGACCATCGCTGATGGGTACCGCGGATACGACCTCGGCGTCCATCAACTTTGCCAACTCCCTCGTGTCCTCGGATATCGGGGTTGCCGCTGCAATCGGCCTCCGAGGTTTCCCGATCCCCGAGGGACCCGGCTGAATGAGAGCAACGGGTCGGTTTTTGTTTTTAAATCGCTCTGTACGACTTTCTTAAACTATCGGTCAATTTACGTCAGGGCTGGGGGTTGCTACGTAAGTACGAAAAGGAATGAAATCGGACAAACTAGAAACTTTTTTTTATCGCTGACGGGATGACCCGTATTTTTGCGGATATTTGTAATTCGTCGATTTTTCCTTCGCCACTTTATCCCCGGTGTGTGAGAAAACGATGAAAATTTTACCATCGATCGTTTCGTTCTGGGACATGATCTGTCCTTGACGATGTGGCCTCGTTCGATCGCGGCATCAACCGCCGCGGCCGGTCGATGACCTCTTCGTTCCCCCGCGATGTGTCCCCTAGTTATGGCGGTCTCCAACTCCTGCAGCTGTTCGTCGGGCGATTTTCGCGTCGAAGCCGGACAGGCTCGTTGACGGCCCACACGAGCGTCACCGCCAATAGGCGCTGGCGTGCGTCTAGGGCGTCGAGTCGATTCCGCCTTCGCCTTCGCCTCTTCCATCATCCTCATCTTCTCCTTCGCGGCTTTCTGTCGCATTTGCATCGCCTTGGTCAAACCCGGCGCTGCGTAATCGACTTTCTTCGGTGACCTTGACACTTTGGTGCGAGAGCGCGCCGGACACGCGTCACGCTTCGTTGACGTTTCCGGAGCAGGTTCCTTGTGGACCACCGCGGATGTTTGCGCGGCGCGCAACATTTGCGTTCGCGTCAGTCCCGGACGGGATGTACTGGCTTTCGGGATCGCGCCTCGAGGGCACGCGCCGCGTGACGCCATATTGAATTACGTTTACCCTGCTGGGTCGTTTTCGTCCCACAATCTCGAGAAATTTGCCGATTATTCTCGAAAAATGTTTGATTCTTCCGGTACAACTTGCTGATTCGAGACTTCGTTTCAATTCATTTGGTTTTTTGTTTTCGAATCTTTCTAAAACGCAGGAATTTTTAAAGCTCCCTCGATTCTACGGTCCCCTGCGTGATTGGAAGGATCGTCAGGAACGCCCTCACCCTCAGGGTGAAAAATTGACGCGATAAGAGATATAGAATCACCGACCTTTTTTGTCGAATGGAGGATTGAAAATTTAACATGTTTTTCGAAGCTTCGGACCTCGGAATCATACGCGTATCACCTTCTCTCGCCGTTTGGCCCCTTCGACCTTCATCGTGCTTCGTTATTACTCTGCAATTTGATTCCATTGTGACACCGACGCAAACGTTCAATTTTTACAGAGAAATTCGTCGATTCAATAGCCCGATTTTGTCGTTATTCGCATCCCGGAACCATCGCGAACGATCGTGAGATACTTACGGAAATTTTGGATGTCAGACGGAGCCGGAAACGAGTTTTTTAAAATATTTATCGATCTGACGGGTCGTTTACATCGTTTGTTTGGCAGAAAACCCGTCGGTTTATCTGTGACACTGAAATAAACGACGGGCGATTTTTTCAGGGTGGTCTGCCAAGATCGGACCACGGGAAATTACCAGCGATGACATAACCAAGATCGTTAAATTCACTTGTATCATAATTCTCTCGTAATTCTTTCAAATTTATTGAAAATCACCGCAAACGTCAGGAGTGACGGTAACGCCGATTCGATCGATAGCATTCCCTCAAAGTGTCGTCAAAGTACCTTCTCTTCATCGGTCATTTCTGCCGAAAAGTTTTCGTCAGAGCCAAATAAAATTTTTAAAAAATGCCAGACTCGATATAATCCGCGGAAAAAAATCGTTTCTCGAATTTCCAAAATTTCAGCTTTTTCTTGAATAACTTTCGAGAATGAGAGATGGAAAGGAAAGCCGCGAATCCGGAGGCTGTTCGCGATGACCGCAAAATTGGAAAATCCATTTTGGCTCTCGTGAACTGGTGAACGAAAATATATAATGTCGGAAGAATCCACGAGAAATAATCGAGCTCGAAAAACGAATACTGTCCAGGCGCCAACGACGAGTAAACAGTATGAGAAACGCACGAGTCTGCAGGCTGGTCGATTTTTGAGGAGCAAACACCCGGAACTCTTCGAAATCAAGCCACTTCCCGGTGGTTATCGTCGGCGTTCGGATGTCGCTGGGGATGGACGAAAGAAACCTGCCGAGAGCGGGACCTCCGAAGCGAAGGTTTCTTCTCCACTTTTTTTTTTCTCTACATATGCTTAAGGATGCGTGGAAAGGGTAACCCGAACAAAAATACGTCAGAATTCCGAATAAGCGGTAAATAAAAATCGAAAAATACATCGATTTTAGATCAAAAAGTTATTGAGAAAATTGTAAAAAAAATTTGATCAAATTCCATTTCTCTTTTCCGACACTCTGTAAAAGTAACCTTCCGCTCGCTAAATCCAAAATTCCTTACGACCAACGAGTACATGCGATAGCTGATTAACGATTTATCATATTTTTTTACAAATTTTCCAAAAGTTAAAAAAAAACTTTCCTCTTGTCTTATTCCAACATATTTTTCTTGGGATTATCCGTTTTATACATCCTTAAGGTGGGAATCTGATGTAACCAAAAAATACGCCTTTGTATCTTCTTTTTCCGAATTCGGGAGGGCGTTATTGCGTTATGTATTCGAATTTTGCAAAATATGACTTTTCGACACTGAGAATCGTCGGAAAATATCTCGTTTCTTGAGTTTACGAGGGGGTTTAATATTCTTCCCAATTTCTCGGAGGTTTCGCCGTCGACGACACATTCGCGCTCCGAAAGAGGTGCAAGCAGCGTCGCCGATATTTTGGGGTCGAACACTCGATGTCCGAAAACGAGAAGATCACTCTCGAAAGACGATCGAAATGATAATACGGTAGATGATTTTTTTTTTCAGCGATTTGGAATCGATTTGACGTTTTCGGTTGATTTTCGCAAGTATCGAAAATCGATATCGAGATATATCAATAATGTATCATTGTTTCCCACAGTGACTACGTATCGGCTTACGTACTTTTCGAACACAAAATTGTAACGATATTTTGTCATGTTTATTTATCTGAAATAATTCATGCATCTCTCTGTCTCTCGCTTTCTGCTCTTCTTTGCAAGATAAAAATGTGCAGCATCGCCGTCAGTACCGTGATGATGATGGCGCAACAAAGTTACGATGACATTACGATGGAGCACGTCAGACACACGGAGGAATATTTTCGAGGTCTAAAACAGCCCGATGGGTATCCCGCAAATGTTGGCCAACTTATGCAAGTATTAAAAAACATAAAGAACAGCGGTGGTAGCGTTGTTTCACCGACAAACGACCTTGAAAATGACGAACGAGCGAAGCGGACAGCAGAGGAGCCCGAAACATCGACGAACGAGCAGACATCTTGAATTTCACGAGCATTAAAGTTTATCGATTGATTTATTCGTTTGTATCCATCATTAAGAATCGCCGACGATCGAAAAAATGACAACGAGAGACGAGAAAAAAGGTGCAGATTCCTGAAATACCGACGGAGGTGCAAAAATCAGAAAGACGATTTGTAAAATTTATCGATTGATTGCGTTTATTTGAGTATATCGTTAAAAAAGACGGAGAAGCGGCGTTTCATCGACGAACGATCGAGGAAATGCTCGCGAGAGAAATGCGAAACGAAAATGCGAGTCTGAAAAACCAACGGACGAGTGAAAATGGAATTAAGCGGTTATTAACATGTACCGACTGATGATTGTTGTACTTTTATTAATCATAGCAGAAAAAAATGGGAAAAATCCTCAACGCGGAGAGAAATGTCTCTACGGTGACATATTCGTGTTTTATTTTCAACGAAAATTTCGAAAAAATTTGAGTAGTTACCGTTCGATGTAAATATCGCGTATAAAATAATGGATCGGAGTCCTTTTTTTGGAATCTTTCGATTTCGTTCGGTAGAGGATTTTGAATGACCGGAAGAACCACTAAGCACGCGACTGCCAGGTAAATATTTTTATTTCATTTTATTTTTTCATCACAGTTTTACCGATTGAGTTCGGCAAAGCAAATTCGAGTTTACAAAGAAAAAAAAACAAAAAAATGTGCCGGACATTCGCAGTTTGTTCGTTCTTCTCCAACTTCACGCTAACGACCTTGGGGGGAGTGAGGAAAAGTGAAAAAAAAACATCTGTTTTGACCATCGAAAATTTTCTCAAGTGATCCAAGCGTTCGAGAAACGTGTTTTATGCATCTTTACGGTGGTTTAATTTCTTCACGAGAGCAATGAAATCGCGCAAAGCGTCCGAAACGGCTAAAAGAGTTTCGATATCGACGAAAAATGGTTCCAGTAGCATTCAACCGGTCTTGTATTCGTTCAGAGTTACAGGAGGCAAACCAGGATCTGGTTCCGTGATGACCGCGATACGTCCGCCATATTGGCTTTATCACGATCACGCGTTAGGCGTTATTTGGGCGCTTTTTCACAGAGACAAAAATTATATCGGTCAGTAGCGAAGAATGTATCGCAATCGCGTGAAAACATCAACAAACGATGCATTTTTATGAAAATCCCATCACATTTTAGCTTTGACTTCAATTTTAGCTTCAATCAGTTCAATCTACGTTTCTTCCCGTTTGAACATAACCTAATTTCAAGTCGAAAATTCACATTAAAAAAACGATAATCCTCTTTGCAGGGATAACACAATTGCATTGGTGCCTGCGATTTTTGTTGGACCTGAAAAATTCTCAGGGTGAATACACGGGTGACGTGGAGATTTGTATTAGATTGATTCAGGACGATCTCGTCGAGAAATACGCGCGGCTCGGCAGCGCTTTCGACGCTTCGATGTCTCACGAAGAGAGTAGAGACTCGACGAATATTGCGGAGACTACCGAAGGGCAGAATACGGAAAACAGCGCCGAAATGACCAAGACTCCGACCTTAGGTGACCTTGGAAAACAGCATTCGATCGTTATACAACAAGGGGATGATATTGCAAATTCGACGATGATCCAACCCCTTGATCCACAAACGGGCAATGGAGAAGATAACGCGGAGGAAAAGGCGAGCGCATATTCTTCCTTTTCAGCTTCACCGGAAGCTTTATAATTTTCATGAAAAGTTTTATCGTCCGCTCGAGATGGCGAAAAAGTCTACCGAAATGTTGACGATTCATTAATCGTAATGCAATTATTGATGGTATCTAAATCGAGGATGCTACATAGCATTTTCGCCATATTTACATAGCTTCGATTAAGAGATGATACTTATTTCAGACGGAAGAAACATCGGCTCCGAGCAGCAGCGCCAATGCGGATATATCGAGAATTAATGGCAATAATGAGGAAGGAAAAGCAGAAAACTGTAGTCCGACAATGTGTCAACAGTCAGCGCGGGAAAAGAAGAAGAGTGATCGAATGGTGAGCTTCGTTTATAACGAAATGATGTCGAGAGGGCCTAAACCCTGCGTGGATCAAGACTCGATCACTGATTTACCGGAAGAGAGCGGATTTTTCGACCCTACGAAGGATGAAACGTTCGACAGATCGGAAGCCATTGAAGATCGAGAGAGTATTGAAATTCTGCGATTTTTCGGTTTTTTTGCACTCATATTGGTAACGGATATTGAAAAACGTGTGTTTTTTTCGTACGACAGGAACAAACCTCGCCGATTCGAGTACGAGAGAAATGATGTCGTTTCTGAATTCCTCTAGACAGCAGCATATCGAGAGAATAAAGAAGGAGATTGAAAGACTGTACGGTCTGGAAAGGTATGTACGCTCCAAAATGATAATATAATTGTCGTCATTATTTATTTATACTCTGCGTAAAGAGCGTGTAAAACTGACTGACTAGACAAAGAATATGGAAAGAACTTGACAGACTATACGCGACCCGAAAATTAATAATTTAAAGCTAGATTCAGTATGAAATTCCGAGTCGAAATCTATATCAGTATTTTTTCATGGGAGCAATATCCAATGAGTTATTAATTGTCCATCCGAAAAGTGTTTGAAGACTTTTCGACTTGCAATGATATCCCCAATGTAGAAGTAAATTATCATAGGCAATTACGTTGTATTGCTCACTTTTCTTCTATATTTATTTATAACATTTTATACGTATGCTAGGTTCATGGAAAATCTGAATGCTAATGAATTTTCCGCCTACGTCACTGAAGATCTTGCAAGACGTATGGAAACTTTGAAAAATGAAGATATCGTTAAAAGTGCTGGAGAAATAACGAGAGGAAAGCCATAATTTTGTAAAGAGCTGCTATATTATTTCACGTATACACATGTACAAAATACACGATGCCTCGCTTCGAAAGACTTTATTCATATATATATGTATCTATAGATATTGCTTATTGGATGAAAATTTCAAATTTTCTTAATCACACCCTAAATTATATTTGAATGATTTTTTCAAATAACATCCAACTCTGCGAAGGTCGTAATCTCACTCTGTGCGAGTCAAACGCAGAAAAAGTTCGACTTTTGTATGTAAATTGAATGGGCAGGGGAAAGCGGGGAAGGACTGAAGACAGTGAATATTCTTATCGCATGAAAAGCAAATAAAACCGATTCAGTCTTGTTGCGAATCGAAAAGGTCGTCCTACACGTTGGCACTCTTTGTACACGCAGCGCCAGTGCAAAGATGGCGGATCTAAACAAAGAGCTGAACGAGTATCTTCTCAGCAATAAAAATGATAAACAATACAAGCTGTCAGTGCCCGCGGTGACGATATCGAAGTCATCATTCGGTAAATGGTTTGGAAATCGTGAGAACGAAGTCACCGATGAGGCAAGCTGGTACGAAGAAACGAGAAATAAATGTTGTCCCAGTCTGGTTAGTGCGAAACATAACCTCAAACGTCATACATGTTAAAACTGTCAGTATCGTCGTCGGTTTCGCGGCAAATTCGTACTTTTACACGTGAAATTTTCGAAAATATACTTCACAGCGTTACAATTACCGGCGAATAATCGTTTAAATACAAGTGTACGTATTTTGTTTTTCTCATTTATGCTTCAGACGAGAATACAGCGGTTAACGGCCTTCGCGTTGTGCTGCTTTATGGGAATACTCTGTTTTAGTTTGTCAGCGATGTATATACCAGTTTTGCTGCTCAGAGCGAGAAAATTTGCCATGCTCTATTCCCTCGGCAGTCTATTCTTTTTAATAAGGTACGTTTCGTCCGTAAAACTTTCTTTTCTCGGAGACAAAACTTTGCTCTGCGTTTGTTTCGAATCTTTTTCCCTCGATCGAACTCGATTAAATTCTCTCGGGCGGAAGAAACGAAAAAAAAATCATTTTCGAGGGTAACGAATGTAAATAAGTGAAAATTAACTATCCTATTTGTATTTTCAGTTTTTGTTTCTTGTGGGGTCCAACAAATTATCTTAAGTCGCTTTTAACCGCCGAAAGACGATGTTTTACGTTCTCTTACGTCGCTACGCTAGTCGGTACTCTGTACTTTGCATTGCATCTTCAATCGACGCCTCTTACCGTACTCTGCGCCGTGCTGCAATTAATCGCGATGCTCTCGTTCGTCGTAAGCTCCATACCGGGCGGAACGGCGGGCCTTGTGTTTTTCACTCGTTTGTTCAAGTCTTCGGTCAGTCAAACTTTGCCCGTATGATGGAAATTTTCCAGAGAAAACGATACAGACTCGCGACTGACAACATTTTTTGTATTCCCCAACGGCAATACCGTCGGCTATGAACTTGAGGACGTTCGACGGAAGCTCGTGATAACATCAACATCGATATTGTATCATTAGTCCCCTTTGTATCGCGCAGAAAAGTTTTTTTTGTGAATATTTTGTTATTAAAAACGTCGGATAACTCGAAAGATCAAAGGAGAAAGAAGAATTTGCGGCAATCTTCAAAAACCGCCGAGTCGCGTAAATCGAAGGACAATAATTTTTTCCAAAGAAACGAGTTGACGAAATGAATTTTCGAGTCGTTGAAAATCCGCGAGATACGACGTACGGAAGACTGTTTATCGTATTTATTTCTTCGATTCCCTTGGCAAAAAAAGGTGATGACAAATTCTGTACAAAATGATACATATGTACATAGTGTGTGAAATAATTGTAACGAATTTTGCGCGAGAAAATAACGCTCGTTCGCGACGATTCGAACGATTCCGTCGAGAAAAAAAAAGAAAGAGAATAAAAATCAGAATTAAACGGGAAGATCGAACTCGATCTTCGATTGTCATTTGTTCGATGCTTTTTTTTTCTTCGACTTCCCCGATTTCGTCGCTTTGACACGATTGTTATTGCCTTGAATGCGTTTGACCTTGAGAGAAAGGTAAGTGCCAGTTTTTTTCTTCTTCGCCTCACTTTGACTCTCGTTGGAATCGAAATTTTCTTGTTTCTCTTCCACCTCCGACGTCCCAATGAAATCCATGTATCTTCGCTGCTTCCGGTATGACGAAACTTCCGTTGCATCTGCGTTCGCGTCGTCGCCTCCAAGGGCAATGAAATCGTCGCCTTCCTCGATATTCTCCCGTGATTTTTCGAGCGAATTCGGCGGCACGAATATCCTCTCCTTTCGCGTACTTCTGAACTTGTAAACGTTCGTCGATAACTTATCGACGGTCGGAGAAACTTTTACCACCGCGCGCGTTGACGCCTCCTCCATGTTTTCGATCGACGCTTTGTCTTTGCCGTTTTTTCTCACTGGCTGTACAACTCGTCCGGATTTCACGATCTCTCGATAAACTTCGTGGAAGAAATGCTCAGAGTCCTTCGCCTCGTGCTTTAAGATCAATACGCAGGGTTATCGACGGCTGATAATGCAATTTTGTATTGAGGAAGTACGGCGCACGCGCAGTCCCGATAAAACCGAAATACAATAAGAATTTCAAAAATTGCAAAGCGTATGAAATTGCGAACGAAATATAATGAAAATTCGATGAAAAAATTTGGAAAATTCGCATTTTTTCGTCGAGCTCCGACACTGCAAACTTTACATCTTTTTTTTCTTCGATTTTCGTAACGTTCTCGATCTATCTCGATTTTGCCGAGACTGTAGGTAAATTTTTCATGAAGTGTGAAATCACGCACCTTGAAACCCATAGCGGCACTGGCGAATCCCACGCCGCTGAGAGTCACTTTTTTCAAGAAGGGAACCAGCAAAACCGGTACATCTCCATTTTGCGCCATGAAGATCACGTGCTTTATCAACAGGGACTCCACCCCCGAGTCCAACAGGACCGAGCAAAGTTTTTCCTTCTCCAAATTGCGAGTGACGGCGTTGACACCGAAAACAACGGCTTTTCTGTTGAAAAAAAGGCAGAGAGAGAAGGACAATCTTATTTACATTCGAATTACTTTTTTTTTCATTTAAAAAAAAACGTACAACGTGGAATCTCCTTGTTGAGTCTTTTTAAGATCAGTCGATAGTTCTTCCTTGGCGGCGCAACGGTCGTCTTTGCTCATTTTTCGCAATTGAGACCACGGAATTCGCTGGGGGTCGCGTTTCAAATCTGGCAATAATCTGCATATTGTTTCAATCCCAAAAGTTATGTTTATCGCAAAATGTTCGTTTTTTCTTTTATTTTGTCACACCGACCTGTTCAACAATTCCTCCAAACGAGATCCTTGGTCTTCGTTCAAAGTGGGCCTATCGGGAATATCGATTGTGAATAGAGTAAAGGACGATAATTAAATGTTTCCAAAGACGATTGATTTTTATTTTTAATTCTCGACTGCTGATAATGTAGGAAGATAGGATTCATGCGTTTGATAGTCAGCAGCTGATTTTCGCGGTTATCGTATGCTCGAAAAAAGAGCAACGTGATGTATGTGCGGATGAGAAGTTTATTAAAGTATTTAATTGTTTTTTATAGAGAAAATATTAAATATCTTTACCATGGAGCTGCATAAGGCTGCGCTAGCACGTTCCTCAGTCCTTTTACGGGTACCTTCTTCGCCGATGATTTGCCCGCCGTCTGCTTTTTCTTCGCTCGCAAAGTCTTCATCGTACGGATTTCGTCGACGAGCAGTTTTCTAAATGTCCTTTGTTGATATCCGAAGAAGACACTCAAAGTAAAAGAAACTACGTTTACGAAGGACGAAGCACGTGTGTTTCCACAAATTCCCACACAGCGTAGACTGAAATAATCGTTAAATCGAACCCGATGTTACGAACTTTTTACAAAACAGATAATCGTCCATTTGTAGTTTTTTCTAAATAAGCTACGCGCACGAATAACCCGTTGTCGCTCGATGAGAAAAACAAATTCGCGTACGAGAGATCATGTACATGCCGAAAAGCTGAAAGCTGAGCGTGCGGACGAAGCAACAAGAGGAGCAACCGGTTTTATTTTTTCTCCGCGGTTTCTGACGACTGCAGCGCCGCAGCGGCGTTCGCCCAAACTCTCATCGTCGTACATCGCCGGCGTGTGATGCATTTCGTAACTACACGCTGATCTATGCTTGTTACGACTCGTTCCATGCGTATAACTGTATACATCGTACATATGTACATACAGCAGCGACAGGCGTGAAAATGAAATTGAAACTTGCTTTCGGCGTGTCGTTGAAAATGTGAGTGGAAAAAGAGAGTGTAAAGAACGAGAGAGCGAGAGAGAAGGACAAACGTACGAGAGAGGATCTCTACGACGAAGATTTTGTTTTCGTCAATTTTGCGCGGAAAGTATACATTTCAATCGAAGAGGCATGGCCGGCGTCGTGCCGCTGTCCGGTAAAACAACGAGAAAACAGTGGATACTCCACGGTAATAATGATTATCATCAATATCGCGAAGTTTCAATATTATACGAATCGACGGACGATGCGCTCCAGCTCGTACTAATATTACCGCGTACAGCTTCTGCTTGTAAACAATCGCGAATAACGTTTCTCTCTTTTCCCTTTGACAGCTGTCATTTGTTCCATATATACATATATATATGTCTTTTTTTCGTCATCTCAGCTCCGCTATATTTTAAACTCGCGTGACATAACTTTTACTTTATCGTAAGAGGACAAATATAATTCAACGATAATTCGTGTACAGATGGGCCTAGAGGATCTCTCAGGAGACTTCGCTCCCAACTGGCCGAAGACGGCTGTCCCGAGTCTCAAGTTGTGTTGGCGAAACAATTATTGGACGAGAGATGCGGTGAGTTACCAAGCGAAATTTAATTTGTTTCAAATCTCAAAATAATGATTTTCCTAGAAGCGGCATTGAGAGGTTAGGTTTTCAGTCGTCACACGATTGAAATTTTTGTTTCTCATTCGGCGCGTAGCTGAAAACTTTGTAACCTCATGTTTTGTTATTCTAGCATATCGAGCCAAACTTTGTTTAAAAAATCTTGAAATCACGAGATATGGAGAAGCCGAGAAGCCTGAAAAGAAATGAAAAATTACTTTCGGTAGTGATTTGTAAAATTTGTCGTTTCACTTTTTGTCCTACAGAGCTCGATGTGGATAAGGAAGAAAACGCCAAGCTCGGAGTTTATTGGCTGACGAAGGCGTCCGAGCAGGGAAACCTCGAAGCTACGGATATCCTGAAAAAATGTTTAGCAACGGGACGCGGAATAACGGAGCACAATTATTACGACGTGAAAAGCTGTTTGGATATGTCGCAGGACGAAAAATTGGCGAGGCGGGCAGCCAGAGAGATGTTCACCAGGTAAAACAGTGACGAGACGATACGATCGATCGAAATTGATCGATTATTTATCGATTTGCTTATCTCACGACAAATTTCATCTTGAAAAAGTCATTTTCAATGATCTACGAATGTCGCTAAAGTCGGCGTCGTTGGAACACAACAAACTGACGAAATACTCATTTTTCGAAGTAAACATTTTGTAGCAAATATCTCGGCGATCTCCAAAATCAATAAATATAAATCGAGAAAAAATCGAGAAAAATTAGATAAAAGAATGCGAAAAATTCGTACTTTCGCAGAGTTACAACGATGCAAAGTTCGAAAGACGCATTATCGATAAATGATTTGATAAACGTAATTTTAGTCTGTCGAACGGCGAGGATTTCGTGACGACGGAGCAGCTCGGACGACGAATGAGAAAAATCGCGGATTATCAGAGAGCAGGGACGAGCTGGAACGAGAGAAGATCGAACGACGATTGGGACAGATCGAGCGTCGGTGAAACGCAAAAGCTCCTCGATCGTAAGAACGGCGAGACGCCGATCGACAATAGAAACGGTCGTCAGATCGAGAGAAACGACGATGAGGTTGACAAGATGGCCACTCGGGGGATCATCGAATACGTCGACGTACCCGAGAATCAGGGTGAAAAGATAACGGAAGCTGCATTGGTGTCGGCGGCGACGAGTTACGCGCGCGGTCTTCTGCCGATCGTCTCGCACGCGATTTGCATCCTGGACCGAGCGGAAATGCGTCTGGACGCGATACCGTTGCTCCAGCGTCCGTTCGTACATCCGTTGGAATCGCTCAAGCGTCTTTACGTCTGGATGATCGAGAAATTGGGAAAACGCACATTTCCCATGGGAAAATTCATGTTCGCCTCGAACGTACCGACCCTGTTCCTCCTGCTGATTTACTCGATGCTCGGCACCGAGAGCCTCGTGCTCTTTCTCCCGATGTGCTTGTACTACTTGTCGTTTCTCATGATGGTCATAGCGACCTTCCAAATGCTTCAGAGCAAACGCGAGCTCAACGAATTTCGCGCCTGGTCCGGCCTCTTTCTCAGCTACTCCGGCGGCAACCTCAACGCCCAGGAGGCGGAGTACCAATTCTGCCGCAACAATCTCAAGCCTTACGGGCACTTTTTCCTCGCCTTGCTCGCTAATCTCATGATTTATCCGATAATAGCGCATCAATGGACACCGCAGTCGGAACTCGCCATCGCCGCGTTCGCCCTCACGCTCTCGACCCTCGCGCACTTCACCTGGAGGGACTCCTCGAGGTATCCGGATTTTCTCGCTCTTCTCAGCTTCGGCGTTCACGTATTGGCCAAATATCCCTACGAGACCGACATCGTCGTCGCCCAGACCTGGCGATTTCTCGACATCCGCGTGCCGACCTTCGCCTCTTACGTCGTCGGCAACGGAATCGAATTCTGCCTCAATTTCCGCGCTGTATTTTACCTCCTCATACCGGCGGTATTTGCGAAAATGGCCGCACGCGACAATTGGCGGGGTACTTACAAGACCCTCATTCCCCACTGCGTCACTCTCAGCTGGTGGCAAATTGCGATTTTGAGCTCACAAGGCGCCACCTGGTACGGTCTCATCAGAGGCGCTCTCGCCCTCGTTGGCATGGTACTCTTCATTCCGATCGCCAGTTTGGCCTCCATCGTTCTGCCGATCATCGCCGCGGCCAAATATTTCTCCGAGAGCGAAATCCTGCTGAGAATCACGATTACGACCGTCCTCGGAGGTATGCCATTTTTCGCCTCTTGGTACGTCAGGAGAACGAGAACTTTGAGATTCAATTGGATCATCACTGCGATTCAGGTACCGACGTTCGATCAACGTTTACATCCGATTATTCGTCATTTATCGCTGGCACCGCTGTCTCATATCATCCCGCGTATAACGACGTTTCGAGACGATCAAAACAATCAATCTCTCCCAAAAAAAAGACAGTTTTCGACATTTTTTTATCATCCAAAATCAATTTTGGTCTCGTTCACGCGGCGATAGCAGAAAATTTTGAAAAAATCACAAAAAAAATGTCACCTTTCGAAAAAAAGATACAAAAAGATGAAAAAAAGTAGCCAAAAACGATTTTCAACATCGACATTGGAGGATAATGAAAAATCATTATTTTTCTTTTCTTTTTTTTTCTCAGCTGACTCTGGGTCTCGTGGCCGGTACCTTTCTGTCATGGCCGATGATCAACGATTACAAGCAAGTCGAAAAATCGGATTCCGGCAACGTTATTGTGCAGAGTTTATCCTGGGAGCAGTATCAAAACTATTGTCATCAGTCCGCTTGGGAGGAGACCTCTTCGAAGGCTCAGGTACAATTGCAGTGCGCGCATTTGGAGGGCGTTGTCGTATCCTGGGAGGGTTACGTGACGAACGTGCGATTAAAATCGATAAGCAACAAGCTCGGTACGATATTGAACGAATTGCCTCCGACGATCGGCGAACCGCTGAGCTGTCTGTTGGGCGAGCGGGTCGACGATGATTATCGTCTTTCCGAGAAATTCGGGCGCGAATCGTGCGAAACGATATCGAAGATGAATCTTCGTCGTAAAAACGACAAGTGCCATTTGTACGGCTGGAATCGTTACGAGTTCGAGATTTTCGTCAAAATGAAGAATCACATTTGGGGCAGCAACGCGGAGATCGTACTTGTCGCTGAAAATTCCTTCACGAATTTCAGTCTCAACATATATCCCGGTGATAAAATACGTTTTTCCGGTGCGTTGACGAATCGGGGCCTGCAGAGCGAGTCTCTGCTCGGCGGTGGCCGACCTCACGTGGACCTCGACGAAGTAGCTTGTCAAGCCTGTCACGTGACCGAATTGCGATCGGCGAAACGACAAACTTACGAATTTAACGTCGGCTCCGTGACGCAGGCTCTTTACACCGGCACGAAATTCGTACTGAATTTCTTGTTCAATCCACTTGTTATTTTCAAATGAAGAATCAGCGGGAGAGCCGAAATTGTTCAGCGCGTTGCTCATCGGGATTATCTTTTTTCTTTCCTCCTTTTTTTTTACGCAACTCGCGCGTTTATGAATTCTTCCGGGTATAATCAAGAGCGTTTTCAAAAAAATTGCGTCGTACCACGATGGAATTTTCTTTCTCGATCAATCCAAAAGTTCCGTAACAGTCTTGATGATTCTTCGATGGATTTGATATTTTCTTTCGCATCTTCGTTTTCCTTTGATCGTTCATAAACGAAGAATCGATTCGGGCATTTTGTGGAAAGAAAATATTGGCGAAAACGAAGCTGTTCTTTTTTTTTTTATTGTCCATTTTTTTTTTTTTCATATTTACGGATGGTAATTCTTAGTTTAATCTTTTCGTCGAACGTTATTATTCCTCTGGTAACTTCTCCAGCCGAAAAAATAGTCAAAAAAACGCCTTTTTCAGTCACTTACGTCGACGTGAGCCCTTAATGCCACGTCGACGAAGAATATCCGAGTTACCACGTATGAATTAATACCCTTTACCAAATATTATCAGCGGACACATAAGAGCTGGCGTTGCAAATTGTAGACAGAGATTTTCACCGGCCTACATAATTATTCTCCATTTTTTTCGACATTATCATCTTCTACGTTCGTTCTTTTCATTTTATTTCACGAACCTCGATGGCTATTTCCTTGCTACATCTGTACACGTGTGAGAAAAGTATTTCCACGAGTCAAGTACAAACGATGGATCGATCGATTTGGAAATAAAAATAAATGTAAATAGATTTAGAAGAAAAGAGCGAGCAATGGATGTTTCAAAATGAGGAAAAAAAGCACTAGAAGAAAAAGAATTATGTAACACGTGTGTTATCAGCCAGCTGCCGAGCGCAACAGGGCCGATCGGAAAGTGGACCTTTGTTGCGATGAAAACCTCGCGACTTTTTTATTTACTGGCATTTTCGTTGTTTTTCGAAAAAATCACACCTCTCGGCAGAATTTACCACGATCGCGAAAGAAAGTTGTCTCAAAGTTTTTTTTCAGCAATATTCTCGATTGATTAAGCTTTCAACTTTTAGTAGCGACGTTATTATTTTTTACTTTCTTTCGGAACGAAGAAATTTCTATTCAAACTAAAAACGAGCTTAATCAAATGCTCTCCGAAATCGGTCAATATTTTGTTGCAATTTCAAAACGTGTCACGCGACGTATTGATCATTCGTCGAAGCTCACCGTCGCGTTCTTCATTTCGCGAAAAGTTCATTTTTCGAACGATCCTAGCGTGCCCAATCAGCAGCTGAAAATTTGTGCATAATTTAGGGGCGACCTGCAGGTGTCTCAAAACTCGATGTCAATAATTTTAAGCTAAATTCAGGATGAAATTCCGAGTCGAAATGTATCTTCGTATTTTTTCGTACGGCCGAAACCTGACGAGTCATTAATTGGCAAAGTTTGAGCCGATCGTCTTAACTCTGATGATTAATAAAACATCGGTCCGACTGACTTAATTAATAACTCGACGAGGATTCGTCGGTTCCAAAAGTGCTCGAGGACTCTTCGGCTTGAAATTTGATCCCCGATGTAGCATTAAATTATCAGCAATTACAAATGATCGTATATTGTATGTTAGGACGGCGAAGAAATATCAAAGTCATCTTCAACCCTGAAAATGATTTTTTCTTCAAAAAGATCCTCCCGAAAGGAATTTGCAGTAGCCTCGTCCTGGAGCTGGCGCATTAGGGGTCAATTTTTCCATTCGACATGGGAAAAATGTCTTCCGGGATATTTTTTGTGATTTTCCATTTCTGAAAAATGGATAGATTTCTTCTTTTCTAAATAAAACACTTGTTTTATAAATATACTTAAGTTTCAAGCATGATGAAACGTCAGTGTCTCGAAACCACTTAATTAACTACAGATGTAATAACACCTATGTATTTTACTAAAATATGTATATATTTTATGTTATGCAACATTGTAATACACTCCTTACTGCCAGTCAGATGAAGATATTAAAAAAATCAGATATTTTTCTAATCCGATGATTTTACATCGTCGCGCGAGTGCGATCGCACCGGCATTTTCGATGGACCGCGTTCTACGTTTTTTATCGTCGAAATTCTGTGTGCCTCCATTTTGTTTATCGTCAAACAGCGCAGAATTATTCGTTGGCCGAAGAAAAAATAAAATCCTTGCGAAACATCGCGAAATTTTTGTAGGTTGACCCTCCAGGTACGGTCCGGAAAAAGCGAAAAGTGCCAATGAGCAGTTTAAAGATTCGGCAATGGTGCGAAAACAAAACATCGATTGAATTGATCGGACTTTCGGCAAAAATTAGTTCATTCATTTTTCCTCGTCTGAAAACTCTGTGAGTCGTCAAATCAAACGGACTTTCAAAACGACGAAAGAATTTGGATATTATTCGTGCGAACACGGAGAAACGATTTTTCGCGCGATGAAGTTGGAATCGTGCCTCTAAAATCTTCGAAAAAGTCTCGCGAAAATCGGTTGAATTGAGAAAAAAAAACGAACGCTGAATTTTGCGATCGACTCGTCAGCTGAACAAAAAAAACTAGATATATCAAATGGACCATATTATACCGTCTATATATTCATCGGTGTACAGCGCGAAAAGTATCGTAAAGTTGGTAGAATCATTGTTATGTCATAACCAACAAAAAAAGAAGCAGAAACAGAAGATAAAATAAACTAAACTCTCCCGAGTTACTGCTGTGGAATTCAGAAACAATATACGTGCGTAGTGAATGTGTAGGCGTGCCTTTGTGTGTTCCGTCGTTCGACCGATATATAAAAACGAAAATTGTTTCTTCGTTGAACGAGTCTGGCTGACCATTTATTAGAATTCGCTCGCAACCTCCACAATTTATTTACCATTACCAAAAAAAGAAAAATAAAGCAGAGCAGAAAGTGCCAACACTGCGTGTGTCTTTTTATCTTCCCGATGGTGTTGAGTGCAAGAAAAATGGAAAAATATTCTGAAAAACGAGGTTATTAAAATCGTAAGGCAATTCGCGTAATTCTTTTCAACAAGTCTTTATTCGCATTTGGCAACGTTTACAAGGTTACAACGTTCGCAATTATACACACTGCCGATCAAGAAGTTTACATCGGAATTGTTCCTTTTTGCGATTCCCGATAGATGTCGTTTTGTATTTTCATCAAAAAGAAGATCAGGATATTCGTTATGACGACGATTGTAGGACAATTATTGAGGTTATTTTGAACCCTTGGTGGTGTAAACATCGTGTGTATATAACGCAGTGGATTCATTTCACGTCGATACAATCTCTCAAACTTTATCGCCTGAATCACTCGGCTCATCCTTCCATCGATCAATATTTCACCATTTCCATTTCCTCCATTATTTTCGTGCAAAACAATTCACAGATTTGACGCGTCACGCCGTTAACGACCAAACGACTTTTGTTTGGACTCTCGGGAGAATAACAATGTTTTTTTTCAGTCTGCAGCGGGAATACTGTTTTTTTCTATTTATAGAATTATCTTCAACGAGAGATCCTCCTTGAGGGGTGGAAACGGGGTTTTAACTAAAGAAATCGGGCTAAATTCGGACGTATTCTTGAATTTAGACAGCGGAATGGCGGAAAATAAATTGTCTCGCCGTTATTTTTGTAGCTCACGCGTCAATGATATAAAAATGGTCAATTCGACGCAACTCCTCAGAAATCTGAAAAACCAACCCCTCGACGAATTTACCGAAATCCGTAAGA
Source organism: Heteropelma amictum (assembly GCA_959613375.1). NCBI lineage: Eukaryota > Metazoa > Arthropoda > Insecta > Hymenoptera > Ichneumonidae > Heteropelma > Heteropelma amictum. The sequence continues at coordinate 2,873,486 of OY390726.1, read as the reverse complement.
ATAAAACGTGTTTTTTGGCGAGTCAAAATATTTTATACCTCCATTTGGAAGCAAAGACCCCGTTTTCGTCCCTTGAAAAGATTCTCAGAACGAATGAAATGGCAAAATTAAAAAAAATTGTATTTTTCGATTTTTTCGGGGATATTATTTCTGCTCCGGACCGCAAAACAAAACATCCTTTTTCTCCCGAGTGTTTGAACAAAGCTGCTCGAACGTTCGCGGATTAAATTGACAAAATCGACGAATTCGCTGTGGCGAGAGAAAGATGATTTATTTACAAGTGTTTCAAAGCCTAATTCGTGTGTTTGATCGACGAACGTTCCTCCTTCAGAGGCTCTCGAAGCTAAATCTGCTCGGTCAACGGGCCATCCATTTTATTTTCGTTACAACCGTGTGCCATAAAAATAATTACGACCTGAGGCATTGTTTCCTATGTACATTTCGTATGATAAACGTTACGATTATTTCTATTGTCATTTTCTCGTACATCATCCCATGACGCCAATTATCGTTTAAATCTCATCAGCTTACAAGATTTTCGATTCTAGATTCGCCGTTTTAACGTCCACCGTGTTCATTATTATTTTTTTTCTCAATTCGTTCTCAACCTCGATACTCGGGACTTTCAAGAGGCTTTTTTTATTTCTTCGCTTCAGAGGCAGAGGGCGCCACGAAGAATTCTTCCCTGGTTTAACCTCGTCCGAAATGTTTTTCCACCGGGTGTTTTCTTTTTTTGTCGCAAATGTGTTTATCGTCGTCAAAAATGACGTTTCGCAAAACGCAGTGCGTCCTTAACCGAAAAATGAAAGATGATATTATCGACGTTAAAAATCACGTTTCGATCTGGATTTGGCAGCGTCGTTTCGCGCGCGTCGATCCGCCATTTGCCGATAAACGATTTCGCTCTCGCGCAACACCCTCCTTTACTGGTAAACTGAGTAATCACAAAACTTATTGGATAAATTAATCGCGCGAATCTTCGCGACGTTGAGTTACAAATTGTCGTGAATTATTGCTAACCTGGTAGAAAAGTGGAATCTTCATTACCGACAGAACGACTCTGTAAATTCGTTTTCACTCAAAACAGAGATCGACGTTTCACCGAACTCCTCTAAAATTCATCAATCGACATTTGGGAACGTGACACCGAAGGAAAATCCGTCTCGATGTTTCAACACATCCATACACAGCTTATTTTACGTATCGATACGTAGTCGGTGGATAATATGTACATCGAGTTACTATCAAGTTTCATTTATTTGTATATCTACGGAGCGGTGATGCTGGATTTGACTCAATTACGATCGAATCTCGTAGAAATGAGAGATTAATCAAAATGCGTTCGTACGATACCGACTAGTGATAAATTGCCGACAGAGAAGAAAATAAAAGCGGAAGAGAAAATATTCACGAATATCATCGTCTTTCGTTCGTTACGACTTTTTTCCCGCATCGTAAAATTACCGTTGTTACTCGTTCCGCGAGTTTGCGCAATTTCGACGACGAATGCCTTCCGCAAAATCGTTATTTTACGAAAAACCTATGCTCCGAAATCGCGCTAAAAATCAAAATGAAAGGTAAACCGGGATTCTCTCGCGTCCGACATTGTCGTTCGGACATTTTTGATTCTGCGTTCTCCGTCCGATTGGCATTTCACGAATATTACAACTGCAGAGATGTTCGCGATGTCTCGATGTCGTGCGATCTCAGTAAAAACGTTTTCTGCTCTTTTCTTGCTGCTTCTGATAAAACATGATGCCGATGACGACGCACGCTATTAGAACCAGCGCAGCGAGGAGCATTATGAAGAATATTTTGACGCCACTTGCGGACGACGGTTTTGGATCCTCGACGCGTTCTACAAATTACGAATTCGGATTCGAATGAAAATCGTTTTTACGTCGATAAAAAGGCGTTCGCGCAACGAAAAAAAAGCGTAAACTCGTTTTTTCCATCAGAGACGGGTGACTTTTGTAAATTCATTTGCGTCCATCGAACATTCGCTTTCTTTTTTTCGACACTTTTTTAGAGCAGAAAAAGAAAAACACGGCAAATATTTTTCGCAATAAAACAACAGTCACCCGGCTCTGCTTGATGATTTCGTTTTTCTTTCTTTTGAGCTAAATTACCAAATTACCTCTGGGGGATTCGAAGAACTCGGCGGATGGCATGATGTTGGAACGATCCTCGTTCGCTTTCGACTGTAACGTAATAATCGTGATAAAAAAAACATTGAAAACAAAAGGTCTGTAACGCGAAGAGCGTCGTTAGGCGCCAGATTCTGTTTTGTTTTCCATAACACGTCGGGTCACGGAAAATGAGTTCATACGGAAATCTGAGCGATAATTTGGAAAATATGTCAGGCGAAAGGGTCCGGAGTCCAACTTTGACTCTCGTACGATCTTCCGGGTCAATTTTGACCCAATTATCAAGAAAAGTTACTCACTCGAAATTCATGCTAATAAAAATAATATCGATGATGTTAATTCTTGATTAAAGTCTCGCTCATCGTCGAGAATCAAAATACTCACATCGTCGGGAGTATCAAGCTCAAAGAGACGAACGGAAAGTATGTCGTGATGATCGCACAGATCACCCGTAGTCGCTGACATTCCAAAGTAATAACCGGTCGGCAGTTTGATTCCCTTGACGACGAAGCATTCTTGCCACGCGGCTTTATTAGCGAGATCGGTTGAAACTTCAAAACAAGGGGAAAAACATGATTTTTCGTAAATTCAAGGTGCAAAATCGTAGGCAAGCATTTTTCCACGCTCTCGCCACAACCGTCGCCATCTACGTGCAAAATTCTGTACCCGGAGAGCCTCGGAATCGTGGATAACAAGAACAAAAAAGATGACGACAAACGCGCCATCTACAGGAGAAGCCTATGGCCCCGAAAGCCTGAAAAGTACAATTTTCTCACCCGTCAGAGTATCGTCCTCGTATCTAATGGCGATATAAGTGTCGTGATCGAAATTCCTGAACTTGGCTTCGCATCCTGCCAATTGCGTATGAGTACCGTCACGATCGTGATCGTAATGCAAGGTACCGTTATTTACCATTGCCGATATGTACGGATGTTGATGCTGTTTCAAAGAATTGCGAATTGCGATAAATCCTTCATTTTCTTGCCGTGTATCCGTTGAAAAACATAAAACCGCAAATAACGTCCGTACGACTTACGTTATGAGCACCATTGTGATTACTGTAAGTATCGACGGTAATCGCGAGGCCGTGAAAGAGATCTTGATTGCCAAAGACATTGCCAGGCTTCATTCTCTCTTTCGCGTACCAAATCGCGAACCCGTCGCCGAACAATTCTTTTCCTTTGCCGTGTACTTTGAAATGAACCTGCAGTTCCCAATTCCTAACTTTGCAAGGCTGAAAAGCAAAGATCGCGACACATGTAGCAGAAAATTGTTGACAATTTTTCTGGAAAATTGAACAAATTCACTTTCTGCAAAAATGAACAAGAATCTCAATGTCATCTGGACACTTTGACCTTGAAATAATCCATTCATGATTTTTCGATATAATTCAAAATCATCGGAGTTTAACACGAAGTTTCTTTTACTGTGAAAAGCTTTGTTTCAAGATCCAACGATCGTATCACGGGTAAATATCAACAGTAATCGTGATGGAGGAAAAAAGTGCACCGCCGGATTTCGGGGTTAGAAAAACGTCATATGCGAATTTGTACTTGCCACGGAGTTCCATATAGCGCCGCGTTTACTCTGTTCATCGGAAGTCAATCTGATGTAATTATTGCTCACTAGCGTATCGCCCAAAAAATCCCAGTGGGGGATAGTCATTCCTGATCCTGGAGGAAACGGAGAAGAAAACGTGCACATAACAAATACGTCGAAGAAAAAAGCCGATAAATCATAACCTCCAATTGGGCGAATGAAATCAAATGCGTCAGAAATTTCGAGAAAAGTGAAAAAAAAGTGCTCGATAATGTTAATTGCTATTACCATGATAAGGCCGCGTTAGAGAATGCTCCCTTTTCATAAAATCTTTGGTATTCCATTGTGTAGCATCAACGCCGAGGATAATACCGATTGTCAGGATGTAAGAATAGCACGAGAAGCCCATTGTCGCACTTTCATCAAAAAGTAATGACGGAAAATTGAGAGAAAGAAATAATCAACTACCGAAGCACTAGCACCGATATGCTGACGAGAGGATGATCTTACACAATTGAACGTCTTTATTGACACGTATATTTTGGTTCGAGCCCGAGATATATTCGAGGGGAGAAAATGCTTTATAACACGCGTCCACCTTGAGTGCAGTCTACCAAACTACCAATGACAGTGAAATACGTGTGCAATGCTCGAATTTGATTTTTTTAAACACGCACACACACAAGAACGCATCTGTTTTACCGACTTGAGAAAAGTTATCGATAATCGGTAACAAACAAAAAACAAAGTTTTTTTGTATCGTGTGCAGTAAACTTTTTGTTTTTTACATACACATGATTGAAACGTAGCAAACGCAACAATATATTCAGACAAAGTGTTTTTTCAATTTGCAATAAACGATTCACGTACTCTTGAAACGATTTAAATGGCAAGAATTTTGTAAAACGACATTTTTTTCCCAAACTGAAATCTGCGATCTACGAAACGGAGTCTTGCTGTTTTCGATGACCTTTTTGCAATGCCATTCATGATGACGCTGCATCTATAGGTTATACATAAAGAATAACGGACTTTTGTCGCATTTGACTCTTGACGCGGAGAGAACTATTGCGGCTACGAAAAAAAGGCAGATATCGGAAAAATCCATAGTTATCCGCGAGTAAAAAAGGAATTGGCAGTGCCGTAAAGTATATGTCTACGAGTATCATTTTCCATCTTTTTCTCTTCGACTTCTGTTCCGCGCTTCCCTGTCTCTGTCCCGCGCTGTTTCTCGAGGGCTCCGCCGCGTCGTCAACAGAACTCGGCGACGAGACCATGCCACTTTTATCGTAAAAGAGAGCGGGGCGGAAAAATTAAAATGGCGGAGGTGCCGCTCTATGACTCGACTATCTGTCGATTATGTGCCGAAAACAATGGACATGGAGAATTATTGTACGGCGTTGACGGTGAAGAAATTGATTTGGGCTCAATGGTCAATCGCTACCTGCCACTCAAGGTACGCGAAGGAGAAATAAAATTTGTGTGTGCGCGATGTTTTTTTTCCCCATTCATAAGCGCTAAAATAAGACCCTAACTTGACTATTCGTCGCGAGGCAATATGGTGGTTCCACTGATTATCGTTGCACACATGCCGCGATCCAAACCCATTATCACCTACTACATGAATCAAGATATCTTTATGAATTTTCGTCCTATTTGCGAAAATAATAATGTACGCGAAAAAACAAAAAAAAACTATCGTTTGCCGTTTCTTTTTTTCGCTGAACGCCTACTTTGCCACGCGTACTTTGCCTCTTCCGGCGATGAATGAAAATAAAAACGTTTATCGTGCCAATGTCGCGCCGAGGACGAAAAATTACATGATTTTTCCGTGCGATGGAAAATTTATAAGTCAAACGCATCAAAGCACAAAAACTTTGAAAAGAATCTCACTTTGGAACCATCGATTTCCGTCTCGAGATAAATTGTATAAAAAACTTGTTTTACGTTTCGAACGCCGTTGACAAAAGTTTTCAAACGTTTTACTTTTCTCCCAGATTCGCGACGATGGCAAATTACCGAGGACTATTTGTCCGGGCTGCAATATCCAGCTCGAGGCTACCGTTCAATTTTTCGAACTACTCGTCGACGGTCAAAAAAAAATTCGCGAAATGTGGAAACAACAGGTGGAGTCGCAGCGAAAGAACGAGCGCGAGCGTTTGAAGATCGAGCGAGGAGGCTCGGAAAATCCTATCGAGGCTTTGGATCCGGAAAGTTCGTACGGCGACAACGACGAACAATTCTCCCAACAAATAATCATCAAGAGTGAGATACTCTACAGTAAAATATTTTTAACGCTCGACGGAAGTAGGAAAATATTAGATCGATCGAAGAGAAAAAAAAAACAATTTTCGCGTATTTGTCGTACAAAAATTGATAGCGATATTCTATATTAATTCCTCGCCGATTTATTTTCACGAATTTTCCTTGAGGCGGAAATTATCATTTCAATTCCACCTCCTTTCGCAGTAAAAACTTTCTAAAAAAAGGGAAACTACGATACGAATACTTTTTTTCCATTTTCTTCTTGTCTCAATGTATTTTCAATATTATGTCGAATAATTTTTTTATCCCTTGCCAGCAATTTTGTTTTTTTCAAAAACGGACCATTTTTCAAAAAATTATCCACAGTTCTCCCGGATGGTTCGTTGTACGCCGCAGAGCACGAGATGAGTTTGCAGATGGAGGGCCTCAGTAAGCCGAGAAGAAAAAGAGGCCGGCCTCCGAAAAATCTTGCCGAACTAGAGGGGAAGGTATTGGAAAAAAAACTGGAATGAAAAGCTTTGTTGTTTTTGGTTTTTTTTTATTCAGATTTTCCCAATAACGCTGATTCTTTCGTTGCTCTTTTCAAAACAGGAACCGGCGGAAGAGAGCGGGGAAGCCGTGAGTCAAGAAGACGACGAGAAACTCGAGGAGGAAGGAGATGAGATGGACGGAGACGGCCGACGTCGAAGGAAGCGAAAAGTGCCCAAACGGTAAATTACATTAATTGCGAAAATATTTTAACGTAATTTCAACCGACAGTTCGATTCCATTGAAATTTTAATCAATTGAAAAATGGACGAATAAAAAAAAATCTTCGATTCTCGAAGACAACGAACGTCCCCAACAGTACCGCGATATTCTTGAAAAATTTTGGCAATTTCTTTGAAAATTTGTTGAAATTGTGGTAAAAAAATCTTTTTTGCATCTCACTTTCCGACAATATTTCTTTTTGTGTGGCTTTTTTCTTCTCTTTCACATATCAATCTCGAACGAATATAGGTTTTCCGAGGCAGTGCAAGGCAAAGAATTGGAAAGGATTTTCAAGGAGGAGGGAGTGATCGACGACGACGACGATGGCGCGGATAACCAGGCCGACGGTCCTGCGGAAAGGGTCAAAGTTCCAACACCCGAAGGTCACGAAGGTTCGCTTCGATTTTGAAAATTATGCGAAATAACGTCAGACTTTTTATGCTTTTATACAAATTTTCGAATACTCTGAATCTGTGCTTCAAAACGCGACCATCATAGTTTCTTGTGAAAGGCTACATTCGTTCATTCGCTAAAACCGAATAATTCGATGAATTTCCCGAAGATCCGCCGCGATTTCCACTGGAATATTCCTCACCGTGAATCGTAAAGGATATTTCGACGTGTTTTTCTTGCTTTTATAAAAAATGTCGAATTTCTTGCGCGATTTAAACCTCGAAATGAAGCAATATCGAAATCTCGATATTGCTGCGTTCATTAGTGCTCTAAGACGTTTAAGGCCATGGGGGATACCCCCTCCCCCATCGAAATTTAGAAAAATTCTCAGCCAAAATCTATAAATCGGATCGATTTGAAATTTTTTGTGAGTATTTAGTGACACAACACAACATTGCCTTAACGTTGAACACAGAAATAATCGGCCATTTGGAGTCCGAAGAGGGTAAAGATTTGGGCGAATTGGTGATTGTGAATCGTTCGCGCGGCCGAGGACGACCGAAGCTCAGGAGACGCAAAAATAAATTCACCTGCAAGCTGTGCGGTCGAGGATTCCTGCAGAGGAGTCGATATCTCATGCACAAGTCAGTGAGGAAAAATCCGTTTTTTTTACACCGAAATTTCTGCAATTTGCCTCGACTCGAATGTTTCCTTATTCTTTAAAAGGAGTTTTCACAAGGGCACGAAGTATCAATGTTCCGAGTGCAAGAAGCAGTTTACGAATCGGGAAAATTGTGCTCTGCATCAAAAAACAACGGGTCACAGCGGCGAGGGTGTAATCGACGGAATTGAGATAATCGAGACGAATCCCGAAGAGGAACGAGAAACCGGAAAGAGAGCGACGAACGTCGCAAAATCTAGTCGCGAAAGATCGAATTTGGCGAAAATCGAGGCTCCGAGATCGAACGACGAGTCGTTGACGATCGAACGTTTGGACGATGAAATCGTCGAGAAAAGTCTGAACAACGACGAGGAAATTCTCAACGAGGAAGCGTCGCGTCGTTCGATTTCGACGGAGTCGATCGATTCGCCGATGGAAAAGAGCAGACCGGTCGATTCCAATTCGCACGAGAAATTCAACGAAGCCGGGGAACTTTGCGAGGCGAGCGACAAGGTCGTTCAAGGACATAACGGTAAATCCTTCGCTTGTACGACGTGCAACAAGAAATTTCTCCAACAATCCAGCTTGAAAGAGCATCAGTTGACGCACGAGGTGAGAAAAATGTGCACCTATCGTTCGAAATAGTTTTCCAAAAAATGCGGGAAAACCGTGAGAAACGATAATTGTTTTTGACAAATCATGAATTTTGCAAGTGCGTGAGAAATAATTTGAACATCGATTTTAACGAGAAAATTACTGGAATTTCTCTCATGGACGGATTTATCGTCAAATTGTCGTAATTAAAAATGGCGAATCTAGTATGGCGCAGGAAAGTTTGAAAAAAATTGTCGAATTTCATGTCGATGATTTTCAAATCCGCCATTGAATTTGTGCAGGGCAATAAATCCGACAAAGGTTTCCCCTGCGACGTGTGCGGCAAAGTATTGAACCATCCGAGCTCGGTGATTTATCACAAAGAGGCCGAGCACAACGGGCGTCGTTTCGTTTGCAACAAATGCGGCAAGAGCTTCAAGCACAAGCAGCTTTTGCAGCGTCATCAATTGGTGCACTCGGACGATCGGCCTTACATGTGCGGCTCGTGCAACGCGAGCTTCAAGACCAAAGCCAATCTGATAAATCATCAATTTACGCACACCGGTGAGAAAAAATATTCCTGCGAATTGTGCGGTCAACAATTCGCCCACAAAACGAGTCTCACGTTGCACTACAGGTGAGAAAAATTTCACAAAGCCGAAATATGGAGATGACGTTACGTCAATGATGACGTAATGAACTTTTCTCAATGATGCGATACTCAAAAAAAAATGTTCGCGTGTGTCCCGTATTCGGAACAAAGTCTACTTTATTCCTATCGGAAAAAAAGATGTTTTCACATTATTTTCGTAGCGATTACTTTTGTGCTGCAAAACCTATCATTTTCTGATGAACGCCGTATTTTTTATCGAAAAGTTCAGAAAATTTCCTTCAAAAATCACCCGCGACCCGTCCGATTATCTTCACGGGAGGCGAAATAAAAGGGGGTGGCCACCCTTAACATGTCACCCTGTACAGGCAATTTATCGTTGAAAATTTGCTCAAAATTCATGCAAATAAAATCACCAAAAGCTGAAGTGTTTATTGATAAACCTTGAATATATACTAAATAATAGCGAAAAATTCTTTTTACGTTCCGTCAGTAAATATTTCGCCCAACTTTGTTCGTTTAGCGCACGGGGTCAAATTTGACCCGAAGACCGTTAACGTTAGTCGCGTTGAGGACCGTAAGAAGGTTAATGTTTTTTTTGTTATTATTGAAAAATAGATGGCACACCGGGCACAAGCCGTATTCCTGTCAGGTTTGCAACAAGAGCTTCTCGCAAAACGGCAATCTTCAGGAACACATGAGAATTCATACTGGCGAGAAGCCATACTGTTGCGATCATTGCGGACGAAAATTCACGACCTCCTCGCAATTTAAGCTTCACGTTAAACGTCACACCGGCGAAAGGCCGTGGAAATGCGAGTTTTGCGCTAAAACGTTTTTGCACAAAGACACGTGGAAGTGTCACGTGCGTCGGCACAAAGGCGAAAGGCCGTTCCAGTGTGCCGAGTGCAATCGCGGTTTTACCGAACAGTGGGCTTTGAAGAAGCATCTGAGACTCCACACCGGTAATCCTCCATCGTAGCCTCGATTTTCCGTCTCAATATTCGACATTTCCACTCGACAGATTTTTTCAAAATTTTTTTTTTTTCAATTATTTTTCAACTAATCTCAAAATTGTTTCCAGGCGAGAAACCATATTCCTGCGAGGTGTGCGGCAAAGCGTTCGCGGATTGTTCGAATCTCACGAAGCACCGAAAGGTAAAAATCGATTTTCGTAATTAACGACGGTCTTTTTTTTTGCAATTTTTGTTCGTTGAATTTTTCGCACCTCAAAAATGCTAATCGACCGGTTTAGGTCCATCGGGATAAAATTGTGTCCATCAACGATGTCTCGAAAACGTCGAGTGACGGTGAATTGTGGCAAATTTTGCCGGCCGAGCAGGACAGCGACGAGACGAGCGAGCACATGGCGCAGGTCATCGGCGGTGAAGAAACTTCCGAAGATGGAATACCCCAAATTATATACGTATCTTATCAAGATCCGGACGATCCGAATCAATCGAGAACATTACATTTTGGTGAGAAACGTTTAATCGTCTTATTATTATTTTCTTACTTATCTTACTTATTCTCGAGTAATAAACAGTTTGCGAGGATGACAAAAGTTATTAACAAATTGTCGAAACGAAAAATTCGAAAATGATCAAAACGGACGGGCAATTTTGTTCCTCACTAGTGGACGTGGGTGTAGTGGACGACAAAGAGAGTATAGCAACGAGCGCTGCCGACAGACAATCTCTGCCAGCGTTGGAGGTTCCCGAACAAATACAAATAATCAGCAAGCAAAGCGGCCAAACGGCTTCGCAGCAAGATTCGGCGAGAGAAATTGAGATGCAACTCGCCGAGCAGAATCTTCAATTACAGGTAAACCCAGAAAATGAGATCGAGATACGCGGATGTTCAATTCGGAGAGAAAAAAAATGCTCAAGGGTGGTTTTCCCGAAGAATCGTTGCCGGAAGATCTACGCAATTTTGATAATAAAAATAAGATGGAAATTCGTTATATAAAATGATTTATTGTACGAGTTATATAAAACTAAATTGAAAAATTTATGAATTTTTTTCTCGAAAACGAGCCGTTGGATTGTTTGATAATTTCGAGGGTTATCGAGGCGTGTATTTTTACGTAACCGTGTAGAATTTCGAGCCGCAAAGTTGGAATTTTCGGTTAGCGTTGTTTAATTTTTGATAACTCGGCTTATTGTACTCTTTTTCTTCGTTCCATCGGCAAGATCACCGACGAAGAAGGCAATCCGATTCCCCTTTCGATACAAGACGCCAGACAATTGCTCGCCGATGGAAGATTCGTTAGCCAACTAGCGGATGGGCAGGCGATCAGGGTATCCGACGAATTGGCTCAACAATTGAACGTGCAGATTCAACAGAATGTGGAGATCGAAGAGCCGGCCGAAGCTGCCTCGACCTCCACGAGCCTCGGCTCAACGACCCAGTCGGATGCTGCGGCGATCGTCAAAGCTTTGGAGGTACGAAATTTAAATTTGAAAAAAAGAGCTTATGATCGATTTCTCGAGCTCGATTTATGCGTCTAATTTGCCAGAGTTCGTTTGTAAAAAAATGTCGAAGAAATGCTTCAATGATTTTTTTCATCATGCCGATTATTTCGTCGATCAAAAGATCACGATTTAGGAAACCATACGAGGAATTGTTCCGCCAGCGTTCTGCGATTTCGGAGTAAAATTCATATTTCTCTCTGTTTTTGGACGTTGCAAAAAAAATGGCTTTTGGAGAGTGAATAATTCAGCAATATCTAACGAAATAATTAGAAGAAATTGTTGAGAAAAAATCATTTGCTCACGAGCGATTTTTCGAAGAATTCACGTAGCGCGATCGGACGAAAAATCCCGCAGGAATTATCGTCGATCTTTTGTCGCCGGAAACAATCGTCGCCTGCATTTTGAGGGGATAAAAAAACAAAACAAAACGTCCTGCGGTGCTTGATCCTGCTTTTTGTCGCTAGGACGAGGACACGGACGCCACGGTGGTTGCGGCGGTTAATCAAATGGCCGGTGAGCCCGAGATAGACGAGGGTGCCCAAACCATCGAATTCACGACTCAGGATGGACAAAAAGTTCGCCTCGTAACTTCGTACCACGTCGATCCGCTGCAACTCGCGTCCGAGTACTTGACGATCGTGTAAAAAGAACGAAAAAAACAACAACAAAAGTTCATTCGCGTACAAACGAGAAAAGAAAGAAAAGGAGACTCCGCGAATTCCGATCGTCGCGGAAACTCGCGCGGAAGTCGTCGGAGCTCCGGGAGCAAAGTATTTTGCGATGGCGAACTTTCGGATGCTGCTGGCTTTTTTTATTTCACATTTTCACATGTATATATAACGAATAATTAAAGGCGCAAAAATAGCCGAATCCTCAAGATTACTTTCGTTCGACTTTCTCGCAAACTCGGAAAACCACCGTGTTCCTTCGCTTGGTTGCCATTTTTTAAAGATTAAAAAAGAAACTCCAACTCGTTTCCGAAGAAAAACCATGAAAGTGCGAAAGATTTTGTTTTATCGAGGAAAGGTGAGAGGACAGCAAAATTCCAATAAAATCGTAGCGATGATCTCGCAGAGCTACCGATGCAGATTCCGTATTGTATTTTTCTCTATTACTTAGCATTATCAACATTTTACACGTATAAAAATTCAAAAACAATATTCCTACGCGTTACTTCGAGAACCGGTTGTTCTGTTCGTCGATTTTTCATATTTATAAGCGACAAATTTGAGTATTCGATGGTCAAAGTGTCTTGAGAAGAAAAAAGAAACCGATGAACGGAAGTGGAACTAAACGTCGAAGCGTAAAAGTTTTCACCGTCGATTGAATTCGCGATCGAACCTACCGCGGTGCTTGTATCGCGAACGGGAAAAGCATACAACGATTTTTCGTTCTCAATTAATGCCGTAAAAAGCTTTTTGCCTTCCTGTTTTTTTCTCCTCAACGGCTTTCACACATATCCGCGTGCAATCGCCGCGCAACATCGAAGAACGATTACATTGCGAGTGCTTCGGTTTGTTCGTTCATTTTTCGGCCGTAAAGTGAAATAAAAAATGGACAATCGACGATAAAATGCACGTTGGTACCGGCGGAAAGATACACAATTATTACGGTACGTGTTTGGCTTTTTTTCGCGAATCATGAGCTAAAGATTAATCTCAGCAGGATAGTTCGGTTCAACCCGAGGTGCTCAGCATAAAATTTTGAGTATAATCGTATTCTATGGTCGGTATAACAGACTGTACGAATTTGAGAAATATTATGAGATACATGTGAACGCCCAGCTCACCGCCTCCTTCCATCACCGTCTCTATTATCTTCTTCATCACTTCGGCGTGTCTGTAAAATCGCAAAGAAACAATTATCGTTTCCTCTTTCCGTTCGTTTTTGTGCCTCTTTGTTTCTCTTTGTTTCCCAATGTAAATTTAAAGTTTGGGCCGTGGTTCAACGTGTAATTTACTAAAAAAATGCGCTGGATAGAGTGTACGAAATTTTCGAGCAAAAAACAAAACGAATATTATTTCACCTGCACGGATGAACGGAAGCCATCGGTGGTCCAGGCAAATGCGGATGAGTTTCCATCGTTACCGTCTTTTTCGCGTGGTCTTGGCTCACGTCTTCGTACATTTCCTCGACCGTCAGATGCTTTTGATTCTAAAATATAAAAGCCTCGTCATGGACAGCGAATGTGGCATTTGCGAGGACAGAAAGACGGAAGGGTACTAAAAAAACTGGCGTTTCCGGCTATTCTACGATAAATTCGACATTTCCGGTCTCGACAGAGCCACAGAAAAAAGTTACTTTGTTCGCTACTTTTGCGACTCTCGGAACATTCAAAAAATAATAGGTGTTATTCCTGCGTGTATCCGTTTTTGAATTTTTACGAATCGTCCCTTTTTCTATTTTTCCTCTTCGGAACACCCGGATATACTGCATATATCATACATTACTGTTATTATTATACGATACATTCATTATCTCCAAAACTGAACGGGCAAAAATATAGAAAATTTTCCGAAAAATCCGTGATATATCCGCTTATATCTCGGAGCTGACAGGAAAAAACGTTAATTTGCAAAATTATCGCGAAGTGTTCGATTTTTTCAAAATTTGCGGGTCATTCCTCAATCTTTCGATTTTATTCTCCTTATTTTACGCAGTTCTTCAGAAAATCCTTTCGGCAAAACCTTAATATCCCTGCGCTGAAGGGATAGAATTGAAAAATTAATAAATCGGTGGAAAACCTCGTCATAGCCGTGGAGCCACAATCTCGGAGTCTGATAATATTTGTCGTAAGTTATGTGCAAGTCGTAAGTCCTCGTGTGAATGATTTCTCCCTCGGGAAATTCACGTTTTTCCTTCGACTGTTTCTTGCCAGCTTCAGCGGCGTATTTGTCCTGCTCGTCGAGCATACCGCTGACCTCGAAGGCTTCCATGTCCGCGGCTTCCTCGTCATCGTCCTCGTCCTCGTCATCGCCGGTTGCGGAGGTCGGCGACGACTGCGTATCATCGAGGGTCATTTCGGAAACTTTCTCGTCGACTCCACCGATCGAGGAATCGTAATGATGAGTGTCGACCCAGCCGCCTTCAGGATCGTCAGCCTCGATTATGCGTTCTTGCTCGTCGCAATATTCGATCTGGAAAATTATTCATGAACGAATAAAACAAACACAATTATAACCGTAAAGGGGGCGCGAAATCAAATGTTTCGTTCTTCGTTCGGCGAACGTTCCAAGGTTGATGGCATTTTTTCAAGCAGAAACTCGGTTCTCGGAAGAAAAAAATTCAAAAAAAATTGAAATTTGAAAATTCGTATTGTTTCGCGAATGTTGTTATTATTATATCGAGTTTTGAAAAAAATAAGGAGGCTCTTGTTTCACCTGCTTGCATCTACGAGTGCAAGGCACGTTTCTCGTGAGGAGGAATTGTTTCTTCTTCGGCAAGTACGACTTGGTTCGGTCCTCGTCGCCCGTAGCCCATTGCCAGGTGGGACAATGGTGGACCAAATGATCGCCGGCCGCTACGAATTCTTCGGGGGTTAGGACGCCGGTTTCGCGAAATTTGCTCTCCTTGAAAACACAAACATTGACATTGACGTCGGAGAATCGAGGAAAGAATTTTGAGATTTTCGCAAAAGTGCAGCTTTTCTCTGTCGGTATTGTCGCAGAAAAAGAAATTTACGAAAATAATTTTACAGCAAAAAGAGAACATCGTTTTACGCCTCATGGAACGGATGTGCGATTAATAATAATTTCAGAAACGACGTTTACAATTTATTCGGTGAATTCTGTTTGAAAATTTGTCATACCTTCAACACGGGGGTTAGATACTCGGCGACACCGAGTGCCGTACCTTTCACCGAATTAATAACACTCTGCATCGTTGTTACTTTCAACGGCGATTCGAGATTTTTTTCTTCCGCGCGTAGAAAAAAGTCTCTCGCGCGGGTTGTTTATTTCGATTCTTTGGGTTTTTTTATAATCTTGACACAACAGCAGTTACTGCATCCATTTATACAACTCGCGTAACTAAGTGCAGAAGCAAACGTGACTAAACTTTTTCGCACGCGTTTTGACACTTGGACACTTGGACCTTGTTATACAGGGTGTCCCATTTGAAAAAAATATGCAACGGTTTCGGACAAAAGTTGTTGCGTACGATAAGAAAATTTTATTTCGAGCTCATTGACGTCCAACTTCAACTTTTTCTCGTCGAAAGAGTGGCAAATACGACAATTCTTGTCGAAGAAATTAAAGCCGAAAACGATGGACTGTACGATAGATTGTTTAACATAAGAGAGTATTTGCGAGCGTTTTTATTTATTATATTTTTCAAGCATCGCCGTTGAAAACCGGAAGTTTCCCCTGCGACTTCTCGGTTCAATTTTTCGAATAACATCGGGATTCGGGTTACTTCCGTTCGGGACCATGTAATAATAAGAATATCAACCCAGCGTTTTTGACAACATTTTTATAGGCAATCAAAATGGAACAAAAATGAATATCGTTGGCCGTCCAACAAAAGAAATGAAGATGGGCACACGGAGGAAAATGTCTACGAATCACTTCGCGACGTCGACCCCACGTATTATTAATTAATTGTGGAGAGGCATACGTATAATCCGGGGGGGGAATGGGCAGAGATTGATTATCATCGATCGATAAGTATTGATCGGGTAACGCTAATGCCGACGGTTTTTAAACGCTTGCGACGCTCAAGAAAAAATATAAATCAAATGCTCAGATACTCTTGTACTATGTAATTAGACAGTTTATCGTATAATTCGTCGTTTTCGTTTCTAATTTATTTGCAAAAATTGAAAATGAAAAAATTGCTTGGAGAACTCACTCAATTTCGATCGTGAAAAACGTAAATGTAATCAAAAAAATATGAGGTATCGTCCGAAACATTGCTCTTATTTCGTGTATGTTTCAAAATCGGACACCCTGTATACGTAAATATATGTATATGTATACCGCGTCGGCACATTCCAGAATCGATACTCGTGTGCCACAAACACACTGGACACGTTATGCAACGCTTTTTTCTCACATTATTACAACACCTGGCGAAAAAATAGATGTCACCCAGAGGTCAATCGATTTGACGCTTTTTTTACGATAAATCTACAAAATCTGACTTCTGATCTATGTTCATTCTTTTCGTACAAATATTCGACGTAAAGGAGATTGTAGGTTTTTTAGGTTATTCCGAACGATGAAGATAGCGTTAAATCGCTGACCAATCAGCTACAGTTTTACGGTGTTTGTCCTCGGAAATATATATGTATAAAGAATGTTTATAACGTGAAACACTGAATTCGAACGTGCGAATCCGTCGAAATTTTACAAAAATAAATATCACAATTATCTCTTCGTGCAATTATTATTAAAGCAAATCGAGTTTCGAACGCAACATTTCCATGATTTTATTCCTGAACCCAGTGCTGCGAATCGCATGAACAGTTTATGTAAAAAATCCATTTTTACTTCGAAAAAGTACTGTTTCTTGATAAGAATTTTTTACCAAAAACGCGAGAGAGCATCTCACAGCAAATGTAATGATTTTATCAGATAAAAAATGCGCATTGTTCGACAAGCTGTGTGCGTCACATGACTGAAGATTTATGTAACGAAAGGTTGTCTATTTTTTCTTTTCCTTCGCAGCACAGGGCAGTACGCGAAATTTTTGTACGACCCGATCATTTCGATTAATTTTCCAATCAACATCGATAGCAGCTCAATCATGAATCGTTGCTTCAACACTGCCAAGTTTCTGAAACGGTCGTTGGTAATAAATGTTTTTTTTTTCGAAAATTAATTTGCCGCTGGCTTTGGGCTCCGCGGCGGACGAGTAAAAAAGGCATCCGTGCGCCAAATTTTTCATTTACGGAGAAAAAAATCAATTTGCTCGTCGCAGATATCAAAAGCTGGACAAAGCGGCAAAAGTACCCGGCCTGCGACTGCAGTTTCCACTCGCCTGGATCTGAATTCTCAAAAACTGCCGAAACAGCCAGTGCCGGAGCTCAAAAATACTGCGGAACGCTATTTGAGGTGGTAGGAAACGTAGCACACGTAGTTCTTTATGGAAATATTTTGTCAGCTAAACGATTAATTCGCAGATCCGTCAAACCTTTGTTGAACGACGATGAATTCGTGAATACAGAAAAAATTGTCATGGAATTCATCAGCCCCGACGGCATCGGGCCAAAATTGCAAAAACAACTGTTGGAAAGATACGAAAATACGGATAGTTGGGTGAGAATTTATGCAGACTGAGAACGCAGGTGGAAACGGAAGGGGAGGGCAGAAATCAGCGTTGAAACACTTTTCTTCCCATAGAAAATATGATTTCAATTTTTACATATTTTTAAATGTTGTAATTACATTTTGAGTTGTGAATTTCAAGCGCGTCTCGTATCGAAATTGATGTTCGCTGAGCTGCCAAATAATCCATTTTTCATTATGTTCAGAATAAAAATAATAGTCCTTTTTCTCGATCCAGCGCTGAAAAAGCTTTTTCTCGGTCGTAGAGTGAAAAAAGTTTCTATACATTGAATAAATAATCCTGCCATAAAAGCTTCCTAGAGAAAAATCGGATTAATCGGCACAGAGAAAAAAAATGTTACGAGTGAGCACATTTGCATGAAATTTGACGCTCTGCTAAAGTGCTTGGGAGCTCGTTCGCATAACTTTCAAACTGTTGACTTTGGAGAGCGAGACCTCGCGAGCAACTTTGTAGGGCAAAGATGCGCGAAACTTGCCACAAAAATCCTGATTTATCAAATGTTTTCCCCGCGTCGAATAACTTTACGAATTTTTTTGCGAAACGGAAAAAGAAACGTCGAGGAGGGACCGTCACCTTCTAAAGGGCAGCCAAAAGTTTTTTCTTTTCGTTCGCAAAAAAAAGATCGATCGTGTTTTAGGAGCGATTTGTTATACAGATGTTTCTTCGTAATTTAGATGAATGAATGGTTCTTACACGCTGCATATTTGGGTAACAGAGATCCACTGATCGTTGGATCGAGTCCCGGCACAGTTGGGCCCGAACAAAGCTTTCGAACGATCGATGATTTTTATGACTTTGGAGGACGATTGATCGCAGCATTATGGGATTATAATAATATGGTTAAAAGGTGCGTGGGATTAGTATGAACTACGAGTTTGTCGAATGACGATTTCGAGTGAGAGGAATTTTCGAAATCTCATTTTCTCATGTTTAGACCGCTTTTTTTGTTTGCTTCTTAATCGTCGAAATAATTTAGCGGAAATATGAAACAAGACATGGCTCGTAACGACCCTTTGGACATGCAGCCCTATGCCATGATCCTTGGGACTCACAGACGACCAGGCGGAAAAAGTGACAAATTGTTGCACACTGACGATTCAAAGCATATAATAATCATGAGCAATAATCACGTGAGAGCAAACATTTCTGATGATCAACGTATTTTCGAAATTCTCTAATTTTCGTACTTTTCTCGCGTTACTAATGGAAGCTGCGATTTTTCAGTTTTTCAAATTGGACATTTCGGATGATAATAATAATTCGCTGACCGCGAGACAATTCAGCGACGCGCTTAAGGACGTTGCCGCACGTTCCAAAATACCTGGAGTACCCGTCGGAATTTTGACGGGCAATTTTCGAGATCAATGGGCCGAGGATTATCAACGATTGAAAGGTTTTTTTTTTTCATTACAAACATTTTTGACTTTGTTAAGTTTTTTGACAAAAAAACATAGCAACTTGATTCGAAAAGGGGCGAACACGTTTCCGGAGTAATTGAAACATCGAAAATGTCCGATGTCGAAAGTGCCAAAGGGATTATTTACACAGTAGAATATCTCTTTTCTCACTTTTTCAAAATTTGAATAAATGCATTATCTACGCGAGCCTCGGATAATTTTGCGACTGTCGACATAATTGAGTTTTTTTCGATAAAAAAAGCGTAAATTGGTTCGAAAAGGGGCAAACACGTTTCCGGAGTAATTGAAACATCGAAAATGTTGTTTTTAGAAATTGCAAATAATGAGGAAATTTTGTCCGATGTCGTAATTGCCAAAGGGACTATTTACACAGTAGAATATCTCTTTTCTCACTTTTTCAAAATTTGAATACATGCATTATCTACGCGAGCCGCCGATAATTTTGCGACTGTCGACGTAATTGAGTTTTGTTTTCGATAAAAAGAAGCGTAACTTGATTCGAAAAGGGGCGAACACGTTTCCGGAGTAATCGAAACATCGAAAATGTTGTTTTTAGAAATTGCAAATAATGCGGAAATTTTGTCCGATATCGAGAGTGCGTTGTTCCTTTTGTGTCTTGATGAAGAATTGCCAAAGGAATTATTCGCGTATAAAAATAACTCTTCGACCAGAGCGGTGCAGAGTATGACAGGTTTTACGAGCTCGACGAATTCGGGAAACCGTTGGCACGACAAAACTGTCCAGGTGAGATGTTTCAACGCGACTTTGCGATTGCTGATCAAACGTAATTTAACGAAACATTGTTTTTAACGAATTTTCTTCAAGTACATCATTTCTCCGGATGGTTTCGTGGGAATGGAGTACGAGCACAGTCCCTGCGAAGGCGTACCCGTTGCCGTTCTTCACGATCACGTTTTGACTCGCGTGTGAGTGTCGAAAAAATGAGAGGAAAACGTTAAAGAGCCTGCGACGAAAAATGGGGAATTGTCCAATTTTTTTGTTTCCTTCCTCAGAGCGAATAAAAGCGCCGGCGACGATATTTCGCCCAAATTTCCACGAGCAACACCTCTCAAATTCAAGCTCGATGAGAGCCTGAAAACGGCGATCGAGGTTGCTTCGTACGTTGTAAATAGGTCAGTTTTGCCGAAAAATCTTCCACAGGGCGAATTTTCCAAAATTTTTGCAAAAATCTATCATCTTCGATGAATTTCAGAATATCGATGGACACCGATATGGAGTGTTTCAACTTTGATGAATTCGGAACAAGCGCGATAAAGCGAGCCAAGCAGAGCCCGGACAGTTTCATACAAATGGCTATGCAGGCCGCTTTTTACAAAGTTCAGGAGAAACCGCCGGCGCATTACGAATCAGCGGGCTTGCGAAGGTTCAGAAGCACGCGAACAGAGTGCATAAGGTCGACGAGCGTCGAGTCGGTTGATTTTGCAAAAATAATGGCGAACCGCGACGCAACGACCGGTGAAAAAAAAGCAGCGATGACGAGAGCCATCGACCATCACAAACGAATCGCTAGTGAGGTATGCCGAAGAATAAACGCGTCGTTTCTCGATGCTCCTTCGTTGATACAGTTTTTTTCATCAATTATTATTCTCAAAACGGATATAGTTTGTGTTTTTTCTTTAAATTAACTTGACGTAATAAATTCGAACGGAAGCTTCTCGATGCTGCTTTAAGGCGATGTGTTACATCCGTAAATCGAAGCTTAGAAAAATTCTTCGGCAAAATCTATAAATCGGATCGGTTTGAAATCTGTTGCGGGTATTTAGTGATATAGCCCGGAGGGACTGACGATTTTAGAATTTCGAAATTTTGAAAATTTGTTCACTCCACGAAAAAATGTTTTTGCAACATTTCGAAATTGCGAAATCGTCGGTCCCTCCGTGTTGTGTCACTAAATAGTTAAAAAAAAATTCAAATCGATCCGATTTATAGATTTTGCCCGAGAATTTTTCTAAAATTCGATGGGAGAGGGGTTATCCCCCATGGCCTTAACGGCCGCTTTCAAAATCTCGTTCGT
Source organism: Heteropelma amictum (assembly GCA_959613375.1). Classification (NCBI taxonomy): domain Eukaryota; kingdom Metazoa; phylum Arthropoda; class Insecta; order Hymenoptera; family Ichneumonidae; genus Heteropelma; species Heteropelma amictum. Next base: position 2,852,312 of record OY390726.1, on the reverse strand, counting down.
TTCGTTTCCTCCAAAGTCCTGTTTGTCTTTTTTACATGAACAAATATCGATGCAGGCTGCAACGGGGCGAGGTGTCGACCGTCGTTTGTTTGGCCTAAAAATGATTTTTAATTAACTTTGACGTAATAAATTCGAACGGAAGCTTCGCGATGCTGCTTTAACGAGCGTTTTCAAAATCTCGTTCGTTTCGTTTCCTCCGAAATCCTGTTTGTCTTTTTTACATGCAATACAATACAAATATCGATGCAGGCTGCAACGGGGCAAGGTGTCGACCGTCATTTGTTCGGCCTGAAAATGATTGCGTTATCGGAAAACATTGAATTGCCGGAAATCTACAAAGACATTGCTTTTGCGAAGAGTACGCACTTCGATCTCACGTCCAGTCAGGTGAGACGTTTTTTTCCTCGATAATTTCGTTTCTCTGCACTTTGGGAAATTCCCACGTGAAAAATACTCATTTTTTATTCGTTTTCTATTTCGCGATCGATTTTCAGGTGCCTTACAAGACCGCGTCTTTCATGTGTTACGGACCCGTCGTTCCCGACGGCTATGGCTGCTGCTACAATCCGAGACCCGACGATATACTCATCGCCTGCTCGTCGCACGAGAGATCTCGAGAAACGTCGACGAAAAAGTTTGCCGACGCGTTGCAAGACGCTCTCCGCGAAATGAAAAGAATAGCGGAAAGTTAGGTCAGCGAGCGAGAAACGAGAAATCAGCTCGCTGTTGAATTCTTTCTCTCGGAAAAATCGAATTTCGATATCTCAAATGAAAAAAAAAAAACAATCGCTCGCGCAAAGTCGTTCATCTCTCGAACTTCCGGTTATCGCTACGAGTCGGCAACGACAAAAATCAATTTCGCGATGTAATTGGATGAATATTTCCGAAAAATGGCAGTAGATTTTTTTTCAAGTTTTCCAATCGACCAGTGGATTGAAAATTCCGTACTGGAGTTAGTTTTTTTTTCCATTAAAAAAGAAAAACGGCGTTTATTTCTTCGCTCTCTTCTTCCAGATAAAAACCAAAAGGTTTTTATCTCGAATGAAACTCGTTGCTCGATAGAGGTGGGAGGGTATGGCGGGGATTTAGAAATTGGCGAGAGCCACAAGAAACGCGAAGTGCTATTGGGGAAATAAAAAATGGAGAATTCTTCGAAAGAAGATAAAAACAGTTGACTGAATAAATTTCCGGCCAAAAGGAAATTTCGGCGCCTCTCGTCGCGAACGCAAATTTCAAAGTGTTAAAAGTAGTTCCGCGGTAATTAAAAACTTGCCGAGCGTAATACGGATAACTCGGAAAGAAAGAAAGAAAAAAACATGGAAAAATCCGCTATGTTTTATACATTGTTCGTCATTTCCGGGATGAAAGTGAATAAAATTGACGTAAATCGTACTTTATTCGAACAACATCGAGAAATTCATTTCGCGAAACGGAAAATGAGAATATCGGCAGGTTTATTAAACTGTTCTCTAATCCTTCCCGTTGGGAAATAAAGACGTTAGCTTCCAAAGCGTTTTTTAACGACTTGAGAGACAAGGATATGATAACCGAATGAGAGCGGATAGAAACATCACTCTTAATTGATCACGAGTGCCACGGAATTGGATAATGACAGCACGTGAAAAGAATGTACCAACATCAGAAACCATATCATGAGATTTTTCCGCCGCAGGGTAGAAATTTCGAAAATCTTTCGCGATGATTCACTACTTTTCGTGCGTTGCGATAAATCGTTTTTAATTGAAATATTTTTCTAGACTTTCTATCTCGTGCTCTTTCATACGTACGAAATTAAAGGCAACAAGGATTTTTCGCCCTCGGGAATAATACGCATTGGCCCATCCGTCACTTGGTGCCGCGAGGAAAATCCAGTCAATAAAGTGCACAACGATATGATGATTATGTACTCATTAGGAACATACATTGAGACCGCTACATTGGGACATAAAGTTAATGGTTAACGCTAATGAAGGTGCAATCGGAACGTACGTCGTTTGATCAGCGGGGATATAAACAGCCGAAACGCCTCGTAGAAGCATCAGACAGATTTTGTACGGGTCCGAGTGCACGGAACATCAACGTATAAGATAGCAAGGTTTGTCTCCATCATCGTTGAAGTAACGTTTTATAATTGAATTATTCGGTACGTCTAACGAGAAAATTTGTAACATCGTCTGCTCTGCGTGTATGTACACTGCGGGTCTTTGAACGAACAGTCGAAATTTCAAAGTGAAATTTGGTAACTCGAGTTACGAGTAACCACGATTGTTTTCGGATTTTTCCGAAAGCCCAGCCCAGACTCTGAAAACCCGACGATTCTTTCAAAGACCCGGTTTGGGCACGCGGTACTGAAAATAAAAACACTCATAGCTGACATTAACAACTGAATAATCGTTGCGAATTAGTGTAATCAATTTGTCTTAATTTGTTACACAAATTTTTGTTTAAGGGGTTATTCGCAATGAGAGCGTTCGCAATTGTGGTACTACTGGGCGTCGCAGCCACGGCAGCTGCACAGGTGAGTTGATTGATAATTTGGAAAAACATATATATATGTATGCTGTATCGAATGACTGGTTTGTCGAGTGGCGGAGAAAAGATCGGAAAAGATCGTGGGAAACATTGAATGAACAATGGAATAGCGAATTTTTAATGCAAAGAGTATCTGTAGTTTCGCGAGAAGTGACGGAGAATTTCAAATTTTCCGCAAACGTCGAAAGAATGTTCACTTTTCGTTGAGGTGATTGCTTCTCCTGGGATCTTCCAGTGTGAAAGCCCCACCTGGTGTTGACACGGGATGGTTGAGGTGGTCCGAACAGATTGCCGTTGACGTGGGAAGATATGTCTTCCTTTTTTTTTTTGCATTTTATCGAAAAAGCTGAGACTGTTCCGGACGATCTAATTCAGCAGCATGTTTTCTTATTTTTTCTTTACTACAAGCGTGCATTTCTTAATAAACTATCGATGAGAAAACATCAATATCGAAAAGATATTTGATCAAGTTGGCAAAAAAGGCCTGACTTTGGAAAAACTTGCAGAACTTTTTCTTTTCTCGGAGATAAATTCATTTGTTCTTCCAAACGCACGGGAAGTATTTCCAAGTTTTTCTCATCGTTTTGAAATTTATGTTGCTCGAGGAACTTGTGAAAAATGTGTAGAAAATAACAAAAATAATCGAACATTTCCGTTCCGTTGAACGCGATCGCCTTCGTTCATTGGATCTTTGAATTGTGATAAAAAAATGGTACTCCCGAGCGATGAAGAAAAATTCGGAAAAAGGTCCGTGTGTATTCGGCAAAAAGCAAATGAATGTATTTCGCATCAAACGAAAAATGAGCTTTCGACAACTTTTACAAAGTAATTTCCCGTTTACTAATTTATCGTTATGGACCGGAATTAATGCGTCCGATGTACAATCTATATGACTATTTTCGTCGGATCAAGAGACTCGGCAGAGTCTCGGGACAAGTACGTGTCATATCAATATATTGGTCAAGTTATGAATGTTTATCATGTAGTCACAAAAACCACACCACATGAGTAAAGCTGTTCGTAAAACGTGCATCACAAAAACCACACCATATGAGTAAAGCTGTTCGTAAAATGTGCAAAACCACTCCATGAAAAAAAGTACTTGGCGCATGTTTAATATACTTCATACTTTGTAGAAGATGTAACTCTTTTTTAGAATGCCATATGATGTATATTAAAAATGCGCCAAGTACTTTTTTTCATGGAGTGGTTTTGCACATTTTACGAACAGCTTTACTCATATGGTGTGGTTTTTGTGATGCACGTTTTACGAACAGCTTTACTCATGTGGTGTGGTTTTTGTGACTACATGATAAACATTCATAACTTGACCAATATAATGATATCAAAGGTTTTTTGTTGTCGCGTCCAGTTTTGCGGGTGATAAAAGAATAGAGCAAGCACACGACAAAGTACTTGTCCAATTTTTTTTTCGTCGTAGACGATTTTTTCTGGGATTATTATATCCTCAGTAAGTACGTAAAATTCACATTTCACTTCGGCTTTGTTGAGATTGCGGGTCCACAAAATCCTTGATTGGTAAACATTTTTTAACTATAATTGCCATGTTTCTATCTTTTTCAACAGGCAGTCAATTTTCCCAGTGGTTCCATGGCGTTGATTATAGATTACGGAGATTGGCGTGGGAACATCGGAAGTATCGAGATGAGTATGGGTGAAAGCGGCAAAGTTGATGGCCAGTTGAACTGGACCAGTAGTCCCCGACGACTACCTCCTGGACTTTATCGCGGCTACCTCCACGAAAAACCTCCCAATGCTAAGTATCACTGTCATGCCACCGGGAGATTTCTCGTCGAAAACCCGGTAATTATTCACTCACTTACACTTCTCGTACACAATAAAGCTGACTTGTCATTTTTTTCTTCGAAAAATTACCACAGCGAAAAAGTCTCAATTCCTCTTGCCGCTTCCTCGAACGCACTCGACTTTTGATTCACCCTATATATTCTCCATTTGTTTTTCAAGCATTTTTCGTGAAAAAAAAGGGACAGAAAAAAGGAATATGAGCCACGCGAGTTAGTGGTGTGATGTGGAAAATACATACGTTACTTGATATTGCCGATTGCGGCAAAAGCCCAAAAACTTCAAAACTTGGCGATTTTTGTTCCTTTCCTTTTTTTGCACACAATTCTGCCAGGCGAGACAAGACTCCTGTTGCAGAATCAAAAAAATCTTTATGTTGTTTTTAAATGCGCTGTTTGGGTTCTCCCAGAGTGGACATTCGGAAAGGTATATAAGACCGGCCGATATAACGGTCTACGACGATGGACGCTCTCCGACGCTCGAAATGCGGCTGCCAGCTACGCTGAACCCTAATTCGGATGTTTCCCTATTGAATAGGACCATCGTCTTCCATACCCCTAATGTTCTGGACTGGATTAGGCAAGGCTTCGACAAAGTATCAGCGGGACTCCACGAAACCACTGCCTTCTGTGGTTTTCTGTAAGCCTCTTTTAATTCTCCTTTTTAACGTAGCTATTTCCGTTGTAAATTCGCGTTGTTTGTTTCTTGTTCTTTGTTTTTTTTTGAAAAGTCATTCGGCCAAAAATACAGGCGAATGACGAATCTTTCGTTCTTTCACGTTGTTTTTTTATTTCGTACGAGCTTTCCATGTAAAAGTTGGACAAATTATTCAAAGCTTTGACCTTTACTCGATTTTTCTTAGCTCGAAACCGTAAGCTTTCAAATAAATTACGTCCAAATCAGGACCGAAATCGGTCGTTTTCCCAGACTCTCGCGTTTATCATTGGTTTTGTATGTTATCTTTCATTACACCTATTGGAAACATTAATTAATTTGGTACATTCGGTAAATTTGTTCTTTCAACAGCTTGGATACGACGAAACAAAGTAGCGACGATACGTTGTAGTCTGGAGGGAATCGGTCAGAAGCGCGGTCTCCATCATGACTGAATCGAGCCGACGAATCGTCGAACGTCGAATAATTTAGATGCAATTGTTCGCCTCGAGTTTCGAAGAGAAATTGCGCCAAGTCTTATTGCCGATTGATTTTGGCGAATAAAATTTGATGACGATAAAGCAAAAAATGAATAAAATTTACTCTGTTGTAATTTAATTGTACAATTTACTGAATATTGTTTAAAATTGTTTATAACTAATTGGCGAAAAGTGGAACAGCGACAATGGAGCAGCGAATTTTAAATGCAACGAGTATCGGTAGTTTTCGCACGAATTCACCGAGAATTTCAAATTTTCCGCAAACGTCGAAAGAATTTTCACTTTGGAAAGTTGAGGTTTCACAACCCAAAACACGAGCCAAATGTGGGTTCTATCTCGGAATTATTCGAGAATCTTTGACATCTCGATCGCGAGGGAATCGTTGAAGTCTCATCGAGCACCACGGCACACACACACGCCGGAAGTTGGAGAGTCGAACGCGCGTTCTTTTTCGCTCCTAGATAAATTTCGGAGGCATTTTTGGAAAATTTCTCAATTATTCACGAAAATTCTGAGCGTTTTACTCCCGGCTGTCGATGAGCGATTGTTTCCTTTTTCTCGTACTTTCTTCAGCGACGACATCGCAATCGACTTTCCGCGAGATAAGCTTCCGTTCCAGCATAATCAGTCTGCGAAAAAAAACGACCACGATTGTTTCGAGTGTCGCGAATAATGAAGTTTTGACGAGAGTTTTTTTATATTCAATCGCCGTGCGGAAATTTCGAATAAAAATTGCACGACCGGTCAAAATGACCGGCCTTGTGAATCTACGGTTTTTTTTTGCAAAAGTATCAAGCTTTAAGGGGTTCAACGACGCTGTACCATCGGAGGGATGAATATACATTATGATAATGGTCGATGCTAGCAAGACTTGGGGGAAAATATGTGCTGAAGAACGGACGGGGAAGACCCAGGAGGATAAACACTCGAAATGCATTAAAACTTATTTGATTGTTTCCATGTATTTTTGTATTTTTGTATTTCATATATCAATCAAATTTCCATGACAAAGAGAAAAATAAGAATATAGTACATTGTGTATCAAGGAGGCAAAGTGGGTCTTTTAACGCGATGTGTTACATCCGTAAATCGAAGTTTAGAAAGATTCTCAGGCAAAACCTATAAATCGGATCGGTTTGAAATTTGTTGTGGGTATTTAGTGATATAGCCCGGAGGGACTGACGATTTTAGAATTTCGAAATTTTGAAAATTATTTCACTCTACAAAAAAATTTGTTTGCAAAATTTCGATATTGCGAAATCGTCATTCCCTCCGTGTTGTGTCACTAAATACTCACAAAAAATTTCAAATCGATCCGATTTATAGATTTTGCCTGAGAATCGTTCTAAATTTCGATAGGGGAGGGGGTATCCCCCATGGCCTTAACGCCGAACGCCGAACGTACTGAAAACATCGCTTGAGGCGTTAAAAGGCCCTGCCTCCGAGGTACACACGATACTTTATATAAGAAAACCACGTTTCCGAGTTTTGTAAGATACGAATATTCAATGGAGAATACCTGGTAAAATAAAATATCGTTTCGGAATGATATTAGCGTTCAATACGTATCGCACCAATTGCACGTTGACGGCATGTAACGCGGAACGCGTGGGCTGACGGGGAGGGGATGAAGGGGTGAAGGGCGTATAGGCGAAAGGCGAAGCCCCCCCCATAGAAAACAAAGAATATTTATCCGATATTTACATTTTCGTCAAATAACAAATAACAGTCTCGAACGAAAGTAAGACACGAAATAATCGCGTAAAAATAATCCGTCGGTGTAACATTTTCCCGACGATAAGCAGAAACGTATCGCGGTCGTTTTGTTTTGCTGACACGATCCAACTCGCGATAGAACATATCATTCGAATCGTCGATTGTCATCGGAGAACAAAACAGCGGATTGTTTTGCACTAGAAACGCGTTTATCGTGGCTTTTTCGCATTTCGTGGATTGTCGGACAAGGTCGCGAAGAGTGATCGATAAAACTGTTGACAAACTAATGAAATCTCTCGATTTACTCGACAACCTAAATTCATACGAGACACAACATTCACTGAAGTGAAAAAGTGAAATTTTTCTTTGTAAATCACGTTAATTTCTCGCACGATGCCAATGTCTTTCTGGAGATGAATCTGTCGTTGTTTCTTCATTTTTTGTGACATTCGAAACTTTGACGATTCGCTCGAGCACTTCCGGATTCACGAAACCAAGGAACTTTTCCATCATTCGATAATCACGGTGACGTTAAGAGACGACGTTTCGACAGAAACGTTTTTTAAGATTTTTTGCCATCTGTTGGAGTCGATGAGAATCGCCCTGGACGCGAGGGACCCAGGATGGTCCTCTAATAAAATTAAAATCCTCCTCTAATAAAAAGTTCATGGGCTCAAATGTATCGAATATATCGAAATATCGAATCCATTGTTACCTCTTTATTCGTGCTCTGATTTGTCGCTTGGAAATCTCGAATTCGGAGTTCAGCTGTTAGTTTGAAGTTTGAAACTTACGGCTGTCGGTTTGACAGTTGCGGGGATACGCGTAGGGTTATTATGTTCCTACTAGAATGAACATTTTTTTCAGATGCATGAAGACAGTATATATTTGAAAAATTAATTAATTTCAAGACGAATTAGATCACGTTCTTCTAACAGCGTTTAATGACATGACTCAGAAATAAGCAGCATATATTTGAATAAAAAAGTATTTGTATTCGTGTATAATATAAAATAAATACATGGTTTTTCAGCCTCCACTTTTTTTAGTTCGAAATGAAAAATAATTTTTCGTTTGAAAAATTTAAACAGTTTCATAGTTTTCACTCTCCAGGTCGACGGCTCCATAGTTTTCGATGTCGAGGTATATTTTTTCATGGTTTTCGATGTCTAGGTATGTACCCTATTGTAGTAAAAAGCGCGTGAAAACTCGAAATACCCACTTAATTTGCCAACGAAAAAGAAAATCGGATTATGAGTTATTTTAGCCTCATTCGTCTCTGTTATTTATGTTTTGTTCATTCCTTGTCTTATCGGCTCAAACGTGTTGGAAGTACACATGTCAATGCCATTGGGGAATCGTTAAATTTGAGATAACACACGCGCCAAAAATTGTTTTTGAAAGTTTCATCTCATATTACCCCTCTTAGCCCTGTCGCTCGTATATAAAGATCGATGCCATTCGTTTTGCGGTGAAACTCCGCTACCGTACGAACCGACGAAGCAAAAGTACGCGTTCCATCATCTTTTTCACGGCAGAGTGATTTATACGAATAGCACTGAATTCGCGATAAAGAAAAAACAATACGGATCTCCTCCGGCATCGGAAAATATTCGGTAAATGAGGATATAAAAAAAGAGGTCATCGCTGCAGAGGGAGTTCTCCACAAGCGTCGATTGGCCGAAGATAACAAATACCAATGGGGTGAGTTGCTCGGCAATTAAGCTTGATGAAACGGCAAATTTCAATTGCGAAAAATGTCTATATGTTTTTCAATAATTCCAGCAACCGGCTGACGTCCCCAAACGTTGACATTTTTCATGAAACATTTCTTTATCAATAAAACCAGCTCCGAACAGCGAAACCTCAGTTTTTCACAATTTTCTCCGAAGAACAGATTTTTTTTTGCCGCCATTAGTCCGTTTGCTCCGTTGTCGTGAATTAAAAAACATTCTTATGCAGAAAAAACAGCTCTAAACTGGAAAGTTTGGGGAATGAATTTCTGCCACTTGGATCAAAAATACTCAACAAACGGTACTTTTATTTGCGGAAATGCACGTTCGTTTTTTTTCATCCTTTCATCTATTTGTCAACAGATTCGTCAGACTGGTATTGTTCGGGATTGCTTTGGGGCTGATTCTGGCGGACCAAAGAGAAGCAGAGGCTGGAATATACGACTTCTGGCGCAATCCGATCTCTTATCCTCAAGGTATGTTTTACAAACGGCGAAGTTCATACAAAATTGATTTAAAAAAAGTATCTTCCTCGTTTTTTTCCACCGAACGTAGCACACGTTTTTCGTGCTTCGTTTTGCGAACATTTAATTTCCAACCGCCACCCTGATACACGTATTCCGTAATTTTATCTTCTTTCATTGAATCTCTCAAAACATTCTCTATATCTCGAAACAATTAGCCGAGCTGCTTATCGAGTGGCAATTCGGAATTCGTAACGTTCGAAAAACGAACAAACTCGAATAATTCATAGGCACCGAGTTGTCCAAAAAATCGATAAATTCGAATTCTCCAATTCGAATCGAATACGGTTTTATTTGATACGGTTTCGATAAGATTCGATTCGGTCTCCCAAATGATAACTTCCGGTTTTCCAAAAGATCGAAACGTCGAGGCACCTCGTCCCAGTTCATACAGCGATAATTCAGGTGTGATCTTCAAGTGGCTAAATTGGCTGTTGCGAGGTTGTTGGCCGAGTGAGAACGGTCCGAACGGCAACGCGGATATCGCGCCACAGCCACGAGAATCTTGTTCGGATTTTTGCGGCATTGGAGCGATTTGTCAACGTACGTGGTATCTTCCTCATTGCGAGTGTCCGGTTGGATACACGGGTGATCCGCGCGAACAATGCCACCTCATCTTGACGGTCATCGTACCCCCATCGACGGATCTATGCACCGCTTCGTGGTGCGAGGAAAATACCGATTGCGCACAAGGTACACTAAAGAAAATGCTGAGGGCAAGACGAGAAAGTTCTCGAAATTTCTACGCGATCCCAGTATACCCGTTGAATGTCACGAAAACTTTTCTGACCCCTTAAAGCATAAAAAAGCCAAGAGTGTGATCAAATCTAATCGGCATTCATGTAAAACCGAAAAAACACGAGTACATCATCTGTTTTGCAACGTTCCCATTGGAATTGGCTAAAAAATTCGGAGGTCGACTTCTCAAAAATTTTGACGTGCAAAAGAGATTTGCTGCAATGCCGGTATGGTGTTGAAACACCCGTGACAAGTACATTTGGGCGGTCCGTCCTCTGGAAAGTTGCCAAATTAAATTCTCTCAAGTTATAGTTCATCGCCAAGCTCATGGAGCTTTGTATTAATCATTCATAGAACCGGAACGAATGACTTATCGAAAATAACGAAGCTTGACTCGAAACAATTGGATCAGAGCTGGAAATAATTTAAATTAAAAAGGGTTTGGATCATGTATTTCTTTGGAAAGCTTCATTCGAGTACTTGACAAGTTTTCATTCGAAATTGCTGACGTTATATTCCGTTGGTCTACTCGGAGTCAATGGAAATTCAATGTGACCTTTTGTAACCATTCGCGTAACGAGAATCGCCCAACCCTATCGCGTAGTTGGCTATACTTTAAGCTTTTTTCAGTGCCTCGTTCCGATTGTTGTTGCAATGATGCCATGTGCCAGAGTGATAAAGTTTGTATCGAAAACACGTGCCGGAATATTTGTCCGGGTCCTTGCGGGCGTGGTGCTCAATGCTGGATCTTCGATCGCAAAGCGGTTTGCGTATGTCCACCGAATATGACTGGTAATGCATATTGGGAGTGTCGGGAGATACCTAGGACTATCAGGCCGCCACCGAGGGATCGATGCAACCCCTGGCCGTGTTGCCCTGGTGCAGCTTGCAATAACGGTGTTTGCAGCTGTCCGCCGGGAATGACTGGAAATGCACGTGAATCTTGTTGGGAGATACCTAGGAGCACCAGGCCGCCACCAAAGGATCCATGCAACCCCTCGCCGTGTTGCCCTGGTGCAGCTTGCAATAACGGTGTTTGCACCTGTCCGCCGGGAATGACTGGAAATGCACGTGAATCTTGTTGGGAGATACCTAGGAGCACCAGGCCGTCACCAAAGGATCCGTGCAACCCCTCGCCGTGTTGCCCTGGTGCAGCTTGCAATAACGGTGTTTGCACCTGTCCGCCGGGAATGACTGGAAATGCACGTGAATCTTGTTGGGAGATACCTAGGAGCACCAGGCCGCCACCAAAGGATCCATGCAACCCCTCGCCGTGTTGCCCTGGTGCAGCTTGCAATAACGGTGTTTGCAGCTGTCCGCCGGGAATGACTGGAAATGCACGTGAATCTTGTTGGGAGATACCTAGGAGCACCAGGCCGTCACCAAAGGATCCGTGCAACCCCTCGCCGTGTTGCCCTGGTGCAGCTTGCAATAACGGTGTTTGCACCTGTCCGCCGGGAATGACTGGAAATGCACGTGAATCTTGTTGGGAGATACCTAGGAGCACCAGGCCGCCACCAAAGGATCCATGCAACCCCTCGCCGTGTTGCCCTGGTGCAGCTTGCAATAACGGTGTTTGCACCTGTCCGCCGGGAATGACTGGAAATGCACGTGAATCTTGTTGGGAGATACCTAGGAGCACCAGGCCGCCACCAAAGGATCCATGCAACCCCTCGCCGTGTTGCCCTGGTGCAGCTTGCAATAACGGTGTTTGCACCTGTCCGCCGGGAATGACTGGAAATGCACGTGAATCTTGTTGGGAGATACCTAGGAGCACCAGGCCGTCACCAAAGGATCCGTGCAACCCCTCGCCGTGTTGCCCTGGTGCAGCTTGCAATAACGGTGTTTGCAGCTGTCCGCCGGGAATGACTGGAAATGCACGTGAATCTTGTTGGGAGATACCTAGGAGCACCAGGCCGTCACCAAAGGATCCATGCAACCCCTCGCCGTGTGGCAGTGGCGCAACTTGCATTAACGGTTTTTGCATCTGTCCGCCGGGAATGACTGGAAATGCACGTGAATCTTGTTGGGAGATACCTAGGAGCACCAGGCCGTCACCAAAGGATCCGTGCAACCCCTCGCCGTGTTGCCCTGGTGCAGCTTGCAATAACGGTGTTTGCAGCTGTCCGCCGGGAATGACTGGAAATGCACGTGAATCTTGTTGGGAGATACCTAGGAGCACCAGGCCGTCACCAAAGGATCCGTGCAACCCCTCGCCGTGTTCCCCTGGTGCAGCTTGCAATAACGGTGTTTGCAGCTGTCCGCCGGGAATGACTGGAAATGCACGTGAATCTTGTTGGGAGATACCTAGGAGCACCAGGCCGTCACCAAAGGATCCGTGCAACCCCTGGCCGTGTGGCAGTGGCGCAAGTTGCATTAACGGTGTTTGCACCTGTCCGCCGGGAATGAATGGCAATCCCAAGATTGCGTGCTCTAAGGTAAAAAAATAGGAATAATTCTCCAAAACCTAAATTTAATAATGTTCTCTAAAATCGTCAAGATTTTCACGTACCAGCCATGATTTTTCTCTATAATTTCAAAGGTCGAATCATTGATAACGTACAATCTCAATAAAGCCGAATTTCAACTGGCAATTTTCGTTACGCAACCAAAGTTTTTGAATGTTTTTATCGAGAGCCATTTTTTTTCGTACACTCCAATATTCTCGCGATGCGGATCCAGCGACTTTCCGAAACAGAGAAATTTCCTATACACCTTGTTTTTCATGCACCTTTACGTTAGATCGCTCCAAAAAAGAGTGTTTTTGTCATGTTTTTTCCCATCCGTCGAGAAAAGTTGATCGATAAGGTAAATTTTACCGGAAAGAGTCATTTTTATCTCAATGTTTGACGCCTGTGTTTTCAAGGAATTTGCTAAGCGGAGAACTCGACTGCTGGGAATAACAAATATATATAAATGTCTTATCATATTTGTTATAAAAAAACGACTGGGTCGACTGTTTCCCATCTAATAACTGATATATATTCTTCACATAAGCGGGGAATGTCTTTGTTAAATAACGAAGATGACAGAAAAATTATTACGATTCCGGTTAACAGCAATATTATTCGAAAACAGTCTTACCAAAAACGTTAATTACTAAAAAAAAGTGGCCCCCTTCATCTCCTAGAACCGTTCCCCGGACCTTTTTAGCAATTTTGTATAGCAGAAAATTTCCTAAAAAAATGTTTCTGAATAACATTTTTGCATCCCGGATAAAGTTACAGAGCTCCTTATAGAAAAATGTTTCTAGTCAACGATAAAGATCGTTTTTTTTTGCAGAATATCGTATTCGATATAAAGCAGGAACTTTTTTCACAACGTCCAAGAAAAGCAATCGTTATTTTGTTGGAACGGTCTAATACACACACATGCAGTTTATAATAATTTAATTAATGATTAACACGGAAGCTATGAATGTTTTTCAACAGCCGTATCGAGAATTGAGGATTACTGTGGAATCGCTCTATAAATGCCATGATCCGACTCCCGTAGGAGTGTTACAAATTGCATTGACTACGACTGGCAACACTTCAGCGAATATATTCTGGTCAACCGATCGCCAGACCCACGAGATCTTCAATAAACCCGGCACTTATCCCGGCTATGTACACGAATCCAATAATTTTGGTAGGGGCTGCGATAGCACCGGACAGTTCGCCGTGCAAAAATGGGTAATTATTGACTCTGATTCACGCGATTTATCGCACCACAAACCCGAGTCCTTTTTTTTTCATTCGCTAATAAACACTTGAAAACGAAAGCTTTCCAGCCAATTTGCGAAAACTCGCACACCCTGCAGAGTACTCCAGACGTATTAGGCGTAAAATGTTGTATCGATTTATCATATTAGACAACACTAGCATGTATTTGTTGCTCATATATTTTATATCGCGACAGCGTCTCGACGCCAAGTATTTGAAAAAAGAAAAATCTTTTTGTTACCCGACGTCAGAGGCCTGCCACGAATACTGAGCTTCCGGCTGTCGAACAAGAATTTAAATCACGTATATTTTCGAAAGCGTTGCCCTAATCGAAAATCTAATGACATTTTACCGATTCAATGTGATTTTTTGTTATACAGAATGTGTCCCAGAACTGATTACAATAATTTACATGAAAATGGGGATTGAAATTCCACGCCGGAGAGACTATAAGAGCACTTTTTGGTCCGATGAATTCCCGTTGAGTTATTAATTCATATAATTGCACCAATATGAGACGCGCGCTCGCGAGGCACCCGCGGGAGAAGGGAGGGCGCGCGTCCGATTGGCTCGAGCTTTGACAATTAATAACTCGTTAGGATTACATCCTACAAAAAAATAAAAAAACACTTTTCACCTCGGAATTTCATCGCGAATATAACTGTAAACTTTCGACGTCGAGATTATTTGGAATACCCAGTATATATGCATAATTCTTTGAACGTTCTTTTTGTTTTTGTAGCAGGGTGCACAATCGCAGTATATAAGACCGCTTGACATAGTCGTCAAGGTAGGCGAACCGTTGCCGAGTATCATTTTGCGGCAGGAAACGGAATTGATCCCGTCGTTTTTGGTAAATAGAACGGTCGTGTTTCATACTCCTGAGGTCATCCGGATTCTGCAGAACGGCGGAGCAACTCGAAGCCCGGGACTCCATAATACCAGTTGCCTCTGTGGCTACTTGTAAGTTCTGTTTTCACTATCTTTACTCGAATTTGAAATGTAAATTCAAAAAAAAGAAAAACTCGCGAATTTGCAAAAAAAAGTTCAAATTACATGTAAAACATGTGATGGTTTATCTACAAACATCGCGTAATTGTCGCACAAAACATGCTTTTGATGTTTTGCGATAATTTTTGAAAATAATTCAATGAAAATGATGAATTTGCGTATACCGGCTGAACGAATCATGCTTTAACCATGTGCGGCACATTTTGGTTTCGTGGACAACGAATTCTGATGAAAATTAGTGATCACCGGTTTCCGAGGTCACTGATTACGAAAATTCAAAATGGCGGATCCAATATGGCACCCGTGTATACCAGTTTTCAGAGAAACTCACGGATTTTTCGAATTTATCACTCCATACCGAATCAGCCATTTTTAATTTTGAAATCTGATGACAGATTCGTCATCAGCGACCCCGAAAACCCTCGTGTACCAAAAATCATGAGGATACTCTTGAAACTTTCTTCAATGAAGAGCCTTTTCTGAAAAAAGTACAGTTTTTCAGAATTTTTCATTTGCATTTCGCAATTTCGAAACTTTGGAATAACATTTTTTTGTAGAGTGAACAAATTTTCAAAATTTCGAAATTCCAAAATCGTCAGTCCCTCCGGACTGTATCACTAAATGCCCACAAGAAATTTCAAACCGATCCGATTTATAGATTTCGCCGGAGAATTTTTCTAAGCTTCGATTTACGGATGTAACACATCGCCTTAACACTAGGCTCGATTGAAACCAAAAAATAATGTCACGTTATCTCTGTTGGATATATCTATTTCGTACGCTTGCAATTAGTGGTCCGTTTTTTGCACAGTACGACTTCGTCGAAGGAAGGCTGGCCCGATTCGATCAAATTGGAGAGACATTAATCCGTTGAGGATCACTCGCGCAGCCGGACCAGAAGGCAACGAGATGAATCTTGACCTCCAATAACTCGTACTTATTTGTCAAAACTGGCAAGAAATGAGATAAACTAACAACGCCGATGGATGTCGCGCAAATGAAAAAATGAAAAATTTCTCGAGTTGCTCAATATTATGTATGAATTGTTTATAACAAGTTGTCAAAGAATGATACGAGAACCGTTAAAGTCTCGTCAAGAACCACGCCGGATACACCCGAAGGTAGAGACGCGAACTCTCGTTTGAAAAAAAAAAAAAAAAAAAAAATGTCGGATGTACTTTGGATAGATTGTAGACCATAATCGTAAAATAGAAATCGCATATCAATTAATTTGACGATATTTGCATTCATTTTCTACCGGATCAGTATCAGGTGTTTTAGCATAATGAGTGTCTGAAAAAAAAAATCGAGATCGTCGCGAATTTCGTTAATAATTGCAATTCTGTAAATCTGTATATGTAAAAATGAATGTTCGTCTGTATGTCCTTTATAGAATCGTAAACTATGCATTTGATCGTGTGATGATCTTCAGCAAAGTGTTGTGCATGAGTCTACAAAGGTTTCCGAGTCGGTACGACCAACTGTAATGTCTTTCCTTGAAATTTATTTTAGTTAGTGGTGTAGCAACGCGCGCAGGGCACAGCTAGTAATAAATAAAATCGTAGTGTGCATAATGCGTCGCCGTAATGTCATATCCCACCATTTTCGATCGAGGATTCTTTTCGTTAATCAGGCCTCGAAGAATCTTGTATGAACAAATATCAAACATTTATTAATCGCGTCTTCTTCAACGCGAAATTACGCGAGGAAATAATGAAGTATGAAACAAAGTTGAATGGAAACAGTGACGATCACATCGTCAATTCCATCCCGTCCTGCTGATTTTTACGCGGCGGATCAGCGAAAGTAGAGTGTCAACGTCACACGTGTCGAAAGATCGTTCGTAATAATTCTTTGTCGAGAAAGAAAAACAGTACAGTACCGGAAGCAAAAGCTTTCACAGCTCGTCACGATTCCACGATGAACTCGGCCTTTCCGGTGGGAAACCCCAGAAATACGTCGGATAGCCTTTGACCTCGCGTTCCCGAGCGACGAACGCGGAGAACGATGATATGCAATTGCCGATAAAGTGATTAGCCCGGCCTAAAATCGCCAAATCGAGATGCGGGGAAACTGGATCCGGTTGTCGAAAAACTTGGATCTGTAAGAGGGCCAAGATCGATGACAATTTTGCGAAAATTCACGAGGAACGATTATTGAGGAAATTCCGCGGAATTATCTTGTTTTCTTTTTTTTCAAACTTTCGTTTTCACGTCTCGCTCCGTACCTCCATTCTCGAGAGAGCTTTCGTCAGTTCCGGTATCATGTAATTATTGTCGGAAGATACGAAAACGGACTTGACGTCCTTGTTGTTTCTTATGACGCGCTTGAGATGACGAAGTATGAGATTGAAATGCGGCAGGCACATGGCTGTCGTGGCCTTACCGCGTTCGTTTCTGTATCCCAAACACTGCGGCGCCGCGAACAAATTCGGCGTCGTGGAGATGAATTCGCAGGCTCTTACCTTGAAAAGATAAATAAATTGATAAAATGCTCCGCAAGTAGGATTCGAACGTCTTTTTGCGCTCAAACGTCGAGCTGCGTCGCAAAGCGTATTTCGGCAATTTGCGTTTTCGTTGTCTCGAAATTTCACGATTAAATTAGCAACATCGACAAAGTTGCAGTAAAGTTCAATCAGCCGTCAAATTTTTTAGCGTACCGCTTCGAAAGACAACGACGACGATACAGACTCTTTTCAACGATCTCCGAGGGACTGTTTTTCCTGGTATCTGTATCGAATGACACTTTTGCGATCATTTCCGGTTGAAGAAATTATTCACATGCAAAGATCTCTCGCGACTATTCTTTCTTTTTCTCTCATTTGGAAGCTTAGAATTACGTAATTCTTTATCGATACATCTATCCGACAAAAGATTCAATCGGACTTTTATCGTAAAATCGTGCGTAAAATCGTGCGTAAAATCGTGCGTAAAATCGTGCGTAAAATCGTGCGTAAAATCGTGCGATAATAATAATGGCTTTTATACCCAATCAATTCCGTTGCGCAAATGAATACCAGCGAAACCGCCGCGCGGCAGAGTCTCTTTGATGAATTTCTTGGCTCTATCGATCATCGCGTCGTTCCACACGACGCATCTGGCGAGATTGCGATTTTCAGCCTGAACGGGAAAGCTGGCCGGCGCGCCGGTGAATGCGAGCACCGGATACGAAGACGGCGGGTACTTTTTGTGCCATTGTTGAGCGATATCCGTGTGATAAACGTCGTAATGAAGAGGCCCGTAGAATTCCGAACCAACGAAATCGACGGCGTAAGTATCCCAGAATGGTCCGAAGGGATTTCCCTCTTTGGCGTTGCAGGAACCGGAATTACCGCGCGTCGAGTAACAGAAAGCTTTATTCGGCGAAAAGAAGCAAAAAGATTTCGCACTTGAAATGAAATGTCTCGGCCGAGGAGATGCGTCGGTCGAAATGAGGCGACAAATGCAGACAAAAAACTCACATATCCTTTTGGATTCCGGCCATACGCGAGGCGCGATTTCTTTCATAAAAGTTTCCATCGGCGTTACTTTGTGACATTTAGCCAGTTGCGACACATTGAAATACGCGTCGAAACGAATCTGTATCTGCGGAAAAATGTTCGAGCGGTGGTTTTTCAAAAAACTTATGAGAATTTTGGCGATTGCGGATTTTGCAGCTGATTTTGTAGAGAAATACCGATCGAGATGCTCCGGTTCGGTATTCTACCCACGCCGGTAACACCAGAGTTCGGTTGAGAGCTTTGGAAAATCCTAGTGCACCGAGGAAATGATCCGCTTGGTTTCCGAATCGTCCTGATTGTCGAGGTAAAAAAACGGAAACGGCATGTTTATGTAGTTTATAATTACGCGACACTCAAAGTGTTTTGTAATGAAAAAGGCATTGGATGTTTTTAAGAAAGTGAAATAACAGAGTTTGCAGTAAATTTGATAATGGATATTGCGGTTTTTGTTTTTATTAACAATTCGTTGTTCGAAATGCACGTAACATAACCTTACCCATGCACGGGCAATAAACAATGTATCCTTTATTGTCAATATCGATAGTGTCACAGTGGCCATGGTCGATTTTTATCAACGTAAAACATATGAATATTGTTAATAACAGTACGGAAGCCATTTTCGTTTATTTTCGCGTTTTGGTCATTTGACAGCCCGGCAAAAAGTTAAAAACAATCGTCCGTTGCTATGGCTACGATTTCTGTGTTCGATAGTAGCGCGCGGGTCGCGTGAAATTCTCATGCATTTCCGGTTTGGAGTGTGCTGCTTGTAGCCGGGAAATTGAAATTCTTTTATGAAGAAATGTGTATTTGCCCTAGATAGTATGTTTCGAAGCGAGCGTTCAATTACAATGACAAATTGAGTAATAAAGGGGTTTTTGAAATATATACGCCGAAAAAACGACGCTTGCAGTGTTCAATCACGTTTTAAACTTCCCGCAATCGATCATCGATTCGCGGTTTCGCGTCGGAAGAGCAGTAGCGCCGCGCGGACAACGCGCGATGGAGGGAAACGGTTTTGCGCACACAGCATTGCCGCGCGTGCGCATCAGCGTTAATTTTTTTTTCTTTCAATCCATGTTTTTCAGTAAAGAGCAAAAGAGCTTGGAAGGAGGATAGCGTTTATCCGTCGCCATCTTGTACAATAGTGTGTTTCTCGCAACTCGTGTTCAGTGCTTTGAGCGGGGACGTGTGCGAACGGCGGTATCCAAAAAGGTTTACAAAGTTTGTTAGTGACTGTCCCCAAACACCAGGTACGTGCGTACGATGATAATATCACTTTGATCCAATGACGTGAAACGCAGTGGATGATTTACGAAATGAGTCGAAGTAATATAGTGCGATATAATTGGACTTTCGTGGGTGGCGTGGCTTCGGTCGTCTCATCGTCGGAAAAAAACTCGTTCGCACGAGATTATTTATTTCATATGCGACTATGCAAAAAACGCACCAACATTTCGTCAAAGACCTTTATGTTTTGTTTGCAGCTTGAGTTTTTCGTCGCGGGCTCGCCCTCTCGATTTTCCAATTCAATTTTATGTTTACTTGCAAAAATAAACCAAACCTCTGCTTCTCTCTCTCTCTCTCTCTGTCCGCTGAAGCGACCTAGCGCTACGCCGCAAAATGGCAGACTCTTCGTCCCCGACCGAGCAAACGACAGCGTGTTATACTTTTTTGTTTCCCTCATGACAATTTGTATAGATGAAAATTCATGAACCTTGATGATTCGAGTGGAAAAATGACGATTCGAGGCTCATCGAGTCATGATAAAGTCTTTCGAGAATGTTTGTTTTTCCATCATGATGATTTCCGACGCGTAGTTTACGAGTCGTTACGAAATAAACGCCAAAGAAAATGAATGAGATTATTGGAGTAAAGTTAAATGACGGTTTTTGTTTCTTCATGACAAAGTGGTGTTGGCGGTCATTGTTGAATTTTGAGTTTCAAGATATCGCGCAAGTTTTTACCATAAAAGCTCAATTTATTCTGCACAATTACACTCGAGCGTATATCGAAGAGAATATCGCCGACGCCATTTTTTTTCGTGATATTTCACGGATACCATCCAATCTCATCGATTTATTCCCTTTAGCTTAATTGATTGTTCCCACATTCATTTTTTTTCCATTCCGACGCATTTGTAAAAAGATCGGCGATACGTTTGAAACATAACCTCCGAAAATTGCACGAAATTTCCGTATCGTTTCGAAATATTATTTTTCATTTGCACATAAGTATGTGGGAAGTAAATGATGAAGTTTTTCCGGCTCCCAATCGTGTTTCAATGAATCCTCCGTCACAGACGTGATGCGAAAAATGGTGATTCCATTCAATTCGCGTATTCTCAGTGTTAATCTTATCAGTACGTACCGTATTGAATAAAAATGAACAATTTATACAGCACCACCTAAGTCCGGCGAAATAAGTTGAAAATTTGTCAAAAAATCGTCTCCACGAGTTACAAGATCGTCAACTCCCACGATTCAACCGATCGAGCAGCCTGCCGAGAGCAAACAAGATAAAAAATTTGTGAATTTTTTCCATTCCGATCATGTTGTTCGTTGTCGCAGACTTTGCGCGGTGCTCAAAGTTGATAACGGAACATTTTCGCACCCTCAAACGCATTTTTTCCAATAAAAATTGGTATCTCGCGTCCCCTTTTTTGTTTGTATTTTCCTGCGACGTGATCGACCGACGAAACTGTCGTCCGTTTCATTGCAGACAAAAAAAGAATGTCGCGCTATCGTGAGTGGGATCTCTCCTGCAAGGTATGGGTCGGCAACCTCGGCAACAGCGCCAGCAAGCACGAGATCGAGAGCGCTTTCAGCAAATACGGTCCTTTGAGAAACGTCTGGGTCGCCAGAAATCCACCCGGTTTTGCGTTTGTCGAGTTTGAGGATCCTCGAGACGCCGAGGACGCGGTCAGAGGTCTGGACGGAACGTAAGTTTATAGAAAAGAAAAGGTCACCTCGGACGACGAAACATTGTAACATTCGAAACGAGAAAAAAAAAAAACCAACGATTCGATATCTCCATCGGGCTACGCCGGCAAAAAATGAAAATGAAAAATTGAAAAGTCGTGAAAAACGTATTAAAATAAAACCACGTACATTTTTTTCCAGAAAATCTCATTAACAGATCCATTCTCGGAATTTGCTCAAAAATATTGTTCAAATTTTCGAAAAATTTATCGATTAATTTTTTGTTCTTTTCGATTTTTATTTCTTGTTTTCCTTCATCAAGTCGTTGCTGCGGTACGAGAGTACGCGTAGAGATGTCCTCCGGGAGAAGTCGTCGCGGTGGCGGCGGACGCAGACCCGGACCGAGATACTCTAGGTAAGATATCGAAAAGAGGGGGGGGGGGGAGTAAAAAAATTGTAGATAATTCTTGCAGCCTTGTTAAAACCGATGGAGACTGTGGCGGATGAGAAAAACTCATCAAGTAGGTATAAATAAATACGATTCGTTGGTAAAGAGTGTTGCCTATCAGATTGCGCACATTTTTCTGTTCTCTTTTTGTTTTCATGAAATTATTTTCGTTATTCACACCGTAATAATCGATGCACAATCGTAAAATCGTTTATTTCGATATTACATCGTTCCGTTTGCCGCGAAAGAGCACGAGGACTCTCCGACGGAAAGAAAACGTTTTTTTCGTCACGAGAGTCGTATTAATCATCGAAAATTGTTTTAACCGTCGAAAATTCGATTTTCCTATTCTTTATCGATTTTCCTTTAGAGGGAGAGAAATTTTTGTTTGTCATTATCGTTGAGTCCCTCGAGTGATCATCGATGTGCATTTATCAACGTATATACACGCACATCTAGCAAAACGCATGTTGAAAAATATCGTGTGAACTTGTCCTTGACGCCTTTTGGAAATGCAATTTTATTTTTTTTTTTCGTTATTTTTATTATCAGCCAAGAGAAGCCGGCATGTTCGTGAATAGAGAGGAAAAGGTATTTTTGTCCGACGAGGGTGGAAAATTCAATGTCATCTCGACGAATTATCGTGGCAAATTTTATCTCGTTTTTTTTTCGTAAGGGATTTTACCGCTGGAGCATCGTTGAGGGGTTTGCGGGTGATTTTGCGCTGAAATCAAACGTAAAATTGAATCGAAAATCATTCGGTACTTTTTCGGATATTTCGTTGAAAAACAGCCAAACCGGAAATCGACCTCGGGACGAATATTATTATTACAATTTCACGAGACTCGTTTTGTTTTTTCCCCGTTTAATTTCGTCGTAGAAAATTCCAAATGCGCGAGATTCCCGTTGCCGTTCGGTTTTTTTGGGTTTATACCTCGGGAACATGCTTAAAAACGCCGATTTCGATCGTCGGTATCTCGTTGACGGAATCGACAGCCCTAATTTTCGTTTCGTCAGCATGAGGGAGATGTAGCGTCGATGACATTTCTTCAAAAATTGTCAAATTTTTCGTCCCAAATCGGCTCGCGGTAGTACCGCCTTAAGGCGACGTGGAGAATCGCGAAAGTTCGAAAACGTCGCAACGTCAAATTGCGAATGAATAGATCCACGATTGCGACGAAAACATGAAAATTAATCGACATTCCCCGAGCGAGAATTCGCCAACGTGGACGTCCCGTTGAATTCAGCGTCACGTGACTTCCACCTCGCCTTAAAGAAAAAACAAAAAAAAAACGAGAAAAAAAGCTAGCGCAGCGCAAAAGTTGGGAATGTTATCTTTGGCAAATTTGTAGATCCCGATCTCGGAGCCCGCGTAGGAATTTGGTTCGTTGCCCGAGGTAAGAGCTTTCATCTTCTCGAGTCTCTTTTTTTTTTTTTCACTCGGGCACAATTTCAGCTCCGATCGGAGGGTCCAATCGCGTGAAAACCTCGGCGAAAGCGCAGTTAGGGAAAAAGTCGTCGAGTGAGAGAACAGACGAAAGAAAAAGTTGACGAAAGTCGTCTGTGAAACGCTAAAAAATTCCCAGCGCGATCGCGCACAGATGGCGCGACGAACGACAAACGCGCGTATCACCCGCATAGACATACAACAATTTTTTCTTCATTTTTTAGGTCCCTGTCGAAGAGCCCGAAGCGATCGCCGGTTGCCCGTTATACCAGGTAAATTTTTCGTTTTTATTTTTCCTCTCTCTCTCTCTATTTCGTTTCTTTTGTTTTTTTTTCATTTTTATTTTTCGTTGAGGACCCGAATTTATATTTTCGATAGATTCGTAGAGTTTTTCAGAGCCTTGCGACGCGAGCGTGAGTTATCGTCTGAAAAAAAAAAAGAAAGAAAGAAAGAAAAAGAACAGTACGTATCTCACCAAAGTATCGCTTGTTTATCGTTGTTGATGCAAGAAAAAAAATCGATGGAAAAAATACATATTTGTGTATATATATATATATATATAAATTTTTTTTTTCGTCATTTCAATGCACGCAAAGTACTTCACGCGTGATAAACTTTCACGTTTATAGCGTAGCGACGTAAATTTAAGATACAACGCATGCGGCATACTTATTTTCAAAAAAAAAAAAAAAAATCACGAATTTTTCGTCGTAAGCTCAAAGCGGCGGTTCGCTGAATATATATTTGACAAGGAATAATTTCGTTCAATGACGGTCGGAAGTATCGCGACGATCGAAAACCCGATCGGGGCGTTTTTTCTTTCTCTCTATTTTCACGCCGCATCGATAAAAGTCTCACGGTTCAAAGGTGACAATTACGTACGTACATTACGCTATGGAAATTGTAATCGTCGTCTCGAATTGTAAAATCAATCGTAGGTGGTCATTCGCGATTTGTTTCACGCGCGTTAACGTTCGCCTCATAATTTCGTCCGTCTCGGTATTTCACAAAATCATTGATCGATCAACCATCCTGCAATGCGGGCGAGAAATGTACGGTTTTTTTTTTCTCAATTCGATCATCGTTTCACTTCATCATTAACCGTGGTTGAGTCAAGCGTCAATGCGACTTTTTTGACGATGAAATATTGGGGAAAAAAAAGGAAAACTGAGGAAAGCATCGAGGTTTGAAAAAGTACGACTGCTCTCGGGTCAAATCAACGTCGGTCTGAAGAAAAATAAAGATGCCTTTTTTTTGTGTTCTCGGGCTTTGTTTTTTTTCAAAAATCATAGTTTCGATCGTTGAAAATCGAGGAAAAACAAAAAGATCGTCACACGGACGGATCATTAAGGTAGTCGTCTCGATAAAAGTGTTTTCTTGGATATCACACCCCCTCCCTTCCTACATCATCGCGTCACAGCCCAACATCGATCTCGTTCAGAGTTTGTACTTTTTACTTTTGTCACAAAGTTTCCGAGTCAACCACCTTAACGATTTCCGGTCACGACCGACGAAAGAACCAACGACGCTGATTTGACCGGCGAGCGAGTCGTATTTTGATGAAAAAAGAAAGAAAAAGAACGAAAATGCCTGTCGAGATCGGACCGCGGGGACGGTCGGGAATTTTCCAAAATCGCGAGTTGCAAGAACGGAGAAAAAGAAAGATAATAACGGACGATCGTTAAGAGCTAGAAAATCGCGGACATGCGATTCGTTTGCCTTTTCTTTTTTTTTCTTCATCATCAGAGTACAAACTTCGATGTTTATGTTGCGAAAATTTTGTGTGAAAGAGCAAAGAAGTGGAGGTAAAAAAGAGATACTTTACTGACTAGTGGCAAGGAGTATGGTATAAAGTTGTTGATAATATTGGTAAAAAACTGACGTTTGCAGATTCTACCATCGTCAGCTCGTAGCTCTGCTCGTCTCCCCGCTACTACTACCACTACTGCTACTGCTACTACAGCCACCGTGAACAAAAAAAAAAGCCAAAAAAAAAGCCAAATTAAAACAAAAAAAAGCGACATCCAAACCGGTCTCGGTCGTGATCGAAGCGATTGAAAAAAAAACGAGTCAAAAAAAACAATTGCCTGCCTGCCTGCCCACTAACTTCCCCACCACGTGTCACCTTTGGTCACCACGAGTTCGAGATCACCAACCGGTAGGGGGAAACGGCCACGACTCCGTCAGTCCGTCACTCCGATCGTCAAAAAAACAATCAATCAATCGATCAATCGATCAATCAATCAATCAATCGGTCAGTCGGTCAATCGGCGGCTCATTGCTGTCCCGCAGTCGCAGTCACAGTCCCATTCGATAAACAAAATGAACAAAAAAAAGTCCCGGATTCGTCACAACGTCATCGACGTGCCGTAGGAAGCGCATCGTCGTTCGTCGTTCGAGCCACCCAATTATAGCAGTGGTAGTGTGTGTGTGTGTACGTTTTGTGCTGCACCAATCGTCGGGAAAACAAACGAAAAAAAAAAAAAGAAAAAAAAGAAACAAACAGAAACAAATACAAACGATAACTCTTCGTGACATCAAATATCGCCTCCGTGACAACGACGGCTACGCGCGTTATACGCACATACCACCACTACTACCTACTACTACCACCTACTACCACCACCACCACCACCACCACCACCACCACCTACTACTACTACTACTACTACTACTACTTCTTACTGCGCTGCGACGACATAAAAAAAAAACTACGCTAAAAGTAAAACAAAAAAAATGTCCGAATGCGAGTCCGGTCCGGCTCTTCGTTCGTCAATCACGTCTCTCCGATCACAATCGTCAGTCCCAACGTTCTCGACAACTGCGTACTACTACTACCACCACCATTACCAAATCGTCGGTCATCACCGGTCTTATAATTAGCCGAACAAAAACTGAATCGAAAAATCAAAAAAAAAAAAACAAAAACCAAAAAAAAGCGAGTCGACCTCTCGTGAAATCTTCTCTTCGATCGAGCAAAGCGCAAAAATGATCACCACCTACACAACCATCCCACCACCCAAGTACCACCACCACCACCACCACCAACCACCAACCACCACTACATGTTCACAGTTGTCTGGTATTTCACCGATTTTCCAAGATTTTTTATTATATCTTTTTTTTTAATTATTATTATTATTATTATTATTATATGTATATGGATATTGTTTTTCTTTTCTTTTTTTTTATATTCATTCTCCTCACGTGCCTCGGGCTCTTTGTGGGTCGGGAGGCCCAAATTTGTGCCGTAACGGTAAATTGAGTCTTCGTTGTTTTTTCTTTTGTAAAATTGTCGATTTTTTTTTGCCTTGTCGATGATGGGAAAATCTAAAAAAAAATTGGATAATATAAAGCTATCGACAAATTATTTGAAAAAAAAAGAGTAGAGTACTCACTTTTTTATTTTCTTTTTATTTAAAATAAATTCGTTTAATCTTCGGAATGAGCAAAAAATGCATTTTTTTCCAAAATTTGTTCATCGTTCGCGAAATTCCGTTTGCTCAAACTTTCAAAGAGCGCGCAAACGACAGGCGCGCTTTCGTTGCAATTAGTGTTTCGAAAGGATGAGAAAATTGCGTAAAAATCCACGTGTACGGAATAAATAACGGAATTTATTTACTACCAAAGTTGACTCATTTTTTTCCAAAGTGTTGTAACGAACAGAGAGACGTTCGTCCGTCGCGTTTTTACGGCCTTTGGATGGCCTTTTGACCGCAGAACCGAAGCACGTGATTTTCCGTTTATTTATTATTACAGTCATATGCGAATAAACATTCGAATGAAAATATTTGATTTGATTTTCACGGTCGTTGTTCCTTTTTCGTTCTCTTGATTTTATCGTTTCAACTTTTCATTATTCGACATTTCGTTGTATTCATCGTTAGCGGTGATGATAATATTCACGATGTCGTAATAATTCATACTCGCGTAGTTGCAATAATAATAATAATGATAATCTTCCATAGGATAAAGAAAAGGAAAAGAAAAAGAGGAAAAAAAATCAAACAAAAGTACAGTCTAGTCTCTCGTGTCTTGAAAGTTAAATTCCACATTTTGATCTCGTGATGATTTTTCATATGTGTGTTTATTTGCTCTCGCGGAATTTCATTTTGACGATCGATTTTTCGCGATCGAGCGTTCATCGCGTAGATCCGTTTTGGCGATAAAATCGACGGCACTTTTGACGTAAAACGAGCCAGTGCGAGTGTGAAGAAATTTTCGTCGTAATCGTCAAAGTAAAATTCTCGCTTGAGAAGTGAAATTGATGATTTTCCAAAGTCCGGCATGCTTAACGACTATTTATTTTTCTGTCTCTCTGAAATTTTTAGATCGCGATCACGCACTCCGCGCAGGAGATCTCTGACTCGCAGCCGCAGCCGCGATCGTCGTTCCCGCTCCGACTCTCGCGACAGACGGTAATTCATTTATCTTCACGTATTTCACGTCGTTGCAGCGACGACTAACGTCAATTTGTCCGGTACGAGACTGTAACGTCTCACGAAAGATATCTTTGACGGAAATGATCTCAAATTCTCAATGCCTCTGATGATAGAATCTCGTAGCTAAAATATCCCAATTGGAATCGTCCCGATGAAACGTGACGATAATTTCAATGCTCGTAGTATTTTTTCGTCAATCGCTACAAACGATACGAATAGTATGTACTGAAAAATGCATGTCCACACGGTGAATTTCACCCCCGAATGTTTTACTCTAACCTTTTGCGGGTTTCGCGGCATTCCGCAACGTCAGCTTTTTCAAAACACGTTTTTGCCAGTTTTCCAGTACTTTTTATTCGATTTAACCCATTTTTTTCCTAATTCCTCGGTATGTCGGAGGATCAAAGTTGATGTTCAATTTGTTTTTATGTTTTTCGAATTTGTCAACGCAAAAACTCATTATTGACGAGAGTTTTGAGAGTATCGCCATGATTTTTGGTACACGAAGGTTTTCGGGGTCGCTGATTACGAATCTACCGCCAAATTTGGCAAGAAAAATACAAAAAAATTATTTCCAAAATACCTCCGACAGAGATATCGCGCTTTCAAGTCCGAGTGACGGAATTATTTTGATCGGTCATTCAGCCACATAAAATCACGAACTACCCTCAAGTTTTTCAAGACGAATAGCAAGAAGAGAAAGCGAAATTTCGAATTTCCTAGATTTACCGATTTTCCGCGGGACAAATCCTCGAGTCTGACCTGATTTTGCACTTTTTTCCACAGCTAAGGTGCTAAAAACCCGTGACGAACGAATAAGAGAAAATGAAAATGATCGACAAACTCGAAAGTGCCGGGACGAAGGAAAAAAAAAAACAAAAGAATAAGCAACACACGCGACATGTTTTATTTGTATATAAATCACTCACACATGCAAAAAAAAAAAAAACAAGAGAAAACAATATGTACACGCATTAGTAGGCCAAGAAGGGTTCGGGAGGGGGGGAGGGGTTTAGCAGGAACGATTTTTTGTTCGTTTTTTTTTGTTTTGACGCACGTTACGTTTGTCTCGTTACCGATGTGATGAACATTGCCCAGATTTACAATGATCCTCGACGCGCTGGCTGCAACGCGAGAAATAATTAGCGGAGAAATACGAAGAAAGAGAAAAGACAAACTCGACTTGATCGTCAAACTACAGAGCAGAGCACGCGTTTGATGGGTAACAAAAGCAAAAATGGAAAAAAAATCATGAAAAGAAGCGAAACAAAATGATAACGGCGAGACAACGGTGTGCGTACGTGGGTGTCGACGGTGCACCGAAAACAAAGAGAGAAAAAAATCACCCCCCGATTTTCGACGTTTCAGACTCTGTTTCGTCCGCTGACCTTTTTTTTTGTCCGTTCGTTAACCCAAAAGGTTGCGAACGCGAGTTGAGATAATGAGAAGAAGAAAAAAAACAAGAAAAAAACGTATACTTTACGCGCGACATGTCTGTTCTTCATGAATTAACGCTGATTTAACGAAATTTAACGTCCGTGCACGGGAGGAACGTGAAAATTTAGATTGAAACTCGAGAGTTCAATGACTATACACTGAGAATTATGGACGTAATGATTCCAACGGAGCAAAATGATGTTAGAGCGAGAAAAAAGAGGATTGAGACAAGATGAGTAATTTTGAATGATGATGATGATGATAAACGACAAATAAACATTGATGATGACGAAAGAGAGGAAAAAAGAACACACACACATTTCGCTTTACGTTGTATTAATTATTTTGTACTCTTACGAATTTAAGGATTATAATAAATCTGTAACGTATAAATGTCCTTGAAACGTTCGTCGATTTATTGCCGTAATCTCGGCTGAAAAAAGTCATCTCGAAGATGAGATTGTTTTTTTGAATTTGGAGTAACGAGGAAACTTCGTTTTCGAGGATTATTAATTAGTTGCCATTTTCAGAAATATTCTTCAAAGTTTGAGGAAAATTCGGGGTTCAAAAACGACGAAAGAACGAGGGGGAAAAATATTTTGAAGATCGAACGGTTGAGAAATTCATTTTTCATCTTTCTGCACTTTTATTTTAATTGACGATTCTCGTGCAACGAGAGGAGACGTGGCTTTTCTTTTTCGGTGGTACATTTTGGTGTTTAACGATCGAAATAACTTCGATTTATTTGCCCTCGATGGATTTTTTCTTTGTCAATTGTATATAAATTTGCGAACGGAGGAGCGATCTCAAATTACGGACGAATTGCCGAGGGAGAGCATCAATGAACGAATTTGTTGCTGGCAGAGATGATAATCCCTTATCGGTGGAGCGAGGATCTCGTCGAGAATTTTCAAAATGTCCAAATAAACTTTGAGGGCGTGATCGAATTTGTTCTCCCGAGAGTGTCTCGTTGCTAATTTGACGAGTGCGTCGGTGTCCTGCAGAGCTTTCAGGCCTTTCAGAATGTTCGTCGATTTGCCACATTTCTTGCAGAAAATCATAAATTCGTTGGATTCGGTGCTGATCGATATCACGTTGCCGCACGATCGGCCGGTTTCGCATTTGAACCTTGAAATCGAAATTCGAAAATACAAACTCTGAAACGTCGCAATCGTCAGCGTGAATTGAACGTCGGAGGTTTTTTTTTTGAAAGTACACGGATTTTTTCGAAAAATTGATTTTCAAGGCGTCGAAAATCTTATCGGTTATTTTTATCATTGAAATTACGTGCGTCATATTTGTTTGGATTGTTCGATGATTATCGAGAATTCAAACGGCAAATACAATGGAAATATAGATACTTTTTTTATACTCGTTTTTTTGTGACTCAAAGTT
This sequence comes from Heteropelma amictum, assembly GCA_959613375.1. Classification (NCBI taxonomy): domain Eukaryota; kingdom Metazoa; phylum Arthropoda; class Insecta; order Hymenoptera; family Ichneumonidae; genus Heteropelma; species Heteropelma amictum. The sequence continues at coordinate 2,821,790 of OY390726.1, read as the reverse complement.
GAAAAAGTTTATTTTTATTTTTTAGACTCCAAGTTTATGAGTCGAATTTAGATTTGGGATGAAATTCCGAGCCGAAATGTACTTTAGCATTTTCCCGTACGACCAAAACCTGACGAGTTATCAGTCGTCAAAGTTCCGGCCAATCGGAGGCGCGCGCTCCCCCCCACTCTTCGCGTTCTATTGGTCCAACTTTATCGATCAATAACTCGGCGGGGACTTGTCGGATCAACAAGTGCTCAAAGACGTTTCGACTTGAAATTTCGTCCCCGATGTAGCACTGTCATCAGAATTCAATTTTTGGACACCCTTTCTAGCGAAAAAACATCATTTTTTACCTCAAAATTCTCGGATCTATGTTCTCCAAGATTGGCCAATGTCCGAGGCAAGCCTCGCAGTTACAATCGAACCAATAACGCATCCTCAACAGACGTTTTCTCTCCTTTTCTTCGGTGGTCGTGAAAATCGGCCCGTAATTCTCGCAAATTTCACTTCCGGCCGTAATCGTTCTTACAGCTCGAACGATCATCGATGTACCGACGAAGTATCTTTTTCGAAAAATAATCCATTTGCAGAAAATTTTTATCAAGCGAATGAAGAATGCTTCTTTCTCTTTCCAATCTTTCGTCTTACCTTATTACTCCCGGATTGCAGGAGTGATTGAAAAGTGCGACTGTGGGATAAACACCTCCACCGATAAATCTGCTCGTCGCTGACGCGATACTCTTCTCGCCTTTCCTCCTCGTGAGCTCGAATATCTTTTTTCGACGCGACAACAAACGACAAAGTTTGATCGATTTTTTCTTTCTCATTTTCGATTATTTCACAGTGCTGGTATTTTTTTCAAAAATTGCTTTGAAATTCTGCTTTCATTTTGAAAAACAAAAACGATTCCAAAATGTCCAAAATATTTGCAAGTATAATAACAACGATATTGGAAAGTTATCAACAAATTGTCGAAAAAACAAAAATCCGCGATTATTCGAAAATCTTTTTCTTCAATATCGCGTCAATTCGTTGATTTTTGTTATCGCTCTTTCGCTTCAAGTTCCGAACAAATTTTTGAAATATCGAGTTGCAAAATACCCAGCTGTATTGAGATAAAAGGCACGGATTGATTTCACGCGTCGAGCGAAAGAGAGTTTTTCCGAACGGTTTTCGAATTTTCTTTGATTATTCCACTCTTCGATAACTTTTTAAAATCGTTTTCTGCCAAAATTTCTTTGCTCGTCATTCGTACGTACGACCGGTTGTTTTTCCGATTTTTTCCGTACGATCCGCGAACTTTTAAATCGTCAGGATTTACCTCGTGAGCGTTGAACGACAAAAGCTGAAGATTGTGAAGCAAAAGACCGCCGATGAACTTTTCCTCGTCCGACAAATCTTGTCCCCCGACGTCGGGTGTCTTGACCTCGTTCGGAAGATATTTCCCGGTCTTTAGGACTCTCAGCAGCCAAGCAGCGATGTAAGCTCTGTGAAACAGGTCCTCGGCTATTCTCTCGTCCTCGTGAGTAACTGAATTTTGCAAAACATTCGTCGAAACGTCAGTGGAACTTTCCCCTATTTTCTCGTTCGAAAGATTTTTTTTCTCCCAAAATATCCATACGAATTTTCGTACCCAAGCCATGAAGAGCCATGTAATCCTTGGGATCGTACGGACGAGTCTCGGAAATTTCGCAACTTCCTTTTTCGATTTCGTCCCTCATTTGGTAAAGTTCGGAGAAGGGAATCTGCGTTATCGACCTAAGGGCTATCAAACAGGTGATCGAAGCTTGCGACAGCCAAAGTGGCGCTAAAATTTCGCACTCGTTCTCGTGAATTTTTTCATGCAAGTCGCTGCAACGCACGCTGCAGTAGACTACCAGGTCGCAGGTGTCACATGCCGCGGGATAAGGGGCTACGACCTTCGAGAAGCAGTTCTGACAATGCGAGCGCCTGTTTGAAAAAAAAAGAAAACATTATCGATCAAAGGTACGGCAGATTCCGAATAGAAGTTCGGGCGGGTCGCGGGACAGGGCGGGGGGCGCTAGCGGTCGAAGGGAACATCGATTCGAGCGGGAAATAAATCCAACGAACGTACCAACGTAATTGTAATTACCTTTGGTGGAGCTAATGCGAGTGAGAAAAATGGGTGAGTATTTTTAACTTACAATTGTTCATGTAATGAAACCCTTGGCTCGAGTGTGAATTACCGACGATTTTCTTCGATGTGTCTTCTTTTTTTGTCGTTGCTTTGTTTGAAAAACTCTGATCGCGATTCGAACGACGACGACTTTTGTTTTTTGGAAGAATAAAGCGTGGTGGGCGAAAAAAAAAGCGCAAAACCCGAATTTCCGCTGGTGGGACAGCGAGTACAGCAGGATATTTTGGTTGCGAAATTGTGATTCAAAAAGGGGAAGTGCGAAGTACTCTTGACGAAATAATTCGTCGTGGGATCGAATTTTCTCTCGAGGAGACGAAATGTTTCAGACTTTCATGCTCTGGATCGTGTTTGATAAGTCGAGAAAATAGGTACGGATTTGGGTGTCTCGAAATCGAACCATTACCAACAAAGTGGGGTTAGAGTTTGTTTCAAAGATGGCAACATTGACGAGGCTTCGATAGCTACGAAATTCCCATGCCTTTGACAACGTCCCTTCGGTAAATTGAGCAAAAAATCAAACATTCAGGATGTTTTTCGAAGGCTCGAACGTTGCCTTTAACTCGAATCGGAGTTCGATGAAACAAATGAAACGGCAATTAAGGTTGTTTTGAAAATGAGAACACTAAGAACGCTCCGACAACTGCGAAGTTCGTATGCATTTCGCGGTGGCTGCTGGACAAATTGAGAAAAAAATCAAACATTCCAGATAATTCGGGTATGATTGAATGCTGCCTCGATATCGTCTCGGAATTCAACGATATGAATATAGCAGCAATTAAAATAATTTTTCGAGAATGAATACACCAACAAGGAAAACTTTAACGACTACGAGGTTGGCACGCTTCTCGCAGTGCCTGCTCGATGACTCGAGAACAAAAGCACACAGAAAATGTGGAGGCGATTAAAATTCCTACAAAAATGGGAATACGAACGAAAGCTACGGAAATTTCAAAGTCTATAGCCGTTCGATAGATCGAGAGAAAAAATCGCACATTCAGGGGGATTCGTGCTTGACGAAATTCTCGAAATCGTGGAGGAAAAAAAACAACGATCAAACAACCGATTAACCTTCAGGGACATTCGAGTGAATAGTTTGAGGGCTTTTACTTTCTGTGAACAACAACGATAATTATTTTTCATTAGAAAACGACGCGAGTCACTTTTCCATTTCAACGATTCTCGATTAGCGTTCGGAAAACCATCAAACCTGTATTCGCCGAGCAAAACTGCACTGTGAGGGTTCTCAACCACCAACAATTCGCCGGGACTGATGTCCCTCGTTGCCACGGCGTGTCGCCCGATGGCGCCACCGTCGTCGCGAATTTCAACTGATTTGCTGCATGAAGGATAGAGCCGATTGATTTCCGAAATTCGCGGCGTCGTTTTTCTCGATAAATCCCCGGATGAATTGTTTTTGCGCTCTTCGGGCCTTCGCCAGTGGTTCTTCAGGCCTTTTTTTCCTCTCAGCCGATCTCCCTTTTCCATAACCGCGATCATAACTCGAACGTCGGATTCGATTTTTCTTTTACGCTCCTGTGAGACTTTGGCGCTGTCCAGGGCCGGCAGAGCTTTTCTGAAAGCCTCGATCGCTTCCGGATGACGCTCCAATGCCAGCATACATCTGGCTCGTCTCTCCTCGATTTTGTACAAAAGCTCCTGCGGATATCCGACCTTCAGACACTCCTCGATGTCCGACAGTGCGAGATCGTTCTCGCCAATTTGATGAAGAACGGCTGAACGGTTCGCCAAAAATATACCCAACTCTGAAACGATTTTGAAAAATGTACTCGACGCTTTTCGGTAAATCCATTTTAGGTACCCGAATTTCAAACGTAATTGACACTGATTGGTCACGAACGAAACGGAAATTATGCGAAATTGCGTATGAAAGTTGGGAAAAAAAGATTTTTCGTCGGAAAAATCGAGGCACCCGCGAATTTCGAAGTCGCAAAAATTTTTTTGAGCTTTTTAAAGATTCCGACGATTCTTTTCCGTGCTTGAAGTATTTTTTTCTAAAAAAAAAATGCCTGCGTGCGAAATAAATTGATTTTCGAGATTCTTAGCTCACGATTATAACTCGGGCTGTTTAAAATGCAATTAACCGTCATCAGATTCGAACGCGATGGAAGTTATTCAAAATGGCGGACGAAAATGAAGAAACATTTTTTTTTCAAATCGAAACTTACGAGTTTCGAAATCGCGGAAATTCCCAAGAGCTTTTTCATGCCTTTGACAAACACTTTTTCCATTTCGCGAAACGAAGGTACACGGTAATTTTTCGAACAAAAATGGATGAAAAATGAAGGTTTTAATATTTCCCGCGGGGAACGAAGTTTGCACGAGAATACGATAAATCGCTGAATTACCCTTTCGCGGCGCAACGAGAATGGAATTCGAGTAATTTTCCAAAGCCCGCGGGAAATCGCCAGCGCAGTAATATTTGTTGCCGATTTCCTTGACCTTGAGAGCTTTGTCGAGATCCTTTTTCTGGGCGTTTTCGACTTCCAGCGGGAGGACGTGGGCCTTCGGATGATTCAGGACAAAATTGACCCTCTCGGCGTTGCTCGACAGTGAGGCGAATTTTTTGAAATCGTCCGGGCTCACGGCTTTACGCAGGTCGATTAAATTGACGCGAAAATAATCGGCTATCGCGTTATCCGTTTCCTCGGTCAGCATCGTTGCGCGAGAGTTTCCGGCGAAAAAATCGATGGAACGGTAAAATAATAACAATTCGACGACGATCGTAGGCCGAGCGACTAGACGAAAATGCCGAAACTACGGGCGCTGCACCGAAAACCACACGGGCGACTATTTTCGTGCATCTATTTTCGTCCTTGGCCAAGGCGTGGAAGGTAAACGATTGCCGACGCGCACGTGCTTCCCTATTCGTCGTACAGGATCGAAAAATTTTTTTTTTTCACTTTGTCATTATTTTCACTCGAAAAAACGATAATTTCGGTCCCCAAACGCACGAATGATGAGGGAGGACGGTCGAAAATTGGTTATTAAAAAATTGAGGACGCGATCTCGTAAAATAACTCAAGCTTCCTTCGATTTTTGAGAAATCGATGATTGATCGATTTTTCAATTGGCATCAAAAATTCGTATTATCTGATCTGCGATATTTTGCTCGTTTTTTTAAATGAAAATAAACATTTTATCAACATTTAATAAAATACGTCAGAGTTATCGAAAAAATGGAGCAAAAAACCGGAAAAGCTTGCCTCGGTTTATTCCGCACTTGCTATCGCGGTTCGAAAGAGAAAAAAAACCAAATTGCGAGAAAATTTCGAAATCGCGTAGATGGCCTCTGCACACGAACATCGAATAATTCCGAAAAAGCATGATTTCGAGAAAATCATCTTCGTTTCATGGAAATAAATTCTGAAATTGCATTTCAAAATACGGGACTGAATTCGGGGTGTAATAAATAATTGACGCCGCTGCGATTCAATGATAATTTAATTAATCGACAACAGGTTTTACAATGTAGAACTTTAATCGCTAATGAAACACCCAGAGCGTGCAATGAAAAACAAAAAAAAAACATTATACATTGCTCGATATACGTCACTAACACGAGAAAAATTCAAACGAATTTCCGTCAACCTAAAAAGCCTTAAAATTACAAGTATACAATATATACAATTCTTAAACGTGAAATTTCTTTAATATCTATGCGGACGATCGAAATTACGATAATTACAACGATACTTAATTAAATGAGTCGTATCTCGTATAATTCATTTATTTTTTCGTCTCGGGATTAAATTTCAACGATATTAATTCTCTCTCAAGTCCGTTCGAAGTGTACTTTGCAACGGGGATGGATAAAGCACGAGAAAAGTCGAGGAGAAGCCTTTTCGCAGAGCGGAAACGTTCTCTCGCCATCGAAGATACACTCGCGGATGTTCGGGTGCTTATTTTCGCTTCTTTTTTTTTTTCGTCATCGTTGATTTCGACGTTTCAACGTCAACGAGACGAAAGTACGAACGTTACGGAAAAAACTGCCGGACTCGAACGCGACGAGGCGAAAAATCGGTTTGTACAAGGAAGAAGTTGCCGGTTTGTTTATCGTCGTAATAAAACTCGCGCGTTTTTTAAAAATCCGCGTTGAACCCGTCGAGCTCTCATTGCACATTTTCGTCCACATTTTCGATGTATTTCGTCGGAAGGAAACGAAAATAGTTGACAAATTTTGGGGAATAAAAAGTTCGCTCGTCCGTCGATTTTTCAATGGACGCAGACGCGATCAATATCATCGAACAGCTTCGTCGTTAATCAAAATCGTCGATCGTTCATCGATCGATAATAATCAAACGTATACGCGTGTATACATGTATTTGTTTTGTTTATTGGACGTAATTCGAGTTTTTTGTTTTTCCAAAAAAAAAAAGAAAGGAAAAATCGTTTCCTCGCGTCTCAAAAATGATCAGACTCGTGAAAATCGTGCGATACGGAAAACGAGTCTCTCGTGTGAGTCGTGCCAACGTCCCATTCGGCAGCGGAAATGGCGAGAAGAAAGTGTTAGAAATCGTAAGAAGCCTCTTCCTCCTCCTTGGTTTTGGCCTTCAGGCCGATTTTGTACAAGCCACCGGCGACTATGGCACCGATCAGCGGACCCGCCCAATAGACCCAGTGATTTTGCCACATACCGAGTATAACCGCCGGTCCGAGAGTCCTAGCGGGGTTCATGCTGCTTCCGGTTACCGGAACCGCGGCCATATGTGCCACGGAAATCGTTAAACCGATCGCCAACGGTGCCCAGCCTTTCGTGTCGCTTCTCTTTGGGTCCGTGACGGCGTGAACGACCAGAACGAGAAGAAACGTCACGATCGCCTCGACCAGGATACCCTGGCCGCCGTCGACGTCTTCTCCGAGGTTCGTCGCGCCCAGGCCAAACGGCCATCGTTGCTGCGGTATCGACGCCTGAAAAAAAAGCATACCGATCATCTCGAGGAAAATGGAAAAGAAAAAAACGAATATCTTTCGGACAGGTTTCGCAATTGTTTTTCCGTAAATTGGAAAGGATTTCTTCCACGAATATTTTACGATGGTGACATTTTTGTCGGACGAGAGGGATGATTAACATCGTTTCGTAAATCGAGACCGAAAAATATGAATTCCGACGGTTGTCAAGCCTTCGCTGACTCGTTTTTTTCCTTCCGCGAGTATATTTTCTATTTTGTTTAAAAAAAAAGGACGGAAGAGTGGGTCTCCATTTGCGTTCACCTGCTCTACGAGTTTTCACGTTTAACGGGCTTTCCTGCAGCATGCAATTGCAGACAGTAACATACGAACGCGTTATATACGTGTATAGGATTCTCGAGTGGACGTGACATCACGTTTGACCGGATTACGGTAAGGAATGGACCGCGATCGGCGAGATGAGATGATGGAGAACCTCCGCGTGGATTACCGAGTGCCGCTCGGTGGACCTTGACCCTGGACAGTGACACTTTAATTGAGCCGGCTCCGGCAGAGTACTCTCGATGCGAACACGCCTGGGATATACCTTAAGGGGGGGAAAATCTGCCTCTTTTGGTACGCGAATCTTTCGTACTACATCATGCGCGAATATCAACAAAATTCGGGGACTTTTCGATGGAAATTTCGATCAGCTGCAGATTGCATCGTACGAATTCATCGACAAAGACGCCCCCATTGATTTTTAAAAATCCAACTCATTTTTCCAAATCCTTGCCCCTTTTATTTTCCTACTTAAGGTAGATACTCCAGCTTGTACTCGAATTTTCTCTACAATCGTTCGGGCTTTGAAATGCCGTTGGGAGGATCGAGATATCTTTACTTTTCGATTGTTGACGGGTTTCCAGAGTTGGACGACAGCTTGGACAAAAATTTCGTCTTTTCGAAGATTCTCAAAAAGCGGCCAAAAAAGTGACGAATTTCCGCTTTTTTTCTCGACTTTCAACGTCTCAAGACGTGTTTCAAAAAAGTTACTTTTTTCTTTTTACTTTAGAAAAATATTTCGTGGAAAAAAAGTATTCAAATATGCGCAAAGTGCAATTTGCAAAATTGACATTGGCGCCCATCCTAAGACCTTACGTTCACGGTAACGTGAGAGGAAAAAGATCGAAGAGGAGAATAAAAGAAAAAGGAAGAGACGCGAAATGAGCGATTTGGCGTTTGAAGTCACGAGCTATATTAAATAACTTTGCGATTCTGCAGAGGCCCGGGGGTCGTGAGATCGGGTCCCGCGTATCGCAGCATCCCAACGGGATAACCTTGGCAATTCCCCGTTCATCGCTGCACCTTTTCACGACATGTAGGTTACGTAGTTTCGTGTCTCTCTGTGTGTAGCACACACACACACACACATCTTCTCATCAATACGAGATCAATACGAAAAGTTTTTTTACAAACAGAGGATAAAAATGGCAAAGGGGTCGACCTATCCGATGGATCTATATACCCCGAGGCATCCGAGCGATCTTCTCTGAAATTTACAACCACAGAGAGAATTTCTCGAGTGTTTTCAAGATTGTACAGAGGGGAGAGGCTGTACGAGGATTGCCATAAATGTGAATCGCGATCAACTGCATTCTCGCAAATTAAAATTTAATAACAAATAATACGTTGGAGATAAAATTTTAATTTTATTTTTTAACGAGGCTGCAAAGTGAAAAAAAAATCGGCTCGCGCCCAACGACTTTTCGGAGGTACGATCTTGGTGAGACCGAAATGGAATGTGAATTTCGCGCACTTCTCGATGATACAAAAGTCGAAAAATTATTATTATACTCGATTTCGGATAATATCGAAAATGAAAAATTTCGATGAAAAAAAAAAATTCGGAAGAAGTTTGGAGATTTTCTCTCGATGTCGAACGACTCGGGGTCTTTATCCAAGTACAGACGGAATTTTTCTCGGAATTCTCCGGTCGTTTTCAAATTTCGTTCTTTTTTTGGGCAAATTTTGTGAAATTCACGAAAAATCGGCGAAAACGGTTGAATTATGGATAATTTAGGTATACCAAGAATTACGAAACGACGAGAAGAATTTTGGAAAACTTTCACGTGTGTTTGGAAAAGTAGATTAATTTATTTAACATCGGGAGAAAATGAGTTCGCTGAATTTTTTTCGAATTATTGGAAAAATTCAAGGCTGAGTGGAAAATTGAGTCTCGCGCGGGAAATGCAAAACGACTGCTGGTGATCGCGATTGAAAATTATGTGAAGCTTGGGAGAAATAAAAAGTGAGAGAGAAAAAAGGTTATTTGGTGCATTACCTTGAGTACTGCTGCTCCGGCAATTGCTCCGCAGCACTGGCAAACGACGTAGCACAACGCTTTGAGCAAGGTACAGTTACCGCTGGCTAGAAGACCCACGGTTACAGCTGGATTCACGTGACATCCGGAAATCGGTCCAAGAACCTGAAAACAAAAGGAAATGATGCTCTCATCGTCGTCTTCTTCAATTTCAATCGACTTTAGCTCGAAGGAAAAACCCACGTGGTGTGAGACACTTTGGAACTGGATTAGCCTTTTATTTTTATTTTTTTCGTCGGAGATTTATGTACGAAATTTTTTTTCATACTTTTGCGTGTACGTCATTGACCAAAAAAAACATTGCAAGAAAATTTGCACGGACAATTCATTATCAAGGTTGAAAAACCAGGAAGAAAATCGAAAAAGCCATTGATTTTGCGAGAATAATGAGCTTGCCTTGAAAATGAAATAGATAACATAAAACTATGATAAATAGTAATAATGACGGATATTAAAAATAAATATAAAAAAATATTAAATATGAGTCAGTCAAAAAGACGTTTTTTCTATTCGTGAGACACTTTGGAACTGGATCAATCGTTTATTTATCTTTTATTCTTCGGAAATTTATGTACGAAATTTTTTTTCATACTTTTGCGTGTACGTCATTGACCAAAAAAAAAATTGCAAGAAAATTTGCACGGAAAATTCATTATCAAGGTTGAAAAACCAGGAAGAAAATCGAAAAAGCCATTGATTTAGCGAGAATAATGAGCTTGCCTTGGAAATGAAATAGATAACATAAAACTATGATAAATAGTAATAATGACGGATATTAAAAATAAATATAAAAAAATATTAAATATGGGTCAGTCAAAAAGACGATTTTTTTATTCCCTAGTTTTGTACAATTTTGAGAGAAAAAATTCCTCCTTTTCCTTCCAATATCAACAGCGAATGATCAATTTTTGTCTTTAATTAATCACGTCGAAATAAGAGGAGAGCTGTGAAAAAAAAATACGTTTGGGAAAAACGTTTATTTTATCCAGCAGCGGAGTGATCCTGTCGTCCTCAAGAGGGCGCACTCTGAATAGTTATATTCGAGTGGGCGCGCGATCTATACGAATCTTTATAGTCAGAGAATTTGTGCAAAGATCTCGTAATGATTCAGACTCGGAATGATATTTGATGAGCGCACAAAGATTGAGAGAAATAATCCAGATTGAAGGCAGTCGATGGATGCTGCACGTGTGTATTGCAGATTCAATTCGGTTGCGATGGACCCGAGAGGGAGATCGGGCCCGGCGGCCCAGTTCTCATGCACGCAGGCAAGGTCTCGAAGCCCCTTGGGCGATCGACGACGCATGCGCGCATAGCTCCTCGTCGCTATTGCGCAACCCCTCGTACGCAGCGCGTCTTTTTTTTTGAACTTCGTTACGAGTCTAATTCTCCTCTGCTCCAAATTCTGTTTTATTTTTCTTTCTTTTTTTTTTAATGCAATACGAAATTCGTGCACATGTTCGCGAGGAGGAATACCATAGAATTTTGCGTCCCGTGATTTAATCGTGATTTTTTGCAGTCAAATATCTGCTGGTTGTGACTGCGTAACGATAAAAATAAATGTAGAAGTTAGCAGTACGGCAGGGGGCGCCTAAAATACAACAATTTCGGAATAATCAACGTTTATATCATTATAATTATATACGTTATTATGAATATAATATATCCCAACAAATTTTCTTCATTTTTGAAATTTTGTAACTTTATCGTAGGAAACAAAAACGAAAGAATATTCAAAGAGGTTTTTTTTTTATCAATTTGGAAAACCGGAAGCGTTTAAGTTCGGGGCAATACTCTGAGGAGGAATATCGTGGTTTTTTGGAAAAAGAAGAAAGTTTCAACAATTGTGTATGCAAAATGTAGACGCTCGAACGTTTTTTTTTATCGCACGTTTCTTACGTCTAAACTGATGAGAATTTTCATGTTCAATACTCGATTGTTTATTTAAGGGATAACAGCAAGAATTTCCTCGATAAGCGTCTGCTCTTCTCTCATCCCCTTTGTCCTTCGTTCGGACAATGATTAATCGCTCGAACGATTAATCATTGCACATCGATGTGTCGTACCGTCTCAAAGCCTTCATATTTTCGTGTACGAGCGTTGACGTGAATAGGGACCACGTGATTTCATTTCGTATATGGACCACCTGCTCTTAATAACGATAATTAATGCGGTATATCAACGTGTTCAAGCGGGATAATAATGAGAAAGAAAGAGAGAGTGAGCAGAGGGGTAAAAAAAACCAAAAAAAAATCGAGAATTTCGATCCGACTATTCGCGTGTGCGTGTGTTTTTTTTTATAGCCGAAAGGATTTTTCGACGGATTTGCTCGTGGGAGAATGTTTTAATTACGCAGCCTTCTTACACCGCATTTCGAAGAGTGCATTAAACGATCGTCAAAATATTTTTCAAAATATTTCTCAATATACGAAAAAAAAAAGAAAGGAGGATGATCATCAGCGAATCGAAATAATTGAATTTCGACGATTTAATTATTTTATTCATCGACTCGCCGGAGTCAATGGGTCCATTCATAATTTTTTTTTTTTTCGATCTCGAACGAAGAATTATTCAAACGTGCGTGAAAGATTGCGCGAATTTCATTGGATCGAAAAAATTGGAGTAGAGAGAGATGCGAAATGATTTCACAATTCGTCTATACGAGCGCACAATTGATTGATTTCTCAACGTGCGCGTATACGAGAACTCGTTCGCGATCGTTTCATTTCAAAACTGTCATCTCTGCGAATGGAAATATTTCAAATTAATCTTATTTAGTCTCACGGGAGAGAGAGCCGCATGACGGGGTATGAAATCAGCGGATTACGATACTTCAAACATCGGACGTCTATTACGTTAACTGTAATTATATTTTATGGCACGCGATGTTTGTATGCGGTGAGCGCAAAAAAAAGTCTCTTCGCAAAGTTGACGCGAGCAAATTTTCAAACCGCGCGATTTTGAGGGATGAAATTCCAAGCATCTTTTGGCTACGAGAAAAATACTCAAAAGTGACAATTTCCATTGAAAAATCAACGGCGAACGAACCTAATGGATATTTTTTCGAATTTTCAAGTGACACGATGTTTATTCGTAGTTTCATCGCAAAAATACCAACAATTTTGCATTTTAATGAAAAATATTTTGAAAAACGTGTTATTTTCTTGTGAGCGTTAATTTACGTCGGGAAATTTTTCGTTTTTGGTGCTACATAAAATGCCCGCTGGTCCAAAATATGCCCAAGTCGCTGGTCGACTTTTTTCGAAATGCCAAAGTTTGAAAAATTGCTCAATCGCGTCGTAAAATAACTTTTTTGACTCACTGCGTATATGCTGTGCGCACCATTGATTGTACACGATGGTTTTTGATCGTGTCATGAGGCCAGTGTCCTCGAGAGAACTTGTAAAATACACACACAGGGGCGAGCGTATTACATATCTTCTGTTGAACGCGTTCGCGAGTCTCTCGGATCACTTGCCCGAGAGTGTATCTCGAATTAGCTCGCAATTTTCGTGCCCTCGGGGTCTCACGACCCACAGCCTCAAGTCATCGTCACGTGCGTTACGTGTTTATACGCTCCGATGGAGAGACACACAAGCTGCTTAACGAAAAAGCACATATCGGATCCATGTGATAAAATTAGGGTGGTTTTAAAAAATAAAGGCAATTTTCCACCCCGGAAAACCTTGAATCTTATTCGCGACGAAAAGATCCTCCGGAACGGAAGCAAAATTTGTGCAGCAAAATTTATTCGATTTTTTTTTCGCAGCCACCCTAATATATTTGCGGGGACTTTTGAACATTTGTGTACTTGGCAACACTAATTGCGCGAGGCCTCCGCTCGGATAATCGGATTACGAATGAAATAATGAAATATATCATAGGCAAAGATCACTAAACATCCTTAAAGATCCTGGCACGGCGGTTCGAGTCACTCTCGTCAATAACCATCGGGATGCTCCTTTTTTTCCCTCGGGCGAACCGCGAAGAGATTCGCCTGACGCTAACTGACGTATTTAGTCGTTCGAATGAATGTGTATTATGTTTTTTTAGTGAACGTCAGACTGTCCTGATTTTTTGGTTTTTTTTTTTGGTACAAAAGGTGTGAGATGTTTTTTTCAAAACTGATGCAGGATTTTATGGACAGTGAAGGCAAGTAAATGCAGCCGATCACAATACCGAAAAATTATTTTATGCAATTTGTCCTATAAATCGTCTCGAGTGTCATAAAAGAGCAGCCAAAGGTGATAAATAAAGTTCGCACTAAACGTGTCGAAATGTGATTTGATGCGTTTTATATTCAAATTTATATTCGTCCGATAAAATCAAGCAACATTAATCATTCGTAAAACCATCAACGTCGAGTTTTATCGTGATTCGATGATAGTACCTTCTAAACGTCATTCTCATGGCGTTCCGTAACATTCGCGGAAAATTTATTTCGCGAGGTGTGAACATTCGAGAAAATGCCTGGGGATGTTTTCCGAGCCTCCGCGTGAGATATACGAATGCATCAAGTGCGTTTAAAATATCTTTGGATAATTCGTATTATTTACTCGTGTGTGAAAAATTACGATGTGCAAATTAAGCGTATATATATATTTTTTTTTGTTATTATTTTGTACCTGCAGAATGAATTATTAACAATCGTAAATTATGTTGCTTGAAAAACAGAAGTAACTCGATTGATAATTATTTATCAAAAATCACCTACAGATTAGGTGATTAGAAGAATATCAAAATTCGATCAAGCAATTTCTTGGCAAAATGGTACTTCCTGTAGAAAAAGTTTCAAGTTTTTAAGAACAAATTTCACCGTGAAAAAAAAATTTCTTGAAAAGCGTCACTGAGCTCCGGTGCTGCCCCCTTAAATCGAATTTCTCAAGACAATCAGTTTCGCGCGCGAAAACATTGCAAAACCGACGCTCCACATTTTCCGTAGACGTTATTTTTAAACATTTAAAAAACTCTTATGTACGCCCGTATGCATTTCGGAGTACATTTGTTTCTTTTTCATTGCGGCAAACTTTTCACCGTAAGAAAAAACGATAATCCTCCAGATTCCGCAGTGTCTGTCTCATTCGATCGTTTCTCACGGATGGCCAAAGGATAATTACGCGTCGTAAAAGGACCTAGATTATTTGCAATCGGCCAGTAAACCGAGTGTACACTCGTATTCCCACGAATATTTTTACAAAGGAGCAGCGCTGTAATAACCAACCGCTCACTGCGTTAGACTCTGCAGGGTGTCTAAAAAGCACGGCAAAATCAGCGACATGCAGTTAAAAAATATGCACATCCGCGCATTTGTTTTTGCAACAAAATGACGACTTTTAAACGACGTGCTGAGACGATTCTCATTTGTGAATTAAAAAGTTTAGTGCTTCGTCAATGAAAACAATGTTTATTATTTTTATTGCGGGTTGCGTATAACGCGCCTACCTGTATTTATTTTATTTTTTTTCGTCTCAGAATGATAATTAGAAGGGTCCGAACGCGTACACGTCGGTTTATATACGTAAAATAAGTCGGTGCACCGAGCAAAAGAGTATTTAATGTTCCAGCGCGGGTCAACCGGTTTTTTTTATCCTTTTTTTTCTCTCCTTTTTTTTTACGCCACACACGGTTTGCAACCGGTGCCGCCAGGGGGCTCGGGTTTATTACCGCTTTTATTGTTAATTTCCACATGTTTTACCTTACTGATACTTTATTTGCGCGCGTCCCGGCGACCGTGCGAAAAGTTTCCCCTTGCGACTTTTTGGAATTTGGAAAATCTTTTCTACAAAATTCAACAAGGTTTCCACGCAATTTGTTCCGACGGAGGAAACGGAAAAATACAAAAAATCCGCGGATGGAGGGGATTTTTTTGTCCAAACAGCGAATTATTCAAGCAAAAATAATAGCAAATGTTCATAATTTAAGTAGAATTTTTCAAAAATTGGCGTATTAGATAAATAAACGTACCGAGTCAATAATAAAACAAAAGCTTTGCGAGTATTTTCACATTTTTCAATCGAAAAAATCAAAATCAATCAAAAACATCATCGAGGGTATCTTTTGGAAAATAAAATGTTTCCGAGGCTAAAAATTTCGTACGTTAAAAATATTTTTCGAAATCGTCGTCCGAAAATTCGATTTTGTGATAAACAATCGCGAGGAGCAAAATGATGAAATTTCGCGCATCAGTTTTTTTTTAATTTAGCCATTTATTCGAAAGACTTATACGGTTAGGACAATGATCTTTGGGGTTCCGTTTTTGCGCAACGAGCCTCGTCATCATACCGCGTACGCGTAAGCGCGTGGATAATAATTTATTTGTAAAAAATACATGTCGCGTAGAAGAGTTCTCCGAGACTCGAGGGAGCGGTTCGTGTACGACTGATGTATAGCAAAACGAGCCCCTCAGGGCTTTCTTCAGCTGCGTGAAACACAGGCGTACGTACAGAGATTGCCGCACAGCCTCCTTTCTCACAATCAGCAGACACAGACAAAGAGACGACGATGACTCTAATATTTGCCAAAGGAGCTTACTCGCTTCGGAAATTGAGTTCAACCGCATTAAGAAATCACATATCCTGTTGCTTTTTTTTCCCCACTCAACCTCGAATTACGTGTACACAATAATATCGGTTATCGACGATCGTGCCAAATTTTGCATGACATTTTTTTTAATTTCACGTCCTAATTGATATCAGTTGAATTTACAAAAAAAGAAAGCAGCAGAAGATCGAAAAATGGCTCGTCGACGTTGGCGGAATCGTTACGGATATATGTCGAAACGATTTTTTCGATTTTTTTTAAATTTCGAAATCTTTTTTTTGAAAAAGTCGCACAAACGCTTGGCACGAAATTTCGTTGCTCCTTTAAAGTTTTACGATCAATCAGAGTTGATTCGCGCCGAGAGGCTTTCTGACCCAAGATCTCGAGGGTTCGAGAGATGAAACTTTTATTGATTTTTTTTAAAAGACTACAGGGTGTGACAAATTTTTCTGCAACAGTGTAAAACCCCGAGCCCCAAAGTTGAAACTTTTGGCTGCCGTTGGACTCGCGCGAACCTCCTTAAAGCCCAAAATTCCTACCATGATTTATTCATCTCCGTTTCATTGTTCTTTGAAGTCTCGCACCGAGGGCCAATATTTTTTAAGGTGTCAGAGGCCCGTATGTTTCACGAGATTTCACGTGAAAGTGAAGACGCGAGGACACTGTTTTAGTACGCGCATAAATTTTTCTTCCCCCCCCCCCCCCCCGTTGTTCGTACATTACTCCTGCGACGTGTTGCATATTACATCTCCCTCGGGGCTATATATAAATATGCATAAACGAAATATTCCGAGAAAAAATTATATCGTCGTGAAAAAAATGACAAAAAATGTCATGTATCCCACCCTGAATTTTGGCGGTTTTTACGAGGATAAAAAAAAAGAGAAAATAACCAAAAAATCCTATGTGTCCCTCGCCCGAGTGAGAGTGATCGTAATCTTCAAAAGAGACAACGTAATACATATGGGAAACGCTCATCGCGTTCTGTAACCTTTCCACGCTGAGCACGTTATTTATCGTACTCGCCTACATACGTGTGTACTGTACCATTTTTTTTGTCCCTCGCTCCACTGTTGCATCTAATTAAACTCGAGTAAACTTCGAGCTAGGAGGGAACAGTGACGATCTAAGATTGCAAAAAAAAATCTTCGATCGATGTTTCAATAAACGCGAGGTGGTTGGTTTTTCCGAGAGTCACGAGCGTTTGGTTAAAGCAAGGAAAAGCGATTGAATGCTCCGGAGCAAAGAGAGCTTTTTATCATCGTTTATTCAGCAGTCGCCATTTTTTTTTCGCAATTACGCGTGTCTCCGGGTGTCCACTTTGATGTTTTTTTTTTGGTTCACTTAGATTTGACAAATTTGAGAAATATAATTTGCACTGATTCACGAAAAACGATGAAAAAAAGATCGAAAGTTATTCGCGTTTATTCAGAAAAGTGGATGAATTTTTACGGAATTTTGCTGTATCTTCAAAGCAAATCGGATGATCGATTTTTTCCTGTGGTTCGATGGCTCTTCGATCTCCGGATTGCGTAAATATTGACAAAGCGAGGATAATTTTTTTTTCAACTCTCTATCAATTTTTTTATTCTTCAAATTGTATTCGAGGTTACTAAACTCGAGGGAGTTGCAAGAGTTTGGCGATATGCATGTATAGTATATACATATAATGGAAGTGGGTACGGCGTTAAGAGCTGCGCCAACGCGATTGTCAGAGGAGAGTCAAGAACCGAAAGGAAAAGTGACGCGAGAGGAGACTTACTTTCGTCGATGAATAATTTAGCGAATTTGGACTCCCGGAATGAGAATTCTTACGGCTGTTGCTGCGGCCGTCTCGCGACAGTTACGATAAATGGTTACGTTATCGACCAATGTGCGAAAACTTGCATAATACGCGGAATATTACATTTATTATACTATAATATTGTATGTACATTAAAAATGATGAATACACGCAGAGTACCTAAAAACTAGGTGTTAATCACTCAAAGCCAGATCCAGCATGAAATTCCGAGTAGAAACGTACTTTAGTATTTTTTTGTACGACCGAAATCTACGGAGTTATCGCCTGTCAAAGTACAAGCCAATCGGGCAGGCGCTCTCCCTTCTCCCGCGGGCGCCGCACGCCGCCTATTGGTCCAACTGTATCGATGAATAACTCAACGGGGATTCGTCGGATCGAAAAGTGCTTAAAGACTTTTCGGCTTGGAATTTCATCCCCGATGTGGCATTAAATTATCAGCATCAACTTGTGGGACACCCTGTTTATACTCAGTCAATTATACCACGTTTATCTTCACGAGATCAAACGAGATTAATTGAAATTCTAAATTGCTCCGAAATTTCGGTTTTTTTTTACGACTCCACGTAGTTCGTCGATGATTTCGTTCCTCGTCGTTCATAGTCTGTACTCGTCGCGAGCTAGCTGAGAAAAAAAAAATTCGCGGTAGAAATAATTAAATTTGATGGAACTTCGTTGCCTTGGAAATTCCCAATTTGTCTTCTTTACTATTTAATGATACGCGAGACGTATATGGGACCCGAACGTCGCTGTAACGTTATCTCGTGATTTTCAGCGAGCAAAAGTCCCATTACGATCTTGATTTCTGGGACAATCGAGAGTTGCGGTCGCGAGATGAGAGAGAACGGATCTGCTCCGGGGTGTGTGTCTTTCGAGTGTCCTCTTCTCGCTCCCCGGTGGATCGCTCGAGATCCCTCGTACGCGTTCGAAGATTCAATGCGTTCTTGTGATGCAATTGCTTGAATAAACCCACGAGCTCTCGGCACACTCCAATTTGAATTTATATATATATGCAACACATATATACATATATTTGTCACTCGTCGTTTGCACGGAATGCCTGGGGCGCCGCGGTATATTTCGCGCCTCGTGTTTAAAAAAAGAAAACAAAATCTACACACCTTTAACCGCTCGTATACCTCGCGGAACATTTTTTCCCCCGATCTCAGCGTCGTTGCGTTTTATTCCTTCATTCACACCTCGACGATCTTCGATGACTCGAAGTAAAAAAAAAAAAATTTCAAAACACGGAGATGATTACAAAAAAATTCACGCGCGACGAGTGAAATTAATCAACGCATCATCTCGGACAAATTTCTCACGAAGGAATGAGATGTTTTTCGAAATTGTATTTAAAATTCAAATAAACCACTGTCGTACAGCGTCAAAGCGACTTTTTCCGAAGACACTCTCGCAGAGCTCGATCGATCGATCGTAATTAATTAATAATACCACGATTGATTAGTCATAATCAAGGTAACGTGGATTATCCGTTCGTTGGTCGTCAAAGGAGTACAATTTTCATATGTTCCAAGGTCACGTGAGAGGGATTCTTCCAATCGGCGACCCCTTTCTTTGCGAAGAGTCGAGCATTTCTGCCCGACCGGAAAATCCCCAGTGCGAGACCGAAGCAATCGAGCGAGAATCGAGTAATTTTCAACGATAACAATATTGCAGCGTTGTCTTTAAATTGAAAGAAAAAAAATCAGTAAATACTCCAAAAAAAAAAAAAGCTTTCCGAATATTCTTCCAAGACTTGTTTTCCTTCTCAACAATTTGTCAATAACTTTTCAATAGTGTTATTCAAAATTCTGCGCTCAATATCTCACGATTGATTTTCTTTTAATTTTTCATGCTGGCATTTGCTGTACAATTGCGCGGAAATTTTATTCCAATGCTAATTCGGTGCTAGAGTATATACAACTGACGTTTTCACTCCCAAATTTGAAAAAAAAACAAATTTCAAAACATTGATAATTAAAAAGAAAATGGTCGAAAAAAAGATAAGGATTTTTCAGACTATTTTATTTTGCAATTCGTCGATAGCCCTTTGATTTGTTGTTCGAGATTCCGCGGCGGGAATCTCGAAAATTCGTGATGTTATCGATGAAATAAGACCCGCCGTAGATCCTCGAGTGTCGGAATCGGGGTTGCGGAATATCGGGATTAGGAAAAAAAGGCACAAAGTTCCGGTACGATTTACAGTACCAATGACTGTGAGATAAGCTTCAAGCCGTCTTTCGTTAAATCCTGCCCGACAATTGTGAGCTCGAGGCTCGCGATTGTGTGTACAGAAGGGTAAATAAGGCCGCGAATTCGCCCAAGGGGGTCTAACGTGCCTCACGGGATGGTGCAATTTTGCCCCGAAGGCTCTGACAACCTACACACTCACTCATATATTTTATGCTCGCGACTTTCCGACTCGACGAAAATACACGTGCACGTACACAGCACACGTATATTCAATGCTTTATACACAGGGTGGCAAACGGGGAGCGAGCATTTTTTGAAAAAAATTGATTTTTCGAAAAAGAACATTCAACCGTACGGTGCTGAAAAAAAGCATCCACGCAGCATTTTTGATAATTCAATTTTTGTACCTTTTTCCTCCATTATTTGCCGGCACTTTGAAGATCGGAGCGGCCTCGAATGTTTCGAAGGATTTTTTGATAAACGAAAAATTTGGTGAATGCAAATTTCGGACGAGAAAACTGGCTATTGTTTCGTAAGAAAATTAATTGCCGTATTTTAATCTCGCAATATTTTTACAGGCTCTCGCGTTGAATTCTTTTTTTCAAACTCCGAGAATTAATCGCAATGACAATCGGATTTGATTAACTAACGAATAAATGTTGTAAAAACACGAGATACATTTTAGAGACAAAAAAAAATATGAAAATCGATATTAAATTCGCACAACGATTCGTGAACAATGCTATTACGAATTGAGCATCGCTGAGGCTTTAAAATATTCAATTATCGCTTTTTATCGATTATTATCACGAATAATATGCTGCAGTTCGTAGATTCACAGCAAAGTCGAGGAACAAATCGCGTGGGAATTGATAACGCTTTAACGACAAAGTTCCGCGATGATTTTTCAATCTCGCGAGATCTCAAAACGCTAGGAAGATCGTCCGACATTATTGAGTACAGAAAATGTCGGATAAAACTCGACGTACCGAATTGAGCGAATAAATTATCGCGGAAGCCGCCGGAAGTTGAGTAACGAGAGCGTGTGAACGGTATCGTCATTTCTGGATGAATTTACGCGGCTTCGCCCGCACTTTGCACGCAATACGTATGTCATAAGCGAGAAATGCATCCTTGATCTTTTTTTTTTGTTTTTTTTTTGAGTAATTCGCGAAAACAAGCGGGAGACTGCAGGAATTTTTGCGATCGACGTTTCGGACTTTCGAAACGACTTCGAGATGTATGTTTCATTTTTTGACGAAAAAAAAACAAGTTTTCGAAAAACAGGAAAATCGATCATTCAAAGTACGTCGAAATCGATCGTCGTTGCGTTAATATTTACGAGCTGTTTCGTTTCCGCGTCCGCTCGGGAGTATTTTACCGTCATTTCTCCGTCGTGTGCGACAGTTCCCGATTGCGACAAAAAATTTTCCGATTCCGCAAAAAATTACAAAGCGAAAAATGTTTTTTCACGACTGCATAAAGGAGAATATACGCGATTGAAAATACTAGAAACAAATTTTCGAATGTAACTGTCACAGCCGGAACGATAAGTTAAAGGAGCAGGAAAAGTGATTTGTCGACCAGCCGATTTGCGAAATTTGACTGATTTGCAGAATTTTCAAAACGCAGTAGGCGTAAAATATATTAATTTTATTATACTATTCTTCGATCAGCATTTATACATTTTATATCATGTACAAATAAAACGAATTTTGATTGTTATCATTAATTTAATATCTCCGAAACCGAGCGGTCAAAATTACAGAAGTTTTTCCAAAAATTTATCTGACAATCATTATTATACGATAAAGAAATTATCGCATAAAAATGTCGTATGAAATTGCGGTTTGTTCGACGGTGATTTTTTGCTATTCAATGTAACTGTCACAGCCGGAACGACAAGTCAACGGAGCAGGAAAAGTGATTTGTCGACCAGCCGATTTGCGAAAATTGACTGATTTGCAGAATTTTCAAAACGCAGTAGGCGTAAAATATATTAATTTTATTATCCTATTCTTTGATCATCATTTATACATTTTATATCATGTACAAATAAAACAAATTTTGATTGTCATCATTAATTTAATATCTCCGAAACCGAACAGTCAAAATTACAGAAGTTTTTCCAAAAATTTATCTGACAATCATTATTATACGATAAAGAAATTATCGCATAAAAATGTCGTATGAAATTGCGGTTTGTTCGACGGTTATTTTTTGCTATTCAAACGGTGGATCGTGCGGAAAATTTGGCGTCTTAAAATGCGCATTAACGTTCCGAACCTGCTCACGCCGAATTTTCGACAGTTTTCAGGGAAAAACTTTTGGCGAGAGTGTACTACCTTAATTCGCACGCGAAATTCAGCGATCGATCATAAAGAATAAATGAACGTGGCATGGTTGTCGATGAGGTCAGTGTAATGGTCGGTGAAAAAGGTTATGGGCGCTGAGAAAATAATCTGGGCGGATTGATATTTTAATGAGAATTTAAGTGTCCCTCACCTGGGCGAGAGCGGCGACGGCAAGGCCGAAGGTAAACGCTATGTGAAGAACCGTCGGTGGTGCTGCGTCCCTCCACGTCACGCAAGATGCACATCCTATGAGAACGAGAAGACCGGTGCCGAGAGCCTCGGCAAAAAGTGGCAGAAGAAAATCGATCTTTGAGACTTCCTCCAAACCGACGAAATCTTTCGCACCTGAAACGAGAGGACAATTTTTTTTTTCACCGATTTCAATTCACGAATAGCGACGAAAATTTCGCGCGCACTTCCGGCAGGATAGCGACGAGTCTGACATCGCAACGCGAGGAGAAAATTATTTTTTTTATTCAACTCTTTCGATCCTTCGCGGGAGCGTTTGGGAGCAGAATTTTTTCGAAATAATTATAAATATTCCTGAAATTTTGTGAAAATTTTCTTTCCCCACATACCATGGATAAGTTCGTTAATTTTCCTGAATTTTTTAAAACATTGTTTGGATACTTTGGAAGTGCTTTTTTCACGATTAACGATGAATAATTTTCCGTGATTTTTTCGTTTTTATTTTTTTCGAGACACTACCTTAAGTTTTTCAAGGGGAAAGATACAACCTCTGCGACGCTATTTCGCATATCGCAGTGGTGAAAAATTCATTCCACGATTCCGAGCGTGTCCGAGAGCAAACTCTGATGAAAACAGCGATTCATGTCTGTACTTCCGGTCAGCGATTCACCGCGTCATCTAATAAGCTTCTAATTAACCGTCCAGCCGTAAGACGACCGCAATCGCACATGTAACGCGAAACGGCGCTCGAGGCGCTTAATTTCTACGTCGATTTAACGAAATAAACAAGCGATCGAATTCTACCGAGTTTTTGCACATTTTAAACAATTATTTATACGTGTAATTTTCAAATATTCATTAATTAAATCGCACAACACACTTTTCCATCAAATTTCATCGGCAATTCTTCAATTCTTCGATCTTTTCAATAAAAATCTTTATTTTTTACGTATCGAATCGTGATAAACCTCTGAATTATCAAAAGCTTCGAGGATCATTGATTTGATGTAAATCGAACCGATTAATCGACCGACAATTAATTAATTAGTACGCCAATTATGTGCAATGTAAAAGAGAACGATAATTAAACGTTGAAAAAGCATTGACCTGGTATGAATTTTAGCGTGTGAAATCCTTCGTTATATCGTGTTAACGTGATTATCCCGACGTGGATATGTCGTACGCGATCTTGGCGTTGACCTTATCCTCAAGCTTCGTCCGAGGCTCGAGTAATTAGCAGGTTTAAGGCCGCAGTGCGTCAACGCCGAATGTACGTACATGCAAATAGTATTTCATGTACCATCGTCATTGATATCACTGAGAAATACCCAAACGACTGACGCGCTAACGCGGTACCCCATAAAAATTTATGCAAATCGAATTCGTCGTGAAAAACACAAAAATATGAGCAGTTTCGTTGTCAATCTTTCGAAATTCACTCTGTTTCTCATTTGGCTATCGTCTAAATCGTTATTTCACAGCCTTTTATTATAACCAAAAAAAATGAAACGTTTCATCTCAATTTCAACGCAGAAGCTTCAATTGTCAAGGCTTTTAAAAGAGTTCGATTGACATTTTTTTTTCGTTTTACCATCATTTTTGTCAACAGTATGAAAATACGTTCATTAAACATTTTCTTTACAAGCGAATGTTTTTTTTGTTAATATTCAAAAATAACGCACAGCCTGACGTACAGATACGTTCGCATTTTTGGAGTATCCGTTTTTATTCATTCGAGTAGAGTAGTTATTTTTTAATTATTGCATTATTGTATTTATTTAATTCCAAGCTGAAAAGTCCTTGAAGACTTTTCAGCTTGGAATTTTATCCCCGACGTGGCATTAAATTGTCAGCATCCACTTTTGGGACACCCTGTATCGGCGTTAATAATTGAAAATGGACACGTTTGAATTTCATTAAAACCGAATTTTCGAATAATTAATACGACGTGCTTGAAAAATTAACATCGTTCATACAAATATTATATTTATGAATCGTTTTCTCTTTCCCATTTTAAATAAGCCACCATGAAAATGAAAGCCTCAGAAAGGCACGGACGAATTGTCGATGAATCATCAATAAATATCGTGATATTTCGACGCGAGTGTGATGTATCAATAATATTTTTGCGCAGGACTTTAAATCAAATACGCATTCGTGTGAATCAACGTTTGCTCTGTTTTTTTTTTAACCGGTTTACCTGCCGGCAAATTAATACGATGTAAACACGTTATGGGCGAGATGAGCTTTTAAATTCGTCTTGGTGATACGACTCACGCGATAGCCATAAAATTTCGGACGTGCGCGCGAGCGTACAAAAAAGAAGGACCATGAGAACGAATAAAAGGAATATACGTGCTATGAATCTTTCGCGGTTCGAGAACCTCTCGATAGCCGAGGATTTACGCAGCCGTAACGCGAGCTGCCGAAAAAAATCCTCAATCTCGCTGCAACGTATTAAACGTGTTATTTTCAATTTCGAGAAGAAAAACACATTTTTTTCAACGACTTTTGTAATAACTTTCAAAAAATTAGTCCAAAATGTTTATTCGGGGATCGTCGAAATTTCAAACTTCATAAGAAACTTTGGCCACGAAATGGACTATCTCAAAGTTGAGATAAACGTGTCAAATTTTTATTGACTTCTTTTCCATCGTGTTCAAAGCGTTACGAAGGCAAAAAACGATATTATTTTTCTATGAAATTAGTTGGTTCCTAAAAAGCAAAAGTAAAATGCAAAAGCTGATAATGTACATTGACTTCAACGTTTGAATTATCGCGTTAAAAAGTGTTTTCAAAAACTGTCCATTCGTTTGGTGGAAATAATGAAACATTTCTTTAAATCAAACTTGGTATCGTAATAATTTAATAAACATTAAAAATCGATTCAAATTAAGCTTCATTTCCCAGATTTTTCCCGAGCTCAACGGACTTGTAAAATTGAACATTTCAAAAACGAATTTTCCCTCGTTATTCAAATTGGTGATAAAAAGTAACGATACAATTTCTTGTAACAATAATCAAGGGCTCATTTTTCATGCGGTGTTTCTTGAAGTGCAGAGCATGATAAAGAGAAGAAAAAAACGTTTTTTTTTACCCACCCTAATGTACGCATCTATGAACAGTCAGAGAATTAATATCTAATTAGGAATTCTCGATATGTGGTCTCCTGCTAATTCACGAAAGAGCGACGCGAAGCTTCAAACGAGAGGCTCGTTTTTAATTCTTATACATACGAAAGTATCGCCTTGCCGATTTCCCCTTCCGGTTCACGGTCGATTTAAATTCCAAACGGAAGAAAAATGATAATCCATCGCATCGACCGATGGCAAAACGCGTATGGACGCGGTTTTTTTTTCCTCGAGGGACCTTGGATTTTTATGGCCAGCGACAAAGTGTGATCATACTCTATTCTCCTCTGACCGAAACACCTCGATTCATCCTCGCGGAATATTCAAACATTTCCAAACGATTTCGAGGCAATTTGCGAGACAATCAACGCAAAATACTCATTTCGGTCCACCGGATGAATCTTTGCGTCCCTGGACTTGGAAAATGTTGCCAAAGTCCTCAGCGCTTTCGAGGATGTTCCGGAGATAAAATCGCGACAGAAGCGAAATAACAATTCGCCAATTTTTTCCTCTTCGATTTATCCTCTCCGAACAAACTCTCCACAAATTCTCGCTCTTTTTTTCACATCTTTGTGACATCGTTCACCGAGGGAAAACAACATCTCCTAAAATCCTCAAATAAACAAACTTTGACGCGAAAAATCATTCCGCTTCGATCGGATTCTTCTGATATTCAAAGACGGACGATTCCGCACTGAGAGGATGGTACATGACCGTGATGACAAAAGATGAAATAAAAATCCACCAGCGTACCGAATGACGATGATAATAAAAATAATAATAATTCGACGACGTCATACCTTGCCAAGATTTGCTCATTTTCGAAAGACGATATCGAATTTTTGCAGAAAAAAATCTATAAAAAACTGAACCGTCAAAAAACACGCGGTATCTTTCCCGTCGTCGCGAACTTAATCCAGATGCGTCAGGATGCAGCGAGAAGCAGAAAAATCAACGTCCGCGTGACACTTTAATTGTTTTTTTCAATTTTCCCTTTCCGTCGATTCCAACATCAACGAACGCGTCCGTCACGCGAGGTTTCTCTTCCGGACGGAAACGCACTTTGCCCGGGGACGCGACGATTCTATTTGCCTCCTCCGCGCTATGACGAGCCCGCGATGCAGCTGCGTTTTTCCGAAAAATTCATAACGCGAGATTGAACGCTTTTTTTTCCGTCCCGATAGGTTTTTGTTTCCGTCGTCTTCTTTTTTTCCCCTCGCAAACGATCCCGAGGGATGCGGAAAAAGCGGCAACGACGAAACAAAAAAAAAACGGATGCACGGAGCGCCGCCAACTTTGAAATTTTCGAACGAACGCGATGGTATGGTCGGTTTTATCGAGTGCGCGGACCGCGAGTTTCGCCTTCATATGTATCGTCGTGGGATATGCCCCCTCCCCTTCACCCCCGACGTTCCTCCTCTCGCGAAGACGGCAATCTCTATCCCTCCTCCGGCTTCCTCTTTTTTTTTTTTTTTGCCCTCGTCCAAGTTGTCTCTCGCGTTTGCTTCGCTGAGATATTTTGCGTTTTGCGGATGCGGTAAGTGCGCGATGTTACCGCATGTATGCGAGTTTAAAGGGGCTTGAAGTCATCCCCCTTGTCGGGGTCGTCCTCGGAACGACCACTCGCGAAAGCCACCCTGGAGAGAGCGCAAAGAGTCTCGAGGAAATTCATGATCTCATCTTCCGTCGATGATGCCGATTGGTCCATTTTTTTGTGAACAAATCCGTGGAAGATCGCGAGCGGATTCTACGCGAACGTACTTTCGTCTCGCAGAGGCCCTTTTTGACGATGTTTTTTTTTGAAAAATGATTTTGGCATGTGTATTTAATCTCGAAAATAATTGAAATGCGGACAATCGTTCGTCGAAAATTTTTGATAAAAATTACGTGTTTGAAAAAAAAGGAGGGAATGAGTTAATTTAGTACGAAAAGACGAGAAGGATCTTCAGTGTTCGCCGAGATCGGTTGTTTTTTTTTTTAACAATTTGTCGATAACTTTTCGATATTTTTTTGTCGAAACATCCAGCGTCTTTTGTGTTTTTTTTATAGATTTTTGCGGCATTGCTGAAAAAAAAAGAAATTCGTCTTCTGATGTATATAGTTGTCGGAATAATTTTCACTTTCATTCTCGTTTCTCATCCGCGGTCTCCGGGTATTCTTCTTTGAATTTTTTCCACTCGGGAACGAAAGATCGCGGTAGCGCAATTTTTACTTTCGTTCGACAAACAAGATCGACGATGAGGTATAACTGCTCTACTCTTTGCTCTCGCAAAGTGTATATCTTTCGTGTAATGTGCAAGTCAAATGCGTATATACTTTGGGGTGGTCGAAAAAATATCGAAATTTTCATTTCTTCAAATTCCCAGCTCGGAAAACGCAAGTTTCTTGCTTGAAAAAAATCCTCGAATTAGAATTTCGCTGTATCTTCATCGTGAAGCTGGCACATTGGGGTTGAATTTTCTCCGATTCAGAGGAAAATCACTCGGTAGGTTTTTTTCAGGTTTTTCTGAATTAAAATTTTTCGATAAAATTGCTTTCGATAAAAGTATCGAAATACTCATTATAAATCAAACATTCGATCGCGTGTTTCTCTTGGCTCTTGGGAGAGTTTTTTTTCCCGATAATTTAACGCCCCCGCAGATCGAAAAAAAAATGCACATCCGGGAAAAAACACCGAGATATCATAGAAAAACATTTTTCTCGTGTTGATCGAAGGGAAACATCGACCCTCCATGTGTCATCCGCGGGATGGTCTTTTCCCTCTTTCGGGGGTGAAAAAATGGAATTTTTTTTTTCAACCACCCTAAGATATATACATACATTTGCATGGCACATGAGAGTCGTGATGCCCTGAGGTGCAATGTCGAAGTAATACCTGTCGTGTATGTGCGGTTGCGATTATGATTTTAGTACAGACACGAGTGGGTCTGCAAAAGTGCAACCGAAACCCTTAAAGCAAAAGTCGGACAGTTCGGCGATATGTCGATTTTTTTTTTCGTTCGCTCGTGAAATACACGTTCATTCGCATTGTCTTCGGTTTCACAGAGTTCCCCGTGCTGGATGTTCAAGAGGAAGAAAAAACGATTTTTTTTTCCGCTAACGAGCTCTCCAATTGACTTTGACGGTCCAACGGACGGTCTCGTTTCTTCGGGAACGAACGATCGCTCGCAAGAGCACGGATCCCGAAAATTCACGGTCATACGCGACGTACGCTGGCTCTTGGGCCTTTCGGCAAAAGTTTTACGATGTTCCGGTTGCGCAATCATGGCAAAAGTGAAATAATTCGAGCGTTTCGCGTGTCTACGAAAAGCAGCGAGTCTTCCCAAGTTTTTTCGAAATGAGAAGGCACATTTTCAAAATGATACAGCGGTGACAGCTCGAAAAAATCGGCACTCTTATTTTCATAACTTTTTGGCGTTACCTTTATTCAAAATTATTGAATTTATTGCCTGTTGCTTATTAAATTAATCGGATGAAAATTTCACGATTGAAATTGTACAAAGTGAATTTCTCAATGGTCTTAGTCTCGTCCCTGAATCAATGTTGAATTTTAGTTGCCCTGAGATCGTAAAGTTTTTCGAAACTCGATCG
Organism: Heteropelma amictum; assembly: GCA_959613375.1. Taxonomy (NCBI): domain Eukaryota; kingdom Metazoa; phylum Arthropoda; class Insecta; order Hymenoptera; family Ichneumonidae; genus Heteropelma; species Heteropelma amictum. Next base: position 2,792,563 of record OY390726.1, on the reverse strand, counting down.
TAAATATACTCAAAGAATGTACAGCAGGCCTTATTCATCAAATAGAACAGAGTGAAAGTGTCCGCGCACTTGGCAGTGCCATAAAAATCAAGAAAAAAAGCAAATGTATGCAACGTGCGTTGAGCAAAGAAATTTTCGGTAATAACGATATCGAAAAATGACCAACGAATCGTTGAAAAAAATTGCGAATATATGCAGAAATAGCTGTTTCTCATCCACGTGTTAAATTAATTGCTGCATTTTTCCAAACACGTACTTGGTCACAAATTTTGTTGGCCTTTTGAAAAAATACCTTTTAACAGTTTTTAAAAACAGCACGGACGTAGTTGGAAGAACGATGATGACAATTCTGTATTTTTCATCATTTAAAATACGAAAAACCAAAGTACCCAAGAAACTTTGAAAACGTCAATTGAAATAATAAAACGAGTCACGTGACTTGGGGGAACAATGAAATTTTTTTGTTCTCGCGGCAAATGGAGAACACATTGAAAGTTAATCGGGAATTAACGAAGAGAAAATAAATTTCGAAATGATTTTTCATATCATCGCGATGTGCGTCAAGTTTCTTTCCAATTATCAGGTGATTATCTAGAATCAGAAAGAGTGAAAATATTCAAAATACTTGCGTGGTACAGCCACAAAATAAAAGAAAATTCCACAGCACCGTCAAATTTCAAGCGAGAATTTTAGAATTTTCCGCCCGCCGTTATAAATTCACGCGATGCTCCTCAATTACGAGCGAAAGAAGGACAATTTTACCGAGTATTTTTTTAATTCTTTTTTTCACTAAATCTTCGATAATTGATTGTCGACGTCGCTGTTATATTCGCCGTTATCGTGCTCTGTATTTTACTTGGGATTGCTTTAATTTCCAATTTTTATAGCCCGGCCAGGTACTCGAAATTATTTTTATTTTATTCTCTCGCTGCTGGAATAACGCCGGCCATATATCAGCCCTCCTGAAACGCGCAGCTTCTGGTCTTTATCAATTTTAATATTAACGTTTTGCTCGTTTTCACGTCAAACGTATATCGAGATAACGTTTCTCACGCTATAACCGTAATACCTCCGATCGTACCCCCTTTGTGACGCGAAGAAAACGTTGCGCTACGACGTGTCATTATTCCAAAACTGACACTTTTACACCGGAGTTGATGATCTTGCGTAACTCGCTGCTGGCACTATCATCGTTTATACACCGGACGTCAAAATGAATTTCCCACCAAAGTCACTACAGGCTCGAGTGAGTTCGAGTGACAATAATTTGATTTTTGACTTTTCGAGGTCGCCATTGCACCTCAGCAACGATTTTTCATAAAACACGAATTACCTTGAAAAAGAAATTGATATATACATATTTTCAAAAACGTTAAATCGAGTGTTTAAAAAAATGTTTAAATAACCGGAAATAAGCGATGAGCGAATTCACGTTCGTTTTGTTAGTGGCTGGAGAACGTGACCCAATTTCCAAGGTCGCACTTGTCTAACGTGCATTAAACGCGTGTGGGGATTGCGTTTTTATACGAAATGAAAAAAAAAATGGCGGCTTAGTGCCTCTCGAGCGATGAGCACGGAGAGCTGATGACGAACGTCATCAACACCCGCTGGGATAATTAAACTTCTTAAATAATGACTTTTGTATATAGCGGCTTCTGCAAATACACCCTGTATTTGCAGAAGCTGCAACGCATGTGCGCGAGTGTTTCTATCGCCGATATATCGTTCTCTGTGTAATTCGATTATTCTTTAATGAAATAAATTTTAAATTGAATATTCAGATAAATAATGACGCCATTTTTATTCCTCATAAATAATAATTGTTGACGTAATATAATAATAATAATAGTAAATTGTGACTATCATTATTCATGACTTCATGACGGATTTGTACGATTGAAAATTTCGACGCGATACTCCGAATGTCAGAATTTTGAATATTTTATCTCTTCAAATCACCCACCCGAATAATTTAATAATAAATTAATTGAAAAGCGTTTTAGAACGCAGCGAAATGGAGCGACTCGTGTAACGCGCAAGCCATATACATGTATTTTTACACATTACGTGTATACTGCTGTACAAAAGTTTACGTGGAAAATGAAGCGATTTTATTGAACAGAAAATTGTGAAAAATGCTTGTCGTATTCCTCGGAAAATTCGTGCAGAGGGAGGTTTTCGAATAGCTTCGTAATCGTTGACCCCAAAAGTTTAGGTACAATAATTTTTATAATTGACCAGAAAATTTCAGCCAAATCGGAGGTAGGCCGTTTTTGAGTATTTATTCGATCGGAGCAACAAGTATTTTTTTTTTAAATCGTCGTGGGTATTTTTTTTTTCAAAAACCCGTACCAGAAAAAAGCACATTTCCGAGGCTCATGCGCACTTCCGGAAACTTTTGGACGGCAGTGTACGCGCAACCGCGTAATCGAGCAAACGCAGAATCATCGTGCGAGTTTATATTGAATTTTATCATGTGTACCGACTACGTCACACGTTTAAATACAGGGTATATTTACACGGTCGCCTCAGGTACGTAAATTGTGCCTTTAAAACGCGTAGGGCAGGACAAGCTTTTTAACCGTACTCCGAAAATCTTGTAGGCGGGTTTATCAAATTTGGTAAATATTTGAAAATGAGACGCCAGGCTCCGAAAAGGCTGTAAATAAATTTCAAGGTGCACACAAAAATCACATCGTGTAAACGCTGCTGAAGGCTCGTTGCTTTTCAAAACGTATAATGAAAGAAAAAAGAAATGAAAAATCTGGTCGAAAAATGGACATGCGATTATTCGACTCACGTTTACGATGATTTTAAGTGAAAACAAAGTGAACTTGGCATTAAAGCTTTATTAAGCGTATATTTACGTTTTTAAAAATCATCCGAAAATAAAACCTCAAGCATTTTGACTGATAACAATGGCATCGAAAATTTGATGACAAATTTGAGTAGTTTATTTTTCACTCTGAAATTTTCGATCGATCGAACGAACGCCTTTGTTTGCATTATTGTACAGGATATAAAAAAAATTTGGCTAGACGAAATTTCGAAATGGTGACGAAATTCGGAAGAAATTCACGTGTTTTTCTTATTTGAATATTTCTTGCGATGTTTTTTTTTCGAATTTCTTCAAGAATTTGTTCACACGCTTGATCGTAGGGCGTCAAAGAGTCTGACAAAATTTGGCCTCGCTTGATGCTCACAAACAATGCGAGAGCCGACCTCGACGGTCATCCATCCGTGTAATGGGCCCTAATATTGCGTAACGCGGATGATCAAGATCACGTGGCCATGAAATTTGTTTTTTTGATAATATAATAATTATCGTACTAATATTATTCAGACAATGAAAATGAGCTATTAAAACATATTTCTCAAGGTCCTATGTCACAAAAACACTGAGCAAAGGGCAAATGGACTGAAATTTATCCGGTAAAAATTAATCGTGTTCAAAATACTGGACACAATAATTTTCAATAATAATACAGTTAAAAAGTTATCGACAAATCGTCAAAAAAGAAGTTGCAAGGATATTCATGAAATTTTTCAAAATTCTCATCCGATTTTTCATAAATTTACAATCAACAATACGAAGCCCACATTCGTCGATTTCCATAGCCTACTTTTTGATTCAACGAGACATTAAAAAAAAGAAATCCCGGTGAAAAAATATTCTGTAAACATTGTTAATATTTTAATCGAGATACGAATCTTTGGAATACATCAAAATAACTTTTTTCAGACGCTCAGAAAATCCCGTCAAACGACACTACACTTTGTACCGACTGGACGTTTGTTGAAGTTAATACGATTGTAGTTGTAAAATTATAATGATTATATTTTTTTTCTTCGCGAAATTGAAGATTTTTGTCGACTCGGTTAATGCTGTTTCAGTGAAATGCGGAAATGTGCATGGAGGATGCGATTTCCCTTCGTGAAAAAGCATTTAAAAAATAATGACAATAACGACGACAATGGCTGGCGTCATGAACACCGATGGATCTTTATTCCATCGCTTAAAGCTACAATTATATTCGAAGATCTTTCCAAGTCCGATGTAAAATGAATTGTTCCGCCGGCGAAAGGAAAATAGCACCGTCAGGCAGTCCGAGTGTTACGACGAAATTGCTCGCTCTTAGAGCGTGGGATTGTGGAAAAATGTGAAACAATGAAAGAAAAAATGCAGTAAAGTTTAAATGCCTCGTGTTGCCGAAGCAAAGTGATCATCGCCTTCTCCGACTTGGCGATGAATCGAAATTCTCATGATCTGAGTCGATAAAAAAAATTGGAGTAATTTTGTATGTAGACTGGAGCGGAATAACGTTTTTGAATTTGGGACGCTATAATTACGATTTTTGTCGATGCAAAATGTTACGTGAAAATACGAGAAACGATCCGGAGTGAATTTCGAGAAATTCGCAAGTGCGATTTTTTTTTTCGAAAACTCCAGCTGAATTTTGAATTTCAAAGAGAAAGATTTTGAAAAAAAACAATGATCGTCGATCAAAATAGCGAAAAAAGACAATCAAAGACATCGACAAAGTACGTCGCGGTACGTGGAACGGTACAAGTAAGAATAAATTCGTATTGAGTTTCTTTTAGGTTTGCTGTTATTTAACATTTTTGAATTTTTAAATAACGAAGAAAAAACATGAATGTGACGGTTTTTCATTAAATTTTTCGAGATTTTCGAGAAAAAGGACCGGATAACGGATCGTTTGTTGGTTGGAATATCACGTGACCCGCGATGCGTGCAGCACGAGGCACATTCAATCGAGTTTTCGAGTCTCTTTTGCGGAGAGCTCGTCACGCTGCAACGAGCTCCGATCCATCGTTTTTTATGCACACTTGTACGTGTGTATTCCACCTCGCTGTGAGGAAGGTTAAGGTTATCGCGTTACAGGTCTATGCTGTTATATAAACCGATAAAAGCACGTATAATAACTGTGCACGTGCACTTTGTTACTGAATTTAACAAAAAGTATATGCGACATTAAACATTTTCACAAATTAATTCACCATACCGTTTTTTCTCCACTTATTCACCACTTTTCACCTCGCAGGAATAAGATCGAGGATTGAGAAGCGAGATCGTGATTTTTAAATACACTACATACACTTTAAAATACAATAAAAATAAATGTGCACGAATTCAACGATAAATATAAGCGGAATAAACCTTCGCCTTTAAATCCGTCGGATAGAAAAATTAAAAGACGAATATATTTTTACGAGACTTGGAAAGCTGAATTTTGGGTTTCGAATTATTCGAATTGAATTTGATATTTTTGTAGAGAAAAAAATCAGCCGATGAATAAAAATAAACGTGCATGTGCATGTAAATATAAGTAGAATAAAATTTGGCGTTTAAAAGATTGAGATTGAAAAAAAATTAAACGAGGAATTTATTTTTTGGCGATTCTTTCTTTCGAATTATTCGTTGTGCGACTTGTCGCGATCGGAATAAGTACGTTTCGAGAATATTACTTCGAGTTCGCGTAACTTAATTTTTCAGTCATCCAACAGTCGTGCAGCGTTGCTGAATAATTCTTGTGGACTTTTATAATTCAACGGATGTCGAGAAAAAAAAAGTTCCAGCAAAAAGTTTCCATCGACTGACGGATGGAAAAAATGCTTGTTCCTCGACGTGTGCTGATCGTTATTTACCGCGGTGTATTGCTAATGGAGACGATTTGCCGTCACGCCATTCGACGATCGTTTTATAGATCGTTTTCCGATTTTGTTCCTATTGTTTTCCATCGGTTATCTCACGGACGGTAAAACCCATTTGCCGGCAATACGATAACATCCGTTTTCGTCAAGATTCAAAAATTAAACTGACAATTAAGATGCCAGAATTCGTTGCGATTTTTATTTTTTCTTCCTCGATGTGATATTCATCGTAAATCGATTTTCACGATTTTCGCTCGATCCTAAATTGTAGATCGTCGAAAAAAAAAACAAAACAGAAGCCAAAACGCAGACGAAATCATTTGTGAGCTTGGAATACTGGAATTCAAAAAATTCAATCAAAGAGTGAAACTTGAAGCTGTTTTATTATTATTGCTGTTTCAATTTCGCTGATATTCCGTCAAATTTGCCCTGCGGGTACCAATCTTTTTCATGCTTTTATATTGCGAAATTTCAACTGCGTTTCCCGCTAAAATGTTAATTCGAATTCTGGAATTACGCGCAGAGTCTCGCGAGAGTCGCGGAAAAATAATGACGTGCGAAAAGTATCTCTTTTTCCTCGGTAATTTTTCTTTTATTCTTGATTCCCTCTTTGACCTCGAGAACGATGCAGGTCCATTGCTAAGCCGTCCGCGTCGTCGGGAGTCACATTTTAATCGAACGCGATCTGTCGCCAACCGGTTGTCCCGGTGGAACTCTCGGAAAATCGATCCGCGACATTTCTTCGATCGAACCGCGCGCATTTTGTCGAGGAGCATCGCGTTCGAACTCGTACATAGTTTTCTCATCATTTAGGGTAGTTTTCACTAGCAAAAGTTACTCAATTATATTAAAATAGGGATTAGAGACGCGCGCTCACGCGCGCGACCGGCTGCATTTCCGCGCTGCAGCGCTCCATCTTGAATTAAGTATAGACCTCTACAAAACACATTATAATTCGGCATAAGTAGCAAATGGTGGAAAGCAAGACATTTTTAGATTCAAAAATGGAGTACAAACAATAATGATGAATAAATCATAAACAATCTTTATAAAATGCATTGCCCAAAATACTCAAAATCTTGTTTCAATAAGCCATGTTTGTATCACAAATATGTAGTTAAATAAACAATTGCAATTTTACATTAAAAAATGTTTTACATAAAAAATTTACTTTGAAGGAAAACGCTTCTCGCGAGATCGTCTCATCGAAGAGTCATTTCTTGTAACTTTTTTTAAACACTTTGAAAAAATTTTCCGAAAACAAACCATGAAGCAACTTGTTTGGAGTTGTTTTCTCTATTCGTGGCTTATTTTTAATGCAGTTGTGGGTTGTTTTTTTCATCTAGCACCACATTAAAGTAAAACTCTTTCCGCGAGATTGTGTGATCGAAGAGTCATTACTTGTAAATTCTATACAAAAAACTGAACAAAAATTTCCGAAAACCGGAAATGAAGCAACTTGCTTGGAGTCGCTTCCTCTGCGCGTAGTTAAATTTTCATGGAGTTGTCGATCGTTCCTCTCATCCGCCGATCGAACGCTGGACCAGAATGTGCTGTGCTGAAAAATCTGAAACAAAATTTCCGAAAACTGGACATGAAGCAACTTCTTTGGAGTTGCATCCTCTATGCGTGGTTAAATTTTCGTGGAGTTGTCGACCGTACTTTTCGTTTCTTGTAAATTTTAGAAAGAATCTGAAAACAAATTTCCGGAAACCGGACATGAAGCAACTTCTTTGGAGTTGCATCCTCTATGCGTGGTTAAATTTTCATGGAGTTGTCGATCGTACTTTTCGTTTCTTGTAAATTTTAGAAATAAACTGAAAACAATTTTCCGGAAACCGGACATGAAGCAACTTCTTTGGAGTTGCATCCTCTATGCGTGGTTAAATTTTCATGGAGTTGTCGATCGTACTTTTCCATGCTTGTAAAGTTTAGAAAGAAACTGAAAACAATTTTCCGGAAACCGGACATGAAGCAACTTCTTTGGAGTTGCATCCTCTATGCGTGGTTGAATTTTCATGGAGTTGTCGATCGTACTTTTCATTTCTTGTAAATTTTAGAAAGGAACTGAAAACAATTTCCCGGAAACCGGACATGAAGCAACTTCTTTGGAGTTGCATCCTCTATGCGTGGTTGAATTTTCATGGAGTTGTCGATCGTACTTTTCGTTTCTTGTAAATTTTAGAAAGGAACTGAAAACAATTTTCCGGAAACCGGACATGAAGCAACTTCTTTGGAGTTGCATCCTCTATGAGTGGTCAAATTTTCATGGAGTTGTCGATCGTACTTTTCATTTCTTGTAAATTTTAGAAAGAAACTGAAAACAATTTTCCGGAAACCGGACATGAAGCAACTTCTTTGGAGTTGCATCCTCTATGCGTGGTTAAATTTTCATGGAGTTGTCGATCGTACTTTTCGTTTCTTGTAAATTTTAGAAAGAAACTGAAAACAATTTTCCGCAAACCGGACATGAAACAACTTCTTTGGAGTTGCATCCTCTATGCGTGGTTAAATTTTCATGGAGTTGTCGATCGTACTTTTCGTTTCTTGTAAATTTTAGAAAGAAACTGAAAACAATTTTCCGGAAACCGGACGTGAAGCAACTTCTTTGGAGTTGCATCCTCTATGCGTGGTTAAATTTTCATGGAGTTGTCGATCGTACTTTTCGATTCTTGTAAATTTTAGAAAGAAACTGAAAACAATTTTCCGGAAACCGGACATGAAGCAACTTCTTTGGAGTTGCATCCTCTATGCGTGGTTGAATTTTCATGGAGTTGTCGATCGTACTTTTCGTTTCTTGTAAATTTTAGAAAGGAACTGAAAACAATTTTCCGGAAACCGGACATGAAGCAACTTCTTTGGAGTTGCATCCTCTATGCGTGGTTAAATTTTCATGGAGTTGTCGATCGTACTTTTCGATTCTTGTAAATTTTAGAAAGAAACTGAAAACAATTTTCCGGAAACCGGACATGAAGCAACTTCTTTGGAGTTGCATCCTCTATGCGTGGTTGAATTTTCATGGAGTTGTCGATCGTACTTTTCGTTTCTTGTAAATTTTAGAAAGAAACTGAAAACAATTTTCCGGAAACCGGACATGAAGCAACGTCTTTGGAGTTGCAACCTCTATGCGTGGTTAAATTTTCATGGAGTTGTCGATCATATTTTCCGTTTCTTGTAAATTTTAGAATGAAACTAAAAACAAATTTCCGGAAACCGGACATGAAGCAACTTGTTCAGAATTGTTTCCTCTATGCGTGGTTAAATTTTGATGGAGTTGTCGATCGTTCTTTTCATCTGTCACTACTTTGAAGGAAAACGCTTCTCGAGAGATCGTCTGATCGCACAGTAATTTCTTGTAAATTCTATAAAACATTAATGTGCAAGGGAGAAAGGAAGAAAGAAGGGAGAAAATTTTTTGCGTGAATAAAGTGCAAGAAAAGCTAGTTCAGTTTATTCATTCTTATTTTCCCGGATTATCTCTCATTTTATCTCAATATAATATAAATGCAACTGTGAAATATGGCACTCTTACTTACTCGATATGGATGATTTCTTTTTCACAGAATGAATTATCATACAACTATATAACTTTTGCTAACCGCGATTGATGTCACGAGTCGACAACTGTCAAAAACAGCATAAAAAACCGCGCGAATACAGTCTCGCATGAATTTCGCGGCTACGCTGATCACCGACCAATCACGAAACGAATAAAACGACAACAAAGCATGCGATATTTCGATATTTTGATAATTTCGATCTAAATCTCCTCATAAAGTTTTTATTAGAAGGATTGATTTATCCCAAATTTAATAAATTTTATTATATTTTGTACAATTTTACAAAGGCTCTTGTGCAGAACGACGACAAAATCGAAGATCTTTTGCGATACCTTTGCGACTGTTTTTTTAAATTTTTTCCTGACAGCTCTGCGTTGAAACCCTTACATCCTTAAAACTTCTATTCGTTATTCAACCTGGGATTTACTCATCGTTTTACTTTTTAAATAAACTTTGACCGAAAAGAGCCAAGTCGAATATCGTGTGTACAACGTTTTTTTTTTTTTTAAATCTTCGTAGTCTTAAATGCTTAGTAACGGGGATGTAATATGATATACGATGTGTCTGATTCGATAAGCCTAGAATTCCGTTGCGATGAAAAGAATAAAACCGCATTTGTACGATTGATCGAACCCGATTGATTTTCGGACAGTGATTTTATCGGCTGCTAATTCCCTGTTGAATTTACGATATGGCTGCGATAGTGATCGCTTTGATTGATCCTTTCGGATTTTTATCTCTTTGTAATGATGCAAACTTTGACTTTGTATTGTTAAAAACGTCAGTCGGACGTAAATCGGATGAGTATCGGCAAAAGACACTGCGTAATTCATGGCTGTAGCCTCTTATTGACATGATGGGAAATTGCCCGAGACAGACGAGGAGATACGACGGTGTTAATTTTTTTTCGAGTGAATATAATCACTCTTGTTGTCCCAGGATAATAAAAACATCGCTCACGATGTTTCAAGAAGCTTAAACTCCGCGAATACGATGATAAATGTACAAAAAAAAAAGAAGAAACAAAAATCTGTCAAAATGTCGTCAGGGAAAAAATCGAAAATCGACGATTTTACGAATTATTTTTCTTTGTTATTTATAATCGCGACAGATTTCTCGCGAGATTTGACAGATTTTATCATTGTATTGACTTTTGTAATCACAATGAAAATATTGTTTTCAATGAATTTATTTTTCGATTATTGTGTATGGAAACAACTATGATTTTATGGAATTCAGTTTAACGAGAAATGTGCAATTTTTTGTGCAATAAAAGGTATGCCAATACAGTGACAAATGTCACTCACGCTATTTATACGACAGAATTGAAAAAAGGCTCGGTTTATATCTGTTGAAACACGTGCCGCAATCTTTATTCTTTATTATTCATAACCGCGATAGTTTTCTCGATATTTCCCACGTTTTATCGCTTTCTGACAGGGTATACCAATCAGGGTAGAGGAAACAAATGCTCCGCAATGCTGGTTCAATTTTTTCGATTTCAAAATAATTTATTTATCGCACCTCGCCGCTCTCGCGTTTTATAATATTGCAGATATTATCAGCGCTTTAGATGTATCAAATAAAAAGAATTAAAGTTTCTATCTGAAAGGAAGGGCGCACCCATACAACTTTAATCGTCGTTTGTGCATAAAAATGCTCGTTTAATGAAATAAACAACAAAAAACAGCGGACAAAACATTTTTAACGACGTAGAAAGAATGTTTTATATTTATTTGGCGTAAACTTCCGTGGTAAGAAGCGAGACGAGTGATTGATGAACGGTGTGGTGTTCGTAGGACGTAATGTACAGGGTGTCTCAAAACTGGATGCTGATGATTTAATACCACATCGGGGGACAAAATTTCAAGCCGAAAAGTGTTTGAGCACTTTTTGATCCGACGAATCCTCGTTAAGTTATCAACTGACACAGTTGGGCCAATAGGAACAGGCGTGCGCTCGCGCAACACCCACTGGAGGGGGGAGAGCGCGCGTCCGATTGGCTCAAACTTTGACGACTGGTAACTCATCGGGTTTTGATCGTATGAAAAAATACCATAATGCATTTCGACTCGGAATTTCATTCTGAAATTAGTTTGAAATTATTAACATCGAGTTTTGGGTCAGCCTGTATATCGCAATCGATGAGCAACACCAGTTAACGCGCAATGTTTACGTGGTTTGCATGTAAAACATATTATAAGCTCATGACATACCTGGCAAATGCACGGATGCAAACTACTACCTCGTTTTATATTCCGTCATAATAAAATTACAATGTTACGAACGTGCGTGTAGAATAAAATTAAAAATAGATGGATTTATTTTCGAAAATTACGAAGGTGTACAGTGTCGGCTGAAAGTACGAGACTATTGTTTTCACGAACTGAATACAATTTATTTCTATTTTGATTATGAGGAATCTTTCGTATACGAGAATTCTCGATTATTTATATAATTCTTTATGAACTTTTCAAACGCATTTTATTTTCGCCTAATTTTTTTAAATTTCATATTATGCATCTGTATGCAGAAAATGTATTTTTGAAATTTAATTCCCTCGGGCTTTATCATAATCAATAATTGAAATAAAGAGCTTTGCTTCTAATTTCATGAAATTCGAATTGCACGAGACAAAAAAGTATTCGATCCTTTCACCGATCGAACACGTAGTGGTTTCTATCGAGAGAATGTTGCAGCTGCGCGAACGGTACGAGATCTCTCGATCGCTATGGCTCTCACTGCCTCTCAGTCGGTACGATTGGCATCGAAAAATCATTTCGCATCTGACGCTCCGAAGCGCAATCGAGTACAAAAAAATGATTGTTTTTTTTTGTTGAAATTCTTCAAATTTCCAATAATTCCATTCGGTTTTTCGAATTTTGAATTAAAAATTCATTTGACACTGGGATTATTTTCAAATCTATTGCAAAATGAATCGTCCATCAATCTGAGACAAATATATGCGTGGACAAATATATGCATGGATTTTATTTGTTAATAACTGTTTAAATTTAATATTGTTATTATTGCAAATTATCGTATTCGGTACTTACATCTTTGTCTGCGATTGGATAATGCGTTAAATTTTGTCCCAAAATCATATACGCAGTGCGAACAATTTTCAAATCGTCCTGTAGGCATTTATTTATCATTTTATTCGATTCCTTTTGTATTATCCTTTATTCTATTTACTGGAAATAAGATAAATCATATTTACCCGAAGTACATGCGCGGTAAACGCGTGAGTAAAAAAAAAATTAACGCAGAGTCTCGGTAAAAGAATCCAGCGATGGCATGCTCACTGATTCACGTCTTTATTACCGGAAATTCGAGGCCGATTAAGAGAGAGAGAGAGAAAGATCATTCTCGCATCCTTGAAAGAATTATTCGTACTTACCTATACGCGACATTTCTACAATAAAAAAATGTATACTGCACTTGTGCAGTTCAATACGTAACGATTAATAAGTAGATGCAATATCTTGTAAAATATATTAACATTATTAAGTTAATATAATTGAAAAAAATTGATATTTCACTCGGAAATTCGACAAAAAAAATGTTTCGTTAATTTTGGCTACTTTTCCAGAATCATCGAAAAGCCAAAATTTCAAAAGACTATAACTACGTTAAAAATTACGCTACATAGATTTGTTGGGAGTGTTTTGAAAAGCCCTTGAGTAGGCTTAAGCAATGGTGCAAGTTAAATATCGGTAGCTCAATTCCTTCACCCTCAAAATCGATGTTGAAAATCGGCGAAAAAAACGCAAAGGGGTATGTATGGGAAAACTGGCGAAAATCGGTGGTCCTACTTTAAAAGTCTGCCAAAAATCGAAAAATTAAGATATCTGGACCAACCAAACGGCATTTTGAAGCCTCATCAATTGCCAAGAGAACAAGCACAAGTTGGAGGATCTACCTTGATTAGGGAAAAACTGGCGAGCATTTTAGTAGATTAAACTAATCTGCGAAAATATCAAAGTAAACGTTTTAGGGGTTACAAATATTCTATCTCGCGAAGGCTCGTAATTACCTTTTGCTCTCTGATGCGCACGTATATTTTGTTTAAATTATTAAATGCATATAACAAAATTACGTAAAAAATCAAGGCGTTGCAGCGCAATCGTGCCAACTTTTTTTTACCAAAGAGCCTTTTAAATCGTAACAATCATAAAATCGCCAAAGATTTCTCGAGAACGTGTTGGTAAAAATTATTATCCGTTCAACGTTCGAACAAAGTTGGAAAAAAACCGATTAAAAAATCAGAAATACCGATCGGGAAAAAGTATTTCGTGAAAAGATGCAAAGATTTTTGATGCTCTCTGTACGATAAAGAAAAAATCGATGTGTCGATAATTTCGGAGATAATTTAGTGAAGTATTCGAATGATTAACACGATAAGTAATTGGCCGAAAAAATTTAGGAAAAACTTACGAGTTATTCGCTGACGTGCACTTCCGGATGCAATTGCCGCTTGTCTGCGAGCCTCCTCTTCGCTGACGGGAAATACCGTTGCCACGTTCATGGTGGTTTCAGGATGGGTCGTGTGCTTGAAAAAAAGGCATAGACAAATTTGAAGAAAAATATTGTTCGCCCTGCTGCCATCGAAGCAAAGGTGAATTTTTAAACATTTCCTTTCATCACAAAAACGATAAAACAAAATTTATTTTTAATAATAACTTTTCGTATTTTTAAGTCACTTATCAGTGGGATTATAAATTATGTTGTCGTTTAAAATGTACAACGACGCTGTTAATTTTTAATTAATTCCGTAAAAAATGTTTGACAAATTTCATTTTGATATTACTCAATTTCGTCGAATGACCTCAAACGCGTTACGTTCTTCGTCAATTTTTGTTTCTCAAATAAATCGAATTTGGATTCGAGAAGAGTAAGGCGAAAAATGGAAAATGATTGCTTTATCGAGCGACTAAAATCATTCAACGACTAATAAAAAAATTAATGAGAATTCCATGCGCCATGGAATCATAAATATCGTCATCATTTAAAATCCACAATTGTGCCACTAATTTTTCATTGTCGATGTATTCAAGCGAATTCAATGCAAAAATGTTGTGCAAAGTATCTTCGATGTTATCTCATTTTGGCAAACTTTTTAAACGCGTGACACTTTTCATTCATTTTTGTGACTCAACTATCTCGAATTTCGATTCGAAATTAATGAAACCGAAGGCGATAAATAAAAAATCATTGCTTTCTTATAAAAATCGTCGAATAAAAAAATTAATTTGATTTTCGCGCAGGCACTCGTTCTTCCAATCGACGTCGAGATCGATTGAGAATAAAAGCGTGAGACAAATTACCTCAGGGACCGCAGGTTCGGGCATTCCAAATTTTCTTAGAGTCACTGTCGTTGCTATTATTTGTCAATAATTTTCCCGCACCCACACGTTCGTGTGCACTGATAAAATGTTGTTTTTCAGCTCATTACATATTCATCAACGTAGCCAAGTTTAATTAGCTTCGATTTATCGCAAAAAGCAATCTTTCGATCAACGTCGCACGTTTTCATCAACCGGACGAATATTTTCAGCCCTCGGTTCTCGGATGACTTCTTTAATTCCCGATGCACAATTTACGCTTGTTATCACGCGTACTGTCACTCGAGTACTCGCGGTTTGTCACGACGTTTGCGAATGAAAACAATCGAATGACAAAGTAAACGTTCAACAAGATGACCAATTATCTGATTATGCGTAACGCGAAGCACTCGTTAATTATTGCTTTGATTAACCGATCGATTGGCCGATAAACGTGACGAGAATAAACCACAGAGTCTCTGGTAAACTTTGTAGGTGCAAAAAGATTTCGATTTTTATCCTTTTTTCATCTCGATTTAATTCAAATTAAAAAATCAGCAACGAATCTCGATATTGATGAATTTTCGAAATTATAAACACTGTAATTAGCGATTCGTACGAGCGCCCGAAATTTCGACAGGGTATAGCATTAAAAAATATTTCGAATTATGACATCAATTTGATCGAATACCGAGTGAAAATATAACGACCAACGTTTTATTTTAATAAAAATAAACAATCAATCTTGAAAACCCACTGGAAGCGTTTATTCGCGCTCTCACGTTACAATTTTCATTTCGCGTTTTGTTTTTTTTTTTGCAAAATCTTCAAGTTTTTTTGTCTTTGCTTCTATCCCCTCGAAACTACCCCTGTATTCCTTCGATTTTTCCCACCGAGATACTTCGTCGCGTAGGTCTTTGGATCATCGCGGATTTTTCGAAAAATTTTATCCTCGATCAACCGGTGTCTCGCTCGTTCGGAATTAATCGCGATTTTATCGAGCGCCAGGCAGGATTAAAGGGTAGAAGATTTTTTTTGCGATTTTTCGGACTATGCGCGATTTATGTTCGACGAGTATCGAAGGGTTCGAAAGAGTGTTTTACGACGTGACACTCACCGCGAAAGCCGCAGGACGTTTAGCGGTGTTGACGCGTGTATGTAAAGCGGCAAACTCCCGCCAGAGGTGAAGATAGTGCAGGCGCTTTCCCACTGGTGCTCGAGCTGGATCAGGCGGCATCCCCCTGAACATAAAAAGCTTCGACACCATTATACGATATGTCGGACGAATATAATTCTCCAACGTTTTATAATTTAATCTCGATTAAATGAAAATAAAATGAAAATTTCCGATACTTTGCAGTATTATGAGCATTTGAAAAAAAAATTGAGCACGACAATTTGTAATAAAATCAAGATCGAAAAGTTTTTAAAGAACTGCTGGAAAAAGAATTTATCAACGTCAAATTAGCTCACACATTTTATATTCTAAATACAGAAAAAGAGAAGGCGTTTTTTAAAAAATATTTCCAACATTTTTCTTCTCGACAATTTATCAATAATATTTTAATATTGTTGTCAGTCGACGTCAGTGTGCTCAGAATCTTACATATGAATAATTCTTTTTTTTGTTCCATTTCGATTTTGCTGCTATTATACCTCTGGATCATCCTTAACAGTTAACAAAAAATCAAGGTCTTAATCTACATCGCTTGTCTCGTTGGCTCAAGCCCTTTTGTTCCTCGAGGCTTGACACGAGTATAATATTTTTCAGAGGTGAGCGAGGGGTAGGTTATATCGATGCCGGTCAGGTTAGCCGGACTCGCGGCCCACCTATTCACCCCTTTCGAGCCACAATCAACCCCTCTACCCTTTCCAAGACCATCACTTTCACACTACAAGTTACACATATAAGCAAATATACAGGGGCTTCCAAAACTCGATGTTGTTAATATAAATCTAGATTCAGTGTGAAAATCCGCGCAGAAATGTATTTTAGCATTTTCTTGTACGACCAAAACCTAACGAGTTATTAATTGTCAAAGTTTGAGCCGATCGGACGCTCGCGCCGCCCCGTACCCAGCAGGCCCCGCGCGACGCGCATGCGTCCTATTCATCCAACGATATCATCCGATAACTCTGCGACGGCTCGTCGGATCGAAAAGTGCTTAAAGACTTTTCGACTTGGAATTTTGTGCCTGATGTCGCTTTAAATCGTCAGCATCCAGTTTTGGAACACTCTGTATAGCAGCGGCATTCTTCCATCACTGCTTTTTGCGCGTAGTAAAATCGCCCAAGCGGACGAGCTCCTACAGCACGAGCTCTGTATCAAGGCTGCGAAACAACCAACCCCTTCGACATTCCACGGAGGGTTGGATCTTCGTGTACGAGGGTCTCGCATCATCGCGGGTTCTCCAGCGATGAGAATAACCAATTTTGATAGAACGAAGGAAAAAAACGAGTTTGGCGATCTTGAGGCTCATCAAAGAGGAAAGTTGGGGTGGTAATTGCGCAGTCATAGTCCAGAATGATTCAATTTTCGGGAATCTTAAAAAATGTTATTCGCATAGCAGTGACGAATCGTTGCTTCAACTTGACTGTCATTTACAAATCAATGGTCACTCGGCATCCGCAATTAGTAGTTTGAGATGATTTTTCAAAAGTTTAGGAAACGAAGGAAAAATCTGCAAAGCTGGAAAATTCTTCGATAAAATTGATTTTAAATTTTCACGTTTTATTTATGATTTTTAAAAAAATTTGCAATAATTCGACAATTCTGTTCCAATCGTTCTTTCGCTCGTCTAGATTTCTGTGCTTCGTATTTTCTTTTTATTTTCAGAAAAAGACGAGAAAAAATGCCAACGATTCCTCATTGACGTATGCACAGTTTTCATTATATATATATTATTGTTGAAAGGATGATCGTTTTTCGCGATTATACGAGTGTCAAGATACACGTGACGGTGCGATTGTGCATGGTGTATTTATAGAGAAAAAAAAAAAGGTTCATCGAGAAAGAGCCTTCTCGATTACCTGCGCTCCCAAGTTTTTCCAGTGTGACTGCTCTGTGTTATGTTGTCGCTGTTACTGCCACCCTCATCGAAGCTCACAAAAAGAGTAGGTGGATGAAAGAGTCGATGTTGCGCCGGGGTGCTCCGGCAATCTTTGAATCTAGCGCGTGACGAACTCGGAGGTTTTGCCACAACAGTGTGCTTTTCTCGCCGATAAAAACACGCAGAAATAAAACCTTCACGCATCGGCTTTTTTCCCTATCGCTATACGCCCACCGGCAGAGGACCCAGTGATTGGCCCCAGGGATAAACGAGAAAAAAAGTTTTTTTTTTTCAAATATTTCTCGTTATTTTGTTCGTCGAAAAAATATTTTATCGAGGAAACCATCATTGATGGACCGAAAAATCATTCTTTCGATTCGTGCATTTTCATCCCCCATTTTGAGATGTACGATTTTTCGTTTTACCCGAGTCTTTATCGTCTGCGCCTTTTGTGGATTTTTTGAAAAATGTAAGAAAATAATTGACGAATTGTTGACAAAAAAACTCTGAAATGTATCGCGATTGAACTTTCGTGTAACCCTCAACGTTTTACAAAAGGCACAGGCTTCACGGGCTTTTGGTGAACCTCCTTAAGGTATTAATAAATCGGCCGCGACATTCGTATGGTGAACTTTTTTCCCCAACGGTTTTCTCCGCATCGGATGACTCAATAACAAATTCCATCATCCTGAAACTTCATTTCCGCTCGTGTGCGACGCGCTCCCGAGTTGCACGAGAGACAAAGTGAACTTCCCAGAGTTGATTAATTATCATTTTCTGATTAGCTGACTAACCGTCACACGCGTTACGAGACCATTTTCATTTTCCACGGTGATGAGAATTACACGCTCGAACGAGCCCACAAAGCTTATTCCACCCGAGAGAGAGAGAGAGAGAGAGAGACCTTGGTCAAGTAGGTTGTCCGATGATGAGAGAATACCAGAGTTGGCCACTTCCGGAAGTCGTCTATGACGGCCTTCCAAACGCGAAACTTCCAAACTACTGATATTCGCCCCCTTAATGCGAAAAAGGCGAGTTACCGCGGAAGGATTGAGCCAAGTGCCAAAAGGGCGTATTGAAAACATTTTTTAAATAAATATTTCAAAAATTCAATCAGCCATAGTCCAATTTTATTTGTCAGTATTTTTATTTATCTATTTTTTTCACCTTTTGATATATAATAAAATAATCTCCTCGTTGAAAAGAAAATGCCAAATTTCGTACGACCTTTTGGCTCTTGAGAACCAAAAGGGCGCATGGTTTTCGGAACGCCCTTTTGGTATCAAGGACGCGATATTTTCGCTGTACGTAACTCCGCGATCAACTGACAATAAAAACGGCGTAGCCCACGCGATTTACGACGAAAAACCACCCCTCTTGCTACCTTAACGATTCTTGGACGTGAATACGGATCTTAATGAGATCGAAAGCACGATAATACAAGTGTATTTGCATTTGGGGTCGAGTACATATACCCGTATCGCAATTTCGAGAGACATTAGACGTGTAGCGCAACGAGCAGAGACCCTGAAAAACACGCCGGAAGTTTGTATTCGCATCCGAACGCGAGACACATTAGAAGCTCCATTTTTCGAAACCAAAACCGGAATGTACGAATTTTAATACCGTGGTTTTACGAAACGAACAGATTTCTCAGCAAAAATGTCGAAATTGTCGTAGAATCAAAAAATAATAGTCAAATTCAAAAAACCACATGTATATATCGTTTTTCTTGATAAAAAAAAACATGCCACGAGATTTTCGGTGAATTTCCAAAATTTCCCCTGCAGTGTAGACGTTTGAAAAATGTTGGTTTTTTTCTGCTTTTTTTCGCGAAGACGAGAAACTATGCGATGGATTTTTAAATCAAGATAAGCATCTGTATCATCGCAGAATCCCTGACGTCCTTGATGAAGAGGGAGGGGATCTTTATTGGGTCAAGGATGCGCGAACAACTTTAACACAGGGGGATTTTTTATCTCGCCTTTTTATTGTTCGTCCGACCGCCGGTGCAGCTCTGACATATGCGCTCGTCCCTTCGACGAGGGGCTGCACGCGTGCAACACCCGTTCAGCTCCGGCGACGCAGATATATCTAAACATATAATGGCAGCGTGCACTTCTCTTTGATAATGATGGCGTTATTCTTCGCTTTCATGATTTTTTTTCAGATCTTAAAACTGACATTTTTTCGAAAAGTGTCAAAAAAATATCCAACGCAACGCAACCCCGACACTTTTCACGATTTATTTCGGATTTTTGTTGTCGACGTTTTTCGAAATGAGGTGGGGAAACTTTTTCGCGTTTTTTCCCTCGCGAGCGTTAAAAAAGTACGTAACGTGTGATGCAAATTTTCCGGAAGTTGAAAAAAAAGCATTCAACACAACGCAACCGCGATGATCAAAATCAAAATCAAAAGTTTAACGAAAATATCTATCCTAACGATGTTCGTGATTCATTTCGGATTTTTATTACCGATCCGTTTCTAGAAAATGGTATATTTTGAGTTGGGAATGAAAAAAAAATCGTTTCAGGCGATTTATCAAACACCCCCGGGTAGTTTGCGCCCTTTTGCACAAAATCGCGGGGGTTTCGCACGAGACAGTCGTTGAAATGATTGGAAGACGCTGAACGGACGAAAAAAAAAGGTTTCGATGTAAATCGATCTTCTTTTTCGATTTACGAGGTGTACGTTGTTGCTTCACCAATAACTGCGGGAAATTGCCAATAATTGTACCAGCATAATCCTCTGCACTTGAAACGGCTTTTTCAAAGCCTCAGGGGTGATGCACGGGCAATGGGAAACTCGCGTGCAGATAAAAACCGAACAATTAGCATGCACGAGGTCAGTGACGATGGACGAAGGAGAGACAGTGTGGATAAAACAGCCAGCAGGCTGCTGACGTTCCTCCTCCTGGGATTGCTTTTGTAGCGTAATATTCTTTTTTTTTCATATTATTTCTGCTCAAAAATGCCAGCCTTCGTCTCAGTCCAGCACGATCAATCGCGAGAATGGTAGTCGCGATGTATCAAAAATTTAATTTTCAAAATTAACAGCGGTGATACTGCGTCCCAGCATGCGATGTTTCGCAAAGAATTTCAATGAATTTTAGCATCCCCCGATGGAATATCATTAACGCAACAGCGATAAGGTAAAACAAAGCGTCGCGATAAACAAAAATCACGAGGGCACCGATAAAATCGGCGAAAAATCGAACCTCGGCTACTTCCGGCGGTTTTTTCGTCGACAAAAATGGTTGATAAAAATGTTGAAAAAATATCGGCGTATTTCGGAAACCCTGCTTTTTCGATCGTTTATGATATTTTTATCGAAAAAATCAAACGACCGTTTTTCCGGGTGCAAATTCGACCCTGGCGATCGTCGACGTGTGCGCGCAGGAGACTTTTCGCTTTTAATTGAACGCACGACACCACAGGAGTGTCTATGAAAATCGATATTCGGCCGTAGAGATAAAACAATTTATCGTTCGATTTTTAACAACCTTGAACTTGACTGAGAAATTTTATAGGCGATAACAAAAGCGGAGATGGAAATTCGCGCAGCGATAAGGAATCTCGCGAAACATCGCGTGTTTCGTCCGCGGTACGACCCTTATTTTTATCACGACCCCCATCGTGAGATTAATTAAAAAGCAAACTTTTAATTTGACCGAAAGGACGAACGATCGAGCTCCCCGGACGATTTTCGAAAAATCGTTAAAGCAATACGAAAATAATCGTCTATAAAAAAAAAACTATCGAAAAAACTCGCGTTCCATCAATTTGATTAATTTTATTTATCGTCCTTCGATCTTCGCCGATTGCAAAGACGATGGACAGATCCCCCGAAAGCTTCTTTTTTTATCGCGCCCGTGCAAAAAGCTCGCAGCGTCGAGTGCCATCGCTTTTGCGACCTCCGCTTTCGTAACGAAGGCGGCTGCGGTATGTCCACGCCTTGTTTTTCTCTCTTCGATCACGTGTGATCGAAGATACACTCGTTAATATACGATCGATTCATCAATGTCTCGATTTTCGAGTGAGCCAAGAAGAAACTTGGCAGACCGCGTGAGATACACACGAATTACGACTGGAAAGCGTTTCGATCGAGAGGAGTTCGCTCTGTTGTACATCAAAGGATTTTGTTTTTTTTTTTATTTTTTTCACTGCTCATACACGCACACACGATTGGTAATAATTGGATACATTTTGAGAGGTCCATTTTAACACCCACGAATCACCGGGTAGCGTAGAAAAACTACGAAAGAGCAGGGGAATTTGTGCGACTCGACGATAATCCGATTTTTCACTGTCCATTGAAGAATTGTCTCGAATTTGATGGAAGATAAAACTAAGATGCGAATTCATCGATGTTTTCCAATAAAATCTGGCAGATTCTGCCAGGAAAATTAAACTCCAGGCTGCAGAAATACATGTTTGACCGTCGATGAGACCCGCATACGCTGCGAATTAAAATAACGATCGGATCGATGCGGAATTGATCGGATGGATATTTGTTTTTTGGTCCAGTCGCGTCGTTAATGGCGGCATATCGTTAAATTTTATTTTGCCCACGAGGGTCGTGCGATAAATGCGGATGACGATTAGATAATCGTTAATGACGGTCGGACACAGTTCGCACCGTATAATCTGAGGTTGTTAAACTTTTCCTTGCTCGTTTAATAAAAATCCGAAATAAAACATACTTTTGTAAGGAGCGGAAATTTATTTTTTCATCCCGACGTTGCGATCGCGTCTATAATTTTACGCAAAGCCGTCCGTCGTATATAATACATAATATTAAATTTTTCACGCGTTTTTCTCAACAACAAAGATTTTTCATGCTCTCACAACGTCGCGAAGTTCATTTTTGATAAAATAATTTTTTGGCCGGAGAAAAACAATGTTGAATGCAAAAAGTATTTTTCGTAAATTTTTTTCTTCGACCTTTAACGAATTTCTATCTTCAGAAATTCATAAAAATTTCAGAAATGAGTCAGAAAAAGTCGGAATTCCATAAGCAAAAATGAGAAGAAGAAAAAAATGTATGTAAAGAATGAAAAAAATATATAGAGCACAAAGGATGTATTTGTTTCCGTCAAAAAAGGCTCAGAAATACAAATAATTTGTTTTTCAAGCTAACCGCTAACGCGTGATTTACGATTTTTTTATTTTTACCCGAGTTTCGTAGGTATATTCATTGTATCAAATTATCAATCACCATCGAATAATCCAAATTCCATACGCGTAATTTTGATACCAAATAATTCGGTAGGACACAGACTTTAGGTCAACTTTACGTCGAGAAGAACAAGCCGCAGTGGTCACTGGTGACGATGCTGTCGCTGTAAGTGGAAATGGCTGTGATACACACGACAAGCATATTATAAAACACGTAAAGAGGCGATGTGTGCATAAAATAAGTGGATAATCGATAGTTGTCTCAATCGAGAATAAAAAAACAGCCAATTTACGCAGAATGTACGAAGCTTTGTCACTCTGTATCTTTACGGAAGAAAAATCATGATTAAAATCACGTACACGCGATCAGCCTTTCGTAAAGTCGTTGAGATTCGACGAAGAAAATGTTGCTCTGCGAAAGGCGAAAAAGATATTTCTTTTTATTTTTTATAAGCTCAATTGGCAACGTATTTGGTGAAAAAGTGTTTTTGAACGAATTACGAATCTCTGAAATCTACAGGGTGTCTCAAAACTGGATGTTAATCATTCAAAATTAGACTCTGTATGAAATTTCGAGTCGATGTTTCTTTTGGCATTTTTTTATACGAACAAAACCTGATGATTTATAGGAAACTCGTCGAATCGAAAAGTCCTCGAGGACCTTTCGTTTCGCAGTTTTATTCTCAATGTAGCATTAATTTATCAGCATCCAGCTTTGGGACAGCCTGTATGCATTAATGCCAGACGAGAATTGGCAAATGCCCAATAGCAGGTAGGAGACTCGGTGGCGTTCAAAACTGAGAATTTAAAGAGAAATATTTTCGTTGGGACACGATGATGATTCGCCTGTACCGTTAAATATTTTTTACCGTAAATAAAAAAAAATGGTCCCAAATTGTACATCCTATTCGGAAATTAAATGTTCTTGCAATGAAATGTAGGTTTTTATGTTTTACGTTTCGTTTCTTCGCAAATTACAATTTATATTCTCGGAAAAGATGTAACAAAAATTAAAAATCGTAATCGCATTTGTACATTCAAACAATAACGAGCATGTTTTTGAATTTATCAAAAAATATTATACCAAATCATTAGTTTCATTAGTTTTTGAAATTCGTATTTCATTTACTTGGTAATTAATTACTATTATTGTGTGGCGAATTTTTAAAAACTCTGTTTTAAAGATATTGATTCATTCGCACTTATTTTAAAGTCAATTCTGAATCATTTTAGGAGCCCAATTTATTTCTGTACTGTTTGAAAAAAAATAGTGTGCTCGATGGCACGTTTTAACGTACACGATCGAATCAAAAAGTCTCGAAGATAACCCAGTACATTTGGTCGTATTAAAAGGATGTTACATCATCGTTTAATATTTATAGATGACACAAGTATGTAATGATAGTAGAACGATGATAAAGATTCATTCAGCTCCGAATTGAATTACGTAAAAAAAAACCTGAACGTTTTTATTATTGTGCATTTCGAGATTATTTCTCGTACGACCACTTGATTAAAATAAAATTACTTTGTTTAGAGCGATAAGGATAATGTGCTCTCTGCAACTTGTCATTTACAGAGCTGTTTTCGTCTGTGAATGATGTTACTATTTTACGACGAAGCAGCCAGCAGCAGAATTTTGCCATTCTTAATTCAATGACGTACATCTTTCCTTTTTATCCTCGTCATGCTCTGCCTCTCTCTGTCGTCTGTTTTTTTTCTAACCTGATTGAAAGATCGCAGAAATTGGTTTCGACCGCGTATTTTTCCACTTGGAAATTGCTGGATTAATCTCTCGTCGATTCTCGAGTATAATTATTTTTATTTCGATCAATCTTCGCCATGCGAAATAATAATTTTAATGTTTTTCATTTTCAAAACGATATAGAGGCGAATTTCGATGTTTATTCTGTCGAAAGAATAAACAATAATTCTAAGGATAAAAATCGTATGAAAACAGATTATTAAAATTTCTTGCATTTCTTCAACCGGCAAATTTATGACTTCAGCACTTTTAACAGGCAACGTTTTGAAAAAATGAATGAATAAAATAAAATAAAAAAAAATTCTTTCGACAAATCGTCCAAAATATAATTAGAAAAATTTTACCAAGTGACGCCTGCTCGATGTCGTCATGATTACATTTACAGTAGCCGCAGTCTGCGGTCGTCGACGTCCTTGTACGAATGTTCGAGAGATACGATTCGTGGACCGGATGCTGAATTTGAGAAAACCGTTGCGCAGATCGCCAAGTTACGAGGAAAAATGCGTAATTTTTTATACGCATTGGTGATTTAATAAAATTTCATCGTAGCTTGCGTCAATTTTTCCACAGGACGAACAAATAAACATCGCAATAAAATTCCAAACAAAAATCAACGTTTTCCTGTTTATAATTAAATAATTAATCATAAATCGAATAAAAATAAAAATCGAACGAATGTGGCATTATCAATAAATTTCAAATAAGCAAAAAATCGTTTTATCGGCGTTCGATATCTTTCCTTGATAACAAATTAAGGCACGACACAACTACTCGGATCTCACGAGTCATGAATCGAGCCGCGTGAAATGACAATAAAAAAATGCGACTCCACCCACAGCACGCGATTGAATGTTTCACAATTACGATAAGAAAATGTAATTCTACTTTCCGTAACGCGACAGCTGACAAATCGAATCGTCGTCGCAGCGAAGATCCCGTCGGTTGTGCGTTTGGTCGTCGAGTTTGCGAGGGTCGTTGACGTTAATTAAAAAATGGAAAAAATCTCCAGTGGCTGAATCGTTCGATACGAACGACGATCGATTAAATTTTCAATCGAATT
The DNA here is from genome assembly GCA_959613375.1 of Heteropelma amictum. Classification (NCBI taxonomy): domain Eukaryota; kingdom Metazoa; phylum Arthropoda; class Insecta; order Hymenoptera; family Ichneumonidae; genus Heteropelma; species Heteropelma amictum. The sequence continues at coordinate 2,766,954 of OY390726.1, read as the reverse complement.
ATCGTGCAGGATTTTTTATTTCAATGAAAAAAATTGGAATTATTGATTTCCAAAATTACGACGGACGTGAGATTTCGAAAAAACTTCACCGCTTTTTAACCGGTTCTACTCGCCGTGAATGTCGTCTGAGAAAATTATGCAACCGACGAGGAAGAAGCCAACGTCTGCAGAGAGCATTGTCAAGGCCCTGGTGAAAAAGACACGCGTTTCTAGCAACGGTCGTTCGGTGTGTGCCGTTAATTTTGCGCGAACGATGAAGAAATTCTCCGTGGCCATCCTCTCAATGCTGCCGAAATATAACAACGAGGAATTGGAAAAAAAAACAAAACAAACAAGAAAAAAACAGTCAAATGTGAAGGTAAAAGAACATTTACGTTCTCGACTCGAATTATGCAAAGTTATTATCCCAATGGCTCTGAGAACGATTGTAGAAAGGCGTAGACGCTATTTTTAACACTTTTCTGCGGCCGGACAATTTTTCGGATTCACTCGAGAGTCCATCTTCGTGTGTTCGTAGATCTGCTCGAGTATGGCGAGTTTTTTTTTTAGGATTCTCGGAATTTTCGAAAAAAGTTTGAAAAAATTCGCGTGTGCTCATTGAAACGTGGGCCAGCATTTACGCCGTAAATAATAAATAAATAATAATGGAATAAAACAGATGTAACGTTCACAGCTTGGCAAACTAACTTTTTGCAGTGACCGTCGCGGGACGACCACCTTAAATAAAGTTTTCTCATGCATGAATTATTATTTAAAAAAAAAAATTGATAAACTTAAATTCTCCGGTCGAAAAAAACAAAAAAAAATCGCCCGTTGTACGTATGAAACGAATAACCCCATACGTCCAGTTATGATTTCGATGAAATTTAGAAATTGAATTTTTTTTTCCCTAATTCACGACGTTCGCGTTAGTTCCGAGCTTTATCGACGAGGTTTTCGATAAATTTGTGGACGATTATCGAATTTTTTTCAAGGACACTTTAAACTCCATCAGTTTGAATCGAAAAGTCCCGTACAAGATTGCTACGATCTCGTGACGGACGGATTTGATCTCCTTTTTTTTTAATCACTGCTGGATAAAATATCCGAAGTTGCATAACGTTAATATGCTCAATGTAATACAACGAGAAGTTGGAAAAAAAGGAGTATGCAAGGCCGCGATTTGTCCGTCAATATCGAGGAATTATCGAGACTCGTTCAATCGGATTATCAGCGTACTTATTTTTAAAGCTCCCTGCGATAGATACATTTTTCAAAAAGCGATCGTACACGCAGGTTCAATTTTTTTTGCACTCGAAAATTGAAACACTTTAGCGTCAATCGCGACCAATGAAAATCAATCAAAAGTGTTTACGAATTTTTTGTTTGTCAGAGAGTTCACGCGGTCGTGAAAGTATTATGTCATTCTTTGATGTTTTCTTCGTGATCGTGCGTCGTTATACGAATTTTTTTTTTTTTTTTCATACGTACAATCCCTATCCTACATATGTATATTGATATTTAAATATAATATCGCTAAATATTTATCATTAACTTCGTTAAAACGATTTTTCCTCGATTTCGGTAAAATTATTATTATTGCCTGTTATTACCCAATTTAATGAATTTAATTTAATTCAATTATTATTATTATTTTTTCTTTCCGGTTACTATTATTCATAAAGCAATGAAATATACGTGTTTGATAAATTCCTCTCGACGTACAAAATGGTGAGAATTTGGCAATCTTTGGCATTAAAAAATAAATCGAAGGAGCGTCGAGAATCAACGAAGTTTTATTGGCAAGGTCGGAGCGCGAGAATCCTTTCCCTTCGCCAATTAATCGACGAATGTAATTTCGATTATTTAACGATAGAATTCAATTACATAATTTTATTCAAGGCCAACAGAAAATTCGATAAAACGATAGACGTTTGTCAAACATCGTAAACGAAGAAAGTACATTAAAATGTGAAACGCGCGTACGTAAGATAAAAAAAAACAAGGAATCATAACGCGTTTGAGTACACACTGCAAGATTTAAACGTTGGGACGACAAACAGCGGCATTAGTGACGCAATTTTCGTTCCAACGAGTCTCGAACGAACGAGCTGTTATCACTTAAAGTCGAGCAAATGTGCTCATTAAATTTCGTACGTGCGCTTTTCTATTTTTCCCTAGCAGCCTAAAATCGTCGGTGTCTTTCCAAAATGTTTAAGGGGGTTTACGGGCAACCTCCGTCCCGATTCAACGAGCGGATCTTTTCTGCATCTTCGATCGTCAAAATCAATAATTTCCCATGCCAAAAATGTTTATCCATATTTTTCTCTTCATTCTTGTTATTATTCGAAACAAATATTCGTGATAATTTTAACACGACTGCATCGCTGCGGATTCTCACAACTTTGCCAAGCCATTTGGCATTGTATTTTTGCAAACAATCGCACGGTCGGAAAATCCTGGCGCTGTGAAAAATAAAACGAAATTTCGCGAGAGAAAAAGATCATCGTTATTTTTTATTCGTCCATTTTTTATAAATTTATTTCGTATATTTTGCATCCTCCTACGTATTTCTTTTAATTCACGTAAAACTCACATGGAAATCATTTTAATACTCAATTTTTATATTAATATCATCGATACGTTTGTTTATTCTTGCATAAATCATTTTTTTTTTCATTTTTTTTATCGTTTCATTCATCGAAACGCTAAAATTTATCGGCCACTCGTCGTTACACCTGCGTCTGTGAATAGTACGGAAAATCTTCGACTCTCTCGCGTCTGATGACTTTACGAAGTAACACCGCAGAGCCAAAACGATGATGTACATCCCTACCACTTTTTTCGTCGCTTCTCGGTGTGGCAGCGTACGGCCGAGGTCCCAGAAGCCTCCTCGCAGCATTTTGCAGCTACTGCTCCGCGTTCAGATACCTATATGAGAGATCGTCAGTCACTATAGAACAATCCAGTCGTCGTCGAGAAACTCCGCCGGTGAGACTGCCGGCAATTTCTAGCCTCGAGCTTCTCTTCATTTTTTTTTCTTTCATTTTTCTCGTCGATCGTCGCCACTTTTCATCACCGATCAATTTGAGGAGAAAAAAAATAAAATATCAAACGAAATAACAAATCAAAGGCCGAAAAAAACGAAGTGAACGTGAGAGGTTTGCCGAGCTTTTTTGAGATCGAAAAGTGCGACGATCGTCGTGATTACACCGCGCGAATTTTCGCCGCGGTTCTGCACGTGTCGGGATTGAAAATTAATTTTTTTTTCCTCTCCGTTAGAGCCGGAAGATTTGTGATATCACTCGCGAAATTGGTGTCTCTCGCGAACGCATCAGCGCTGCTCGTTAATTGCAGAAGCAAATTCAAACGGTCAAGGTGAGTGTCCTTCAACATCGGTGTCATTATTTCATTTGGAACGTGAAAATCATTGCTTCGACTGTTAATTTCATTTTATGGGAATTGTTTTCTTTTTCTCCGATGCTCGGACATTTTTTTTCGTTCGATTTTGGGTCAAGGCGAAGAGCGAAAAAACTCGACGACGATCGCGCGATCCTCTTGTTTTTTCGCTAATCTCGAGTGTCTCTGTACGCTTGACGAGGAATTTCATCTCTGTGAAATGATAAATTATCTCGACGAATTTTGTTTCCTGATTAATTGCCGCCTTGAATCGGTCGATGAATTTTTTTTTATTGCGAGTACATTTTTTTAAATTTGTCTAAAATCTAAATTTGTCTAAAAATAAAAAAAAAATAAAAAGGCATGGCATATGACTGTTAAGAAATTGAAATTCTATTTCAATTGTTGAAATTATTCATTCTCTGTTGGAGCTCGTTGTCGATCAAATTCGCGAAAATTTTAATCAACCATCGCGTTAATTTTGCAAATTAATAACATCGATTTATTCGCAATTCGAAAGAAACGAAGGGAGGGTCGCTGCTCGGAGGGGAAGCAGGAAAATAAGCGAAAGAAGGTTCCACACGTGTGCGAGTTTTTTTTGAACGACTTTGACCTTGAGTCGAGTTACATCAACGAGATTGATTCTCGATTACTCTGATGTGGATGTAAAATTCGAATCACAAATTTCAAGGCGAGTTGGGGTTTATAAAAATCGGATAAAAACCTGTCATTTATGGAAGATGCTGCGAAAATAAATTTTTAATAATATTTGTATGAAAAAGTTTTTTAAATATTGTTTTTGAATAACAAGAATTCGAAGAATCATTGATTGGCGTGTTTGGAAAAAGTTAATGAATTCATTTGATACAAAAAGAATATAAGTTTTCGTGATTTTTTTTCTCGAATTTTTGTTCTATTTTTTCGTATCATCCTTAAATCAAGTATCTGTGATAGACTACACGAGATATAACACAAGACGGAGACGGAGCATCAAAATCAAGCCTCGACTTTCCTATAGGATTGCCATATTTAGCTGATCATCGTCCTCGATAACTTCAGTCGACTACACGTAAACGCGTGTGTCTATAAGCAAGGTGTGAAAAAACTCAGAGTCAACAATTTACAGTCAGATTCAGGATAAAATTCCGAGTCGAAATGTACTAGAGTATTTTTTCGTACGAGCAAAACCTTCAGAGTTATTAATTGACAAAGTTTGAGCGAAACGGGCGCGCGTCCTCTCCCCCCCTGGCCGCGGGCGTCGCGCGAGCGCATGCGTCCTATTGGTCGAGCTATATTCATTGATAACTCAACGGATATTCGTCGGATCAGAAAGTGCTCAAATACTTTTCGCCTTGGAATTTTATCGTCAATGTAGCGGTAAATTATCAGCATCCAGTTTTGAGCCACCCTGTACGTTGCAATCAAAAGACGATAAACGGTCTTTTCTCAGTGAGCAAACGACTCATGGCCTCACCCGTTGTTTCATCGCTGTAATATCGAAATTTATCTGACGTAACGAGCGGAAATGCTGCTGGTCGCGAAATTTTCGGTTCAAAAGAATCTCCACGTATACATTCAAAAGAAAACCCTCCGGAAATATGTATCAGCTATTTTAATACAGAAACGAAGAAAATGGTTCGTGTTTTCTTTGAACAAAAATTATGAATCCTGAGATGTTTCATTGACGATCGTAAACTGCATATGGATTTGAATGTTGATTGCATGATTGCTGGAAAACAATAATTGACAGCTGCTATTCGTTAAATATTGCGTACCGGTCTAGGCTCGATTCCAACAGGAAGTGCGGCCGATTATCGTTAATTTTGATGGGATGAGAAGACGAACCCTCATCTCGGTCCTTGAATAAAAAAATGAACATTACGATTTATCATTATTATTGAAAAATACGTCGACACTGAAGGACGTGTGGCGGATTTTAAAGAATTATTGACAAATTGTTGAACAATTGACAATTGTTGAAAAATTTCGAGAGTATCGAAAAAATCGAGTCCGTTTGAGGAAAAAAGTTTTCCGATTTCGTGATAACTTTTCAACAATGTTTCCATCGCCCATTACGGTGCTCGGCATTGTTTTTTTCGTCAGATTTTTATAATATTGTCAAGTACGCGAATTTCTCATTCCATTTTCGTTTTGTTGAGACTGTACGTGCCACACATTTTTAAATAGAGACTTCTACCACGTTCACGTTTGCTTTGACTATGAGATAATGAATCGGATTGCTATACACTCAAGTTGTTTGCACAAACTCGGAGGAACTTTGCGTTACCGTGTCGGATCTTTTATTTCATCCAAATTTTTATATAAAATCTCCGTTATTCCCGTTGAAAGATCACACACATCGCAATTTGCGTACATCAATGCCCACGCAATGGTACGAAATGAGAAAAAAAAAATCGCGAGAAAACTGGCTCCGAAACGAAAAATAAATAGCCATAACAAAAGACCATACAAAATCGATAAGATCCCATGGATTTAAACCGGAAATGGAGCATCAACGAAAACATATAAGCATGATTTTTTCCAATTTTGGTAAATCAGCCGGAAAAGCAGGGATTTTGTGTAAAAATCAATGTCAACTCGATGACAAACTTAATTTTTTCTCATTTTTTTTATCAATTTTGAAAAAAAAAAGAGTATTCGCGAAAAACGTTTCCAAGGTCGTGTTCGCAGTGTATACGTGCGTGGAGCATATACAAAATAGTTGAATAACCGAATCAGATTCGGTTGTGACGTCACTATATGTGACAACACCCTCGCAATAAAGCTTTTGTGTCATGGAGCCTCTCTGCTCGACGTATCATCTAAATTTATATTATTACGCGCTTGTTTCAATTCCCCGCTCACATGGAACAGCGTCAATCGCGGTCAGAAAGGTAATGATTTGCATTCCGACAAATTTAAGGAGGTTCGCGCGTACAACTCGTGCTCTCGATGGAGCAACCGAATTTTCTGGTCCCTCGATCGTCCAAAACGACCGGAAAATGAATTTTTTTTTAATCAAAATTATATTCAACGATTATCGAGAATTTCAAGCAACGATTTTCATGGATATCCTGTCCTTTCGAGCAGTACGAAAACAGCAGAAGTTTTCTCAATATTTTCAGACTTAAAAAAAAAAAATTAATAACATTGACAATCGAAGTCATCGAATAGAATTGTCCAACGCGTTTAGATTTTTTTTTTTCAACTTTGCCGAGTTTCCCCTTATTTGTCGATCTGCAACGAGGGTAAAACATAAAGCCGCAGAGTCGAGAAACATCTTTATCTTTATAAGGTGACTGCGATAATGTTTTCCACTGGCCAAATCGACCCACTTTTTTTTCCCTCATTCAACGTGCACTTGCTGGCACATTGACGTTGCACCTGTTAAAGGTGCATTCGCTGTGTTTTTATATGTGTGTGTGTATGAAATTTACAATTAGTGAGCTTTCGAAAAGTTCGCGATGAAAAAGGAGGTATCGTTTATCGTTCTTGATGCCTGCTTCCGTCTTATCCTTGCCTTTTACGATCAACGAGATCGACCTACTAAAAGCCACTCTATGAGAAAAATTTCTGCGTTGCGTACAGCTGGACAATTTTCAAATATCGTAATTTTTATCACGAGAGAAAAGTCACTGCAAATAAACGAATTATCGGAAATTTCGTATGATGGTAAAGCTCCGGAGATTCGAGTTGGTAAAAAACTTGTAGGAAAAATTCTTTTCCTTCTATTCTTAGCTAGGATTTTTCTTTTTATAGTGCGATCGTAGCGTGAAATATCGTGGCGGGTCCATCACGCCCGCAGCATCTTTTTCACGAGATATACAGTCGCTGTTTCAGCGTGAAACGGACGTTACAGTTAACGTGCGTTCGCACAGCGTACGTCGAAACAAACGGACGTTACAACGGTTAAGGTGGTACGGTAATACACCGTATGATTCGTGAATAAAAAGTTACGTGGGAGAAGAGGAGTTACGGCTAGAGAGCCGCCAGTGGCCATTTAGAATTGACGAAATTGTACGCCCGTATGGGTTCTAGATGAGACGTAATTGGCTACGGGAGGAACGAGTAGGTTTCGCACTTTGCCATTCGTGCGAAACGAAAATCTCGACAACGGAAATACATCGAGGGGACTGTTATTTCGTCCAATATATTTTTAAATGCTCGAGTTTCTCATCTTTGATCATTTATTTTTCTCCTTGTTTAATAAGACCGAATTCGAAACGAAGCAACATCGCATTCGAATCGATGGCAAGTTTCTTCTTTTCGTACCCCTTTTTTCGGGTTTTTGAGCTTTCCTTTTCGTGCTTTTGTCAGTTTTCAACCGTTATTTGTCATATTCTTATTATCCATCCTACCGGAAGGAAAATTATTTTTCTTCCATTTTCGAGAATATTGAAAAATCGACATTTTTGATAATGCAAACTTGCTATTGAGTATCGTTACTTGTTGGACTTATTAGTATCTTCGAATTTTTCCGTGCAACTTTTGAAAACGCGTCGAAATCATCCGACGAAAAATTGCAAATTGGATCTTTGATCATTTTTTTTTCTCTCCTTGTTCAAAACCGAATTCGAACGAAGCAAACATCGCATTCGAATCGATGGCAAGTTTCTTCTTTTCGTACCCCTTTTTTCGGGTTTTTGAGCTTTCCTTTTCGTGCTTTTTTCAGTTTTCAACCGTTATTTGTCATATTCTTATTATCCATCCTACCGGAAGGAAAATTATTTTTCTTCCATTTTCGAGAATATTGAAAAATCGACATTTTTGATAATGCAAACTTGCTATTGAGTATCGTTACTTGTTGGACTTATTAGTATCTTCGAATTTGGCCGTGCAACTTTTGAAAACGCGTCGAAATCATCCGACGAAAAATTGCAAATTGGATCTTTGATCATTTTTTTTTCTCTCCTTGTTCAAAACCGAATTCGAAACGAAGCAAACATCGCATTCGAATCGATGGTAAGTTTCTTCTTTTCGTACCCCTTTTTTCGGGTTTTTGAGCTTTCCTTTTCGTGCTTTTTTCAGTTTTCAACCGTTATTTGTCATATTCTTATTATCCATCCTACGTGAAGGTAAATTATTTTTCTTCCATTTTCGAGAATATTGAAAAATCGACATTTTTGATAATGCAAACTTGCTATTGAGTATCGTTACTTGTTGGTCTTATTAGTATCTTCGAATTTGGCCGTGCAACTTTCGAAAACGCGTCGAAATCATCCGACGAAAAGTTGCAAATAGATGACCGCCAAATGCGTCTTGAATATCTTTCGAGAAAATCATTGCTTGCAACTGGCGTTTTTCGTGAATAAAGTGTCACTTTCGTATACGATAATTGTTTAATTTGATTTTAATTAATTGCCGATTCATCGAGATACGTTAATTTCTGTTTAAAAAGCGTATTGGCGATAATCGTCAGGGGTTGAGATCCGCCACTGTGACGGTCGTTACTTTGGCTCGTAAGTGCCTCGTGTATTCTGTCCTCGATCTCAATTCGCGACGCAAATCAACGGAACCGCTAAACGAAAGCCTGGCTAGAGATCGCATTCGCGACGTTTTACCGCCGTTATTCGTCACCTCTTTTTAACGTGGGCGTCAAATCGACGGATGTGACATTTTTGTTTCGGCACATTACACGAGATATTTCGAGTCAAACCACGGGAAAAATCAAAATTTTACCATTTATTTACGATAATCCTACAGCACTAGAAGACGCGAGGAAACGAACGATAATTTTTTTTCAAAAAATCGCTTCGGTTCTCGGTCCCGAAAAAAAGTCTCGAGTGAGACTTTTTTTCGATTCTTTATCGATTCTTCGAACTTTCGGAATATTCCATTTTCAGAATATTTAAAAAGAAAATCCATTTTTTAAGGCTCTGCTTAAAAAAGGCATCGATTCTTCGAAGTTTTTTTTAATTTTGAAAAAGGGATACCGTTACGATTGTAGTGAGTTTTTTTTTTTTATAAAAAAACGAATAGAGCATGGGAAAGTCGAAGAATTTTGGTCGTCTTTTTTTCCATCGGGCCGCACCCTTCTATAATCATCGCCCTCGGGATATGCGAGTCGTTTTTTTTCCCCACTATCACGGAAATGGATGGGAAAAGCCACACCCAATTTTATGGTCATGGTTATCACGAACAACCCTCCCTTTTAATAATTGTATCCAAGTCGTATATTTCATCGACTCGGATCGATTTCTCATCACGAGAAAATAAATTTGGGCAATAGGTCACGGATTCGAATAATTACCCTCTTTTTTGGATCAATGATTTTTGAAAATTCAAAAAAGTAGTTATTAACGAAATGACGATAATTTTATGGCAATAATGGAAACGGAGGGAAAATTAAGAAAAAGATTTCCGGAATCCTGAACGAAGATACGAACGTTTAAAAACACAACCGAGAGGATTCTGAATCGATGTCGAGTTCGTTGGGAAAAATATTGTAAATCACGTCCGAAGGATAGGAAACAAAATCGTACGAGCGTTAATAAGATTTTTCAACAACTCTCCCCTTTAATACTTGTATCCAAGTCGTATATTTCATCGACTCGGATCGATTTCTCATCACGAGAAAATAAATTTGGGCAATAGGTCACGTGATTCGAATAATTACCCTCTTTTTTGGATCAATGATTTTTGAGAATTCAAAAAAGTAGTTATTAACGAAATGACGATAATTGTATGGCAATAATGGAAACGGAGGGAAAATTACGAAAAAGATTTCCGGAATCCTGAACGAAGATACGAACGTTTAAAAACATAACCGAGAGGATTCTGAATCGATATCGAGTTCGTTGGGAAAAATATTGTAAATCACGTCCGAAGGATAGGAAACAAAATCGTACGAGCGTTAATAAGATTTTTCAATTGACTTATCGCACCTTTGGTTTATCACGTCGACGTTCCAAACATACGAGAATCACGAAATTCGTATTTTGAAAATTCACCCACGGGAGGTTTATTTGTGCGTGGAAAAAGTAACAAAAGCCAGAGTCTGAACTCGAAAAATCTGACGAAAATCAATTGACCGAGCACGGTCAAAGTAAAAAAATAGTTGACATTTTTTATATTCAGAAAACTCATTTTTTTTCAAATATATATATAATATATGCCGGCAACTTTTTACTGTGTCTGTTAGGAGGCAACTACCTTAAGAGATGGTCATGTTTCGTTTGTAAAATCCGGTGAAATAGTTGTCTTTTTTTTTTTTTGCAGAAATGGCTAATTTGAGAACGGCTCTTGGCGTCCACGAGCTCACGGACAAAAAAGCCGATTTGTACAGAGCACTCATCGCCGAATTTATCGGTACGATGTTGCTCAATTTTTTCGGATGCGGCGCCGTTGTTACCGGTAACGTAGTGGCGATAAGCTTGGCATTTGGTCTTGCCGTTGCTGGCGCGGTCCAGGGCATCGGTCACGTGTCAGGTGGTCACATCAATCCAGCGGTCACGTTCGGTTTGGTCGTGATCGGCAAGGTAAATTCATTAGCCGATGCAATTTATTTTTAAATCACATCGCCTACTTTATTACGCATACGTTCATCATAGAATATGTTCGATGGGTAAATTCCATTCGATTTCAAAATCTTAAATGCAATAACAGAGTAGCCGAAATTGGGAGCGAATTTTTAGAACTTGGCGATGCTGCAAAAATTCAAAAAAATTCTACCTTCCTTCCATGTGCAATTCCATGTGCACAAGTGCATTATTTCCTTCAGAAACATTTTTTCACGCGTTTCATCACCGTTTTGGTGAATTAAAAAAATTTTAAAAATATTCCCAGATCGGTTGGTGCATTTCTTTTTTATTTCACAATCATGCTAATTCAATCCCTCGAAAATCTGATGAATTTAAGGTTCCCATCGTACGAGCAATTTTGTACATTTTGGCACAATGTGCCGGTGCCATTGCCGGATCAGCTGTCTTGCGGGCTCTGTCGCCGGAATCGATGGAAAATGCACTGGGAGTCGTTTCTCTCGCCGATGGCGTAACGCCGGTCCAGGGCTTGGGGATCGAATTCTTCCTGGCGCTTATTCTCGTTTTGGTGGTTTGCGGTGCTTGTGACGCCGCCAAGCCCGACAGCAAGGGTATCGCACCGTTGATTATCGGACTGGCAGTCACAGTCGGTCATCTCGTGGGCGTAAGGAGAATTTTATTTGTTTCCTCTCTTCCGCGACGATTTTCCGACGCCATATGGCGCAATTTTTCATCTCTCATTACGATTTCCACCAAAGAACGATACGTCCTTGCATCGACCTTGACGGCAAATGTCAAGGTCATTCGAAGGTCAAAGTGTCCGCGGTAAATTTCGTCTTCAAACGATATCCTTTGTTTTCTGTTTCTTTTTTTCTCATTAATTCAGGTCCCGCGTACCGGATCCGGTATGAATCCAGCACGTTCGCTCGGAAGCTCGGTGGTGATGGGAGCTTTCGCCAATCACTGGCTCTACTGGATCGGCCCGATACTCGGCGGCATAGCCGGTGGCCTTCTTTACACACACGCGATCGGACCAGCGAAACAGCCGGAATTGCCGAAATCTTATAATCCAGTCGCCACCGAAGAGAAAGAGGTACATTATTCGACGAAAATGTGAATGAAAAATTTGGAAAAAAAGAAACGAAAAAAAAAAGAGATCTCTTCACTTCATCCGGCAACAATGAAGTATGGGTGGAAGAGAGATCCGGAAAATGACGATCGATCATGTTTTTAAAAATAAATTTATGCTTTTTGGATTTTTCATGAGATGAAAAAAAGAAAAAAAAAATTGCTTCGTTCGATATTCGATTATTGAGAAAAATAAATGACGCTCGAGACTCTTTTGCCAATTATTTCGTAATTTTTCCAGCGATACTTTGAATAATCTTCGAATCGATTTAGCCTCACGTGCAGCTTGTATAAAAAAGTTCGAACGTGTCTTTGCCCCACAGAGGTTCGAGTACATAGACAGTGGACGAGGTGGCATCTGAATTAGCCATTATTTCAAAGAGAAACGGAAGAGAGAGCGACATTATTATTGATAACGAATGATTAGGGGAGAGGGGGGAGAAGGAGGAATTAATAACGAGCGTGGAAGAAATCGAGGATGAATTTATCGTCTCTTTGCCCTTTGCTCTCGTCTTCTCGATTTTGCGAACCATGAGAATAATTATGTAAGATATGACGAGGGGATTGTGAAAAGGTTTACGCACGAGGAACATTGTTTTGCAGCTCCAGCGACTCACGGGCGGAAAAGGGGTGCATTCGGCTTGATGATGCTTTTAACATTTTCGGTTTTAAAATGAGAAATAAATTTGAAAAATGGCCGTCACGAGGGAACGTGACGAAGACAAAGACAGGTTGTGTCACTCGAAGAAGCTAAAATTGTTCGTATAAAAAGTAATAATTAAATTTGTTCATCATCGTCATTTGTCACGAAATTCACTGCCAAATTTCATCGCGATGTCCGAGCTGATATTGAAAAGTATATACTTTCGTCGAATTTTTAAAAGAAAAAGTCACAATCTTACGCAAAAAAAATGATGGAACGTGTTGGCATCGAATTCGACTCATTTCTCGTACGCCAGACACACTCGGGGCCAAAAAAGTTGGACAGGAAGTGTTCAATTCCATTTATTCCCACGCCATATACGCCGAGATTAATTAACATATGTTTTATAGTTATTAATTTATTTAGATCGTATCGTAAGAATTTACCGTTTCGTTGTAATCGTAAGCGAATATATAATTATTCAACTGCGTTTTTTTTATTCAAATCCAGTTGATGCGAATGTAAATTTGTACTCTGTCCGATGGATCTGTCAATAAAAATTGTTTTTATTTATCATTCGTAGGAAAATGTGTTTTTTCGAAAAATGTTCATTGATGGTAAATGTTTTTTTTTTTTTCGATCACGTAAAACTGTATCATCGGGTTAATTCGATTCAGCGTCGTTTGATCATCCTTGGATCAGGTTCCCGGATGCTGGAAAGAAAGTACCATCTTTTTTGCATTCTTACTGGACTTGGCAAAATTCAACGCAGAGTTTTACCCCCGAAACTGTTCAAGACACTTTTGCAGGAGCACAGTTCCAGCTGAAGTTAAGGTAGATCGCGTGAGTCGGTATGGACGTCCGCTTTATTGATTATCAGCTGATAAGGGGCATTTCAGGCGGTTCAGAGCAGGGTAATTTCTTTGCTCCAAGGGGTTTAGTACGTTAAGGTAGTTCTATCGTTTATCGTTTTCTTAAGATTTTGTTGAAAATTTGAATACGTATTCTTTGATGTCATATATACGTGTGTAATAAATTTTGGAAGGTTTTACCACGTGGAAGTTGAGATATTTATTGGTAAAAATCACAATTTTCGGTAGTCTCTCGTAAGAGCGCGTGTTAAAAGTTGCATTTTCATCAATGAATATCTTGGCTTCTACGTGGTGAAGCCTTCTAAAACTTTGCATACATTTTTATGCAACATCAAAGAAGATTTCTCGAGTTTTCCAAAAAAATCTTAAGAACATTTTTTTCGCAATTTTTGTAATTATAGAGCAAGCACATATCACCTGGGATGACCGTGAATTTGGAGTATGCTGTTCTTTAGTCGATTTGCAACAACTTTTCTTATTTAACCGAAGCCCGCGAACCATTTTGTATGTGAGAAAAACTGCAAAACAATTTCTCGATTTGAATCTAACGATAGAACTACCTTAAACGCGCAGCGTGAGTCGGTGGACTTCTTTTGCGGCCCGAGAAGAAGAATACTGTAGGATATATAGTATACATATAAGAAGAAGAAGAATAAGACACGCGACGAGTGTTCCGAAGAAAGATAGCTTTGGTGAGCGAGGAAATTGCGACTGGGTGAACGTTCGACGCGTTAAAAAAAAGTTTTCTATAAAAAAAAGGATAGGGCATGTTTGAAAAAAAGACAAATTTACACGCAATCTTCCGACACTGACACACCACACGTTGTATTTTGATACATTGTTCGTTTTATCTTCTTCCCTCTTCAATCGAATATTCGATTCGTCGATCATCGCGATGATCTTTCGCGATTATAATTTTGCTGTCTCTCTATTTATACCGTACAAGTATTGTCCTAAGATTATCATGGTATTAATTATAACGACAAGTAAAAAGTAAAAAATAATAATAAACTTCCGTAACTCTTTCCGTTGATCAAACTTGATCATCGTCGATCCGGCCTACATCAGGATCCGAAAGTTTCATATTTTTTTGATAACGCATCGAATGTACTTTGATCAAACGTACGAATGAAGAATTTCGAAAAAGAATATCCCTTCCCCCTCTTAATTAACGATATTCGTCGCCAGCTTGCTTTTTTCTACATCTGTTTTTCTTTTCTTTTTTTTTTTTGGAAAGTTGTACAAAACATAGATCCCTGCACCTATAGTAAACATATATATGTACATACCTGGTAATTAAAGTTAGAAAAAAATAATGATCGATGGCTCATCGTCTCATCGATTTTCATCGGCAGGACCATTCTTCGATTCTTTTTTCCTCCACTCGCAGCGTCCCTCTGCTCGTCAATTCGATCGCGTTTCATCTCACGAGAGTCTCCACTTCGAATTATCTCAAGTGCGCGATACTTCCGGAGAAGGAAAATGTCTCGATTCGGGAAGATCGAAAAATTCGCGATTTTTTGTTTTTTGAATATCTCTACGTTGGAATATCTCGCTTTTTCGAAAAAAAACAGGCATGACATTGTTATTTTGCAAAAGGAACGAGGTTTGCTGGGTTTGTCCTTGAGATCAAAGTCCGTTGAGGATGAAGATTGACGAGAGAGACGAGAGAGAACGAGGAAAGGGAGAACAGAGCCGTGGTCCTGCCGGATGTGCTCCGAGTTTCGCGAAAACTTGCCGTTGAACGTAAATTGAGAAAAAAAAAAGGAAAATCGCAAATCGACGAATTTTTTCGCCTTATCGTACGCGCTGTGTTGCGCATCGTTACAGAATAACACGTGATTCGACAATCCCATGATTCGATACTCAATATTTACACAAAGTTTACAGCCACTAGAATCCAAGTTTTTCTCTTTTTTTTTTTGCTTTTTTTTCGTTCCTCCGTCGATTCATCTCCATATTTTTATTATTCCCAATTTTTATCGGTCACTTTTTTTCGATCCATGCGAATCGCAGCTTGAAAACGAGGGGCGAGACAATTGGCTCGTTCCAGATTTCCCTATTCTCAAACGTCTCTTTTTCCGATCATCGACGGAAATCCCTGCAGCGAACGATCAAAATTTCGCGATATTCCGGTGAGAAAACATCGCAAAGTCGCCGATTGTTCGATCGTGAATATCTTTTATCTTTAGCTCGCGGGGCGATGGAGTTGCGCTCAATTTTTGTTTTTCATCGAATCGAGACATTCCGACGTGGTTTCAGGACTGGATTATCGGACATTTTTGAGAATCGAGATGTTTATTTATTTTTTTTTCACAAAAGTACAACACTCCCGAGAGATTTTGGGAAAACGTTCGAGATGAAATTTGGCTCGCATCGTCGAGAGATTTTTGAGAATAAAGAGATAAGGAACAGCGGCAACTGTCTCGTAAAAGGCTGAAATAAGGCGTCTTTTTTTTCTCCTAATTAAGAAAAAAGAAAAGCACCCGAAAACAGTGTTTTTTCCTCTTGCGTTTCTCTCTTATTTGTCATTCGTTCTAATCAGGAAAAAATCGTGACTCTCGTACGAGAAAAATATTAAAAAGAAAAAAAAGAAAACAGGCAATTTGACCGCAAGACAGCCGCCGTATCTTAGATCCGTTCGCGAAATATTCGGCGATCTCTCGCCTCCAATCGGCGAGAGATGGCCGATCGAGACTTTGGAAAATAAATCTTTCGACGCAACGGAAGTTTGCGTCGTTGGAACTGAGCGAAAATGTCGTGCTTTTTATTCCGCACTTTCGTGATTTTCAAAATAGCCAAAAATATTCGCCGCCAATTTTCACGACAACGGAGGAAAAAACCAAAATTTCGTACTTTTCGTTGCGCTCCACGGATGCAAACTTCGGCATCGTCGGAAGATTGGGCTTTCAAACTCCGATAAACGTTCGTCATCGACGCGGCCTTCGTCGAAGCGAGAATTGGCGAAAAGAAAATAATAAAATGTTATATATATATATACATATATATGTATATATACACACATATGTAAATATTTATACGTCCTTCGATAAAAAGCAACGAGGCTGCATCGATAGATAAAATGTTCGTTATGATTTTTGAGGGACGATCAAATCCAAAAAAAAAAACCGAGAACGCGAATTTCGCGGACTTTGCGATGGCATGAAGAATCGGAAAAGGAGTCGGGTGAATTGTGACTTTTTTTTTCCCGTTCGCGTGAAATAAATTTTTCTAATTCCGCCGAAGGAATTGAAGGAAGAAAATAGGTGAAATTCGGAAAAAGCTGCACGAGCGCTACGAATTTATTTCGTACGAAGAGAGAATACGAGTTTGGACAAATTTTAACTTTTTCTTTTTTCGCATTTTTTTCACAGCATCGCCGAGCGCGCGAGGTTCGCGCTTCGTTTCGCTTTTGTCAAAATTGTACCTCCGTAACATCTTCAAGGACGTACGGCACGTACAGTTTCGACAAAACCGAAGTAGAATGAGAGTTTCGATCATTTGCAGCACCAACCTTTCCAAAAACTTGGTAAAATATCGTTGAAAATGACAATTTCGGAAAATACGTAGAAACCTTGTTTCTTTTCGTACAAAATGAAATCCTCCGGTTTTTCGAAATTCGGGTATTCCCGAAGAGTCGAACGGATGCGTTTTGTGCGAAAGGAAAAAAAAACGTATTCCGAATTTTTAACATCGTTATTATCGAAAATTACTGTGCTCGATATCTGAGATACGATCGATCTTTTGGAAAATTCTCGCAGTACCGTCGCGTTCGGATGATTCTCATTTTATTTCGGTTTCGTTGAGACTGTACGTGCCATACATCGTTAACGTCGAAAAAATACAGATATTCAACGGGGAGGGGAAAAAAAAAACAGAACATAGAAAAAAAATGCAGGTTCCGAAAACGTCCGCTCTGCTCTCCGGAACTGATAAAAGTTTGTATAAATCTTGTTTGTTTACCTCCGTTATTTTTGGTCTGTCGGAAAGAAGAGAGGAGAAACCGAGAGCACCAGTCACGATCAACCGTCCATCTGCGAGAGTTTGTCCTCCAGGCTGTCTTGACTCTCGTTGGTGTCATTGAGATTGATCGTCTCGTTGTGGGCGAGCTCGATGACGGACTCCTCGAGCGTCACGTCGCTCTTCGTGCAAATTATCGGGGAATCGTTGCTCTCGAAGATGTCACCGGAAGCCGAGATGTCCTCCTGGACCAGAGTCAAGCTGGTTTCCTCCTCGCGATGTTCGATCTCCTGTTCGCCAACGGCAACGGCGATTTCTATCATACCGGCGGAGCCATCATCGATCGTAGCCTCCTTCGGAGTTATCGTCGCGTCCTCCGTCGTCGTCGTCGTCGCCGTCGTCGTCGCCGTCGTCGTCGTCGGTGCAACCTCCATTTCCGCCGTCGCCACGTCGACTTTCGTCTCGATCTCAGCCTCCTCGTCGGTGTCACCCTGCTCCATCGGCTCCGGCATGTGCTCGTCCCGGTTCTCCGGTTTCGCGCTGACATCCTCGATACCGGAAATCTGGCCGAGACTCGTCAGCACGTTTTCCTGCATCTTAAGGTAGTTCTATCGTTAGATTCAAATCGAGAAATTGGTTTGCAGTTTTTCTCACGTACAAAATGGTTCGCGGGCTTCGGTTAAATAAGAAAAGTTGTTGCAAATCGACTAAAGAACAGCATACTCCAAATTCACGGTCATCCCAGGTGATATGTGCTTGCTCCATAATTACAAAAATTGAGAAAAAAATTTTCTTAAGATTTTTTTGGAAAACTCAAGAAATCTTCTTTGCTGTTGCATAAAAATGTATGCAAAGTTTTAGAAGGCTTCACCACGTAGAAGCCAAGATATTCATTGATGAAAATGCAACTTTTAACACGCGCTCTTACGAGAGACTACCGAAAATTGTGATTTTTACCAATAGATATCTCAACTTCCACGTGGTAAAACCTTCCAAAATTTATTACACGCGTATATATGACATCAAAGAATACGTATTCAAATTTTCAACAAAATCTTAAGAAAACGATAAAACGATTCAAATCGAGAAATTGTTTTGCAGTTTTTCTCACATACAAAATGGTTCGCGGGCTTCGGTTAAATAAGAAAAGTTGTTGCAAATCGACTAAAGAACAGCATACTCCAAATTCACGGTCATCCCAGGTGATATGTGCTTGCTCTATAATTACAAAAATAGCGAAAAAAATGTTCTTAAGATTTTTTTGGAAAACTCAAGAAATCTTCTTTGATGTTGCATAAAAATGTATGCAAAGTTTTAGAAGGCTTCACCACGTAGAAGCCAAGATATTCATTGATGAAAATGCAACTTTTAACACGCGCTCTTACGAGAGACTACCGAAAATTGTGATTTTTACCAATAAATATCTCAACTTCCACGTGGTAAAACCTTCCAAAATTTATTACACACGTATATATGACATCAAAGAATACGTATTCAAATTTTCAACAAAATTTTAAGAAAACGATAAAACGATAGAACTACCTTAAGGTACCTTAAGGTAGTTCTATCGTTAGATTCAAATCGAGAAATTGTTTTGCAGTTTTTCTCACATACAAAATGGTTCGCGGGCTTCGGTTAAATAAGAAAAGTTGTTGCAAATCGACTAAAGAACAGCATACTCCAAATTCACGGTCATCCCAGGTGATATGTGCTTGCTCTATAATTACAAAAATAGCGAAAAAAATGTTCTTAAGATTTTTTTGGAAAACTCAAGAAATCTTCTTTGATGTTGCATAAAAATGTATGCAAAGTTTTAGAAGGCTTCACCACGTAGAAGACAAGATATTCATTGATGAAAATGCAACTTTTAACACGCGCTCTTACGAGAGACTACCGAAAATTGTGATTTTTACCAATAGATATCTCAACTTCCACGTGGTAAAACCTTCCAAAATTTATTACACGCGTATATATGACATCAAAGAATACGTATTCAAATTTTCAACAAAATCTTAAGAAAACGATAAAACGATTCAAATCGAGAAATTGTTTTGCAGTTTTTCTCACATACAAAATGGTTCGCGGGCTTCGGTTAAATAAGAAAAGTTGTTGCAAATCGACTAAAGAACAGCATACTCCAAATTCACGGTCATCCCAGGTGATATGTGCTTGCTCTATAATTACAAAAATAGCGAAAAAAATGTTCTTAAGATTTTTTTGGAAAACTCAAGAAATCTTCTTTGATGTTGCATAAAAATGTATGCAAAGTTTTAGAAGGCTTCACCACGTAGAAGACAAGATATTCATTGATGAAAATGCAACTTTTAACACGCGCTCTTACGAGAGACTACCGAAAATTGTGATTTTTACCAATAGATATCTCAACTTCCACGTGGTAAAACCTTCCAAAATTTATTACACGCGTATATATGACATCAAAGAATACGTATTCAAATTTTCAACAAAATCTTAAGAAAACGATAAAACGATTCAAATCGAGAAATTGTTTTGCAGTTTTTCTCACATACAAAATGGTTCGCGGGCTTCGGTTAAATAAGAAAAGTTGTTGCAAATCGACTAAAGAACAGCATACTCCAAATTCACGGTCATCCCAGGTGATATGTGCTTGCTCTATAATTACAAAAATAGCGAAAAAAATGTTCTTAAGATTTTTTTGGAAAACTCAAGAAATCTTCTTTGATGTTGCATAAAAATGTATGCAAAGTTTTAGAAGGCTTCACCACGTAGAAGACAAGATATTCATTGATGAAAATGCAACTTTTAACACGCGCTCTTACGAGAGACTACCGAAAATTGTGATTTTTACCAATAGATATCTCAACTTCCACGTGGTAAAACCTTCCAAAATTTATTACACGCGTATATATGACATCAAAGAATACGTATTCAAATTTTCAACAAAATCTTAAGAAAACGATAAAACGATTCAAATCGAGAAATTGTTTTGCAGTTTTTCTCACATACAAAATGGTTCGCGGGCTTCGGTTAAATAAGAAAAGTTGTTGCAAATCGACTAAAGAACAGCATACTCCAAATTCACGGTCATCCCAGGTGATATGTGCTTGCTCTATAATTACAAAAATAGCGAAAAAAATGTTCTTAAGATTTTTTTGGAAAACTCAAGAAATCTTCTTTGATGTTGCATAAAAATGTATGCAAAGTTTTAGAAGGCTTCACCACGTAGAAGCCAAGATATTCATTGATGAAAATGCAACTTTTAACACGCGCTCTTACGAGAGACTACCGAAAATTGTGATTTTTACCAATAGATATCTCAACTTCCACGTGGTAAAACCTTCCAAAATTTATTACACACGTATATATGACATCAAAGAATACGTATTCAAATTTTCAACAAAATCTTAAGAAAACGATAAAACGATAGAACTACCTTAACGACGCTGTCGGTCGAATTTAATATGCTGCCGATCTCCTGACTCATCTCGTCGATGTCACCGGGTTCCTCGGTCTTGACGAAGATGACCTTTTTGTTCGTGTACACCTTGGAACTCGTGATCGCCAATTGTTTGCCCCGCGCCACCGGCGTCTGCTCCACCGTTTCCGCCGTGAGCTCAGCGACTTCCGGTTCCTTCTGGCATACCTCCTCCTTCTTCAATTCCGTGTCCCTGGCGACGCTCTCGTACTCCTGCTCCTCGTCGTAGATGCTCTGTTTTCTCTTGACGAACACCCGCTTCAGAGGCAGTTGCTGCTCGTCCTCGGACTCGTCGTGACGCTCCGGTAGGCTCTCGTCGATCGCCTCCGTCTCCTGCTGCTTGCGAGCCTGCAGCTCCTCGATCTTGATTCTCTGCTGCTCCACCCGTTTTTCCAACAGCTCCAGCTTCTCCTTCGTCTCCTGGTCGTTCTTGGTGATCGAGCTGGTGGCTTTCTTCACTTCCGGTTTGACCGCCGAGGCGCCGCTCGTCACGTTCTTCTCCGCCGTCGACGCTTGCGACGTTTTCAGCTCGAACTTCGGCGCCTCGTCCAGCTGACTCTCCGTCTGGGCCTTCGCGACGCTCGTGACCCCCGCGGCGGGGGTCATCCTGGACTCGGTGATCGGTTTTAAAACCTGCTGCACGAAGGACGAGTTTTTCGAGTTGTCTATGGCCTTCTTGACGACGACCCGCTTAACGACGTTGCCCGTCGGCAGTTTCGCCAATTCGGCCGGGTCGATTATCGTCCCGTCGGGATTCATGATGACCTCGCGGGTCGTGTCACCCTGACGAATGATGCGTCTTACGATCACGCGCTTCGTGACCTTGGTCGCCGAGGGACTCTGCGTCGTCGCGACGCTGTCGCCCTCTCTGCTGATCTGCGGTGACGATTGTTCCCCGCTGCCGATTTGCTTCCTCACGACGATGCGTTTTATGACCTTGACGGTGTTCATCGACTTCCCGGCGGGCGTCGCCACCGTCGCGCTCTCGCTCTTATCCTCCTTCTGCGAGACGTTAGGCGCCCTGGAGTAGACCTGAGTCGGTGAGTTGCTCGCGGAGATCGTCGGGGTCTCGGCTTTCGTCGATGTCGTCGTCGTCGTCGGCGTCGGCGTCGTCTCCTTGGCTTGATTCTCCTGGTTGGTGCCGCTCGTGTGTTTCAGCGGTATCTTGTGCTCCTTGAAGACCGACGCGACGATCTTCTGCACCTCCGCCTCGGTGGAATCCTCGTGGCCGCGGGTGGACTTGATCAACGTGGTTTCCTCGTTCTTCTTCGTCGTCGACGACGGCGACGACGTCGTCGTCGAGAGGATCTTCGGTGACGCTGTCTTCGGCGATGACTCGTGAACGTCCCGGCGCTGTATCGGCATCAGGGTCTTTATCGTCTTCTTCACGATGTTGCCGTCCTTACCCCGCACGAAGACGACCTGTTCCTTGCGATCCTCGTGCTGCTCGTGCTGCTGCTCCATGCGCGCGCCAGGATCGTCCTCATCCTCGCTCTCGGCCGGTTGTGTCTTGACCTTGGGCAGCTTCTTCACCACGTAAGCCGGCGGCTCGTAATCGTCGTCGTCGTCGGTGTAAGCCTCCTCCTCGTCCTCCTCCTCCTCCTCGCTCTCCGACTCGATCTTACCCTTGTCCGGCTGCAGTCCGTCCGGACCCATTTTCTCACCGGCCTCTATGTGCTGCTTGATGTGCGTCACGTAATCCGCCCGGTTGCGACAAGACTCCTGGCAGACGTCGCAGGTGAGCGCCAGGCCGGTGCGCTTCGAGTGCGTCAGCTGGTGAACCTCGAGGCTCTCCTTCCGCTTGAAAGCCTTGCCGCAGTCCTCGCAAACGTGACGCTTCTCCACGGAATGGGAGCGCATGTGACGCGTCAGATGATGAGAGAGCAGGAACTTCCGGGGGCAGAGCTTGCAGAGGTAAGGACGATGTCCGGAGTGCGTCGACAAGTGGCGAGCGAGCTTGGTGCTCGTGCGGAAAGCCTCCTTGCAGTACTCGCAGACGAACGTCTTGTCCTCGTTGTGGAGCAACTCGTGGCGCTCCAGGCCCTGCTTGTAGGTGAAACGCTTGTTGCAAATGTTGCACTGATACGGCTTGGTCGTCTTGTGGGAGGTGTCCTCGTGCTTCTCGAGATCCTCCGGGGTGAAAAACTCGCGGTCGCAGTGCTGGCAGCCGTAGCGCATGTCCTCGCGATGGAGCTTCTCGTGGCGCTGCAGGAGGTTCGCCCGGGTGAACGTTTTGTTGCATATGCCGCAGCAGAAGGGCTTCTCCGGGGAGTGCGTCGTCATGTGCTTCGCGAGGTCGTACTTTGAGAAGAACATCCGGTCGCACTCGGTGCATTTGTAATTTCGATCGCGGTGCGCCCTCTGCACGTGCAGTTGAAGAGCCTGTCGGAGCGGAAACGTCCGGTCGCACTGGTCGCAAGCGTGCACTCTTATCTCGCCGGGCTCGAGCTTCCGGTCGTCCTTGTCGTTACCCTCGTCCCTGTCCCCCTCGCTGTCCTCCGGATCCTGGCCCTTGTACAAATCGTTGCGCTCGCTCTTGTGACTCTGCTTTTCATGCTGCTGCTGCTGCTGCTGCTGCTGCTGCTGGCGCTCCGCGCCGCGTTGTCTCTCGCCGTTGTCCACTCGCTGCTTCTTCGCTGACTCCGCCTGTATCCTCTGCTCCGAGCCCCGTTTGCTCGACGCCTCCGGCGAGTCGTTCGATATCGGCGGAAACGGCCGTGGCAGTACACCCGTCACCGGATACGCTCGTAACGCCTCGTCGGCCTTCTTGCACTGGAGCTTGAATTTGTACGAACGATCGAGATTCCAGCGGCAAACGTTGCATATCATCTGCGGCATTCCGTCGGCTGCGTAAACCTTTAAATACATATTTGTTTATTTACCAATTTTTCGATTTTTCCGTGGAAATATTATTTTTATCTTTTTCAAATCTGACATTGCACATTTTGCGAAAGTTTCCTTCTGTACCGACATTCATCGTGCGATAGCGTGTGCTCGAAAAATTCGACCGCTTTTTGTTTTACTTTCATCGATGGAAAAAAGTTTAAGTTTGTTGTTGTCGGTAAATAATAACGGTACGACGGGAGCTTGCAGTGAATTTGCGTGCTTACGGAGATTTACTCAATGATGCAACTGAATTTCCTGGTCTCTTTATCATCGGAATCAAATTAAAAATTAATGCTGTTTAGTATTGTGATTGTACTTTTGTTTCGATTATTTTACGATTATCGATTATTTTGAAACGGTAATTATATCATAGATACTCGCACAGTACGAGCGTAAGATAAAAAATCGTCCGTCCTGTACATCACGTTTACTGGTTGGAGAGGAAAAAAACATTTTTTTGCGTTCAGCGATTTATAAAAATCCAAAGTTTGAAGATAAATTTCGTTAAAACACCAAACACGTTCGAACGCGCGAAAGTTCTACAAGTTCGCGATACATTCACACGGCGGAACGAGAACCCGCGCGTTTCGCGTTGCAAACGGATTGAACAGCGCGTACTTCGGTAAAAGGGAGGGACAGAGAGAAAAGAAAAAACAAATGCGATGTCAGAGGGTTTAGAATCGCGTTGTCTCCGTCGATAATGCAGATTTTCGCCTTATCAGCGATGGCGTTGTGCGCGCCTCGCGTATCGACTCGAATCAACGGGAAACAACGCGAAATGAAAAGTTCATGTAGAGCGAAAAGTAAAAAAACACAAAAAAAGCCATGAAAAATCATGTTTACATCGAAACAATGTAGAATCACGGCAATATTTTCGACAGTTGAGAGAACAACAGGGACGGCAGGGCAGGAGGGGGAGGGAGGGTGCGTCGTAAGTGGGAGACACGTAACGAATAAAACAATGTTCATTTCTGTGTTACCTCGATAGCGACGCAAGACATAATCTGGAGGGTAAGCGGTACTTGAAACGGCTTGCTGTGATCCCTCTCGTAGATGAAGTTGAGGGGTTCGGTTTCCGTTAGGCAAAAACGGCAAACTCGCCTCGACCGCAGAGGCGCCGGTCTGTTCTCCATGTTTCTCGTTCTGTTCTCCTTTTTTGTTTTCTCGTCCGTCTGTTTTCCCTCGATACAATAGTTTGCCGAAAGAATGGAATAAAAAAATAAAATAAATAAAAAAAAAACAGCAGAACACTCCGACCGTTCGCGGTATTTCGGTTGGAATCGAGTTTCGAAAAAGCGTTAATTTTTCGCTACGCGGATCGCAACCACCGTGTGAGTTTTAATTGAATTTCGACGTCGGAAACGCGACACGAAACGAGACGCGAAGGCCCGCTGTATACTCGATGTATGTCGCGCGACTCTCACAGTAAGACAGCGCGCGCGCGCGCACTCTTCTCCACGGGAACGCACGGTGCTTGGTATATTAAAACACGATGAAAAACCGCATCAATAGATATCGAAACGCGCGACGCCCGAGCGTCGGTACAAGCGATATGGTGGCTCTCGGTTCTCTCTCTTGCCTCGGGTATATTAACCGCCAGCTCCAGAACTCAACTCACTGCTGTGTGCGCGCGGTCGTCAACCGACGACGAAGGACGAAGCAACGAGCTTGTATACCGAACTATGTTATAAATGTATATATACCACCCCGGCAACAAAGTATGGCGGAAACGACGGATAACTCTCACGAAATAATCCACGAGTTTTCACTTTCTGCTCGCATCGCCCGTTGTTCACTGAACTCGACGTCTTCTCGACGCGACTTCGAGTCCATGCAAACTAGCGACATCACGTACGCCGCGCGGCATTCTTGCTAAGCTACTGACGCTCGATCCGCGTCGCGCTGCGGACCTTGTATAGCAGCGCTCGCGTACGCGTTGCGACGACATCTTCAACTTGCAATTTTTCCCTCTCTCTCTCTCGCTCTCGCTCTTTGTATCGTTCGTCGGTATGAAATAATAAATAGAGGGGGATGATATAAAGATTTTCTCAATACTGCTGATATTAAATTGCCTTTCACACGTACAGCGTTGTTTGCGACATTATGGAAATTGAAAAGCACTTCGCAAGAGATATTGGCTTCAGTATCGTCACTCGGTGTGTCGCGCCGCCACGCCCTTTTTCCTCGCGTCACTTTGGCTTTCAACCACGAGATGTCGTCAAACGTCAATTACTCGTGACACTGCATGTTTAAAAAAAGAACGTTTGGTACTTCGGGTTCGATATACGCTTCGTGTTAGTGTCAAGTGTCAACATATCTCTCTCTCAGAATACGGTGTCGGTATTTGAGTGCTTTCTGCTCGGTCGGTATCATCGCTTGTTTGCGCCGCCGCGCCTACATCTTTTTCCACGCTTGCTAGTTTAATTTTCTCCCACGCGATGTCGCCAAACGGCAATAGTTCGTGACGCTGCAAATAGATGATGAACAAAATTTCTTGAAATAATTATATGTCATATTAAAGTGACTGAGGATTTAAAAAATGTTCGTTCGGAAAATTCGGTTGATTTCCGGATCAATGTATCATTAATAAATGTATATTGCCTCTAAGTAAGTCTCTGACATGATGATAGGTGACCATTTTGCCGTCGTCACTGCACTCTATCGCTTTGCGACCGAAGCTGCACATTCATCCCTTCTTTTTAAGACAGCAGCGTGACAAAACAAGATATCAGCAACAAAATACGATAAAATGATAATTTTACGTATTTGATAATATTATTATAAAAACCTGAAAAAAAGTCCATCGTTTATGTAAACCGTTGATTACAGTAATTTTCGATGATGGGAGTATCAAAAAGTCATTAACAAGTTATTGTTTAAGATTTTTTCAAATATTCAGAATACTTTTATTCTTTTTGTAATAAGTGGATTCCTAATTTTTGTTTAATTCACATTTTTTCGAAATTTTTCACTGTTATTGAATAAAATTGTGACAAAACGCAAGTCAAATTGCAGTTCGCGATCCGCGGGGTAGGCGCGGGAGAATTAAACGTGACAGAATTAGCCGTTGGGGACAATGTCCTCTTTGAGATCGGTGACCGTGTATACCCGTTCTGACATTAGGATCTTGGAATGTCAAGGTGAATGCGACCCTCCGTTGCATCCTCTTCTTTTTTCTTTTCGTTTCTTTCACTTTGCAACTTTTCTTCAACGAAACCCCTTTGCCTTTTTCAACGATCTCTTTATCCCTTTGAATTACGACTTGAACGAAGAACTTTTCTTCCATTCTTTTTCGTTTTTTTCTCGCAAATTTTCGTGAATTGCTCCATTTTGCAAATTATTATAGTTTTTTTTATAAATTTTGAAGTGAAAAATATATTTTGATTTCATAAAAGTGAACTCAAATGTATTTCGAATACGAGAGACGGGGGAAAATATTCTTTCACACTCACTTGGACCAGAAAATAACACTCCAAAATGAACCTCCGATGAGAAAAACGATGGTAAGAGGCTGCGCTGTGTTTTGTCGTGGTAACGGTTTGTTTTCCGCGCTCAAGTTCACCGAGGCAAATGTTAAGGAAGTTGTCCCCTTACGCGAAAATAGAGAGATTGTGATGAAATTTTGTCAACGATGAAATCTTTATGAAAAAAAAATGTTTGCAAAATTTCATGGCATTTAGGAGAATAGTTTAGAAGTTATTCAATTCTTAAATTAACATGTTTTCTTATGGCGATGTCTCAAATATCTCGACGTCGTGAGTGCAATGGATAAAATTTACATTGACGCAACAGAGAGATTGGGATGAAAATTTGAGAATTGTTTTTGGAAATATTGAAGAAAGTGTATGCCAAGTTTCAAAGAAAATAGGAGACTCGATGGCATATTAAAAAATAATTTAAGTAGAAAAAAGATGAATTCGTGGCATGAGCGAAGAATGATCCGCTCACCGTGGCAACGTCGCATGAAGGAGAAAGTGCGGTAAAACTCGAAAATTTGAAACTGAGTTTAACTACAAACTAATTCTCCTGTATCATTCGTACTCGAATTAATTAAATAATTGTTAATTGTTAACGTTGTTAATACAACAAAATCACAATATGGAAGTAAATAAAAATACACATCACATTTTCAAACAAACAAGAATATAATTTTTTATTTAAAACTTTGGTCTTTGAATATATTATATCATTTTATATTATCATAAAAAACTATAGCGATTCCAAAAAGTTTGCTATTTTAGAAATAACTTTTTCGGATTTCGTCACAGATAAAAATAGTTTCCGCAGACCGATAATATTTTCCGTTCTGTAGATCTGTAAAATCATTTCGTAGGTGATATTCGCAGAAATCATTTTTTTTTTCATGGTACATGAAATGGAGTTACCAAAGGCACTGAAATTTTTTAATGCATCAGACGTTCTTTTTTCTTCTTTCTGTGTTTTGGAAATCTCTTCCCAACTTGAACTTTGTTCAATAATATCTCGGTCTGTGATGTCCAGTTTTATCATAATTTTCCGCAACATTTCCACGTCATATATAGCATTATGCGCTCCTACATTGCTTATTTTTAAAGAATTCGTCAGTCCTGCGATCGAATTTTTTCCCTTACCCTTTATACCATATTTTTTTCGTATAATGGGTAAAGTATCACAGAATCCATGAATCACAGATTGGAAATAATCACGCATTTTCACAGCATCAATAGCCTGCAGCAAATGACGTTTGTCAAAATTGCAATTGTGTGCAGTCAATACACATTTTTTGTTTATCGCGACTAGAAAAGAATGAAATTTCGTAAGTGCTGTGTGAAGCGTAACCGAGTCAACGCGAGCACCATTTAATGTTAAATTGCCTTCGTGTGAAGTAATACCATGAACCGCTGAGGCATATTCAGATATTCGGCGCTCAGGATTAATATAGATGCAGAAAGTGGAATCATTATACACAGCTCCAATTTGAATGATTTCAGCATTTTTGCCGAAACCTGTTGTTTCCAAATCAAAAACGACAACAACTATAGCATCGTCTTCAAATATACATATTTCATCAATATCACCGATATTGATTGCTTCTTCAGGATTTGTAAGTCCCATGTTAGACTGGTAGAGTACTCCTTCTGTTTGCTGTTTTTTATTACGAAGCTCACTTTTTTTTTTTTTCATGAATAAACGTCGTCTCTTAAATTCGGGTTTTTTACATTTTACTGACCGTGATTGGGCAGTTCTACTGACTCTATCTATATGCTTCAAAGTATTTTTCCCAGGTGACATATTTAATTCTTCGGCAATCTTACTAATATAACTCTCACCGATGTTTTTTTGACAGACCGAGTAGGCGTATCGAAAAGAAGCAGATTCCGACGTACTGTAACAGCGCGATTTAGGCGCCTTGCTGGCCATAGTGGCATTCAAACTTTCATTTGCTTGACTAGAAGCGACTGAAACGAATTTCTGCGAATTGTCAGCAAACTTATTGAATAAATCTTTTAGATGGTGTAATAAGTTTTGGTCTTTAAAGCCATCACCTATAATCCGGTGCTTATAACCAACCGGATCTTTCCAATAATCACACCAATCTCCGCAATTAGTGTGATTGTTAAAACAGTGGTCTGGTATGTTCCGGATCGATGCTGACATTTCTACGATTAGTCCTTGATTTTGAGCTAACGCGTAGGTAAAACAGCGATGTAGATATTGAATGCTATCTTTCGTTAATTCTTTGTGATGAACTTTCAATTTATAGAGTTCGTTAGTCAGGCCTTTACTAATGTGATTTTTATCGGAAAATTTGACTATCTCGTGATGACTAGCTTGACGAACAGCAGCTATTGTAGAAGAGTCTTCATCGCCTATCAATATCCCGATCTCCATATTGCACTCCTTTAGTATCGGACTGTTCGCCGTTACATCAACGGCTGCGGCAGGCTCCATCGCTTTAGCGCTTCCAGAAAAATTCCGCCTGCAATCATGGTCTTCCCGGTCATGTCCGAAATCGCATTTTCGGCACATACGTTGTTTCGTACTAAAGTCCACAACTTTTCCTGTTTCACGTCCAATCAAAGCTCCAAATCCGTTGAGACTGTCGTAATTTCTCCCCGTTCCTCTCGTACTCCATCCTAAGTCCCACGAGGCAGCAAAACGAACAACAGATTTTTCGTTGTTATGAGTAGGATTAGGAATTATGAATCCAGATTTCAAATGATTGGGTCTGGGAGTATGGAAAAGAGAGAATGTATTAAAAATTAGCAATGCGCATATATTCTGCAGCATATGAAAAGACAATTTTATGAAATCTATTTGTATAATACATTATCATAGGTTCATTGAACAAAAATTCATTAAATACAGTAATAACATTCATTAATTTATGAAGTGTTTACAATTCATAAAAAATGTTCATAATCGCAGCGTAATTGAAATTCATCAAATTATATTGTATATACAATCAGCAGTTGTCCACACATATGCTTAGCGAAGATAAAAAAGGGACACTGTGGTCTCATCATGATTTATAAAGACTAAATTCGTAGTTTCTTACAGCAATTTCTCAATTTCTTTCTGATTTTGGATCGTTAGCTCTCTTTCTAAACGAGCAACTTCTACGCAGGCATCTTTCGCTAGCTTTTCTCCAGCTACGCCAGCTTCTCTTTCGTGAACCTTGAAAACATTGGATCGCACCGATGGAATGTTCATTGCAGCGAATAATTTGTTCACTTGAGTATTGCCCAAACCACTATGAAGTGACCCTGAAAAACAGAATTAGAGAAAACAACGTAAATTAGAGATAAAAATTACTACCGCAGAATATTCCAAATAGTTACCAATGCCAATTTTTGTATTTATATCAAAATGCAGTCTGCCTGACGAAGCGACATGTTGTTTGTCTGAAGGAATATGATTTATTTTGGAGCATTTGCGACATTTTATTATAAAAATTGTTGCTGCTCCTCTCGACTCGCTATCTATTCGATCCTGCAGGGACAGAATTTCTTTACATGTTGCACAAAACAAATTATCGGCTAATGTCGCCAGATGGACAATGCGACGCCCATCATCAACACTTTCATTTTTGAGGTTATCACCGGGTTCATTTTTCCTTGACTTTTGTGCAAGGTTTCTCCCCACTTCCACTAATCGTAAACGATTTAAATAAACTTTCTCCGTCACTTTCTTTCGCTTCCACATATATGTTTTCTTTTTTTCGTTCATAATTTTTTATTTGCACCGAAAAATCACAATTTTTGTCGAGGAACACAATATTTCTTGGTAAACAACTGTCGCATCAATGAGCGCAAATTTGCAGCGTTGCCACGGTTTCCACTCTACCTAGCGAAGCAGTGTTAGTCCTATAGCTAAATAAAGAGCTTGTGCATGTGTAACCTGTACCACCATAAAAGTTTGACAAGAGCCAGGCCATAGAAAACGTACAGCCCCATACGACGTGACGCCGATCTCTGCCATAAACTTTTGTGGTGGACGATCCGGAGACAACTTCCTTAATCATGTATCGATCGGTGTGAGACGGTAAAAAGGTTATTCGCGAAATGTCAGATTATTAAAAAGCACACACTGCAAACGGACGTCGCGAAAGATCACTCTCGTACAATTTTTTCATCGTTTCACTCGTTCAAATTTCAATCGACTGGAAAATATACTCGGTCTGCTTGATTTTCACAAAATCAAAAATCTAAAAGGCGGAAAAATACAAAGGGAAGAAGGGTCCTGCGATTTGGGATGGATCGCCCTGTATACAGGGCCCCTCTTGCAAACGCTAGTATGCAAAAGAGCTTGGATGGACTATTTATAATGCATTTTATGCTTAGAGCAATATAAAGTTATCACAGAAGTGTAGTTGTCTATATTTTCAAGCGATACCCTGTATGAAATTATTTGTTACACTTTCAGGACAACACAGTTTTGTAACAATTACAATTTAATTGCAGTACTAAATCTTTTCAATTTTAGTACACTAAATGACAGCCTATTCATTTTTTATGGTGTGGTATCCTGTATAAAATTATTTGTTACATTTTCAGGACAACACAGTTTTGCAACAACCACAATTCAATTGCGGTACTAAATCTTTTTAATTTTAGTACACTAAATGACAGCCTATTCATTTTTTATGGTGTGGTACCCTGTATGAAATTATTTGTGGGATTTTCAGGACAACGCAATTTTGCAACAACCACAATTCAATTGCAGTACTAAATATTTTCAAGTTTAGTACTAAATCTTTTCAAGTTTAGTACTAAATCTTTTCAAGTTTAGTACTAAATCTTTTCAAGTTTAGTACTAAATCTTTTCAAGTTTAGTACTAAATCTTTTCAAGTTTAGTACTAAATCTTTTCAAGTTTAGTACACTAAATGACAGCCTATTCATTTTGTATGGTGTGGTACCCTGTATGAAATTATTTGTGACATTTTCAGGACATCGCAATTTTGCAACAACCACAATTCAATTGCGGTACTAAATCTTTTCAAGTTTAGTACACTAAATGACAGCCTATTCATTTTGTATGGTGTGGTACCCTGTATACAATTATTTGTTACATTTTCACGACAACACAGTATTGTAACAATTACAATTTAAATCAAGTACTAAATCATTTCAATTTTAGTACACTAAACGACAGACTATAAATTTTGTATGATGCGATGGCCTGTACGAAATAATTCGTTTTATTTGCCATTCCACAACAATGAAAATCCAGTTTTGGTGCTAAAACATTTCGTATTTAGTACAAAAAATGGCAGATTTCGAAAATTTCCACGACGCCATACGGCCGTTTGAGAATTTTTGGACAACGGTGTACATTCACACGCGGCCGAATGCGATGGTCGCGAGTGCCGCAACTCGTTGCTGTACACGCTGCTCTCTTGGGTCTCGATGAAAAGTGGGGGAGGCATATAAGATCCTGGGCCCTCCGTTGTTGCGCTCAGTAGTCTCTAGTCATCATCCCGCATTGCAGTCGCCATTTTATAACAGAGAGAAAGCTATTTAGAAGAGAAGCGGAGTAGAGAGGAGGAGAAAGAGGATTTAAAGAGGCCGAAGGGGTCGCGTAATTGAGTAGGAGGCGACCGAGACCGCACGACGACGCACGCGCCGCTCTCCTCTCGCAAAAGGAAACGACGCCATTTCTCTTTGGTCAAAATGAATTCCGACCTTTTTATTTATCTTCTCGTTTGCCTCGGTGAGTATAAAAAAAAACCCTTCTATCGTCCGGAATTCTTTTTCACTCTCGTTTCGACTCGACGACCGTTCTCACGTCGATTCTTTCCTCAACATGTTTATACGATCGAATCCATTCCACAGTCCCGCTCGTTATGCATACGGAAAGTTCAGATCTGACCTCGTTCCGACTAAAAATGGCGTCTTCGGTCGCTGAACTACCATCAGTGCTGTTTTATCTTCATTTTCTCCAGGTTTTTTGCTCGATTCTTCCCTCTGTGCACCTTATTTCCGACAAATTAGTTGTTGGAACTCGAGACTCTAAAGACGGGACCGTCAACCGAGAGCTGTCGAGAAAAAGCTACTCGTCAAACGTCAGTGAAACCGGAAAATCGCATTTCGTATAATTCACTCTTCTGCATAATTATTTTTCAAAAATCAAATTCTAAATTCAAAATTTTGTCAATCCTCGTTGTTTTATAACGAATTATTTTATTCGAATATCTTCCGAAATAAATTCCTCCGTCGAAACTCGGTCCGTTTTTCCTCGTCAAGGTCGAAAATCAGGAACCTGGGGGGCCCTTAATTTTTTCAAAGGTTTAATTATTCGTCGTGCGCGTCTTTTGCACCGAATCGCTCGATGAAACTTTTTCGGCGATCCAGCGATGACCGTTTAAAAAAACCGCGATTTCAAATTTTCGAATATTTTTCCAACGACCTTGAAAGTCCCCTGGAAAAAAAGTTTTTTTTTCCTTTTTTCCTCCGAGAGGAAAATTACCGTTTTGGAAGGTTGCGTCTGTCCCGATGATCGGAAAACACACTTGTGTGCCTCTGTGTGTGCATGTGTGTGTTTTGATGAAAAAAAAGCTGATCAGAGCTCGTTCGTTTTTCGCCTCGTCGAACGTCCGATGCTTGCTCGCCTCGCGGACACTTTCTCGCTTTCTTTCGCCGTTCGAACGCGGCGGCCGGAGCAGCAAAAGTTCCGCGATTCGAAAAAAGCCTCGCGAGGTCGACCGCGGCGGCTATCTCGCTTCATCCGCGCGTTCGATCGTAATTTACCTTCTCGCGAGCGTCTCCTCGCACCTTTTATATCCTCAGGGACTCGCGCACCCGCGCGATTGCCTTGAGAAGAAAAGAAAAGAAAAAAAAAATGTACTATCACTTCGAATCGCGCATTCGATGGACGTCGCGCTTCTCATCACGGAATTTAAATGCCACAGCGCGCGATGGATGAGCCGAACGAAAATAGAAATACTCGCAAACGATTCGTTCGTCGTTTACCTTTTTTAAAACGAGCCTGAACGTTTTTATTTTCCCGAGGCTGCCTCTTTTTCTTCTGACGATGAAAAAAGAGCAGCTGTTTTCGAAATTTCACGAATTTCGAGGACCTCAGAGGGCACGCGTGAAGGTTGGAAGATGATATTAGTTTTGCGTAATAACAACGTCGAAAAGTTTTTACAAATTTGTTTGGAGAATTTGGAAATTCGAAAATACTCGAAATTACTCGAAATTCGCATTTCTTTTCGATCTTTTTCCTGGCATATTGTACCTCTGGAATATTCTGAAGCTTTTACCAAAAAATTTTAAAAAACGGTGGTTCAGAAATACTTTGATTTCTTACGACACTTTGCTCACCAAATTTCGCCCACTTCGAGATTAAACATCGTGCAAAAAAAGTGGTTTAATTTTCTGGAGATTGGAATTTCCTTGGGAAACATTTATTTTGCTTCCAATGTCCGATAAAGTATTCGTCCAATATGATTTTAAAAGCGTGAATTTAACGTTTAATGATAATTGCTATTATTTACTCCTTATTATTTTCAAAAATCATGTATCTTCTTTTCATGAGTTACAATTACTTTTGGATTGAAAAAAAGTACATTTGAAAAAATGTTTACAACATAAACGTTTACAAACAGCAAGATAATTATAGTCAAAAAAATAATACACGATTCGTGAAAATAATAATTATGTAATAACACCAACGATGTATTTTTCTAAACTTTCTTCTAAATTCAATCTGATTGAATTACAAAATATCATAAAACAAAACGATGAACGATAATTCGTGTATTTTACTGTGTTAGTGCGGTTATTGAGCTCAGAATTACCGAGTAAATTCGGTCAAGCATTGTAAATTAATGCGAAAATTCGAAGGAGAAAGAAAATCGCCCGTTGAATATTTGAAAACGTGGTTTTTTCGTTTTTTTTTTTTTTTTCATTCAACAAGCTACCGCGACGGCGTTATCCCGAAAACAGGAAGCTGCCGAGCAGAATCGTCGCAAGGTTTCCTTGCCCGGTAGACGAACGTTTCAACCCTCGACGAGGGCTCCGAGCGAGGACGAAGCCAGCGAGGATGTCGAG
Source organism: Heteropelma amictum (assembly GCA_959613375.1). NCBI lineage: Eukaryota > Metazoa > Arthropoda > Insecta > Hymenoptera > Ichneumonidae > Heteropelma > Heteropelma amictum. Next base: position 2,731,619 of record OY390726.1, on the reverse strand, counting down.
GAGTACGAGGACGAGGTCGCGTTGTCGGACAACTGTCCCGGGGCGAACGGTTATTTCCCAGATTCCCAACAGTGCGACAAGTATTACGATTGTCGCGATGGCAAACCCGCGGAAAAATTGTGCCCGGATGGCCTTGTGTTCAACGACTACGATTCCGACGTCGAAAAGTGCGATTTACCATTCGGCATCGATTGTTCCAAACGTCCGAAGCTGCGTAAGTCCTTTTTTCCTGTTTTCCTCGCGAAAAAGTCGCGAACAACGCGCACGAAAAATTGAACAAAGTTTTCGTCATTATTTTTCGATCGAACGTTCAAATTTACGAGAGTCTTTTCACGAAAGATTGTCCATCGTTTAAAATTTCATCATTCCTTGTAGTTTAATCAGGAAACGTTCGACGAAGCTTGACATTTTATTCACGCGCGATAATCGCGAATAAATATCACGAAATTCCCTTTTTATTTTTTCATGAAATTTTTCAATCGTCAAATTCATCAAAGAATTTTACGATGGAACTTGACAGACATTGAACGAAGTTTACCTCTCGATTTCTGCATCGAAGCTTGACATTTTATTCACGCGCGATAATCGAGAATAAATATCACGAAATTCCCTTTTTATTTTTTAATGAAATTTTTCAATCGTCAAATTCATCAAAGAATTTTACGATGGAACTTGACAGACATTGAACGAAGTTTACCTCTCGATTTCTGCATCGAAGCAGCTTCGTTACGAACTTGTTGGATTGATTGTTTATTTATTTATTTTTTCGAATTTTTATCGAATCATAAGAGGAGCCGCATCCCTCTCAGCATTGTCCGAGAATGCACGGGTATTTCGCGCACGAGGACACGTCGATTTGCGACACTTTCTACTACTGCGTCGAGGGTAAATTCAATATGATCAAGTGCCCGGACGGCTTGGTGTTTTCCGAAAAAACGGGCATATGCAATTGGCCCGACGAGGCGTCAAAGAAGGGTTGCGGTTCTCGCGAACTCTTCAACTTTACGTGCCCCAAAGTCGACGAGTCCGAGGCTGCGACGCATCCCCGATACGCCGACACGGAGGATTGCCAATTTTTCTACGTTTGCGTTAACGGCGAGATTCCAAGGCGAAACGGATGCAAACTCGGCCAAGCCTTTGACGAGCGAACGAAAAAGTGCGATTGGGCCAGGAGAATTCCCGAATGGTAAACGCATTGCTTTCAAAAACGAAAAGGAAGAAAACCAATTTTTCTTTTTCGTTTTTTCGTTATCTTTTCAAGATAAAACGAAAAAAAAAAATGGAAAATATTTCGAAAAAATTCACGTGTACGGAAAAAAAACAAATTATTTATAGAATTTTCTTTTGTCCTCAAATTCTTGACAATTGATAACGTTTTCATACTCTTATTATTCGAAATTACTGTGCTCAGCATCCTCGCATGATAGGTGGTTTTTTTTTTTTTCAATTTCTCGTTAATTCCGGCTACGGCCCTGAGCGAGAGCACGAGAAAAAAGACCACGTAGATTCTCGAGGGGATGCTCATCGCGACGTGTCCCACGCATAATAAAATAATGACTCAAAATTTCAGAGGTGTGGCACTTTGCCTCTTTGCCGGGTCGTTGAACACTCGTTTGGTCCTTTCACTTTTGTTTTATCATTTTTTTTTCTTTTTTTTATCTCGTGAATTCATAGCAAAGACTGGTACAAGGGCCAGCTCACCGACGCCGAATTGGACGCTCTTGAGAATCCGCCGGTCAAGCCAAAAACGAGCGGCGCATCGGGCAGAAGAAAGGGAACGAGACCACCGAAAAATTAATCGATGAATCGCCAAAAAACGATGTCTCCTTTTTCATGCGTATTGTAATCTGTACTTCATTTTATTTTCTCGGTTGCATCATTTGTATAATAAATTTTGTTCGATCCCGAAAAACTCTTACCTTTACCTTCTCATCACTTTTTTTCCCATTTGATCGAAATCATCAGAATCGAAAAATAAAATACGGAAATTAATTTTCGTTTAACAATTGCTGATTAAAAAAAATTATTTTTTCGGGTCGAAATATATTTTTTTTTTCAGAAATGAAAAATTGTTCGACAAGAAATATATGTGACACGCGAATGATTGTGTTTTTTTCAAAATCTCCTTTCTCGTTTGTTCGAAATTTTAGGTTGATCAGGCTTTAGGAAAAAAAACGAATACACAATACATTCGCTGTTTTTTTTTAATTTTTCTTCGAGTAGAAAGAACATTCTTTTCGAGTTGAAAAATTGAGTGACGAGAGGCACAACAACGAATGTTCATTTTTTTCACATCGAAACTCGCCTTTCCCCCGGGCTAAATTGCGTCGCAAACTTGAAATCGATGGCCTTTCGTTCTTCGCTCGTTTCATTTTATTTTTTCTCCATACCAGTTACGCACGATTACGTTTCGGTGTGAAAAACATTCGATCATAATTTATTTACACGTTGCGATTTAAAAAATCACTTTCCAAGTAATTGCAAAACAGAAAACAAAATTCATGATTGGATTCTTTTCACCGAAGCTCAAATTACGCAATGATGGTTCTGCGGTAAAAGAAAAAAGAAGATTCTTCCCATTTACGAAACTGAATGGTATTTTTTCATTGGAACATCCTTCGATACGAACGTCGGATTTACAATCTTTTGTCATAACGTGTTGTTCGTCAACAATTTACCGATTGCACTCACGTTTCTAAAGTTTATCGAGTATGCTCCAAAGCGTTCTCTGCATTTCCCGTTTCAAAGGCTAACGGGTATATGTACATGTCCGTGGGATATACATCTTGAAAATAAAATCAACCGTTAGCTCAAGAACGCGTTGGGTAACATCTCTCGTATGACTCTTTGTGATACGAACATTTTTACCCGCTGTACCGAAGCTTTTACAGCTCCAACTTTTGTCCCTTTGTAGAATCAATTAAGATAGGTGACCAAAAGTGTTTTCTTTTGAATTGAAAATTTCAACAGGATCCACCGTTGAGATTCAAAAATATTTTGCATCAAACGTACCCCAGATTTGCATGGATTTCTTGGGCAAAGCCCTGGAAAATTGGACATTCTTTGCGATAATTTCGCGACTATTTTGAACAATCAACGAATATATAACGTTTTTGGAAAAATTTCTGTAACTTTGACCGTTTCGTTTTGGAACTATGATTTACCTAGAAATAATAAAATTTCGTAACGATGTGTCCTTTGGTACTTTTTTCTATGACCAAAATCTGTCGAGTTATCGACCGTCAAAGTTTGAGCCAATCGGTCGCGCGCGCGGTCCCCCTCTCCAGCGAATGCCGCGCGGGCGCTCGCGTCCTATTGGGCCAGCAACGTTAATTAATAACTCGACGGGGATTCGTCGGATCGAGAAGTGCTTAAAAACTTTTCGACTTGGAATTTCATCCTCCGTTTGGCATTAAATTATGAGCATCCTCATTTGGGACACCCTGTGTATACACTGAAGGGTGAACATTTTTTTCTCGTATTACGTCAATTAAACAGAAAAATCCGTGCCATTTTTTGTAAATGTTTCAATGATCGAATTTTTTTCCGAACATTGTATCGATCGGGTATTTACGAAAAGACACACGTGCGATCGCGTCATGGAGAACGACCTTCTCGATTTCCATCGAGCACGCCGGAGCCAGCGAAACGAGAGAGGGAAAGGATCGTAATGACGAACGTCAAATGTGGGGAAGGGAAGCCTTATAAAACGTGCATCAATAAAAATTCACACGACAAAATGTATAGTTTGGTCTTCAAACAAAATGATGTATCTTCAATGGAAAAAATCGCGCCATTTCTAAATCCTTTTTTATCGCGATAAAAACTATTTTCTTGCAACAAGATCGTGCAATTTCTTGCACGATTTTTCGATGCAAGATTTCGAAAAATGTGTGTAAAAATTTGACAAAATTCTCTGCTCGCGTAATTCTTTCGAGTCAACGTAGGAGGTTTTCTTTTTTTCGAAAAAAAAAAGTTTACCCCACTCGGGTCAGTGAAAAACTGCCATTGGAAGTCACTTTGAAAATCCGGTCTTCATTATCTCCGGTATCGAAGATCGTGTGGCAAAAGTGGACGGTTGGAATGCAAGGGGGAAAGAAAGGAGGGGATCGGGGTAAAAGAGCGTGTGGTAAACCGCGAGGGAAAGTGGGGAAATGATTTTGATAGTGGGGACTTTCAGCCAGGGTATACCCAGTGGACAGGCATCGTGGGACCAGTATCTCGCGACGAGACGCCATCCCAAAGAGAACTTTAAAAGCCTCCTGACGAAATTCCATATCAGTGAAATTAATTAATCAATTAACATCGTTATCAAACTCTCTTTTTCCTCTCGATTTTGGAAAAAATTCGAAATACCCGGGAAACAAAAGCAAAGAAAAAAATGATCAAAGTGTGCTTTTTAATTTTGGCATCAACCTCGTTGGCATGTGAGTATTTCTATCCGTAATCGCATACATTTTTATCAATTCGACGAAAAACAAAATAACAAAATTAAAATCCACGATTCTCCGCCTTACCCTCTTCTTCAATTCAATTTTTTCTCCAAATGATGGAGAATCTGTAATAATGAATAAAACTAAATGCGTGTATTTTTTTTTGTTTCATAAGGTGTATATTTATTTTGTTCCAAAGTCGATCGCGAAATCCTTAAGCTTCCGCCCTCTCGAGACTCGTTGAAGCTGCCGCTCTCGATGTGGCGTATTCGATTTTTTATTTATGGCAAAAAATTGATAAATAAACAAGTTTCTCCGCGATACCATAGTTGAAAATTCGCTTTACGATAAACTCGATTTTACGGTTAAACTGATGGAATAAAATGCACAAAAAAAATAGAAAAATTGTTCAATTTCGTACAGCATTTAATAACGGGTAGTTTCGCTACCGTCGAGACAGAGATGGAAAAAGAAAACGATTTAACGGACAGGCAGTAGTGCGATCCAGTGCGCTGAGCAGCCGAACAGGAGACGGCCTCTGGAGAGCCCGAACTTTCTAAAGTGTAAATGTCAGTTCGAGGTGGCTCTCTCGTGGTTCTTGATTGCATAACTTATGAGTCTCTATCATCTGAACAACGTGTAAAACCAATCTTCCATATCGTTTCTGACATGTGTATATACACAATATCCATAATATATATAAATAAAGCATACACAAAAAATTGCATAAGGGAAATATTATAATACAGATATCTCACTTCCGGGATCCGTAATATCACATTTCCACATCAATGAAGAAATGAATAAAATATGAGAGTACACGAGAGGAGAAAAATGGACATTGAAAGTTCGATTTTTACGACAGCTGTCAGCGGTCGCTCGACAGTCGCAGTTAAAAGTTACCTTACCGGCCAATGTGGGAAAACTTGTAAAACTTGCCGGATATTCGAAGGATATTAGGCCTGATAAATAATATATTTATATTTTTTATTGCTAGCCCTTCCGGTTTTTGAGGAATAAAATATGAATGCATAAAAATGATTACAAATAGACGTATAAAAATATATTCCTGGTGGAACGTCTGGAATTTTTTTTTTCGTTCGAAAAAACGAAGGTCCACGAGAAAACTGATTTTTATTAACAATTTTGTACATACGGATTCATTTTTGGAGTGTAAATTTTGTTTTTGTTTTTTTAATGTTCCTCGCGTTATTTCCACATTTCCAACGAATTTTTCATTCCAGATGCCCTGATAGCTTGTCCAAAAAAGAATGGACAGTACGAGGATCCGATTCAGTGTGACAAATATTACGAATGCGATGATGGAAAAGCGGTGGAAAAACTGTGTCCCGACGGCCTCGTCTTCGATCCGCTGAATCGCAAAATAAATAAGTGCGACCACGTATTCAACGTCGAATGCGGAGATCGACTTGAATTGCGTAAGTTTATCGCTGTGAATCGTATTTAGTCCCTCGAATTTTCTCCAAACACAATTTATCGTCAGTAAAATGGACCAAAAGTACGTTTGATTTTCTCTCAATAAAAAAAAAAAATTACCATTTCCCCACAAACTTCGTTCGTTCGTTGTGCTTTCCGGAAATGAGACCCGATTTATTTCCTTCCAAATCGACTAAATTCGGATACAAAGATTGAGCCTAAAACAAGCGAGACTCAGTTTACTCATATTTTTCGGAGTTTCTACACTGATTAATTCGACAATTTATTATTGAAGCCTTTAACAAAAAGTCGGATTCGATTGTGACGAAAATAAATACGAGAAATGATGTTATTTCGGTTATTTATTTTCTTTTTATTTTGACGTTTCCAGAACCGCCTCAACCAACCGCCAAATGCCCGAGACGCAATGGATTCTTTGCTCATCCCGATCCGTCCGTGTGCAATGTATTTTACAATTGCATCGATGGCCAAGCCGTCGAGATAACGTGCACGACCGGCCTTCATTTCGACGAGTACAGCGGCACGTGCGTTTGGCCCGACAGCGCCGGTCGCGAGGTAAAAAATGGCATTTGCAATTAACCCGTCAAAGATCCTTTGAGGCTCGAGAAAATTTGATCTACTCGATTGTAGGCGGCTCTTTCGAACGAAAAATGGCGAAAGAAAATTTCTCTATAGGCTAATAATATTAATAATTAATCGATCAACGAAAAAAAAGTTTCGGAAAAAGAGTAAGCGAGGAGGAATTTGTTTATTCCTTATTGATAATTCTTGACAATTATCTGCGGTGCTGTAAAAATCTAAAAAAACACAATAACTCTGTTTCCTTTCATATCGAATTAATCGTTCATTTTTTTGAATGTACCAGAGTTTTTTCAAAATTAACACACTGATGAATTTCGGAAAAAATTCGAGCCTTTTTCTAAATCTTATACGTCCTCGATGCTTAATTAATTCGTCGGTCGTTCAAGGGCTGTGGCGTCGTCGGCAAGGTCCTTAAGGACGGTTTCGAGTGTCCGAAAGATCGTCAAACCGACACGAGAGGAACGTTAGTGGATCATCCGAAATACGCTCATCCCGATGACTGTCAAAAATTCTACGTTTGTCTGAGCGGCGTAACGCCGAGAGAACAGGGCTGCAGCGAGGGTACGGTCTACAACGAGGAAGCGCAACGATGTGACGCGCCGGAAAACGTCGCCGGATGGTAAAAAATCATCAAAGTCAATACGATCTTCGATCTCTTCCACAAAAACGAATAATTACGTCGCGATTAATCGCACTTTTGTCAAACATTTCGATAAAAACGCGCAAACATATACAGGGTGTCCCAAAATTCGACAAAATCGTTGATAGGAAAAACTATTCTTGTTATTATTATTCCAGCGAGGATTGGTACAAGGATGACGACAAGAAGGCTTGAGTCCACCAATGAGAGTCATCTGTCCCGCATCGGGACGTCGAAGACGCGTACTTTGCTCTCGTATTTTCATACACTTTTTGCACATCGTGTTACGTCGAATTATTTAGCCACGTAAATAATAAATAAATAATAATAAATGTATAAAAACATAAATGTACTCTTATAATAAATGTACACATTAAAATACAGAGGAGGGAATTGTGCGAAAGGTGCGTTTTATTTTTTTTCACACACCTGGCCTTTAACCCTGAATAATAATTTTCGTACATGGATCACGTGACGGAAAACGCTATAACGCAAAAAAAAACCAATTTGAAATCATTTCTGTCGGCTCACAAAAATTGCCGCGTTCTGCGACGTTCCGTAACATTCGCGCGTTGATAACAATAATTTTTTTATCGCTGATAAATAATAATAATATATATAATAATAACTGATTATTACCTCGTGATTATTCATCTCGCAATTAGCACACAATACACCAGAGTCTACAACGAAAGAGAAAAGCAGAGAAAATATGGAAATTTATTAGCAATAATGATCCGTTGAATAGCACTTCCGGTCTCGATTGTTCCAACCGTCTATCGGAACCCACGCGGGTTTAACGGTACAAAATTAAGTATACCCCGGTCCAGAGGCGGTGCGCATGATCGGCAGTCGAGAAAGATGTACTTCCGCATTACGGAATCGTATTTTTCAATGCACGTTTTTTTCTAGAGAAGATCCATTCGGGGAGGATAAATAGAAAGAAAATTGAGAAGATAAATGGAGCGAAACGTTTTTTTTACGCACTATTTTGTTACCGATTTGCCGATTATTCGAAATTGCCCGCTATCGCCATTTGCCGAACGTTAGTTGATGTATTCAATCGAACAAATTCCGACTGGAAATATATACCGATTTATTTATTTTTCCTCTCGTCGTTCTTACTCGTAATACGAAAAAAGTGTTCATTAGTTCCGCAGTAGACAAGCCACTTTTCCATATAATCGATAATGCATATCGTTCGATTCGCTCTAGTTGAAGTAACAAATCAACGTCATGGTCACCACTGATATTATTCCATATTATCATTGTTATTATTGTCATTTATATACACCGCCATCCAAAAGTTTGTGGACAAGGATATCATTTTATTATTTGCTCGTCATGATTAAGAAAAATTCATAATTAGGAATAAAACTGCTGCGTTGAAGAGTTCACCCTTCTCCAGCGGACGCCACGCGGGTATCCTCGCTGCCTATTGGTCCAACTATATCAATTAACAACTCGACGGCGACTCGTCGGATGGAAAAGTGCTCAAGGACTTTTCGACTTGAAATTTCATGCCCTATGGGGCGTTAAATCATCAGCATCCGGTTTTGGGACACCCGGTATACTCACGTATATTCATGTATATTCAGCAAAATCAATGATTTCCGGAGAACGCGTATCAACACCGTATACTTTCGGAGCCATTTCTTTTTCGACGGTATTCTCTCCAGGGGCCTACAGTTGAGTAAATCGTCACTCTCGCTGTATCGCTTTCTCCTGGTCTCTCTCGCTTCGATCTCGATAAAAGGTCGATACCGCCGGCCAGCGTTGTAGCTACGCGCATATACTTTTAACGCGATTTCACGGTATTCTCGTTATTTCTCTTTTGTACTCGGGCAAAATTATGCCTGGTATATGGGGATTTTCGACGTTTACTCTGAAGTTACGCGTCCGTCCTTTTTCGGTCTTTATCATTTTAGATCGGTACTCGAGAATTCATTTTAATTTTAACGAATTCCGCCATTTTCTTGATTATTTTTCTTAAAAATCGACAGTGTTACTGAAAAAGCATCTCTTTGCAGTTTTAAATTCTCGAAAAAACGAATTCGGCAAAAATTAGAAGGACTTGGTAGGGATGGACTCTAGGGCTTTTACGTGCGATTCCACGATTGCGCTGCAAAATCCGGTAACTGTCAAATTCAAGCAAAAACGAAACACACGCGCGAGAAATTTTTTTTTCTTCATATTTTTCGATCTTTCAGGAGCTTATCCGATTGGAAATTTCCCGCTGATTACGAAATCCACTGACTTTTCCCTGAAAACTCGATATTTTGATGAGAAATGAGAAATTAATTGATAAAATTCGTATTATTGCATTTTCGGACGGAAATATTGGGTTTTCGCTGAAATACCGGTGTGTTTCGTAATCAGCGGAAAAAAATACATGGATATGGACCATTAGAAATCATTTTTGCGATCCAAAATTTTTCGCCATTTTTTGCCGGATTGAGTTGGTTCACTAAAATGTTTGCCATTTTTTTTCCGTTTGAGGTAGACACTCCAACTTGCGCTTATTCTTTTGTCAGTAGTTGAGGCTTCAAAATGCCGTTTGGTTCATGTAGATATCTTGATTTTTCGATTTTTGGCAGATTTTTAAAGTAGGACCATCGATTTTTGCCAATTTTCCCATACATACCCCTTTGCGGTTTTTTCGCTGATTTTCAACATCGATTTTGAGGGTGAAGGAATTTAGCTATCGACATTTAACTTTCACCATTTTCTAAGTCTACTCGAGGGCTATCCAAAACACCCGTAAAAAGTCTATATAGCTTGATCAGGACGGAAGTTATGACCTTTTGAAATTTTGGAATTTCGACGATTCTGGAAAAGTAGCAAAAAATGACGAAAATTTTTTTTTTCGAAATTTCGATATTTCAACTGCCTGGTACATCGCAAATTTTCCGCCGATTACAAAACTCTTCCAGTTTATCGCGAAAACTCAAAATTTCAGTAAGAAAATGCAAAAAAACAGTGAAATTCCAGCAAAAATAAATCACGCGTCCACATCAGAAAGCAAACGGATTTTCGCTACGGAATTTATTCTTTTTTCACCGACCAACCAGAGGACAAATAAAAAACGACAAGATTCGCGCGATATTTTTTTCGATTAAAGATTTTCGGACATTTGTTTCCGACTTTTTTTCTTTCACATTATCATAACATCGTCGAAGAATTCAGCTTTTACGAGCCCAAGAATAAAGAAAAATGCCTTTGCTCTCATTTCAAACGGAACATTAGAGCAAGTTACGTCAAGATTCGTTGAACTTTAAGGGTTTTATTCCATACTTTTGTCCGTTCGCCATGAAACGACCCATGCATGGAATCCTGGTAAAAGAGGGCAGAAGACGCATAATTCTGTGCGCCGATAAACGTCAGGTAAGTCCTTTTGTACGCCAAAGCGCAGTCGATTACATATCTATATATCCTTTTTCCTTTTTCAAGCCGATAAGTCGTCAGTCTGGTTGCTTTCATGCTTCGATTGATCGTCGTTCATTTAAAAAGTGCGTATATCTGCCTCGCAGTGAAGTTACTTTCGTCTCTGATCGCTCGGTCAGTCTCGGACCTTGAAGCCTCGGTGCCCTGGGCGATTATCCTGCGAGACAACGATTCTTCAGGGTTTTTACCCCATTTGTTAAATCGCACAGATATAAAACCAAGGCTATCGCATTCTTTTTCTCCTCGATGAGAAAGCAAAGCCAATGATGAATTATTTCAACTGTCGCCAGTAAAACAGGAGAAAACTTATTATTTCTGTCAAAAAAAAACCATAACAATGTATTAACATTTTTCAAATTCATCATGGAGATTGTTTATGGCCTTGACGAAACAATAATGTTCGCGCTGATACTCTTTTCAACTATCGAAGCCTTATAACGATATTAAATGGTTATTCGGTGAAGGCTTTATTCGGTCGTCGGTTTTGTTCCATGCTAAATATACAAGGTATCCTGAAACTCGATTTGGAGAGTTTACAGTTACATTCGTGACGAAAATTCAAGACGAAAAGCTTCGTATTGTTTTTTTATACGACCAAATCCCGAAGAGTTATTCGTTAGCAAAGTTTCAGCCATCGAACGCGCGCACTTGCCCCCTCTCTGACGCACCGCGCGAGACCTCGCGCGTCCTGTTGCCCGAGCTATTCCAACCGATATCTCAGCGGGGATTGGTCGGATCGAAAAGTGCCTACAGACTTTTCGACGCAGAATTTCATCCCCTACCTCGCCCTAAATTATTGACGCTCAATTCTTGGACACCCTGTATACGTAGGCAGTAAAATTATTTTCAAGTATCTGAAAGCAAAGAGAATGCTCAGGCGTAGGGTACTTGGAAAGTGCATTCTGATCGTCCCTGTAGTGAATATTTCAATGTATCGGTCTAGACGCGTGGTGGCATCCGGGTGTAGGACTACACGCGCTATCACGTGGAAAGTGCGTGACGAACAAGCCTGAGACGAAGAAGCGATGAAAAGATCTTGGATGGACAAGGGAATACGAGAGGAAATTTTTTTCCGAAAGCTTGAATTTTCGGTTGGCTTTTTAGGTGCATTAATTTTCCATCTCGGCTGAAAAGCTTTCGTAAATACACTCAAAAAATTCATTCGCCTTTCGTACTGAATTAATTCGTCCAGTTTTTCTATAATTTCTTACAAATCCGATATTATTGCAAAATTTCATAATCAAATTTCTCTTACAAGCAGAAAAACTTTTCTCGTTAATCGAGATCGATAAAAAAATATAAAAATTCAACATTGAAAACCATTTCCGACTTGTTTCACGCAGGAGCTTCGCAGGAGAATGAGCAAAGATATCAGAGTCCAATCACGAATCGAGACGAATTTGCAGGGTGGGAGGAAGCGGATGGAAAAAACGGTGCCGATTTTATTGCGCACGTGGAACGACGGAGATTGAGGCGAGACGACATTGCGACAGGAACGAAAATGAAAAAAAAATCCCTATTCAGTGGGCTTTGAAAAATAATGAAAAAAAATTCGCAGGACACGGCTGTAGGGCCTTTTCCCAAAGTCCTGAGCGAAGTTTCGGTTGTCAGGGACGGGGAGGGAGGTTAACGTGAAACGCAAGAAGAAACGAAGTTGTGGTAGTGGTCATGGTGGTGGTGCGGTTACCACTCGAGCGAAACGGGACCAGAAACGAGAGACCCACAGTCACGTATAGGAGCTCTCAAACGGATCTCGCCTCAACGACGGACGAGCTTGGCGAGACGTAGATTTTTTTTTTTAATCAAACGGAAGAAAAGAAGCAAGAAAAACATCAACTTTCCGGTCAAATGACGAGATCGGCGAGCGACAAAATCGCAATTTCGGGATCGACGATGAAGAGCCGTTCGTTCGCGATAATTCTTCTCATCGTCGTCGTGGGCGTTTCCACCATCGACGGGCAATTCCGGTGCCCCGAGGACAAGGGATTTTTCTCCGATCCGGAACAGTGCGATCTCTACTATTCCTGCGTCGATGGACAACCAGAGGAGAGACTCTGCAAGGACGGTCTCGTGTTCAGGGATGACAATCCGAAGAAGGATTTCTGCGACATCCCGGCCAACGTACCCTGCGGAGATCGCACCCTCCTTCGTAAGTTGGCCATTTTTTCATCGTCGATAAATCCCTGTTATCTTTTTTTCTTCTTCAAATTATCTCTCTCGATAAACGCAAGAATCTCGGTGGTGAAAGCAATTTTCACGAGCGCGTAGTTGCACACGTAGAACCCGGTTTTTCGCAATTCGTTCTGGCGTCGAAGCTGCCACGTTGGACTTCCGGGGTACCAACATCGCGGGCCTCGTGCCGGAGCTTGTGGGACTCTGTATTCGAACGACTGTTTCGTGGGTGATGTTGATCGATGATCAACCTGATTTTTCATCGCTTGATCTTTTATCCTCGATTGGAAAAAACTCCCGAAGATGGCGCGTTGCAAACGACTCGTGTCGTTCCGCCTCGGTTTTACGTCGCGTTAGAATCGAATATTCGAGGAATATCCAGGCGTGTTTGGATTACGTCTAAGGTACCGAGCCAGGGGCTTTCGCATCAACGGATATTTTTAGAAATTCATGAAAACAGGTTGGATCGTGAAAGCTCATATGTGCAACTGGTTTCGACGCGGTTTTGCACGCCTGCGCTTAACGCGTCGCGGATTCCCATAGGACGAAGACGGCCCGGTTTGCTCCCCCTTCTTTCTCTCTCTCTCTTTTGACAATCGGTAAACCGGTTTATGGAAAAACCTTTTTTTTCGCTCGTCGGTCATTGGGCTAATGAATTCGAGAACTTTTTTCGCATTCGCATCGTCGAAGGTTTGAAAGAGCAGGATTTTTCAAGGTTAAAATATTCGTCAAATTAAATTCGACCTTCGCGGGAGCGAGGAATATATCATTCGCAGTTTGGTACCATTTTCACGGTCATTCTATTCAATTCGTCGCTTTTGATTCAATTTCAAGGGTGATCATGGAAAAGACCTTGAGAATTTCGCGACAACGTTACGAAAATCTGGAAAACCGATACCAATAACACGTAGATCAGCCATTTTGAGGGCTAACGATTTCAAAAAGTTACGCATGAAGAATGGTCAGAAAAAAGATGAAAATTCCTTTGAAAACTTCATTTCTCGTTGTTCATTCTTGATGTCCAATGAATTCCGCGTGTAACGTTTTCCGTATTTGAAAAATTGTCGTCAGAACGTTGGGCGATACTTGGAAACACCCCGCGTATTTTTTTACCCAAGATGGAACGAGAATAAATTGAAAAAATTCATTCCATTTCCGTCAACCATTTATTTACCTTTTTTTTAAATTATTATTCCATCTTTCGAACTCCGGATCATCGAATTTTTATCGAGAATCGTCTTCGCGATCACCCCTGTATCGTCAACGTATTTCAAGAAAAAAAAGAACATTTTTTTCAAAAAAGAACAGAAAGGACTTTTTTTCGAATCTCACAGAGGAACCACAGCCGACGAAAGGTTGTCCACGTGCGAACGGCTACTTCAAGCACGAAGATCCAGCCGCGTGCGATCGTTTCGTCAATTGCATCGATGGGGTTGCCACGGGGATGTCCTGTCCGCCGGGTCTCATCTACGAGGACAAAATGTCGAGTTGCGTCTGGTCGGTCGATGCTACGACGAATTGCAACGTGAAGCGCGACTCCCTCGAGGATGGCTTCACGTGTCCGGACGAGAACGTGTTGGGACCCGGGGGTAGAATCCTGCCCCACCCGACCTACCCTCATCCGGAGGATTGCGCGAAATTTTACATCTGTCGAAATGGCGTACAGCCCCAGAAAGGACAGTGCGAAGACGGCACCGTCTACAACGAGGAAACTTTCAGATGCGCCGAGCCGGAAAATGTTCCTGGATGGTAAGTGCGGAAAAAAGCGAAAAAAAACATTGCCAAAATTGCGGTACCCATAATTTCGTTAATTTTTAATCATCGAAACAATTTTTTTGCAATTTTTTCAATAACAACGAAATTTTTCACACGTACGAGTGGAAAATACTCAACGCACTTTTTGTTTTTCAGCGAGGATTACTACAAGGGAAAGAACTGATTCAACGAAAAAAATGTTTTTCATTAAAAATAAATACTGTAAAACATTGACTAGGCGATTCGCCAAAAAGTGTATCGTAAAAACGCCCGACTTTTTCCTCAAATACTCCTAAGATAATAAACGTATTATTTTTTATATCGGTTGCGTAATACGTAACGGGCTTCTACGTGCTTATCGTCTTTGACGAATGTTAACGACTTATTATTGTATTCCCTTTCCAATTACGCAAGACTGTCGTGTCGGAAGGAGTCGCGGCGAAAAAGAAAAAGATCGCGGAAGCCGAAAGTCGTTGTCAGGCATTTTTTCAAATTTTTTTTTGTTCAATAAACCTTTTCGGACGAGTTTTGCGTTTTCATTGAAAACGTTGCCGAGGCGCTTTTCGATTTTTACCTCGTCATTTCACCTATCCTCATTTTACCTAATTGCAACCTTTCACTTTATGCAATATACCTGCTGTTCGTTATTCGGATTCATATTTCTTCGCGCGAGAGTGCTGCACACGAGAGCTGGAAAGGAGAATACTTTTTTTTTGCATTCCGCAACGGTTCGATCCGTCGAGGGAAAAAAGAAAACTACGAAAAACGCAGATCTAACGTATTCTGGTAAAATAAAAAACATTCTTTTTTCATCGTTCGCGGCTGTTCGAATTCGTCGATATTTCGAGTGAACTTTCACTCAATCGCTGCACACGTGTCCTGTCTTGGACGGTTACGCAGGACGTTGATCCGCCGCGAAATAAATCGGCCTGCGAAATTCGCATCCGGGCGAAAATTTTGGAGATTTTGTGTTTCTTTTTTATTCATACAAGTCGAAAAAAAATTGTTCTTCACTCCGCTGTCATCAACGGGCAAAAATCTCAGGCGATTTTGTCATTTTTGTTGGTAAAAAAAAACGTCACGAACGTTTGAAGCTGCGGGATTTTTTATTCTCGAAAATTTCGCGACTCCAAAGTTGCTGCTCTTTTCAATCGAAGAAAAAATGAAAAATAAACGTAACGATCCGGGAGATGATTTGTTTGGCATTTTTTATGGCTTGGTTTTGATGTACGATCGTTTTTTGAGATGCGATCATTTGTTTCGACTCCTCATGAATTTTATCGTGCAAGAAACGACGTGAGATGACTGCGGGTGTTCTCTCGAATTGACTGCTTTCACTATTTACCGCAGAATGTTGGAGGTCCTCGTTCTCTTCGCCAATCTGAATTCGCCTCTTGCGCAACAGCCCATCAGACCCTCGAGGCACACTGAGAACATCTCCAGGAAGATTCTACCTCAAAGTTAATTATTAAACGCTCATTCGCGCAATCGAGAATTTTTTTATAATTAATATTGATACGAAGGATAATTTATCAATTAAGCGATTAATACCTCGTCGCCGATGTCGTTCGAATTTTCAACCAGAAAGAGTGTCACGACTCGCGACGATTATTCCTCAATCTCCAGGCGACGGATAAGATTCACGAAAGTCGAAGAAAAAAAGACTTTTTGAAAAAAGTTTTTACAGAAATTTTTCGGTGAATTTTTGATTTTTTTAAGTGCGCGTCGTTTTATTTTTAATTTGCATTTTTTTTTTAATTGAATATCTCAGAATGTTACAACCTGCGTAAATTTCGACGCAAATTCAGCCGATCGCGATCGTACGGTAATGCCACCATGAAAAATAAAAGGACGTTCGAAGTTTAGCGAAAGTCGATAAAAGCGAGACCGTTTTTATCAATGCTGGCGCACTTCGTTTATTGCAATTTCTTCTTTTTATTATGGAATAAATATTTGTTGTACGATGAATACGTTCGATGAAAAAGTTACTTTTCACTCAGAATTTGTGATGATTGCAGGATTAAATTAATTAACGAATTGCCAATTTTCACGAGCTCATCATCATCATTTCTCTATAAAATGAATATCCAAAATTTACATCCATACCCGAAATCCTCGTCGTTTGAAAAATCACGAGATCGATTTTTCTAGCATCGTCGGAAACTCAAAAATATCGCTCCGTCTTATTTTTCCTGCGATTTCACTGCTATTAATTAAAATGCCAAAAATCAAACTCAATCACGATTTGCAGGAGTAGAAAAAAATACACAACCGTAATTACGAGGAAGCATCGTAAAAATCACTGCAAAAATCTGCAAACTGAAATAATCTTTCGATTTATTTCGAATCGACGTCGACGATTGAAACAAATGCTGAGGGTGTCATCGAGATATCAAAAGTGGATCAAATTTTGCACGTATACGATACTCGAGGAGAGTCAAGTTCCGAGGAAGGTGGGGAAACGGATTGTCAGACGAAAGGAATTATCTGAATTTATCATCGTACGTATCCACGTCTTTATAAATATGTATACATATACAGCACACATACGTATATATCGAGAGTTCACATAGGCGGTTCTTGACGATATTGCGCGAGTTTCTGTTGAGTGAAGGGGGCGCCCCTCCGAAGTAGAGTTCTCGAGGCCGTGCTGGTAAAACCGTAGAGCTCCGGACAACAGCGAGTTCGGTTATATTCTAAGTTTACAGTAGTCCGAGTCCGTTACCGAGCAGACGAGATACGAGAGAGCGTCGATTGATTTTTTTCTTCGCCGATATATAATCGTGTGCGAGATGAGACAGAACGCGAAATACTGCGTGACTCTGTTGGCTTTCGCGGCTATTTTGTCCCCAGGTGAGTAAAATCCAAAAAAAAAAAAAAAGAGAAAAAATTATTTTTAAAACACCGAAGAAAAAGTTGCATATTTTCGTTTTCCCCGTGGATATATTCTTACGTCGTCACCGAATCGAGCGATCGACACCTTTTTCCCGTACAATTTCATGAATTCATTTTTTTTCACCCCCAATTCCGGTACGCCAAAACTCGAGGGTATTTCGTTCTATATTTTTTCAAATTTATTTCATCTCCGACGAAATTTCACAGACTCAATCTCCGTGCTCGAGGATTGTTTCTCTTTTTCGGGTGCTGGTAGTCGGCAAAGAGAGAATGAAAAAAGGGGCTTACGACACCTTTTAGAATTCTACGAGTCGATCGGCGGTGTACGCACGAACCGCTTTCACTGTTTCCTGTACCGATTCGAGAGATTGCGAGCATATGGTTGCGCGAACGATCAGCGCGAATCTCTCGTGTTTGAGCTATGTAATTCGCGCGTTAAGGTGTTCGACGTGTGATATAACGATGAGCCAATGAGCGTCGTGATGGCGGGAAATATTGCTTTTTTTCTTCCTTTTTTCGTTTTACGCCCCCCCCCCCCTTCCCGCACGCACTGGCGCTTCCTCATTTAATATTCAATGATATGCGAAGATCGTATTGCGGCGCACCTTTTTTTTTGCACGTTTGCTGCGTAGTAATAAAAATAGCCCTCGAGGTAGATTTTTTTTCGAACAGTCCAGGAATGTTTTGACTGTAATTTTTGCTATTGATATTTTCTTTTTTTTTTTCAATTAAAAATGAATGAAATCTCGTTGGGAAATGATCGTGAAAATGCTGCAGGATTGTCGAAGATTGATTTTTGCAATTTTTTTTGGGAGAATTTTAATAGTCCACTTGAGAATAAAATATTGCTACGCAGGGTATTTAATATTCAAATATAATTCGCGTTCATCTTTCGTTTTCCAAATTCGTCATTTTCAAACAGCGAGTTTTTTGAAAATAATCGTGGTTTCGTTTTTGCGATACGAAAGAAAGGAAGAAAAAATCTGATGGCGAAGTTGAAAGATCTTTCGTTCGCGGATTTCATTGTGACGCAATAAACAGACTGCGCGCCGTAAGTTCATCGAGGCCGGTGAACGAACGGTTGACTTTCGAGACGATAGCCTGCAGGGCTTACGAACCAAAGTTCCATAACGAATTCGTGAGAGCCTGGATAATTTTTTTCCCAAAGATTCGCTTCTCTCTTTTTTTATACTTATTTCCGAGTGAAAGGTGATGACTTGTGACTATCTGTGATACACATACGAATTATAAATAATGCATGCACTGGAAAAACAGACAAATAATTGTCCATCGCGATTAACAACGAGATATTATCCACTTTTATGAGAAACCCGCCACGCAATATCGCCAGCCATTTTTTATGCTCGATTGTACACGGAAAAACACTGAATTTAAGGTGGTAAGCGCGATTAAAAAGGGCAAGGAGTTCAGTTATTTTCCGGAGAAACAGGGTACGCGCGAAGCCCCTTAATTCAGACTTGATATATAATTATATAGTCCTTGATTGCGTTTGATATTTAAAAATCGCTATTATTGTTGTGAGGATATTTTTTTCCCATCGTTAGATCGTGTTTGTTACGGTCGTAGACTTGAAAAAAAAAACATTTTTTTAGCATCGGCCGCCGCTCTTCTCGGTGCGCCAGCTTGTCCGGAACCCTGGGGCGTCCAGGCTTATCCTCATCCCGAGGACTGTGGCTCTTTCTTCCTGTGTACAAATGGCACCCTGACCCTTGAACATTGCGAGAACGGCCTCCTCTTCGATGGCCATGGAGCGATACACAATCACTGCAACTATCACTGGGCGGTCCACTGCGGTGAACGCAAGGCTGATCGTAAGTAGTAACGGTCACAACTGTACAGACTCGCTCACAAAAAGTGTGCCCAACTTCATCCGTCTTGCCCTTTGCACGTGCAACGATTATCAAATATGCGTGTATCGACGAGTTACCTAACTAACGGTGCAAGGTCAACGTCATTGGTGAACAATCAATTTCCGGTGCAATTGCAACAAAACACATATATACATGTATATACCGCGCTGGAAGTATGCCAGTATATCGTGGATTTTCAAATATCTTTATAAAAACACAAGCAAATTGCCGAAACTTGATGTTGACGATGTAACGTGTCGATCATTACATACAGGGTGTTCCAAAACTGAATGACGATAATTCAATGCAACATTGGGGATAAAATTTCAAGTCGAAAAGTTTCCAAGCACTTTTCGATCCGACGAAGCCTCGATGAGTTATTAATAGATATAGTTGGACCAATAGCCGCGTGCGCTCGCAGGGAGGCCGCGCGTCCTATTGGCTCAACCTTTGACAATTAATAACTCGATAGATTCGGATCGTAGAAAAAAATACTCGGATGCTTTTCGGCTTGGAATTTCATCCCGAATGTAGCTGTAAATAATTGACATCGAGTTTTGGGACACCATGTATATGGTGGACCACCATCGACTATCAACATTTTTTAGGTGGCTGTACGTATTTGCAGTTTATGTCGCTAATCTTTTTCTGTTTTTTTTTCGCAGTTACACCGTATAGCACCCCAGGATGCGAGCATCAGTTCGGAATGTATCCGGACAGCGATTCGTGCAGCACATCGTACGTAAAATGTGTTCATGGTGAACCGATACAAGAAGCTTGCACACCCGGACTTGTTTACGACGAGAAAAGCCATACCTGCGTATGGCCCGATCAACTACTTCCCTACTGTAATCCCGAAGCCGTTGTTGGCTTCAAATGCCCAACTAAAGTTCCTGCTCATACGCCTGCTGCTCGATTTTGGCCTTTCCCGAGGTACGTGAAAAATCTAAATTACGTAATCGTTTGATTGAGAAAAACGATGTAACATCAGAAATATTTAAAGTGTATAAGCGGAATAGAACAGAATGACAATTTCGCGTCCTTGGCAATGAATAATCTGTACAAAAGTTTAATCATATCCAAAATAGTTGGCACAGTCATTTTCAAAGATAACCGGCATTATAAAGTTATCAAAAATTCTGAAAAAATTATTTCCATTTCGTGTTAAAGCAATTCCTTCATGAATTCGTCCTTGAATAAACCAGGGTTTTTTTTCGAAATTGGAAGAATGATTTCATTTTTCTTTTCTAGATTGCGGGTTTTTTCGTTTGATTTTGACCGAAAATTATCGCCATTTTTACAGATTCGCTGTTCCTGGTGACTGCGGTAGGCTCATCACCTGTGTCGAAGGTCATCCCCGTCTTATCACCTGTGGAGACGGCAAACTCTTCGATTCATTGAGCCTGAGCTGCATGGACCCGGATGATGCCCCTCACTGGTTGGTTCACTCGAAATTACGTCAGGGAATTTAATTTTTTTTTCATTGTTCACCGGAATATTGTACCTGCAATTCTACAGGGTGAAATTCCGAGTCGAAATGCATTTTACAATTTTTTTCTGCGACCAAAACCTCGTGAGTTATCGAGTGTCAAAGTTCGAGCCAATCGGATGCGCGGCCTCCCCACTCCTGCGTGCGCCGTGCGAGTGCGCGCGTTCTATTCTTCCGCCTATATCAATTAATATCTCAACGAGGACTCGTCGGATCGAAAAGTGGTCAAAGACTTTTTGCCTTGAAATTGCACCCCTGATGTACCAGTAAATTATGAGCATCCAATTTTGAGAGACCCTGTATATTTGATACAATAATGAGATTTTAGCTCATTGCGGGGGATTTATCATACTTTTGTCATGAAAAAATTGTTTTTATTTGATTTTTCAGTGCCAACCACCTGTAATGAGATTATCGAAGAGTTTGAGAGAAAAGAAAATCAATTCCCCCTGACATTTTCATAATTTCTCGTCTCTTTGCGTACGATGGAAATTCGCGAACAACCAGTGCCATGCGACACCTTTGGATTTTCCATAGCGAGGTCAAGGATGTAGCAGAGCGATGGAAAAAAAAAATTGGTGTTCTTCACTCGACTCTGGATCGTCAAGGGACTGTAATTAGTTGTGTAAATGAAGAACAAATTGGATTAATAAAAAAAAATTATCTTGTGTTTATGAAACGCAGCCTCCGATTATTCATCACATGAGCAAATGAAAATAATTTATCATTAAGGATGTTCGGGATGTAATCGAAATCAAAGGCACCCCCAAAACTGATCGATTTCAGCTGCTAACGATATTAAAAATTGATTAAAAATTTCTTCAAAAAAATCCTCAAACTAACGAAGAACTGACGCCCATCCCAAAGTACCGAAAAAAACGAAACAACACACATAAATTGTTCTTCAAAACGGGACACCGTATTCGTATATGAAAAATATACACATTAGATTTTATTCAACGAAATCTACAATACAAACGATAATAAAAATTCGCATTTTACGATAAGTAGTAAATTCAACACGGACGAAAAGACAGGGGTCGAGGGGGAAGGGAAATTTCATTTAGGAATATATTTACAGTTTGATCGGGGCGCGAGAGGATCAGGGATGTTATCGGAGACGCAAAATCGTGCGAAATTACGTTGAAAAATTAACGATGTAATATATTCGTGCTTAATTATTCTATCTGTTTAAAAGGTACGATTTAAATTAAATTTTAAGAAAAAAAAAACATAATAATAAGTAAAATTTGATTGCAAAAATGTCGGCTCGATCGTAAAGCGCCGCGTCTCGTCCGTCTATTTTTCCCCAGTCTCCGTAATATTTTCTTTCGTCGTCTAACGTCGTGGAATTATTTATATATACCGACGCTGAAAAATCCGAAAATTTGGATGTGAAAATGGAAATTTCCGTCGCAATGTAAAGAAGAAAGGAGAATCTTCGTCTCGTCGTCCGGGGTTGGAGAAAAATCGATCTAGTTCCTCGGTCTTGCCCTCAATGGTACAGCACCGGAGGGCAGTGGAGGTACTCCCGGTGGCAGATTTTCCTCCTCGGGCTCTTGCTCGTTTCCTCCATCGGGAAGATCACCGCCGAGGCTCGCGGGCGTCGTCGGCACGTCGCAGTCCTCCGTCGGTGGTACGACGCATCTCAATGATCTTCTGTCGAACACGAGCATCGCTGGACACCTTTGGAGACGCGGATAACCGCCCTGACATTGCCAGTAACGATTGCACGATTTTCCGAGAGGGACGTTGCCGTTCGCGTCGTCGTTGCACAGAGCTTTTAAAAACAAACGAAATTTTTCGTTTCAATCTGGATAGTCTTTTGAATTTTTAACGATTTTTTTTGTACATCGCAAATACGACGATCCAAGGAATATCGAATAAAATGAATTTACTCAATTATGCGATGGTGAACATTTAATACACTCGAATAAATTCTTTTTTTTCCAGTATTTCGGAACGTTTTTTTTTTTTTTGCATCTTGTTCCTCCTGTATGAGAGTTTCTAATTGTGAGGAATTTTTGACGAGAAATTTATTTTATGAAATTTATTTAATCCTGCAATTAGAAAAAAGGGTGATTGACAGCAGGTCTTGAATCACATGAATTTTCGTTTCATCGTTTTTTACGTGAGCTCGTAATTGAAAAATTAATCGCGGAAACGAAGCACGAAAATCAGATTTAATCGCGGAGTAAAAAAATCTGATGAGTCATCGCTGTAATAATGCAATTAATTTGACAGCAAATGGGTGATGAATTTGCGTAACAAATCTGCGTTGCGTTGTTTTTGTTGCCAAGTCTCTGCCTGAGATTTCTATACGGTGGAAGAACAATATGAATGAATATTTAATTAATAAACCAACGTAAAATATTCGAAATTATTTTCCACACGATCCAACACGTGATCCTACGTGATTCCAGCGAGATACCGTCTCCGTTTCCCCGGTTTTACTTTGTGAAAGTATGTTCGTGAAATAAAAAATGAGAAAAAAAAGGAAGGAACGTCGTCTCGTTTGATGAATGTTAAAGGCATCTCGCGTTGTACCGAAACAGCTAGATTCCACGAATATAACGTGGGACAGAGGCGTATGTAACACAATCGGGGTATTTGAGAGGATATACATAATGATAATAACGAGAATAAAATGAGATAGAGAGGAAGGAGCGTCGTGAAAAACGCGTGTGAATGTTAATGAGTACGCCTTGTCTCAGCTGTGCGCCGAGGAGAAGGCCAGTGACTCTCGGCAAATGTGACGTGATTGGTATAGGCGCCTTTCGTATTATTAATTCGCCTCTGAGTTTGTAATACGTATGTTTTTAATAAAATACTCGGGAAAATCGAACTCTGATTTTTCACGTCTCGAATTTTGTCCCATTTTGCAGGTGTCGTACTCGTGCGACAAAAAATAAAAACATCGCAGATTAATCTCGTTATGGAAGGTTTACGAAAATTGTTTCAGAACACATTTGAAGAGAAATTCCGATGCTGATGGGGAGAATTTATTGGCAAACGAGGAACTTTGTTTATAGAATTGGTAATTTTGAATAAAATTAAGTATCTCAGTTTGCTATTTTCTTTAAATAATAAAATTCTTTTTAAGGAAATCGGAAAATCGAATTTATTCGCTTGCATTTTTAACGTCTCAAATTTTGTCGTATTTTGTCGTGCTTGTCGTAGTCGACAAAAAATAAAAACATCGCAGATCAAACTCGTAATGGAAGGTTTACGAAAATTGTTTGAGAACACATTTGAAGAGAAATTCCGATGCTGATGGGGAGAATTTATTGGCAAACGAGGAACTTTGTTTATAGAATTGGTAATTTTGAATAAAATTAAGTATCTCAGTTTCCTATTTTTTTTAAACAATAAAATTATTTTTAAGGAAATCGGAAAATCGAATTTATTCTCTTGCATTTTTAACGTCTCGAATTTCGTCGTATTTTGTCGTGTTTGTCGTAGTCGACAAATAATAAAATCATTGCAGATCAAACTCGTAATGGAAGGTTTACGAAAATTGTTTGAGAACACATTTGAAGAGAAATTCCGATGCTGATGGGGAGAATTTATTGGCAAATGAGGAACTTTGTTTATAGAATTGGTAATTTTGAATAAAATTAAGTATCTCAGTTTGCTATTTTTTTTAAACAATAAAATTATTTTTAAGGAAATCGGAAAATCGAATTTATTCTCTTGCATTATTAACGTCTCAAATTTTGTCGTATTTTGTCGTGCTTGTCATAGTCGACAAAGAATAAAAACATCGCAGATCAAACTCGTAATGGAAGGTTTACGAAAATTGTTTGAGAACACATTTAAAGAGAAGTTCCGATGCTGATGGGGAGAATTTATTGGCAAATGAGGAACTTTGTTTATAGAATTGGTAATTTTGAATAAAATTAAGTATCTCAGTTTGCTATTTTTTTTAAACAATAAAATTCTTTTTAAGGAAATCGGAAAATCGAATTTATTCTCTTGCATTATTAACGTCTCAAATTTTGTCGTATTTTGTCGTGCTTGTCGTAGTCGACAAAAAATAAAAACATCGCAGATCAAACTCGTAATGGAAGGTTTACGAAAATTGTTTGAGAACACATTTAAAGAGAAGTTCCGATGCTGATGGGGAGAATTTATTGGCAAACGAGGAACTTTGTTTATAGAATTGGTAATTTTGAATAAAATTAAGTATCTCAGTTTGCTTTTTTTTTTAAACAATAAAATTCTTTTTAAGGAAATCGGAAAATCGAATTTATTCTCTTGCATTATTAACGTCTTGAATTTTGTCGTATTTTGTCGTGCTTGTCGTAGTCGACAAAGAATAAAAACATTGCAGACTTGTCTCGTAATGAAGAGGGTACGAAAATGGTTTGGAATCGAATTTAAAGAGAAATTTCCGTGCGTCCGATAGGTTAGTTATTAAATTTTCGATATTAGATAAATTCATAAATCTCAGTATGAATTCATTTTTTTAATTCAACGAAATGTCAGAAACGTTCCTTCGTTGAATTTTTTTTTAATACATCTTGTCGAGTCTCGCGTGCGTTACGTTCGATTGACAAAAAAAACTACACGACAGATTCATCCCGGTGAAAAATGTACCGAAAATCGTGTGAAAAAAAATTCCTGAGAAAATGCCGACGGTAAGAATCAATCTGCAAATGGTAAAGCTCGATTATAAAATCTCCTCCAGGTTCTGAGAGATGGTTGGCTCGATAAAGAGACGAGAAATTATCATAGATTCTCGCGAGCGAGTCAAAGATGCGAGGCGACCTATTGGAAAAATGATTATTAGAAAGTAAGAGTGAAATAGCGTCAGGAATTTGGGGAAGCAGGATTCGCTTGTGAAACGTCGAAGAAACTCGTTCTGTTAAGCAATACAAACACGAACTGAATTTCACATTAAAATTCATAGAAAATTTCCATGAAATATGCAAAGAAGAAATGATTCATTCGAAGCTCGCGTATGTCAGCATCCGACACAGCATCTTTCGAGGAAAAACATGCAAAATTCGCAGCAGCAAAAAATTTTTCTCAACTCTCTCCTGCTGCCTCCTGAGAGTCGTCGATTATAATTGGAATTCGATGTGAAAAAAAAAACCAAAATACAGGAATAAACTCGGAATAACATCACGAGGGATTGAAAACTCATCTCTGATTTAAAAAAAATTCTTTCCGTCGAAACTCACGATGTTTTTGGCATCCCTCGACGTTTTCCGGCCAGTCGCAGGATCTTGCCTTCTCGTTGTAGAGAAGACCACCGATGCAGAGCTGTTCGGTGGCTGTGCCGTTCCAGCAGGTCCAGTATCTCGTGCAGGATGTCTCGTGCCCGAATATACCGTACAGCCAGTCGCAATGATCGGCGCTGATCGGTGAATTTGCCTGGCGTTTACCCTCGCAGTAATTAGCTCGCCACGGATAGTCGCAGCCCTCGGTAACACCGCGATGTTTTCCAGCGAATACGAGGCCGTTCGGACAGTCGAAAAGTTCGGGACGTCCGTTGACGCATTCCCAATAACGATCGCAGTAATCTATGTCACTGACGACACGTGCTTTCGTCTGACAGGGATCTTCCTGCTGTTGCTTCTGTGCGCAAAGCCCTGAAACAACGGGACGAGTCAATTTAAGGGTGATTCAATAAGGTGAATTGAAAAAGGTGATTTTTTGAAAAAATTTCTACTGAAAACTGCCGCATGGAATGTTTTGACGTTTCTAGGATATATCTGAGAATATATGATGAAATTTTCCGACCAAAACATTGAAAATTCAGTGCCGAGATTAAACGTCTCATATAAAAACCCAAAAAGTTTATTAAACTAGAAAAAAACCCGTACCACGACCCTCGATCGAAAAAGAAAATTGACATTCGACAGAATGGCGGAGTTTTTGAAAAATGTAAGACTTCCCACGAAAATTTGATTTTTATGCGAAAACTATGTGAGACATGCCCTTGGAATTTTGATACGTTATTTTTGAAGGTATGGAATATCGAAATGTGCAAAGAAAATCGATTTGTTGAAAATTTCACGCCAAAACTTCCCCTTAAGGAAGTTTGTTATAAGCGTAATTTTATGTAGCTGAAAAATAAAAAATAAGTACGCTTTTTTCGTGCTCGTCCAAAAAACCTTGAGTTTATTCGGGTAGGTGTGATTTATGTATGTTTTATTGTGAATCGATTGAGGTCAATATGAAATGTTTTAGTGCGGAATTTGTGCTATTCTTATTTATCTCACAGTCTCGCAATATCTTTGATGAAACATTCTTTAATGTCTCAAATATACCGTGTGGAAAATAATCCACGTAAATACATCGTGATTTATGAACGAGAGATATCCAATCGTGCAAAACGCGAATGGTACACGATCTATTATCGTATTTGATCTAAAAAATGTATTCATTGTTCTCACTGTACTCTCGTACGTGTTCGTACTCTGCGAGCCAAAAGTTTAAGGCCATCTCGATAATTGTGATACAATTCATATAAAAGTAAATTAGGATGGCAGTACCAGATTTTTTCTTTGGAAAAATTAATTTTCCAAAAATTACAGATTCTCATAGTAAATAGACATCGAGATGCTGCAAAAACTGTTTTTTCAAAAAAAATGACATCACCGATATCACTTGAGATCGTCTTCGAAGCCTTGCGACACTGAAAACACTCGTGAGACGACCTAATAAACTCGTATCATGCTCGAATTTACCGTTAATCGGTCGAGCACGATCGCAGAATGAAGCTCGTTCGTGCACATCATTAAGATTGATAATAAATAATTGAAAAGCGTCCAAGGCAATTTCCTCTCGAGGATGTTGCATAATAATAACGGTGCTAAAATTATATAAATAAAACATGAACCAGGAAAGCAAAGCAGCTGTTGAGAAAACGTTTATCGCTTATAAACAGAATAACGAGAACGTACAATCTTGACAATCATGTTTTATTTATAATTCGTACACGTTTTTCAGTGTATCTGTGTATATTTATTTATATTTTTATATTCACAGGACGAGATGCCATCTTCTTTATGTAGGTCTTTATATAAATAGGGATGAAATTAAAGACAAATTTAGCGTCAATAAATTTGGAACGAATAATTCGAATTTATTGTGCGCGGAAAAAAAAAGTATACTCGACGTTCGTCATTAATCTGTTTCTGGAAAAAAATCAGCAAATATATATTTTTATTAAAATCTGAAAAAAATGAACGTCAGATACAGAGCGCAATAATTTTGAATAATCATAATACGAAAGAATTATCAGCAAATTGTAATGCAAAATAAAAAATGTGACAACGGTGTCGGTGCCAAATATTTTCGACGGATTAATTCGACAAGAAAAAAAAAGAGGATACCTCAATATTTCCCATTTCTTTTTACTGATTTTTTTATTCGCTTGACATTATTATTCCTCTAGCAATTATTCGAAATTGTCGTTCTGTTCCATTATTACTGAAGTAATGCCTCTCGAGCATCCTAAAGAAAATAACGAGCTGCGATAAAATTTTCGCAATTTCTAAAAAAAAAAAAACATCCGCGTCGCACATCTATGGAATCCAAGGCTCGCATCTCGAAGAGCCATAAATCTCAAACTTTTACTTCTGTTTAAAAAATCGCCTAAGGGCAATATATATCGAAATAGCCCCAGTAGAAAAAGCTTACAGCATGCACAGAGAGCGGACATCTCCTTACAGTCCGATATTCGCTTGCTTCCAGTTGCAATACGTGTATATTAGGGTGGGTCAAAATAATTCTCCATTTTTCTTTTTGAGATTTAAAAAATTGATCGTTTTGCACTTCGACAAACGCTGATTCAACCACGAGCCCTTGATATTAAAATCAGGAAAATTTGGTGTTAATCTTTTCCTTTGCAAATCGAGGAAAAAAATGTCTTTTTTTTCAAACCACCCTAATGTACGCACGTCTATGTTCGTAAAAGTACATGTACATGAACGATCGAACGTTTGTTGGGACTTTGGAGCAGGGTGAGGTCCTCTGGATGTTACGTAAGACCAGGCACGATCGTTTAGACTATCCCCTGCTTCGCTGGCTCACTTTCCTTTCCTTTACGACTTTGCAAACGAGCCCTGCTCTGTTCGTACGTATGGTAACAGATATATGGCGTTTCATTTACCGTTCATGCACTGTACTATCTATTCACGACGCATACTCTGCAGAAAACGAGCCTGAAGAATCACATTTCCATCTCTCGTTGGCCAGTGAAATGAAATTTCCTCATTAATTAATGATAATTGGCAAATTTTACATCAAGACGATGAATATTCATCAATAATCGAATAATAATATCGAATATCAAAAAAGCAAAGAAAAAACATTCGTTTTACTCGGAAAATTTGACAGAGACGAAGCTTAAATGATTTCAACGTCTTGTGCTTTTTGCGAATAAATAATACCTTTTTTAGGTCTTGTGTGAACGATTTGGTACTCGAGAGTTTATTTAAATATAATTTTGACTAATAATAAAAAATTATTTTTGTTGTTACATGATTCAATATTTATGCTCTTTTATTATTGTCCTCTCGAGCAGGTTGCAATTTTCATTCGATAATGATCGTAATTGCAACGGAATAATAGCTATACCCGTGCAAAAATTCAGATTAAAAAAAGTGTAAAATAAATAACGATTGAACTGCGGTGATTCTTCGAGCGAGGCAATTCCGTTATACCTGCGAGTCCTTCCATAAAAGTCCAACTTTTTCAGCATCACCGTTCGAGCGATAAAAATCCCGTGGCGCGTTAAACAGCTTAAGGTTTTCCCGCAGATGCTCGTATTTTCGCGCACTTTCGTGTTGTTTTTTTTTTTTGCACAGACGGACAATTACGACGGATATAACGGACACTATCGTGCGCAGGAGACTTTTTTTTTGACGTTCTTACATTTCGATATTTGCCATTTGTCTGCCGGCTATCGCCTGTTTCCGGTATTACAGGATATGTATGGAGGAATTATCGAGCCGGCAAGTGGGTGGTGAGAGTACACTTGCCGGACACTTAAATAGTAAAAGTTTTCGAGCGAGAGTCGGCCGAGTGCACGGATGATTAGATCCGTTTCGCAGAGGCAGGTTTTTCCGGGATGAAAATTCGATATTCGTATAAAGTACGCGGGAAAAAAGCTGTCACACGATAATTCGTCGAAGAGCCAATGGTCCTTAAAAAGAACCCAATTTTCCATCCGTTTCATCGAAATCCAAAAGATTTTACCGAAAATTTAAAATCCTCGATTTTTGATGGATTCCATCGAAGCGAATCGAATTAAAATGGACCAAAAATGTCCATCTTTTTTTTTCATCCTCAGGATTTTCAACGACGAAATGATAATCGTTCTATCATCGAGCGAAATGGAAATACGACCGAGGCTACGCACGAATTAATGCGGCCGGTGGGCCTGAACACGTCTCGTTTTGAAGGTGAGAACGAGACAAGATGAGAGAGATGAGATGGGAGAAAGAGAGATGGAGAAAAAAGAGAAAAATTGAAGAGCGAGTGAACCGGCGGTTGAGCTACTTTCATATTTTCACTCGCGCTGGTACACGGGAGAAAGTGTACGCCCGCGAGCGCACTCGCGAGATGCGTGAAACTCGTTCGCTGTCGTCGAGGCGGCCATTTTTTTTTTTCATCTTTTCCGAGATAATTGTGACGAAATTTTACAAACAAGAAAATCGTCCGACGAGACCGCGAGATCGAGAACTATCTTCAATTTTTTTTTTTTTATTCAAACGTTAATTACGATCGTTGCGGAATTCGATCGTGCGGATTGTTTGGATCGTTAACTTAGATTTGTCGATATATGATTTTTTTTTGAGTTTGAATTATTTTTTTCCAATTTGAATCATTCAATTTTTCCTCAAGGTGCTGAAATGGACGATATTCGCTCCACGTGTAAAGGATGCAAATGTAATTTTCGTTGTAGCAAATATTCAAAACGTTTTTTGTTCCTTAAGGACGTACTGGCGGAAATTCAACGAAATTACAGGGGTAAAATTACAGTTTCGAGGGCTTGGCGGTGGTACAAAAAGCCTGAAAGACGAGCAGTTTTTTCCGAGATACTGAGCACTGTTATTTTAAATGATTACAAAATTAAAAAACTATTGAAAAATTCGTAAAAAAAGAAACAAAACAATAAAGTACGTTAAAGTAAAGATTCGTGGTATCGTCAGCTGACGACAGTGAAGAACAAAAATACAAAAGATTCCTAAAGCCGAACGTGCGATGACGATTTCCGTTCGTTCCTCATTTACGTCACGTTCGTACAAAATCAAACAAAAAAAAACCCCCTTAATGAACAAGGTGAATATCAATGACCGTCTCTCCTACGATGCATTGAAAGTAAAACGAAACAACGATGTTTCTCTCAATGAAGAGGCCTGACAAGTTACAATGAATCCGGGAATAACGTCCACTGTTCAAACCACGCAGTGAATAAACAAAATTAAATTACAATCAGTTGACAGTTGGACGTTTGGGGGGATAAAAAAAATGCAACAGCGACACAGGAAATCGTTGGTCGATGAAAAATAAAAATTAAGCTTACCACGAGCAGCCACCAGAACCAGGAAGAACGAGATGACTCGAGACGATCCCATTCTGCATGTGGTTGTTGTCCTTGGTTGATTGTTTTTGTTATTATTATGATTATTGTTATTACGGTTTTTTTTTCGTTTTTCGTTCGTTTGAAATGAAAAAAACAACCCTTTCACTGTAGAGTCTGCAGCCACGATGGGGATGAACGACCGAAACGAATAAAAAATAAGAAACAACGAGTTTTAATTGTTGCTGGAGGAGAAGCAGCTTGTGAGGCGACCGAAGAAGCTTTGCTGATGGGTTTTCGTGTCGGGACTATTCACTGGGAGAGGCCTTCGGTTACAGGTCTTATATGAGCTCCCCACTCTTTGTAACAATCCTGCTGCTGCTGCTGCTGCTGCTGCTAAGGCTGCTGCTAAGGCTGCTGCTGTTTCTGCCTGCGATTTGTTTCACTAGGAAGGCCCATCGTAGCTGGTACCGACATACGTGTAATACACCTCGGAGTTCTTCTAGTCTTCGGGGCCTGCTGATGCTCGATCTCCCGGCAAACCTCGGGTGCTCTAACCACATACCTCGAGATCTTTCTCATTGATGGAGCATGAGACTTTGTTGGCGTAGAATAAGAAATGTTCCCTGGATTGTCCAGAAAAACTGGAGAACTCGAGACTCGCCTGAGAATCGGGATCAACCCTTCCCTTGCAGAAATTCGCCTGGATATCCCTCTTCAAACTTCGAACCAACTTTTGGAAGCTTGTATCTTTGTCCTCTAGGGGGATCAACCCTCTACGAGGGGTTGATTGATCTCCAATGCCTGGAGAAAAATGATAAAATTATGATGACTGAGATTTTTAGATAAGATCGCAATTTTTATCACGATTGATACTTTCTACTTGTTTGCTTCAAAGCACGTGCACTGTTGAGCGTTTTTTCAGCTTGTACTCGACGTTATTATTGTTATTTTTAAAATCATTTTTCACGTGAAAAAAAACAACACTTCTTGCTATATTTTGTGTAATCCCCTAACTTCGAATTTTGCGTAATTGGCATTGCTAGAAAAATCCGAAAAAGAAATTAAATCTAAATGTGAAATACATTATTTTTTTCAGTCGTGATTATTTTTTTGATAAAATTCATTCGGGAGTGGGTTGAAAATACGATGTTCGTCGCTGCCGGTTGAGAACGATTTTCGCACAGCTTTTGTTCGTCGAGGAAAGTGAATCAAAAGTGTGTGCGTGTAAAAACGAGTGATACGAAGATCGTCTGATATTTATCATCGTTCCTCGAACGAATTTTGGCTTCCTTTTCAACCGTGAAATGTTTGATCGATTATTTTTTTCTTTTTTTTTTGTACCTGAGCCAAAGTGATCGAGGCCCTTTGCAATCTCGACGATTCAATCTGACGATGCATCATCAAATTGGTTCTCGATTTAGACATTCGTGGGAGCTTGGCGCGATCGTATTCGAGTCTAGTGAAAAAAGCCATTCAGCCTCAGACAGACGTGAAGAACTCATCCGGCGTCAAAAAAATGTCCTACAACAATCTGAATCAACGCAGGACTTCCTGTCCACCATTTTTTTGTATTATTTATTCTTCGTTGTTCATCACGTTTTTCGTTAATATTTTCCAAAAAAAAATCATTTTTTTTGTGTTACTGGTTTTTTTACGACTGGAGAGCATCGGAATAAAAGTTTGTAGGCCGTTGGTGATGTTAATTTCTGGCAAGCACTAATTCGAGACATATAAAATCATCCGAATTTGGAACGCTGATCTCGTTGATTTAACTTTGATCAAAGTAGATATGACATGTGCCATAAATACGAGGACGATCACTATCAGCAGAGGCGGACAAGCTTAATCATTTGGCACACTAATAACATCGGAATAAAAATGTTTTCGATAAACATTTTTTTAAACGTTTTTAAGATACTTTCATTGAATCGAATCGCGACAAACTTAATAATTTTCTATTCGATAAATATGTGTTGTAAGTATAATTGTTATTTTGCGAGGTTTGGAAAAACGCGAAAACACCCCTTTGCATGTTTTTTCGATTGATTTTTTATTTACCCATATTATTCGGTTTTATAAACCTTTCAGTTTCGAAAGTATCAATTTTATTTATAATGGATTTTTTCCCAGCAAAAATTATGGAATAAATATGAAAAAAATTTGAAAAAAACGTCGGATTTTTTGCTGCCGGTAGCAATAATAGCTTCGATGAAAAGCGTTTTTTTTTATGTCATTAAGGACTCCGTATTTTTCGTTAGCGCAGATGGCTAATCATCCATAGCTTCAGACGCGTAGAAAACTGAAATCAATGATGCTGCACAGCATACGAAGTGGACAATCATCCAATCTCTCTCTCGCTCTCGGGCCTAGAAATCTCAGATT
Organism: Heteropelma amictum; assembly: GCA_959613375.1. NCBI lineage: Eukaryota > Metazoa > Arthropoda > Insecta > Hymenoptera > Ichneumonidae > Heteropelma > Heteropelma amictum. The sequence continues at coordinate 2,697,955 of OY390726.1, read as the reverse complement.
TTCTCTTCATCCGAACGAATTATTCTAATTTGATTTCTTTTCTCCTTCGTTTTTTCTTTTTTCTCCCACAGCTTATGACGGTAATCTCACGTTCTCTACAATTTTTTTTACCCCGATCTTGACAATTAAACGAAAAAACAAGCACAAAATAGCGACAGAGAAAAATCGATAAAATTTCGCAGATTGCCCATTAATTTATCAATGTATGCTGGAGTAATTACACAGAGAGGGAGAGTTCATTAGAAAATCACTTTCTTCTCGCATTTTTCTACTTTATCATTTTTTTTTCTCAAATCAACGTTTATAACGACATCTCGTCGTTTCGACAAACATCCATCATTTTCGATCGATAAAACGTCATTTTACACTCGATCGCGTAACCCTCGTGCGTTTAATTACAACTCGACGAATCTACCATATTTTCTCAATTCTCAAACGCAAATATTTCGACATTCTTTCGCGACCTTTACCACCGGAAGTATCGGAATTATAAAGTAATTATTGGCGAAGGAGGAGGAGTTTCGAAATATTTTTAATCGGCCAATATTTTGCGGTACGGTTGGGCAAGCATTTCCGGTTATCTCCTATTGGTGAATTTCGGAGTGAATTTTCCGCTCCGCTCGAGGCATTTCTATTAACTTTTTCCATCACTCAAATTGTCTTTTTTTTTTGTTTAATTTCGAGTTACCTCACATTGCCACGCAGGGAGTTTTGGAATCGGTGACGCAGTCGTTACTCGACTTCACGACGCCTCCTTCTTTCTCTTTGCTCATCTGGAACTGTGAGAATGGTCACAAGAGGAAATAGAATTCATGAACCGAACAATCGCACTCGCCGTTTCGAAATCTTCCAACCGTGTTGAGCGTGGCGTACCGACTATGACTGCCACGACTTTCGCATTTTGTGCATCTGTATATATGTACGTAATACTCAGGATGTGTGTACCATGCCTTTCAGACAATATGTAGAATTTTCAGTTCACAGCATTATTATCATCATTATTATCATCATCATTATTATTTTACTAATGAACAATACGAAAATGATTGGACATTCAATCGCAAATGTGTCGCAAAACGCAATTTTAATCCACGAACGAAAAAACGTTCCATATTCGTGAATCAACGTTTTTTCTCCTTTGAGTTTTTTCGAAAAAATAAACAGCCAAAATCAATTTTTCTATAAATAAAGGAAATCGGCACGAAAGACGGGCCTTTTTTGTATTACATTTTACTGATAAAGAATACGAAAATCGTGTGGAATTTAATTATTTTTTTCTCTTTGTTTTTTTGAAAAGAAAACAGCTGCGATTGATTTTTAAATTGATTATTCAGGAATTCTTTTGATTGTGTATTTTGATGAAAAAAGATTGAAACGCGAGACCAGAATTTGTAGCTAACGATCGATCGTCGTATGCTCGCTGTTGGTTATAAAAGATTCAATTTAACGGGCGTTCGTATGCGTTTGAATGACTGCAGTGATTTTTGGAGCAAAGTGGGGGTATGGTACTCAATCAAAGGACCAATCGATTCTCATTGATAGATCGATGATGCGCCATTGTGAAAAAAAAACGAAACTATTCAAACGTCGACTTTATCGCTCTTCTCATCTCACTCATCCTGTCTCTCACACAGCGAGATGAGTCGACCGAGCAATCTTCGTAACAGAATCATCGCTGTGATGATGAAAAAAAAAAGAAAAAAAACGAGTCAGACGTACGAAGGTAATGTCAAAAGTGAGAGCGTGTACCGAGCGTCGTACGAGCCCCTGGGCGAAGGGGGGAATATGGTCCAGAGCAGAGATAGCGAAACAGCATCCAGCATCGAGATGTACTCTTGTGGTTTTCTCAGACTTGCCTTTGCCATTAAATTTACGGCTCGTGAAGAATTTTCGAATGGCTGACCATGAATCCTCGAGAATTCTGACACGAGTGTGCGCGAACATCGAGAGCTCTTCACGCGCCAACGGTCGGAGAAACATTTAGCGAGGTGCATGCGTTTCATTTTTGTTTCTTATTTTTCGTTCTCTTTTTTTTTTTATCTGAAAAAGTAACAAGTTCGGCCTCGAACCGGAGGAAAGTCAGATAAATTCAGCGCGTACTGATGATAATGCCGATAACGTCACTTTCGTGCGTGCTTACATAAATAACGTGAAGTTTTCTTGCGCCAAACGCGTTCTTTTTCGTTCTATCTTAGAAAAGTCGTGATTGTAAATCTACGAAAGCGTAGATAAAAGTTTTTTTTTAATAAACTCGGTAGGAAGGCTGGCGCGCTTCGAAAGCGAAATTTCGAAAATACTCGGAGTAAAAAACAAACGCGCGGAGTTCGATGACGTACGGAGACGAATCTGTGGTCGAATGGACCATTTTTCCGAGCCATAGGATTGTTAGTATTTTTTTTCGAAATTTGCATGATCTGAAAGACGGTGGTTTGTTTATAATTGCATATCGTTTGGCTTTTTTTTAATTCCAAATTATGAGTAAGAAAAGTAATTGTGGGGAATGTTGCAAATCAATTGGGTATTATTCGAAAAAAAATGGCAATAAATTATCAATGATGAGACGATATTGTGAGGAAATGTCACTTTTTTTGAGTTATAAATTATTCTTTTCACTGAAATATATTGAACGATCGTTGTAACGAGAAATTTTGCGAAATATCGTGAGGAAATACTTTTTATTCATAAATCTTCAATTTAAAAATGATATTTTGTCTCAATTGATGATTTTATAAATTATTTGAAAAATGTTTTTATTTCTGAGAGCTTCGTGAATTACGCGAGAATGTATTTATTGTTTTTTACACACAGGATGAATGTAATGATGAAAAATTGAAAATTGTGAGGGAAGAAAATGAATTTTAGAACAGGGACGATAATTTTATCATGTTTTCACGTAAATCTCGCGAATCGCGAAAAGTCCCCTTGCAGTATGATGACCTGCCGCCAGCGGCGTGTCGCTGGTTGCCGACGTTCAGGCGCCGCGAATGATCGTTTGCGAAAAAATGCTTTCATACCTTCGACTCTCAGTGATTTTTTAATCCTCCAGAAAGTTCATACAACTCGTTTGCATAAAAAAAAATCGTAAGGATTCTCAAAAAGACAAAACCTCTAGCCTCGCAAAAATTTTCCAAATTAAAATCGAAGAAATGGAAAATTCAACTGAAAACAAAAAGTCGTTTGACAATTCGAGGGGGAATTGTAAAGTTTTTAAAAATCTCGGAGGATGTTATTTTATTCGCGAAAATTTGCGCGAATCGACGAATCCCCGCGTTTCGGCTTGTAAAAACCTTTTGGAATTGTGATAAATTATTCTTTGTGACTTTCTTGCTGTCGTTGTTTTCTTCGATAATTATCCGAAATGGGAAAACGGTCGGTTGAATTATGGCAAATGTCAATTTTTTCTTCGACTCTCATTGCGCTTCTGCGAAATACAAATTGCCTTGGACACAGACAAAAAAAGTGTAGGAAAAAAGAAAAGAACGAGACTTTTTCGTAATGCATACTATGCCAAAGCCCCAAGGGGAAGTTATTCCGAAACACGATCCTCCGGTATCACGCTACGATTCACCAGGAGGCTAAGGTCGACGGTCCTGTTGCAGGGATATTATATATTTCGAGGCGGGAATTTCCAGTGGAATTTCAGACTCGTTGGAAACGAATTAGCTCGAAGCTAACGAAAGTTTTTCGCGATTCGTTTTATTATTTATACCCTCACGGTCTGAGTTATTTTCCGCCATTTTCACTCGAGGCTTCGACATTCCTGAGATTTTCAGGTGCGGTATCACGTTCGGATTCACAAATATGCTCTATAAAATATCCCGCAAATTTTTATGAATTTCTAACGCGGAGCGACTGAAAGTCGAACGTTCTTTTACGAAATTTCGCAACTTTTCTCGAGGCTGTTTCCTGCCAGCTACTTGAATTACACGAATTGTAAATAATATGCAGTTTTTGAGAAAATCTCTCTAGTTTTGACCCCTCGGTTTCGAAAATTTCGTATACTACGTCGCAGATGAAATATAATATATAAAGAATAAATAAATAATTAAATAATGAATACTTTATTTATTTAGACTCAATATTTGCGTGTAGGCTTTCTCTGCTCGGTAGGAAATCATCGTACGTTTCTTCGTGGGGAGTCTCGGCTTAGCTTACGCGTCACCGTTTCTGAGCATTTCCGAGCTACCGCAGGATGTCTAAAAAATGTTTAAAATATGCTGAAAAATATGCTACGATTTTAACGACATCCTGTGCTTTAATTCTGACATGCAGGGTGCAATCGTTTTCGGTTTTGTTCGTATCATATGCGTGTGGTCTGTGTGGACGCGGTTAGGCGATGTTTGCTGCATTCGAATGGGCATTACGGTACTCTTGGTTCGGTGGATTCGTCGTCGTGGTCAGTAGAAAAAAAAACCATATGGAGAATGCTCAAGTTGATGTACATCTGCACTCTTCGCCGCACATAAACTCCTGCGTCGTCATCGATCGCACGGAATCGCTATAAGGAATACGCTACGAGAAATCTTGATGGAAAATAACCGAATTTACAAACGGTATCTCGATCGTGTTTCTCCGTTCCTCGCTCTGAGCTTGAAATTTCCTGCGCCTCCGTTGGATTGTTATTAATATTTTTTTGGAATTTGTTCAGGTCGGAATAAAAATATAAGCATATGTACCAAATTTTATAAAAATCCGATCGAAATTGAGGGCGCCACCTATAGGCAATGAGAGGCTCTGCGTGACGGACACATTTGTTTACGGGATGTCTCGAAATTCGATGTTAATAATTTAGTTACGTTCGGGATGAAATTTCGAGTCGAAACGTATTTGAGTATTTTCTTGTACGACCGAAACCTGATGAGTTGTTGATCGTCAAAGTTTTAACCAATCGGGCGCCCGCTTCCCCCACTCCCGCGAGCGCCGCGCAAGCGCACGCGCGCGCGAGTGTATTATTTAATAACTCAACGAGGGTTGGTCGGACGAAAAAGTGCTCAAAGACTTTTCGATTTGGAATGTCATCCCCGATGTAACTTTAAAGTATCAATATTCAATTTTGGGACACTCTGTGCACGTTCTAAAATCTGAACTTTCACGAGAAAAAAATTAAATAAAAAACTACCTGAATTTGTTTCCAAAAGACTCGAATAACTACTGGATTCTCGTTTATTTCGAATTTATATCGAATTATTCGAGAAACTAATTAAAATCCTCGAAGATTTCTGCACGTTCGACAGAAATACCTTGGGCATGAAGATGAATGTATACCACGACGTATTTCGAATTTTTTATCACCTCCATACTGAATTATCTGATATTTTATGGCTGCACGAGGGAGACGTGTGACAAAGTGATACAAGCATAACGCTTATGGAAAACATTTGCGACATTGCAGAGAGGTCGAAACGTCAGTGACACGCACACATATAACTGAGAGTTATCGGAGAGCCGTTAAGTGCCTCGCCATGTAAAAGCATCGAATTTATTAGCCGATCGAGGGCTGCAAACGTGCGAAGCGCTTTACACCCATATAATCTATAATTCTCTTGTCAAATTATCACCTGATTATTTTTGGACGCTGCTGCAGGAGCCGAAATTCCAATGTCCACTCTTCTTCTCGCTCGCAATTATTTTTCAAAGACATATTCATTATTCCAATCTGCTGAACCATGGGAGATGAGATTTTTTGAAATATCATCGAGGATGTTATTCGATAAAAGAAATTTAAAAAATCTTCATTACTTTTTGATATTGTAATTATTCGAAATAACTAATACGCTGTTAATATCTTCATTTCTATTGTTTTTATATCTTTTCTCGTCATATTTTCGATACAATTTCGGTCCCCTCATGCTCAAGTGTTTCTTGGCCATATTTATTGGTTAAAAATAGAAAATTAAATTGTTCCTCCATCATCCAATGCCGCAGCATTCATTTTCCATAAAAGTGGGTTTAATTTAATCCCCAGCGGAAATCTTTCGTTTCTGCGAACAAAATTTCGCCTCCTTTTCCATTTTCGTTCACTCCTCAGTGTCAAAAAAAAGTTTAATCTCGTGTATTAATTACGAATTCGTATAAATACGAATGTCTGTAATTCCCTCGTTTCTGGCTGACGCTCAATTATCATTTTGCCTTTTTTATCCAGCAGTAACCCTTTTTTTCATTCGTCTCGCTTGCACTTGGGGTATTTCGGCGATTTTTTTCAACTCTTTTCCCGGCTCCTCCTGATTCCTCTTTTGGTCCACGTCGCAGCATCCCATCGATTATGCTCTCACACGTGAACGACTCGAGCATTCGTCGAAGCGATCTCGAGATTCTGCAGTCGCTGTGCTGGTTGTCGGGCCCTTCCTAGATGTACCCACCGCGGTTGGAGACCCTTGCGAACGGAGCTAAAAAGAAAATGAAAACGAAGAAGAGGCGCGAGAGCCTGCGAGAGCAAAAAAATTAGGAAAAAAGGGAAAAAGGTGCGTTCAAAGAACGTAGATTCCATGGGAAGAAAAAAGAGAGAGGAAAGAAGTTCGGTGCGATCGTTTCTTCGTAGAATCCCTACGAGTGATAAATATACCAGATCCCCCGGCGATCGGACACGACTAAGATTTTTCATGAGATTCCCGTGCTATCTTTTCTTCCGTTGCCCCTGCAAAATCGAGGCTGTATCCCTCGAGAAGCCCTGCTAGTCGCTAGGGAGAATCGCCCTTTGCGCCAGCGAGCGATGATGCGACATCTATCTTTCGAAAAATTATTTTATAACTTTTATCGTCGGATAATTATCAATAAATATTTGTTATTATCGGACCAAGAGGTTCTCTTCTTTTGCGAATTACACCGAAAGTGAATTAACATTTTGAAAAAATTAGAGTGCCAATAAAACAAAGAACAAAAGTTCCCCCGAGTCTTCTTTTTTTGTATTTTTCCTTTTTTTCCAGGAAAAAACTGTGCTGGAAAATTTTCAATGTATGTGAGAAAAAGATTACAATACGACCGAAAAGAGGTGATGAGATTTCGTGTTTCAACGATTTCTGGTAAATTTTCTGGTGGAAAAACATTTTATGCTTTTTGCACAAATAAACGAGTATTTCCTGCCAACAATACACACGTACAGTGCAATCTTCGAGCAAGTTTCTCTCCTCGCGCGGGACTAATTGAAACACAATTTTCTTGTGATTCGTCGCGAGGAAGAGCCAAGATCGTTGGTCGAGACGACGGTGGTCGAGTCTTCGTACACGACGTGATTTCAGGGTCGTTGCACCAGAAGGCTGTCAACCGCAATGTCCCAAATACAAATCCGTGTGTCAAACATGGAAATACAGATTTGAAAAAAAAACACATTTAACTGTTTCAATCGAAAGATTTTTCACGGATTTTCGAAGGACTCTAAGTCCTTCGAAGTTCGAAGGAAGACTAAAACGAATATAGAAAGACGTCACTCTGAGAAGCAGCATTCGTTGATAATTTTTCGAAATAAATCACGAATATAAAAGCGATTTCCATGCCAGCGACGTTCCACTGTAACAATATAATGCAAAAATGCCCGTTGTTCATATTTTTAACAAATTTTTTCGCGATATTTTCTCGAGAAACACCAGGAGTCCTTGAGAATAATTATTCTGCAAGATGAATAAATTTTATTACGCTCGTGCACAGTAGAAAAGGTACGTGTACGAACGGGCAGGAAAAAAAGCACGCGGTGCAGCGGCCTCAGAGTGACACGTGTGCGAGAAAAGACGATACAAGAATGGAGGCAAAAGGGAGAGAAAAAATACAAAAATGCAGCAAAAGAGCAGGTCTATCTCGGGAGAATGCAAAAAAATTCGAGTCACGAACGTTCCCTAGAGCGTGCTCAAACTTTTCCTCTATCTTTTTCATTAAAACGATCGCTGCGAATTTACGAATCGCACACATCTGCCCTTCACTTCGGATCCGAGGCACGACCGATATTGGAGGCTTTTTTTTTTAATTCGTTATCGAGCATTCTTTTCCAAAGTCTTACGTTTCTCGAGGTCGATGAGCTTTGAACTTGCGGCCGAGTAATAAGAACCTGTGTAACGGTAAACTTCCAGAAACATGCTCGATTTATCGATCGTTTGAAAAGTCTCGAAACGTGATTTTTGTTTTTTGGCAATTCATTGCAATCGTATGTGGGAGAAAGTTTCCGAAAAGGCACCATTTTTTTCGGAATAAAGCAACAAACTCGGAGGAAATTAAATCGGAGCGATTTATTAACGAACCCTGAGAATTGGCGAGACAACTAGCTCAAAATCAAGATTCATCTACAAGTTACTCACGAAAAAAAAGCATCGATGTCACCGCATTCAAAAGTTGCGAGAATGTAAAAAAAAAAAGAAAAACCGGCATCTCCCGCTGGTACCGTCGAGGTTGGGTCAAGGTGATGACCGTCACCGTGACTCACTGACTGTAAAGTTCCAGAATCCAAGACGAAACGGCATGGTCCATGCACTCCAGCATCCCGTCATCAACGCACACGGATGCACAGACGCGGCCTTGCAGTTTCACGCGATTCTCGAGTATTCTCGAAAAATCGTTGGACCAAAAGACGCCAGAGAGTGGGAAGCAGGTACAGTTTCCTCGAGACGATTCCGAGTGTCCCTGAATTTCAGGATTACGCGTGGTTTTCGACAGGAATACGAGCCAATGAGGCTGGACCACTTTGAACAGCCTCTCGAATCTTCTTCCTCATTGCTAACCGCACCTGGGGAGACTCATTCTCTCGTCGGCCAACGCACCCCGGACCCCTCGTGAAAACCAAACGGAATGGAAAAACCTGCGACGATAAAAAAAAATTCTTCCAATGTTATCGAACTTTAGTCCCGTTGCAACGGCTCTTCCCAATAAAAATACGTCCAGCCTCCAGCATCCCGATCTTTTCGCGTTATTCTCGTCTTTCTCCAATTTCTCGACCCTCGTGTCCTTGTTTACCGAAAGATAGCTTTCACGCTGAAATCGACGAGGACCATACTCGACTCTTGCAAAAACGCGAGATGCAAATTTCATCCTCGTCATCTCGTTGAGCGAATAAATCTCTGCGTCTTATTCCTCCGAGGGATGTTTCGGAATTTTCTGAAACACTCGTGCATAATTCACCGTGGCAGTGACCCGTCTGAGATTTATGTCCTGATTTATTCGCGACTCCCGACTTCCGAGAGTCAACGATTTAATCTCATTCAATTTTATTAATCATTGAAAATTATCTTCCAGTCGAATATCATTTTCCCTTGAATTTCAATTTTACTCCAAAAAAAAATCGCATCTTTCGCATCGATATCGTTGTCCAACTTGAGCCAATAATTGTATACAACGAATTATCGAATGTTTCCGGCGGTTTTCGTTCGATTTGAACAAGTATGACGAGGAATAATTAATTTTTTCCATAACGCTCCGACCTCGATTTTTTTCGCGTGGCTTTCGATGTCTCGCCCACCCTGGACAATTTAACGCTAAACATCCAATGTAATCAATCATTAAAAATTATCTTCCAGTCGAATATCATTTTCCCTTGAATTTCAATTTTACTCCAAAAAAAAAATCGCATCTTTCGCATCGATATTGTTGTCCAACTTGAGCCAATAATTGTATACAACGAATTATCGAATGTTTCCGACGGTTTTCGTTCGATTTGAACAAGTATGACGAGGAATAATTAATTTTTTCCATAACGCTCCGACCTCGATTTTTTTCGCGTGGCTTTCGATGTCTCGCCCACCCTGGACAATTTAACGCCAAAGGATTGAATCACTTCGGAGAAGTTCCTCCACTCGAGGCCCTCTTTCTTTCTGCTGTACTTGCGGTTCTTTTTCCGGATCTGCGCAGAATTCCGATCGAGCGATATAAAAAAAAAAGAAGAGAAAATAAGGTACTTTTTCTCGGATTTTATCGCACGAGTGTCAAGGCCGAGCGATTTTTTTCTCGCTGCATCGCGATCCGATGCGAGCATCCGGTGAAATCTCCAAGGATCGTCTGATTTTTGCACGAATTTTCAGAGTTTTTTAATGAATTTTTTGCTTATTCAACCGTCATGTAATCTTCGTGGAAAATATTTATTTAGTTTACTATATTTCTTGTTCAATCTGTACAAATTTCGGACGGCTAGCACCTGAAAACAGGTCGGTATTTCGGATTAGTCGACGCGTGACGTTATTTATCCTCCCTTTTTGCACATCTTTTGTCGATTACGTTTTTTTCCTTTTTATTTCCCGCTCGAGGACTTTTCGGAAGACGTTGCATGCGAGCCTCGGGAGAGAGAGGCCCTCACGGAGATTTACCACACCGCAGCCTGGACCCTTAAGGGCGAGGAGAGTGGACTTGCGCAAATTCCACTCGTGCTGTGCGAACAAACGATGGCATTCGCCCTCAGAGCCTTTCTTCTGCTACTGCTCTCTTGTATTGCACGCGCAAAAAAACCAAGCAGCGGCCTTTTTATCGCATTCTCGCCTACTCAGCATCCAAAGATTCGTGGGACGCAGATTTCGGGCTTCTGTATGCTGGACGATCGGAGAACATTTATACGTTTCAATTTTCGTACGCATATTGTCGATTCTTCAAGGGGTAAATGACCAAAGATGAGGGTTTTATTTATCGTTTTTCCGACATAAAAAAATGGAATAATGATATTCGAGAAAGCGACTGAATCTATATTCAAGTATCGAACGAAAAATGATCATCCACGAATATTAAACCTGAATATAAAAAATTGAGGCTGATTTTAAATTTTCCTTCCTTGAGATTCGAAAAATTGATGAACAATTATTTTTCGTTGAAACTTCGATGTACGTGTAACTTTTTTCAATATTATTATTATTCCTTCGCTACGTCCTTCGTGCTAGAAAAAATTGTAAAACAAAAACGCTGATTTTCAGTCGTTCACAGTGGTGTCAACGCTTGATAGAATTCGAAAAAAAACCGGTTATCGAACTTATTGAAAAAAAAATAATTAGTCACTGCAATTACTCCGGTAAAACTGTTGGAGCCTTTTGATAATAACGCTGAAACGTTGAAAATGATGCTCGAACGTTAATAAAAAATGTTCCCCGAGCAGTCGTAAAGCAAAAATACCGAAACGCTAAATAATTGAGCCTGCAGTCGCATATTTCTCTTATTTCTTTTTTCAGATCCTTTCTTTTCTCACATTCGTTAGTTCTCGGAAAATATAACCTCTTTTGGCCGCAGGCTCGTCCCTCTTCGTTCGAGGGTCCTTGCATGAATTTCGCGCGCGTCCTGTTTGCGTTTTTTCCCGTCAGTGTGGGTTTGTTTATGTTCATGCATGTCTGATGCGCATCGCGCGCAAGCCCCGTGGGGCCTCTAGCGGGCTAAAGCGAGAGGAACTTCTGGGAGGGAATTTGGCAGAGGCCCAAAGGGGGAATCATACCCAGGAGCACAAGAGTGCACTTCCTGGGCCTGAGAGGCTTCGAGGGGTCCTACGAGAATCACGGCAGGGGTGGGGAGGCGCTCCTGACCATAATTGAGGTCCTGCGGTTCTTCTCCTCTTTGCGTCCTCCGCCTCTCGTTATCCTTATTCCTCTTCCTCCATCTCATTTGTTGGTCTTCATTCTCATTTCCTCTCCTTGCTCTCGGTGGTTTTGCTCGTTGTTCCTCGGAGCCGGACAGCTGAAATCGTGGTGGGGGTTTGCCCTATGTAAGCCCTCGGACGATCGTGGTCCAGACCATCCAGCATCAAGAGACGATAGCCAAGGACACGTCACGAGGTACCTCTTCGTCGCAGCTTTTCTCGAGTATACCCATTGAATCGCGAACGAGACGGTTTGCGAGAGTCAGGATTACGCGTTTTTTGATTTTTCATTGTGCTCCGACCGATTTTTCCCCCGAGATCTTCTCTTTTTTCCGTCCTTTTCTTCGCTTCGATATGAAAATCATATTAGTGCTTATCGCGATTTCGAGCCTCGTTGGCATCGAAGGAGTCGGCAGAAAGGGTACGAAAGATCGAAGACAACTGCCTTTTCTCGAGGAACCTGACGGTAAGACGTGATTTTTGGTGCGAGTGAATCGTATCGTGTTGTCGCTAAAGAAAATACAACCTGTGACGGATAATTTCACGAAAAGTTCAGTAGACAGGCACGGTACGTTTTGCGAAATATTTTTCGTTCAATTTCAATTTTCATCCAAAAAAAAGTTGCACCTCCGAAAAAAAGCTGTCGAGCTCGCTCGTTCGCTGTTGCACGCGCCATTTTTTCACGGAGGATTGACAATAAATTTGAAAGCTCGCCAATTATCATTTCGAATCGAGTGCCGAGAGTTCTTAACGATTTTTCAACGATCGCCTTTGCGAAAAAACGAAAATACCAAACACGAGTCATTTGAAAATAAGAAGCTTCGTTCGAAAATCGCTGGACGAATTTTCAAACGTGAATCAGGAGTCTTTTTATAAAAAAAAACGCGACTTCTTTGATTCTCTCGTGAAAACAGTCATTTACCATAATTTCCCTGATGATCAAAATATAATTTGCCATCTTTTCCGTGTCAGTAATAATAAAGCGTTTGAACAAAATTTTCGAAAAGCAGAAGAAAATATCGTTAAAATCAATGAGGGGCATTGAATTTCTCGATTTCTTTCTCGTGTTCTGAAAGTATTTTCGAAAAATGTACACCCCTAAATCCCTCGCGTCAAGAAAGAATCGATTGACAGATCCGATTGTTTTTGCTGATTTTTAAAACGCAGCATCCGAGGATCCTCTGCCAACCATAGACATACAGAAGATCGAAAGCCACCACCAGGATTTCCGGCGGAATAACACGGAAGTTTCGACCGCGAAAAATCTTGACGACCCCGAGGCCGTTTCGGCCGGTGACCTTGAAGCGCCATTGCCAGCAGCGTCAAACGCATCCAGACAATTTTATCCCGGATGGTACCAAACGGTCAGTGCAATTCCAAATTCATTTTTTTCAGCTTCGCGAGCACTCTCGTGACCGATTTGCCCCATCCAACAGCCATCTTATCCGTCGTCCGCACCACCGTCCTTCGGGACCTCGCCGAATGTGCCGCAATCGGTGCCGATTTTACCACAAGGGTGTCTCGCCCCGCGCGGACAATATCCGAGTCTCAACAATTGCGCCAATTATTTGAATTGTTGGGACGAGATTGTCATCGAAGAAACTTGCCCTAACGGTCTTCTCTTCAACGACGTCTCGGGACTTTGCGACTTTGAGTACAACGTCAACTGCGGCAGCCGACCTGGACCCACACCCAGTGAGTTTTTCCTTGTTTTTGTCGTCCATTAACGACTCAATTACGAAATACCTCGCAGCAATCCGTTATTATTCATTTACCGTGCGTTATGCTTGATATTGATTTAAAAAAAGTAGTCGGTAAGCATTTTTGTAGAAAATTTGATGCTCTACAAAATTGTTCAGAAGCCTGAAGTCCCTAAGACCAACGGTTCGAGAGTTATCCGCCATCAGAGTTCAGACAGTAACTCGCGGCTTTTACGACGAAAACACGAATTATTAATTAAACTACCAGCTGCAGTAGCTTTTGCCAGACCTCTCGGCTTTTTGAGTTGGAAAAAATAATGCAATAATTTGGAAAATGTTGAATTTCAGAAAATATATGAAATAAATATTCTTTTTCTTTAATAATAATAATTGAGCGAGCGATTTTATTTATCTCTGGGTCGATAAAATTGGCTCTCGTGGTTGAAAAAAAAGGCATTAATCAGCGACGAGAACTGACGAAATAAAGCAAAAAAACAGAATGAGCGTATGTGGAACGGAAGGACAGAGAATAGGAGTTTTAAGATGCACCGCTCGAACGTTCGTAGAATATTTATCATCGTTGTACGAAATTTTCGAATTATAATTCATTCGATTCCGCGTTACGAGGGAGATATATCAAGAAGGAGAAGAGGCGGAGATGAGGAGAGATAAGTGCGTTAAAGTCACTTTGAATACGAGTCAGGGGTCCGTAAGATCGATGCTCGTGATTAGGTTTCGTTCATTATGCAGCGGGTTGCAAGGCTCTGCGGCGACCATGGGCCAATTAAAAAAAAAAAACGAAAAAGGATACACCAAAAAAAAAATTCACATTCGGAATGAAGAATTTAAGGGGGCCGAGGTTGAGGTACGAGACGGTGAATCGAAGAGTTGGTCAAGAAAAAAAAACGGCGAGGGACAAAAATAGGGCGAAAAGGACGAAGAGCATGATTTATGCCGTCGAATCTTCATCGAAATTTTTTGTTTATTTATAGAGTCTGTTTTCTTCGACCGATTTGCCATTCTTTCGTGTGGTTTTTTTTTGATCAAATTTCGAATTATTGGAAATATTGGAAAACAGATAACTTTCGTCGTTTTGAAATTTCATTTATTCAAATTTCATACCGCTTATACCGTATTTTTGAGGATTTTTGGATTTATCGGAAAATTGATAAATCGATCTGTTTTGCAGAACCCTCTCTACCCCCGGGTGCAAGGAGATGCCCTGATTTAAACGGACGTTACAGAAGCTCGACCAACTGTTCGGAATTCTACGTGTGTCTTTCCGGCAGTCCAATCAAGTTCGCTTGTCCTCCCGGACTCGTGTACAATGACGTGAGTAGGAATTTCCAATCGCGAAAACAGCCGTTTGGCTGAACTTTAAAATTCATGAAAAAGACGAAATATCGGATAAGCGCACTTGGCAATGCCACAAAAGTCGTGAAAAAACAACGCACGTGCTTCGCCCGAAAGTCTCCTCTCGTCCGTGAGAATCCACGGCCATTTGTCGTGCGCAAGGTGCACAGTTTCATATAAGACCTTTATAATTCGCGCGTGAACGGAATATCTCATCCGCGTACAAATAAGTCGCCAAAATCTGCCATCGCGCTTGCTCCCATAAGCACATCCGAGCTTCCAAGACGATATTTTGCATCGAAGCGTGTTTCGCGAAGAGATTCGTCTCATTTTTCATTTTATTTTGAAAATTCGCCAGACTTGCAAACTCCGTGATGGAATCTTGAAAAAAGTTGAATTCGTTGGAATGTTCCGAGTGGACATGCCTTTTGCTCCTGCGGATGCTGGACCGTAGATTGGAACATTTACAGGAGTGACGAAAATTTTTATCTCCCGCCGAGAAATCTTTGATTTCATACTGATTTTCTTGTTGGGGGTAGGTCGTCAACGTATGCGACTACGTGTACAACGTCGATTGCCAGGGTGCGGCGACGCCCGCACCCTTGGCTTTGCCGCCAAGACAGGAAACTTTCAGCCCGGCGACTTCCGGTCTTCAGCGGCCCGTGCAGACTCAAGTGATCCAGCATCCGCAGGGGGTCCAGCCGGCGTTTCCACCGAACGCTTATCCCGATAATTCATGGCAAAGCAGAAACGCGGAGGCTGATTGGCACCAGGGATCTTCTCAACCGGAAATGAACATGAAGGAGGAAGCCATCAGCGGCCATGTCTCCGATGAGTCGGTTGAGAGCGAGCCAACGGAGACTCCGACGGTCCAGAGTCCTTGGGACTTGATGCATTCCGTTCCGGAAGAATTGAGCAAAGTCCCTTGCGAAAACGGAAGCGTTTACAGACTCAACGAGTCCTGCAGCAGCGTCATTGTTTGCAGAAACGAACGTCCTCAACTGGTCCAATGTCCTCAGGGCCTGACGTACGATACACCGTCGGATTCTTGCCGACACGCCAGTACCGCGAAATGGTAATAATTATTCCGATATTTTATCATTTATCTTCTTCAAAGGGGCATCTTTCATTTCACCTGTTTTGGAACTGACATTTTCAATGGCGGCTTTTTTTTCATTCGTGTAAGCAAATTAAAAGAACCCAAAAACAATTTGAACACCGCCTTTGATCCTCCGACTTATCGAGAACACAAAATTACGAGAAAAAAAACAAACCCTGTTGAATGAAATAAAAAATACTTTAGAATTGCGAAAACGCGTTTTAAAAATGGTGGCATCGTGGAGCGCCCCCATGCCGCAAAGGGTTAAATGACAGAACCGTTAAAACGATTCGTGTTCCTGTTTTTGTTCACAGCTAATCGCGCGAACACCCGCGATAACGTACGCCTCGTGCTGCCAGCTGAATTTACTATTTTACGATCAATGTTCTTCGTAGCTTACGACAATGTGATGACAATAAATATGATTCCTGTACAATTTTTCGTACTGCTCGTACTCCTGTCCTCGAAATGCGAAACTTTCCGGAGGAAATAATTCGAATTGAACGTAAATTCGGCTGTCGTTCGACAAATACTATTTTTGTATAGTATTCTGATTAAATTTCTCGACAAAGATAAAAATCTTATCGCATGAGTGAAAATCGGGACAGAACGGGGAGTCGAGGCGTTTTTTTTGTCCGAGACGAAAAATGAGAGGAGAAACCAAAAAAAAATCGCACTTTTTTTTATTTCAACGACGAAAAATCTTCGCCATCGTATTTTTCACAAAGAAACATACTAACAATTGTAATTAACGACCGGAAAAAAACCGTTGCTTTTGCGTGCAACTGTCCGCCATCCGTGTTATTGAAATTTCATTGAAAAAAAAAATAATAATTCGTATAATTCCCTTCGGAAAAAACTTTTGCAGCGGTCAGAATTCCCGTGCTCTACTTTACGTGAATGAAAAAATTGCGAGCTGATAAAAAGAGCGGTACAATTGACGGATCTTTCGAATTACACCTAAACAAGATGAAATCAAGATGAAAAATCGAACCAAGAGAATGCGGATTCCGCGTGATGTGTTTTGAGCGAAACGACGGTGCTGTTTTCGTGCGTCAAATTTCAAATTTGAAAATTTCCGTCTAGAGATTCCTTCACGCGACGTTCTTTCTCTTTATACGCGACAGCGGCATTTCATCAGACAGACTCCATGTTTCTTCATCTTATCGACGTCTTGGGGCCTCTTTCCCGCCATTCCTGGTGCGACGTTTTTCCTCTTTTTCTCGCACGTCTTTTCCAGTCATCTTCATTCGTGACAGCGGTGTTTCATCAGACAGACTCCATGTATCTTCATCTTGTTGACTTCCTGGGGCCTCTTTCCCGCGATTCCTGGTGCGACGTTTTTCCTTTTTTTCTCGCCCGTCTTTTCCCGTCAACTTCATTCGCGACAGCGGTGTTTCATCAGACAGACTCCATGTATCTTCATGTTGTCCGCTTCCCGGGGCGTCTTCGCGCTCCATCAGTTCCATACCCACTCTCTGTACCTTCTCGTGACTCCTCTTCGACGCATCTATTTCACTTTTGCCAAATCCTCGGAGCTGTTTGTCAGAGTTTCGATCATGATTAGCTACACTTTGCTGGACAGCTTTTTTCAAGCATTTATTTCGTCTCGTTCTGTATGTACTTTTATTCAACCCTTTGTATGAAAACCCTCGAAAAATTGTGAAATACTCATTATTGATTCTAGTCTAGGGATTCAAAACTGTTTACAGTAATTGCAGGTTGTAGATTTTGATTTTGAACAAATGAAACAAGTGGGAAACCTCGAGCTTTCGTCAGAGTTTTGATCCTAATTATCTACACTTTGCTGGACAGCTTTTTTCAAGCATTTATTTCGTCTCGTTCTGTATGTACTTTTATTCAACCCTTTGTATGAAAAACCTCCAAAAATTGTGAAATACTCATTATTGATTCTAGTCTAGGGATTCAAAACTGTTTACAGTAATTGCAGGTTGTAGATTTTGATTTTGAACAAATGAAACAAGTGGAAAACCTCGAATGGATCGAAAATAATCGACGTGGCTCGCTGTGAGAATAGATGCAGTATTTCGTTATTTATTTCGTGCGTCTATTAAATAGTTTTTTTTATTTCAAAGAAGATATATGCACTTTTTGAAAAAAGTATTATAGTATGCTCACCCGTTGGTCGTACAGATTCTTCGAACGCAATGTTCGATCATTTTGCGCATCATTTGGCGGCTTGGAACTCACAGCGCCGATCGCGAGGGCGATAATAGAGAAGAAAATACACGGTTGTCTCGCCATTGCTCGTGAATCGAGCGATATTTCGACCAGTAAACGTTGGCCGAGAAAAAATGATTATTGGTTCTCGTTGGGTGCGGCCTTTTTATACCCGTTTCAATGCTTGATATTTCCCATACAGCCGATGAATATTTCCCAATTTTTGAACATTGATAAGCGCCACTTGTGGCAGCAAACTAAGTAAAATACTCAAACGAAACATACGCTAATATTCTTCAAATAATATTTTACATAATATTCCAATATTTTATATATAACAAAAGGTAAAACATATCGATTGAGATGCGTTTCGTGACGGTATCGTTTTTTTTGTGGATTATTTGACGATCGTCTAGAATTTGCATGAAATACCATTTTTTTTCCTTTTCCTCGTACCCTTTTTATGGAATCCTCTTAATTTTTACTTCTTTTCCCATTCGTACAAAAATAATCCTCCGAAAATAAGTCCGCGCAGGGCAATTTATTATTATTTTTGGGTTTCGCGTTCTCACGTTTCTCAGCAAATTCAGCCTCGTTCAAAACATGTTTGAGATACTCAAAATATTTTTTCGCTCGCCTGGCGGTTAGACAAAATCCATTCTTCTGCTCTCGAGACGACTCGCGGCTCAACGATAATGTCATGAATCGCGAAAATAGAAGATATTATACCTATTTGGTGACATTGTTCCTGTCGTCGACTGCAAAAAAAAACGTCCTTTTTCTCTGAAGTGTCCAGGCGTGTAGTCACGCGGGAGTAACAAAAAATTTTGCTAAACGGTTATGGAACCTTAGAGACATTTATCATATTTCAAAGGCTTCAAATAATTGCTCTTAAAACCGTCTTTCTTAACTCGAGGCCACCTGTAAACGTGCGACAATATCCTATCGTCTTATCAAGAAACTCATAGCCGAAACACATTCAGAAAAGTTGGCCAAATGAAAAATGATAGAATAAAGAAAGATGACTACGCCATCGAAAAATTATAACGGAATAACAAGCGTCACTACAGCTGAGTCAATATTGAAAATATGATATAAATAATTCAAGTACTCCATGTGGTACAAAGGCGAGTTGCCCACGAATAACGTACTGCTGCGGAGAAAACACGAGAATTTCATCGAACCAGTGTGTTTGCTGCAATACAGAGCATCACGAAACTTAATGAATAGAATTCACGATAAAATCGGTCATGAAATTCTGAATAGAAAAGCCTAAATGCACTTTTTAATACAATGAAACCCTGCAGAGTTATTCAGCATCGCGGTTCGGCCAATCCGATGCCTGCGTTCGCGCGGCGTACTACGGAGAGGGGAGTGCGCGGCGACTCCTACTGGCTCAAACTTTAACGACCGATAACTCATCAGGGTTTGATCGTATAAAATAATAGCAAAATACTTTTTGATGCGGAATTTTATGAAAATTCAGATTTTACATAATTGACATCGAGTCTTGAAACACCCTGTATATGTGTAGTTGTCAATTATACTTCGGGCTTATTTTTTTTTTACATGAGCGCATTTTTATCACACCGTCGTCTGCTTATAGTTCACTAGTATGAGTTCTTTCCACGTATTGGGAACATCCGTGGTCGTTGAGCATTTTGAAAATGTTTTTAACAAAGCCGAGATAAGAATGCCGATGAGGAAATAAGTTTGAGGAATAATAATAGTCGATGTACGTCAGAGTCTTGCAAAAACGTAAATGCGGCTGAATAATAAAAGAGATATATAGCCGGTGATAAATCATTAGCTGCTCCAGAAAATTTTTAGTAGAAAATGACGAGGATCACGACGAAAGATTAACTCTCGTGACCATTCTCGGTACATAAAACGAGGAGCAGCTCACGGTGTAATGAAACATCAATGAATAAAATTGGTTTCCGAGAGATTGTTATTGTTCGATGTGGAAAAAATGAAATTTTTGGCGTTTAATCACTATTTTCGTAATTTGTTCATCATCATCATTTGTACTTCGAAAATTACCACACTCGGTATCTCAGATACGACCGATTTTTTCGAAATTTTTATAGCATGCCAAAGAACTTAAATGTCTCTATTACAAACTGTCTCAGGTATTTTTTCGCGAAGATATCTCAATTCGCAAGGATCATAAATCTACGATAGTTTAGTTGAGAAGTATCAACGAGTCGCAATTTCGCACCACTTTCTTACTACAAATTACGTTTATTTTTAACTTCCAAACGGATCCAGTTGAGCCTCGATCTTGGTATTTTGTACCAAAGGAGAAATATATCCCGACGTAATAATATGTTATATAGAACTGAAATGCGGCGGATTATTTATCTTCATTTTGGACTAATAATATTCGAGATAACAGTCGGAGACGAAAGAGAGATAAGAAAAGAGGCGCTATTGAGAAAAAATTGATAAATTAAGTCATACTGTTCCGCCCGCCAGAGCCAAACTTTATTTGTTTTCAGAGCTATTTTTTTTCACTAACAATGTGCAAAATCAGCATTTCTCATTGGCAAGTTTATCATGGAAAAAAATAACGAAGCTCATACGGCCATAAAAACCGAAAGAAAAGTAAAATTGCAACTGCGTGCTCTGCACTCGACGGTATTCCATTGATTATTATTAATCGTAATTATTAATTAATTATTATTAATCGTTTTTCAAATTTTTGTACCGATATCGATTTAATTACACCCCGGAATCGATATAATGTCGAGGTCCAATCGAAGACCGGTCAGAAATCGCGTAATGTACGTGTTATACCGTTGAGAATATATGATGATTCATCATTGATTTATCGCAAAAAGGTTCATCAAAGTTTTTGCATTGGCCAAAAATTTTCATGGGGCCTGCATGCCGCGGTGCAGCTAGCATTTACGAAAAAAAAGAAAATCATCAGAATTGACGCAAAAACGAGGATTTATCTATTTAGAATTTATTTATTTACGCAAGTTATCGAAAAAAACAAAATTATTGAAGTTTCATTATCAAAAGTCTCGCAGAATACACACGACCTTATTTCGGGAACGCTCGAGGGGCGACCGTTTCGTATTTTTTTAACACAGATTTTTCCAACGTCGAGTAACGAAAAATGAATAACATAAACTGGAACGTGCATGGAATAAAACGGTGTGTCCGTAAAGCCGCACATTTCCATGAAAAAAATCACCCAAAAATGACAGTGAAAGTTTTTTTTTTCCTCGGCGGCAATCAGCAGTAACGATGACGCTCACGATGAAAGATTTCTCAAATTTGAGATGTATTCATCGTTTTCAATTCGCGATAATCATCAACTATTCTCTGTCTTTCACAATTTTTCGCGATCAAAATAGCGAAAAATTCGGTCGTCTCACCGAGTCATAAGTTACTGGCACACGAAAAACTGTATAAATCGCTTCAAGAAACAAAAAACAGGTTTTATATCAATCTCGTAGATCAATATTCGTTATTCAGAAATGGCTCTTCTCATCCATCCTAAATTTATCTATAAAAATATGTACATTTTGCGTAAAGCTATCGAGAGGCCAAAAAATGAAGCGTGGAAGATGTCGCGAGCGCGAAGGCAGATGAGAGTTTGGTAATTTACAGTGTGTACATTCGGGGCGGTGCTTAATTACCCCAAGCGTTCGTATAAAAGCGGCTCGCTTTCGTCGTTCGAGCATCAAACCAAAAATTTCTTCCGAAAGGCGATTCACTATTCTCGAAAGTTTTTTTTTTTCATCGTATACTCCTCGACATCGACAATGGCAAAGCATCTGTACTCCGCCATTCTCTTTCTCATCCTTGGACTCATCGCGTTTGTTTCCTGCCACGCCGATGATTGGGTATGCCGAAAAATCTCTTCCGAAAACTTTATTTCCGCGATTTATGATTTCTGCATTTTGGCAATCTTCATTTTCAATTGAATTTTCATTACACGCTATTTTAGCAATTACCAATTGTTCATGCGATCGATTCCGACAGCTTCAGCCTCGTTCGTTTTAAAAATAAAAACGTATCGCATTTCTCGAAAAAAAAAAAAAAAACGAATGCTCCGAAGTCTTTTTCATATCGATGACGAATTGCGAAAAAATTAACTGCTCTATTCGAAATTGAGACAAAAAAAAATATGGCTCTGACGTATTTATTTTCTCAATTTCATTGGCGAATTGAGGGTACGATTTATGGGGATTGACGAATTGAACCTTTTAGGAGAGTGTCCGTGATGAAGAATTGGAGCAGCATCGTAAAGCCTTGAACAATTTCGACGTAGAATATTGCCTACAGAGCTTAAATAGAGCAATAGCTGAGTACGAGGAACACCATCACGTAAGAAACATGCACCTGCTTAAAAAAAATGGTTTTTCGTAGACCGAAAAAAATGGATACAATAATTTTGAACAAACAAAATCGTAATTTGCTTGCACACAGAACTATGCCAATAAGGAACAAGCCGGTAGACTTGCAGAACTTTATAAAATTGCTACTGATCGGGGATCGGTGGACAACTTAGCACTGCTTTCAACGTATGCTGGCCATGTAATTTTCTGCGACGAGGATGTGAGTACAATGTTTAAAACGAAATACCTCCATTTTGAATCTTCTATAACGCTATTTTGGCTCAAGGAGCTTCCGAATTTATACACGACGTTGTCGTTTCACTGCAAAAAAAACAGACAGTCGCTCGCTCATCGATGATGAAAGCACTCGGAAGATTCAAACAAAATAAAATATTTTTAACACTGACGAGCTTCACCTTACGACTCGAAAAAGCAATTGAATTTCTTTCCTCCTACGATCATCCCAACAAGTAGAGAATTAATTATTCTTATCGTTAAAACGATGTGTATTATATTTTTTTTTGCATTAATTAACTCGTGACGAGAATTCGTGTGACATTTCGGGCCACTTTGGTATATTCCGGATAAAGTTGAATGCGACGTTTTTGCAAAAAAAATTAACAATCACAATGGACCTTAATCTTATGTTTCCTCAATAGATAGCGGAAGAAATAGTCAAAATCTCGCAAAGAGTCGCAGGAGAAATTCCATAAGGGGATTCCGAAGTATCAACGAGGCATGTCGTGTTCCGGCCTCTTTGGACACTGTATGGCCACAGTCCAGGCGAAAAAAATGCATTCTTCGCTAAATCCAACGATTTATGGTCAATCAACGACTCATACGTTTGTTCCATTAAAATAAAAATAAATACCTACTTAATATCCTTACATCTATGTAAATTTACGAAATGTAAAAAAAAATTGAGAAATACATAAAATGTTGGTGAAAAACAATTATTATTCCCGTCTTGTTGTTCAATGCGAAATAATCTTTCGGTCGAATTTAAAAAAAAAATGAGAAACTCGAGCTATCGAGATTGCGTATCGAAGAGTAAGGAGCCTGCGTGACGAGAAATCGAACCTCCGGCAAAAGTTCTCGCTCGTTTCCCTATTTGAATGAAAAAAAAAATAAACCCCCGCCTCCTTGGACAGGGCGGATCGTTTTTCATTCCGAAATTGTCGTCTTTCTTCGTTTACGAAATGAATATTAATTCAGCAACTGAGCAAGAGGCATTTTCGTTCGAAATTTCTTTTTGTTTTTTTTTTGTTGCAATTTCCATAGAACAAGCAGCACAGTAGGAACGAATTTATGCGTGACAGAGGTAGGCGCACGAGTGTCCGTGAGGATCGAAGGATTTTTCCAGCCCTCGTTCACAATTCAGACAATAAAACAAAGTTTTACAAAATTATCAACCGATAATTCGTGGGAGGGGAATACATAATGTACTTGTGACGCAGATATAGATTGCATACTTTCGTTTCGGATTTAACGATTATTCATCGATCTGTCGCAAGAATAACGCGTTATCAACCTTTTTCATCAGTGAAAAATTGCCATACGCATCGTGGCACGGTTAATCATCATTTCCTTAATTGTTCCGACCGAATAGCCGATTAGGGGAGTGCAATACCCTTCGGAATTTCGGCAATTGACCTCACGAAAACGTCATTTACACTCTCTGCCGATGGAAAGTTCCTCGTGAAATTGTTCTACGTTCGAAATTATCGACGCGAGTTAATGGAAATTCTCTTGAAGAATGCAACACTCTTTCCAGGCGTACGTTAATTCGAAATACTAAGAAAAAGAAAAACATGCAAACTTTCGAAGAAATAAGAATTTATTTCGTGCGATATAAATCTTCGCTCGTTCTGGAAGTTTTTGTTATTAATGTCTATTTTTTTTTCAACGCCGAGCGATGATTTTTCGGTTGAAAAAAAATCCTGCTCCGACGCTACGCCACTCACATCTTTTTCGGAAATTCCCATTTTTCTATGATGCGGCAGGTCGAGAAATCGAATCGAAAATAAAATATTTTTCACACTGAAAATAAATCGATAGCTCGACGCGTTTCAACAAACATCCTGTCTGTAATAATTCGTCTTTATTTATTGTATCATCATCAGATAGTAGAGTGGATAACCGAAAGATGGCGAAAAGTCGTAAGAGAGTTTTTTAATTGATGGCTATTTCCAAAATGTCATTAAACATGATTTGTTTTCGCTGCATCGGACACGCCAACACCGTTAATTCACGTTCAAAGAGCATTAAGGGGTAAGGCCACTGTAACCGTCCAAAAAAAAAGGTATTTTCACAAATTTTTTGCTTCCGAAATTGAAGGTAATTGAAAAAAAACTTTTAAGGGTTTTATCGGGCATACATTAAACTTTATTATCAAATTTTTTTACAGCGAAAAAAAAACAAAATGGCGGTTCCACAGCTATCTTCCCGGGGCATGTTTTGCCCCGGGGCACGCAGCACCACTGGTGCACTTTTAAATCTAGAACAAAAAAAAAACATCAATCTAGAGGGTTATAGCTAGAGAACGTCGATCGGATTTTAAAAAGTATCAATTTTTGTGGATTTGGCGTGCGTTTGAAAAAAAAAATTGATTTTTGACGAAAAAAACGGCTAGTTTTTTGTTAATAAAAAATCAATAAATAAAGTTATTGAAAATCCCGATCGACATTCTCTAGCTATAACCCTCTGGATTGATGGTTTTTTTTTTTGTTCTAGATTCAAAAGTGCACCAGTGGTGCTGCATGCCCCGGGAAGATAGCTGTGGAACCGCCATTTTGTTTTTTTTTCGCTGTAAAAAAATTTGATAATAAAGTTTAATGTATGCCCGATAAAACCCTTAAAAGTTTTTTTTCAATTACCTTCAATTTCGGAAGCAAAAAATTCGTGAAAATACCTTTTTTTTTTGGACCGTTACAGTGGCCTTACCCCTTAAGAACACAGCTCTGCCAAGGGGATGCTTCAAGGGTTTACGTAAGTTTCGAAGCTTGAAAAAGCATATAAACTTTTTTTTTAAATGATCTACGAATTATTTTATTCAAAAAAAAATTACAATTCGATGCAAACTCTCGAGCATGTAAAAGAGCGACGTCTCGGCGATATTTTATCAAACGTCCAATAAGGAATGTTGAAAATTCATCCGGTGAGATCCGATCCTCGAAGACTTTTTGGAAAAAAGTATTCACGCATTTCCGTTATTTCGCTAGTATGGCTCGTGATTCATCGAAGAATTTTGAAAAAAAAATAAAAACATGATATAAGTATATGACATTGTTCAAATTTTGCCCCTTCGTCAACTATAAACAGTTTGAATAAAACAATTGTCTCATCGAGCGTGTGTAAAATGAGACGATTTTTGAATAGCCATGGACGTTACTTCATTTTGTGATTATTAAAAATGTAAGCCAAGGTATACGTCACTCCACTTTGGTATTGTACGAAAAATAAGGAAAACAATCGCAAAAAAGTGTGGTCCACATTTTTTTGCGATTGTTTTCCACATTTTTAATAATCACAAAATGAAGTAACGTAAGTAACAACAACAACAAAATGAAGTAAAAATAAAGAAAACAATCGCAAAAAAATGTGGTCCGCATTTTTTTGCGATTGTTTTCCTTATTTTTCGTACAATACCAAGTTTATCATGGAAAAAAATAACGAAGCTCATACGGCCATAAAAACCGAAAGAAAAGTAAAATTGCAACTGCGTGCTCTGCACTCGACGGTATTCTATTGATTATTATTAATCGTAATTATTAATTAATTATTATTAATCGTTTTTCAAATTTTTGTACCGATATCGATTTAATTACACCCCGGAATCGATATAATATCGAGGTCCAATCGAAGACCGGTGAGAAATCGCGTAATGTACGTATTATACCGTTCAGAATATATGATGATTCATTATTGATTTATCGCAAAAACGTTCATCAAAGTTTTTACATTGGCCAAAAATTTTCATGGGGCCTGCATACCGCGGTGCAGCTAGCATTTACGAAAAAAAAAAATCATCAGAATTGACGCAAAAACGAGGATTTATCTATTTAGAATCTATTTATTTATGCAAGTTATCGAAAAAAACAAAATCATTGAAGTTTCATTATCAAAAGTCTCGCAGAATACACACGACCTTATTTCGGGAACGCTCGAGGGGCGACCATTTCGTATTTTTTTAACACAGATTTTTCCAACATCGCGTAACGAAAAATGAATAACATAAACCGGAACATGCATAGAATACAACGGTGTGTCCGTAAAGCCGCACATTCCCATCAAAAAAATCACCCAAAAATGACAGTGAAACGTTTTTTTTTTTTCCTCGGCGGCAATCAGCAGTAACGGTGACGCTCACGATGAAAGATTTCTCAAATTTGAGATGTATTCATCGTTTTCAATTCGCGATAATCATCAACTATTCTCTGTCTTTCACAATTTTTCGCGATCAAAATAGCGAAAAATTCGGTCGTCTCACCGAGTCATAAGTTACTGGCACACGAAAAACTGTATAAATCGCTTCAAGAAACAAAAAACGGGTTTTATATCAATCCCGTAGATAAACATTCGTTATTCAGAAATTGCTCTTCTCATCCATCCTAAATTTATCTATAAAAATATGTACATTTTGCGTAAAGCTATCGAGAGGCCAAAAAATGAAGCGTGGAAGATGTCGCGAGCGCGAAGGCAGATGAGAGTTTGGTAATTTACAGTGTGTACCTTCGGGGCGGTGCTTAATTACCCCAAGCGTTCGTATAAAAGCGGCTCGCTTTCGTCGTTCGAGCGTCAAACCAACAATTTTTTTCCGAAAGGCGATTCATTCTCGAAAGTGTTTTTTTTTGTCGTATACTCCTCGACATCGACAATGGCAAAGCATCTGTACTCCGCCATCCTCTTTCTCATCCTTGGACTCATCACGTTTGTTTCCTGCCACGCCGATAATTGGGTATACCGAAAAATCTCTTCCGAAAACTTTATTTCCGCGATCTATGATTTCTGCATTTTGGCAATCTTCATTTTCAATTGAATTTTCATTACACGCTATTTTAGCAATTGCCAATTGTTCATGCGATCGATTCCGACAGTTCAGCCTCGTTCGTTTTAAAAATCAAAAATGTATCGCATTTCTCGAAAAAAAAAAAAAACGAATGCTCCGTAGTCTTTTTCGTATCGATGACGAATTGCGAAAAAATTAACTGCTCTATTCGAAATTGAGACAAAAAAAATGATGGCTCTGCAAATCCAAAATTAGCGCAGAGGTCTGCGCGTCCCCCGAACAAACTTAACCACCCAGCAACTGACGTATTTATTTTCTCAATTTCATTCGCGAATTGAAGGTACGATTTATGGGGATTGATTAATTGAACCTTTTAGGAGACTGTCCGTGATGAAGAATTGGAGCAGCATCGTAAAGCCTTGAACGATTTCAACGTACGATATTGCCTACAGAGCATAAATACAGCAATAGTTGAGTACGAGCAACACCATCACGTAAGACACATGCACCTGCTTAAAAAAAATGGTTTTTCGTAGACCGAAAAAAATGGATACCAATAATTTTGAACAAACAAAATCGTAATTTTCTTGCACACAGAACTATGCCAATGAGGAACAAGCCGATAGACTTTCAGATCTTTATAAAACTGCTGGTGATCGGGAATCGGCGGACTACTCAGCGCCGCATTCAACGTATGCTGGCCATGTGATTTTCTGCGACGAGGATGTGAGTACAATGTTTAAAACGCGTTTCTATATGTGTTTCTATAACGCTATTTTGGCTCAAGGAGCTTCCGAATTCATACACGACGTTGTCGTTTCACTGCAAAAAAAACAGACAGTCGCTCGCTCATCGATGATGAAAGCACTCGGAAGATTCAAACAAAATAAAATATTTTTAACACTGACGAGCTTCACCTTACGACTCGAAAAAGCAATTGAATTTCTTTCCTCCTACGATCATCCCAACAAGTAGAGAATTAATTATTCTTATCGTTAAAACGATGTGTATTATATTTTTTTTTGCATTAATTAACTCGTGACGAGAATTCGTGTGACATTTCGGGCCACTTTGGTATATTCCGGATAAAGTTGAATGCGACGTTTTTGCAAAAAAAATTATCAATCACAATGGACCTTAATCTTATGTTTCCTCAATAGATAGCGGAAGCAATAGTCAAAATCTCGCGAAGAGTCGCAGGAGAAATTGCATAAGGGGATTCCGAAGTATCAGAGAGGCATGTCGTGTTCCGGCCTCTTTGGACACTGTATGGCCACAGTCCACGCGAAAAAGATGCATTCTTCGCTAAATCCAACGTATTTATGGTCAATCAACGATTCATACGTTTGTTCCATTAATCTCAAAATAAATACC
Source organism: Heteropelma amictum (assembly GCA_959613375.1). Taxonomy (NCBI): domain Eukaryota; kingdom Metazoa; phylum Arthropoda; class Insecta; order Hymenoptera; family Ichneumonidae; genus Heteropelma; species Heteropelma amictum. The sequence continues at coordinate 2,669,364 of OY390726.1, read as the reverse complement.
TACTTAATATCCTTACATCTATGTAAATTTACGAAATGTAAAAAAAAATTGAGAAATACATAAAATGTTGGTGAAAAACAATTATTATTCCCGTCTTGTTGTTCAATGCGAAATAATCTTTCGCTCGAATTTAAAAAAAAATGAGATACTCGAGCTATCGAGATTGCGTATCGAAGAGTAAGGAGCCTGCGTGACGAGAAATCGAACCTCCGGCAAAAGTTCTCGCTCGTTTCCCTATTTGAATGAAAAAATAAATAAACCCCCCCCTCCTTGGACAGGGCGGATCGTTTTTCATTCCGAAATCGTCGTCTTTCTTCGTTTACGAAATGAATATTAATTCAGCAACTGAGCAAGAGGCATTTTCGTTTGAAATTTCTTTTTGTTTTTTTTTTGTTGCAATTTCCATAGAATAAGCAACACAGTGAAAACAAATTTATGCGTGACAGAGGTAGGCGCACGAGTGTCCGTGAGGATCGAAGGATTTTTTCAGCCCTCGTTCACAATTCAGACAATAAAACAAAGTTTTCATCGTCTTTGATTTCCAACTGCGCAAAATTATCAACCGATAATTCGTGGGAGGGGAATACATAATGTACTTGTGACGCAGATATAGATTGCATACTTTCGTTTCGGATTTAACGATTATTCATCGATCTGTCGCAAGAATAACGCGTTATCAACCTTTTTCATCAGTGAAAAATTGCCACACGTATCGTGGCACGGTTAATCATCATTTCCTTCATTGTTCCGACCGAATAGCCGATTAGGAGAGTTCAATACCCTTCGGAATTTCGGCAATTGACCTCACGAAAACGTCATTTACACTCTCTGCCGATGGAAAGTTCCTCGTGAAATTGTTCTAGTTTCGAAATTATCGACGCGAGTTAATGGAAATTCTCTTGAAGAATGCAACACTCTTTCCAGGCGTACGTTAATTCGAAATACTAAGAAAAAGAAAAACATGCAAACTTTCGAAGAAATAAGAATTTATTTCGTGCGATATAAATCTTCGCTGAGTTCTGGAAGTTTTTGTTATTTATGTATATTTTTTTTACAACGCCGAACGATGATTTTTCGGTTGAAAAAAATTCCTGCTCCGACGCTACGCCACTGACATCTTTTTCGGAAATTCCTATTTTTCTATGATGCGGCAGGTCGAGAAAAAATCGAATTGAAAATAAAATATTTTTCACACTGAAAATAAATCGATAGCTCGACGCGTTTCAACAAAGATCCTGTCTGTAATAATTCGTCTTTATTTATTGTATCATCATCAGATAGTAGAGTAGATAACCGAAAGATGGCGAAAGGTCGTAAGAGAGTTTTTTAATTGATGGCTATTTCCAAAATGTCATTAAACATGATTTGTTTTCGCTGCATCGGACACGCCAACACCGTTAATTCACGTTCAAAGAGCATTAAGAACACAGCTCTGCCAAGAGGAAGCTTCAAGGGTTTACGTAAGTTTCGAAGCTTGAAAAAGCGTATAAAATTTTTTTTAAAATGATCTACGAATTATTTTATTCAAAAAAAAATTACAATTCGAAGCAAACTCTCGAGCATGTAAAAGAGCGACGTCTCGACGATTTTTAGTCAAATGTCCAATAAGGAATGTTGAAAATTCATCCGGTGAGATCCGATCCTCGAAGACTTTTTGGAAAAAAGTATTCACGCATTTCCGTTATTTCGCTGGTATGGCTCGTGATTCATCGAAGAATTTTGAAAAAAAAATAAAAATATGATAAAAGTATATGTTATTGTTCAAATTTTGCCCCTTCGTCAACTATGAACAGTTTGAATAAAACGATTGCCTCATCGAGCGTGTGTAAAATGAGACGATTTTTGAATAGCCATCGACGTTACTTCATTTTGTGATTATTAAAAATGTAAGGCAAGGTATACGTTACTCCACTTTGGTATTGTACGAAAAATAAGGAAAACAATCGCAAAAAAAGTGGACCACATATTTTTCCTCTCAGAAGCAACGAAAAGTTTTCGGGAGGAACAGTGCGACATTATTTCCCATTCCATTTTCAAAAACTGTTGGACATGAAACCCACCGTAGAACAGAAACATGCCATTGCCAACAAGCAACGCTCCCAGCGCGCAAGATAAACGCTGCTTCCGTTTTTACGATGATTTTTTCTTCTCGTCAAACACGCGCGGAAATAACTCAATATTATGCAGAATCACGTTTTCTCGTTTGCAGTTTCTCAGGGAAAACTGATAAAATTCAGACGGCCGTGAAAACAGGAGAGAAAGAGGAGTACGATCGCGCATTCTGCAACTTGTATTTTCCGGACGAGGACGCGTCAGAACGACGACTGTTCACCGTTTCCTCGACCGAGCATCTGAAATTCTCCGAGCAAAGCTTCGCGATCGTTATCTTCGAAAATCATCTCGCTTTTCGTAAAGTCTACAGCGAGGATGTCGAAGCGTTTATACTGTGTTTTTTGCTTTCTTCTTCTTGGGGTCGTCCGGTTCGTCTTTTGCAAAAACGACTTAGCGGTAAGCACGAAAAAAAGTCTCGTCAAACGTTTCGGTTCGTCCATGAATCTTCCCATTTTACGGAATAAAGTTATGTCATTTTTCACTGCCGAGTCAACTTGTTTGAAAGACAAACGCGTTGCCGAATCAAGGCATTCGTTCGCACTAATAATTCTAATCGAGACCGTAGCTTATTTCCAAAATGTGTTTATAGTTCGAGTTTTGTCAAAGTTTCATCGAGTTCATTTTCGTTCTCGTTTCAACAGAGTCTCACGTTTCATCCGTCATTCTCGAAATGAGTCACGTTTCCGTTTGATTCTGACAAAGTTGCCACAAAAAAAGAGGCAATACGTAAAGGCTGACCCAAACATGAAAAAGATATGTTGAAAAAAATGTATTCAAATAAACCTTGAACTTCGGTATATTGAAAAGGCGTCTGCTTACGTCACGAATAAACGCAGCCTTTGTTATACAATTACAATTTACGATTGTCCCAGCACTTTAACGGAGGAATAAATTGACTTTTTGCATACTTTTTGGATATATCTGATTTGGAAATTGCGATTAAGATTGACGGATCGAATTGTCTGATCCTTTCAGGAGGCTATCCGTAAAAGAGACTTAAAGTGGCATCAGGAAAGTTTGGACAATTTCAACGTCGATTATTGCATGGATAGCATAAACGAAGCAATACGAGAATACCAGAGCCATGATATCGTATGAAGAAATACTTGTTTGAAAAAATAGTTTACCGTTAAAATAACAAGGCCGATCAGTTTATTTCGACGACTAAATAAAATTATAACACGATTGAACACAGAACCACCTTGGTGTTGACCAATACGATATACTTTTGGCGTTTCGTCACAATGCTTCAACCCAAATATCGGTCGACTATTCCGCATTGCTGACAACGTATGGCGGCCATATAATTTTCTGCAACTCCGATGTAAGTACAACATTGAATGGAGAAGGAACTCTGATAGAAACGTTTGTCTTTGTTGGAAAATAAAAGAAAAAGCACGGATGAAATCGAAAAGCTACTTTAGAATCGCAAAAAGGTGGCATTGTGGCGTGCCAGTGGAAATTTTGAAAATCTCACTCGAGATTAAAGTTCAGCGACCTGGGAAACCGTGAGACGATTATTTTCGCGAGATTCCCAAATTTTTTTCAAATTTTTCGAATGTCCTATTTCGTAAAACCAAAGTCCCGTGATCGTCGCATTTTTATTTCGGTTACGCCCGATTTTGCGTATGCACAGCATCGTGAAATGTGTTCCGGAAATTTCGTCGTTCGAAATAATCGTTGTAACAGTTGCGAGATACTTTTCGGTGATGCAGAAGTTCGGGAAATTGAAAACACATCGAAGATCAATCGATAGGAGAAAAATAAATGCGGAAGTAACGCGAATATAACGCTTTTTAGCAAAAAAAAGTATTAATGATAATTGAGTCTTATTTTTTTTTTGCGTTTCCCAATTAGATAGCCGAGCCGATAACCAGGATCTCTCGGCAAGTCGCGGGAGTGCCTAATCCCGAAGAACACGTGCGCTGCATCCGCCACGAGAACCGAGATGAAAATGCCGTTGAAGAAAGCCATGTAAGTTTACCGAATAATAAAAAACGAACTTGTTTGTGCTCGTTTGACTCCTTGATCTTCGTACGTATTTGAGAACAAACGAATCTTCCTTGAAGTACCGCATTAGTGAAATGTCACTCTCGATTTCTTCGTTTTTCCGTTTTGAGAGTGGCGTCGGGTATCTGGAAAAAAATGAAGAAAAAAAAGTATTTTCAATGCTCGGCAGCGAGGCGAACGTTTCGTGAATGGGTTTAATGATTTATCTCGATGAGGAAGCTAGACTTCGATTGATGAATCCGTTGTAATCAATGGAACGAATTATTGGTTTAAACCTTTCAGCTGCAGGTCTGCGAAGATGAATTGAAGAAGCGCCAAGAGAAGCTGGACAATTTCAACCTACAACGATGCTTGAACAGCATACTTGATGTATTGGATTTTTACGAGGCCTTCATCAACGTAAGGACACTTGGTGATAATGTTGATTGCAGCACTGACCGAATTGATAAATTCCGTTTACCGAGCGACATTTTTTCTTGTCTGTGCACAGGACGTGGCGGACAGCCCAATTTATTACGACATTGTGGACGTTTATAACGCAGCAGAACAACGGAAACGGGTCCATAATTCGGCGCTGATGTCAGCAAAGTCTGGCCATGTGATTTTCTGTGATTGCGACGTGAGTACAAGATTTCTTCTTGCTCACATGGTGTTTTGTTAATCTCGCAGCAATTTTTACAACGGATATCTTATTCTCGAGAGTCTCCCATTTTGGTTTCGTCCGTTTTTATGTGCATTGTCTTCAACTTAAAAAAAAAATGCGTTCCAGGCAGCTCGTTTCTGCTCACCAATGATGATATTCATCGACGACTCCTTCGTTTCATTCGAGAATTAAATAACGCAGAATCTATCGCGACTCGTGGTCGAGGTTCACAGTCGGAACCCCTTAATTATTTACCCCTGTTGCATACACTCATCTCGAGTAACGAAAAAGACGACGATACGTTTACGAGGGCCCAATCGATCCATTCAAAGAAAATAAAATACTTTTCACACTGACGAATAATCGGTAGCTGGAAAATAAACGAGGAAATACTTTCGTACACCCTGTGGTGTCACAAAACTCAACGTCGGTAATTTGCGGTCGGATTTCCGACGAAATTCCAAGACGAAGAGTGTTTCATCATTTTTTCATACGATTGAACCCTGAAGAATTATTAATTGTCAAAGTTCGTGCCAATCGTTATTTGACAAGTCGATTGATAACTCAGTGAGACTTCCGCCGATCAGAAAGTACTCAGAGACTCTTCGTCGTGCGATTTTATCCCCCGTCTGCCCCTCAATTACAGACATTCGACTTTGGGACACCCTGAATAACCTCGTGCGTAGGGTATTTTTTTTACAAGAAAATCAATAATAATTTTAAATCCTATTTTCCTGTTCTCTTATCAGATATCGGTAAAAATAATTGAAATCACGAGAAAACTGCCGGAAGTGAGATTCTCGAGAATCAACGAAACAACCTTTGTTCCCGACGAGTCGGACACTGAATGATGACAGTTTTGAACACGGCTTTTTCAACGGAATGGAGTCATTTTAAAATGAAAAAAATGATGAAAAACTACCGTTGTATGCTTATACTTTATCGATATTAAAAAATATATATTCCATGGTGTAGGTTTCTCTTCTATATTATTGTATGGACATAATAAAAAAAAATTACGAATATTCATAAAAAGTGCTATGTTATCCACCCTAAGCTTCCGGATGTTGAAATCAACATAAAAAAATTACGAATATACATAAAAAGTGCTGTTATTCACCCCCAGCTTCTGGATGTTGAAATCAACATCCGGAGGCCAACAGAAACGTGTATTCGAAGCAGAATTAAACGAATGATGAATAAAAAATACACATTTATCATCCTAAAATTAAAGCACAATTCTTGGATAATCAATATCGAAAAAGGATGAAATATTTATGCTTAAAAAAAAAAAAATAAAGAATAAAAAGTATTTAATTACTCGTAATTATCGTTTGGGAAATTCAATAAATGTTTTACGTCCGGTAAATCACGAATCATGAGAATTTATTGATTATCCCATACTAGCCATGTGGGATTTGTGTGCACGTGTAAAGCTACTGTAAACTCAAGGAAGCATCGATCCTGAGCGGAGTAACGATGAGAAGGATATTTCCTGTAAAAGTTTCGAACGGATATCTTACGGAGGTTCTCAAAGCAACACGCGATCGGCAATTTTTGTCTGCTGAATAGCCGAGCTCGAACAAAAAGGTAGAAAATTTAATAAGCGTATATCTAATCACCGACGACGATTGTACAAAGTTTGAACCAACGAATATGACACGAGGACGACGTTTAGTGACTTTCGGTCACGCTAATGAGGTACTTGAAGCTGATGAAACGCAAAGATCGATAACGCGCTTTACAGCACGCGCCATTTTATTCAGGGGTTGTCCCCGGATTTTTCAAGAGCTGCACCGGGGGCACGACGATCGGGTGATGCGGTTTTTTCCGAAGAGAATTTAATCAGAGGTTTCACGAAATTGAAATGGGAAATGAGGAAAAAAAATGATTTAATATTGAAAATATCGAAAAAATGCAGTATCATTGGAAATTTGGGAATACGAATGAAATTCGATGAATTAATTCAACCAATAAATCAATAAGAACGATTAAAACTGTTGCGGCAACTTTCGAACGACGATCGGGGGTGCGATTTTGCTCGGAGAGGGTTCAATCGGAGGTCTTACTGAATTGGAATGAGAAATGAGGAAAAAAAAATGATTTAATATTGAAAATATGGAAAAGATTCAATATCATTGGAAATTTGGGAATACGAATGAAATTCGATGAATTAATTCAACCAATAAATCAATAACAACGATTAAAACTGTTGCGGCAACTTTCGAGCGACGATCGGGGGTGCGATTTTGCTCGAAGAGGGTTCGATCGGAGGTCTTACTGAATTGGAATGAGAAATGAGGAAAAAAAAATGATTTAATATTGAAAATATGGAAAAGATTCAATCTCATTGGAAATTTGGGAATACGAATGAAATTCGATGAATTAATTCAACCAATAAATCATTAAAAACGGTTAAAACTGTTGAGGCAACTTTAGAGGGGTGCGGTTTCACTCGAAGAGGGTTTAATCAGAAGTCTCACTGAATTGGAGTGAGAAATAAGGGAAAAAAATATTTTAACGTTAAAAATATCTAAAAGATCGAATAACTACAACACGAATGAGCGAAATTTAACGATTTTAGCTGATGAAACAACTTTTCATCAGTTTTATTTAATGTCTTTGACGATAGGGGGTTGCGGTTTTTATTCGAAGAGGGCTTATTCGGAGGTTTTACTGTACTCTTGCACATCGATCACATTGAAAACCACTTGTTAATCGGTACTATGCTACCGGGTGTACATATATATGTAATCCATTATCGTACATTACGAAGGAGTCACGGACTTGCGCGCGCTATTTCTCTTCCTCTTATCGCAGATGTCTACATCTCCCCTCATTCAGTTTAGTTCGGATTTAGTTGCAATTGCAACGTTGCTACTCCAAGATGAACATTCCGAGTTTGCTCGAACGAGTTTATCGCACGCGTCGGTGTTGAATTTTATGTCTTTATTCTTCTTTTTTCCACCCCGAAAAGCTTTCAGTGAGCGGATAATATTTCATAAAATAATTTCGATTAATTTTTCTACTTCCAATATAAAATAATGAAATTCCGGAAAAATTTACGTGTAATTTTGTCTTTAAAAGCTCCTCGCTTTTTTCGTCTTCCAGAGTTTTGTTCTTCGAAAAGCGAATTGTTTGTTCAACTTTGAATGAATTTAAGGATGAATGAATGTAAATTTTGTGAATATATTTTATAAAATTCTTGATTTTTTTATTTTTATTTGGAATTCGAATGAAATTCTGACTAATCATCAATTCACAGCTTCGAAATAAAATTCCGGTGAAGGTCGAACAAGGCATGAAAGTTTTATTTGATTTTTAATTACCATTACAGTGTTATTTGGTTAAATCATTTTTCGTATCGACATTTATTTATGTTGTGGAATTTCGTTCTTCGTTGTTTTAAAAATATGCGGATTAGTCCTTCATATTTAAAAAAATAGCCCGCTTTCTATAACGAGTATATTTATTTCTGTAACGAATATTTTATAACGAGAAGTGAAAAAATACCGAAAATTCTAAACGATCTTTCGTGTTTAAGAACAACAACCCCTATTTTGGTTGTCGTTAGTCCGTGTCGTGGAATTTTGTTTTTTCGTTTCATTCACAGGTGGATCCGCAGGATTATGGTGACTTCCAGAAGAGGGGATAATAATGCAAAGGCGAGAAAAAGCTCGCAAGCTGTCGAGACAAAGTTGAGGGTCGACGAAGCTGCGGGACATCTCAAAAATGGAAGCTTCAACAGTGCCTTGTTACTTTACAATCGAGTGAGTCTCACAATTTATAAATACGAATATTTTAGTACCCAGTACTACCCTTAAAAAGTACAGTACCGGAAAACCGTAATTTGATCTTAAGGGGTTCGAGTGTCAAGGTGTTTAATAAGCCCATAATAAAATGTGTTCGTCTCATCGATCTCATTCGATAATAAATCAATTTGTTTATCATAAAAATGTATAATTTTATCGAGGTAGTCTTCTGGTTCAGAGGCCTAAATAAGGTGATTTCCGACGGCTTTTTTACACAGATTAAAACGTACCACAAAAATGTTGAATTTCCACTTTTGAATTCGATCTTCACGCAAATCGAAACGTATTGCCGAAAATTTGATGAATTTTTTTTCAAAGGGCTTCATCTATTTTTTATATTAAAATTATGCGTGTCGTATTGTTGTTCGTAAAAACAATAAAAATATAAATGTTTACATCACCATCGCTGGCTAAACTAAAAAAAAAGGTTCTTCCATTTTTATTTTTGAGGTACTTTTTTATGGTATAAAGGCTTTTTAAATATGGCATTCTATACATATTTTTCCGTAGGCAAACTTGGAAGAATTTATGTTGAAAATGATATTTTATGAATTTTTTCCCCAATCAGTAGTCGAAACTTGAGACATATTTACCGTAAATTTGACCAACTGCGACGACGAACACGTGTGAGAACGAGCTGAACGGCGTGATGAGAATAATTCGTACAAACATTCTTCATCCCTCGAATTTCCTTTCGCGAGAAACCCTGTGAAGCTGCACAGAGCCGCGTCAGATGCTTTTGATTATTTGGTTTAAACAAATTTCTTTTATCGACCAGATACGAAGGTCTCTATTTGACTTTTCTATCCTCAAAATCACTCTTTCGCGATCGTTACTTCGTTATCCGACCATTACTGGGAAATTAAATGATTTTCCATTGCTCCAAACACCAGAAAAAAAAATACATCGTCACCCACATGCTGCATCACACACTCGCACATGTCGATGATAAAGAACGAATTAAATGGCACCAGGAGGCAAGAAAACGGACGCCGTCGGCGTTACAGAACGTGGCGCACTGTTGACTGTAACCAAGGTAACGAGTCACCCCGACGAGGTGTCGACGTCCACGTCCAAAATTTCACCATGACAAAGAATTTTTCTCTCCGAATAGTGACATTTCACGGTCCAAGTCATTTTCTCGAGTGTCTTATTTCAATCAGCGAATTTGAGTGCAATTATAAATCCAGCGGGCAAGAGACGTCAAGGGGGCAATAAAAAAACCTTGTTATTCACGGATGCAACAATGGACACCGCGGAAACATCGGGACAAGCGTCGAGCGTCGATCAAGCGATGCTGCAGGCGTCGGATATACTCAAACCTACCCTTCAGGATAACGATTTTTTGCAAAGCTTCGTGAGGACGAGTCTCGACGATTCTAGCTACGAAACGCGGAGGAACGGCCCGATGATCGGTAAAAAGACGTTGAAAAATGACAAGGATGTTTTTTCATTGAAATTACAAGCGTCGAGAGGCGGTCACCAGGACGCGGATTCTCGCGACGGTGGGTCGTCATCGGGGAGGAGAAGCGGAAACGAGGACTCGAGGAGCGGAAAACGCGGCAGCGATATGTTCGCCCGTCCACCCGCGAAAGGCACCGTCGAGTACGAGCTTGACGTGCAAAAGGAGATTAAGGGGCGACGCAGACACAGGAACGTTACTTTTCGCCAGGAGGAGGTTTACACCGACAAGGATCGAGCCGCCGCTGTCAATATGGGCAGTCGCGATATAATACAGTCGCTGAAGATGAAAAGACGACAAGATCGCAACCGCGAACTGCAGATCCCCGACGAGGCTGAGCCCGGTGCTATGCTCGCGCTCGCCGCGAGAGAAATCCGCTCTGGTGACGTCGTCATTGCCGTACAATGCATCAATAAGGTTTTCAGTTATTCCGACGAATTTACGTGGATTATTTTTCACCCTCGCTTGCTCTGGAATGTCGGTGCTCTGGAGTTTGCGAAAGATCGATTTTTTGTTATATTTCGAGGGTATTTACTCAAGAATATACTGTCAAATTTCTTCAAGGATATTGACGGTATTTCAGACCTTGCTACAGCTTTTTTAGCCTTCAAACTCGTTTTTCTCGAAACTACTTTTTTCGTCATGGTGTGGAGTAAAAAAAAACTACTCTGCCGAATCGTTTCAAATTTTCATACGCTGATCGGTACACTATCGCAGGTACTGGAAAAATCATTTCAAGTTGAAAATTTCCTAGTTCGACCATGAAAAAGGTCTGTTTTTGCGATCGGAATTTCAAAAACGCGTCATTTTGTGAACTTTTTTTTGTTTGTTTTGACTTTGGTACCTGCGATACCTACACTAGTACCGATTAAGAATTCTTTTGGTTTTTCTTTTTCGCACGAGTCAAAGTGCCAAAATCCTACACACCATCCAGATCCAATCTTTCGAGGAGGTCATCCTCGACGCCACCTTGAAACTATTAAAAGTTATGGTTTTTACGAAATTTAAATATTGTGGTTCATTGTGCTCTTGATCGTTATAGTAGGAAAAAAACAAACGAATATCACGAAGAAAGCAAAGATCGAAAGTACGCGGAGGGAAAAATAAAATTCGTCGGTCGGATATTAACCGCGATTCTCGATAATCTATCGTGATTTACGATGCCTCGGAATATCATGGCACTGCCTGACGCGAGCCCGATTAAGGGGGCGGGTTCGTGGTCTCGTTACAGTTATTAGCGTTTACATGCCATATCTATACGTCTTTTCAATTCGCGGTCCCGTTCACCAAGACCGCAGCGTTCCTCGATTTAGATATGAAAAAAAATAGATTAAAAAAAACATAGCGAAAACGAATAACGAGAAAATAATCGTACGATGCCCCTGAGGTCGGACCGCGAGCGTTTAAGCTCGTTCGGAATACCTCGATCGTAGACCAGAGGTTTATCATCGTGCCTGCTTGTCGTCTATAGTCGGGGGTGCAATATTTAAATGTACGTGAACAGACAAAACTTGATGCTCGAAGAACATGGCGACTCGACGTTTTTTTTGCGATGTCATGACGTTAATTATACACACACAAGTCAACCTCGTTATTCTTCCGGTACTTTCGTGCAATTCTGTTCTCAGGTCCTCCTTATTTCTGCCCGCAGTCTACTGTAATTCGTTCATTTTACGAGTCCTTGGATATTTCCACCTGATTTATTTTCTTCCATTTCATTGATGGCCTTGGCCAATTGTAGAGACAGGTTTGGTGATTTTTTTTTTCAGGTGAAATTCAGACATCCATTTTCAGTCATTCACAGCAGTGTCACCCCTTCATTTTGGCTGCCGGCTTTATCGATAATCTTCTCATTATCGTTTCACTTTCTCCTTCAAAGGGTCGTTGAAATTGGAAAAATCCGTTTCTCCTTTCAATGTACCTGATATTCTTTCCCATAGACCCTGCTATTTGGATTTTTTTGAAAAAAAGTTGTTTTTTTTTTCATTGACAGGCACTAGAACTAAGTCCCAAAGACAAAAATGCGTTGATCGCGAGAAGCAAGTGCTACCTGCTGCTCGGTGAACCGCAGAAAGCGTTGCAGGATGCAGAGGCTGCGCTGAACGAGAAGGTCAAGGATCCGAACAACGCCCGCGCCATGTTTTACAAGGCGGAAGCTCTCTATCATCTCGGTGACTTTGAGCTGAGTCTCGTGTATTATTATCGCGGAATGAGGATTCGCCCGGAATTCGATCAATTCAGACTCGGCGTACAAAAAGCCAAGGAGGCTATACAGAACATACTAGGGAGTGAGCAGCGTGAATATGTTTGTCTAATCGATCCCCACTTTCTACTTATTTTTCAGCCAAAAAAGATGTGACCAAAAAACAATATTCCAGCCCGTTTTATTTCACATCACAGTAGTAATTTTTCAATTGCAAAAAAAAACCGAAATGTCACCGGCTTTTAGATAACAGCATGCCGATGCCGATAACGGTTCCAAGAGCGATACCGAAACTGAAAACTTCGGCAAATTCTCAAACGAAGAGTACAGATTCCACGGACTCGCGAGGATCTTCGAACGACGTCGAGGAAAAGAATAACAACAACGTAAGCGTCAAGGACAAGACGGTTAATAAAAAAATGAAGGCGGTCGCGCAACCAAAAGGAATGCCGGAGAAACGAAAGGGCTCGATGTCTGCAAAGCTGAAGATTCACGAGCCAAATCTTCTCGGTCAACTTAACGTCGATAAGAAATACCTTCAGGATCTTCTAAAGTGTCCAGGTAACTGTCAATGTTTATTTTATTACCGATTCAAGATGAGGAGAGACGGGAATCTCGCTTGATCCACCCTCGAAATCTTCCATTCAACTATTATCTATAGTACTTTGATTTTTCAAAGTCGAAAAATCTAAGTACAAAATAAATAACACGAGCGGTCCTAGGTACAGAGATTTAAAACAATTATTTTTTGTAAAATTTTCAAATTACTCTGAACCTCCCGTTTAATCCGTGACGAACCAACGACCGAAATCAGAAAGGAGAAACTCCAGCCGAATGAAGTTGTCTTCGGATAATCGTTATCTCATTCCTTTCTAAAAAAAAAACACGGAACTCTCTCGATCATTGACAGTTCAGTTTTATCCGCGCAACCCACAAAGTTCAACGAATATTTCCACCCATGAATCCAATATCAGAGAGCGCGAATGAAGAGATCGAATCTAGATACGGGTACGTACTTGGAGTTTCCGGTCCCGTGGTTACTGCAACGAGAATGAGAGGCTCCGCGATGTACGAGCTCGTAAGGATAGGTCACGATAACTTGGCCGGTGAGATAATACGTTTGGACGGTGATACAGCAACGATTCAAGTCTATGAAGACACAAACGGCCTGACGGTCGGTGATCCGGTCCTACCAACCGGTACCCCGTTGTCCGTTGAATTGGCGCCGGGAATTCTCGAAAGTATTTTCGACGGTATACAACGTCCTCTGAAGGACATATCAGCGATAACCGGCTCGATATACATACCAAACGGTGTGAACATACCCTCGATATCGCGCGATACTCGCTGGGAGTTTGTGCCGGTCAATCTTCGTCCGGGAAGCCCATTGACGGGTGGCGACGTGTTTGGATTCGTTTACGAAAACACTCTGGTCAAACATTCCATAATCATGCCGCCAAAGTCTTTCGGCAGAGTGAATTACATAGCCCCAACCGGGAATTACAACGTCAATGATGTCGTTCTTGAGACCGAGGTGGACGGTATAGTCGCCAGCCACACGATGCTCCAAGTATGGCCGGTTAGACAACCTAGGCCGGTCGCCGAGAAGCTCCCGGCCAAACATCCGTTGCTCACCGGCCAGAGGGTCTTGGACGCTCTTTTTCCCAGCGTGCAAGGGGGCACCACGGCCATACCAGGTGCCTTTGGTTGCGGCAAAACGGTCATATCTCAAGCACTCTCAAAATATTCCAACTCTGATGTCATAGTGTACGTAGGCTGCGGCGAACGGGGCAACGAGATGTCCGAAGTCTTGCGAGACTTTCCTGAACTCTCCGTCGAGATCGACGGAAGTCCCGAGTCAATCATGAAGAGGACTGTCCTAGTTGCGAATACCTCCAACATGCCGGTTGCGGCCAGGGAAGCTTCGATCTATACGGGAATAACGCTCGCGGAGTACTTCCGTGATATGGGATACAACGTGTCGATGATGGCGGATTCGACGTCAAGATGGGCCGAGGCCTTGCGGGAAATAAGCGGCAGGCTCGGTGAAATGCCAGCTGATTCTGGCTATCCCGCTTATCTGGGCGCCAGATTAGCGAGTTTTTACGAAAGAGCCGGTAGGGTCGTGTGCTTGGGGAGCGACAAGAGGGAGGGCTCTGTCAGCATTTTGGGAGCCGTTTCACCACCCGGAGGTGACTTTTCCGACCCGGTTACGAGCGCCACCCTCGGCATAACTCAGGTGTTCTGGGCGCTGGACAAAAAATTGGCACAGAGGAAGCATTTCCCAGCGATTAATTGGCTGGTCAGTTACAGCAAGTATCTCAACAGTCTCGACGAGTTTTACGATAAAAACTTTCCCGGCTTCGGGGCGCTGCGAGACAGGGCCAAAGGAATCCTTCAGGAAGAGGAAGAACTCAACGAGATCGTTCAGTTGGTAGGACGTGGATCGCTCTCGGAATGCGATAAGGTTGTGCTCGAAGTCGCCAAGCTGCTGAAGGACGACTTTCTTCAGCAAAACAGTTATTCCGCTTACGACAGATTTTGCCCTTTTTACAAAACTTTCGGCATGCTGAAGAGTATCATCGCGTTTTACGATCTCGCGAGGAATACAGTGGAGACAACGGCTATGAGCGAGAATAAGATATCATGGGCCAACATACGAAGTTCAATGAGCGACATACTCTATCGTCTTGGTTACATGAAGTTCCTGGATCCGATCAAGGACGGCGAAGAGAACATCGCCGAGGCTTTTGATCAACTCACGGAGGACATCCAGCAGTCTTTTGCGAATATTTTGCTCTGAGCTTGCCAAACGAATTGCAAATGAATTCCTTACGCTCGATTGGCCGGTTCAGGATCGCCATCTTGGCTAAATTTAAGAAAAAGACGCGTAGCTGAAGTACGATGGATTATTCCGACTCCTCTGTTGTGTTCTAGACATCAAAGCGGGTCACCAAACCTCCGCGCGTCACATCACGTCACACGCCGAAGAGGGCATTGCTTTTTTGGAGTCCCGTCAAGAGTTTTGGCGCCAGCAACGTTCGACCAGTCATTCCAGGTCCAAGTGATGGGTAACATCGGCCTACAGTACATACGCGTTTTTGTCATACTCGAAAGAAGGAAATTAAAGTCGTAAAGTGGCTTAGAATTATTTATTTACATGATGTATCTATACGATAGTACAGGCTAAATATACGACGAAAGTACATACAATTCTTGGGCCAACAAAACACGCCAGTAGCGTACTCGAAGGCTCCCAAGCATTCTTATCTTAATTTAGAGAGCCTGATGACCAGAGACGGAGATTGATGATGAAGGTGATTTCAGTTCACAACGAGCGTTGTTCTTCCGGACTTTTGATGAAAAGGGAAAGAAAGGAACTGTTTTTTTTCTTCCTGTTTTGGTACATTGGTGACCAATAGGTCTTTTAATCGCTCGGTTGAAGGAATTACGATTCGTCCTGAGCTAGACTTCGAGAGTCAGCGAATCGTTGGGTGTTTCTCGGGCCTTCTGCGGCAGTTCAATTCCCATCCGTTGATCATCGATAAATCTTCTCCACGGAACGTGATCGACCTTCTTTTCTTCCATCTTTGTTTTTTTAGCTTCTACTTCCGGTAGCCCAGTTTCTTCAAGGCCTTGAGGTCCACGTCACCGTAATAATCCTCACTATGGAATTGACACTCGATACTCTTAACCCAATTTCATCACCAAATACCCTCATTTCTAGCATCAAAGAACCAAAAGAAAAAACGAGCGCCATTTTTTTCCAATCCAACGAAAAATGACGTTTTAACTCCCCGTAATCACACCACCGGGGAATTTCGCGATACAGAAGGTCGGTTCTACCCAACCAGTTTTGCAAAGCAATCTATCCGTCGTGTTCTTCGAAAATCCCAGTTCCACAACGTTTTTCAAAAAATTTCAAGAGATCGATGCGAAAAAAGACACTTTTTCGGTAGGAAAAAGTGCGGTGACTACGGGTGGTTAAAACGAGAAGCAAACTTCACAGTGCTGGATGTCGAAGCCCTTCGATGTTGCGAAAAAAGTGCTTTTTTCTTTGCAACACAAAATTTGTTAGAAACAAATACAAACAGTAAATTAATACACAATTGATGCGACGCGTTTCATGCGGGTTACCGAGTGACACGGAGATTACGGAGGAAGGACGATAATTGACGGAAAAGGGATGCTCGTATCGGCGAACAACAGTTGCACACACGTGGCTGTATATTTTTGAAATTTTTTTTATTTTGTAACGTTTTTCTTCGTTTTTTTTTTCCTTTTAAGTACTAAAGTGGATTTTTGCGGAAGATGGCAGAGAAAATAGGAAGGGAGGAAGAGGAACGAGAGATCGGAGAATTGTTCTTTTTTTCCGATGAAAAAAAAAGGTCAAGAAAAACATCATGACTCGATCTCCCGCGAGTTTTTTCCGAAACTCGATTTTCTTTTGTTTTCTTTTCGTTTTTGTCCACAGGAGGACGGAACGGCAGCTCCGATTCGAGAGAGCGAATCTTCGAGCTATCCAAATTATCGTTATTCGTCAAAATTCGAAATTGCTTTTTTTCCCCATTGAATTCGACACGGCCAGGATGAGATTTTTGGGTGCACGTGGCCGAAGGATGAATTTTTTTTCTTGTTTTTTTTTTTTTGCTTTTTTCAAAGGATGTCTACGGGAGAGGTGAGTGGAAAATTAATCCTGATTGGGTCCGGGCCTCGATGCCACCGGCGTTGGTCGCGGTTTGCCGTTCGGCTTCGGCGAGTTCCTGGTTTCCCCGGAGCTCGAAATTCCGGCCAACAATTCGCTCTTCCTGATGCTCTTCAGGTCCAAGTCACCGTAGTAATCCTCGCTGTAAAGCAAAACCGAGAAAAAAAAACCCGGGGGTCAGGGGATGCGTGCGCAACCATTTGTGCCTCGATGGTTTTTCGAAAAACAACAAAACACACAGAGAGACGTTTTTTTTTAATTCATGCTTTAGAAACACCCACGAACAACCCCAATCGTGCTGGACCGAAAATCACACACCAGTGAGACAATTTAAAGAGAACTTTTTCAAGCACAACCTACGAGACGTAATTCCGTAGTATTGTTGCTCAAAAAGTGACGAATTTCGAAAAAAAAAAAAAAACGACGTCGATATTCAAAAAACCACCCGATTCCATTTCCGAATTAATTCGGACTTCAACAAGCGCACAGTGGAAAAAAAGATCGCGCATTGAGAGCACAGTTTTTCTCACGATACCGAGTGCAAAAGTTTTTTGATTTTTTTTTCCACCGTGCGCGTTTTCCGAAAGAAATTTTTCGTGATTAGTCTCCCAGCCCATTTTTTCGCAGGATGTTTTTTTTTTGTTTAAAATGCAGCAACGACGCCGATTCACCCTTCCACCACATTCAAGTAATCTAAGTATTTGGTTTTTTTTTTCTTCTCTTCGGCGATAGAGCCGCAAATACTCGGGACCGAGCGTTTTAAAAAATTTTTTTTTTAGTTTCTAAAGACAAACTATAGTTTTTGCAAAAATATGACTCACCATCCGGGAACGTCCTCGGGATCCTCGCAAGCTCCGCTGCCGTCCGAGTCGCCGATTTTGAATACCGTGCCGATCGGACATCCGTACTCTCTGGCGATGCCTTCGAGGCAGATGTAGTATTTTCGGCAATCTTCCGGATGCGCGTGCCTCGAAAAGCTACCGGAAGCACCGCTGACCTCACCGGCTGCCGGACACGTGAAGCCATTCGCCACCTCTGCGACAGTCAATCGGATATTTTTTTGTTACGATGTGAAAATCGAAAAAAAAAAAGTATCTCATCAATGGAAAAACATTCATCGTCATTTTACCGCTTGTACCATAGCAAAAGAGGGTAATTTTCAATTTTTCGCAATCAAAGTTGGAGAAACGCGCGCCTACGTTGGTATTCGTCGGGCAAGATGAGCCGGACGTTTTTTTTATTTTTTATTTTGTTCCCCAACGTTGGAGAGCGATTCTACGAGCGTTTCATTCTTACGGAAGAAATGGACGAACGCACTGGAATACCAAAACGTACGATACGTGCGTTTAAAAATCAATCGATGGTGACTGTAACCGGGGAGCTCGAGTACGCAGCTAGCGCACTGATTATTTAAATACACAATAACGACACGCCTACCAAAATTACATAATAAACAAGAATATACAAAAAACACACGATATATTCCGTCACTTGTAATTAACAATTCCACTTGAGGAGTGAAAAAAAAAACTGAAATCCAAAAAAGTGTTTCAAAAAAGGTGGCATCGTTGTCGTCTCGCTGCACGAACGTCAATTAAATCCTCGTTAAGACGCAATTCGAATATTTCTCCTTTAAAAATCATCAAACGTTTCGTTACGGAAATATCGATTTATCTGGAGCACAGAGCGAATTTAGCGACCCCACACGCGGAAGAGTGGAAAACATTCGTCGCGGATCACTGCGGCGGACTCCACGGTGCATAAGCGAGTGGGGAGGCTGCGAGATTGTTGAGAATTTTCATACACGGCCACCGGTTTTCAACAAAAAGAAACAAAGCAAGAAAAATTCTTATGCATATTTATACACGACGTAATATACAGCGTTTATGCGTCTGATTATAAATCGATCTATCGAGTGTTCGACTTGACCGCGGCGCTCTTTCTTTCCAGTCTTTCGACCTCGTCCCGGAGCAGGAAGTTACGTTTAAAGGTGGATGGATAAAAATCTCTTTGAGCTCTTTTTGTGTGTGTGTGTGTGTGTGTGTGTGTGTGTATGTGTGTGTGCAAATTGCGTATTACCTGGCTCGAGTTTCTAGCAAAAAGCACACACAGAGCTCAGTTTCCAGTCAACAACTTTTGATAATACATATCTCTGCAGGATAAACATACAGCATCGAAGTTGTAATTAAAATTTCGCGAGATAAGACACTTCGGAAAGCTCTCGATGTCAATTTTGTTTTATTCGCGTTTCGCTGCGTTTGTTTATTCGCCAATGTTCGTTACGTGGGACTATCGAGTGTACGACGATACTTCCCGATTTTACGAGACTCGACGGACTCGATTTTATCCCTAAACAAGACTCCCACCTGAGCGGGAATGTCCGAGGGAGTTTTGTTTCCTGATTGATAATCAATTTTTTTTTTTAAATCGTAGAACACTCAAAGAATCGACGTGGAGGGAAATTCGATCGTTTCAACGACGATACTCGCTGCGTGTTTCCATCGACAACGCTTTAGCAGGAATTTTTGGGAAATTCGCAATTTGTCAAAAAGATTTTTTCATCTGCAGAAAAATGCGAAGTACTTTTTTCAAATTTTCAGTATCATTTTCGAATCGCCTACGGAATTCCGTATTCCAGAAACAGAATCAAAGAATTCAAAAGTAAAGAATCCACGGTCGAAGGATAATTTTGGAAAAAAATATTTACGCGGCTTATTTCTGACGAATGAAAAGTACGAAAAAAAATGTGTGAAACGATGACGTAATAAACGAGACGATGTTGACATTTTTTTAACGGAACGATCGTCATTTTTTGTTGGAAAAACACATTTTTCTCGATCCTCGGTTGGATGAGAAAACAAATTGGAGTAAAATGTTGGGAAATTTTGTTGAAAAAAAAAAAGAATGAAAAAAATGATTTCGTCCTTTTTCTCTCACCTTCGTTTCTGCACTCGGGTACTTGATCGGCCCACATGCAGACGCGAGCTTCCCGATCGTAAGCGAGTCCGGGACTGCATTGATATCGCGAAGCCTCGCCGTTCCAGCAATTCCAGAAAACGTCGCACTTTTTCTCATCGGCGAAAATGCCATAAAGACGCGTACAGTGTGGAGTCGACACGGGTTCTTCGAGCTGCGTCCTCTCGCCGCAATCAACATTGTGGAGGTAATCGCAGTTCTCGGTCAAGAATTTCGCGTCAGTCGCGTCGAAAGCCAGGCCGTTACCGCACGTCTTGAGCTCGGCAGCGTTATTGTCGCATTTCCAATATTTGTCGCACGACAAATGATGAGGATAGAAACCAAAGTCATCGGGACATTTGAAGGACTCTTGCGCCCTCGATCCTGCAATTAAAAATCATTCGTTTCATTTTTAATCGCTCAACCAGGGTTTATAAAAAACCCCGAATCATCAAAGATGGACCATCCACGCAAATGAATTTTTGGCACTTTTGACCATAAAAAACAAATTGGAAATTTATTATTTTCAAAATCATGCTCAAAATCAAAATCAAATCAAAATCAAAATCATGCTGTTGATATAACTTGGAATTTGTTGAAAGTTTGTGGAAATGAAAAATTCATTCATCGGGATTACAAATTTGACGATTGCATTTTTTTAAACAACATTTATCCTGTCTTTTTCTTCATTCATTCGCCGGAAACTCCGCGACCGTTTAATCATCGTTGCGAAATCTTTAATTGCATCCTGCCAACAAAGACTAATCGTTTTCCCATTTTTTTTTCCAGTGAATGGATTTGACACGTATAACTCCTATGGATCATTCAATTTTTAATTCACTCCGTAAACTTTCGGGCGCATAAATAATTCTTGGGTCAAAAAACGTCATTCACGCACATCCGAATTTATATATTTTTTTCCGGATGTTCATTAACGCCGTAGACAAGCCATTTAATACCCGATTGAGAGCCTCTCCACTGTGTGGTAATAAAAAAAAGTTTCCCATCAAATAAACTTCGGAATATTATTTACATATATATAATGCGTTTTTATGCACAAATATAGTGTTGATGATAAAATAAAAGATCGCTTTCATTAATTGGATACCAGACATCTTTTTGTAGAGCATCGAATTTCCTATAAGAATATGGTACAGAATTTTCCCCAAGTCCGACGTTAATCGACTTTTCCAAGTCCTAAGCGAAAAAAAAACATTTTTCGTGTACTCCAAACGGAGATGAAAAATTGGGATGAGGGTTCTTTTCGTGTTAAGATCAAGAATTCGCATTTTAATTGAGATTTATGCACATAAAACCCACACGGTGTCCCAAAACGTGATGTTGATACTTTGAAGTTAGATTCATTATGAAATTCCGAGCTGAAACGTATCTTGGTATTTTTTCCTACGATCAAAATCCGATGAGTTATCAACTGACAAAGCTCAAATCAATTCGACGCGCGCATACCCCTTCTCCCATGAAGGCCGCGCGAGCGCGCGAGTTCTATTGGCCCAACTGTATTTCAATTAATAACTCAACGGGGATTCGTCGGATCGAAAAGTTCTCAAAGACATTTCGGCTTGAAATTTCGTCCCCAATGTAACGTTATATTTATCAGCATCCCGTTTTTTGGACACCCTGTAGGCCCACACGTACGCACTCACACATACTTTTCTGAATGCCTTATGTAAGAGGTGCAAAGAGACTTTCGCCCGACACTTTCACTCTACTCGCGCCACACAGCCCCGCCACGATCCCTCCGGTTGCCCGACGTTACAAGCTCCGCGAAGGCTCCGGCAAAAACGTCCCCACGCAGCATCCCATTCACTCTTTGCTTCGCAGAGCCAATGGGGTCTTTTTGCTGACTACAGAAACTGGACGCGTCAATGTACACGATGTGCGTTGTCTTTGAGCACAAAGACTCGAAAGGAGAGAGGAAAAGAGAGATAAAGAGCTCTCCATTTTGAGCCTCGAAAACATTTTATTCCTCTCCGCGGCTGATCTCAGCTCGATATACTTTCATTTTTCATTCGGAACCGTATAATAACGATACCTCATGCGTGAGTGAAACTCCATGCTCACGGAGATTTTACATTTATGAATAAATCTTTCTTCTTTGCATTTCGATTTTCATGACGAAATTTTACCGAGATAGGAGACGAAAGGGAAAGCTTTCTTTTGATTTGAGATATATTTCGGTTCGACATTTCATTTTTTTTTTTCATATTCTGTACCGGAAGTGAGCTGGCACTGGTTGAAAGCAAGCAAAAATGACACGAAGCTACGGGTAAAATAACGTAAAAAATGTTACGAAACGTTGATGGCGTGAAAAACGAAACGTTTATCAATGAAGAAAAAGACCACTTTTTGTAGAAAAGCGAATTGCTCGAATGACAAAGGCGTTTTCACTTTCTCTACTCAATCTGATTGAAATACACGATTTTTCTTCTGCCGTTCTGGCAAGACATGTGTTAAACTCTCAACCACTCAACAAAGCCCACTTTTTCATTGAAAAGTAGGATAAAAAATTTGAAACATTCATTTCAGTCACGTACGAAGTAATTGCGGTTTAGAAATATCTCACGAACCATTGAATTTCATCGCTGGTGGATACAATCGCGTACTGATTTTTTTCTGGACCGTGGGAACGTGCAAGTAGAGCGTACAGATCGGGCCGATTAAAAAAACATGTGTACCCGTCTATGAGAATATACAGGATGTCTCGAAACACGATGTTGCTGATTCAGAGCTAGATTCAGCATGAAATTCCAAGTAGAAATGTTCTTCGGTATTTTTTTGTACGCCCAAAACCCAACGAGTTATTGAACGTCAAAGTTTGAGCCAATAGGACGCGCGCGCTCTCCCTTCTCCGGTGGGAGCTTCGCGAGCGCACATGTCCTATTGGTCCAACTATATCAATTAACAACTCAACAGGGATTCGTCGGATCGAAAAGTGCTCGAGGACTTTTCGACATGGAATTTTATCCCCGATAATCCCAGCGTTAAATAATCAGGATCCAGTTTTGAGACACCCTGTATAAACACATTGTTTGAAGTAAAAGTAATAAAACGCACGTACCAGAACTTTGGCAAACTTGAAGAGCGAGAACTATACGGACATGCGAAATACAACATTAAAAGATAAGTTTTCACTAAACCGTTCCATTTTTCATGTAAAAATAGACGCAGTGAAGCAAACTTTTTCACAATCTTCAAAGAATAATAATAATTCGATAAAATAAAATAAATATCAATGCGCATAAATTGGAAATCACACACTTTATACGGCACACCGAGTCGCACTATTTACCTCAATAATGTTAAAAGAAAAGTACATAATAAATAAACTAAAGTAGAAACAACAAGACTTCGAAAAATTCACGCGAATGTGACGGTCGTGCACGGCTTTTTTTTTTCTTTCAATTATTCAATCGTCTTTTAATCTACGTACCGGCGACGAGGATGGCGGCGATCACGAAGTACGGCTTCATGGTTAACTTTGATTTCTCTGTTTTTAATATTATAAATTAAATAATAATAATAATAATAATAACGTTTAAAAACTCGTGATAGCTTGCTGGCGGACGAAATTTTTGACGCTCGTGAGAAAAGTATTTTGTTAACAAAAAAATTAAACTCTCGGACCGGACACTGAATATCCCCTGGTATGGAGAACTCTTGTGTTGGGGCCCCTGCCGGCACGCCACCTTTATATAAGTCATTGGTCACGTGTCATACCCCTACCGTTCGCTCTCAGATCGCTGGGGATTTATCCTCAAGAAGAAGGTGTATAAACGTGCATCTATATATTCAATCTTTCCCTTTCCAACAGCCAGATACATATGTACATATATATATATCCATACAAATGAATATATATGTACACAGGTGTGTATCTTTCACTTTTGGGACCGAAGAACACCGAGTCATCGGCATGCAGCACACACACACACACACACACACACACACACACACACACACACACACACACACACACACACACACACACACACACACACACACACACACACACACACACACACACACACAGACTCACACACAGTACGAAACTTAGAAGACCGAGTGGAAAAAGATGAGAGGAATATCGTACCTGAAAATGCCATCCTAATGTCCCTCTCGGTCTCAAGGTATACAAGGCATGGTGAGGCCTCATCGTTTATAGTAAAAACATCGCCTTCGTCGATCGATGAGCTAACCCGAATTAGTCGTGACAGTTGGAAATTTTTTTGTTCCACATCGCACACGTGCTAGCTAACACATCGTAGATCTACGGAGCGACAGAATCACCGTAGACGTTTACAAAAAATCTTCTTCAAAAAGGGCCTCTTTTCATTAATTATAAAAATTATTGAGTTAAAAAATGAAGGGCGGATTATATTTGATTGACTTCGGATGATAATGTGCAAAAGTTATTGACGAATGGAGAAAGAATTTTTCCTCCATTTCCATTAAAACTTTGTAAAGCACAGTAATGGTCGGAGAAATGAAAAAACCATAGAATGACGAAAAAAAGTGGAAAAGTCATCGCTCGGTAAATTTTGCTGTGCTTAAAATACTTCCAAAATCGCCTGAGAAGTCGTTGGAATCGAAGGGCCCTGCACGTTTTACGCCGTCTTCAAAATCCCGAAGCACGTATACACGGGTGTATATTATTTGAGAAAAAATATTACAAGATCCTACTGTGCGGTATTATTATTTTTTATTTCTTTACATTTATAGAGGCCGGTTTGTAAAACGAGTTTTCGCGGATCTGAAAAGCGTGTGGCGCGAGGGCGAGTTTTGTTAGCCGGGCCCAGCGATATACCTGGACTGTAAAATTCGCGTATATATACAGTGCGTTTCAAAACTCAACGTCAGTTATTTAAAGTCAGATTCAGGACGAAATCCCGAGACGAAAAGTATTTGATCATTTTTCCATCCGATGAAAATCTGATGACCTATTAATCATCGAAGTTTGAGCTAATCATGCGCGCGCACTTCCCTCTCTCGCGCTAGGCGCGAGGCTTAACTTTGTCGATCGGTAACTCAGCGGGGATTCGTCGGATCGAAAAGCGCTCAAGGACTTTTCGACCTGGAATTTCATCCCCTATCCACCCCTAAATTATTGACATCCTGTTCCGAGACACCCTGTACATACATCCGATTAGACGCAGCAACTGCGGATCGTGCGTGGAATCTCGGGGAAAAAAAACATTAACTTTCGCGAATTCGAAGTATTTTGCTTCGTTGAAATTTCACCGGTGAATGAAAAATAATATGAAAACACGTACAGAGAAATTCCGAAGCGTAAATTTCTTCCCACTGAAAATCGATTTTTCGTTGAAATTATCGACAGCTTAATTATTCGTTCCGGATTAAAAATCGCACCATCTTCCAAATATCAAATTAATAATATTTTATACAAATTGCCAAATATCCTGACTGAAAGTTGAAATATTTCAAATAAAACATCGACTACTCCTGATTTTTTTTTTTACAGTACAGAAGACTATTCAACTACCGTAATAAATTTTTCTAAAAATACCATCAATAAAAAGCAACGCTCTAATTAATTCCATGGACGATTTATCCCGCTGCGTATCATGATTTTTTCTTCTAATGCTTCCAACGCTTCCGCGACAGCCGGAACCTGATGAACTTGGGACTTACAGTGATGATGAAATGGAGGAGAAATTTACAAGAGAACTATGAGATCTGGGCGAAAAAAAATGTCAATCAAGGACGCGAAATATCGTGTACGAACGCAGATAAATTCTTCGTGCACAAGAATCGAGGGTTCCCTCGGTGGCGTTTCGTGTAACGCGCGACAACGGAACTTTCTCGCTTCTCTCGCGGGTGTTCCCTCAGACAGAGGTTCGTTCGTTCTCGCGATCCAGTTTTTCTTGAATAATTCACCGTCGAACATGAGCGGAGTTATACTTGCGTTTATTCATCAACCCTCTGCAGCACGAATTTCAAAAATCAACGAATTCTCATAAAAATTAATGCAGAGATTTTAGATTGCACACCAGTTTTTCGAAAAATTCAACGATACTTTGAATTCTCGTACTCCATATTGGCTCCGCCATTTCGAATTTTGGAAATCTGATGTAACTCGTAATTTTGAGTAACCAAAAACGGATGTAAGAAATGAATTTTTACTCCAAAATTGGAGAATTTTTTTTTTCACGTATTTATCCAAGTTTATATTTGTTGCTCCAAATTCTCGATAATTATTAAACAATTTAACCCAATAAAAGTAGCAAAAGACTGTCAAAAAACCAGTTTCACGTTGTATAATTAAAATAACTAAAATAAAGATCGAAATGTAATGACGAATCAATTCGAAACGTCGCAAAGCTCTGAGAATCGTGTTATTAAAACACAAACGTGTGTCGAGTATTTTTCGAGACGCGGAATACGACTCAATCGGACACTTTGCACAAGGTCTCTCGCTTCTCTTTTAATTCCTCGTTGACTAAAGACCTGCGTTGTATTTTGCGTGTTGGAGCCCTCTTTGAACTATCGTATTTCATCCACGTGATTCAAACGTACGTTCGTTCGTAATGTCGTCAACCAACTTGTCGACATTTTTCGTATCGTCGCTTTTCAATTTTCCTCGCATTTTCACAACCCACGTCAGGGATGCAAAAGAATAATTGAAATCGCAAAAAAAAAAGAATTCAATATTTTCGAAACGCCAACAAAAATTTACATCGAACAAAAATACGTCGTGATGAAAAAATTTTTAATCATCCTGCCGAAATTCCAACTGTTTTTTCTCTCGATGCTGTTGTGTCCGGACGATAATTATGAAAAAGTGGCAAGCTCGCTCAGCGAAATAGCGAAAAAAGTCAGCCATTCAATGGAAATTGCGAATCGTCAGAGTCGTACAGGGTGTGGTAGGAAAAGTTGGTCTCTGCAGGTGCATGAACGCCACGACGAGTGAGGAAGTTGAAATGATGGAATAATAATTAACGTCTTCCGGATAACGGCGCTATAAGTTGCGATTTAACGCGGCTATCGACACACTCAAATTTGGATCAGATCAAAATCGCTATTTTTTCGAAAAAAAAAAATATTTTTCAGCGATAACACGCATTGGTTTTCGACCGATTTTTATCTCTAATCTTACTAAACAATTTTTGCTATCTCACTGAATCGAGAACACTCTTCGCGAACGAAAATTATCTCCCGAAAATTCAAAACAAAGTGGAAACATAATATCAAGAGAAAAAAAACAAACACTAATTTATTTCTCCCGCCCCCTTCCCGCGGACGAGTTTTTTCCAATGTTTTTTCGTTTTGCACCTTTTTCGACACAATATAACCGATGGGAAGATAAAAAAGTTGATTATCTTCAATTTTCATAAGAAATTCCGAATGTATATTTTGAAAAACGAAATCCAACGTTTCACCGCGATTTTTTACCGATTTGATACTCGGGACTGATTTTACTAGCCAGCAAAAATGTTTGCATCCGTTTAAATTCTCGCGCGAACACTTGTTTTTTTATTTACGAGTGTAGAAGCAAAATGATTATTGAAAAATCATTCTGGATACAGCGGGAACACCTTGGAACGTTACGAGGTTGTCAGGAATTTGCAGCAGGCCCCAGCAGCGGGTCATCAACGTACTCGAGTCATTTTGTATCGCTAGGCTCTCAAGAGTCTCACAGTTTTACGGTCACAATCGTCCTGTAATCTTTACAGTTACCTTCATGAATAATCAGCGTGTGTAATATATCGACCGTTATCTAAGTTTTGCTTTGTTTCTCTCATACGGTTGATTGAAAGTCACAAAGGCGTCAAAATGACGCTCATATGATTATTATTATACCCCATACGTCTCGTGGATTTTTCAGTATCGATTCATATTCGAACATCTGCGATCGACTAATCGTATTCTCCCCACGTACGATCACACGTATATATACAAAGTCCATTACTGTCCTGCAACAAGGAGGGTTATGATAGTTGAATGAATATCTCGGTCGTCTTTTTTCGCTCACGTTCGCGGATGGAATCTCGAGGCAGTCTGGACGGACGCGTCCCTGATAAATGACGCCTTGGCCAAGGATACGAGACCCGTCCGATTATCGCACTTGCGGTATTTCGAGCTCACACGACGTTGATAAAAGCTCGAACGAATTAAAATTTAGTGTTTTCATCATTATCCGATGTCAAAGCGAAACGTCGAAGGTCATCCATCTGATAAAAAGCGAAAAATGTCGTTTGCTTTCTGATGCGTTCGTTGGGGTAAAAAAAGTGTGAAAATAATCTTGGGAATTCCAAAAAAGTATTTTAATTCAAATAATAACTGTTTTTTTGCGTTTTCTCACGGAAATTTTGCGTTTTCGCGAAAAACTCGACGAGTTTCGTAATCGGCGGAAAATTTGCGATGGGATAGGCTGGTGAATTATCGAAAATTCGAAAAAAAATGGTTCAGTCATTTTTGGCCACTTTTCCAGAATCGTCGAAAAGTCGAAATTTCAAATGGCCATAACTTCGTTTCTATTTGAGCTAGATATATTTGTTGGGGGTGTTTTGAAGAGCCCGCGAGTAGATTTGAAGAATGGTGCAAGTTAAATGTCGATAGCTCGATTCCTTCGCCCTCAAAATCGATGTTGAATATCAGCGAAAAAACCGCAAAGGGGTATGTATGGGAAAATTGACGAAAATCGATGGTCCTACTTAAAAAATCTGCCAAAAATCGAAAAATGAAGATATCCTCATGAACCAAGCGGCATTCTGAAGCTTCAACAATTGCCCAAAGCACGAGCACAAGTCGGAGTATCCACCTGGAGAGGGAAAAAAAAGACAAGCTTTTTTCCGAACCAACTCAATCCAGCAAAAAATGATGAAAAATTTTGGATTTCAAAAATGATGTTTAATGGTCCATATCGATGTATTTTTCCCCGCTGATCACGAAACACGCCGATATTCCATCGAAAACCCTGTATTTCGTGCCGAAAATGCAATAATACGAATTTTCTCAATGAACTACTATTAAATCCCCGTAATCAGCGAGAAATTCCCGATCTCGCATCACGAGAGGAGGTGAGCCAGAAAAGATCGTATAAAACTGAGAAGGAAGTATAATCTCCGAAACTAAAAATATTTATATTATAGCATAGATCGAACGATGATTCGCATCACCGGTGAAAGTGATGCTGCGACAGCGGAGGCTCGATTCAAGCTTATTCCAGTCTCTGGCTCCTACATAATCGTCCAAGGCTGCTCATCGAGAAAATCTGACGTACATTTCATCGGTAAAACTCGAGCCGATTCCCACTCGATTTATCCTCATAATTGCAAAACATTCGCGAGCTCCACAACGAGAGTAACACTCTCCAAATAAAAAAACAGAAAAACAACAGAAAAACGTTCGAAACAAATAATCCTTCCGAACGAAAAATAACTACAAAAGCGATACGAAATCATCGTTCGTCTCCAATCCTTTTTTTCCCCTCAACGAACATCCCACAGCCGTTTGTTCGTTTCGTTTCATTTTTTCCTACGAGAAATTGAATCGTACAATCTCTTTGTGAATTTCATTGCGTCAGCGTTACGTTATACGTCATAAATAATGCGGTTAGCGAGTGACCAACAGCTGCAAGTTACAAGGAGTCGAAGCGCGAGGCGATAAACGTGTAATTCATGTGGCAAATATGGCGCGAGGTTGATGACACCGGTGTTATTCAATGGTAGGATGACTGTCGAGACTGCCAACGACCACAAAGTTCGTGCCATGGAAGTTCGTTTTTCCAGCACCCATCGCGGCTGCCGAGTGGAACGCATGGAGACGGAGATGAAAAAATTAAAAAAAAAAGAAATAGGAAGATGCAAAGAGGGGACTGATAGGAAAAGGAGTACGTGCGGAATGGACGTGCACGTACGGGAGTTTGCCGCATGACAACGATCTTGGTAAGCGACACCATGCAGTCACCAACCGAAGTACACGTCCGTGTAGTTGGATGGGCTCTTCAAGATTCTCGTCTCGATTGTCTTTCATTTTTTTGAGCACGTCTTCGTGTCGCGTTCGATCCTCGCAGTCGCGACTCCGCGACATACATCCATCGTTTTAATATCGAGAGCCGACTGTGGACGAGACTCTTCGTGGTGTGTTCGGTTGAGCAGCGTAGAAAAAATAAGAAAGACAAATTTCGAGGCTCGGTCTTACAACTACCGGATGTCACTTTTCGTCTCTGCAGGTGGGCTCAGGAACGATTTTCTTGCGGTCAATGCCGTACTGCCTTTGGAAACAACTTCTCGGATGGTTCACTGAACTAGAGGCGGAGTTGTCGTCGATGATGCGACACTATCGGTCGTCGATCGAAGCTTTAATTTATAAAATCGTTGTGCCGCTGCTCAAAGTAGCTTTTCTTCGATTTAACTCGGTTTTTTTGTGATTTTGTGATCTTCGTGTTTCGGAGCATCAAGGTTGTCAAATTCTAAAAAAAAAGGACTTTTTTTAGGAAAAATTCATCGTCGAAGAAGGCTCGAAAAGTATCCTCATGTTTTCGGGGTCGCTGATTCCGAGTCTGCCGTCGGATTTTCAAAATTCAAAATGGCCGATCCAGTATGGCGAATAACAAATTCGAATAACTTTTGTAGGTTTCATGACGATTTTTGCCGATTTTTTTTTTCATGGGCAAAACGGAAACTACGAGGAAAAGTTTGAATCTCGAAGCCTCGAGTCTGTCCTTTGCCCGCGAAATAAATCCTCGTTTTAAGTCCCCTGTAAAAGTATTTTGTATCACTTTTTGGCGTTCCTCCAAGCCTCCTCGCGAGAGTATTAGCAAAAGTGAAGAGGCTTCGAGTGTTGCGAAAGATTTGCAGCTGTGGAAACCTTGAGGTGTTTGTACATAGACGCGCGCGTATAAATAAACAATCTCTCGTTTCCGAGGCGCCTCGAGACCTTTTTTATTCATTTTATTGGATTCGTACGATAAATCGAACCATCGGAAATTTCTTTCTTTCACTTTCCATCCTTCATTGTCATCCCGCCTGGCGATACATCTCATCCATTGCCGATCACACGTTCCTCGATTCCACCGTGTATTTCAAAAAGGTCCCTCCACACCGCCGACCAAATTCCAAAAATCCCAGCGACAACGCCCCCTTTCATGATTTTTATTTCCTCGATAAATAAATTCGCGAATGTGCTGGAGGCGCCAACTTCATTTTGTCAATTGCGCGATCTTTTTTCCAGACCCGCTTTATACCCTCAGCGAGAGAGCATCGCAAGGGAGATGGAAAAATCGTGCAAATTCAAGGCTTTTACTTCTACCGCCGATTGTGAAGCTACCTTTTTTTCTTGCTTGCGATACGATAGAAAGCGTCGAGAGAGAGAGAGATGCGGAGAGGGAGAGAAAATGACGATCAGGACTATGCCGTAAAAAATCGGCGAGCAAAATACAAAGCAGCTTCGCGATTTAAAATTCGCACGAGAATCGCGGTCTTTTGCGATTGAACGCTCGTCCGTTCGCGTTTCTCTCTCTCCCTCTCTCTTCTCATATTTTTTCCTTTCGACTTCTCCGTTGCTCGGGTCTTCACCGGCGGCGGTTTCATCGTGACAAGGTGAATTTTATTCCGCGGAGACGCTCTCTTCCACGCCGGGTTTCGACTTTTTTTTCGCGCGCGTCCTGACTCTTAAGCGTCGCCCAGTTTTCGAGGATCCGTCATTGCTGGTACGAGCGTCTGCACGAGTCCTCGTCGCACCTGGCCGCTGCGCGACCATTTTTTTTTTTTTCATTTTTCGACGCACATTTTTTTGCGCGCGGGGCTTTTCAACAGGACTATCACGAAACGTTCAGGTGCGATCGCCGCTGGAATATCATTCGATCGAAGGAGGAAGACCAAAAGAAGGAGAAAAGTTTCGGGATTCCCATTTTTTTTCACGTTGAAACAATGTGAAACGATTCTCGAAACCGGAAGTTCGATCCTTCGAGCAAAATGAATTCGAGACAACCGGAAATGATTACAGTTGGATTAAATTTCTGTGTATAAGATTGATGCCTGCTTCATGATTCAATTATTTATATATTTTTCCGCAACTGTTGTCCGCAACGTAGAGGCGGCTCTGCAGAAACGAAGATTCAACTTTCTCTCTTTTTTTTTTTTTTTAATGATTATAGCAACATTCATTCCCACGTTTATTTCCATAAAATGCATTGATTCATGAAATAATGAACATTCATTAAGGCGTTTGCAAATCGATTCGCCAAATACCGACGAGTCCCGCGGTAATTCTTCGGCTTTTTTCCGTCATCGGCGTGGGCATGGAAATAATAGAAGGAAGTATACTGGGTGTCTCGGACCATCGACTTCGATGATTCAAAGTCATCGTTTTTCACGAAATTTCGAGTCGAAAAGTGTTTTACCGTTTTTTTCTACGATGAAATACCGGCGAGTTATCAATCGTCAAAGTTTAAGCCGGTCGGACGCGCGCATCGCCCTCTCCCGCGCGCCGCTCGAGGCTTGGCGCGTCCGATTGGCCGAACTTCGTCGATTGATAACCCAGCAAGGATTCGTCGCATCAAAAAATGCTTGTAGACTTTTCGACTTGGAATTTCATCCCCCGTAGCTTGGTCTCAATTGCTGACACTTTTTTTCGGGCCACCCGGTATATTTCTCTACGGAATCTTTTATCGTAAAATACTGGACATTTGTTAATTCACAGTCAAATTTAAATAAATTTGATTGAAACATAAAAAGCTAAATCTATGAAAATCTGAAAGAAATCTTTATACAAAAATTTGTAAAAAGTTGTTTCAAATGAATTTTACGAATATTGAATATTTCATGCCTCGATAAATACACGCATATAGAAAAACAGTGAAAATTGAATCAATTATGATCTTCACGTTACAGCGTGTGCTGTGCAATTATGCAGTTTTCATTTCATGAAAAACAATAATATCAAAAGTAGTTCGCATCGTATGGAATAACAATTATTGAAAAAACTTTTATTCCGCGGAGAAAATGTTTTCTATTCGTCTGTAGCAATTTTCAGAGATTCAAGATGAGAATCATGGAATTCGTTCGAACGCATAGAAACATCGGTTCCGTTCCAGATATGCCGAGACGCGGCTCTACGATCCATGGAACAGAAACGAAGAAGCGAGAATCATGGCTTCGGACTCTGTTCGGTTAAATCTCGGCTTGCCACGTCACGACCCGCTAACGCCGGCACAATGACCGAGTGTCTGTCGAACGTCGTCTTTTTCCACTCTACTGTAGTGCATCTTTCATTTATACGAGGATAAAATAAAATGAAAAACGTTCCACTTGAATTTTCAAGAAAAGAATGATCTCTTTTCTGCACTTTTTCAAAAAATCACTTCGATAACTCGATTCACCAATTTGTTATTTTTTTAAAACTCTTTTTATTTGTCTATCATTTATTTTATTCGTGCCAGATAATATTTCAGCAGCAATAGGATAGAACGAGAATTTCACACACGTAAGATCGATAATAACAATATTAAAAATGATAAAATTGCCAAAAAAGCTGTATTTATATTTTACGTGAGTGCGTCTCGATCTATGTAATTATTTCAAAAATTATAAACGGGCTTTGAATTTTTTTTATCCAACAATCCCGAGTTCAGAATTACGGATGGTAGGAGAAGAAAACTCTCGGTGAATTTTGCTGGCAGGAAAATCGTAATTGATACACTTTGTTTTATAGCAAATTGTTGAACGCGCCGTTGGGAGATGCAGCGTAAATATATATATATATATAGGAACCGGAATGCAGCACGTCGAGCAGCAGTCAAGGAGAACCACTTCGAGAGCTGCACCTTAGATATATTCGTAAAATTCTAACGTATAAATACATACGGAACGTTCCATTTCACGAAAATTGCATCAAAATGCATAGTGAAAATGGGCTCGTTGGAAAAAGTAAAAAAACAAAAAAAAATCGTTGCCTCGAACGTGGATCGACGAAAATAAAAGAACATTCGTTTGAGAACTTTTGTCAGTGTGCTGCATAAGATTGAAAAATAATCAGGCAAATCGAAAAAACTGATCTCCAAAACTATCTGATTCGGCATGGAGTGCCCCATACATAAACAAATATATAACGCCTGTGCCTGGCACATGATTGAGCCTTTGTACGGTGTACCCTGTGTTTAAGAGTATCGTGTGAATGTAAAATCGTCTTTCTTTCACGAGAAAGAGAAAAGGAAAAGGCAATCGATGTATCGCAGCGAGAAAATGCAAAGGAAAAATTGAAAAAACATCGAGTGTAATCTGATTTTGTAACGATCAATGAATCACAGTTCAAACGGAAGATGTCAAGATCTTAGGTTTTCCATTTTTATTTATAACGATAATATTAATTTTCAAACGCTTCGAATGTTGTAAATTTATGAGAAGAAAAATAATGATCGAAACGTGGGACTAATAATACACGTAAATAATAATTTCACAACGCCCTGGAACTTTCCCCGTTCATTTTTATAGAAGCAAAACCATAAAGGCGTGTCCATAAACCACAGACCATGGATTGAAAAATCTATTTTGGAAGCTGTAATAACAGCGTACGTTGATTTTTTTGGGCAAAACCGTCCGACTGATGGATAGAACCGGTACAGTCTTCTTTCACCCAGACCCGCTGGATATAGTCTTGTTTGTTCAAAACGCGCTCCTTTTCCTCTCTTCTTTTTTTCTCATTTCTTGTTCCTGAACGTGCACCTTGTTCGTGAAATCGAGATTCCCCGGGGCTTCTGAGGGGAAGAGAAAAAAAAACGAGGAGAAAAGTACGCTATCCGTGTCAGGGTCAGCGGTGCAAACCGAGCCAAGCCGGATGATCGGTGATCGCGCCTCACTTATAATTGCTCGCGAACGAACGGAGACTCACGATAATTATAACATGCTTCGCGGATGCCCCCGGGCCTGCCGTCATCAGTCATGCAACGTATACTCGCTCTAGAAATGGGATAAAACTCGACCTCGGTTCGGAAAACTTTGATTCAAGCGTCCATCCCCCACCAGGTCGAACGATATGATTGGTGCGGCGCATGGTGGGGGAAACGCCGCGCCAATCTCGACCCTGCCCGCTGCGTAACCGGCTGCGCAGAATCCTGTGCGCAGCTTTCATTCAAGGATGAACGACGGAGATTATTTCGGCAATATAATAATAGAATTGACTGAGAATATATAAAAACAATGTTAAATAATTTATTGACAAATCGTTTGAAAAAAAAGGCATTTTTGTGTTCTTTTTTTATTTCTTCTAATGTTGAACTGATTCGTTCCTTTTTTCCATCCACTCGGATATTTTCAAACATTTTTCGATGCTTTAAAACTCTTGCAAATTTTATCGCGTTTCAACAAAAAATGTAAATTACATGTAACTTTTACAAATCAGTATTCTGGTACTATCAGCAACCGTTTACTTCCGCATTATTTCGTAATTATAATATCTCAAAAAACCCTTTTTCGAATTTCATCGTAAACCAGTCAATTTCAATAAATAGATATATTTTCTCAAAATTCCAAAAACGGAAAAATCGAACGAAGAATGATGGTCAAATTTGAAAAACTATTTGTTCATTTCTGGCAAAATTCCATACCCATAACCCAAGCGCGTGTCGTCAACTAATTGCAAGTAGAGACGTCAGTGTGCGGATTGGTGAACGATCTCGAAGCCAGTACCTGGACCGCACCCTGGTTTATCCAGATCGGCCCACAGATCACCGGCGTAATAACTCGCATGCGAGTCGACGAATTCCTCGCACATCATCACACGAGAAATATACAGCACGTGTATACATGTTTATCGAAACAAAAATGCGAAGAAAGCAATCGAAGTCGTTGAAGACTCGAGTGAAAGTCGTATTATCGAAAATGTCACAGGCTTTTAACCTTAAAGTCTCTACATGAGCATTCAGCCTCGAGCTCGAGCAACAGGCGAGGCATACAGTTTTAACTGCCGCTGCCGTTGCGACTCATGCTCGAAAGTCTGTGACGTCTGTTATGCCACAATGCTTTAACCTTACCGAACTATTCAGCGCGTCATACCTTAATGATTATTTCGCATAAATCATCATCTACACAAGCATGGTTTATTCAGAAAGAAAACAATTGCGTCGGTACATCAGCGAAGATGCGCATTATTTTTAAACGAGAGGGCATTGAGCAAACTTCGTGTTTCGGAAAATTCGGATTAAAGCGTCATCCCCACTCCGTTCGAGGTACGGAGGGGGAAGCGCGGAGCCGATCACGACGCCGCCTGCTGTGAATAAGCTCTATGGAGAAAAAATTGAGTCAATCTTATAATCGATATATATCGTGCAATTTATTTTCGAAAACCGGCATTGTTTTTAAGTATAACGATACATTTTAGATCTTTTTTTTTGTTTGTATAATTTTACGGAAAAATATATCCGTATTTTTTTAAACCAAATAATCTGGTCTCACCGAGGCAAATACCACTTTGCTACGGTAACTCTTATCAATTTCGAAAAATCAAAATGCTCTGAGTATCGAAAAGCAGTACGGATGCACAAAATTTTGAATTCGAAACTTTGTCATTAATGTGACGCGAAAAATAACTTTCCCGGAAAAGAAAAACGCGTGCAGGGACGATAAAAAACGAAAGAGGATATTTGAAAATTGTCAAATTTGACGTACGTCAAAAACAAACGCCGGAGAACTGTTGGCGTCCTCGAAAAATATTTATTACTCGCTGATCGTGAACAAACACCACGGAACTCCAATGGCCAGCCGCTGGCCTTACACTTTTGCCCACTCGAAGAATTTTTACAGTAAAAATTGTTGCACGAACTGGCTGAGCTATCCGACCTTTTCGACGGAGATACAGTCGAAAAGTTCGTGCTGATCGTAACGGCCCTGAACACAACCGCAAGAACAGCAAAGTTGAAAATTGAGCGGACCATAAATCCTTCAGTTAGAAGTTTCGAAGACGACTGAACGAAAAATTTTCCGATGAGTTTACATTCGAGGGGAAAAATCGGATATCAAAACGTCGTTCATGTTGGAATCTTTTTGTACTCGCGACGTTAAAAGTATGCCAAAGGCCAATAAGGAAATTTAAAATATCCCACACACCTTTGCAGAACGAATACGAGGGCGACTGAAATGCCAACGTTCGTTTTTTATTTTTCGTTTGACAGACGTATTCAAGGTGACTGTTCAAGATCATTGTTAGATTTTTTTTACGACCGGCGAATTCGTGACCCCTTGTTTTTTTTTTAAAAACAAAAAAATATGCATCGTTACTTTCGACGATTTGCGAAATTGTTATCATTTACACACCAACTTCCGGAGCTTCAAAATCGACGCTGTATTTTTTTTTGTGCACAAAAAGGCGTCACAATTATTGTATTTCAGTATTTTTTTAAGAAAGACTGTCGCGTTAACGCAAAATCGCAAAAAAGACGTTGATAAGAGCGCAAAATGGATCTTTCCATTTTACTCGTTTTTTGAAATCGATTTTCCACGCCGATTCGAGCGATTTTTTTTTTTTCTTTATTGTTTCCGAGTTATCTCGGTGTTTCGAGTTTAATGGGGCATTCTGTACGTGAGATACGAAGTGATTATCGGATACACAATAACAGGTAAGTATTTATATCCTCGCGTTTAACGCTCGGAGCAAACGGGCGCCGAGGGAACCGAATCGTGGCTTGTATTACATGCTCGTGTGTATTTTCGTGCTGAAAGATCATTAAAGCCGCGAAACAACGAGAAGTATCGGCGGAGAAGTTCACGGATTATCATTATTGCCCTATCGCCATAACGTAGAAATACTCAAAAGCCATTGACCGACATACTCGTTATTTATTTTTATATACGAATTTACGAAAAAAAAATGCGATCGTCGATTTGCGATATGACGAAAAAATTCACATCTCACTTACTATATATTTAAAATTTATAGAAACCGTTTAGTCGTAAGCTGCAAGAAATGAGAAAAAAAAATCATCCAGGAGATTGAAAAAAAAATGTTTATCAAATGTCCATTATTTAATTAACGTGATATGCGTATGAAAATGTTAAATCGAATGATGAAGAATGTTGGAAAAACGATAGATTTTTCATGATTTTTCGTCTGTAATTTGCAAAGAAAAGTTTCATCATTTTCCGGGTACGAATGTCCATGACGTGGAAGTCGAAGAAGAAAAAACAGCCTGAACTTTACTGTTACTTTTCATTCTGCGGATTTACATGTTTATACACTCATACACGTACGCGTACGCATAAAAGATATTTTGCAATCGAGAAGTGATAGTCGTTTTCGAATATCATCTCACCCCGTCTCTTCTGGTACATCTCCCATGGCGATATTTGTCTTTTTTTCATTGGCGCACACGCACACGGACACGGGATGAAAGTTTCTCATCGCGCCAACGTTTCTCATCCAATTTCTGCTCACACGTGTCGCATAAACTTACGATATCCAATAAACGTTGCCAGGAGGAGATGTAAAAATATCATTCAAACGGGATGATTTTTCGATTCAAAATAAAACGTTCTCCAAACTAATAGAAAATTCATAAAACGAGTTTGAAAAATAGGACCGCTGATAAAAATCGTATTTCTACAACGAACTTTGCGGCTCTGGCGAATTTTGAATTTTCGTTCGTCGAAATAACGATAAAAAATATGGAACAAAGTCAATTAAATGATTTTTTTCTGGACGAGGAGAAGATTGACGATTTTTCGTTAAAGGTTACGAGGCGAAAATTGGAATACATAAAAAGACGTTTGAGACGTGACATCGATGAAGAATTTCGTTATTTATATCTCATCATTCACGATGTTGAAAAAAAAAATGGTACGGACTTTTGCTCAGAAAAATCGAATGAAAATCTTTGTTGTTGTAACCCTGAGGCATTCAGCGCCCCCGGGTGTACCTACAATAAAAATCAATGTATTTCTTTTTTTTTAATTCCCCAAACCGGATTTTCAAGCGTTCGCCGCGTGGACAGTGGTCATCGCGATTATAAAATATATCTGTATACAGATTTACATCGTCGGTATTCTCTGCCTCCTGACTATACCTTTTCCTTAGATATCCAGCGATCAGAGTTGCAAAACCTCCAGCAAGGTGACCCAGTTTCGCGAGGGACGCGGTGTATTACTCTCGAGACCCGCGCGTCCTCTGTGTCTGGCGGAATTAATAAAAACCCTTTCTCCATTTTCTTTTTTTTCAACTCGCAAACAGTCTTCCGTGAATCGTCCTCAATTCGTCAATATTTTAAAAAAAATCCTGTGAGATTCGCAGGATATTTCCATCGTGGCAAAAAAAAAAGATTCCCTTGGCAGTGAATGATAAAAAGGGCAACTTACGCTCGATTTTCCGGAAATTGAAAAATAATCATTTTTAAATCATTCTAATCGCCCGAGGCGCGTAATACACTCTTCGTGTGTCCCCCACCGCTCGCAGCGTGCCCCACTCTGCGAAGTGGAAAATGATTGGCGCGGCGGATGGTGGGAGAAGCGCTGGACCAACAGCGGCAGGCTGCGTCTGCATCTGCGCGGAAAGCGAATCGCGCACTGTGCGTGGAACCTTCTATATAAATCGGCCGCGTTCACCTAGCGATAACAATTTAGAGGAGACTTTGCATACGGTTAACATAAAGTCTGGATTAACATATAAGACTCCTTTTTCTGAGCATTTGTAGATTTTTTAGCAATCCTTCCGATCTTCGTTTGAATTAAGTTCGCTTTTCAATTAGACTTGAGCCTCTTGCAAAGCTGTATAATATTACGCGGATCACGATGGAATCTTGCAGGCGGATAAACTTGAGAAATCCCTCTCCTATCGTTTTATTAGAATTTTCTTTCCTTTTGCCTTTTATTCACGATAAATCTCGCGCTTTGTTCAATGCCTTTCTCGTTTGTTCTACGAAGATTTAACAAATTCCCAGCAGGCTTTGACTCTTCTTTGCTAGTATCTCGTTACGTGAATAATATTATCGTCGGACAATCGACGTTTATCACAAGCAATGGCGAAGCTTTATACACGAGGAATTATGAACCATCCAACTTTTTTCATCATTCTTTGTTGCATCGATAAAGAAAGCAAACGATTAAATTTGACGTGGAAGCGAAGGAAGGTTTTTTCTTTCTCGTAACTTGAAAAATAAAATTTATTTAAAATCATTACTCAAGAACGTATTAAAATATTACAATATAATTAATTATTGAAAACTCAATTATTCATGAATATACATGACTAGTTAATTTATTAAAAAGATGGAAGATAAAAGTTGAAGACGAATCGTCTGTCAATAACGCAATAAATATTTCATGGAAATTTCTCTGTTGCTAAAACGGAAGCCTGGAACGTAACACTGTAATGTGTGTGTGTGTGTGTGTGTGTGTGTGTGGTCAAAGTTATGTATCACGTGCGAGAAATGCAGTTAAGCCTCCCACGCACGATCGAAGGAGCGAATAGTTGGCGAGGTACGAATTGCGAAAATAAAAAAAAACAAAGACAAAAGGGAGAAAGTACGAAAGATTGCAAATAAAAAAAAATCGTTTTTATTGACAATTATATCGATTTTTAATAATTCATCTCATCCAAGAGGACTCTTCTCCAATTAGGTGAGTGTTAAAAACGTTTTTTGCCTTTTTATAATTATTTAAAATAATATCACAACGATATTTTTAAATATATCATTCGCGAATCGCATTTTCGCTTTTAATTATTAATTATCCGATAAATTTTATTCTCGCTACCATCTTGACCATTTTCGTTTGCTGTTTCTTTTTTTTTCCCATTAACTATTACCTTGAAAATTTTTTTTCTGTTATATAACTGTATCGCCAACGAAAATACGTGATATTATCAATTTCGATACATTTCGTATGTCGAACACGTTTTTTTTTTTTCATGTTGCGTACCGCAGACGGATGATGGTAAAAATTAACGGTACAGAGTCTTCCGCGTTGTGATCATGTCATGGACACCGTTAAATCCTATCATAGCGCAATAAAAAGAGAACTCATGTGCCTCCTGCATTACCGTTTATTTATAGCTCGACTATGAACATTCGGAATTCACAATCATCGCGCGTAATTGCGACCGCGTCATACATCAATATTCACGCACGTTTTTTTAAATTCATTGATCATTTTTTTCCTCCCTTCTCGCGGGCTCGCGTCTGACGTAAATTATACTCGCCACTTCCGCGAAACTTCCGGCCTAACGAACTCAAAAAATTAAACAAAAATCAAAACCAAAAAATCGATGAAATTTTTCTTTTCCACATTTCGAAATTGAGAATTTACAAAAATCAATGTAAAATATATTCGCTTCCCGATTTGGCCGAAAAAAAAATCTCAAAACGAACAATAACCAAAAACGAATTTTTTCGCACCAAAATTTTCATTTTTCGTTCTTTGCTCGTCATTTTTCAATAATTTTCGTGATCGAATCCAGCTGCTCGGAGGAATCACGATTAAGTTTTTAAAAAATCATCCGCAAACGTCGCAAAAAAAATGGACGAAGGCTCTCGAATTACTGAAATGACGAAATTTTTTGAAAAACGTATGTCGGCGAAGCCGAGGTTGATAAACCTCCATTGGGAATGTGGAGAACTTTGGCTCCGCGATATAATAAACTGTAGGAAAAATAAAAGGCAGGATGCCGCGTTATAAAGCTGCATTAAACTTCGCAGCGATATGCGGTTATTATTTAAGTCGTCCGCGTAATGTTTTCTTCCGCGAGATTCACGCGATATCCTCGGGCATCGCCGACACTTTTTATTTCGTTCTCCAGCTTCCGCTGGTCCAGATCTGTAACAAATTGCGACTCGGCGAACGCCACACGAGCTTGAGAAAAGAGCACTCGTCGGAATGAGCGGAGCAAAGTGAATAGCGAATTGTTTAGCGTAATTGCATTTTAATGACGGCTTCGAGATACGAAATTGCACAGCCGTGTGCAATGTGTCATAACGAAATTACATCGAGTTCCCGGCTTCTCGAGAGATTTATAGGATAAAAATCATTCTCTGCAAAATCAACGTTCTCTTAAAAATGAAAAAAATAAATAAATAAAAACACTGTGTTTCTACCACCGATAAAATTGATTATTTCTAATTGCCGATATTTCAAGTACCGATTTCGGACGTTTGCACTAACGGAGAATGTATTTGATTGTAATATTGCCCTGTTTAACGAAGACGACTTTAAATTTCGAAAAAATCGAATGGAACACGTGAGATTTTTTTTTTTTTTCATTTTTGTCGTGGGAAATCGGTTCTCCTATGGGAAATTTAAATTTCTCGAGCTTTTGAATGCATGTATCGGTTTATTCGCGATTATCCTGCGCGACAAAGAGATCGATCTTGAGAGAAGAATCATCCGCGTCGTTGCTGGCAATGAGAAAGAGAGAGTGGAAATGCTCGAGGGATCGCGAGAGGTACGTGCGCAATGTTGTTGGAATCGCTCATCGGCGAAAGTTGCGCTATCTTACATACGCGTATAAACATTTTCTACTAAAAATTCTTGGCGAGTAGAGGGCGCCATTATTGCATCGTAAATTAATTTCTTCAAAGTCCAAACGAAGCCTGCGTGAGAATTCGTTGGAAAACGATTTTTATCGGTTGATCACGACGCTTCGGAGAGCTGTCAAAGTTACGCATCTGTCAAACGAGTGTTTAATATTAAATTAATTATTGTAACATTTGTATTCATACGCGAAATATCCGATCGATGTTTTTTCAAAATTTCCGCAAACATCTTTGTCCGACGGGCCATGAAAATGCCTCGACGAATGGAAAAATAGTCATTGTTAAATAACAAAGAGTACCAAATTTTTTTTAATTGCGTTACTTCTCGAATTTTTTTTATATTTTACTGTAAAAACCGAGACGACTACCGGATTGATCTGACTCAATTTTATTTTTTACTCTCCTTCCGTCAATTCTTCGCGAACGAGCTATGTCAAAAAAATAAATTTGTATTTTTCTCGATATAATGACGGTGATAAAGGCTAATTTTCCAAAATTCAGTATTTAGAGACGCGGCGGCGTGTCGATTCAAAAAGAAAAATTGTATATATGCACGGTGGGTCCCAAAACTATATATTGATTATTCAAATTTGGATTTTGCATGAAATTCAGAGTCGAAATGTATTTTGGTATTTTTTTCTGCAGCCAAAATCTACCGAGTTACGAATCGTCAAAGTCGGAGCTCAACGGAGGTTCGTCGGATCGAAAAGTGCTCAAAAGTGCTCTTCTCGTTGTGGGATTCAATCCCCCATGCGGTATTTAATTATTGGCGTCTACTTTTGGGACACCCTGTATATTTAAAAAAGACAGTACCTCGCTCGCTCTTTCTACAAAAGTGCGGGAGTTCGGGCGTGGCTGGCAAGAAAGCCGGGAAAGTTATATCTCTTTGCAACAATTCTGAGACGCGAGAGTCGCCAGTCTTGTGGAAGCACTGCGATTAACTCCATGGGAGAAAAATAAACAAGAAATTTACATTATTTACACGTTACTAAAACCGCAGTATAAAATGATCAAACATTTTCAGTGGTCAACAATTTTATTGGAGATTTTTAATCTCAATAAATTCTCAATATTTTGTTATCCTTTTTTTTTATAATTTACATTAACGACACTTTGAAATTTCATGATATTTAGAAATAATTTTTATTTTTTTCATGCGAAAATAATTAGAGAATTTGACAAGAAGGCTGATATCGCGAGCCAATTGCCTTTGTAATATTTTATTTATTGTTTCAAGTTTTTTGGTATTTTCGAAATTGTTTATGTACTGTTGGAAATTAGAGATTCCATCGTGTTATAGCGGGTACGTGGCGCCCTCTCGGTTTCCAAGCGCAGAATTTGACGAGAGACGTGCACAGCGTCACGAATGAAAAAATAGATAAGATTTACAAGCATGGATAAATCCTGCTGTCAATTTGATGGACAAATTATCGGGTATTTACTCGTTATTTTTATTGACAAGCGTGCTGCTCAATCACGAAAGGAACTTAAAATGTCCCACAGGGTAAAACAGTTACGTTGATCGCTTGTCGAGCTTGAAAAAAAATTGTCCGTTCATTTGTCTCTCCGAGTACAAAAAAACTGTACAAGATATTTTGACTGATCATCGTACGCCAAATCTTCACCAGCAAAAATCCGCAGGTAATCTTCCTCAGCCAGTTTCCTATTTTACCGACGAGGATTTACGTACCTCTGTGAGCTTTCGCCGCAGTAAATTTCATTAAAAAATTGCATTAAACATCCCGCGATCATTTAAAAGATTTTTTAATCTT
Organism: Heteropelma amictum; assembly: GCA_959613375.1. Classification (NCBI taxonomy): domain Eukaryota; kingdom Metazoa; phylum Arthropoda; class Insecta; order Hymenoptera; family Ichneumonidae; genus Heteropelma; species Heteropelma amictum. The sequence continues at coordinate 2,625,195 of OY390726.1, read as the reverse complement.
CCTTTACAAAAAAGAAACGAAACAGGAATTGATGATTGAACAAAAAATTATTTTTCAAATTCCGAATATCTGTTACGATAAAATAGTTGGAAATAACTGACTAAATTTTTATTTTTCAATCATCCGATACCTCTGCAATGATATCAAAAACGTTCACGTACCATCTCGTCGTCGTCGCGTCAGAAAAAAAATCTTCTCCCTTCGCATTACCAACGTCGATCTGTAGATTCCCCTGAGCAGCGAGTCTCAAGCTCGAATGGTAAAAAATCAAGTCGTTCGAATAATCGATTTCGCGTACGAGTTTGATAATATTCGAGTCGAACCTCGTCGTCCCCAACGTGATTCTCGACAGCTGATTTAGAAACGTTCACGCGGAACGTTGGCTCGCCAATCGGCATTCGATTCTGAATTCGATTTTTTTATTCGAAAGATCGAACGTCATTGTCAATAAATCGAGCAAAAGCGTTCGAGAAAAATAACGGATTTTCCGTTACCACATCGTCGCCACATCTCTGCCACTTGTTGAGTAATTATGTAAGTCGTTATTGCCTCGTAATTGGCTTAATTCTTCCTACTGTCGAAATACAGAAATTTATATAGATAAATAATTTTAAAAATATCTACAATAATCATTCAGCGAATAAATCGGCAAAAACGCAGCTGTGAAATTTTATAAAATATTTTCATTATTACTGATTTTCTCGCTCTGTTTTTTTTTCTTTTTTTTTAATTTGTCTTTTACGCGAGGACCATTACAGTGCATCTATCGCAACGGATGCAGCATGCTGTAATTCAGTCGATGTGAAATTAGATTGCGTGAGAAAGTGATATTAATAAAAGGTAAATGCACAAGTCACGTGACACCACAGACGTGGTGTATAATTGGCAAACACGTTTGCTGTATTTAGTGCCAGTATTTTTGTTGACCACCTTACAGTCTGTAAGAATATTCGTTCGTTTTTTTTTTAATCACAGAATTTTCAAAAATCACAGATTTTTCTCAACCACTCTCTCGTTGACGCGATGAATTAACCACGAATCCAGAAACAAACGCAACTTTTTTTCGATTAATATTCTCCGTTGTTTGTTGAATTTTTTTTTTTTTTTTTTAATGTCGGTACGAGATACATTGGACCAACGACGTTTTTGATTTCCTGTTTTTTCGCAGATGTTTGCTAAATTTGCGATCGTGAAAAACATAAGGATAGATTCGCGGGGACTGTCGTTAAATTTACGCAGAATGGCCGGCAGCTCGTCAGTTCTGATGGCGAAATTCGATCCACCGAGTCGTTTCAAGGGCAACGAAAAATCTGTTTGGTGATTATTGGAATTTTTTATCTTTTTTTTTTTGTGTTTAAATATTTTAGAAAATATTTATTTAATTTCGCGATATTTTACAGGGTTGAGTATATTCAACTGGCGTTAAAGTACAAGCCGTTGAATCTCGGTCAAGGCTTTCCAGATTTTTATGCACCCGAGAACGTTACAAAAGCTCTGGCTTCGACAGCAACCAGCGAAAATCCATTGCTCAATCAGTACACCAGGGGATTCGTAAGTGCACGAAAAATCAGCTGATTTCAATCACTCATCAAAACAGTATTATCCCGCTTGTCAATTTTGTTCTCGTTTCTTCCAAAATATCTCCATTTGTCGATAAAAGCAGCAGGATATAAAGAAAATCAGAATAAAAGTCACAAGCTTGATGAAAAAAATTATAAAGATATTTAACATGCAAATAAATCTAAAATAATGACCAAAAAAGCAAATATTTTGGTTAAATTTATCTATGAGATTAAAAACTGCTGAGTTTATATTTTTTGAGAAACGAAGCGTCCAACCGAGGATACACTCCGACAAAGTCTTATCGTCGTACGGAAAATATTAGCTCATACGGTCCAGATAATAAGTTGCAAGTCATTGCATAAGGCGGATAGAACGCCCAATACTCTTGAATTGATTAAAGATGCTGAAAACTTGCATTACACGTTTACAAATTAACGGAATATATAACGGGATATAAATGTTTTTTTTTTTCAAATTTTCAATCTCTCAGGAACTTATCCGATCTCGCGCTGATTACGAAACCCACCGACTTTATCCCGAAAACTCGATGTTTCAATGAGAAAATAGTATTTAACAGATAAAATTCGTATTATTGCATTTTCGGGCTGAAATATTGGGTTTACGATAAAACACCGGTGTGTTTCGTGATCAGGGGGAAAAAATACATCGATATAGACCGTTAGAAATAATTTTCAAACTCCAAAATTTTTCGCCATTTTTTGCCAGATTGAGTTGGTTTACTAAAACGTATGCCGCTTTTTTTTCAGTTGAGATAGACACCCCGACCTGTGCTTGTTCTCTTTGCGATTGTTGAGGCTTCAAAATGCCGTTTGGTTCATCGAGATATCTTGATTTTTCGATTTTTGGCAGATTTTTCAAGTCGGACCTTCGATTTTCGCCAATTTTCCCATACATACCCCTTCGCGTTTTTTTCGCCGATTTTCAACATCGATTTTCAGGGTGAAGGAATTTAGCTATCGACATTTAACTTGCGCCATTTTTTAAGTCTACTCGAGAGCTTTTCAAAACCCCCCCAAAAAATCTATGTACGACAATTGGGACGAAAGTTATGGGCATTTGAAATATCGACTTTTCGACGATTCTGGAAAAGTGGCGAAAAAAGGGTCGAAAATTTTTTCTTCAAATTTTCAATTTTTCAAGAGCCTATCCGATGGGAAATTTTCCGCTGATTACGATAAATTATAGCAAAATGTCATAAATGTAAGATTTTTTCATCTGGCAATAATTAACGATCTGTATGTACTTTTGGAGTAATTCATTTTGGAGTAATTTTCGGAATTATTCATTTTGGAGTAATTTCTCTAGCGATTTTGTTTCGCGCAATGAGACGGCAAAGCCAATTATCGTAATTATCGTAATTCGTGCCAAAACACTTGTCAATTAAATTGTAAAATCAGTTCTAATAGAAGATCAATAGCGATATTTATTTCGAGGGAATTCTAAAATTACAGGGCCATCCACGTTTGGTAAAAGCGATTGGGAAATTGTATTCAAAGCTGTTGAACAGAAACATTGACGAGAACAACGAGGTTCTCGTGACATCCGGTGCCTACGAAGCGTTGTATGCAACCCTTCAAGGTCATACGAATCCAGGTGACGAATGGATCATCATCGAACCCTTCTTCGATTGTTACGTTCCCATGGTCTCATCAGCCGGAGGAGTACCAAGATTTATACCCCTAAAACCAGTAAGATCATCCCCAAAATCGTCTCAAATATTTTTAAACGCAATAAAAACCAAATTCAACGAAAGTGACGACGAAACGTTCTCGTTAGACGAAAACCACCGGCACTGTGAGCTCCGGCGATTGGGTGTTCGACAAAAAGGAGATGGAAAGCCTGTTCAACGAGAAAACGAAAGGAATCATAATAAACACCCCGCATAATCCCGTTGGCAAAGTATTCACCCTCGAAGAGCTGACGTTTATCGCTGATTTGGCAAAAAAATGGAACGTCCTCGTTGTTTCGGACGAGGTGTACGAGTGGCTGGTTTACGAGCCTTACAAGCACATTCGAATCGGTAAGAAAACGTTTCGTCATTCTTTCGACATTTATTATTTTGCTACTTTTTCCAAAATTTCTCAGCTCTGAATTGCGAATGAATACACAACGAATATTCCTAAGCAACATTTTTGACTTTTCAATATACTCAAAATAATAGCAATTTATAATAGAACGATGCAAATTGTCCGCGAAATTTCGTATTTATTAATTCATCCCATAAAAATGAAGATTCTCACGAAAATGAGTATTTACGGAAGAAAAATATGAGCGAGAAAAGAATTTTTTTTTAAATCCCACAAAATTGTGGTCTTCATCAGCGACACTACCCGATATGTACGATCGTACTATAACGATCGGATCGGCCGGCAAAACGTTCAGCGTGACCGGATGGAAAATCGGATGGGCGTACGGTCCATCGAACTTGCTCTTTAACCTGAAAATCGTCCACCAGAACTCCGTGTACACGTGCAGCACGCCGATTCAGGAGGCAGTCGCGATCGGTTTCGAGGAGGAGCTGGCGAAATTCGGCCAGCCCGACTGTTACTTTCACAGCCTTCCGAGAGAATTATTACCGAAGAGGGATTACATGGGGAAATTCTTGACGGAGCTGGGGATGTCACCGACGATTCCCGAGGGTGGCTACTTCATGGTTGCCAATTGGAAGGCCCTTGAGGACAACGTTCGTCTCGAGGAAGAGTCGGACCTCAACAGGGATTACAAATTTACAAAATGGATGACGAAAAACGTCGGCGTTCAGGGCATCCCTCCGTCGGCGTTTTACAGCGAGGAGCACAAGCACCTCGGGGAGGACAACGTTCGATATTGTTTCATCAAGGTTCGTAAGAAAAATATTAAAAAAAAAAAAAAAAATTCACGCTTTTTCTTTTATTCGTCTGACAAGATAAAATCGGCATCGCACGGATACTCGCGCAAACTTACGGATATTTCGGGAGAAAAAAAAAGTCTCGTTTTCTCGTAATAAAAGAAATATTGACGAAAAAAAAATTCTCTTTGGGATTGATAAAAAATTGGAATAAAGATTGAATTCGTAGACGGACCTGATTTTGTTTTTTAATCAAATTTATGCTGGAATTTGGACATGATAGATTGAATGGAATGTTGGGGTGAATTTTTTGAAATCGACAACGTGACGTGTTCTTTTTTGCAGAAAGATGAAAACCTGAAGAAAGCGGCGGAAATATTGCTGAAATGGAAATCGAGCCGAGCTCGATAAAAATCAGCACTCGGGGTCGTTAATCACCTGGCTAATGATCGTCAATTTTACGAGCTGCGTAGATCGAGCTAAAAAAAAAATTGCGCAGTAACGAAAGGTGAAAAATCTTTATTGTACATTTCCTGTTCCCGCGTGGCGAAATTTTCTACAATCGTACATCGTAAATAAAACAAATGATATTTTATCGACGACTGTCCTTCACTTTTACGTTGAAAAATCACCGCGCAGCCACCTTTTCGCGTCTCTCGTGTCGGCTCCGAAAGTTTTTCCAAATCTGCGAGAGAAAAACGTCGGCGAGATGTTAAAATAAAAAAAAAACGAAGAATTCCTCGATCGTATCGAAGGAAAATTGGAAAAAAAAATCAACGTGACAAACACGAATTTTTTTTATTTTGAAAAAGTCATTTCGAGAATACGGAAGCGTACGAAAGTTTGAGAAACTTCGGACAGGTGCAACGAGCGATTTCGTGAACAATTTTGGAAAGCAAAATTCGCGAAGAAATGATCGTTTCTCCGATTTTTATTTTTTTTTATTTTTGTCATTCATTGATAACCTGTTGATATTTTTTTGCTGCATCCGATTTTTTTTTTTTACCTGAAACTTGCGCCAGGCACGTGTCCAAAGTAGTTTGGTACGAGTCCCACGTGTTTGTGATAAATTTCGGTCGGTTGAATGAGCATCGGCGGATCGGGACGTAAAAGAGTGGCTGGGGCCCATTCTGTGCTCTGGCGAATGCGATAATTCGTCGTGAATTCGCACAGAGCGCTGTTCGTCAGAGGCGCGTGGGTCGCGCCGAAATGTGCATAGCCGTAAGGTATGTGACCTGTGTATCCTGTGGAAAAATAAATAAAATAAAAAAATAGTTGGAAAAAAAATCACGATACAAAAAAAAAGAGAATCAAACCCTCGGAGAACGGACGGAGCGAAATAACCCCAAATTGTACCTCGTTCGTTCAACGAGCAAATTTTTGCCCAGATGTATTTTAAATTAAAAAAAAAAAGCGATTTAAAAAAAAAGTTCTTTTGCTCCAATTTTTTCGATATGCTGATAATTCCAGCGGCACTTTTCGACAATATTGACCGATTTATCGGGACTTCCGGTACTCCTGAAATTCAAGCCGAACGCGATCGTTCAAAATGATGAACGATCAAAAAAACGTAGGTCAAATTGCCATTCGGAGTGTTCTCAAAAATTAGGTGGACTCTCGCAGGGTTTAACGACGAGGTAAAAAAAAAAAAAAATTCACACACTTCTAGCGTTCTCCCGGACGAAGCTGTATCTCATTTTTTTCTCGCTACTAGTGAGCTCCATTATTCTCGTACCGATCTCCCTCGATCTTTTCCTCGTTGAAGAGAGAAAATTCAAGAGGAGAATGACGAAAAAAAAAAAAATTGCAAATATTTCGAAGAATCGATGACTACATCGAGACTTTTGGACGGTCGTTGAAAAACTGACGTTTTGGCTGTGTATCGTTGTTTTTTTTGTTATTCCGCGCTACGGGCGAGACGAGAGATCGAAAAAATTGAGAAAAAAAAAAAAAACTCGCACCCACGTTCAAGAGGGTGACGCGAAATCGGAGGAAAAAAGAATAGAGGGGGAAAAACGCGGTAATGATGATTGAGAAATATTCGCTGATCGATTCCATCGACGGAGGAAGGTCAATGTCGATTTTTTTTTTTTTTTTTTTTTTGTGGACTCACCACTGACGAAGTACTTTTCTGGATTTGGATTTTCCATGAAGAAAGGCGACGGCGAATGGTCCCTCGGCGTTTCGCACTGCTCGTCCAGCGGAAGATTTCTCGTGACACCCGCGCAATCGGGACGAACCGCGATCATCGGCAATTTGAATTCGCTCTTCAACAGCTGTTGTACGTAAAAATGAGTCAGCGGTTACTTGTAACACTCGCTGCTGTAACACTCTTTCGCTGTTGAAAAAAATGAAGTTTTTTCGCAATTCGCGACACGAGGAAAGTCCGAGGATCGTATCGTATTTTACGAATAATCAAAATCGAAAATCGTCCGATTCGTAACAACGTTATCGATGAATGTTTCGTTATATAAATAAAAATCTTCAATTTCGGTTTGGAAAATTTGGAGAAATGATGTATTTTCCAAAATTTAGAAAAATTCATTTGAAATTTTTGTTTTTTTTGTCGCAATTCCTCGGGATACCTCGTATAATTTTTTTCAGATTTTTATACCTGCACCTCCAAAACAGTTTTATAAGGATCTAGAAATTTTTTTTTCACTTTCGTTTATTTTTCCTCGTAATTTACCAGACGTTCCTCCTCGTTCCGAGGTTCGCCCCGATCATTCTGCAGCGCTGAAATTTTTTTCAGCTGATTCACAGCTTCCTTGTTGCGGAGCTGCTGTCGCTCAAATTCGGCGAGACCCTCGGTTGCTTCAACGGTGAATCTTTGACCGGTCATGGCCTTCACGTTTGGCAAAAATCCTGAAAAACAGCCGTAAAACAAAATTTGAAGAGCGGAAACGATTTACAAATATTTTTAACAATTTTTGAAAAGTAAATTAAAATTATCATGGAATTAACCACGAAAATGAATGGAAACAAGGTCGCGTTTCGATAAATTCATGAAATTAAGGGTGATATTTTATATTCAAGGTCATGATAAGATACCTTCGTAACCAGGCACCATTGGATGCTTGTATATGGGATCTCTTCGCTTGAATCGCGAATTTACCGTATCTATGTCATTTTTCGGCGGTCTCTGAACCTAAACGAATAATAACAATAATGAGACAACCCTAAAAAAGATAATCACAGCAGACTCCATTCAAACCACTGCAATTTCATTTTTCATTATAGCTGAACAATAATTTTTACGAATTTCCGACAACCGAGAACCTCGTTTTTTATTTGTTCTTTAATAAAATTGTGTCAGAAACTTGCTGATTGTCGAAAAAAAAAAGCCAATGTAAAAGCCAAATCTTCGGTGGAAACTGAGATAATTTCTCATTTTTTTTCCAACATTTCTGCATCATTTGTTCACTACTTTTTTCAAACGAAGAAAGGATGCCCTATTGACGATCGTGTCTTATGTTTAATTTTCGATTAATTACATAAATTCGTGAATGGCGAATTTTTTATGTGAATTTCTGGCGAAGAATCTTCGATGTGAATTTTTGGAAATTTCAACGAACCTCAAAATCATCGGTAACGCGAGTCGAAAGAACGAGTGTCTCGGCATGATTGACGGTCGGATCTAGCAACAATCTGTGAGTGAGTCCGCCATAAGTTTCGCCACACCGGAAACGATACTGGGGACAGTGACCGGTGTATCTAAAATTTGTCGATAAAAATTCAATAAAAATTGAAGTCGATTTTCGGGAGAAGGTCAAAGTTACAAGGTTACCCTGGGACCAGATGAGGTTGATTGGTTGTTACGAGAGCAGTGCCAGCAGCCATATCGTCGAATTTTGAAAGTTTCGAAATTAACTTGGAATTTTATTTCACTTCATTTTCTACAAAACTGTCGTTCAATCTCCCCGTCAATTTAATGGCATTGCTGTCAACCTGCTGGCTCGGAAAATTTTCAAACAAATGACCGTGACGTTCGTTGGACAAAAAAAAAGGGGTTTGGTAAAACGAGTCGCTGTCGGATGGTCCCCAACTTTATTTTCCTTGTTTTTATAAAAATTTGCAGAATTTTCATTACGATTTTTGGATACCGCCGAATTGGGAATTTTTTGTTTTTTTCTTCGTCTCTCAATCATCCTTTGTGTCATTGGATTATTTCGGGATTGAATCGTTGTCGGATATTCGAGTGGGGATCGGACACATCGTGAATTCTCCGCGTGTATGTACGTACACGAGACGATACACACGAATGCGCGTAAAATTAAACGGAGAAGGAGGTGCAAACTTGAAGCGTGACTCGAGTACCGCTCGCTCGACATTTGTATTTCCAGTTTTCCGAGACTCATCGCGTAAGAAAGACGTCGAATTTGATCGGCGACGAACTCACGAACGTCACGTGTAGTGAGAGAAAAGAAAAAAAAATGTGTGTTTTTCTCAATGAAAATCCACGAAAATATTCGATCGAAAACATCGTCCGTAAATAATATTGTCAATTTTTGTGGAGAAAAATCGAATTTAAAAAAAAATAAAATCATGTGGTCTCATCACGAGATGAATTCGATATTTTACGTCGACTCGGACTACGAATCGTTGAGCTTCAATAACAGTAAGGTACGAATTCGATTATTTATCTCGATTTTAATCATTTGTGTGCAATATTCATTTTGAAAAAATGACAAAAATCGTGTACGAAAAAAGTGATGGAGTTGGAAAAAGTCGAATTTTCGTCATTGGCTTATTCCAACGATTGGCAATTTTGGGGATTGAGTGAGTCGATCAACACGCTCGTCCAAGTGTGTCGATTGTTCCAAACAGTGGTTTCGTGGCTTGGAAACGATGATTTATTTTTTATTACGAAAGATTGATTTTTCTTCGATTTTTCGAAAAATCGGTACGCTGCGGAAATGAGTGTGCAGCAAATCTCGGAACAATTGAAGGCAACGGTGAATTCAAAAAATGACGGAAGAAGAAACGAAGCTGGGAAAAGTCGTGTTTTACGGGTTGCAAAAACTCGCGATCTCATTGCACTCCGGTAATCGACGTGAGAATTTCTCCGACGAGAAAAATGTAACGCCTCGAGGGATTCGATCGTTCTTCAACGACCAAATCCCTCGTCGTTTGTAGCAGTACCTTAAAACCAATTATTTCACCTCAAAAATGTGTAGCAAACGGTATTCCATCAGCGACAAAATAAAATGATAATGTAAAGTATACAAAAAATCGATTAAGGCGCGAGATAAGGAGCGGAGTAATCTCGAATAAAAATAGTATTAAAAAGTCATTAACAAAAAAGTCCAGAAATCATGTGAAAATAATGAGAAAACTTTCTTTTTTCACATTATTTTACACGCATGCATTTTTTCGAGGATTTTTCGGGCTCCTCGAATTCTTTTTTCTTTTTCAATTTTGAAGAAAATTTGTTGAATATTTTCAGCATTTTTTGGTATTCTGTTTTCGATAATTCGTTGATAAATCTTTGTGATATTGTAATTAATCAAAATTCTCCAAATTGCGTTTATTTGTCGCTGAAATAATGGCAAATTGGGTTCGAATTCATCGACAATTTTTACACAAATATTTTATTGCGAATAATATTTTTTTTTCGGTTTTAAATATTTCAACGTTGAATCTAAAAAGACCGAATGCTCGAACGGGAACGTTTCCACGGTTTTACGATATGATTACGCCCGAGGGTGGGCACCAGGTGTGCGTTTCCCCTCGTCCGGTCGAGACTGCCATCCAGAGCGGCCTAAACCCGGACTTTATTCCGTTCTCGATCTAGATAACCGTCTGTGTAAGCGAACCTCGTTTTTTGGATTCCCCACCGCTTCGTTTATTGAAAAACAAATCCAAAAAATGTCCGCAATCTCATTTTTTTTTAGAAAAAAAAATTATCGATAAATTCAAAGACAAAATTCTTTCCCGTGCCCGATCCATGAAAATAATAATATCGGTAATACGATAATCAAAAAGCTAGAAAAAAATGGAAACTCTCGATGATTTCAGAAACGATTTTCGACTTAAATTTCGGTTATTTGCTTATAACAAATGGCCTCGTTACCGATCGAGCCATTCGATAACCGTAAAAAAAAAAAATGTTTTTAAATTCAAGGAACAAGCTTAAGGGGTATTCGTTTTGTACAGATCGAAATGAAAATATGGGCATTGATAATCTCGAAACGTCGACTGAAATATTTTGTATTCGATAAAGCGAACCCGACGATTGTTCAAAAAGCGCGTCTCCCTTTCGCGGGCTTAGAAAATCGAAATGGAAGTTTACGTGAGTGTCAAAGCTCGCTGCATCGTTGCATATTAAACATCGAGGAAAACGTGTGTCTCGGGCGCGTGCGTGCGTAAAAAAGACGCGAAAGAGCCGCACGTGAAAAAGTCAAAAGCGTACGACGATAATTAGCGTTTGTACAAAATCGAGGCGAGAAAAAGGATAAAAAGATTCTCTTAATTTTTTATCAATTTTTTTTTCCAGCCGATTTTTCATTCCGCGTATCGAGGCTTATTTTTATTATTTTATCACAACGGAGAGGGAAAATAAAAAAAGATTATTTTTCGAGCGAGCCAGAAAGGACTCTGCAATGTATTATCGTCGAGACCATTGTGGTCTTGTACCACCGGAGGAAAAATGGCGGCACTTGCGGTAAGAACCGGAAGTCGCGTCATTATCGCTCTTACACCCGGAGGCTCATTGAGATTCACGCGTAGGGCCCCCGTACGAAGTGACCTGTTTCTCCATTTCTTGCGAAAGTGTTACTGACGAGTGAAAAAAAAAAAAAAATTATTTATCGTACACATGCGTGTGCATTTGCCATTTAGTTCTCCCCTCGCGTGTACCGACATATTTCGTAATTCATTCGCGTCTTCGGTATAAAAAAATAAGCCCACGATTCTTTTTTCCATAAACGAGGACATTTTTCGATCTTACGTCGAAATTTCGTGGGAAAAAAACGCCGAAAAATCACAAATTTTCAAAATGTTGCTGCGATTTTTTTCGACCCCACCGTAGATCCTCCGATGACAACATTTATCAATTTCTATCGTTCGAACAAACGTGAAAATAAAACGAGATTCCCGTGCATAAACGTTCGATCTTCTTTCCCATAAACAAAAACAAATTTTGCAACAATATTTCTCAATTTTGACTCGAAACGTCGCGAAACCAAAATTTCATTCCGAAAATGACAAAAGTCACAAAAACTGTCAATTTTAATGACGAATTTTCGTAAGCTCGATTCCAAATTTTGATTAATCGCGGAATAAAAATATTTCAATCGATGAAAATAAATAATCGAAGGCGCGAAATGATATGAAAATAAAATCTTCGTTCAGTTTGTCAACAACCACCCGTAGCGTATGTAAACTTTTTTTTTTTTTTCAAATTATTATAATAAAATTCAACCTCCTCCGAGGTTTCGAATCAACCCCTTTTCTTTCAACCTTCCATAATTATCGTCCCGATGATCGTTCGACGATATGGAAAACGTTAATCACGCCCCCAGATAACAATGACGGATAGTTATAGGGGGCGCTTCTGATACGAACGTTCTCTCGATGTTAGCCAGCCTCGTGTACACGCGAACGCACTTAATAATGTGAATTCGTTGCACGCACTTAATACACGTAACACACGTGATGCGCAGCATTACTGGAGCAACCGTGTCGAGAAAAAGGGTAACGCAAACGGTCGAGAAATATTGCTCGCAATGCTCGCATTTCGCTTTCCAAGGTGCGCATAAGAACTTTGAGAATGAAAGGAGGAAAAAGTGTACATTCGCTCGGCGTATCCAACGGCGTTAACACATCTTCGCTTTTCTTTCATATAGCCCGCAAGGAATTCTACTTTCCACCGTGCAATTATTACGTAAAAAAAAAATAAAAAATAAAAGAAAAATAGCGCTCAAACATCCGCGGAGTACGCCGAGCGCGGAGGCTTCGGTCCCGATTATTTTATTTTCTTATTTTTCTCTCGGATATCTTTCGATGATTTTCGACTTGAAATATCGCATCTGATCTCGAAAATCTCGAAGTATTACCAAAAAAATTTTTCGCTTTCGCGAAATTGTTTATTTATTCCGCAGAATTCTTCTGCATTCATTTTACAGGCGCACGTGAGTATAAAAACAGGCGCACGGTCGCGCGTGCGCTTCCGTGCGATAATAAATGCGCGCTGAGTCGGCAGAAAATTAAATTGCGGATGAACAAAAACTGAGGCATTTACGTAGTGACGATCTGATTGATCGAGCGCACCATTAGGCTCGGTTGTGTTTTGGAAAAAATCGTTCGCCGTTCAAACGACGCGAAACGACGCGAAAACCCCCTTAATATCACAGTCCCCCTTCGAGCCTTAAGGATTCGCGTTCGACGCATCTTATTTTCCTTCATTTATGCTTTGTGCAAATACAAAAGTAGTTTGAAAATATATGAATCGCTTCGCCCTGGGGCTTGGATTGATTTATAATAGCCCGAGGATATAATCGTTCGTAATCATCGTGATCCTGTCTCGAGAAGCTTCGAGCACTAGACAAGAGAGTGCAGCACATTTGAGAAAAAAAAAAGAAAACATTACTTGCACTCTATAAATTGCCACGAGATTTCATGACTCTGCATTATTTCGATATATTTACGCAGGGGGTGCTTCCCTTGAGGATATTCGAACGAATCGGCAGTCTCGTTTGAAGAAGATTTTATAAAATGTGGTAAAAAATACTACGTTCATTCGAGAACTATAGATTTAGCATTTCTCATCCTCCTTTTCACAACGACAACATTTTTGCAGGGAGATCCAGGTCCAGACGTTTTTTTTACAAAAAAAATGGTCAAATTCCTTTTGAAAAGCACCCCCGATCGGTGGAGATAATCTGTCGCTAAATTGGGGATGAAATTCCAAGTCGAAAAGTCCTTGAGCACTTTTCGATCCGACAATTCCCCGATGAGTTATCGAGCAATATAGTCGGACCAATAGGACGCGCGCGCTCCTCCCTTCTCCAGCAAGCGCGCGCGCGTCCGATTGGCTCAAACTTTGACGACCCGTAATTCATGAGGTTTCGGTCGTATGAAAAAATACCAAAGTACATTTCGACTCGGAATTTCATCCCGAATCCAGCTGAGAACTAATAACATCGAGTTTTGAAACACCCCGTACACGATATCGCATGGAAGAAAGTTGAATTGCGAGAGAATGCCGTGTCCGATGGAGAATCTTCGCGCAGACTCTCGTTAACGTCGTTCGGACGGTCCCGCGGACGTTGATCGATGGGCCGAGATTCCCTAACGCGTTCTCGCGCTTACGTACGCACGTTATAAGTGCAGCACACACGTTACAGCGTTGTACACTTAACTACATACACTTATGAATATAAACATGGAAGTCTCCCGATAGGGCTGATGGTACACATCGATCGATAAATAACGCCGTGTATCGATAAATTATTTTCCATTGCTCTCCCCGTACTATCGTAAATCATACGAGCTCGCATATTAATAATAATTATCGATTCATCCGGCGGAATGATTTTCTATAATGGGTCTCGATGGCTCGGATTATATGTTATTATTAGGTTGCAAGTGTCATAATCGCAAGACCCTCCGACGTTTCTTTTTGTATCCGTACGTATATTTCATTTTTCCTCCTTCGAGAGTTAAAAAATCAATTTGCATCAATTTTCTCCTTCAACAATAATCATCCTGTACAAAGATGTAACCGGTATTACATTTTGCCCGAATAACGTGCCGGACTGTCACGACGCGAAACCACGAAAATGACCCAATTTCGAACTTTTCGTGAAATTTATGCTACAAGGACAATTTTTATTTAGAAAAATTCTTTTTTTGAAAAAAAACAAAAGTGAAAGCTAAATAACGTTGATTTCCAAAACCGAATATTCCTTCAGCAACGTTTTCGTTGAAAAATTGAATTTTCATTTATTTGTCTTTCGTTGCAACGATGCGATAAATTACAATCGAACGTGGCGCAAGGGAAAATAATTGCCGATCGTAGAAACCGGTTGCCATTACGGTAAATTTCCTGTTTGTCCGACGGTGAACCAATGAAATTCGAATTTCAGGTTGTATCATTGTTTCGAGTCTAGTCATGAAATTTTTCGTACGAGAGAGGAGAAATGATGAATTTCCGTGTAAGAAAGCTGATGTGATATGGCTAATAGCAGGTACTATTGTGCTCGAATAAAAGAACGGAAATGAAGAAAATGTTCAATCAGATGGTAAAGAAATGTTTTTCTCCTTTTCTTTCTTCGTTCGAGGGATTCGCTTGTTATTATGTGTACAAGACACAGGAGACCCTCTGAGACCCGTGAGAGCACTGAGTCATCACGAGCTTGTGCATTAATTATCTCGTTACTTTGGCTGAGCGCACGAGCCACTCGTCCCGATCTCTCGCTACGTGCAAAGGGAATAAATAAGCGTTTTTAAACGTACGGATTATAAAGCTGCATCATACAGCAGTCATTATTCCAGCGACGATAAAATGGAATGAAAATTTCGAGTACTGGACTTTTGAAATTCGACAAAAATCAATGGTCTGTAATACACTGATAACGGTATTTTTAATAATAACGATACTGACGGAATATCCAGGAAATAATTCTAAAAAAAATGATAAAAACAAATAAAAAAATAATTGTACAAATATTCGGATGATTTATTTCAATTTTAATTTTTTTAACCTTTTCGCCGAGTATAAACGAGTAAATGGCACGTTAAGGTGGTTGTCCAGCCAGATTACAAAGTCAGTTTACCTACCAATGTACAAACCTTTGTGTAGAAATTTTTTTTCTGATTATTCTCAAATTTTTTCGTTGCTTCCAACACCAAAACGTTATTCCCAATCTGTCGACAACTTTTTGACGTTGTCATGATTATTTTTATCTTCTAATTATGAGCAGACTGCCAAGGAAATTCTCGCTGTATTTTATCGCCGCCGCAATCACGCGTACGTCCTTAAGGTCTCCGAACGTTTAAGACGATTGAGCAAGAGCACTCGTCCCGCATCAATTTATCATTTAAATCACGTTTTTTCCGCCTTTTTGTTTCTCAGCAATTGATGTACGCATCATCCCGTACTTTTTTTACGACGCGGCGTAAATGTGTGAGTGAAAAACGGCTAATTCATGCTGGTTGCGAGTCCGTCGTCGTTGATTCTCGCCAACACATCCGATATCGCCGATTTCGAGCCTGCTCCGCCATTTTTCTCACTCTTTATTTCATCTTTCTTCATTTTTGCTGCTTCATCTCGTTGTAAATTTGCTCTTCACAGGCTCGCACACGTGCCTTTCGCAAGTAGCGAGAACCCGATGCAGGGATAACGTCTTATCGTTCATCTTAATTTCCGAAGGGATGCGAATGGTTATCGCGATTAAACGCCTTCATATTCCAAGGTCAACGGTCAACGCTTCCGTGCCCACATCGTGTTTTTTATATCCGCAACCCCCTTAATCTCGTTTTACGATTTTTCAAAATATTTTTTTTCCAATTTTCGTCCTTAAATCTCAACGCGACGTTCGATATTCGTGTCTGAAAAAAAATGGATTCCATCCAACGATGGATTCATCCCACGTTCACACGCGTGGAAAAAAGCCTCGCCACTTTCTCGAAAAGTATTCCCGCCGCATTTTCAAATCCAGTTTTTGGTCCATTCGTTCCCAGGGGAATGGCTCGTTGAGCAGGGTTTCGCACAGGCTTCATCGGACCTTAAGGACGTTCACGGGTTGCCTGTTTTTGACGTAATAATCGTAGAACTATTCTACTGTTTCAACGTCTAAAGTAATTAAGGGGGTGCGGCGGTATTATACATTTTTTACAACGGAATTAAATTCCAAGCCAGAAAGTTAGAATTTTCGGTTTCCGGGAGTTTCTCGTGAACGTGCTTAAAATAAAAAATAAAACGCGAAAGGTGTCTTGACGAGGCTGTCCAGGATCGTCGCGAAAGTGTCATGGCGACGTTGAAACACAATTTCTTCGAGATCGAATCAAGAAAGTACGATTATTGTCGTTTTTTTTGCGAAAGAATTTACAGTCGAAAGTGCGAAGGTGCTTTCCAGGCAAAAAATATGAAAAATGGAATTGCAATGTTTACTTTGGGCGAAATCCTGCTGAGAATTATCGACGTTCGATGTGTGTGCCAACGTGTGTATGAACGGCCAGTCACATCGAGACAAGTCTAAGCAGGAGGAAGAGGGACAGAGATGACAAATGAGAGAGGTCGAAAGACAGTTTCCTCATGGAATGCGGTCAGGTTGGACCAAATGCGAGAGAGTCATATGTCGTAGAAAGAAGCCCGAGGAGTAAGAGAGGTTTCGTGCACAGCGGAGCATGTTACATGAAGAGATAAATACATTTTTTATCACGCATTGCATTACATCTCACAAAAAATCGATCTTTGGACCTTAAGCTCGTAAACGTACCGGAAATAAGTTCAGCCCACTGACTATCGATCCAATAAAAATTTCAACCATCTTTGCTCTACTTCCGGGATGTTTTGACCAAAAATCTTATTTTAAATCGCATCGCTATTCATGCGCATCGTCAAAACATGGAAGAAGCTGTGAAACGACAATTTAAGGACGTACAGCAGGCTATGAAATTTTCATCCTTCGATTAATGAAAATTTGACGAAATAATGAGAATATTAAAAAGCTATCGGGAAATTTTTTTTGAATTTTGGTAATTTTATTTTGAATCTATATTAATTAATTTAGTACACAAATTTACTCGTGAATCAGTAAATTGCGATGATTTAGTTGATAGTGTTTTTTTTACAGAGCTAATTATGTGAGATAAACTTATTGACATTTTCTTGACAGTTGGAAGAAAAATGTGGAAAATCCGCTTGGATTCGAATAGAACCAAATAGGATTTGATTGAAGTTTGAGCAAAGATCACTTCCTCGAAGGTTGTGCTTCGAGTGGAAGCGATCAAATGAAAATAAGGGAAATAAACGTTGATGTAAAAAAAAAGAGGGAGAAAGCAGCAATCTTGTCTTTTTATAGCTGATACACGCCGGTTTCCTGTTTTATGGTCACTGACCATACAATTGTCGTAATCGAACGTTGAAACGCCGAGTCGTCAAAGTGCTTTTCGCACTAAAACAAACGTGTATTGCATAGGGAGATCGATTGGCGAACGATAAAATTAGTCTCTAATTAAGACAGGAGTATCGGAGAACTCGCGCGGCAGACGATCTTTCTGAAAGTGATAGCTTCCATGTCGCCCATTATACGATCGCAAAATTAACTATTCGAGTCGCAGAATAACCGTGAGTGACCTGGGCGCCAGTTTTTCTCGAGCAGTTGGAATTTAAGGTAGTACGCGACAGTCCTTTCCCTAATCACACATGTGTGTAAAAAAAAACGACGGAACAGTTATAAACTAAAAGCTGCGAAGGGATAAATGAGAATTACGATGAAAATAAAAGAGGAATCATCATGTTTCAGCGATAATAGCTTGGGGGACAAAAATCCAAGTCGAAAAGTCCTTGAGCACTTTTTGATCCGACGAAACCTCGCCGAGTTATCAATCGATGTAGTTGGGACCAATAGGACGCGTGCGATCGCGCGTTGCCCGCTGGGTAAGGGGCGGCGCGCGCATCCACCTGGCCGAAACTTTGACAATTGATAACTCATTCGATTTCGGTCGTACAAAAAAATACTAAAATACACTTCGACTCGGAATTTCATTCCGGATCCAACTGTAAATTGATAACACGGAATTTTGCAAATACCTTCTCAATCTGTTCTCCAAATTTTACACAATTCCTGTGAGAAAACGCTGTCAACGAGACGGCCACTTTAAACAATACGATTTTTTAGTCAATAAACCCCGGAAGAATAGATTGCTTTTGGAAAAGAAAGAAATTAGAAGGAGAATAGTCGCGTGCAACGCGTGAATCAAAGTGGGGAGGGTGAAATGATCCGTGCAGTAGAGAAGGGAACGAGAGAGAGAGAAGGAGAGAGAGCAGCAGACTCGACTGGTCTGTGGACTTGGCGACAGGCGCTTAGCTCAGTATTCTCTAGACTTGCCTACCACGTACGAGGATGCTATTAAACCTCCTGTTGTTGATGCAAACCCACCTATGCATGCGCCACTCGTACGCAAAATAAAAACTCTCGAATCATAAATTTCATTTACGATACACGAGACGGAAAAATAATTTCGATAAATAATGATGAAGCTAATTGGAAATTTTCATCACTGAAATTAGTATCGTTATTAATATCGTGCCAGTGTGTGTGTGTGTGTGTGTTGCCGTGTATTTGTTTGTGCGTTTTGCTCGAACGGAATTGCATCGTTGGGAAAATCTTCGGAGAAGCGCTGTGTTATAAAAAAAATTCTGTACCTGGTGATTTCGTGGCATTCAAGGTGAGTCTATAATTGGTGTAATCTTCATTTCGTTTGAACCGTTCGTACGATGATTACGCAACGTTAAATTTCCATGAACGATTGAAACGAACGACGAAAAATCGTCGTCGTGTTATTCGGTTAATTTCGTATTCTCGAAGAGGGGGGGGCATCGAATCGAGGATCTTGCGTGGATCGTCGAATAGAACTAATTGCATGGAAACATGATTTTTTCATTGCGTTTCCGGTGGATTCTTGGTCCGTAACGATTCTAGAATTGATAGGATCCATTTTTTTTTCTTCAAGTATTACTCGATGAATACAGTTTGGAGTGTCGTAATAATGGGGTTTTCGATGCTGAAATATGTATTTTGTGATGGAGGAAAATGTATATAAAAATGTAGATAAGATTCTCTACGAAAATTTGTGTTTGTTTGAACAATTCACGAAAGATACGTGTATTTTTCGAAAAAAGAAAAATTATTCAATTAATAATTACGAAATATATCTCCCGATTGTATCTTAATCGTGCAAACATCGGAATAAATTTATGAATCTGTGAACGTAACGAGGAAACGCGTTAATTAAATCCGCATCGATGTAAAATAGTTATTATTCGACAAAAATTAATTTCAATCGTTATTTTATTTAAATATTTCATTTCAAAACATGCTACAAGCACGTCGCGATTATTGTATTTTGATTTAAATAAATTTACGAATCTGTATTAATATATCAAACGATTTTGATATTAAACATTTGTCATTCGACAAACATACATGTTCCTTTAATCGAGATTCGTGATTTTTGATATTTCATCGAAAAACCGCGTTGGTAAAATCAAAAATCATCAAACCAGAAATGAAAAGAACTAAGGAAAGAAAAAAAAAGAAAATACGTTATCCCAGAAGAACGTCGTGGTACACGTGAGGTCAGAGGCAAAACCAGTTATGGATAATCGACTCGATGAATAATTGACACACTTCGACGTTGCGCATCATTTAATCCGCGTGGGTAAAAAAAAGGAAAGAAAGACAAATTCATCGATGACTCGAATCGTCGGACATGGAATTCGAACGATTTACGACGATCTACCACATCGAGTAATTCGACTATATTAATTATCATCGTCAACTTTAAAAAATCCCCAATGAGAATCAAAATTAAACCGTGCAATAAATTTTCGAAAATTAACCAACGAAAAAATCGAAAAAACTTGATTCAAGTACGAGTCATTGACATTCAAAGTTCATTTCCCAATCAGGTTCGATTATTGATTGAAAAAAAAACAATAGTGCCCTACCATGCGTGATTTGTTCATTTATTTTTTCCACACCAATGGACATCGAGAATGAATTATTTCACCGTCAATACGCGTGAATACCACCTCGACGGTCCTGTGTGTGAGTCACGTCTATATTTTATTTCACTATCGTATCTTCTCGGCGGATGAGCGCACAGGAAAAATAAAAAAAGAAAATAAGAAAGAAGAAAAAATGCGTGGGTCGTATATTGTCGTTTCTGTCAAAGGGAATCTTCGTTTACCCTTTGATAATGCCATCAGAAAAAAAAAACACCGTTTGTTGAGCATACGTGTATATCTACTTCGGAATATATATATGTACTTGGTAAAGTACTTTGATAGCTTCGAGTGGTTATATACATGCACATACATGTGTGTTAAGCTTCGAAAAAGTCACGGAAGAATGCACCATGGCGGTTGCATCCCGACTGTGTGCACTGTGCACACAGATACGATCGAAACTATACTCAATAATATCGACCTTATTTAAAAGGCACTCTGCGTGATAAATATTCAAGAAACAGATATAAAAACGAATTTTCAATTCGCCGCTCACTTCTCATCGTTTTTCCCCCCTTCATTTATAATTATCACGAATAAAAATTGGCGACGATTCCGAAAAAAAAAAAAATTCGTGGTATTTTGAATTTTCGCGAAGAATTTTCGAAAAACGAGGGAAAACGCGATTTTTATTTATTGATTTTTAGTTCGTCGAGCCTTCTTCGATTTCGCTCGAAGCTCGCAACTTTCGTCGCTCCGCCTTCAATTATGTTTTTACTCCAAAATGACTCACTTTGAATGGAATTTCCCATATGTGCAATATCCTGTATCTTTGCACTGATAGCGTGCAGGCTTATGTTTATGTATGTATGTGTGTATACTTTTATGTATGCACCACTGTGTGTAATGTCACGAATCCCCAAGTGGAATAAGCGAACGGCGCAGCTGAGCGACCACACCGTTGTAATTTTCATGCACGCCGGCATCATAGTCCGTGTGGAACCCGGTGGAACGAACGAGGACACATTACATGGACTGTGCTATTTATTATATACTGTACGGTCGTTTATATTCAAAGGTGGATGAAAAAAGGAGACCATTTTTTTTTCCTCCGTCATAAACCGAAAAGTTGATCGCTTGGCACCTCGAGAAACCCGGATTCGAACGACCAGAGACAATTACCGCATCGCACCATTTATTAAATCCCATTTCAAACGAGAGAAGGAAATTTCTCGACTTTCGAACGTTGTAGATCGCGAACCGTTGAGTTTGGAAAAAATTCCACGACATGGTTTTTGTAGGAAATTCGATGCTCTGCAAAAAAGGTCTCTTGCGTCTGATCGATAAAAGCAACCGTTGAAGAGATAATCGCTGCTAAACGCCGCGACGTTAATTTCCGTTTGAAAAATAAGCCAACGAATGTTTATCCTCGTTTCGAGGGCGCAGAGATATTATTATATCGTGATATAAATTGATACATCCTCGACAAAAATTACGTAGGTCTTGAATCTCGTAATCGCATTTTTTTTTACTGTTTTCGAGTTTGAAAATTACTGTTTTTTTTTACGTCTCATTGAGGGGGCATCGCGAGCTGAAATTGGACGCTGGGAGATGCTCGACGATGAGAAAGCCGCTCGCCGGCTTTATTCGAGGTTTACACACGGTTTATCGTGCGATGACCAAACCGTTATCCATTGTCGAGCGACTTATTCTCGCTTTTGCTCTCGTAGCTTTCAAGACCAGCCTCGAGGAAGGCCAAAAAAAAACACTCGATGCAACGTAAAAAGGGAGAAAAAGAGTTGGCCTCGTTAGGGACAATTAAAAGCAACTAGCCAGCCTCCATCACGATTCAATTGGCGTGTATGAAATAAAAAGCTTGACGAACAACAAACATCGACCGGATGACACACGACTCTGTACAACGAGCATTTAATCAACTCGAAATACGAAATAATTCTCGCGCAATTCCTTCGACGGTGTCGACTCAAAATGATGAAAATGAAAAAGGTTTCACAATTTTGTAAAAAAAAAAAATAAAGAAATATCTTCCGGAACTGTCAGAAGCTTCACGCATCTAAAAATATTCCGAAACTTTCGAATTTTGGCTTACCCGCCCTTTTCCAAAATTTACAATCTAAAATTTTGAGAAACAAAACTATTTCACATATTATGGTATTTTTTTTTCCAAAAATTTTCCCGAAAGGAAAAACTTGAACGTATTTCTTGATGCTTTACGATATGGGAAAAAAGTATATGCACTTTGAGTAATTTTGCTTCGAAGCAAAACCCTCGCCTGGAATCATGAATATTTTTCGTGTCTCCTCGGCTAAAAAATGTTAACGATCACGAAATGATAAAAGTACAATCATCGAGGAGTGAGAATGTATTAATAATTATATAGCTCGAGCGTTTCACTTCCGGTTGAATAAATTGAAATTGTACACATCGTTGACGTTTCGTCGTAAGAATTTCCGTTAAGATGTTAATCGTGCACGAGTTTTGCACTCGTTTTTATCGTCCCTGGCAATTTGCATGACAATAAGTTCGGCGTGTTTCTCAAAGTTGCGGAAATTCGAGAAATCCTCCTGGAGAACGAGTTCCCTCGTCTCATCTTCGACTCCCTGGCTCGGACAAAACATTTTCGAGTTTACGAGAACTCTTTTGCTACGTCCCTTTGTTTCTCTTGTTTCTTTTTATTTTTCAAACAACTTTGTACCTTTATTCTCGTACATTTGCATTTTTTGTAAATACTTTTGTAGTTTTGTGTGTGTGTGTGTGTGAAAACAAAAGTAAGATATATAATTGGCACGGTTGAATTTCAGAGCGAACTCGTAAGAGTCCATAATTATGACTCGAGCCATAACGGAAACAGCCGAGCAGTGTTTCGTACATTGGCTCATTATTTTCTCACGATTCCTTCCCTCAATGGATCGCAAATGTACAGAAATACAAATTTTTATTGAAAATGAAAAAAAACTCCCTTAACGAATTTCACTTTCCGAAAAAAGAACATAATTCACCGTAGTAAAGTTCAGAAAGGTTCACAGCAGCGATGAGCAATTTTCCAATTTTCCCTAATTTTATTCAAAAATAAAAAAATTCCAGCTGTCAAAAATTTTTTTTCGACAACTCTGGTGTATTCGAAAAAAAAAAGGACCAAACTAATTTGCCACAGTGAGGATAAAGTTTGTCCAAACATTATCGGAGTTTGAATTATCGCGAACAATTCGTTAATGACGTTTTCAATATTTTTATTATTAAAAATGCCCCCCTCGGTGTCTTGCGTCTGATTGATTTTTTTTTTCAATTTTCATCTCGCTGCCGAGTACTCAAAGTTCGCGTTGCATCTCGACTTTGTTGAGATTGTACCTGCCTTACGTACTTAATGATACAGCGGTTGCAGAAATTGTAATATTTATGGGAGGAAAACCGAGAGAAAGAACGTTAGCTCGAAGGCCACTACGTGCCCAGCTTCCGAGGCTCGTATGGAACAAAAAGATTTTTACGTAAAGCATTTCACGGCGTAATGTACGTCCATGCGGCTGAACAATGATGGACGAGTACCGGAAGTTCCCGTGGGAAATTGTCTCGGCAATGCTACTCGTGGTAAAGCCCCTTAATATACATAACAACGAGGATGCACATCGAAAGGAGATGAATCTGCCTGCATGCACTGCTGTTCAATGCGAGCCAATTAACATTTGCGATTTACGCAATCCAGAGTCGATTCGACGGCCAACCATAACGAGACGCGGCCTTAAGGGTGCACTAGGGGATACTGAGGGGGGGGAGGAAAAATTCGGTAAAAAAGTTGTTCCCCAGTTTTTCAGTGATACAAACTACCCTTCGCTTCAAATTCTCCATAATTATCGAATAATCCAACGAAATACTATTCGGACAATTTTAATAATGAAAATTATGAATCGTCAGTTGATTTTTGACAAACGAGGCGAAAAATTCGACCAAAAAAGCCAATAATTCACGGAAAATTTCTTCCAAAATCTACTTTGCTGCGATGTTCAACGAAGATCGATTCAATCGAGGAAAGCAGTTTGAAAGAGCGTCGATAATTGATCATAAAAATCAGTGATGATGAACTTTTCGACAAAATTTCATTTCCAAGTTTTTCGTTCCGCAATTTCAATTGTTTTTCGCCCAAATATCGAAGGGGGTTGATTTCCGGCTTTGAGGCTGGTGGAGGAGAGTTCATCGCGCTTTCTTTGTGCTTCTGGAATTTCATAGTCACGCGCTCTCGACACCGTCGCGCCGCGATATCATAAAAGTGTCGCCGCGCGCGCGACGTTCCATATTCCACGTCATTCCCTCTTTCTCTCTCTCTCGCTCGACGGCTCTCTTTGTTCAAACAACCGCGCGGTGTTCTCTCGGTGCAAGCCGATTTGCGCAATCGTCTCGATCGTCGAAATATCAGGCAAACAGAAGAAACCGCGAGTGTGTTTCGCAGCTCGACCGCCATTCGACTCGTTCGGTCTTTTTTCCCTTTCTTTTTTAGCACGATTTTCCCCCCTTCGTTGGCTTTCCTCCACGGTACTCACGGACGTTGCAAAAAGCAGTAAAAAAACCACCCCTTCGGATAAAAACTCAAAAAAAAAATACACCGAATGACTTTCGCACGTTGCTCGTTATTTTGAAAATGAAAAATGTTAACACGGCTTTTTCCGAAATTTCCGACTTTGAAAAAATGTCTCGAGAATCGCCGAGATATTTTTCGAGATTATTTTTATTAATTATTTATTAATCGAGAGAGAGAGAGAGAGAGAGAGAAAATAAGAGAAACATTATTTTTATCTGTGGCACGATTCAATGTTTTTTTGAGTAAATTTTTGTTTGAAATTGCTCTGAAACTTTGACATGTGTCGTATGATTCAAAAGGGCTTGAAAATGCTGCCGAATTTGTATTTTTTTTTCACAAATTTATCATTTACTTTTTGATATCGGTATTGTCGAAAATGGCCGCTGGAAAATCCCACATCCTGGATCGATTTTCCACTTTTTTTCTTAAATATTCATATCATCACAGAATTCCTCGACTTTGCATTTTTTCATGAAATTTCGTGCGGTAATTGCTCCCGGAATCTCTGATATTCGTCGGATATGATTCATTCGCGCGACGATTGCAAACGGATATTCGAGCGAGCTCAAAAAATGCTTTCGTTTTACAGATTTGCGTAAGAAAAAAAAAAGCCGTCGACCGCGTCGCGAGTGGAATAAACACGCCGAAAAAGGCGCTTGAGGCGTGACGTAAAACGGAGCGAGTTGAATAAACAACGCGTTCTTTCAGAATTGCAACGCGGAGATGGCCGTTCGAGTTGAGATTTGAGAGAAAAAAGGACTGAAACATGCCCCCAAACGCGTGTCGGATGATGTCAAGGCCGATTGGAGAAGGAAAATAATTTTTTCGAATCTTTTTGATTTTGATTTTTTTAAAAACCAAATTACCCCCCTTAAGGCGAGAAAAGTCGCGAAAATACGGCATCGACGGGGTTTTCGGATGAAAAAAGGGATCAGGCGTCGGAGCCACGGACGGAATCGCGTCCTCGTGGCGCGGACCTCGTGGTAGAACGAGAAAGAGGCGAAAAGACGAGGCCTCTTCGTCGTCTCTCGGATTCCTGAATCGCTCGACGAGAAAAGCCGAGTCCGGTTTTGCGATTCAAGTCCACGGGGGAGCTCCTCCTGCTCTCTCCTGCTCTCTCTCTCTCTCTTTCGTTCAGGCGACGCTGAAAGGAGTATAAATTTTCTCTCGCGACTCTTTTTTCCGTCCGACTTATTCCGCCGACTCTCCTTTCCGTTTTAACCGCTGACCAGACACGACCGTGACTTCCTTCCAAATCGATCGAGATCGCTGTCATTTTCACTCCAGATCTCTCACTTTATATTTTCAAACGCATCCTCCGACTTTTTTTCTGAAAAAACCATTGTTAATCAACGTCAATTTCATTGGAACGAAGCATAACAAAATTGCACTTCGATTCGATCGATCGCAATCGAATAAACGCGCTTTAAGAAAATTCGACAAATTCGCTTCTGACAATTCGTAAGATTTTCAACAAAAAAATTGTATTTAAATGAAAAAAAAAACAACACTTGGGAAAAAATCTTTTCTTGACGATCGGATGAGTCCAATCGATGAATAAAATACAATCGTACTGCACTAACCTTATTTTTACGATTTTCTGTTGAAAAAAAAACGAGAGTTTTTTTAAAGGGGCGAAAAGGAGTTTACTCACACGCGCACGTCGCTTCTGTCTTTAAATTACAGCTGTTGGTATATCGTATTACGACTTAACGGTACATTGATCTGTCCATACGCGACTACATACGCGTCATACGGACTTGAATAATCAAACGCGATGGCGAACGGTCTTACGCGAATCTTCGTAAACGGAGAGAAAAATAAATCGTTTCGGTGTTTTTTCAAACTATAAATATCATGAAAAATCGATGGGACTAATGATTTTTGTTCGATAAATCGTTGCGTCGTTCGCTTTTTTTTTCACTCGCAAAAAATCATCAACAACATTGGCATCAGCCTCGCGAAATATTCTGAAAAATCATAATGGCCGAGGAGATTAAAGAAAATCGTCAAAATCATTACGAATTTTCCGTACTTTCGAAAAAAAACTCACGCGGCTGGTTCGCACTTTTGCTTCCAATTTAAGGTAGTTCTATCGTTTTATCGTTTTCTTAAGATTTTGTTGAAAATTTGAATACGTATTCTTTGATGTCATATATACGTGTGTAATAAATTTTGGAAGGTTTTACCACGTGGAAGTTGAGATATTTATTGGTAAAAATCACAATTTTCGGTAGTCTCTCGTAAGGGCGCGTGTTAAAAGTTGCATTTTCATCAATGAATATCTTGGCTTCTACGTGGTGAAGCCTTCTAAAACTTTGCATACATTTTTATGCAACATCAAAGAAGATTTCTTGAGTTTTCCAAAAAAATCTTAAGAAAATTTTTTTCGCAATTTTTGTAATTATAGAGCAAGCACATATCACCTGGGTTGACCGTGAATTTGGAGTATGCTGTTCTTTAGTCGATTTGCAACAACTTTTCTTATTTAACTGAAGCCCGCGAACCATTTTGTATGTGAGAAAAACTGCAAAACAATTTCTCGATTTGAATCTAACGATAGAACTACCTTAAACTTTATTTTTCCATCATTCTATTATCTCAAATTCTCGTTCGGATTCGAATAAATAAACGGGTCCACTTTTTTCGAACGAGACGAATGACAAATTTGGGCAAATGTGTGATGAAAATTTTCCAAAAGCGGTATTTTTAGCAAATTTTATAACTGAATAAAAAAATAGCAGCATCACCGAGTCTTTCGTTATGGTTCTGCGTGTATATTTTTCGCTTTAGTTGCATTTTAATAAAATCTCGCGAGCTCATCAGTAAAAGTCGACCGCGGTTTCACGACGACGCGCTCGACCGTCGCGACGACGTGTCAAATGTCGCGCGCAGACGTAAAGCCACGTGTGTATCCGGAGAACAGAAGTTTCGGCGGGTTTTAGACGATACGAGAGGCTAAAAAGTGCTAAAAAGAACGAGAGAAGGAAGCAAAAACCGTGTGATAAAGTTTCGGTATAAAGGAGTAAAAAATTGCGTATCGTAATACGAACATAGAGGCGAAAATTCCTGATCGTTTTTTCGTCCCGAAACGCGAGCCTGGGAAAGACAGATTTTCGCACAGATTTTTCGTTCTCACGCTAAATAATCCACACTTTTTTCAAGGTCACTTGACTGACAAATCATTCGGTATAATCGAAATAATTGCTCTTTTTATGATTATTCATTATACGATCACTATATCACTATGAGAACGAAAAAAATAATGAAAAAAACGTATCCATCCTGAATCGTAAAAAATTTTTTTTTTTTTTTATTTCGAAAGCCATTAGACGATGATAAATTTTATTCTCGAGTCAGCCTCATCGATGCACGTTGGAAAGATCCGGGTTTGGCGTCACGAATGAATAGGCAAAGGGGCGAAAAAGGAGAAAAAAAAATAGAGTCACGTTTCGTCCGTATCGAAACTGATCGATTCTTCATCCCGGAGCCTCTCTTCTGCGTTTTCATTGCATCCGTATTAGAAGCGAAGGCACGACGTACTTAAAGTACCCTACGATGTGAATCTTCCTCGCGGAAAAACACCGTACGTCCGCGTCTATCTCAAGTTCAATATCGCCTCGAACGAAAAACAGAATTAATATCAAAGAGCGTAAAAGAACCATCGCCGAAGACACCCGAGACGAACGAGCCGAGGAACGAGATAACGAGACGCCGTGGCTTTTTTCTCCGTTTTTCAAATCGATAAATCGCTATAAACGTCGATTTTTCCACGCGAAAAAAAAGCCCCGAGTGGATAAACGCGAATTCCTTCCCGGTAACTCGATTTGCAAAACTTCTCGCACGAGGAAACGATCCGATAGAGCAATTTTGGCTCGCTCATGCAGGAAGCACTGCAAATCAAGGTAAATTACGTGGAAGCAATGCGGCGTTAAGTTGCACCTTTCTCCTTGGCTTTTCAGCCAACTTGATCGCGTTTTTATATACGCCTGGCGTCGTACGGTGACCGGAAGTTGGCTCTAATTTCGTCAATCCTCGCCGAAAGCTCCGCATCGTCGGTCGAAAATTATTTTCACACGGGAGAGCAATTTTTGTCTCTCGTGAGAAAAAAACAATAAAATCGTAAATCGCACGAGATGATCTCGAAAATCTGCTGCATTTCGGATAAATTTTTATTATGAAAAAAATGTTTTCTTTTTTTTTTTGAGTGACTGTCGAGGGCAGCGTTATACATTCGTATTCGCTCAGAGTTGGAAAATTCAAGAAAAAAAAAATTAATTCGCCACATAAACGAATTTATTTGACGTCGATGGAAAAAAAAGTTTTCGAAACTTGTTCGTAAAGTCGCGTTTTATTTTTTTACGTCTTTTTTTAAATCTTTTCGATGTCGTCGATATCCAAAATTACATTTTTCCATCGTCTACGCGAAATTCATACTCCATTTTGGTTTTGCTGTGATTTTGTAGCTCCTCGAAAAAAAATCGTTAAAAACTTGCTGATAAATTGATAATTTATTTTATTGTACAATTTTTATGATGATGTTCGGTTGAGCAACAGGCACGTGACTTTCGCCCCATATTCGCAATATTTATTGAGAACGCGAGAGGATTCTCGAGCCGTTTTCTCGTCGGTGTGTTTCGTTGGTCTGCTCGCGAGTTTAAGTGTCTTGTCCTACTGCTCGCATTCCTTCACGATCGGTTCTCCATCTAATATCGTTTCACCTTCCGTTCTTACTCTTTTGATTTAAACATACACCACAATTCATAAAAACATTTTACTGCAAGGAAAACCGGGGCACGACGGACCCCTTAAGGGACCGATTAATTTTTCACCCGCATGAAATCTAGCCTCTCGAAAAATTAGGCAGATATTTGATTGTATTTTTTTTTTCACCTACTTCGAAAGTGTTTATAACGATTTTTAAAAAATTCCGATTAAAAAAAAACACCGAGGTGTGGAAGAAATGTTTTTTTTTGTAAATTAGTTTTTAGTTTAGTTTTAGTTTTTGAATTTTCCATTCGAAAATACATCGATCTTGCGAAAACTTCTCGATGGGAAAAAAAATATTTTTTTAGAACATTTTTCGGGGAGACAGTCGTTGGATAATTAATTTTATTTTAGATCCGAAGAAATTCGTCGACGAGCGCCTCTGTGTGAGCAACGGAATTTGCTTGTGCAAAGAGGTCTCGAAAGCGTGACCGAAAAATCCGGATAATTGAAAAATCAACCGGAAGGAAGCACGAACTGAGTCCGTATATCAGAGTGAAATATTCGCACGATCGTTATTTCTTCGCGTTACTTTTTCAGTCTCTATTACAACGTCATTCGATCTTTCCATTTCTCTAATTGTGCATTTTAGCACGAACCACGATAATTCGTAATTAAGGATGAATATTTTGAGAATTTGTTGGAATCGGGAATAAAACTTTGATTCAAAGACCGATGGAATTATTTCTCCAAACGTTGCTTTCGAGGTAGGAAATTTTTGTCGTGTGTATTTTACAAAAACACACATCGATCGGTGTAAAAAGAACGATAGCACTCCGGAAGGCCGTGAACTTATCAGAGCACACGTGAAAGCTTTTTTTATCGGTAATTTCAAAAAAAAATAGTTCAAACAAGCGACAAACGTCGTCGAAACTTTTCGTGCGCCAATTTCGTCATTGCGTAATCCATCTTTTTTTTAAATACTCGCTGCTTCGTGAATATTTTTTTATTCTCATTTTATCCTATCGTACAATTTTATTCTTGTCGTAAAACGATCGACAAACGATTGATCAATGAATACAAGGTACCAGCGTTATCACGATTGTCAAAAAAAAAATCGATATCACGGTTTATCGATTTATCATTTTTTCATTAACGATCGACGAAAGAATTCACACAATTTTTTATTTCTTCAGTTTTTTTTCAAACTCCGGAGCTCTCGAATGGAGAGGGCAATTTTTGGAGACTTGAAGAACGATTTTTGCATTAATTCGGGTCACCGGTTTGAGGTCGAGCGAGATAAAAATAATACAAAAATAAGGGTAAATTCTTCGTTGGAAAGATCACCCTATGTGGTTCATAAACCCTCGTTATTTACGTAGATATATTTATATCCCGCGCAATCTGCTTTCTAAATATGCGAAGGGTAGGCCTGTTTTATCTCCACGTTTTTTTTTATCGTACTTATCGATTTATTCCTGCCTGTATGGGTGGAACATTTTCTTTTGCTCAACATCTCGTGTTCGCTCGATCGCCCCTTAACCGTATATCACACCATTGTTAAACCCACAACGACCCAACGTTTAGTGACATATCAGAGACCCACAAGGGTCGTTTCTGAGCCATCCTTTCACTATTATTATTATTATTATTTTAATACCAAGTAAATAAAAAGTTTTTTCAATCACAGGCAAAAATTCAATGAAACTTTTATTGAAAAATGTCGAAACTGCGAAATAACAAAAATCCCTATAATACAGTGGGGATTTTCGAAAGCAAACGTATCCGATTTGACTCCAAATCGGTATATTTCATACCGAAATATAACGCCAATTGGAAAAAATATAAAAGTTTGAAAATACGTTGTTTTTATATTCTCCACGAGTCACTGTTTTCTTATTGTTATATTTCTCCGTTACGAAATCACCGCGATTTCGTATGCTCTTATAATCACAGGCAAAAATTCAATAAAACTTTTATTGAAAAATGTCGAAACTGCGAAATAACAAAAATCCCTATAATACAGTGGGGATTTTCGAAAGCAAACGTATCCGATTTGACTCCAAATCGGTATATTTCATACCGAAATATAACGCCAATTGGAAAAAATATAAAAGTTTGAAAATACGTTGTTTTTATATTCTCCACGAGTCACTGTTTTCTTATTGTTATATTTCTCCGTTACGAAATCACCGCGATTTCGCATGCTCTTATAATCAATCGTTGAAAAAAAAAGAAATTTGACGAAACAATTTCAAAACCACGAAATGTCGAAAATCGAAAAATAATAAAACACATGTATATTTTTTTTTGTTATTTTGAACCAACTTTACAGAGCACGCGACGATTTTCTCGATCTCACGTTTTTCCTCGTGTCACTTCGAGAAAAACATTCGTTACGAGCAAATTTGAGGGATGAATGAAAAAATGAAAAAGAACGGTGAAATTCGGATAATTTCATCGATCTTCTTTCGTCGCTTGAAAATCGCTTTTTTTTTCTTAACGTTCCAAAATTTATGTGCGCCCTTGTCTGTCCCATTAATTCCAATATTAACGGATAAAGTCGTCCCAGTTGAAAATTAAAGGTCGAGACTTTTGTCGCTCAAAGTCAAACCGTTTTGGAGCTCGAGGTGTTGAGCCACAGTGATGACCCGCATTGTCAAAGCTTTTTCTTTGTCGAGCAAACACCTGCTGCGGTAATTCATAGCCCCCCTTGCTCCCTTCTCTCTCTCAAAAACGTTTATTCCTGTGTGCCCAGATGTGGAATGTCGAGAAAAAAAAAAAAAGTACCCATCGTTTGGAAATATTTGTACAAACATCGTCCACACTCGCGAGCTACAATATCTTCCATCTCGCCATGTATTTACAGATTGAAACGAAGATGCGTCAAATCTCGAACGAAGCTCGACGTATTTTCCATCATTTCGTTCAACGTCTCCGGATGACGTGTCAATTATCATAATTAATCAAGCTGTAGGTTGAATTCGATATTATCGTCATTAAAAAAAATGTGTATAAGATCGATAAAATCGATGAGTTCGATTGGCATATTTCTTTTTTTTTAATTCATCCCGAGAGGGCAAATTAAAAAATCATTTGAGTATTTGTGTTTATTTGAGTAAAAATAAAAAAATTTCAAACTTCCGGGAGATTACGCTCGTGAAAAATCGTCTCGACTTTCGAATCACCCTGTATCGTAGCGTAAAAAAAAATCGTTTACGCAATATCGCGAGGTATTTCGCTTTTGACGAAACGCCACATGTTGTGACGTGGATATTATAATAATAACACGGCGACGTCTCCCCAAAGACGGAGAACGACCGGCCGAATATACGAAAATGTTTATTGAAACGTATTTTCCAAAAAAATGAAACAAAAAAATAACTCGACCGCGAAAGGTCCTCGCGTTGAGAAACTCGCATACAAGTGGAATTGTATACAAAAATGAGCCTCAAAACATGGTCAATCCGTCTCGCTTCGAGTCGTAAGCGTCGAGTTTTGGCCTTTTTTTTTTATCGAGAACGCAAATCCATCGAGTTTTTCCGGATACGATTTTTTTTTTCAACCGGTCGGTTGAAAGAAAAGTACACTCTCCTTTCGAAATCAAGGAGCGTTTAATTTGGATCGTACGAAGAAGGATAAATGAAAAAAAAACAGAGACGATTCTTTCGATCATTTTTCAAAATCAATTCAAAATCGATTCCCCGCTCGAAGGCTCGTTTTTTGAGTGAAAAATTGCCGAATTTCCGTGTGGAATTTCGTTGAAATTAAATCTGTAAAAAATCGCGAGGACTTTAACGAATAAGCCAGGCTGACTGACGGAGAAACGAGTAGAACGAGTCATTTTAATTGCACCATTTTTCGCAATAAAGCAAACGAGTATTTCAACTGTCGAATAACGGGTAATGATAACAATTATGATAATAAACGACTGCGATATAAAAAAAACTTTGAAAAATTCTTTTCACTCAGGATTATTAACACGCCCATAAAAATCGATAAATCGATAATCGATAAAAATCGATCGATAAAATTGTTAAAAAAAAACGAACTCGCTCGACGAGCTCGTTTCGTTCATGAGACTTTCACCAAAATCGGAAGAAAGCCGTTTCAATGCATGAAATTTCGAAAAGCGCCTCAAAAAAATAAAACAAACTGATTTTCTCAAAATCGGGCTTTTTTTCAATCGCAAATCCCTCGCGAAAAGACAGCGATCGTGAGGCGAGTTTCATCGAAGATCGCGTCTTTTTTGTGTGTTTATTTCGTAAGCGGAAATAACAAACGGACGTCGCGACGATCGAACTCGCGATTGACGATATCGATGTGTATTCGGGACCGTGAAAAAAAATCGTCGTTTCTCGTCAGATTTCCTCGAATATCGTCATTGAAAAACGTTAGGCTGGAAAGGTGGAGAAAAAATGAAAAAAAAAAAAATCGAGTGCGCACATCGCGTACGTAATTTACCGTCCCGTATCACGCCACGGTGGAACGCTTTATCTGCAAGCTTGTGTATACGATATCGTGCGCATAGACCGCGTTGAAGGAATAAATAAAAAAAAATACACGTACGCGCACGAGTATTCTCGGAGTATGACGCAATGCTCCGGAGGCTTTGGGGGAAAATATGCGGGTTTGTACGCGCGGCTTTCGGTGGCAAACCGGAAGTCTAACAACCTGCCAATGGACTCTCTTTCTCCGCTATGGAAACGTTTTTTTCCTTCACAATCCGGGCAAAACCGTTCGAGTTTCGAGCCCCTTCGGCTCTCGCGTCAAAACTCTCCGAAACGAACACTGCGAAATCCATCATCGCGGAGTCGGTCTTCTCGTCGATCGTGCGAATTGATTCAGCGAATAAATTCAGCGAAAAAAAAACACAGAAAAAATTGAAAATATCCATCTCGTTTTCCCAACGAATCGAACGTACAATTTTCAATTTTCAATCAATTTTTTATCGAAGATCGATAGATGATCAGAGCCGTCGGTTGAAAAAGAGCGTTTCGCGGGTTCCAAAGTCGAAATCGCGCGGGGATTAATCGTTTTTCGTAAATTATTCACACGCCGACATGGAATCTCGTGTTTTCTCTCGGTGGGCCGATTAAAACGGCGCGGGGAGAAGAATTTCGATGAAATTCTCTCCCCCGAAGAGTGAGAATCTTTTGAAACATCGTGTTTCCGCGTGGTTTTTTTTCCCCCGCCCGGCATTTTGTTATTTGGATAACAAAAGATGTCTACGACGCGCTAAAGGCGTCATTATCTTCGCGATCGTTATTATCGTCATCGTCATTATTATTATCGGTGTGAAAACGTCGCGCGCGCGAGATAACGAGCCGAACTTGCGCGTCGCGCACACCGCGACGGAATTCCAAAGCGTGTGTATTCTCGTGCACGTCTTTTCCGTCGCATTTCATTCGCCGTTCGTCACGACGATCGGGTGTCTCGCGGATTCTCGCGTTTCCCGCCGTCGAAATCGTCGGGCGCGCGATCTTCGTCTCGTCAACGAGAGAAAGTTTCGTTCGTCGAACGTCGGGGCGGAATCTGCGACGAAAAAAAGAAGAGTTTCGTTTTTATTCGATCGTCCGCTCAATTTCGTCGCGGCGAGAGTGATTCTGAGGTGAATTCGGAAATGATACCGTGTGGTATCGCGAAAAAAAAATCGCGAAAAAATCAATCTCGTGGAAACCGAAGTCGGCAAATCGTGCTCGACGTTCGTGACACGAAAACGACGAGGGTTTGTGGAAAATTTTGTGGAATTTCGAGGAAAAATGATGATCTTTTGAACCATCGGATCGAGAGCCAGTGATGAAGGTTCTATCTTATCTCGCGATAATTCTGATAATTATACGCGACCGTCGCAATGTCCTGTCGGAAGAAAATCGACTCCAAGATATGGTTGGATTACACGCAGACGGTAAGACGCCATTTTTCACCGTCCGGACATGAGAGGCTCGGAGTTTTTTTTTCTTTTCAATGACAATCCGTCTTGGGATAAACGAGAGAACAAACGACCCGGAGTAATTCGATAACCCGTGTCGCACGTTGCGATTGTCAAAAAAAAAAAAACAGAAATTACAGCCTTGTACTTCCATGGCGTTAAAAGTTGCAGGGAATTATGAAAATCATTTTTTTTTTCGTCGAGACGAACGATTCGTTCGATCGCGCGAAATCCGACGTTTTTTCTTGTTTTTTTTTTTTTTAAAACAGAAAAAAGAGACTCGCTTTTGGAGCACGTCGATTTTCGATTAAAAAATACGCGCGAAATTGTCGATCCCATTATCCGTCCAACGATGTTCAAAAAATGTCAGCTTCCCAGCTGGCAATTTTACACCGTTGCGGAAAAATGGATCCTACGATTATCTCCGAAATTCGATTCGTGTTTCTTCAAACGTACACATTTTTCAAACTTTGAGTACCGAAAAACGAACCTGAGAAACTAGGATCCGCGTAAAGTACAACGGTGTAGCTTAGGGTGTAAAAAACTCGAAAAGAAAAGTGAAAAAAAACGATTTTTCGAAGCTAACCGGTGGGCGATGAAAGATTCTTCGTCTCACCGCGCGAGTAGATTCAAAATATACGTTTTTCATTTTTAAATCTCCGTAATCATGGAATAATCCGAAAAAACGCGATTTTGGGGATGAAAATGACTAATTTTCGATGAAAAATTCGTTCGTTTCGAGTCACGAGTGAGGCGCGAACCACCTTAAGGCCGGAAGAAGAATCGAAAAATTTCGTTGTATTTTTGGCAATGGGCGTCTCGTGGCCAAAGGTCCAAGAAACTACCTGCTGCTACCTTTTTCGTCCTTCGTCCACTCAGCTTCAAATATACATTCCAAACACACCGACACTTTCTCACATTCGCATGTACACCCTGTTCCAATCGAAGCGAAACAGTTTGATTTTCAATCTCCGATTTTCGGCGGAGGAAGCATCTCCGAGGAAAACCGTTTCACCAGGTCCCGTACGAGGAAGAAAAACACCCCTTGCGGTGGAAAAACGAACGAAATCGGCGGGTCCACCCCCCAGTTATCTCCCAGGATGGACCGACTCCGCTTCCCCGTGCAAAATCTTCCCCTGGGACAGTCGGAATCCACCCAGTGCGCATTTTTCTCCGGGTGAAACGCCCACTCCGTTTATCCACCGTGAATCACAGCGCCTACCTCGGAAATCCGAATTTTCAAGCCGCACGAACCGACTCCTGGTGGTGGCGTCAAGCTCCCTCGAGAGCTGGTGAAATTTGCGAAAAAGTTGGTTTTTTTGGTGTTTTTTTGACGGCCGTTCGATCGCGCCGGAGATTTTTGAAAATCAAAGTGGTCCATTTCAATCGGAATTGCCTGTACATGTGCGAAATACGAAGAGAAGCATGTCCAGGTAGAACGAAGATCAGGTAACAGACTACAAAACGTGTGCGCGCGTGTGGGTTCGCGCGCGTCCAAAGGGAACACGATTCCTTCGCTCCTTCTCCCTCCCTCGTCTCCCTTCCATCCGCACTCGAGTTTTCCGTCTTCTTTCATCCTCGCGAGACTCTTTACTTTGCTTTCGTCCCTACTCGATTCTTTTTCATCTCGATCCTGCTCTTCCCCCGCGTCCCCGCCGCGCAGCATCCCATTCTCAGCCCTCCCCTCCACCGAGGCAGGACCGCCGGTGGACAAGGAGCCTGTGTGCCTTCTCTCGTGTGTCCAGAGGGGACCCTCCGGGAGTTAAACACTCTCCAACCGCACAGACACGCGTTAAACGTCGGAGAGTCCGACTCCATAACGGAGTTTCGAAAATTTTCGTTTCGTGATATTTTCGCTCGAAAGTTCGACGACGAATTATTGTCGCGAAAAGTGTGAACGTTCGAAGGAAAAATTTGGCCGACAGGATCGAGGGGATTTAGTGAAAAATCGTTCCAACGGTGTTTGTGGATCGTCGGAGATCGAGTAGATTTAAGACCGGGTCCATGAATCTCGAGCGGTTTTATACCTACGAAGGTAAAAACGCGACGCTCAAAGTGTCTCTTTTTCTCTTCTTTGTTTTTTTATTTTCACGAAAGTATCGTCGGAGGACGTGAAAGGTAGACGCTCGGAATTGAATTTCGCATTTGGAGATGCTTCAAGTTCGGTGTCGCTATTTTCTCCCGCTGTTTGTTAAAATTCTTTAAAAAAACATGCAAACTTTCGGACGATTTTAACGTCATTTTCATTTTTAACGAAAGAGCGACAATGAGCGACACGAGGGAATATAAAAAAGTAAAACGAAGATGGGATGAAAGGTGATTTTAATCGATTTTGATTCAATTTTGTACATCGCACACGAAATGTTGTTGTTTGAAGTAAAATTTGCAAATACGGAGGTGAAAAATTTCGAAAATGGACCAATCGAAGTGAAGCTGCTCCGATAATTTTTTTAGTCTGTATCTGTCGGTCGCAGGGACCTTTTGATGCTGACGTTGGTTCCGACATTTCAATTTGAATTGTAAAAAAATAAATAAAAAATAAGTTCGCTATACTTTTACGTAATTTTGCTATAAAAGCACGTTTTATTCGAAAACGTACTCGCGTGGCAACGTGTCTTCCATGTTTAACTCGGAGAGTACATAACTGCCTTTAAAGAACATAAAGTTGATGCGCAACAGTGGAGAAAGTGTTTATAAATATATACCGTGTAACGTTGCGATTACACAGTCTTGTTTTTTCACAGCTGACGATGGTTTGCATGCACTCGAACACTTTTCTGTGACGGGCATTTGTATTATCAACGCGTTACACTTAGGAATCTGAAAGTCATTGGCAAAATGCCACAATAATGGGCAAAAATCGAGAATTTTTTTTCGAAAATCATGTCCAAGCTTTTCTGGCATTTAAATGTATTTCGAGGCATATCGTTTATGGACATAATTAATATTCGGTATTTTTGCCTGAAGAATAATAGTATAATTATTGCGTTGCAATAAAAATCGAGAATTTTTGTTTCGAAAATCAATTTCAAGATTTTCAGGCATTTAAATGCTTTTCGGAGCATAGCGTTTATGGATTTATAATTGATATTTGGTATTTTTGCCTGAGGAATATTAGTATAATTATTGCGTTGCAATAATAATTGAGAATTTTTTTTTGAAAATCAATTTCAAGATTTTCAGGCATTTAAATGCATTTCGGAGCATAGCGTTTATGGACATAATTAATATTTGGTATTTTTGCCTGAGGAATATTAGTATAATTATTGCGTTGCAATAAAAATCGAGAATTTTTGTTTCGAAAATCAATTTCAAGATTTTCAGGCATTTAAATGCATTTCGGAGCATAGCGTTCATGGATTTATAATTAATATTTGGTATTTTTGCCTGAAGAATAATAGTATAATTATTGCGTTGCAATAAAAATCGAGAATTTTTGTTTCGAAAATCAATTTCAAGATTTTCAGGCATTTAAATGCTTTTCGGAGCATAGCGTTTATGGATTTATAATTGATATTTGGTATTTTTGCCTGAGGAATATTAGTATAATTATTGCGTTGCAATAATAATTGAGAATTTTTTTTTGAAAATCAATTTCAAGATTTTCAGGCATTTAAATGCATTTCGGAGCATAGCGTTTATGGACATAATTAATATTTGGTATTTTTGCCTGAGGAATATTAGTATAATTATTGCGTTGCAATAAAAATCGAGAATTTTTGTTTCGAAAATCAATTTCAAGATTTTCAGGCATTTAAATGCATTTCGGAGCATAGCGTTCATGGATTTATAATTAATATTTGGTATTTTTGCCTGAGGAATAATAGTATAATTATTGCGTTGCAATAAAAATCGAGAATTTTTGTTTCGAAAATCAATTTCAAGATTTTCAGGCATTTAAATGCATTTCGGAGCATAGCGTTTATGGACATAATTAATATTTGGTATTTTTGCCTGAGGAATATTAGTATAATTATTGCGTTGCAATAAAAATCGAGAATTTTTGTTTCGAAAATCAATTTCAAGATTTTCAGGCATTTAAATGCATTTCGGAGCATAGCGTTCATGGATTTATAATTAATATTTGGTATTTTTGCCTGAGGAATAATAGTATAATTATTGCGTTGCAATAAAAATCGAGAATTTTTGTTTCGAAAATCAATTTCAAGATTTTCAGGCATTTAAATGCATTTCGGAGCATAGCGTTTATGGACATAATTAATATTTGGTATTTTTGCCTGAGGAATATTAGTATAATTATTGCGTTGCAATAAAAATCGAGAATTTTTGTTTCGAAAATCAATTTCAAGATTTTCAGGCATTTAAATGCATTTCGGAGCATAGCGTTCATGGATTTATAATTAATATTTGGTATTTTTGCCTGAGGAATAATAGTATAATTATTGCGTTGCAATAAAAATCGAGAATTTTTGTTTCGAAAATCAATTTCAAGATTTTCAGGCATTTAAATGCATTTCGGAGCATAGCGTTTATGGATTTATAATTGATATTTGGTATTTTTGCCTGAGGAATATTAGTATAATTATTGCGTTGCAATAAAAATCGAGAATTTTTGTTTCGAAAATCAATTTCAAGATTTTCAGGCATTTAAATGCATTTCGGAGCATAGCGTTTATGGATTTATAATTAATATTTGGTATTTTTGCCTGAGGAATAATAGTATAATTATTGCGTTGCAATAAAAATCGAGAATTTTTGTTTCGAAAATCAATTTCAAGATTTTCAGGCATTTAAATGCATTTCGGAGCATAGCGTTCATGGATTTATAATTAATATTTGGTATTTTTGCCTGAGGAATATTAGTATGATTATTGCGTTGCAATAAAAATCGAGAAATTTTGTTTCGAAAATCAATTTCAAGATTTTCAGGCATTTAAATGCATTTCGGAGCATAGCGTTTATGGACATAATTAATATTTGGTATTTTTGCCTGAGGAATATTAGTATGATTATTGCGTTGCAATAAAAATCGAGAATTTTTGTTTCGAAAATCAATTTCAAGATTTTCAGGCATTTAAATGCATTTCGGAGCATAGCGTTTATGGACATAATTAATATTCGGTATTTTTGCCTGACGAATAGTAGGATAATTAGTGCGTTACACTGAGGAATCTGAAAGTCATTGGCGAAATGCCACAATGCGCAAAAATTGAAATTTTTTTTTTCGAAAATTAATTCCAAGCTTGACATTCTTCAAACCCATTTTGAGAAACATTGATTATGAAGATGATTATCATTCGGTATCTTTGAAAACCTGCGCAATTAAATCTAAACAATAAAATTTCAAAACGAAGATCAACGCGAAAAGTTTCGGACGAATATTTCAATACAAATATCTAATGTATGCACGTAAATACGAATACACGTACATATAAATATGCATGTGTATTGAAAGGAAGTACCGTCGTTCGTGCTACTTTTCGCTGCCTACTTTTATCTATCTCTCCTCTTCGGTTCACGTTTCTTCAAGTGTACGGCCAAGGCTTACCGGTTTATTAATGGAAAAAAAGAAGGGGGAACAAAAATGGTACGCGTGGGCGTAAATTTACGAATTACGCGTATCGACCCCGAGTAAACAAAAAAAAACAGAATGAAAATACTCAAAAGTATCTCGACGCGTGAAAACGAATAAAAATCAACAAAGACGGCGGTTAAAATTCAAAAATGAATAAAAATTCGACCAAAAGATGGAAAAATACGAAAAATATCAAAAACCAGGTATATAGGCGATTATCAATATCAAAAACAAGGCATAGGCGTAAATTTACGAATTTCGCATACCGACCCCGAGTAAACAAAAAAAAACAGAATGAAAATGCTCAAAAGTATCTCGACGCGTGAAAACGAATAAAAATCAACAAAGACGGCGGTTGAAATAAAAAAATGAATAAAAATTCGACGAAAAGATGAAAAAATACGAAAAATATCAAAAACAAGGTATATCGGCGATTATCAATATCAAAAACAAGGCGTAGACGTAAATTTACGAATTTCGCATATCGACCCCGAGTAAACAAAAAAAAACAGAATGAAAATGCTCAAAAGTATCTTGTCGCATGAAAACGAATAAAAATCAACAAAGACGGCGGTTAAAATTCAAAAATGAATAAAAATTCGATGAAAAGATGAAAAAATACGAAAAATATCAAAAACAAGGCGTAGGCGTAAATTTACGAATTTCGCATATCGACCTCGAGTAAACAAAAAAAAACAGAATGAAAATACTCAAAAGTATCTCGACGCGTGAAAACGAATAAAAATCAACAAAGACGGCGGTTAAAATTCAAAAATGAATAAAAATTCGACCAAAAGATGGAAAAATACGAAAAATATCAAAAACCAGGTATATAGGCGATTATCAATATCAAAAACAAGGCATAGGCGTAAATTTACGAATTTCGCATACCGACCCCGAGTAAACAAAAAAAAACAGAATGAAAATGCTCAAAAGTATCTCGACGCGTGAAAACGAATAAAAATCAACAAAGACGGCGGTTGAAATTCAAAAATGAATAAAAATTCGACGAAAAGATGAAAAAATCCGAAAAATATCAAAAACAAGGTATATAGGCGATTATCAATATCAAAAACAAGGCGTAGACGTAAATTTACGAATTTCGCATATCGACCCCGAGTAAACAAAAAAAAACAGAATGAAAATGCTCAAAAGTATCTTGTCGCATGAAAACGAATAAAAATCAACAAAGACGGCGGTTAAAATTCAAAAATGAATAAAAATTCGATGAAAAGATGAAAAAATACGAAAAATATCAAAAACAAGGCGTAGACGTAAATTTACGAATTTCGCATATCGACCCCGAGTAAACAAAAAAAAACAGAATGAAAATGCTCAAAAGTATCTTGTCGCATGAAAACGAATAAAAATCAACAAAGACGGCGGTTAAAATTCAAAAATGAATAAAAATTCGATGAAAAGATGAAAAAATACGAAAAATATCAAAAACAAGGCGTAGGCGTAAATTTACGAATTTCGCATATCGACCTCGAGTAAACAAAAAAAAACAGAATGAAAATGCTCAAAAGTATCTCGACGCGTGAAAACGAATAAAAATCAACAAAGACGGCGGATAAAATCAAAAAATGAATAAAAATTCGACGAAAAGATGAAAAAATCCGAAAAATATCAAAAACAAGGTATCAATTTATTCTTCCAGATGGAAACGGAGGTGCGAACGTTGAAGCAGGAGTTGTCGCGCACGCGAGACGCCCTGAAGCTGGCGACGAAGCGCTGTCGGGACCTGGTGCGGGAGTTGGACTCGCGGACGGCCGACCGGGAGACGGAGCGTTGTCTGCGGGACCAGCAGCTCTCGAGGATCCTCCGGGCTCTCCTGGTGCTCGAGTCGCGTCTCAAACAGGAGCAAAAGTCGATAAGACAACTGCTCTGCGAAAAGGACAACGTGATACGCAACCAGCAGTTGGAAATCGCGAAACTGCGGCGCTACACGAAGAATTACATAAAATGTAAGCGGGAGCAAGATCGTAATCCCCAGGAGCGCGAGAGCGTCGTCGAATTGTCGAGTCTGTCGTCGTCGAATTGCGACGAGGAGGAGTCGCGGAAAAACGCGAGCGTCGGCGAGGAGAACGCGAGGAGCAACGAGCTGGGCAACGAGATACGACGTTTGAAGCACGAGATAATCGACAAGCTGAGCACCAAGAGTCTCGACGTGGGAGGCAACGAGGAGAATTCCACGAGGAAGACAAACACCGCCGACGACGACGACGACGACGACGACGACGACGACGACGTCGAGGGTCGAAAAGCCTCGGCGTGCCGCGTCAGGAAGACCAACAGCTTCGCCGGGAGCGACGTCTCCAAGGAGAGCTGCGCGTCCAGCGGTGAAAACACCGACGCGGTGTCGATTTTAACGACGACGACGGACGAGAGTTCACCCTCGTTGCTGAGCACCGAGGGCTTCTGCGAGGGTGAGAGTACCGACTGTTCCCCGGCCTCGACCCTCGACAAATCGACCTCGAAGACGTACGTCAGCGCCAAGGTCGCCAAAACGACCAAGGTCAACGCCGCTTCGTCGACGACCTCGGTCACGGGGACTCGCCTCGACAAAAACACCGACGACTCCTCGAGGAAGACCCACGTGGTGCTCAAGGACGAACGAGGAGAGACCAAAGCGACGATGACGAGGACGGAGAGC
The DNA here is from genome assembly GCA_959613375.1 of Heteropelma amictum. NCBI lineage: Eukaryota > Metazoa > Arthropoda > Insecta > Hymenoptera > Ichneumonidae > Heteropelma > Heteropelma amictum. The sequence goes on along the minus strand of OY390726.1, from coordinate 2,581,683 downwards.
AAGGACGACGGCATGGACTGCAACTACGCCTCGGATGACGAAAATTTCGACGACATTCACGAGCCCATCTACGCGAACTCGTGCAACGACAACAACGCGAGAAACCTCCGGGAATCGCGGGGCAAGACCGACGGAATTCCCGGGAGGAAGCACGAGAAGCAACGTCGTTTCGAGAACAACAACGGGTGAGTCGAATTTCTCGTCGATTTTTCCGAAAATCACCACAAAAAAACGGGCTTTTCGCAGCTTTCTTTGCGTCCGTGCTTTAGTCGTTTCGTCGGAAAATCGCGCGAGAGTTTTTCCAACTTCCGGTAACGAGAAAGCGGATACGAGAAAGCGGAATATGCGCGGAACACGACGGTGTATCGAAAAAGCCTTTTTATCCCGAAAAAAATGACTGAAAAACAAAAATCGATCTTATTTCTTCCCGTTAATCCGTGTGTGTACTATATTTTTCGAGACACGGTGTATATTCATTTCATCGGAAAATCGCGCGAAGGTTTTCCCAACTTCCGGTAACAAAAAAACGAATACGAGAAAACGGAATATGCACAGTATATCGAAAAAGTCTTTTTACCCTGAAAAAATGACTGAAAAATAAAAATCGATCTTATTTCTTCGCGTTAATCCGTGCTTTTTAACCCTCCGTGTGTGCACTATTTTTTTCGAGACACGGTGTATATTCATTTTATCGGAAAATCGCGCGAAGGTTTTCCCAACTTCCGGTAACAAAAAAACGAATACGAGAAAACGGAATATGCACAGTATATCGAAAAAGTCTTTTTACCCTGAAAAAATGACTGAAAAATAAAAATCGATCTTATTTCTTCGCGTTAATCCGTGCTGTTTAACCCTCCGTGTGTGCACTATATTTTTCGAGACACGGTGTATATTCATTTCGTCGGAAAATCGCGCGAAAGTTTTCCCAACTTCCGGTAACGAAAAAGCGAATACGAGAAAACGGAATATGCACAGTATATCGAAAAAGTCTTTTTACCCTGAAAAAATGACTGAAAAATAAAAATCGATCTTATTTCTTCGCGTTAATCCGTGCTGTTTAACCCTCCGTGTGTGCACTATATTTTTCGAGACACGGTGTATATTCATTTCGTCGGAAAATCGCGCGAAAGTTTTTCCAACTTCCGGTTACGAAAAAGCGAATACGAGAAAACGGAATATGCACAGTATATCGAAAAAGTCTTTTTACCCTGAAAAAATGACTGAAAAATAAAAATCGATCTTATTTCTTCGCGTTAATCCGTGCTTTTTAACCCTCCGTGTGTGCACTATTTTTTTCGAGACACGGTGTATATTCATTTTATCGGAAAATCGCGCGAAGGTTTTCCCAACTTCCGGTAACAAAAAAACGAATACGAGAAAACGGAATATGCACAGTATATCGAAAAAGTCTTTTTACCCTGAAAAAATGACTGAAAAATAAAAATCGATCTTATTTCTTCGCGTTAATCCGTGCTGTTTAACCCTCCGTGTGTGCACTATATTTTTCGAGACACGGTGTATATTCATTTCGTCGGAAAATCGCGCGAAAGTTTTCCCAACTTCCGGTAACGAAAAAGCGAATACGAGAAAACGGAATATGCACAGTATATCGAAAAAGTCTTTTTACCCTGAAAAAATGACTGAAAAATAAAAATCGATCTTATTTCTTCGCGTTAATCCGTGCTTTTTAACCCTCCGTGTGTGCACTATATTTTTCGAGACACGGTGTATATTCATTTCATCGGAAAATCGCGCGAAAGTTTTTCCAACTTCCGGTTACGAAAAAGCGGAATACGCGCGGAACACGACGGTGTATCGAAAAAGCCTTTTTACCCTGATAAAAATGACTGAAAAATAAAAATCGATCTTTCTTCGCGTTAATCCGTGCTGTTTAACCCTCCGTGTGTGCACTATATTTTTCGAGACACGGTGTACTGAGTCTTTTCCGGAACAGACTAGTTTTCAAAGTTTTCTAGGCTTCCGAAAAATCAGAAAAAATTCTAGGTTACTTCTCGAAGCGTTTACTACATGGCCCACAAGTTGCCAAAGTCAACAGTTTTGAACCGTAGTTATTGAAACTTGAAGAAGAAAAATTGAAGAAAATTGAAGAAAATCTATGGAAAAAAATCGGGAAAATCTATGGGTTTCTAATTTCGACTGTTCCTCGAAAGACCCAGTGTACACACGGAGGGTCAATCGTCGAAAAATCCGCATGTGATCCGCAAATAAATGGCGATTGTAAAAATAATTCGTCGTCGATTCGTAAAAAATCAATTTGCATTTCCGGGTTTTTCGACTCGTGGGAGGAGAAATAACGATTTTGGAATGTTCCGCAGGCCGTCGAAGCTGGAGGAGACGAGCGTGGAGGAGACGAGCGGCAATTGGTACAGCGACCCGGACGAGGACAAGATGAACGATGACGTTTTCCGTCACACGACTTATCGTCCGAACGGCAATCACAATTCCGTGCTGGAATGCGTTAATCAAATATTGCTGCGGGACATGGAGGAGGAGGAGAGCATGCTGACGGCGCCCGCGCGTAGATTCAAGCATCGGGGGAGGATAGTGCGTTTTCAGCCGGCGAGACTGTCGGACATCGAGTCGGTGGGTTCGGAGATGGAGAGGCGAAATTCGGACGACTGCGGCAACGACAGGGACGTGGGGGACGACGCGGAGATGGGTAACTTCGAGGCGACGGCGTCGGAGGACGAGTTCGGGATGAGGATCGACCGGGAGAGCGACGAGAAGGGGATGATGACGCGGGTGGAGTCGACGAGCAACGGGGAGGACGACAAGTCGGACGCGGCGATACCGATCGTCGTCATCGAGCCGAGGGAGACGAGCGGCGTCGAGGAAGTCGCCAGGAACACCCGGGAGGAGAGCGCGGACCAGGTGAGGTCGCGCGCGATCAACAGATCGGGCAGCCCGACGTCGAGGATGGAGCGGATAGAGGAGAAAACCTGCCTCCGGATGTCCTCGAGAGGACTGACGATAGCCAAGAATTTGGACTACGAGGACATAGAATCGCTGCCGGAAGTGACATTGCCGAAAACGCCGCCGGCACTGCCGCCGAAGCCGACGCAGTTCCGGAACACCCTGGTGCTGAAGAAGATCCCGAGTCCGTCGTTCCTCATCGACGAGACGCGTCGGAAGCATCCCCGGGGAGGCAAACTCGACGCGGAGACACCTGGGGGAAACGGCCAGGGGAATATCGCCAGCCCGGGCAAAGCGGCGACGGGGAAGCCCCAGGCGTCGGCGAGGAGCCTCGTCTTCGAGGAGAGATACGCGATTTCGGGCGGCAACGACGCGAACGGGAAGCCCGGGTCGACTTCCGGTAGAGCGTCGTCGGCGCACAGGAGCACCAAGGAAGCGTCGTCGAGAGCGAGGAAGAACGTTGATAATCTCACCCCCAGGGTGACCAACATCGTCCGGCACTTTGAGGAGTTCAAGATCGGCGCGGAGAACGAGAGAAGCCTGTCGCGCGATCACGAGAGGTCCAAGGACGCGCGAGGACGTCCCGGCGTCGACTTTGACAGCTTCGACATACGGCAGAACTTTGAGGAGTTCAATCTGGACGATTGCGACCTCTCGGACGACCCGGATCGACCGGAGGCCGACGGCTCCGAGAGGCTGATGAACGTCGGCCTTCGACGCGTCTCCAACGACAGGTCCAACCTCGAGAACAACAATCTCGTTTTCGCCAACAACTGCCTCGTCAGCGGGGCCAACGACGCCTCCAACGGCATTTACGACAACTTCCTCGAGGCCACCGGACTCAGCAACAAATCGATTTTGACGCCCTCGCGTTTGCTCAGCAACCACAAGAGCATGCTCAAGCCCAAGGACGTCAAGTACAAGAACAAGATCAAAGCCAACGCCGTCATGGAGAAGAATCACTTGCAGAACGGAAGTAGCCATTTCACGCAGGTCAGACACTGGACGGGACCGTTTGTCTGACGATTCGTGTCCTCGGTGTTCGCCAACGGCGAGGATCGCCAAAAGATCGACAATCGCCGTTCCTCCGAGAGCAAAAACCGAGGTCGACGGTTGCAGGGTTGAAGAACGCACTTCTTTTTTTTATCATCTTTTTTTACCACTTTTGTATCAACGTGTCTTCGTCGCTTCGCCATATCCGCCCCGGATGTCGTTTCCTCCTGTGAAAAACACAAACGAAGATGAGAGAAACGGATGCTGCTGGAAAAACGAGAAAGTTCTCTCTTCCGCGATAATTACTTTTGTTATTATTTTATTTTTCATAATTAATCGTCTTTACGAGCGAATTACGAATTCGCGAACGAAAACGATTGTCGCGAGACTCCGAGAGTGTCATTGTACATCTCCCGCAATTTCGAACTTGTTCGTAAATAGAAAAAAAAACACTTTCGTCCTTGTTCTTTTTTGCGATTATTCCACCCTTTCCCGCACCAGTTGCCGAGAATATTGTGCATTCGAGTGGGCGACCTCGAAAACCAAAAAAAACAATCATTTTCCCTCAACTTTGTACGCCACATTGGATCCGCCATTTTGAATTTCACGAATATTAAAAAGGGTTCGTGATCAGCTCGAAAAGCCTCGTGGACGAAAAATCGTTATCGTAGACGATAATCCGAATATTTCGCGACGCGTCGATTTTTCGTTCGAGTCGCGTTACCGAACGTTTATTGGCAAATTATGATTTTGAAAATCGTAGAAACTCGCACAGAAAAACGAATAATAATTTATAATAATTTATAAACGAAAAAACAACTCTAAATTGGAGTAACTAGAATAATTCCATGGAATTAACGCCGAAGCGTACTTTACCGTCAATAAGCAATTAATAACGTGCCATTTGCCGATTTTTCCTTCAATTCGATACTCTCGATGATCGACTCGTGATTATAAGCACTTTTGGATCGACGAGCGAGAAAAAAAAACCGTAAAGTCGATACTCATGTTTTTATTCGAAATAGTGCGGCGTTCGAGTTTAAAGAATCGTAATGACAAATACAATACCAATAATTAAAGGACCTCGTAATATATGTATACACATATATACACACGTATACAAGTGCGAAAAAAAACTCCAAATTTCCTCGCTGCTGGCCAAAGAAGTTTCGATTACACCGAAAAAAAAAACGCCAATCAAGATTCCAACCTGCAATATTCATATTTACAGGTGCTTCGAGACACTTTTTTATTCCCCATGTTTGGAACTTCCCTATCGAAAAACGTCGAGTCTGGGGATAAAACGTAGAACGTGTTCCCGCAGGAAACGAACCGCTCTACAAAAAAGGTCCTCGGTCGTAACGTCGTAAAACCAACCGTTACGGAGTTACGCTTCGTCAAAGTTCATTCCCAAAAAAAGAGGAAAATTCCACGATATTTATTTTAATCAAATATTTTTACGCGTTGTCAGACGGTCAAATGGAGACTCGAAAAAGATAGAAAAATTTTCTTATAAATCGAACCTCGACCAGCCAGAAATTTATCATCGAACAATAAAATTCCAAACGCGATCCGATGACTTTTTTTTCAACTTATTATCATGAAAAATCGAAAAATACGAATCACGTAACCGAAACTTTTTAACCAGTTGGGGAGAAATCGAAAAAAATCATTTTTTTTGTTTTTTTTTTGGCAACTCTTATAAATACATATACATATATGTATGTATGTATGTATATATATATATATATCTCAGTATATATATATATATATATATATATCGAATAGTCAATCAGAGCGTATGATACAATCCATGTATGTTATTATAAACAGCTAAGATCTATAAAAATACAACTCAATTCTATAAAAATACAATACGAATCACTGGTATAAAAATCTAAACAATGGAAGAGGAGGGAATTATGCACGACTCTTGTGATGTTTCGATTTTTTCTTTTCCTTTTTTTTTATCATTCTTTTCCATTTCTTACACAAGTTTTCCACACGCGACGCAGCAGCGCAGACGTCCCTTATGGCTTACTATTTTCCTTCTTTTCTCCTTTTCTCTCTTTTCCTTCGTTAAATCAAAGATGACACACGCTTGACGATGAATTTTGTCGCTCGTTCGAAAATAATCGAGATACACGTAATTATAAAATCACTCGTTCGTTCAGGCACTCTATTTACTCTTGGCTAGTCGGCCATTATGTCATCGATACAAAAAATTCGTACGGACAAATAATAGCGGTTTTAAATTCGCAACAATTCGTATTGGCACGACGCGGTCGTTCCCGCAATGGCGATGATTATTCTCAGGTTTCGCGCTCGGCCCGAAAATCGTAATAATACTGGAAAAATCGAACGAGGCACGATTAAAATTCCATCATTTTTGTCTCGGATTGACCCCTTGCGGCAGGCACTTTTCTCGTCAACGGATTATCTTGAAAATTCTTGAAAATTCTTGAAAATCGGTTTTCGAGGACGCCGATGACGACACATCGTCGGATTAACAAAATTCAAAATGGCGAATCCAATATGGCGCTCCCTGCTCCATATCGGATCTGCCGTTTTGAATTTCGGAAAAACTTCGCGCGAATTTGCATCAGCGACCTCGAAAACCCTGAAACTTTCTTCGATGGTGAATTTTTTTTCGAAAAAAAAAAAAGTACCGTTTTTCAGGGTTTTCTTTTCATTTCCATGCCGCAAAGGGTCCGAATGATCGAGAAATGCTCGGCTATGCTCACCTCTTTGTCGAGCTCCTTCTGCGTTCGGACTTTGATCACGGGAAGCGAATGCTGCGGAAGAGAGATTTGGAGAAACGAAGAGGCGCGTTAAAACGATTGTGTCACTTGGATTTTTCTTTTGATTTTTTTTTTTTTTCATTTTTCGCGGACTTTTCCTCGTTTTTCGACCCAAGGGCACGTTGGGTGGTAATTCAGAATCTTACGTCGAGCTTATTCACTTTTTCAACATCGTAAAATCGCCGTGTGACGAGGATGCCAAACTCGAGTGTTGTTTCATTGATGAAAAATATCGCAGAATTTTGCGACGCGGATTTCGCGTTTGTAAAATATACTTCTTTTTTTTTATCGAGAGTTTCCGGTTCGGAGATCGTCGGTGATCGTAAAATTGCCGGATAAACGAGAGAAGCGTAAAAGGCTTTGAGACGCCATTTAAAATATTGACGAATAAATTAGCGCAATTAACGTGCAAATTTGTCAGTGCGATTAACGCGAAATCATCGTTATTTACAAAATTACGAAGAAAAAAATGCCCGCGGAGCTTTCGTTTCCGGTTTGAAATATCGACGACGAAAATTCTCGCTCGAAATTGAGAAACATTTTATTCGATTTTTCGGCAGTTTCTTTTTTTTTTATTTCAAGGTCAAAGAAATCGTGAAAAAAAAGGTCGTGGTTGATTCGAGACTCACCGCCGAGGATCCGGTGTGGAAACTGAGCATCGAATTGAGAACGAACGGTACACCATCGAGATCGGAAGTGCCCGGAAGGGTACCGTAAATCGGCACGGAACCGGCGACCGCGGACGTCGGCGGTTGGGGCGCCGGCCTCGTCGGCCTTATTCTCGCGTTTGGACTCAACACCTCGTAATCACGATCCGAAGAATCGTCGTTCGCCTCCGTTCTGCTCGATATATTTGGATAAACGCTGTTATGGGGTTTCGGCGAAAATTTCGGCTTTGGCGGCCTCTCGGGTGGCACCCTGTGGGGAACGCCGTTCGACGGGTTCGGTGATGAATTCTGCAAGAGGCTGCGGAAAGCAAGAAAAAACGGCGTAAAAAGGCGAAGATACTTTTTCGCATCATTTTTCGCATCATTTTTTAATCTTTGCGTTATCTTGGCACGACTTTCGAGCGTTGGAGTGCTTTTCTTCCTTTTTTCTAACGAGACGAAATCTTTACTCGCGATACTTTTTTTTTTTGAATTTTTATCGAAAATTTGAGGAGGTTTTTTTCGAACAAATGAAAAATACTGTATTGCGGAATTGTGGACTTGATTTCCGGATTTTTTTACGTCTTTGCGCTGAGAAGAGGAAGATTGACGAACATTTGAGCGTTCAAGAGTCGTTAAGAGAGAAGGAGATTAAAAAAAATGTGACTCACTTTATATTCTCGTACGGTTGCGAGCCCGTATCTCCGTTTGTGACTTGGCTCGTTTTGTAGCAGACGATGACGCCGTTGATTTCCCTACGATTTTCCAAACGACCGAAAAACAAACGAGGGAAAATAACGATAAGAGCGACGGTGATGTTTTTTCGGAAGTAGCCGCGAACGATTATTTTTCCGAAAAGTTTTCACGCGAGTTACGAAAAAAAAGGCGATTAGATAATATCTTCAAAGTCTCTCGAGATAAGAAATGACTCACTCCGCGAACGGCGTTTCGTCCAAATTCGCCACTAAATCGAAACGATTTTTATCGTCGATCTACAGTGGCTCGCTAATGATTTTGAAGCAATTTTTCGAAATTATGAGTGACTTTTGAAAAAAGAAAGGAAATATCACGAAAATTCAATATGAAAAATCGACAAAATTGGAATTCTCGTTTACGTCCAATGCGGACTTCAACTTGAGGAAAAAAAAGCTTCTTTTTTTTCCAAAAAAATGTAAAATCTCGGTGCATCGCCAGACTCGAAAATCAAAAGTCTTCCGCGCAATGTCGGAACGTTCGAAAAACGTTCAACAATTACGATTATCCAAAGGAAAGTTCGTTGTTATCAGTGACGTAGGGAAAAAAACCACAAACCGGAGAATGCTTACCCGGCGTACGTGAAGCCCGTTGGGGCTTTCTTGATACGACTGCATACGATAATATCAGTTACGGCTTTCGAGCAAGTCACCTTGTTGCTGAGCTTGTAACACACTTTTTTCTTCCTCCAAGCTCTTTGTTCTAAGATTTTTTTCAAGAAATGTAACATAGAAATACGTATAGAATACACGTGTTTATTTATCGACATTTATTTCATCGAAATATCGAAAATTTCAATTGCCAATATGAAAAAAAAAACATAAAACATGTAATGTTTTATATATACGTATATACGGGGTGTCTCGGAACTCGATGCCGATTATTCAGTGACATTCGTGACAAAATTCGGAGCCGAAAGTATTTGAGTATTTTTTCAAAACGATGAAATTCTGATGAGTCAGTAATCGATCGATAACTCGGCAGGGATTGGTCGGATCGAAAAGTGCTTAAGGACTTTTAGGCTTGGAATTGCATCCTCTATTTTTGTCTAAATTATCGGTACTTAATTCTGGGACACCCTGTATATGCATATGTATATATAGGGTGTCCCAAAAGTAGATGCTGATAATTTATGTCTACATTGGGGATGAAATTTCAAGACGAAAAGTCTTTAAGCACTTGTCGATTTGGCGAATCCTTCTGGAGTTATTAATTGATATAGTTGGACCAATGAGGCTGCCGCCAGTCTCCGATTGGCTCACGCTTTGACTATTAACAACTCATCGAAATTTCATATTTAATCTGTCTTTAATTATTTAACGTCAATTTTTGAAAATTTCGGAATGGTGTATTTTTAAATTATTATTATTAATTTTGATATTTTTCATAACGCGTATGTTAACAATGACGAAAGAAGGGAAGAAAATCTCACCCGTGTCCAAAGTCTGCGTTATCATGGTAAAACCGTCGGGTGGTGAGTCCCGCTCGTTAATGACTATAATATCTTGCACCACGTGATTGAGCAATCCCACGGTCTTGGATATACAGATGTATCTTCCTTTTTTCTTGATAAATAGGCCGCTCTCTCTCCACAGATCTGCGTCAATGTCCTGATCGTAAGTCTTCGAGACCTGTAAAGTTATTACGAGTATCGACAACAAAGAGAATGATTGAAAATGACGTTTATGAAAAGCGACGATATTCGTGGATTGCAAAAGCAAAAATGAAAAAAAAAAGTCATTCCACAATATGCATGATTGATTTTTCTTTCTTCTTTTATTACGATTAATTTTTTTTTGTTATTCCTTAAACGAACAGCACTCTGTTTATTCGAAGGAATTATATCAAAGTCTGAATGCGATCGAGATACGATAAAAACGATCTTTTTGACAATCGACGTGCGTTCGAAAATTGTATTGGAAAAATGGTAAAAAAAAAGTACATACGACGCTGAAATCTGCAGGACACTTGTCGATGTCTTCGACGACGTTAATGGCAGTGATGGGTCTGTCATCCGGTAAAGGGGATGGCAGACCGGATACCCACTTTTTTGAGTTCATTTTCAGCAGCGCCATATTTCGTCCCTGAAAGGGAAAATCAATTTTTCATTCTATTTAGTCTCTTTTAATTTCTTCCCACACCGCTTGGTGGTCGTTTAATATACGAACGACGATAATGCGTCTGGATATCTTCCACCGAATGAAAAAAAAAAAATCAAAGATAAGAGATAAGGGATCGAAGGCGAGACGATTAATTTTATCGTAATAACATTTTTCATGCTTTCAATGCAGAAAGCATAGTATGTGGCACACGCGATTAAGATCTTTCGGAAATTGATTTTTTATCTTCAATTAATTGAGACGAACAAGGATCGAAACGGTAAAACGTTGTTTTGTAATTCAAACTATTATCTGTATTATAAAAAAATTGTCAATTAAATCGAGACGCTTTTCCTCATAAATAATTGTTTCCACTTTTCAAAGGTTTATCATGCGAGAGAGGCAATATTAAAATTCTATCAGAAGAAAAAGCGTTTCCTTTTTTTTTTTCGATCGCGGAATAATATTCATCATTTTCCTACGCTATGCAGAGCCTCCGCAAGCGTTGTCATCCGGAATGAAACGTTAAGAAAAAAAAAAACGATCAAGGAAGAGAACAATGATATTTTCCATTTCTGTCTTTTTTTTTTATCGAAGAACAATATTCATTCATCATTTATTCGTGACCGAGATCGAGTTCGTATATTTTTTCCCCATCAAAGAATAAAGTTTGACAATTTTTTTTTATCCGAGAAAACAAGTATTTCATCTTTCTTTTCTCGTATACTTTTTTTTCACGATTGACGTGGAATATTCGTGAGTTTTTTCGTGACCAAGCTCGCAATTGCAAATTGTCCGGTTTTCCTTCGCTTTTTTCAATGTGTAACGACGAGCATCTCGTTACGTGGCTGTTTAATGAACTTTCGGACAAAAGTCGATTTCGTTACGACGGACGAAGGGCATCGGGAGAGCGTTTGTTCCCTCCTGCGATTGTTCGACCGTCTAGCGAACGAGGCGAACCATTTCTAGCGTGTTTTTCTTTTCTTTTTCTCTTCTTTTGCCTACACCGCGAGTATAATTGTTGTTGTACGTGTAAACATGGTCGAACAGAAGGCGAGTGAGAACACGACGATAATAAGGAGAGGAGGATCATTGAACCCTCACCGACGATGATGACTCGTCGTCCCACCGTTTCTTGGGGAAACAACCGTTGAGCATTTCGCTGGCTTTTCGCTGAGATAATTTCCCGACGATGCGGGCGCCGCCGAATTCAAGGAAAAGTCGCAATTTTCCGATTCCTTCAACCCTTTGCGACGGACATTTTGAAAATTGCCGTCCTCAAGTTTTTCGTCACCGATGATCACGAATCTATCGTCGGATTTCCAAAATTTGATACTACGAATGCAAAAAGGGCGTACGAAAATTCGAAAAAAAAAAAAAACGAAAAAAACGATCCGACCTACATTTGACCTTGACTCTCTCGTCAGAGGTGCAAAAAAACGCCGCTCGTCCGCTTTTCGGTTTCACTAATGATCGATTTTTGAGACGCAAATATCCTCGAAATCGTTTGTCCATCCACCGGCGACATCTCGCGGCGGCGATTCGTACTTTGTCACACAAATTTTTCCAACCCCGAATAACCAAAGACGAGTATTTAATAAAAAATAAAAAAACAGAAACAGAATTACACGTTATCGTCAAAAGTGGCTCGAAAAAAAAGTTTGATTTTTTTTTTGGGTCAACCAGCAATGCTGACGTACGCAACGAGGGCTTTTTCATTTCACGCTCGTAGTACGCAAGTGTCTGAAGTATAAAATATTATTGAAAATTCGTATGAAAAAAAATGGTGTGAAGGTCAAAAAAAAAATACGAATTCTCGATTCGTTTTTCAGCCCAAAAAATCTAAAATCACGCTTCGTGCTTCGAAAAAATGATCTTGAGTCTGTGACGTTAAAGATTCATCGATCTGTGAAGGTCGTTAAAAAAAATGGAAAATAAATTGTCTCGTTTCTGATCATTTTTCGTTTTTTTCACCCCAACGTGCTAATTATCCACGAATTATGCTTTTTTTTCTCCTCTGACGAGCTTTACACATCGATTATCAATGAACGCACTCGAACCAAAAATGTAGGATGTTACATCGACGAAAGGATCAGCGGTGAAAAGAAAAAAGAAAGGAACGAATAAAAATCGCGAGCCGCGACACTATATGCAATACAGAGACACACTCGTGTGTGTAGACCTTCGAGACTTCTCTTTCATTGCTGACTTTTGCATGAAAACCACGACGACGACGACGACGACTCGCCTTTTCTATATCTGACGTCTATAAATAAATTAAGTTCGTGTGACGCGTTGCACCATTCGCTGAACGCCGAAATATGTGCACGTATACATTTATATTAAATTATATTATACGGAATAGAAAGAAAAAAGAAATTCGGAAGAAAGAAATTGATCGAACTAATTTTCTCTCTGTCGGTAAAGAGGGAAAATTAGTTCGATCAATTTATTCGGTAATGAATAAATGAATTCGATACACGCGACTTTTTCCCCAGTTTCTTTCGTTCTATCGATTGTTTCGGCCGCGTTTGTTCAATCGATCGGAAATGTAGTGCGCGTAACCTTCGCGAACGAGGATTATTGATCATTTTTGTGATTTATTTATTTTTTTCATTTTTCGGGATTTTTTTTTCTATCAACAATTGGTTGTTTTCGATCGTTATTATCTGGAATCCGTGACCTTGGTATCTCTTCTGTAGGAATAGTTTTCTTTTTGTTTCTAATAATTTCGTTAAAAAAAAAGATCGTTTTAACGCATGACCGACCGGGGCTCGAAAGAGCGATAGCATTAATTACGTGATCGGCCGAGAGAGTGCGCCACGGCGCTTTTCATCTGTCAGCCATCTTGGCGCGCTTGCTCCAAAAAGAGAAGCAATAGTTCCGAGATCTTTATCGTTTTATTTCGCATGGATTACGAGTATGATTTTAATGACTTTTCACACGAGTTCTATTGCCGGATACGAACATCGTGAGAGTACAGCACGAGCGCCAAAAAGTATCGCGGGAAACGAGCCGATCGCCGGAAATCACAGCGCTATGGAAAAGAAACGTGCCGTGCTGTGCGAAAATAGAGGCCAAACATTCGGGAGCACCGACGAGTGTCGTAAAATAGCGATTTCGGGCTAACTTGACCCACGTTTGACCTTCGCTCTTTCACGCTTCGTGAATAAAGCGCAACGCTCGCGTCGCGATTTTTCTATTTGTTCAACCGAGCTTTTTAGACTATTTTTTAGCTTTTTAGACTTTATTTTCTTAGACTATATTTTTCTAGAACGGTGTAAAATTTCAAGCCTCAAAGTTGGTATTTTCGAGTCGTTCGAGAGTCTGTGAAGCGCCATCTGCGAACGCAGGTTCTCAACGATAAAACGATACATTTTTCAATTCGAGCCTGCGAAAAAATGCTAATCTCGATGTTTCGTCGAATTTTCATCATTTTGAGAAAAATCGTTCATAAAAATCGTAATTGTTAATTACGAAATATTTCAATTCATTTTCCATTCTTCGTGCGGTGTTTCAAAGAAAAATGTCTCAACCTAACCTACGACAGATAACGCTTGGCGATGTCGTAAACGTCGATAAGAAATTTGGAAATATTTTCAGCAATTTGCAAACTGTGCGAAACGTCGTTGCTAGACTCTCCAAGTGTGATTTTCTCGAAAAGTCCGTTTCGCACATAACGAAAAAGCGATTTTTCGTTTTTTCACTTCTTTCAACATGTTCGTGCTTCAAGATATAGGCAATGATGAAAAAAACTGCCACTATCAATGAAAACATGAAAATCAAACGTTTGCTTTGTCAAAAAGAAAAAATGTTATCAACATCGTGTACAAAAAATCATTTTCGCACGAAATTCGAGAGATAAAAAGGTGCCATTTCTCAGTCAACGTTTCGGGGCGAGGAGAAAATTCAGCACTCGCGAAATCCGAAAGAAATTGTGGAGAAACTTAACCAACAAATTCTCGATGTCAGATCACAATTTCTTACGGTTTTCACAACCCTCTCGCGAGCTCTCGTTGTTTCGATCTGCCGCGAGCGCCCTCTCTCGTTACCCTCCACGAACTTTGGCGCAAAATGAGACCAATGCAATTATATATTGAAAAAAAAAGCAGAGAACCACTTCGAACGCTAAACAAAATTTCCACCGATTGTAAACACAGCTGCGCGCAATCGTTGAGAAAAAAACTGCAGATTCGGAGAGTTTGCATAAATTTCGACAAAAATCGAAAAACCACTCTTCGGAATTGCGAAATCAGCAAAAAAAAACAAGAAAGTAAATGCGTGTTTGTTTTTTTTTTCGTAAGCATAAACACGGAGCGATCCGCTCACCTTTGTCCCGTTATACGAGAGTTTTTGGAACGATGTAAAATATCTGTAGGGTGTATGTGCGAGTTTCTGGTGTCTACATCACGTCCGGCGTTCTGGCAGGGATCTTTCGAGCACTAACTTTTTCCTCGTCTGTGATCGGAGCCCGGTCAATTAGCACCGCGATGACCGTCTTGATGTACGTGTATACAGTCTTTGTACAAGCAGCCTCGCTCACTTTAAACGCTCCACACACTCGCACGCAGATGCTAAATACACAAGATGACACGCACGCACACAATGAAAGAAATCTCCGGGAGCTTCGATCAAACGAACGAGCTCGTATAATGCACTGAATCCTACCACGACGACTCAAGACGATCAACTGACGCTGAATGCGATAAAACAACGTATAAAAGTAAAAGAAAAAACGCTCCCGTGAGACTCAGTCCCTCACTTTAGCCTCGAATCAATCAATAAACGATTTTTTTTATGAGAGATTCTCGCGTACTTCGCGTTGGCAATTTCTTAAAGCGAGAGAAAAAATTACTCGAAATCTGTCACCGTGCGTATTTGAGAATCTTACTGTCACTCGATTGTTTGTTTGTTCTTCTCCGTCTCTTGCTTTTATTACGTGTATAACCGCCCTAACGTGCCAAAAAAATAAACTAAAATGTCACAACAGTCGCTCTTCGAGCGTCCAGCGACAACTGAAAAGACCCCGAGGCATACAGACTGTGTATAGCTGTTTATTACGCGATATAGTATTGACTAGGGTAGTTGCGACTGTTCGATAACCTCCTACCACTACCACCACGCCACTGTGTCATTGAGTATTCATACTAGAGCTTGAAGCGAACTCTCTGACTCTCCCACTGTTAGTACGGTGCGTACGCGTACGTTCGCATTCTTCTTTACCTCGGATGAGTGAACTTTGATTTCATTCGAACGTTACTAATCAGAAGCGTATAACTGAGAGTACAGAATCTTCTGGGTTTTGTTCCATAAATTTATGAATCATTCGTCTTTATTTCCTCGGTTCTATTTGTGAGGTTAAGTTCGTCATGAGTAAGAAAACGATACGAATGACCAGTTGAACCTTTCTCATTGCTTGTTACACTATCTTTTGCGCCTTACACGTCCATCTTACGTGTAAATAGAAAAAAAACCTGCTTGCAACATGTAGCAAACTATGAGCTCGTAAACATTTGGGATTGAAATATTTCTGAGCAACTCTTTTCACATTGTAATTTACACCAAAAATAAATCTTTTAGTATTGGATAACTGTATGGCATTGTTCGATTGAGTAAACTTTCAAAAATAGTCGCTACGAGTCGCCACTTACCGGTGCTGGCGAAACTTCCAACACCCGCTACGACGGGCGCGCCGCAGCAGCGTCAACGGCGAAATACTAAACTAAAGACTTTCTTGATACGCCACTAGTGAGCGAATTCGGAACTTGAATCCAGTCTGTCAGCGTTCCACTATCGAAGCGCATATCTTCGATATACATTTTTCATAGTTCAATGTAACGTCTTTTAGTAAAAGCGCGGACTCGGTCATCGAGAACAACGGTACGTTTTACGATTATTATTCCATTCGCGTTTCGTCGAGGCCTGGAAAAACAATTTTGTACACTTTCATCGCAATCTTGCAACAACTATCCTCGTAATAAAATTTGGAGCAATGCAATGAAAATCCTCATGAAAAACGTTCATTCTCACAAAGAAACGTAACCACATTTCCCAGGGCTCGACCAATACGTTTATCGATCACAAAATCAGTCAATGATTATTAAGTAAAAGGTTTGAGAGCTCGCTCATAAACGTATCTTTGAAAAACTGTATGGAAGTAGCCTTTTTTTCAAATCGTCCTTCTCAGGATTGTCGTTCGAGTTTCTCGTGCACAGTCCTATTTCCTGCGATACACGAAAAGATGCTCGCAGCAGTAAGACGAAACACCGGGAGCGACGGTTTTCGTCTCCCGCTGAGCAAACAATGTTCCGACGGTTCTCTTCCAGAATCGTCGAACGGCTTTAACATATTTCGGCGTACCTTCCATCGGTTTACGAAGGTCCGTTACGCGAAATCCATGATTTGAAAATTTCCATGAGACGAACATGATTAAATCGGAAAATTCGCTAATCCGTCGTTTCCCTTCTCATCAAAATATGTTTTTGATGCTTTTTTTCAGCACGAATCCTCGTCGTTCGACGCGAAAATCTCGGCTCATTTATAGCATTAATCGTTCAAATAAAAAACAAGAATTTCGCAAAAAGTGAGGTTAGTTCTTTTCGAGCAAAGTACGCAAAGACGAGTTTGCTCTTCAAAGTTTGCATTTTATCTCCTTTTACGATGAACAAAGTTTATTAATTGAAAAATCAACTGAAAAAACAATGTTATTTTTGGCAAGAGTACAAATTTTCGTAATTACGTTGGAAAAATCGTTCATCGTCGATTATCCGAGTTTGCTCGCTTCGATGGAACATCCGAAGGAGAACTGCGTAAAGTGAATCGGCAGACATCGCGATGCCAAGATTCTGCGGAATTCCCGTCGCTTTGCAAAAATAAATAGATATCTTCCATAACGACGGTATATATTTGTAGATTTCGCAGATTAATAAATAAACACAATTTTTCGTAAGACTATCTATGAAGTTTCGTCATTATTTCCCATACCGCGCATCGACTCTCTGGATTTTGTTTCTCAAACACAAAAGTTTCAACGACGAATTCAATCTCGAATGAATCATCGAATTATTGTATAATCGTTTTTTTTTTCTTTTTTTTTTCGAAATCCTCGTACGATAAAAGTCGATTTCTTCATAGCTCTCAAATCGCTTTTTTCATCCGCCAGAGGCGCGATCATCGATAGCCCGAAATTGTTGAAAAATTATTTACAACTCGTACAGAAACAGGCGGAGGTACAAATTCGGGCGGAATCGTTGAATTAACGGAAACTCCAAGACGTCCGCATAAATTCACACTCGTTCGAACACGGCATGCATTCACGCGCAAACACACGATTTTCACACTTTGTAAAAATATTCCATTGGTCTGTACGGTCTTGTTTCACACACTCGCTAAGCCTTCATCGACTCTATCTCGATAAAACAACGCGCGACTATGTGTCCTCGCTGTAATTTTCAAAAAAAAAAAAAATTAAAAGAAGAAAAACACGCAAGTTCGCTATTTATATCATTACACTATCATTCGCCGTTAAATTTATCGTTAAAACCTCTATGTAATCGTCGTCGAAGCTCCCGTGAGCTTTGAATCTCATTTCCGTTTTCTCGTCTCTAACGTTCCGCGATATTTCGGCAGTTTGAGTAAAAATATATATTTACACCTCGGGAATGAAGTTCGAGATAGCACAATTATCGTAAACGCTGCTTCATTGAAAAACTGACTGTTTTTTTTCTTCTCCTTGTTTTCCCCCTTCATTTTCACTAATACGGCGGTGGCTGATGCTGATAAGGATGCTGCGGCGGTTGATTGAGATGTCTCTGTAAATGAGCGACCAGCTGCGGCGTGGACTGTTGACTCCCCGTTCCTCCTTGCTGCTGCTGCTGCTGCTGCTGCTGCGCCTGTTGAGCCTGCTGCTGGACCTGCTGCTGCTGCGCCTGCTGTTGCATAACGAGCATCTGCTGTCGCATACGTTGCTGGTTAATCGCTTGCTGAAATCATACGAAATTTTAGTTACTTTTTTTCTCGCCGGTACTGAATTACGAGTTACGAATGCGTAACGAAGTTTTTGCGAGAAGTTCCACAATCTCGACCGCTCAATTTCGAAGCTGGAACAACGATAACGATGATACACTTCCGGAATTGGCAGAACATTCTTCGAGCTTCTTTTTTCATCGTTTCTTCATTTTTTCTAAACTCGTGAATGAAATTCACTGCAATTCCCGAAAGAAAATGGAAACGATACGACATAATGTATTCACGTACCTGTTGGAACTGTTGATTAGGCTGCAGTCCAACGGTCGCACCGCCGACGTTACCGACGCCGACAGCGCCGGGTTTGCCGCCGGCTTGCCGATAAGGTGGCGCTGGTTGGTTCTGAACGCCGCCGCCCATCGGCCCCATGGCGTTCATGGTGACGTTCGGCGCTTGGAGGTAGGACGGCCTGGCGGCGCCGGGCTGCAGTCTCTGTTGTTGCATGTACTCCTGTCCCCTCTGCGTCCCCATCATTTGCTGCTGATTCTGGAACATGATGCTCTGCTGCTGCGGCGTCATCATGCTCGCCTGTTGCTGCTGAACGGCTTGAGCTTGCTGCTGCTGCTGCTGCTGCTGTTGCTGCTGTTGCTGCTGCTGCTGCAAAATTTGCTGCTGCTGCGCCGCTTGAACCTGCTGTTGGGTCTGTTGCTGCTGCTGTTGTACCTGTTGTTGTTGCTGCTGCTGTTGTACCTGTTGTTGTTGCTGCTGCTGTTGCACCTGTTGCTGCTGCTGCTGTTGCACCTGCTGCTGTTGCTGCGCGGCTTGCTGCTGTCCCGGCATCATTTGTTGTCCCCCGTAACCGGCGTAATTCTGATTCATACCCTGCTGCATGCTCGGATACATCGTTTGCTGCTGCTGCTGAGGCGGAAACATGGCCTGACTCGGATTTATACCCGGCCCGCCGTGCGCCTGCGCGCGCAGCTGCTGACGTATGAACTGCCGCTGCATCCCCGGAAATGCCCCCGGTCCCGCCACCGGTGGCGCTGTCGGCTGCTGCTGATTGCCGATAAACTGATTCGTCGGCAGTCTCATGCGCAACATGTTCGACAGCGCCTGCTTCGATTGATTGTTCATCCCCGGACGCTCGTAGCGCGGACCCCCGACCGCCGTTGGCGCCAACTGCTGCCCGTACCCGTATTGCTGCGGCGGCGTGTGTCCCTGCTGATTCGGATACCACTGCTGCTGCGGCTGCGGTTGACCCTGGCCCGCGAACATACCCGCCTGCTGCGCCGCTACCTGCGCCTGCGGCTGCTGCTGCTGCTGTTGCGGCTGCTGCTGCGCCACCTGCTGCTGCTGCGCCATCTGCTGCGCCTGAGACTGCTGCTGTTGCTGCTGCTGCTGCTGCTGCGGCGTTCCGTAAGCCAGTTGCTGCATCGGAGCGGGAGCTTGTTGCTGCGCGACAAAATGCGGAAAATGAAAAACAAAAAAAGCAAAAAACATCGAGGCGAAGAATCAAAGAGAATCATTCGTAATTCGAAATGAATGCTTCGAGCTTTTTCGAAAACGTGATTCAGCGATTTTCAAACAGCGAATTATTGGAGAAAATTGTTTGGTGATTTTGAAAAAAGCGTAAGTCGACGCCGACGTATTTAATTACCGGAAGTGGCTGAGGAATCGGGACCGTCGGAGTCACGGCGTTCTTGTTCTTTCTGTGGCGTCGTGGTTTCATAGCTTTGCCCTTGCCCGTTGTCGTAGTTCCGGTAGTGCCGGTGACGCTTCCGCCAACGCTGCGAATCGGCGAATCGACGCTCATCGGCGTGTCGGGAGCTTTGCCCGTTTCCGTTTCCTTCTTGTCGGGTTCGAGATCTTCCGGCGGCAGCGGCGGTGGATCGAGATAATAATTCGCCGGTCTTATCTGACTGTGGGTGTGATAACGAAGGAGCTTGTGGGCGTTCTGATACGTCAGGGGTTTGCGCTCGATTTTAACGGCTCGAAACCATGCCCACGACAGCGGCGCCGGATTCTTGTGACCTTCCAGCAATTCCCATGCCGAGACCCTCTGAGAATCGCAAACTTGTAATCCCTGTTGAGGGGGAGGGCGAGGGGGCGGGGTGGGAAAACAAACAAAACATCCCGATTACGTTTTTTTTACGGGAATATTATTTTCTCCAGGATTTTTCAGACACGACGGATGTAATTCAAAATTTATCACCTGTTTCTTGTCGATGCTGTCGAAACCCGCGATCTTGTTGCCTTTCGTGTCCGTCAGGGATCCAACGGGTTCGCACGCGATCACCTCCATCGTCAGCTTCGGCAGGGGCAACAATTGCCTGACGAACTGAATGCTCTGCGAGTTCCTGTCGCCCAGTTCCTTCTTGAGCTTCTTCATTAGATTCTGATAATGCTTTTTGTTCTCGTCCTTCTCCGATTGCGAGTCGGAAACGAGGGTGGAATGTATGAGCGTCGCGAGCATGTCGATCACGGTGGTGAAGAGCTCGGAATTGTTGTTGAGGTCGATGACGCCATAACTGACGAGCTGCACGAGCAAGATCGCCCAGTCGGTCGTCACCGTCGTGTTCCTCTGTATCGTGTCGAAAACACCTCCGACGAGGCTGAATCGCAGTTGCAACGCGTCCTGGACGACCTCGCGACCCTTGGGATCCTCGGAGGCGACGTTTTTCTCCTCCTTGCTGGTCGTGAGGAACTGCGAGAGCTGCGAATGCAGCGACGTCAGCAGACCCTCCCGCTGATCGTCCTGACCCTTGAGACAGGTGAGGACCAACGACAGAAACGGCTGATGGTTGAACAAGGACGGCGACTTTGACCGTCCTCTCTCGCGTCCCGCGCTCTTGGACCAATTGCCCGATTCCAGGACCTGTCCGGCGACCTTGAGCACGCGACCTTGAACCGCCGATGGCAATTTCGAGACCAACGGCGCCACCAGCCATATGGAACCCGCGCGTTTGTCGATCTTCGGGGTGTTCAGCTGGAAGACGTCGATCGCGGCTTTCGCGACCGTGTCTAGCCACTGCGAGAGGTCGCTCGAGGACGGCGGGAACTGTTTGTACATCAGTTGAAGGTCGAGCCATGACATGCGGAGGCTCCACTGTTCGAGATTCTCGAGGATGTTCGTTATGTGAGTGCGCTGATCGTGAAAAGCCTCCAAGGACGTTTCCGGGTAGCAAATCATGTGCAGAAGCCTCTGCGCCTGTCGCGGCGTCAGCATGTTGTCGAGAAGCATGTCCGGATGGCACAACTCCTCGGGATTCTGCAGGCATCGCTCGAGGACCCATTCCTGACTGCATATCTGTCGCAGCACGTGCTGGGCGAATTCCGAGAGTCCCTTGACGTTCTCCGTGGCGATGCCGGCGCTGCTGCTCGACGACGACATGGCCAATTCCAGGCCGAGATCGTCACCGCCACCGAGGATGTCGCTCGTACCGAGAATATGGCTGATCGATAATTCACCGGGTCCCGTCGCCGAGCCGCCGACGCTCGCCGGTCCGCTACCCTGGCCGGAATGCGCCATTGGCACGTCCGGCTTCTTCGGCGGCTGCTTACCCGCCGTCGCGTCTCCCACCACGAGAATCGCCTTCAGCACCGCGAGAACCGGACCGACCCGGATGTTGTTGTGCGCAGCGGCGAGCAAATGACGATCGCAGCTCAGCTTTATACTGTAACCACGTGGATTTCCACTCGTCAGAGGATGCGGACTCGTGCTTACGGAATAGAGCGCCGGCTGCGGACACTCGACCGTCTTGAACAGACGCAGCAGCAGATGACACGTCAGCCGTCCGCGAGCTTCGGCTTCCGTGTCCGCGTCGCCGCGACCCTCGTTGCACGCTTTCACCAGTGACGGCAACGCGATGTGCACGACGAAATCTTCCAGGGAGAAACAGTGTCTCGCTGGGATTTAAAAAAAAAAAAACATCAAATTTCTCGGTAAACGTGGATATATTCGGTAATTTCGAAATTCTTGTGGATTTGAAATCGTGACAAAAGGCCTCACCGATCAATATCGATGTGAAAACCGCCAAGGAATTGTGAATACTCAAATCCTGGACGTCGACCTGATTGAGAACGTCGATGTAAAACGCGGAACTGTTGGAGGAGCAACAGAGCGCCATGAGAACGCCGAGCCATTCGGCGCTCAAGGGATTGCAGCAGGCCGTCAGTTCGGCGCAGGTTATCGCGATGTCGTTGAGCTTGTCGTTGTCGGTCTCGTTGCAGACCGCGACGATCGCGTTGCAAACGAAGCTGTAACGATTCGCCGGCGTCTCGTTGAGCTGCCGCGGCCATTGGGGCTCGATTTTACCCCCTCTTCTCGGACTGTTGAACACGTCGAGCATAAATTGCCCGTTGTAAACGTGATTCGAGGGCGTCGGTTGCAGCGCGCTGTACAGCGCCGTGCGGATCTTTGGATAAGCGTTGCTGAACGGCTCGACGCCGTGAGGCTTCGTCTTCAACAGCGAACACGAGGAATAAAGGTCGTAAAGGTGAGCGAGTATGCAACGCTCGGCCGAGCTGCAGTCGCTCGGGTTCGAAACGTGCTTCACGACTTTGCACAGCAGATCGAAAACCGCCGTCGTTTGCTCCGGCGATACTGAAACGACCGACAAAATCGCTCGTCGTTACTTTCCTAACTTTTGTATTTTCGAGTTTTCGTGCCAAAACTGGTACAACCGTATTTTTTTACTAAAATACGAAAGGAAAATCGAGAGAAAAGCGCAAAGAGAACGGAAGGAAAAGATGACAAAGTTTGCCAGGAAATTTCGTTTTATTTCCTTTCTTTTTTTCAAGAGTGGAATATGGACGATGAAAAAAAACGTTCGAGTACATTTCGGTGAGGAAGAGACGAGTTTGGGGATTGTGCGAAGCGATTTTTCAGACTTTAAAAATCATTAAATTCGTGAAGTACAATAGAGGTACAGTAGGACCTCTCTAAGAGAGAGGTTTAGGGCGGTTAGGGGAAGAAAAGTCAGAGAAATTCGTCGCCGAAGCCTTCCCCCACCACTAGGTTAGAGCGCTCGAGAATTGCGCATGTGGTGGCGTGTTCGTGTTTCTCCACTCGACCTCGACAAGAGGACACGAGCCATCTTGAGCAAAATTGACAACAAGTTGCGGAAAGTATTGTGTTTCGCGTCGTTTCATGGATAAGTACATATATATCTCATTGAATATCGATGTGTACATGAATTTTATAAATAAATTTTGATTTTTTTTTTGCAACATTGTAACAAATATAAAGCGAAACTTTGTAAGACTTTCAATAATTGTTCAATAATTTTTTTGTCCGCCAAAATATACGTAAAATATTCGTTATCGAAACTCGGACATATATAATGTATAATAAAATATGTACATCACAATTTATCTTGCATATGTACTTCAAGTTGAAATATATAATGTATATATATATATTTCATTATTTCATTATATTTCAGTATCTATGAGGATTTTAAGTAAGAATCTATAAACATTGTGATTTAAACACGTGCGATTAGCTAAAATCGTTCGTGACCTCTTATCGAGGTGTCGGGTACATTGCAAGCGCTCGAGCGAGGTGGGGGAAGCCCTAAAAACCGCTCAAGCGGAACGGCGGAGAAATTCTCTCTTACCGAGGGCTCTCTTAGAGAGGTACTACTGTAATGAGAAAAATACTTACGCAAGAGACAGCAGTGATAACGCCTGAGCACACCGACGACGTACAGGCTCAAACTCGTCGTGTAACTTCTGACCAATTGGCTGTTTCGCACGCCGAGCTGCGACTCGACTTCCGGCAATTCTTTGAGTATCTGTATGCAGACGTCAATGAGGCCGTAAATGTTGAGCGCGAGCTCCATGAGGTCAAAGAGGAAAGCAACGTGTTCCTGCACCGGAAGATAAGAGGATCCAGCGAGTGCGAATGTGTTGAGCATCTCGATGACCTGGGTCGCGCACTGCCACGTAACAACGTGCTGATCGAAATAACTGAGATTCTGAAACTTTTGCGTTATCGCCTCAAAATTAAATTCGCTTCTCGAGTGTTTCTTGACCTTGCCACCCTCGGCAACGTCGATACTGAATTTCTTGCCAAACAGCTTGCAAATCTCTTTCGTCATTTTTTTCACAACGTGACGAGCCTCGTCGCGAACCCGTCCGACACCGTACAGCAATACGTGGCGCTGATTGCAATCGTGCTGACTGCAAGTTTCGTCCTGATGGAAAATCATGAAAATAATCACGACGAAAATCACGATTTTTCGTGCGGAAACGCATTTTCTCCATAAAAATGTGTTTTTGCGCGTTTGTCGTCGAAAATTCACCTGCGGCAGTGGAAAATGCGTCGTGTAAAGCAAATGGCGGCTCGGACTCGATGGCGTTTTCGAGTCCAGTCCTTCGTGACCTCCGTGACCGCCAAGGGCATCGTCCTTCGGACTGTCCGGTGCGTCCATGCTGTTCTGTTGGTCCTCCTTTATGTGCTGCAGGAGCTTATCGAGGTCATCGTCGATTTTACTGTCGTCGTAATCCATCGTTCTCCCGTGATCGGGCGCCTCGAGCTTCGGCGGCTTCAGATCTATACCCGGAAACAGACTGTCCTCGTCTATCGGCTCGCGATTGCTCGGAGTACTCGGCTTGCTCGCTGCTGGACCTTTATCGATTAAAAACCGAAAATGAAACAAAAAAAAACAATCAAAAAAGTTCATCATCTCGACTTCCGCAAAAGTCACGTTTCCTGAAAACTACGACGATTCTCCGATACCGACGATCCTTTTTTCATGCAAATCTCTCAAAACACACGTAAATTCCCGCGACCGGGAGGAAAAACCTTAATACCTGAATTCTCACCTTGTATGAGATCGCCCCTCGATATGAGAGTGCACATGTAAGCGTCGTGAGAGAAGACATCGTGGCGTATGAGCTCGGAAAAGAGATGAACGAGATTGGTGAATTGAGCCTTGCTCTGGCTCGAGGAGTTGTCCTGGACGGGAGCGTCGACATCGAGGAAGCGCATGAGCAACGGCTGGAAGATGGGCAAACCGGGTGGCGCGCCGTTGCTGCAAACGCTGTCCTTGTCGTCGTTCTCGTTGCTCTCACCGGTCGCTTCGCTCTGTCGTTTCTCCAATAACTTCGAAACCGCCATTGCTCGATGCTCACCCCATCTTTCGGCGCTGACCGCCCATTCGCAGAGAATATCGACGATCGCCGAATCCTGCTGGGGATTGTACTCGGTTTTCGCGTTTTCGCGATCGTTGGAGGACGCGTTCGTCGCGGCGCTGGTGCTCGGCTCGCGCGGCGCCGCCGTGAATATCTTCGCGTAAAGCGTGTCGAGGGAATTCAGCGAATCCATGCGATCGAAGCTGTGACGATCGAGAGCGTCGAGGGCGGCTAGAACCTTGGTCGTCGTCATGCCGGCGCTGCTCTGTTGCCACTTGTCGCACGACCATCTTCCCTCCGCCGCCTGCGAACGCGATCGAATGTTCTCCTGCGCGCCCTTCAATTGTCTCATCGTCGGATTCGACGCGGTCGCCGGCGGACATGGCAATGCGGCCGGTGGACACAGCAGGTAATCGAGCGGCGAACCGTTCAGCAGAGAGGGCGCTTTGCCCTCACCCACGCTGTTCCAAACCAGCGCCGTTGGACACTCCAACGTTATAACCTAAAAATTTATCGAACTTTGCGTCAATACTCCGTCGCTTTATGTTTTTCGTTGTCGCTTGTTGCCGTTTGAATCCGAATCTGCATTGGGATGCGAGATTGGTTCAAGGTCGACCGTTGTGACAAAAAACTTTGTACGAAATATTGAGATTCCAAAGATGGCGCTCTTTTCTATCGATTATGGGTGGAAAACTAGCGGGGAATGGAGAAATCCTCGAGTTTCTACCTGAATTATCGTGGAGAGTGCATAAATGACGTCTCTGTGATGCGGACAGCTCAAGTAATCGTTGAACGCGGTGGTAAGCGGATTGGGTATCGTCGATAAAACAGTGGTCGCCTCTTTGCAATTGATCGTTTCCGGTTTCACGGTCGTCGTGACGGAGGGACTCTGGGGTGCGACGAGGCTCGGTTCGACGTTGCTGCACATGTGAGCGAGCTTTCTGCAGCAGAGGTAAGCCAATCGTCTGGCCAAAAGTTCTGACTGCACGAACTCTTCGAGATACTGAAGCGCCAGAGGCAAGAGGAGCTTCAAAATACCGTCCTCAGATGGCGCGGAGCGCATTTTGTCGAGCAACTCGAGAATCCATTGGAGGAGTTCCTGACGATCCAAGAGACCCTCCTCGAACATGTATTTCGCCAATTGTATGCAATAATGCCACTGCCTGAGAGCCTGCTTCAAGGCCAATTTACCGTCCTCGTTGACGCTCGCCGGGGTTGAGGAACCGGTCGGCGTCGTTTGCGAGTTCGAATTCGGCGTCAACGGCTGCACGTTCGCCGTTCCGTTGCTGCTGTTATTCCCGTTCGTGCTGCTGTTGTTCGTCGGTGTCGTGCACGTACCGTTGCTCGTAGCGTTGGACGAATTGCCGCTGGTGTTGCCCGAATGATAATACTCTTGAATCTTCGATAACTGATCTTTTAGGAACTTTATCAACGTACCCGTCCATTCTGCCAGGAGAAAAGTCACGAGGTATTCATGAATCAAGGCAATTTCGAATTTCACACGTAGAGTAGCTCGAAATTTCAGCAAAAAAATGCAAAAAAACAGAAAGCAAACAGAATTTTGCCACGAAATTCTTTTTCTGTTTTACCGACCGATCAGCAATAAAACAACAATCGCGCGATATTTTTTCGATTCAGGATCAACTACCGGACCCCGTCAACTTTCTATTAGAAGGATACGACTAATAATTCAGCCTTACTCTCACGAATCTGAGTCGAAAATGGGAAAAATGGGTTGCTCCAAGTTGTTGAAAAACAAAAACGGTAAGAATTGAGCGGTGTGAAATTTCGTTTTTCAGAAAGTGGTCCTCACCTGTGGTAGGATCGGGCAACTGTCTTTTCTTAATCTTAGCTTCGGACACAGCGACTGTATAAGCCGAGCTCAATTTAATGAACCAAGCGGCTCTGAGCATCGGTACTTGATATTCGCACAGCAGCAT
Organism: Heteropelma amictum; assembly: GCA_959613375.1. Lineage (NCBI taxonomy): Eukaryota > Metazoa > Arthropoda > Insecta > Hymenoptera > Ichneumonidae > Heteropelma > Heteropelma amictum. The sequence continues at coordinate 2,554,414 of OY390726.1, read as the reverse complement.
GAATATTTCTTCCTTCTTATTGAAGTTGGGCGCCCTCTTGGCCAGCGTGACGAGAGGCTTACAGCCGGAAAGATCTTTGAACCAGGCTTCGATGCCGTTTTTGGTGCGCGCCGTTACCGGCCAAAAATTATCTTTGGGATTGATCTGTTGTCGTTTCCTGCCGGTGTCCGGCATCGTCGCCAATTCCTCCTTTTTGGCGAGTATGGCGTTGAAATAAGCTCCGACTTTGGCGGCAGTGACGTTGCAGTGTCTGGCGGTGCCGAACTCGTCGGAAAGTTGCGGCATCGTGGCAAAGCCGTGTTTGACGTTGATCGACGTAAGCTCATCTTCTTTCTGCTTCGGCTCCTGCGGATATACGTCCGGCGGGCCGATTCTCGGCCTCTTTAGAGGCCTCTTTTCGTACAATATGCCCATCATAGTAAAAATTAATAGACTTTATGTACGTTAGGCGTCTCTACTCGTCCGCGTCTCTCTCGGGACGACCAAAAACGTCAGCTCCGGCGAAACTCTTTCGTCGATCGACGAACGAAACCGCGCGATGATAAACGGCCCCGAAGAAACTCCCTTGCGAAACACGTAGCGCCCATAAATACTCGTGCGCCGAATATACAATTTAATTATGCACAAACTCGAAAAAAATAACGACGGAAAAGTGGGGAAGATAATTTAAAAATCCATTTCCGTTACAGCCACGATTCGAACTAATATTTACATCAATCGCGATTCGTACGAGCGACGAATCAAGCGATGGTTTTGACGTGTCCTCCCTCCGCCCCCACTACGCGATATTACGCGAATGTTAAAAATGGGTAATGCATTTTTTTTTCATTTTAAAGATTTCGAGGAGGAACAACGGATCCATCGTGCGGATAGCAGACTGGTGGACATTCTGAATGGTATTAGAACGACTGGATTTTTAAAATTGAGAATAATACACGAGTCGACTCTGCGACGGGGACGGAGGATCGTAACGAGTCGGCCATCTTTGTTTCTCTCACTGGTGCCAACGTCGCACGAAATTTCGTAAAACATTCCCTATGAATTGATGATACAGTGACCTTCAACATTGATGTTTCTCGTTGGTTGTCATGCCATTTGTATTCGATAATTCAATGTTATTGTAATTTTATGAAAATTATTCTATTTTTACGATACAACATGTAAATGCATCTTGCAATTGCAAGATTTTTAAACGAAGACGCGTCATGTGTCTTTATTAAAAACACTGAAAATGAACGGATACAATTTTATCTACAAATTAGGTATATGTCAAATTCCATTAATTCACGGAGATGAAATAACAAAAGTTGTAGTCAAAAAGGAAAATAGGGAAACAAATATTTATGTAAAATACTCTTGAATAATCAGTCTATTTTTTTGTCAACAATGTTGATTTTGTTGGGAAATAAGCATACATGTTTCAAACGCGATATATGAATATTTATGGCGCGAAATGAATTTTTTCCCCCAAGGAATGCGTTCGAGATCTAGTTTTCTATACAATTTTGCATTGGCAATCAAGCTCCTTGAACCAGATTCTCCCTCCTGCCCGCGCTCTGCCGGCCAACGACGACAACAGACGAAACAACCCGAGCGCTCCCCACTCTCGCGGTGTGTTGCCCAAAGTCTATCAGCATAGTAGCAGAAAAACATCGTCAGCGCACAGCCATTACAGAGACAAATGTACCCCGAGGATGTAAGAGTTCGAAAGTTATTGAAACCGAGAAGAGTCGCGTACGAGTGTCTATGTTGTTATCATTTTTTTTTGTTCTCAATACAAACCGTGCAAGTTACAAAGATTGTTGTTGCGGGAAAAACGTGAAGTGGAAATAAAGCAACCAAGATGCATCCAGTGACGGAATTGGAAACGAGTGTACCGGCTTTCCTGGGTAAGCTGTGGAAACTCGTCGAGGATCCGAAGACCGACGACCTTATTTGTTGGGCACCCGTGAGTACACACGTCGGCGCTATTTAAACCTAATTTTCATTTCTCACCCCACTTTCGTGCCGAATTGACTCATCGTCCATAAAAATACATCATACTTTTTCCCCTTGCTTCGACCGATGTCAACATAGTAATCCCCGAAAAATTTGCGTCGCTAACGATCCCCTCGAATCTCTGACGTGTTTTGCAAACTTTTGAAAAAACGACGGACCAACACCGACGAGTACACCGAGACGCAAAACTGTCAAAGATCGTCGAAAAATTGAGACTTTCTTTGCAACATAACCGGATTGTCATTCGCGTCTGTGTTGTTCCGCAACGTCGCAAAACGTACGACGTACGTTTAATCGAGAGAGAGAGAGAGACGCGAATGGAGGAGAAATAAAAATCACAAAGAGCGTGCATATTCCTCTTTCCGTCTCCGTCTCGTTCATGTTTTTTAACATTCGCTTTTTTTTCAAACCGCAATAAAACGAGGCTATGAATCAAACGATGATGACTTTGAAAAAACATTTCAGACCAATGACAGGTTTTTCAAATTCTCGCACAACGAAAATTTCAATCAAACAATTTCGAGCCGATGGAAGTTTTTTTATGGTATTTTTTGCAATTCTCAGTCGATGGCTCTCCTCTGTTGTGATTTTCATCGTCGGGCTAACGACGTTGAGATTATTATGTAACATCGACACAGGTGGAATCAATAACCGACGATCCATCTGCGATCGCTCGTCGTCGGAAAAACATTTTTTGAAAATATGCCTCCGTGCTCTTCTTTTGTTCTCCTCGCGATCTCTCAAACTTTTACCGTCAAGCAAAGTCGTCAAAATCGTAATACAAATTTGCCATCTAAGATCGGTAAGGGATAACACGAAGGATCGTATGTTTACGAGCGAAAACATTGCGTTCCATAGTCGTTGAGACGGTAAAAAATCGACGAATTTAATTTTCATTTTTGCGGCGGAATGTTTTTGGCTATTTCGGAAAGATAGCGAGGATTCTAGAGGAAAAAGTTTGTCTCGGTCCTTAATTTTGTTCATGTTCGATGTAGTCGGGATAATTGGAAAAGTCGCAGACTCGTTACCCAATTTTTTTTATGGACTTTTCTTACAGAACGGATGTAGCTTTTTCATAAGAAATCAGGCACAGTTCGCGCGTGAATTACTGCCGCATTACTACAAACACAATAATATGGCCAGTTTTGTTCGCCAATTGAACATGTGTGAGTAGAGTATTCGAATGCAATTTTGGAACAATTAATCGTAGCGAGTCTTTCGGGACTGATTTTGCCATCCTTTCCTTTTTGCCTTTCCCAGATGGTTTTCACAAGAAAGTTTCGGTGGAGTACGGCGGCCTCAAGTGCGACAGAGACGAGATGGAGTTTGCTCATCAATATTTCGTAAAGGGACATCCTTATCTGCTGGAACACATAAAACGGAAGGTAGCGAGGTGTTTCATTTTCGGTCAAAGTCGTTTTTTACCCAAGTTAAAAAGTTCTGCAACATTTTTCTCTGTTCAAAAACTCTTTCTCAAAATCGCTCGATAATCGAGGAATATTCAACATCAACACTTTGAGGTGAATGAAAATTCGAGTAAAGTCGCTCGGAGACGCGATAAAATGAATTTTTCGAGTAAAGCGTCGTACTTTTTAACGAGAAATTTGTAATTAATAATCACGTGACATTGATGCTCGCGACAATCGAACTCGAATTACGATCGAACGTGGAAATGAAGCGAATATTCGGTGACCCGTTTTCTCTCGTGGAAACGTCGACGATTTATCGTGAATTTCGAATTACTCGGTAGATCGCGTCGGCAAAATCGCAGGACTCGTCGCATCCGCCGATGAAGCAAGAAATGATGAACAAAGTGTTGTCCGAGGTGCGAACGATGAGAGGGCGCCAGGAGCACTTGGACACGCGATTGGGCGCTATGAAACGCGAAAACGAGGCTCTGTGGAGAGAATTGGCCATGCTGAGAAGAAAGCATCTCAAGCAGCAGGAGATCGTCAACAAACTCATACATTTCCTCGTGACGCTGGTGCAGCCGGCTAGATCCGGTGGTTTGCCCGTGAAGCGACGTTATCCGCTCATGATCGACAATGCCAATCACGTTCGCAACAAGAGGACCAAAATGAGCAAGGTAACTTTTTTCTTCGATTTTCGATCTCGAAACGTCCATCGTCGGGAAAATGAAAAACCGGAAGTACCCTTTCGGACCCTTCGAATCCGCGATATCTCACGGTTTTTCAGCGTTTGTTTTTGCTACTGCGAAACTTTAGAGTCCCTCGAGTTATCGACAAACTATCGGAATACGATGAATTTGAAAGAGAAAAATCGAAATTTGAATATCGTCGAAAAGGGACGAATTTTATGACGATTTTCATGTTTTTCCAGCCGGAGGCCTCGCCAACGGGGCCAGTCATCCACGAACTCGAGCTGTCGGAGCACGACATCGATCCGGAATACATCACCATCGAGTGAGTTTTTCACTCCTTCGCGTTTTTTTTGTAATTGCAGTTCCGCCGGAAATTCGCTTTTTCCGAAAAATATGCTACGAGATCGAACATTCTTTTTTCTTTGAAATGATCAAAAACCAATTTTCCAAATACAACGAGAAATATCCGATGATTCTATGATCGACGAAAGTGCGGATTCTTTTTTTGGTACTTTTTCTACTTCCGGGAAACTCGAAATTCGTTTCTATTCGCAGCGGAAATCGCCGGTACGCGGTAATTTCGCGCTTCGTCGAGCTTTGAGTAAAAATTTCAGCGGAAAGCCGCGAATATCCGAGTTTTGCGCAAAAAGCGCATTTTTTCGACGATAGTGAGGAATATCGAGGAAATTGCGTTCAAAAATTAAACGGAAACGTTGATTTCTTCGCAGCATGTTCGGCGATCATTCGGATCCCGCGATAGAGAGCCCGCGGCACGACGAGTACCCGTCGACGGACATCGAGAATCTCGAAACCGTGGAGATGATGGAGAACGCGATACGCCATCCGGAAGAGGCGTACACGTTGAGAAGACAAGTTTCGCAGAGAATAAAGCCACAGGGAAAAAAGAAGTGAGTACCGGAGAAGCCCGCGAGAGGCGCCTCGACAAAGGTTTTACGTAGGATTATTTTTTATTTATTCTTTTTTTGAACAATTTGACATTCTGAAATCAAAGAATTTAAAACCCAATCGAGCGCAATTTCCCGCCGTTTTTATCCTCAGCCGAAATTCGATTTTCGTTTCCTCGTACTTTGGATTTTCTGACACAATTTTGCGTGCATGCGAAAAGAAAAAAAGAAAAAGCCGAGAAACACACTTTGACGATCGTTGGCATTCTCGCGTCGGCGCGAAAAGCGAAGCACCAGGTTTTTTTTTTTTGTTCTCGACGACTTTTTTTTTACTTTACTCTTTGTCGACGAAGAGCATCGAGAGCGAAATCTCACGATGCGAAGAAACAATGACGGACGAACGAAATGTCGAAAAATCGTCGCCAGTCGTTTTAACGAGTACACGGAAAATTTACGTTTTAACCAGGAGGAGAAACAAGCTGCCCGTTAAAATTCTGATACCCGCCACCGAGACCGGAGAGGAAGCCAGGTTGTCCACTTTTTTTTTCTCGATCCTTCATTACTCGTAATTAGTGTCATGAAATTTGTGCGCTTTTAGATCATTTGCGCTTTTATTTTTCTTTCCTTCTCGACCGTCGTTGTGTTTATCGGTAGTTTCCCACTCGATAATTGGCAATATTTAGAAAAAAAAACGAAATTTCGAGATGTTATTTTATTTCGAATAAAATTCCTGATTTTTCGGAATACGCGTCAATTTTTCAATTGTGCTTTTTTCAAATTTGAAAAACTCAAACACAATTTGATTGAAAACGAAAATGGGTTTGCTGGTTTTTTTTTCCCGTCGACACTTTGTCGATCTTTTCTCGATATTTTCGTTATCGGTGATCGATTTTTTGTGCCATCGCCGAGCGCGCAAAACTCGCGTTTTGTTTTACGTTTCACGCGTTATGCACTTTTTTCTGTCTTTTCGGAATAGTATTTTAGGATCGAACGTTCGCAGGAATGAGCAATCGTAGAGAATCTGCATGATGAAAATATCAGCACTGTTCGTATGACGAAATTATTGGAGGTTATGTTCGGTCGTTTCGTTGATCGATTTTTTCATTATTGACCTTAATTCGAGTAGAAGTTTGTAGAAGTGATGGAGACCGTTTTTTTTTCTCCTCTGGATGAAAATTCTGCATTAAACCGATATTCCCCACACGTAATTCACGTCACAATTAAAATTGCATGAAAATATTTCTTTCCACTTCGCATCGAAAAAAAAAACGAAGAAACTTTCACTTATTCTCGATGCTTCCGTTCCGTGTCGGAAAACGAGAAACTTTACGTCGCGATTTTTTGCAAAATTCGAAAGATCGTGAAAAGAAGGAAACTTTCGTTCACCGTTTGTCGCAAAATTTCAAAGTTCACTCGCAGCAAACTTTCGACCTTGACTTTGAGAATAAAGAAGCGATGAAGGTCGTACAAAATTTTTACGAAATTCGCACTGCGTAAAATCTTTTTATGTCCTCCTAGAATCTATCAAAGCGACGATTATCATCGCTGTATATCGTACTGGATCATGTTTTTTCTCGATGAAAAATCTTCCAACGAGTCGCAAAAAAGATCGCGTGTTTTTGATAAAAAAAAATACCGCTGTTTTACGAAATTTTGCACGAAATTCGTGAATCTCGTTCACGCGACTTTGCAAAAAATCTCTTCATCGTCTCTCGCAAAGTGCCAACCGTAATAATCGCCGTAAATTGTCACAAAGCGCGATCTTTCCTCCCGAAAAGTCCCCCGACGAGCGAGCGATGAAAAATTAAACGAAAAACAAAAAAAATCACGAGGAAATCCACATCGGCAATATCGTTGCCTCAATTTTTAGGGAAGAAACTCTAATGGTGGAGATGAGCGGAGAGGAAGATTCGAGCGTCCCGACGGTCGCGACGGAAAGTATCGCGCGGCGAACCAAGCCCGTGCCGATAAAGACACTGAGGAGCTCGAAATTGGCGGCAATGGCGGCAAACATAAACAAAATGAACGAAAACGAGGATCTCGATTCTTCGCAGGACATGGACGAGTCGAAAAACGATGAATCCGAGATGGTCAGGCTCGAGGATATTTTCGTATTGCCGGATGAAATAAACAGAGTCGAAGACGACGAGATTGAGAGAACGAGCGGCGCTGATGACGCGAAAACAAACGGCGGTTCAAATTTCAAAAACGTTTTACAGCCGGCGAATTGTCAGAAGGACAGTGAGGCGCGAGCGGAGGACGACGATTTGAGAAATTTGGCAACGACGGTCGAGTTCGTCCGAGAGCAGAATGAAAATTCGCCGGCGGGTACGACGTCAAATTCCAAAGATTTATCATTGAGTTGCCTCGGTCCTTCGGGTAAATCAGAGGCTCAATACACCAGGTTAGGATCAGCGTAAGTCAAAAAAAAAAGAAGCGAACTACAGAAATAAATAATCACGAGCCTCAAACCCAGAGGATAAGTAAGTTCTCTGTCTTATCGATCGCTGATTGGATTTTTTTTGCGTTTTTTTTTTTCAAATCGTTACTGCTACGTTATCGAAATTTCCTCACGACCATTACGGTTTGCCGTTGATATTGAGAGAGAAAAAAAAATACGCGCCTGGAGCTTCGAAGTAAGGGTCTTGCTTTGGTTTCAGTTCAATGCCATCTGTGTGTTTGCTCGTGAATTACGAGCGAATGCCGAAATTTCGGATGAAACTTTGTTCGTTTATTCCAAGTTTCTCTCGCGGCACGAGAGCGGAAACGATAAAAACGTACATAAAAGAACGACGAACGAGTCGGAGGGAAAAAAAATAACGTTGTTTCTTTTTTGTACGGAAAAACAATGGAGATTCGTGAAAATCTCGTTTGAAAAGAGAAAGGGTGAAGAAGAAGCATGGGATTTCTCGAGAAATTGTTGAAAATCCAACGTAATTTCGAACTTTTCGTATTCAGAGAGGAGGTCGATAATCATCTGGAGACGATGCAGACGGAGTTGGAAAATTTGCGAGATGTCCTTCGAGGAGAAGGCTACAGTATCGACGCGAATACGTTGCTCGGGGTACGTATCGCACCGTCGCTTTTCTCTTGAGATAGTCGTCTCCGACGATACGTTTCCAACTGCCTTTTTTTCGCCTCTTTTCTCACGATTTTCAGCTCTTCGGCGCTGACGATCCAATGTCATTTGGAATACCGATGAATCCCGAACTGGACCCTCAACGCGATCGAGTGGAGGAAGAGCGTTCGTCCGGTAACCTTGACCTTCTGCTACAATTATTTGGCAAGCTTGAAACATTTGCAAATGCATAAATGCATATAAAAAAAAAATGCAGTAAAAATTGTCTCTGGAAGTAACGGACAGAGCGAACAAAATGTGATTTTCTGCTTTTTTTTATCCAAGATAATTCGAATTTCGTAAACGCGAGGGGCGAACTCATGGCTTACACGCCGTCGACGAGTCTGCTCGACTTCGACGACGACATATTCCTCGGGACAGCCGGTGAAAATTCTCCGTCCGGTCGGATCGAAAACGCCACCGGAAATACGTATTATCACGACGAGGACACTTTAGATTTAGAGGACAGCAAAGCGACGCTGCTCGCGTCGCTCGCCGAAGCTAACGACGCGAACACCGCGTAGGTTTTCTCGTTTTTTTTCCGTTTCCTTTTACTCTTATTTTTATCATCATCTTTCTTTTTTTTCATCGACTTTGATGAATCACGTCATTGAATTTTCGCGCCAACTTCGACATGCTGTATGTATTATAGATATTAAAGAGCAAAAAGAAACAGGCAAAGAAACAAAAGAGAGGGGAAAAAAAGTGCGATAACACAGTCAAATTATTGCGATTTTATTCGGCTGTGAATAACCGATGTCCCGTAAGACAGCGTATTAGTTTCGTTTAATTTCCGTATTTGCGATACGCGCGACGAGTCGTACGTCGTTCGTTTTCTCTTTTCTTCTTCTTCTTCGATTTTATTCATCCCGGAGCCGCTGGAGAGCTTTTACCGCCTTTGAAACTAATTTCGTCGTTGAATCGTTCGAATTGTACAGATCGTTTGTTGAATCATCGCGGAGCTCCGTATATTTTTCTATTTACGAATAAAACAGGAGAAAAAAAAGATGGCGAAATTCATACTCGCGTGGAAATTATCGTGTTACCGTCACGAAGCTCCGTTTCGCTCGTCGCTCTCGAAGATTTCGCTCTTTGCTCTTTTTTTTACCGATCGAGATTGCACGGAATTATCGCGGGAAGATTAATTTATCGTTTCGTGACAAAAATTGTACGTCGTTGAAAAAACAAACGGAAAACATCGTAGATCGATGATTTCCGGTTGAACAAACTTTGGATTCTTCAATTCGCATCTTTGCGACGGATTCGCCGCTTGGAGCTGGATTAAGGAGGAAAAAAACGAACAGATTTATCGAGGATACTGTAAAATGATTTAATTTATCGAAATAATCTGCTCGGTCTTCCGGTTTCGTTTCAAACTACCCCACGATGATATTCGCCTTTTTTTCAACGAGCTCCTCACGAAAAGTTGTTCTCCGATGAATTTAAATGTTGTTCGAGCTTCGAGAGTCAATATATTTCAAGATGAAATTGAAGAAATTAAAGAAAATGCGATTAATCGATGATGGCAAAATTCGGAGGAAAAAAGTTGGAAAAATCGTTTTATATTTATGAAAAAATTGATGAAATAATATCATCGTCGACCCCAAGTGCATTTAAGTTTAATTTCGCGACTCGATCGTGCGTGCTATATTTTTTTTATCACACAAATACGCTCGTTCGTTCGATCGCCGTATTGATTTGACAGAGTCTTCAAATTGAAAATTCAAACAAATCCAAAACGAATCGCCGGGTTTTTCGTTATTCGCTTCAATTTCGAAGAACATACCGGAAGTTGCAGAAAAAGAGGGAGCGGATAGCTGAAAGAATTTAAATTTGTTCGAATTTATTTCTTTTTTTACATTATCTCACCTCGTATTTTTATTGCAACAAAAAGAAAGTTGCCCTGAAAGACGCGAGAATTTGTAATTCAACGTTGATGCGTGAAGATTGAAAAACAAAAACGTACATGTATGATTACATATGCCGTACGATAATAAATATAAACGTCTCGAAATTCGAAGTCCAAAAGCGCGATTTTGTCGAATCGTCCGCCGAAATGACGATTCCGCTTCGATTTATGGTACCAAATTTCGTCACGATTACTATGTAAAAAAAAAGGGAAAATAAGAAAAACTAAAAAAAAAATCATCCGTTCCGATCGCAGTTTCCCGGTCGACGAATGTTATTCCCTTGCGAGACGAAGAGGAAGAAAGCTCGACTCGCGTTTCGCGGATTCACGCAAAGTGGAAAATCCGTTGTAAAAATGGCAGGAGACGCGCGTTTTTTTTTTTTTAACGCACGAGGTATTTTCTACACGGAGAAAACTAAACCGAAGCAGTCGCCACGTTAACCGTAATGGTTACTGCATCAAGAGTGACGTTTGGGGAAAAAAACGAAATCGTCGATAGACAGTAGCGATCCTGGTTTGAGTCTGGATAGTTCTTGCATTCACCGTAACCGTTACTGCGCAGCACTGTACTGCTATTGGTATATCACGCATGCGGCTGTTGTGCAGAGCATTCACGGCGATAGCAGTAACCTTTACGGTTTACTTTTCTCCGTGTACCGACAATTTTTACTGCTGAATCATTGACGAAAGGCGACTTTTTCGCAAAAATGTATCGCTGTTTTTTTTTCACCGGAGTAAAAGTTCGCGAACATGCACGCGGAGTCGATACGATTTTCAACGTTGGATAAATCACCGACGAAAGGAGGTATCGCAGAATCGATATAAAGTATGAATTCTTTTTATTAATACTTTATATTTTAGATTTAACATATATATATATATATATATATATAGATGTGTATATACTGTTATCAAATAACCAATAATCTCGTCGAGAGAAGGTAATAAATTAGTTCGTAAACGCGAATAACCGAGACGAAAATTATTGTACATGGTATTTTGCGATATCCGCAGCCATGTTAATCGCATTGTTTTTTTTTTTTTTTTTTTTTAATAAAGACAATGTACGCCGAAAAAATGATGAATAAATCGTACACAGTTGCATCAGATCCCGAATATCCTCCGACTGAAATGAATGAAAACGCGCCGAACGAGGAATTAACGTACTCGATGAAAAAAAAAGCAAAAGATGGTAAATTAATCGTAAATTCTTTGACTAGAGTGAAACGATAATTTGCATGGCTAAAAGCCGTAACGATCGAGATTTGTTAAAGTGAATAACAAAGACGAATAATTCTGTTGGAACAAATGGGAAGTTTGATGAATTTGTTTTTCTCTCTCCTTTTTTTCGTCGAGGACAAACAAATTCGTCAATCGAATACTGCGCGGGATGCGTTTCTATTTACATTTTTAAAAAACGTATAAAAAAATCAAATCTCCCGCGCGAAAAGCACGAATCGTCGAATTTCCGGTATTTTCGACGAGCGAAATTTACAACTCCGACGTCACGTGATCTATCGGCGCGGCAAAGGTGGCGCCGGTATTTCGACGGCATTGTCCAGTACCAAATCCCTCTGCTCCGTGTAATTAACGTGCAAATTACCGAGGGACTCGATTTCAGCCAGTGATATGCTGCGACAGGCGCGCGCGTCCAGATATTGCAAACTTTTGCAGTACAATTTTATGGAATTCAAACTGTCGTCCGTCAGCTGCGAACAACTCTGAAATTGTCGGTGGTATTCGTTGATTTTCAAATTCGCCCACTCAATTTTTATCATGGATGAATCAAAAGGCCTTTCCGGCATTTTAATGCAAACATAACCTCGTACGAGTCGCGCTTTACCTGCAGGTGCAAACGCTTCAGTCTGTGCAGCCTTTCGGCTACGTACGATATTCCGGCGTCTGTGACATTGTGACACTGCGAAAGATTCAAATCCTCGATCGCCCCGTTGTTTCTCGTCAAATAATCCAATCCCACGTGCGTTATCTAAAAAACATCGCGGGCGAACGTATTTATCCGATTTACCCGAAATGAGGTTATGTACACCTCCGACACCTTTTTTTGTAGTCGTTATTCAACGATTCGCCGAATATTTCGAAGCAGTTTTCAATAACGTTTTCTTTATCACCAAATTTCACATATCATTCAACTTATTTCGTTTTGCTATTTTGGTTTTCATTAAAATCGTCATTTCCGTACCTGCTGGCACATGCTGAGATCGAGAATTCGCAATTCGGGAAATTTAAAAGCGTGCTTGAGACTGACGTCCGTTACGCGATTGCAGCCCGATAAATCCAATTCTCTGATGCCCCGCAAACGTATCAACGAGAAACCTGGAAAAATTTCGTGATCCATCGGGGCCGTGGAATCCTCGCACATTTCCATAACCTCGCGCTTTCTGTTCGCGTCGAGAACGATTTCTTCCTCGGCTTTCGAGCCCAATCGTATTCTCAGCTTCGAGCCCGAGAGATCGATCGTTTTTTCCGTTTTCGCTGGGACTATCGCGCTCGTGCGCGAACCAGCGCCCATTCCCGTTAATCCAACGTCGCTCACCTTGTCGCAGCGACTTAACCTCAATGTTCTCAGTAGAATTAATTCTCTGAATATCATCTGCGAGAGCGAGAACAACCCAAATTCCGATTTTCATGCAAAATCAACAGATTTTTTCCATCCGTTGCAAATTTATCGAAATCCCTCCGCCCCTCCCCTCCTTATTTTTTTCTCCCATCAGAGAATTCTCGATCACGAATATTCTTCGTAACCCTGACGGATTTGCCAACCACGATTTTGTGATATGTCATTTGTCCAAAACATAACCACGAAATGGTGGTTGGCAAATCCGCCAGGGAATCAAACAATTTTGTTAATTTTTCATTTCACGTTAATTTTCCTCTTTTCCCGAGGAATACTTTCATTCCCCTTTATTATATTACGTCTATTGACGTTGCAAAATCGTCGAATAATCCTTTTGCGTGTGTTGTCACAAAAAATATGAGATAAAATATCGTTGAAAAATAGTTCTAATTCATAGCCGAATTTCATTTAAAAAAGCGGCTTATTTCGCGACATGGGCTTTTAGCGACACCACAATCATTGAGGTTATGTTAAATGTATGCGTTTGAGAATAAACTAGATGAAGAAAAATTTGCTCAATTTTTTTCATTTTCACCCGTAAACATACCTGTATGGTTTTGTCGGTAACGGCACTGAAGCAATAACCGATATCGAGGAACCTCAATCGCGGGAAGCAGGACGCGATGCGTTCCACGGACTTTTCGTCGAGATTGAGCGCGTTAGCGGAGAAGATCTCCAGCCTGTTATTAACGAATTTCCTCGTAACCGACGTTTCCCCGAGATGCTCAACGTTCGGATCGACGTTTTCCGAATTTTCGCCACATCCGGCCGCCTCGAACACGCCATTTCCGGTATCGCCGATAGGTGGCGCTCTGCAGAGGCCCTCGACGATGCACTGGCCGGTCAACTGATCGCATTCAGAAATATCGAGAGAACGAAGCTCCCGTAGACGATTTAGGTGCGAAATTCCAAGGTCGGTGACACCCCGACATCTCCTCACGTCGAGCCTCTCGAGATTAGCGAGATTCTCGCTTATGCAAACGAGACAGGAATCCGTGACTCTGGTGCAATAACTCAAATCGAGTTCCTTGAGGGTCGTTTGATAAGCCAGACATCGCAGACCGGCGCTCGTCAGCTGATCGCACGACGGAAGCCTCAGGGATTCGAGTCTGAGATCCTCGACGAGGGTCAACGTGCTCAGGGCCATACCGTCGATCAGGGTACTGCCAAAATTCACGTGCTTCAGTGACCTCGCCTGACGCTTTATGTAGCTGAGAACGTTGGTGAAGGTCAGCACGGACTCCGAGGCTTGCTCGATCGAGCCGTTTTTCGGATAAAACTTGTTGTACAATCCCGCGTGAAAGGATATCTGGCAATCGAAGAGACTCAGGGATTGCAAATTCGGGCATATCGAGACCAGTCTGTTGAAGAGGGCGTCGCTCAAATAACGATTCGAGCCGAGGCTCAGTTGCACCAGCGATTGAAAGTTCGACGATATCTCGCTTACGTCCCTCTCGTCGTCCAACAGACGTCCCAGCATCAGGCACTCTCGACACGCGTTTATGTGCAGCACTCGCAAGTTTTTGCAGCACTTTAATATTTCTACCAGCGTCTTTTCGCTCAACGAGCAACATACCTGCGGAAATTATGATTTATTGTGGCGCGCCGTTCGGTTTTTTAACAACCTCAGGAAAATTTCTTTCGTTTTAATCGCGGTGTGCAGAAACGAACTATCGTCACGTTCCGGCGTAATAAAAATTGAAATTATGTTCAAAAATTCGGAATTTTTGTTGTACTGGAACATCGTTTTAATTGCATCATTTTATTCGTCCTGTGCACGAAATTCTTATTGCAATTTCTGGATAAGTCTGTTTTGAACGTTATTTCGCGATCAACGGCGGATTTATCCGAGAAAATAAATGAATAAAATAGAGGAAAGAATGTACGACCAACAAAAATGTGAAAATTTCATTTCTGGACGCTTGATTCTTCTCGAAATTTTCAGTAAACTCGAACGAACGAATCAACGAATGACAATAATCGCGTAAAAATGTGTCTTCTCGATGCTGAATTTTCTCGTTTTGATTCTAAATGCGAATTTCCGCGTTTGTTTCGAGCAGCGATGTATTACGAAAAAAAGTGCACCGTACCAAAATGAGACTCCTCATGTTTGCCCCGAAACGGTCCCATATGGGTAAACTTCTTCTGAGCTCGACTTCCTTGAAGACGAAATGAAGAAAAGGCCTGTGAGAATTTTTCAGAGCCCTCACGACTCTCTTCAAGTTGTCGTCGGATCCTCTTCTGCTGACCACCAAAACCTCTTTGTCCATGTATTTGGAGCTCAACGAAGCGTCGTGCCAATCTTTGCACACGAGGCGCGCGTACATTCTGTCCGAAACGGACAGATAAGACATGATGTCCATCACGATCTGTGAAAAAAAAGGAAAGAAACGAATAAAATAAATACTCTCTTCGCAATATTGCTAAAAATCGAAAAAATTGCTAAAAAATTGACAATTCTAACAATGTTTTTGTCGACTTCAGAGGCGTTCTACGATCCTTATCTGCGAGATCTGCGGCGTTGCAGATAAGAACGAAAGTCGACAAAAAAAATGTCTCGATCTTATCGAAGAGAATTTTGCAGCTCGATTTTCGGATATTTCGAAAGCTGAAATGATTTACAAAAAAATGCATACGTTTTTTGAAAAAACAATTCTGGAACGAAAAATGAAATTGGTGCTTTTTGATTTTGAACGAACACTCGACGAAATATTCGTTTGTAAAAAAAACATCGATACATGGTTTATTAAGATTTATTGAATTCTTTACGTTGTACGTGCGAAAAAGAATAAAACGTCACCTCAACGGGTAATTGCGCGAGTTTTTCGTTTTCCATGCTTCCGACGTTGTTGCGACATTCACTGAAATCATACGCACCCGTTACATCCATCGTAACGCAAATTAATCGAACAACGATGACGTTTTTCGATGACAGGAGTTTCGTCGTGGAGGGAATAAAAAGATGTCAAAGTGCCGCGAATTGTAACCGCGATGCGGTGAAAAGAGTTTGCGCGCTTCGCGCGAACAAAGAATAGTCGCCGCGCCACCGACGATTTTTCGCAGCGTCTTTCGCCGATCGCGATTAACACACACTGTACCAGGAATATTTATTTAATCATTTGTCGTCCTTCACTATCCCCCTTAAAGCGCATATCTCCGGTTCGGAGATAAACGAGGAGGAGAATTAATGCTTTACATCATTCAAGATCAGCTGACACGCTCGTAAGCTTCTCTCAGCTGTGGAGAGATATATGTATAGGGGTTCAGTTCGCTTTTCTTCCGCTAGAGCGGCGCTGCCTGGACGATTCTCGATGTTTCGTACAATCAGCTGTTTACCTCGTAATTTTTAAAGGGACAGAGTCTCGTTCGACGGATTCCGTGACAACGAGAGCCACAAGGACGAGTCGATCGCGTTCTCGCGGGGTTTAGTCCATTGCTGATTGTATAATGGATTTAATGTATCTCATGCCTAAAGAAGCAACGTCCGGGGATGGACAGCCCGTACGTTGCGGTACTTTTCACTGAGAGATCCTACGTTTCCGAGGGAAATACACGAATACATCGTGAAACACGCAATAGTTGCAAATTCGTGGACTAAAAATGCATTTATCCTTTACTTGTGTGTTTAAAACGCGTTATTCACGAATTACCATGTTTAATAGCGTGCTAACCTATAAATCTGGGTATTTCACTTTCTTTTCGTTTTATTCAAGTCGATCAACTAACGATACATTCCACGTCGAGGGTTAAATAAGCAATTTTCACGCGAGTGTAACATCATTTTTCTCCGTCCACGTAGCATCAATGAAAAAAAACACAAAACATGACGAAAAAATACGAGCATCTTTGAATCACGTACCGGGCTCTTTTTTATACAGTAAAATGCAAGTTTTCGTATTGGATCCGACTGATTGTGAATTTCCGACGTTGAATTTTCAAACAGAAAGGTCCACAAGCGGTTCACAATTGCAAAGTTCCGAAGGAAGAGGATGAGATTGATAAGCTCGTCGGTGGTAATCGTATTATGAAAATAATACGATGCTGGATCGTTCGAAAGTCCGTATTGTCAAAGAATCACCCCATAACGAGAATCTGCATAAAAAGCACGTCTGCCATTAATTACGAGATCAGCCGTCACATAAGAGCCTATCCGCACACCCTGTATCCCTTCAGCGAGATACGAAATTTTTGGGAAACTTTCATGACGATATTTACGATATTGTCGCTTCTCGTTGTCCCGCTGATTCTCGCGTTCGAATTTCGTGGCAGCCTGAAATCCTTCTACGCCATGATCTTTATCGATCTTGTATTTATCATTGATATAATTATGTGGTTCTATACCGGACATTACGACGAGAAAACGAGAATCATTATACTCGATCGAAAAATCGTTGCCAGGTGAGCTCGAAAACTTTTCGAGCGATAAAATGCTTTTTCTCCACACATATCTTATTGAAAGATTTCCAAATTTCAAAAAAATACATTTTAACAAATTTTATAACAAAGCTGATTGAAAAAAAAGTCTGCCAATTTGTCTGCCTATTTTAGAAAGCAACGAATTAAACGAAAAGAAGAAAAAACCGTTTTCACCCAATTGATGAGTTTTTTTGAAAGAATTTTTCAAACTGCCGATTTTTAATTTTTTTCAGCAAATATCTCAAAGGTTTTTTCATTTTGGATCTCCTGTCCGCGTTTCCCATCGAAGTCTTTTGCCTCTCGATAATTGGCGGTGGAAAGGCACAGTGGTACTGGTCGGCGTTGAATTTGATGAAAATATTTCGTCTCAGAACAATCGTTTTGTACTCGAGAAAGCTTCGTTACGTTAGTCCCTCTTTAAACGTCCGAAAAACATTTAATCGAGGCGAAAGAACGCCTTTTCGTGAAAATAACGAAAAATTTGATTTTCTTCTCAAACAAAAATCTAGTTGTATAAGATATCCTACCAAATTTACAAGACATACGAGATGTCGATGATCATCATTTTGTGCATTCACTGGGCGACTTGCCTCGAACTGTACGTCGGTCTCGTAGGTCGCGAAATCTACCGGGAAGCTAGAGATCGCGGGTAAGTCGCGGTGGAAACCCGAAAAAGAAATTACAATCGTGTTGTTTTTTTTTTCTTTTCAATTCATCTTTATCCCAAAGACATGTCGCAGGTCATGGCTGACGTCCGAGCTGATGAGGGGAAAAAACACGAAATTCGACATTTACGTGGCATGTGCCAATCGCGCGACTGTTTCACTCGTTTCGTCGTCTCATTACCTCGATATGAAGACGACGGAGGACATCTTACTGAATCTCGTTCTGACCACGGTGGGAAGAATAGGCTTTGTTTATATGATCGGTAATCAAATTTCTGCGCGTTAGAATTTGTTGAGAACGCGACATTGAAATAACGAGATTTATCTTTGACGAAAAAAG
Source organism: Heteropelma amictum (assembly GCA_959613375.1). NCBI lineage: Eukaryota > Metazoa > Arthropoda > Insecta > Hymenoptera > Ichneumonidae > Heteropelma > Heteropelma amictum. Next base: position 2,536,327 of record OY390726.1, on the reverse strand, counting down.
CGCAATTTCTTCAATTGATGACGACTTTTCAAGCGACGAGCAAGAAAAGTTTGAAGCTACTCAGACAGTTGGCCGAGTACATGCAGTACAAGGAATTGCCGAATTCGATTCAACGTCGTTTGCTCGACCATTACGAGTATTGCGTCAAAAGAAATTTCGATCGTGACAAATATATAATCGATCAAGTGTCGCCGCATCTGCGGGAGGAATTATTGCTGCACAATTACTCGAGGCTCATCGATAACGTTGATTATTTTCGGCATCTGCCGCCGTCCATCGTCGCCCGCATCGTTGGCTACCTGACGAGCAAAGTTTACCTCACGAACGACACCATCGTCGAGTCCGGGACACCCGGTGATTCTCTGTACTTCATAGCTTCCGGAACCGTGGCGGTTTACGCGAGCAACGGGAAAGAGGTATTTCATTAAGGGGAATCGTACGATCAGACGAGGAGAATGACTCGGGGACAATGAAAGTTTTTTTCTTCGTGGATCTTTTTTTCTTCAGGTTTGTCATCTCGACGATGGTTCGCACTTTGGTGAAGTGTCCCTCGTCATGGAGAACAAGCAGAGGACAGCGACGGTCGTCGCGGTGGAAATTTGCGAAATTTGGATACTGAAACGCAGCGATTTTCTGTTATGCGTATCCTCGCAACCGGATTTACTGAATCATCTGCAGAAGATCGCGGTGGACCGCTTGGACAAGAATCTTCAAAGACGAATACAGCGAAGAGACAAAGCGAGGTTACGCGAGAACGGATAACGGTCGAATCTTTTTTTCCACGAATGACAGAAAGTAGCCGGTAAAAGAACAAATCCAACGAGGTGCAACATGTTGACCTTGACGTGACCTTTAGCGAGAAATTCATGAAATGTTCAAAATTTCATTTCATTAACGTTCATTCACGGTCCCCGAATGCGTACTGAAGTTGCCGACGAACGTTTCGTGATTTTCTCGCTGAAGGTCACGTGAAGGTCAACATGTCGCACCTCGCTGGATTCGCTTTTTAGAGGCTACAAGACTTTCGTAGTGAAAATATGTAGTCCCGTTCAAAAAAAATACCGTGACCTTGAAATCGAAAAAATGACCTTGAGAAAAAAATACCGTCAATCGTTGACGCCTTCGAACAGAATATATTTCTCCTCTTGACATTTTTTCTATTCACGCGAAATAAGCGAGATATTCAAGGTCAAGTTGGGTGAAACACACTGTATAAAATGTGTCGGTACTTCCGGTGTCAACGGCGAGATGAATTTTCGTCTTTGTCAGTCCCAATTGAGGATGGTTCCTCGTTGTTTCGTCGGATTTCTGTAGGATTGTTGATAGACCGTCGTTAGCCTCCAGTGCTCCGGATAATCGGCGTCCCGGCAGCCGTTGACGATGCTGAAAGGCGGCTTCAAGGAATCGATGCAATAGGATCTCCTGGCGTAAGGCGTTCTCGGTCTCGGGACGTTTACTTTCGTTGGCAAACCGTTTCTGCGAGTGTTCCTCGTTCCGACGTAAGCCGACTGCGTTAATCGCTGTCTCGGCTTACGGGCGTCGCGTTCCCCTCGGCATTCGCACGAGGTGCAGTGTCTCAGATGAAGAGGTTGCCGTTTTTCGCATCTCGAACGACCCTTCGGATTTTTCGAAATATGAAAAGACTCAAGGTCATCGCACAGATCATCGTCCCGACGATCCTCCGGAAGTTCCTCGGCGGCGTCGACACCGAAAGAGGAGCATTTTTTCTCTCGATTACTCTCGGCGGACTCGTCATCGATGTTGCGAATCCTCGAAATTTCGTCGTCGCGGTGACGTTGGTTTTTCAAATAATTGAATTTCGTCTCGTAAGCTCGGAGCGGACTTTTCGAAAAATGTCCTTCATCGCGATGACCTTGGTCGGGGGTCAACTTTTTCTCGATCAGATCGAAAATCGCAGCAGCCGGTCCAGCCTCCGTACCGTCGATGCGCGACGCTACGGGCGGTTCGTAGGTCGGATCCAACGGTGCCTCCCAACAGATCGCCAAATCCATGTTGGTTTTCGGTGTTTTGCATCCGAGTGTCGGTCCATAGAGCGTGTCGACTCTCATCCGCTTTACCGATGATTTCGAGCCTCGGATACTCTCGCGAACGTTCAAATTGGACGAATGTCTCTCAAGGACATTTTCAAGGTCATTGCGGCCGAGCGTCGTCGTCCGTACGTTTTTGAAAATCGAATCGTCGACGCGATCGGGCAACGGTTGATGCTGAAGATTATCGGCGTGACATTTCCTCGCCATGGCGAATCTCTCGAGACAGGAAGACGGACGCTCATTTCCGTATTTCGAATTTGACAATTTTCCACGGAGTCTTTCGGCTCTCTCTCTGTCGAGGGGACTCGATTTTTTCTTCAACGACGACAATTTCAAATTTCCACGCACGTACCTCGGCAAACAGCATTCGTGAGCGTCCCCCGATCCTCGCGAGCCCGACAGCCCGTTCCCTGGACAGTGCGAACAGCATTTTTCACCCTCCTGCATAACTCAGGCGGATGCTGCGTACCGACGATGGATTTCCCAAAAGAAACGAGCAATCGGGCTTTCTTATTTTTCGTCATCGTTCAATTTTATTCCGACGAAATATTTGACGATAAATGTCGGATGGAATTTTTGAATAATTATCGTTTCATTTTATATTTTCAAAAATACAAGCAATACAAAAGTCGAATTTAGTAGCAAAAGTAGTATTATCGAATTTTACTAAAACATTAATATTTCACATTCATATTTCGATGAGAAATATATTAATCAAGATAAAACATAAACAGAGCAACAAACGTCGATCCCAAATAAACGAGATGTATCAGCAATATCGATATCAAATAATTGCAGCATGTAACGAAACGTTTGAAAAATCATATGGAATTAAAAGAATCCCTGACGAAATGTACTTTTGTTATATACGATAAATACGTTCCGTGTACAAACATCTCATCGAAATTTTATAAATACTTTCATCGTCGATGTTTCGTCACGTTAAAAAAAATAATAATCCTTTTATCAGCGTTAATTACTCAAGCTTACGAAACTTACTCGAATCCCTTTCATCAGCTGTGCATTTCTCAGCATTTTGTAATCGCTTCATGGTTGATAAATCTCCCGTTTTTTTTTTGTTTTTTTTCAAAGATAATAATAATAATAACAACAGTAACAATGAGATGGCAGGAATAATAATAAATAAAATAAATATCGATTTTATCTTACGGAGCGTGACGAGCGACCCAATTCGGCTCGCCGTCACGAACTGATGGAATTTTCGTAAGATCGAAAATTCACTGCCGTCCTCATCCGTGCCGCACGACGTGTTGTTTTGCTTGACGACGAAATAGTTCGATACCCGACAGCGTACGAGACGTCCCGCATTAAAATCTCACAGAGAAATCAGAAAAAGCCGGAAGGAAAGTGTACAAAACGTTACCGACAAAAATTCGTGTTTACGAATCGTTTGATCCCGACCTTACCGACAGATCTAAAACGCATTGTTTCTAAATTGTAAAAAAAAACGTTTATTCTGACTTTACGAGCAACAAATTTTACGTCCTTTTTTTAATTGCCCTTATTTACATGGAATTGTATTTTTTTTTTCTAAAGAACCAACAATTTTTCGATAACAAATTTATCGAAATCATACACAAAATTTATACCGATACCGAATATCGATATAATTTCTTTACATTTTTTTCACGAAAAATATTTTTTTTTAATCGGATTTTAGCTGTTTCCGGCGTTTTTCGAACTATATATACTGCACTATAATTATGATATTTACAAGAAAATTATACATAATGAGACTATAATATAATTTTCCGATGAATCGGAAAACTAATCAAAATGGAAAAAAAAACATAGTCGGTGGTCTCGATTAATAAGACGATTAAAATGAAATCGTTATACACGATTTTGTGCATTTCCATGTAATCTTAATATGTCTATAATATCTTTTTCCTTCTGTCCCTTTTAAGGAGGTTCCCGCGTGAGTCACGACTCACAATAAAACGACCAGAACTTTCGCTCCTCTGATCGTCGAGAATAAATTGACCGTCGATTATTTTTCACTCGTAACTAACATCATCGATTCGTTTTGGACTGGAAAATAATTAAAATTATACTTCGAGAAAACTAAAGAGGACGCGCTTTGTCGCAAGGTAAAGTAGAAAGTAAATGCAGCTCAGTCGGTAACAAGAATAAAATCACGGACCGAACGATTTTTTTTTTCGGTAAATGATTATTTTCTTTTATATTCCGTTTTGGATGCTGAAAGTTGGGTAAATTTGCGTCGAAAAAAAAAATACGTTTCGTCGCTCCGAGAATTTCAGAAATGAAACTTTTTTTCTCAGTTCCGAGGCCTCCGCTACGATGTATTAACCTGCAAAATTCGTAGTCTCGAAGTGGAAATCTTCGAGTCCCTTTAAAAAGTATATTAAACGACCTTCGATGACCCCAAAAGTGTTTCTCGCTTGCAATTCGTCCTACTTTTTGTAGGAAACTTTTCAAGTCACACGCGCCTATTGTCGCGTCCGGCGAGTCGAACCGACGATAATGAGCATCGATTTTTCGAGATATTGTTCACAGGGAAATTCCCAGATTGACTAAACGCTTCAGACGATAACGCTCATTTTATTCGAAGAAATATTTTTCTCATAATTTTCCGCTCATCTCAATTCGCCATGATGGACAGTGCGTGCTTTTTTTTTACGCTTTCAACCGTTTTTTTTTTGCATTTATATTATTTATTTTTATATTTTTATATTTTAGTTTTGGAGGTATAATAATAATAATAAAATAATGCGGGTGTGTGTATAAGACAGGTTATGAATAATATGTTTCGAAAAACCCGCAAATTTATGGAAAATACGTTTTCGAAAAAAAATGTTTGGTCGAAAAAAAAACAATCTCGGGATTGAGAAAGAAGGAAATAAAAAGAAGAGAATCTGAAATTCTTGATTTTTCGCCAAACGCGTTTGTTTCTCGGCGCGAGGATAATTCGGGATTTCCGAAAGGATTGGGACCGCGATTATCATTTTCAAAATCTCCTCGAGCGTTCAGAACGCGAGGCCCAAGAGTCGCGTTATTATAGATCCCGCGATCGAATGTACTTTGTAAATTGTTTGAAAAAGAAGCGAGAAGAAATAACGCAAAGTCAGGCTGACACATTAACCTCGCAAACGTCTCATTGGCGTTACTCTAGGATTCCCTCGCTTTTCATTGAAATACGGAGAAAAAATAATAGAACGCGCATTTTAGGCACGTGCGTGTGTGAGTGTGTTACAACGATAGATCGAACGAGACGCGTGAAAAGGCAGGAAAGAAGAAAACAAATTAGAACGATCGCGACCAACGTCGAAGACGGTTAGTTCATCGAACGCCGCTAGTTTTCTTTGTCGCTGCTTCGGGACAATAGAGTCAGTGAAAAAACTTTCAACGAGTGTGATTACCTTTCGTAGATAACGAGGTAAGAGATAGAACAAACAAAAAAATTGCGTTTTAAAGCGTTTACTTCACGGCGATGCAGAAAAATAATCGAAAGGGATTTATGTCAACTGCGAAAGGACGAAATTCTTCGAGTGAGTGGCTGCTTGCATATTGATTAAAAAGAAAAACAATCGTTCAGGGAAAACGTAAAACATGACGAGTCGTCAAATACAAGAAGCTGGAAAACGGTTTCGAATATCATAATTTCATGATAAATACCTCGAGAAATTCCTCGTTCAATAAAGTATCGTGCACTCTTTTGGCTGCATCGAACGAAAACATATTTTTTTTTCGTTTATTCGTTGCATTGTTCGAAATTCGATGCGGACGCGAATTCTATTCGGAAACTCAAAAGTCCACGAATCACGATAAAGAGACAATGAAAAAACTGGGAGATTTTCCAAATCGCGCAAGAGCTATGTAAATATTAAAATCTCCGTACGTGTTTACTCCAGAAATCATCAACCTTCGATGCTGCACGAGTGAAAAAAGAAAATCCGTTTCCCGCGTCGGCAGTCATGAAACTTCGAGAACGAACGTAAAACACGTTTGAGAAAGCGCGAGATAAGGCAGACAAAACAAGGAAGGATCGCGGACAAAGTAAAAAAATGGACACGATACAGTATTACAACGACGATGTCGTTCTGTACATCGACGATTGGACCGGTACGAGCACCGTTGTTTTGCAACCGATGACGCACGGAACTGGTAAATCGGCGGTGAGCGAGGCAGTAACAGCAGCGTCGAGCACGTCGCGCCAAGCTGCCAAAACTGGCCACAACGCGGCAGCACCGCCCGCGAGCAATACTATTCCGCTGAGAAGCGCCGCGTATGCTACTCGCGCGGCGGAAGTGGACGATCTTTTAGGAGCGGGGAAAAGAGATCCTGATAGGAACAGTCCCGATCGTCGTACCGAGGACAGCGTCTCGACGTCGAGATTCGCGAGACCGCGTCTTCCCTTCGACGTTAATATCTATCAACAAAAAAAGACGCTCGCGCAGGGCATGATGGATCTCGCTCTCATATCGGCGAACGCGAATCAATTTCGTTATGTCCTGCAATCGGCGCATCATCCTTACTACATCACCTCACTGGGTATGATAGGAACGAGTCTGTTCCTTCAAATAGTCGTCGGTATCGGGCTCATTTGGAACAGCAAGTACAACGTTAAAAAGGACAATCACGTTGTTCCGGCGAATAAAATTAATAATTTGACCGTCATTGGAATATTCCTCGTGACGATATTAAACGTTTTCATAACTTCGTTCGGTGTCGCCGAGCCTACGATCCCACCGTTTTCCGAAGTTCCCGACGTTGAGCCATTAACAAACTCTGATGATAGTTGAGAATTTCGATAACGAGAGACAATGAGGGGCTATTAGTATCGTTTAAATGTGTAAAACATTACGTATAATAGGCTTGTTATAATATTGTACAAAAAGTTCGGAGAAAACGCGATGAGAAAAAAAGACAAAGAAATAACCAACACATACGTGAAACGTCCAGGTGACGAGCGAAGGTTGTGTATTTCTTTCTCGCGTTTTACAGAACCTCGCTGGACTTGTGAATTTGTCCAAATTTTTTCAAAGAAATTTCTGATAAAACAAAGTTCGAACGAAAATCATGTTTATTCGGAACAATAAATGAATATATTTCAAATCAACGGAGAATACGATGTTTACGTTTCTTCCAAAGTAATCTTTGTACTAATAACTCGTAGATAACCTTTCGATGTTCTTTTTTCCGAAATTGACGTGCTCTGTGCATCAGTTTGTTTATTTATAAATCTTATCAATAGTTATGCCAGGTGGACTGTTTTTTACGTTCTTTCGTCACTAACTAAAGTTGAAACAAATTTCTCACACAGGAATCAAGAAGAAGAAAGAATAGTGTTTTTTTGCCCACCCTAACACAGCTGTTCTGTTCTGTTTCTTTTTCGTTGTGACTCAACTTGTCTACAGTATCGACGAATTACCTCGAAATAAAACGACGCAGTAATTTGTAAATTGCCACCGATTCTAAATATCTCGCGTCCTACGAGATCAAAAGATCAAAATAACAAAGAAGACGGTAATATAAGAGCGATAGACCGAAATAAACTAAGACGCGAATAAATTTCAAATATAGGTTATGTTCGTCGACGCTAAAGTTTGCCGCGTTCCAGCTATCATCGCCGTCCTTGTTCACCTTGTTGGCATTTACAATTTCGCGTAATTTCCCACAAGTGTGCTCTAAAAAACGGGCATAAAAAACGAAAGATTTTCCACACCAATCGCGCCTATCGGAGAAAAAAGGAATGTCCGAAGTGAAAAGCGTCATCGCTTTGTTGTGCAAACACTTGCGACTCTCGATCGATTCTTCCATCAAACCGCAACACTTTAGATCAGCAAAGTACGACGAGGAAAGCGAGGAAGCTGTGAGTACGAGAATCTTCTGCGTTCGCGAACGAGAGAAAATCGCCGAGCTTTTCGTTTTCAGACTCGAGCTCTGTGGGCGAGCCTGCACGCATTGAGCACCCATGTTGTGAAAAACATGCAGTTCGATGACGATTTCGATCGTTACGGTACGAAAAATCGTCTTTCCTACTCGACGATCATTTTGTTTTTCTTTTCGATAAAAATATCCACGAATTTGCGGATAATTGTTGCAGAAAATATTTACGCGACGAAATTACATTTCGCCCTCATGGAATATCCGGCGATCGAGTTTTACGCGCTGCCACCTGGCGACAATAACGCGTGCCGTGAGCTCTTGCTGTCTCTGGGCTGGTTAATAGCGACGAAAAGACCTCTCGATATCGCCGTTGAGGCGAAAATGACGACGAATTTTTTCGGCCACGAAAATTCGTCCACGGACGATTCTTCGATCGTAAGTTCGCCAGCTATTGAGATGAACGTTTTTCAAAACTACCATATTCATCGCGATTTTCGATCTTTAACAACATTTTCTTTCAATTTTCCCCAATTCCTTTCAGGAAAACCAAAAACACGATCGATCGTCGTCATTGGACGCAATTTCCCGGATGAAGACGATCGTCGACAGATGCGGCCTCGTCGGTCACAGCATCAAAGAAATTTCCGAATTGTTGCGAGAAAAATGCAAATTGACGGCCAAGATACACGCGGCGAGCCTGAACGCGAGTGGCCTGCCGCATTTGAGCACGCGCGAGACTGCACTGATCAAAAAAACGTTTGGCGAGCGAAGCGGCGATAGCAAGATGGCGGACGAAAAATCGATCGAGGATTTGAATTCCATGGCGATGATTCTCGATACCCACGCGCAATGGACGAGAAAGGAACACGTGTTTTACGATTGGATGGTAAAATTGAAAAGTCGAAAATCCAAAAGTAAAAAAAAACTAGAAAAATCCTCACCGAACGCGCGTCTCGTCGATTCGACCGAATTTTTCAGGTGACCGTGATCGAGGAGGGCAAAAAAAACGAGGATAAACCGAGCGCCGCGAGCAACTGCGACGAATTATCGAGTTTCGTCTCGTTGCTGCGTCACGTGACGAAAAAAAAAGTACATTCGTCGAGCGATCCGAAAAAGCTCGCTAGCCAAACGCGACGCTTCAAAGATCCCTGCGTTTCTCGATTTTTGAGAACCCAACAGGAGGGCACCGAGGTCGAAAAATGGACTTTACGAACGTCCGAGCAGCTCGCTTCGATCGAGATCGATGTCGAGGCGAAAATCGAAAAATTGACAAAGGAATTGCGAGCGATGCTGAAATCCGTGCCAAACTGCGTCGGGATTTGATTAACGCTCCATGTTGATGAAAATTTCTCACCGAGTAAAGCTATTTATTTGAATAAATTATGGTACAAGACCCTTTCTCACGGACGCCGCAATCTTTTCGTCGTTTGTTCGACGCTTTTCTTCCGCTTCCGGGACGTTCCAGCGGTGAAACTCGTGTTTCTCACAACGACTAAATTCGTACAATGATTAAACGTGAGCTACTAAAATACATTGACTCCATAGGCCTTCGCGTCTACTCGCAACTCGTTAAATCTACTTTATTTTCACTCTTCTTTTTTATGTACACGAGTTTCGCCATCTCTCGTACGGTTACTCTTTGTTTCTCCACTTTCTTCGCGATATACACAAGTATTCCGAGTCGAAATGCATTTTGGCATTTTTTTCGTAGGATGAACAACTTTTCGACTTGGAATTTACGCCCGATGTAGCGTTAAATCGTCAATATCGAGTTTTGGGACGTCCCACATATACGGGGTGTCCAAAAAACACGATATCAATAATTCACATTTAGATTCAGGATGAAATTCCCCGTCGAAATTGCCTTTTGGCTTTTTTACGTACGACCGAAACTTCGCGAGTTATCGAAGGTCAAAGTTTCGGCCAAACGTATCAATTAATAACTCAAAGGGGATTCGTCCGATCGAAAAGTGCTCGAAGACTTTTCGACTCGAAATTTCGTCCCCGTTCCGGCGTTAAATTTTCAGCATCCGGTTTTTGGGACACCCTGTATATTACACGTACACGTTCAATAGTAAATCGCCGTAAATCATTTTGCTATTTTTTTCGCTTCCTCCGTCAAGTAAAATCGTAAACGCGCTCGGCTCTGTGAGCGGTTTTCGCGTTCTCAAATTTTCTTTCGTTTTATGATCTCTCAGCGAATTTCACCAACGGAAATTCACGAGCTTTCTCGTGACCGTTTCTTCTCACATACACATATATAAATTTATTTTTCTTTTTGCTCCGAGTACCATTACTCATATGATTTGTTTTTGTTTTTACGTAGGCATGGGTACCGCATCTGCTATGGGTATTATCAGGATTATCACAGTCTGTGTATTTACAACTTACGAATCTAGAGGCGATCAAATTTACAAATTAGTATCATTATCATTATCCCTTTCCCTTTATCCCTTCTCGACTCGCAGATTTTCTCCTCATCGTCGACTTGATTTTTACCGCGGCCTCTCGAGCGTATTCCGGAGGTACAATTTTAAGCAACCCGTACATCGAGTACATCGATTTCGGATTTTTGAAAACATGTAAATTCGCGAGAACGAGGAACACCTCCGAGTATGTCAAAATCCTCGATAATTTGCGACTTTTTCGAAATTTTTTTCGCGGCTTTGTACCTCCGGAATATTTTCAAACAGTCTCCCCGTCGTTCGTTCATCCTTTAGCCTACAATTCTGTATAATCATCGCTCGTTTCGACAAATCGTCGACTGACGAAAAACCGCCTTGGAAAGTACGTGGTACACAAAAAAAAAACGAAAATACTCGCTTAAACATAAATTATCCGACAACATGAGAATACTTGGTGAAAATACTCAGTTTTTCTGATTCAGTGTGTTTTTTTTTCATTCTACGCAGATCGCCTCAATTTCATCATTTCATCGGTCGATTTTTCTTAAATCCTAAACACGTTGAACACTCAAGTTTCAGGATTGCGTAGATTGAGTATCGTATCGTCGCGCGTACAAAAAAAAACATGAAAAAAAATGAAAGAAAATTTGCGTATCGACGTTCGAGAAGATCCGAAAGATCGTCGAATCGCCATCGAAATCGTTGCGGGAAACGACGAAAATGCGGAAACTCGATCCCCGGCGATCGATCAAACGACGAACAAAGGGATAATTACGCTACGAGGAAGACACTTTGCGAAATCCAGGCTGCAATCAAATCGCGATTTACGTTTTATCGTCTCGCTTTTTTCCCCGGTATTTCATCGACGAAAAACGACACGCAATGATCGTAAACCAAAAAACAAAACGATTACGACGATAAAGCGGCGTCCCCCCTTAAGGGATCCGACGATATCGACGCTTGGACGTATTTTCATTTGTTCTTCATTTCGTTTTCTCTCTTCCCGCGTTTTTCTCAAATTTACGCACCAAAGTGTATGAAAAAAGACGGACCCTTTCAGTCTTCTCGATGCGCCGAAAAAAAATGCATTCTCCGCCATTTTGAATTTCGCAATAAATTTTCCTCGTGATGAGATTCGTCCAAAGTCTTTCCGCGGAATTTCCGGCCTCCGATTTATTTGAGCGATGATGAAATCGTACGAAAAAAGTTACGTCAAAAAGAGCGTTCCTTCGATTTTTCAAAGTCGATTTTCGATTTTTCGGAGCATCGGGAAGAAAGCGGTCGGTTTTTTTGTTTTTTTTTTACCTATCCCGATGTACATGTGTATAATAATAATAATATATCGTTATAAAAAGTAGATTATTCGTGGTGTGATTTTTTTTATCGTGCAAAACCAAGAAAATCGGTAAGTCTGTCGTTCCAGTCGTGAAGCCAGTGGGACGGTCCGTGCGTGGCTTGTCGCTGCTTGCACGGATTGATGTCTTTCTCCGGTGGCATGTACTCCTCACCGCGAATGCAAAAGTAACTTTTTATCGGACTGCGACACATGGGACACCTGTCGAGCTTGCCGAAGCAGGATGCGCAAATGCACGTGTGTCTGCACGGCAATAACGCTCTGGAGAGTGGAAAATATTGACAAACGACGCACAATTGCTCGCCGGCTGTGTTCCACAGGGAGCCCTCGGTGTCACCGGCACCGGAAGCTACGAGGGCGCCTCTCGAAGCACCGCCGTTGCTGTTGCACGGCTCGGCCAGTGCCAGCGCCGGTCCGAGTCCCGAAGACACGTCGCTCTCCTCGTAATTCGTTGAGTTTCCGGTTGCCAGATACAATTGCTGAAATTGAAAAAAAATCATACAGAACGGGAAAAAAGTTTATACCGATTTTCGTCTTTTCGCTCTTTTTACACTGTTTTTTTTCTCTTTTGGAGATTGGGAGAAGAAAGCCTCAAAGTTGAGACGAAAATTATCGTTCCTGTTCGAAGACCTTCGGTATAGCCGATTTTTTCATATTTTTGTAGCATCGTTTTTTGAAAACTTGAAAGAAAAAAAAAATGAAATCGATCGTACGTTGATCGAAAAGCGAATCGAATTTGCGGATGAAAGAATGTCAAGGGATTGGCGAATGGACGAACGGACGAGATTTTTACTTCGCATATGTTTTTTTTTTTTTTTCAAACCCAAATCAGCGTTTGCCATCTCTCGCTGCGGTCGTTCTCGTTATTGAAAGTCGATAATGCGCAATCTCGCGTGATTGCTCCACTAAAGCCTCGTACGTTCAATGATGCATGAGGCTTTATTTGCCATTGTGATTAAGGGGCAAGACGGGAAAAAGCGTTGCGCGACCAAGTTGCACCAAAGTGAAAATAACATAAATAATAACGAGACGACAACGACGGTAGTTGGCTCAGCGCAATAACGAGACGAGGAAACGAGAGACGGAGAGGGAAAACGTTCAATTACACAGTCGCGAACTCGCTCGTCGATGTTTCCAAGCCGGAAACAGGCGTGGAGAAACGATTGTGCAGGTGAATTAACATTTTGAAAAATTCTCACGAGATATATGCTCACCTTTAGACAGGACAGCTGACCATTCGCTTGTTTAAGGTACTGCGCGAGAATCGAGGTCGGCAGCGTGCAAACGCTGTCCTTAATGTGAACGACGTTCACCAGAGCGACCTTTCGGAGCAACAAAGACGAAAAGTTTGTTTAAAACAAATAGAAAAACAAAAAATCGACAAACTCGACGCGAAACGAGACGAAAATTGCATTAAGGGGTTGCGACTGCCGGAAAAAATCGACCGAGCTTTAGTTCCGTCGTCGATATCATCGTGCACGTCGCCATTTCCGGTTTAAAAACAATCTTTTCCATTTCATTTTTCGTTTTTTTTTCGACGGTAAAGTGGCTCTCTGCGTGTTCTCTCCGCTCGGGTTTGTTTTTCGTTGCTCAAAGTGGGGAAAAATGTACGGTGAAGAACGAATAATAATTTTCTGAAAAATTGCATTATTGAAAAAAGAAAGTTATTTAGAAAATCGTTTATTGTGCTTTTATCGACGGAATAATCTCGCGGATTTTCGGCAATCGGATTCGGATTTTCGGATGTACGCTTGTTTTTGCAAACTCACAGTCTCGTCGGGATGTGGGTCCTTGTTGTCCCTGCGGGTTAAAAAAATAACGAGAGGATAGCAGAGTCTCGGTGGGGTTCCGAGCTCGAGTTCCGGCGCTGGCAAAGAAAGTCTCAAAGTTTCTTCACCATGAGGCTGCCTACTGTTGCTCAAAGTCAAGGAATAGATTCGTGCGATAAATTCTCTCTCTCTTCGCGAGATCCGGAATTATAAATTATTCATTTGAATAAACGATGGTACAACGAATTTGTCAATCGTGGATCGAAGCTCGGTAATCGATTACGTAATCGATCGATCGAACAAACGCGTTTCTACCGTCCTCCGAATAACCCGCGACTTGCAGCGTGCGACAAAACTTTGCTACACTCGAGTGTCGTTATTTACTCATTTATTCACTAATTTCATCACTTTTGAAACAGTTTAGGGAGACGAAATATCGAAAAAAATTCTCAACTCACTTTTGTCCAGTTTTAATTGTCACTTAAGGTAGTTCTATCGTTTTATCGTTTTCTTAAGATTTTGTTGAAAATTTGAATACGTATTCTTTGATGTCATATATACGCGTGTAATAAATTTTGGAAGGTTTTACCACGTGGAAGTTGAGATATTTATTGGTAAAAATCACAATTTTCGGTAGTCTCTCGTAAGAGCGCGTGTTAAAAGTTGCATTTTCATCAATGAATATCTTGGCTTCTACGTGGTGAAGCCTTCTAAAACTTTGCATACATTTTTATGCAACATCAAAGAAGATTTCTTGAGTTTTCCAAAAAAATCTTAAGAAATTTTTTTTCGCAATTTTTGTAATTATAGAGCAAGCACATATCACCTGGGATGACCGTGAATTTGGAGTATGCTGTTCTTTAGTCGATTTGCAACAACTTTTCTTATTCAACTGAAGCCCGCGAACCATTTTGTATGTGAGAAAAACTGCAAAACAATTTCTCGATTTGAATCTAACGATAGAACTACCTTAATTGGAAAGAAAATATTTATCAGCAATATCGCGAAGCGATTTTAAAGTATTCGTTCGAGAATGAAAAAAAGAATTTCGATCGTCAATTGAATCGCGGCGTGCGACAAATCTTTGCTACACTCGAGTGTCGTTATTTACTCATTTATTCACTATTTTCATCACTTTTGAAACAGTTTAGGGAGAGGAATTTCGAAAAATGTTCTCAACTCACTTTTGTCCAGTTTTAATCGTCAATTAATTGTAAAGAAAATATTTATCAGCAATATCGCAAATTCGAGAATGAAAGAAAGAATTTCGATCGTCAATCGAATCGTGGCGTGCGACAAAACTTTGCTACACTCGAGTGTCGTTGTTTATTCATTTATTCACTAATTTCATCACTTTTGAAACAGTTTAGGGAGACGAAATATCGAAAAATATTCTCAACTCACTTTTGTCCAGTTTTAATCGTCAATTAATTGTAAAGAAAATATTTATCAGCAATATCGCGAATTCGAGAATGAAAGAAAGAATTTCGATCGTCAATCGAATCGCGGCGTGCGACAAATCTTTGCTACACTCGAGTGTCGTTATTTACTCATTTATTCACTAATTTCATCACTTTTGAAACAGTTTAGCGAGACGGAATATCGAAAAATATCCTCAACTCACTTTCGTCCAGTTTTAATCGTCAATTAATTGTAAAGAAAATATAAATCAGCAAAACCACGAAGCTATTCGACAGTATTCGTCCAAGATTGAAAAAATCAATTCTAATCCTCAATCAAAAGATATATCGGCAATTTTACGAGTCCGGAATATCGAAAAATCGGAATTTTCTCGACCGCCATCTCGTTGGAAAACGAGTATTCGTTCGCACAAGAAAAAAAAATGAAGAAAACATGCCGGAATTTCGCAAGCCACGTGTTTATTCGGTTTTAACGATCGATCGATCAAATGACGAGTGAAAAATCTAAATCGACGTTGCGTTAATGCGTACGCTTGTCGTTTTTACGTTAAGGATACGTTTGAGGCGGCGTCAAGTACTGCGCATGACCTTGAAGCAATGTTCCATTGAGCGAGGCATCTCTGAGTGCATTCCAGGGCTTCCAGAGCGCGAGATGAAGTTCCCGGATGCTGACTCCCCATATCGCCTGCAGCGAGTATTCCACCTGGCTCGATATTTCGCACTCGACTTCTGCAATCGCGCAAAAATCATGACAATTTTTTCGTTCATCCACTGCAATAACCACGAAGCTCGAAAAATTCGAAAAAAAATCGCAATTTTCGTACAAACAAGCTCATCTCTCGTGAAAAAAAGAAAAATGGTGCATTTCAGCGAAAAAATCGAATCTTCTCTACGTTCATCTCCGTACACTTTGAAAAATGACTTCGTCGATCGCAAAAAGATTCGCTCCCGCTCGTTTTCCCGTTTCTTCCTCCTCCTTCCTTTTTTTCTCATCTCCCGTGCGTCATTTATCGCGAACGATATCTCCGTGAAAAAAAAAAAAAACATGTTTGAGGTTTTTTTTCGGGTCATACGCCGACCTGGCGCCTCGGCCGGAGAGTCGCTCCGGGGCATTTTCGTTCGGCCGAAAACGGACCGGCGAACCAAGCGTGGAATCCGGGACGGAGGAATCGTAGATTTTTTGGAAATTTGGACAAGAGCTTCTTCCCTCGTCTCGATCTTCTCTTTGTTTTCTACAAATGGTCGTTCACTCATCGAACTTAACTGCCGATAAACCGAGCGCTTATTAGCACCAATTTGGGATGAAAATGTGTCGAAATTTCGGTCAGAAAAAAGAGCCGAGTTTCTTCGCTGCTCGTTTTTCTCTCTTTTCTTCGTTTCGTTCTATTTTTTCGGTCTTATCGTCCGTGGCACTGGTGGACCTTGCGATGGAATATAAAAAGGAACGAGCTAAAGAGAGCTCGTTTCTCAAGACGCGACTTGACACTCTCGGAGCTGCTGCTGCTGCCGCCGCTCGGACCTCTGACTATTGGTTAATCTCTCGTACATTAAGAGACGTTCGAGGAACGCACCAAGGACAGCAAGGTGTACACCATTGATATACATATATAGATACACAAGTTTATCGAAATAGAAATTCTTTATCGAGAGAATATTTCAGACACAGTCTCAATGCGAGCGTCTCTGCACTCGGATAAATGGAAAAACGAAAAATCGCTCTTTTTCCTCATCGTTTTGAGACAATCCCGAAGGAGGAGTTTTTCGAAAAATTACGTCGACATTGAGGCAGTTGTCTCTCTACGAATTCGGAATTTTTTTGCCTTTTTATATACTTTTTTGTATCACGCTTTATCCGTTCTTTATGAATTTTTTGTTTTGTATTTGTAATTTATTATTATTATTATATCCGAAATCAAAGTTGCAAGATTATTGAAAAAAATGCTTTCTATCCGAAATATTCATGCATTTTCCGAAATTTCGAAACTTTTTTCGACTTTTTTCTCGGCCGAAGAAATTTTTTTTTCTCGGATTTGAAAAATTTCCTCGCTGGGCGGAAGGCGCGAAGAAAATATGGTTTCTTTGCGTGGACGAGTTTCGCATAACGGGAATCATAACAGTTTCGTCAAAAATGAGGTTAACGAGGCCCGGATTCTCTCCCCTGGGCCGCGAATTTTACGACCCAAGGTCAAATATCAATTCGACACGCGTTTTTGCGTGAAATGGAAAAAGCGCCAACTTTCCTCCAACCGCGATTTTCCGCGAGTCGGAAAAATTCGAATCTTGAATCGCGCGCTCTCTCCGAGTACTTGAATTTTTTTACGATCGAAATCCAACTTTTTCGAAATCCAAAAATGAACAGCGTATACGCGAGGAATAACAAAAAAATCGTCGATAAAAAAAAGAGTACATTTCGTCGGGATTTTCTCGACGCAAAAATACTCAAAGTTCGGAAGTGAAATTTGTTCCTCTCGTGCGAAAAAAAAACCCGCCGAAAAGCGCGTATTTATTCGCGAGCAACGATCGATTCGTGATTTTCTCAAATCTCGTCGGTCGAACGAAAAATCTTCGATGCTCGATGATCGCGCGAGTCTCCTCGTTCTTTTTTTTGCTTTTCAATCACACCTGCGGGGTGCGGAGTTTGCACGCGGAAAAAGATGCAGTCAGCGCGTCCAAAGTGGCAGAGCCAACAGTCGCGCGTGAAGTTTGCCGGGTCATCAGTCTCGCGGCGGCGGCGACAAAGGTTCTCGTATCGGCCGCCGGTGAGATTCGCGACCTCGGCGTGGCGTTTCATTGACTTTTCAACGGAATAAAAAAATTCAAAAAAAACTTAAAAAAAGCGCGGAAACGATGGAAAAGCCAACGTCGGCTCTCGATTCACGAGCACACCGCACATTTCGCTCTCCGAAAAACACCTCGAGAGTGTCGGAAACGCTGGACGTTCGCTCCGGCCAGCGAAGATAAATCGAACGGAGAGGCAAATTTTGTCGCTCTTTGCATCAAGCGCGTCAATATTTGCCGCTCGCGCGAAACGTTCTGCGACAACGAGACGTTTTCGAAGTTTGCTCGGCGTGTTTTTTTCTTCTGCCTCTCCTTTTTCAAACGGTTTTTTCTTTTTTATTTTCCACTCTCGTCGCGATGATGAATTATCGCGACGTGGGTCCTCGAGAGACATTACGCAACGGGGAGATTCTTCTCCGAGATTTTCCTTGTGACACCGGCGTGCAAACGCGAATAAAGTGAAAGCTGCGCTGCTCGCTGCACGGACCAACTCCGCCGTGCAGTTCTGCACACGTATTCCAAACTTTTTTCTCTCTCTCTCTCTCTCTCTCTCTCTCTCTCTCTCCATATTTCGTTGCTTCATCCTTAAGATCGAAAAAATGTCATTCATCTCGCGACATACTTTCCTCGTTCTTCTTAAATCCCACGATTTTTTCAATGAAACCGACGGCGAGGCAAGCCCAAAATCGCTTTTCCGCCTTCGAGCGAATTTTCCGCGTTTCCGGTACGACGAAAAATTTCACAAAAAATCGTGGCCATTTTTCTCACGCGGGAGAATCTTTTCCCGCGAGGAATTTCGAAAAATCCCTGGTTTTCGGTGAGAAGGAGGAGGTTTAAGCTCGGATTTGTGAAAAAAAAAAGAAAAATTTGTGTATTTCATTGAAAAAATCGGCGTTTTGACGTTCCTGACGGATCGCGCTGCTGATTATTCTTTTATGCTTCCTATTTTTTTGTTACATGACTCTGTTTCGTACGTGTTTTGTATATGCGCTCATGTGCGTAATGTGATGCCTCGTAAAAAAGCTCGCGCGTAGGCTTCTCGTCGTTTCTCGATCGGTGAAAGGCCGGCGTCGTTCTCGCTCTCGCGACGATCGTTATGGGAGCCCGATCTCTTTGAATCATTATTATTCTCACGAGCTCTTCAAACAGCATCAGTTTCGTTTCTCAAACCGTCTCGAGGACACCGACGAGATGAGGAAAACTGACTTTTCCTTTTTTGCTGATAAACGAATTTTCCAACGGAAAATTTCACGCCCTCGAAATTATCTATCGATATCGGCGATGCCTTCGAGCCGTTCGAGAAAATTAATCGGCGTTTTTCGGAAACACCGGAAGCGACGATCGCGAAACAAAAATCCTTTCATCGACGACTGAGCGTTTTCAAAATTTGCACCAATTTTCACGCCCTTCGGCGGGCCTCATCCACTTTTCTCAAAATCTAGATTTATACTCAAAATACAGCGGAAAAGAAAAAAAACACAGAGTTTCGTCGCGAATTTTTTTTTTTTTTTTTTTTTTTTTTTCAAAAAAGGGCATGCGACGAACTCAAAGATTCACACGTGTCTCGCGTCGCTGGGATTTCATTTTTCGTCCACTTTGCATCCGTGGATTCAAATTTTTGGTTTTTTTTTTCAAAAACTACGAAAATCAAAATTTCGACCTCCACTCGTCCAATTCAGAGTCTCTGATTCGGGTTCCATTTTTTTTCCTTCCGAATGCAAGAATTAAAAAAAATGGATAATTCGAATTTGAGTGAAAAAAAACTCGAAACTTTCGTCCACTTTGCGTTCGATTCGGATGCAATTTTTTTTTTTTTCCAAACGCGAGAATAGAGGCAAAAAAATAATAATAACAGCAGCGCGAGGTTCCATATTCTATTGTGGAGATACACGGTACGCGGCCGTAAGCCGCTCGTGTACGTTCGAGCCAGTGTCAAGCCTACCGGAGAGCGTACACAGAAACGCTGATTATCAAATCATTTCGTTGCGTAACAGCGAGCCGGCGACTGGTTGCGTGTTATCGCTGCTGCCCCTCTCGCTGAATTACGGCAACTCGCCGTCCAGTTGAAAAAAAAGAAGAAAAAGAAAGGAACAAAACACGAGAAGAAAGAAAAAAAAAATCATCGTTACACATGGAAATCGAGAAACAAACGAGATTTCGTACAGGCCGCCGCCGCCTTTTTTTCCTCGCGTGAAAAGGAACAAGAAAAAAGTGTTTCTTTTGACAGGACGAGCGATCGATCCGCGCGGCGTTAATACACATCGCGCGGCTGTGAAACCTCCGCGGCAGCGCCACGCACAAAAAAAGAAAAACAAACGAGCGGAAAATATAAATAGAAACGTCAACACGTGTGAGGCAAAGAAATAAAAAACGCTTCGATGTCATCGTGTGTTTGTTTCGTTCTTTCAATTATTTTTATTCGCGATTTATGCAACGTTTCTGCTATTCTTCTTCTTCCTCGTTGCCTACTTGGGATGCTGAGTAGTTTTTTTGCTTTTTTTCTGCAGAGAAAGAAAATTCCGAAGGCGATTGGTTTTTTTTTTTTCGTCGCTCGAACGTTATGCGACCTCGATTCGGTAACTGTTGTGGCAAAAAATCTCACGTCCGGGACGGTGAAAATCCCGTTGCGGAGAGTCGGATTTTTCGACGGAATTTCACATTTTTGAAAATTCGACGTGGAGTTTCTTTCGAAATGTCGATTTTCCGAAAGGGACGATATTTCGAAAGTTCGATGATAAATTATTTCCGAAAAAGGAAATTCTTACGATTTTTCATCATCGAGATGCAAATTTGTCTATAAATGTCTTGTCTTTTTTTTAATTTGACGAGATTGTGATCCACGCGTCAGTCGCAAAAATGTGCTGAAAAATGTTTCTTCGGCGCGAGCTTCGCTCGAGAGATGTTATTTCGCAGAGTCCGGCAGGCGTCGAAGGATTTTTCGACGGAATACCACATTTTTGAAAATTCGACGTGGAGTTTCTTTCGAAATGTCGATTTTCCGAAAGGGACGATATTTCGAAAGTTCGATAATAAATTATTTCCGAAAAAGGAAATTCGTACGATTGTTCATCATCGAGATGCAAATTTGTCTATAAATTGTTGAATTTTGGTACACGTGTCTTTTTTTTAATTTGACGAGATTGTGATACACGCCGTCAGTCGCAAAAATGCGCTGAAAAATGTTTTTCGGCGCGAGCTTCGCTCGGGAGATGTTTCGCAGAGTCCGGCAGGCGTCGAAGGATTTTTCGACGGAATACCACATTTTTGAAAATTCGACGTGGAGTTTCTTTCGAAATGTCGATTTTCCGAAAGGGACGATATTTCGAAAGTTCGATAATAAATCATTTCCGAAAAAGGAAATTCGTACGATTGTTCATCATCGAGATGCAAATTTGTCTATAAATTGTTGAATTTTGGTACACGTGTCTTTTTTTTAATTTGACGAGATTGTGATACACGCGTCAGTCGTAAAAATGCACTGAAAAATGTTTTTCGGCGCGAGCTTCGCTCGGGAGATGTTTCGCAGAGTCCGGCAGGCGTCGAAGGATTTTTCGACGGAATACCACATTTTTGAAAATTCGACGTGGAGTTTCTTTCGAAATGTCGATTTTCCGAAAGGGACGATATTTCGAAAGTTCGATAATAAATTATTTCCGAAAAAGGAAATTCGTACGATTGTTCATCATCGAGATGCAAATTTGTCTATAAATTGTTGAATTTTGGTACACGTGTCTTTTTTTTAATTTGACGAGATTGTGATACACGCCGTCAGTCGCAAAAATGCGCTGAAAAATGTTTTTCGGCGCGAGCTTCGCTCGGGAGATGTTTCGCAGAGTCCGGCAGGCGTCGAAGGATTTTTCGACGGAATACCACATTTTTGAAAATTCGACGTGGAGTTTCTTTCGAAATGTCGATTTTCCGAAAGGGACGATATTTCGAAAGTTCGATAATAAATTATTTCCGAAAAAGGAAATTCGTACGATTGTTCATCATCGAGATGCAAATTTGTCTATAAATTGTTGAATTTTGGTACACGTGTCTTTTTTTTAATTTGACGAGATTGTGATACACGCGTCAGTCGCAAAAATGCGCTGAAAAATGTTTCTTCGGCGCGAGCTTCGCTCGGGAGATGTTATTTCGCAGAGTCCGGCAGGCGTCGATCTATAAGAATGTATTTTGCACGATCGCGCATGTGCTCGAAGATTCTCGATGTGGGAAACGGCGGAGAAACGACAGGCAAAGATATTTCAATATTAATTCGGCCCATTATTACCCCGCTGCGTGCATTAAACTTCCGGAAGTCACGAAGAACGTTCCCCGTGTTCTCGCGAGGCAGAAAGCTGATGCCAAGAAGCATCTCGTCGTCCAAAAGGTCAAAGGTGAACCTCGTTTACGATCGATCAATCGAATCTCGATAATCATCGAAAATCAAATGTGGTCCAGACACGATCGCCAGCGATTTTTACGAGAAGGCAAAGGTACGAATTCCACGAGAATAAAAATCCGGCACGACGAGCGAGATTTTACACTCTGATTTTCGATCGCTCTGAAGTTTGAGGTCGACTTTTTTTTTGTCTCTCTGCAAGGCGAGAGATTTTGGCTAACGAATATTTTTGGTAATTTTCAAAACGACACTCGTGACTCGTACCTTCCTTTGGTTCTCAAAGACGCACAGCTTCGTTTCGCATTTAACGATTTTCCAACGCGAGTACGCGGATGTTTGTACGTTCGAGATAAATTCGAGACGGTGCGTGCAACGATTTCATCTAGTTTGGTGTAATAATTGGCGCAAATCGAGACGAAAACTAGCGACGATCATAATAATAATAATGGAAAAGGAAAAAAAAGGCTGCAAGGCAGAAAAAGAGAGAGGAACGCATGGGGACTCGCGATTCGATCTTTAAAAAGGCTCGCTCTGAAATATGCCAAGGACAATGCGTACGTGGCCGAGCAGAGATCGAGAAAGAAGTTGCTCCAGTGAACGATACGACACACTTCTTATTGGCTCTCCTCTTTTGCTCACTTTCCCTCGGGCTGTATATATAAAATGGAATTTATCGAGAGACAAACTTGCACAAAACATAAAAGTATTCTTACGAAAAAAAGCTCGAAACAACTCGCTCTTTGGCTAGGAAAACTTTGGTTTATCCTTCATCGATATTATCGATGATGACTCGATGATTATCAACTGACTTTTATTTATCGTCGATAAAACATTGAAAGTGAAAAATGGCTGTTTAGAAGCGAATTTAATGACTCCGTCGGTACAGCTATTTACACGATTGTTTTTTCAACGAGCATTGGAAGATCTTCCAACCCGAAAACCAAATTCGTCCGACGAAACAACGATCTTACGTTTGAGTTTTCGGCAATTTGCTCACTTTCCCTCGGGCTGTATATATAAAATCGAATTTATCGAGAGACGAACTTGCACAAAACATAAACGTATTCTTACGAAAAAAAGCTCGAAACAACTCGCTCTTTGGCCAGGAAAACTTTAGTTTATCCTTCATCGATATTATCGATGATGACTCGATGATTATCAACTGACTTTTATTTATCATCGATAAAACATTGAAAGTGAAAAATGGCTGTTTAGAAGCGAATTTAATGACTCCGTCGGTACAGCTATTTACACGATTGTTTTTTCAACGAGCATTGGAAGATCTTCCAACCCGAAAACCAAATTCGTCCGACGAAACAACGATCTTACGTTTGAGTTTTCGGCAATTTGCTCACTTTCCCTCGGGCTGTATATATAAAATCGAATTTATCGAGAGACGAACTTGCACAAAACATAAACGTATTCTTACGAAAAAAAGCTCGAAACAACTCGCTCTTTGGCTAGGAAAACTTTAGTTTATCCTTCATCGATAATATCGATGATGACTCGATGATTATCAACTGACTTTTATTTATCATCGACAAAACATTGAAAGTGAAAAATGGCTGTTTAGAATCGAATTTAATTACTCCGTCGGTACAGCTATTTTCACCCCGAGAACCAAATTCGTCCGACGAAACAACGATCTTACGTTCGAGTTTTCGGCAATTTGGTCAGCGTATTTCGCTCATTGGGCAAATTGTACACGAGAAAATTCCTCCCCTGTGTTCTTCTGAATGATTAAATTACCAGAAGGAGAGTTCAACTCGTCGGCCGACGAGAGGAGAATTGTATCTCGCGTGTGGACGAATTAAGACTCGTTACCCGACTCGATATCGCGAGAATCGCTTATTATTACACATACGTCTACAGGGTGTCCCAAAACGTGATGTAAACAACCTAAAGATAGATTCGGAACGAAATTTCGAGCAGAAACGTGTTTCAGTATTTTTTCGTACGACCAAGATCACACCAGTTGCTTAATTAATTAATAACTCAGCGGGGATTCGTCCGATCAAAAAGTGCTAGAGGACTTTTCGACTCGGAATGTCATGCCCGAGGTAGCATTAAATTATCGGCATCAAAATTTTTTGACACCCGGTATATGCGCCCAGCCTCTTTAAATCTTTAAATTACTATTGCAAAATACCCGTGTACGTGTTTTTTTTTTTTTTTTTTTACAAAAGTATGATAAAGCGTGTACGAGAAAATTGCAATTTTCGAAATTTTGTTTTTTCATTTTGAATCACACGGTACAGACTTTTGTCTAACGTGCGCGTGAATAATTTTGAACGAACGTCAATTTCAGCATTCGGGGAGATTATTCGCAATTTCACGGCGCACGGCGATGAGCAATTGCGTGAAAAATTAAATCGGATTATCGATTCCGAATGAAATACACATTGTGTGTTGTATTCAAACGTCACGGCAGCATCTGATTTGCATTATTTGACATGTGCCACAGCCGTTGTATCACTTGACACGACGAGAGAATAGGTTGAGAAGCACGCGCCTTTGTGAGGTTCTTCATTTTTTTTTTCTTCTCTTTTTTTCCTTCCATCTGACTCATGAAGGGGCTAATTATTCATCGAATCAAACTTGCACATACAGGGTAGCCCAAAATTTCAGTCCCCCATCGGGGAGATGAAATTCGGCGGCATTTTGCAGATCCAAACGTTTTTTTTTAATCAAATTTCGACTTTCCAAAAATCCCGACGATGTCGTGTCGAAAAACAAAGGCACAAGAAATTTATCGAGCGACATTTCGGATGGAAAAAAAGGCTTGCTATTCCGAGGCGAGCCTTTTTTGGCGTGTGCCAATTTTGAACTTTCGACGTCAAGTTTTGGGACACCCTGTATACGCGATACATGATGGCTATCGTATATATAAATTTATCTATTTAATCGCAGTCCATTTGTGCGTGCGATATCGTTTAAAGAGCTAATGAAATATTCATTCGCCTTGATTAACTGCAATTGGTTACCAATTGTTCGTTGCATAATCAAACACCAGGATATGAATAAAGAAGGTATGAGGAAATTATCTCGGAGATTGATTATCTTGATCGGCGAGAATAATCGTTGAAAAGTTTTCTGATAAATCGACCGCAAATGGCAAATAAATTAGCCAATGTGTGCTGCTCTCGGACGCGATGCAATAATATTTTGTGAAATCGTTATTTAAAAATAAACACCTTGTCGCTTTCGGTCGATTATTTCGTAATTATTTCACCGATCGCGACGAGAATCAGCGTAATCGTCCGATTTGTGTGATTTTTCAAAGGATCGCTGCTGCTCTGACGTTAATTGTCGAGGAAACTCGCTTTCGTGTCTCGTGCGATGGGTAACGTGCGTGTCTTTGCGATTACACATGCATGTATACGCCGAGAGTCTTTACGAACGAGTCTGCAATTACAGACGTGAATATAATAAGGCGGTCGATCAATTAAAACTAGAGCATATAATTTTGTTTTCCTTTTTTTTTTGTTCCTTTTTAAAAATCACACGATTCGAACGAAACACTGATTGATTAACCAATTATTTGTATGGCTTTTTAATGGCACGTCGGTATTAAAAATTCATTAGAATTCGATCAATATCGATATCGACGAAGCGTCAAAATCGAACGACTGACAAAGGTCTTTTTATAGGATTGTTATTTTCGGATCTCCGAAATTTCTCGTTAAACTTTGAACGACCAAAGATCCGTGATCAATTATAAATATCGAAAGACTGTCGATCGATTGAGCTGTTTGAAAAAAAAAATCGTTTTTTCTTTCTCAACTACACGGTTATTTTTTTCGAGGAGAAACAAAGTGTGCTTTGAAAACAAGGGAATCGTTGGGGACAATTTGAGCTCTCGAATTTTCCTCGTACTTATTTACAATCTGACAAACTTGCGTCATAATATGATTCAATGGGACACGTGTATATTCGAGGATAATTTACATCCGTTTTTTTTAGAGATCAGCGAAATCGGCGAAACGTCAAAATCGAACGACTGACAAAGGTCTTTTTATAGGATTGTTATTTTCGGATCTCCGAAATTTCTCGTTAAACTTTGAACGACCAAAGATCCGTGATCAATTATAAATATCGAAAGACTGTCGGTCGATTGAGCTGTTTGAAAAAAAAAATCGTTTTTTCTTTCTCAACTATACGGTTATTTTTTTCGAGGAGAAACAAAGTGTGCTTTGAAAACAAGGGAATCGTTGGGGACAATTTGAGCTCTCGAATTTTCCTCGTACTTATTTACAATCTGACAAACTTGCGTTATAATATGAGTCAATGGGACACGTATATACTCGAGGATAATTTACATCCGTTTTTTTTAATAAATCAGCAAAAGCGCTTGGGTAGTTTGTGAGCCTGAAATTGATGTGCGTGAGAGGTGATCGCGCGATATTTTGGACCACAAATATTGATTAGCATAAATATACAAGAAACAGATGTGGAATTGAAAGTTTTTTTTCTTCTTTTTTATGTATATCTTCTTAAAATGGTCTCTGAGATCATCGATGACGGTGTTTGAAATCTGAGAACGAGGCAAAATTTTGCCTTTTGCCAAATCACGTGTACGACACCTGCAACTTTTATTTCTTCCGAGCTGGGGGAATGTAAAAAAAAAAGAAACCACTTTTGCTCGTGATTGCGTCGCGATACATCGAAGAGAGGAAAATCGCAGAGAATGCCGAGCGAACGAAGGAATTTCCAAAATTTTAATCGAACCGTAAAAATGCAATTTTTACGTCGAATTATTTTGAGCAAATCTCGTTATTTTATCATCACTGTGCAGACTCTTTTGAGTTTTGAAATATTCATAAATTTCTGGAAATGACGGTTTTTTTATTCCGATCGATTTGATTTTATGAATAAATTGTTTCAGTATTTTTTGAATGAAAAAAAACTATTATTATGATCTCATCTTCTCTAGTTTGTTTTCTTAATCACACACGTTTATCAGACGTCAGCGGATAGTAATGAGTGACATCATTTAGAAACAATTGTGAAATAATTTGTGCAAAAATGTGTCTTTGGATTGCGAGCCTTTGTTTCTCTTACCGGGATATCGGGTGACCCTTTATTATGACTCTCTATGAATAATTATTACGAGTCGCTGCGTTTCAAAAAAATTTTTCAAAATTTCGGAGCACCTTGCTAGGCAAGTATCGTCGAGTGATTATAATTTGGAGAATACTCAAATTTTACTTCTTAGGAGATTCTGCCATGAGCATCGGTGGTTCAGTGGTAGAATGCTCGCCTGCCACGCGGGCGGCCCGGGTTCGATTCCCGGCCGATGCAATTTTTTTTCCATTTTTGCGATTCCATTTTTTTCACGTTATTTCACCAATCGTATGAAATTTGAGATCATTCTGAATATGCTCCAAAATTAATGTCGCAATTCCGACATATTTTCCGTCGAATTATGCAAAGTACAGTTTTATTTTCACAGATTTCGAATCCGCCGTCAGATTTTTGAAATTCATTTCGTTCATCAAATCGAATACGCCGTTTTGTAAAAACAAAACATAAAAACAATTTAAACCTACACGATGATTCTCTAACGTATTTAGATCATCAAATTGTAGCAGACAAGTCCCCGATTGAATCGAATAAAAATTGCTTCGAAATCGCGAGAACGTGTTTTAAAAAAGGTGGCGTTTGTGGACTGTCATCATGCCGGAAAAGATCCAAGAACAACGATAACAATAATTTATGCGCGTACTTGAGAATAATCCATCAAAAGTTTTCAATGACGCTAGGGCGTACCGTACATCGCTGCCGAAATAAATGAGTCATGACCATCATAGAGTACATTGCAATATCCGTTTCGGACGTACGCACGAGCATGTGTAACTACTAAACCGCGCGCCGAGAGTCTCACTCGGAGACAGCGTCGTATCTCTCGAGGTTGAGGCTCCCAGCTGCTTTACACATTATATTTAAAGTGGGTTATCGACACGAGAACTCGACGACAATGAACAATTCAATTGAAAGAAAAAAAAAATGGGGAAAAACGTCCAAGAGTAGCGATCAACGTCGCCGTATTACTCGCATATATCGTCGTCTCTGTACGGTAATTCTTTACGATTGCGTATACAGGGTGTCCCAAAAGTGGATGCTGATAATTCTACCCGAAATTGGGAATGAAATTCCAAGTGGAAAAGTTCTCGAGCACTTTTCGATCCGACGAATCCCCGTTGAGTTATTAATTATAATCCCCGGCGACCTCCGGAGAAGGCGCGCGCCGGATTGGCTCAAACTTCAAAGATTGATAACTCATCAGGTTTTGGTCGTACGAAAAAGTACCAAAATACATTTCGTCCCGGAATTTCATCCTGAATGTCCTTTCGAATGATTGGCCTCGAGTTTTTGCGACACCCTGTATATACCCCGCGTAGTTCGAGTCCTACAACACTTATTCTTTAAGAAGCAATGCGCCGGATTGGCTTAAACTTCAAAGATTAATAACTCGACAGGTTTTGGTCGTACGAAAAAGTACCAAAATACATTTCGTCCCGGAATTTCATCCTGAATGTCCTTTCGAATGATTGGCCTCGAGTTTTTGCGACACCCTGTATATACCCCGCGTAGTTCGAGTCCTACAACACTTATTCTTTAAGAAGCAATGCGCCGGATTGGCTTAAACTTCAAAGATTAATAACTCGACAGGTTTTGGTCGTACGTAAAAGTACCAAAATACATTTCGGTCCGGAATTTCATCCTGAATGTCCTTTCGAATGATTGGCCTCGAGTTTTCGCGACACCCTGTATATACCCCGCGTAGTTCGAGTCCTACAACGCTTATTCTTTAAGAAGCAATGCGCCGGATTGGCTTAAACTTCAAAGATTAATAACTCGACAGGTTTTGGTCGTACGTAAAAGTACCAAAATACATTTCGTCCCGGAATTTCATCCTGAATGTCCTTTCGAATGATTGGCCTCGAGTTTTCGCGACACCCTGTATATACCCCGCGTAGTTCGAGTCCTACAACGCTTATTCTTTAAGAAGCAATGCGGTTTGAGTGATTTGTATGCAGGTGAGGTTGAGCCGGCTCATAGTTACGAAACCGCACCACCTTGACCACTTGGCCAGGTCAAACTTATATATATATATATATTTTTTTTTTTTTTGACTTCAATGACTTATTTAATCAAGTACATTTTTTTTATACAGCACCTGGTTTGAGGATATTTTGGGGGTATGCCGCGAACGCGTCGGGAAATTCCTTCCCATTTTTTTCCCCATGTGAATTTCGACGTAATTCGTCAATGGGAAAAATCGAAAAATCGTAATCCTGAAACTTTTGGAATCGGTATTTTCGAGCAATGTCAAACTCGTTCGAGTAGGCTCGCAAAATGGCTCGAATACAATTGCCCGATGGCAAAATTCTTTCTGCCCCAAAATCGAGAAAAAAAAAACGCAAATGTATGGGCAAACTGGCGCAAAACTTTGAAGATCATTCATTGACAAAACAGTTTTCATGTCGAGTTTTATTTCGATCGCAACAAAAAAAAAACGACGATCGCGTATTTTTCTCAATTCCGCGATCGAGAGAAAACAAAAAACCGCGAGTCTGGCGCGTTATTACCGTAAATGCGAGACGTGATTATTACAGATTACCGTAAAAACCATAAAGAGACGCTCGATGACATCATGACAACGTAAAACGAAACGAAGTTTCGAGGATTCCGAATTCGCGAGCGTCGGCTTAACGCCCCAAGGACAGAGGCAAATATTGCAAAAATTTAGCAAACTTTCATACATTCATACACGCGCAATATGACGATTGTCGCGACGATCGGAAACTAGAAACTGCAGAGAGAAGCAGCGTTGAATTTCGTCTCGGTGTTTTGTCCGTACAAAACACTGAGGGGGAGGAAAAAAATTTGAAAATTTGTCCACAAACGAGTCATTGAAAATGAACACGAAAAATAGGCAAAATGGTAAAGTTTCATCGACCGATTTCTCACGGGCGAAGATAAAACACCGGATTTTCCGAATGTTTATCGAGTTCCTTTTTTTTCCCTCTTATTATTACGCAAAAAGAATCTTCATGTTTTTATTTCTCGTGCGATTGATCTTTTTTCTTTTTTTGAGACATTTCAAAGTACTCGGGATGCTCGTCATTTTTTAATCTGTTTTTCGCAAGATTATGGGATCCGGAAAGTCCTTGTAACGTTTAAATGCGATGTTTGGGGTATAATTTCATTTTATGACAATTCAGCTTACCGGCATACGTGCTTTTGGAGCTCTCGTGGAGCTTGAAAGTGAACGGTATGTGAACCTTCATCATCTTCATCTGCGGTATTCGGGGAGAATGCGTCAGGACGCCACCGTTTCCGCCGAACATAAAATCATCGCCATGGACCCGCAGTACCATCATGTTCCTGCACCAACGAACAAAACTACATCTCAGATATTTCGTGCGAATCAACTTTCATCTCCGAACGCGCCCGAATTCGCCCAAAACCCTCGCGCTAATGTCGCGTCTCTTTGTGATTTTCTCTCGTATTTCTGCAAAGAGCAAACAGCGGAAGGCAAAGATGCGACTGCTTGCTCGAAATCGACGACAAAAATAACATTTTTTCTCACGTTACTCAAACTGTGTAATTTACAAACCGGAAATGACCCAAAGTTTATCAAATAAACGTGACTTACAATCGGGCGTTTAAAAATGGTATAAAAAAATCGTAAAATTCGATAACGGACAGCAACATTATCGCGAGAGCGCGTCGGGACGAAAATAACAAACCGCGCGTCTTGTTTTCGCGCTCGGAATAATCGATTGAATTGATCTTTTCCTTCGCTTCCTCGAGCCGAGCAAACCGATAAGATTTGCGCGATCGAGTCCGCGATAACGCTTATTTTTCAGAATTATCGTTCGATTATCCTCCCGCCATCTTTGAACGTAAAAAATAAACATCCATCTGCACCAAAATAATCGTTTTCACGTCTGCAGTCGTTTTGACACTCGACGCGAGAGCGGATGAAAAGCCGATGAGATGCGACACGAATCATCGCGATGATGAAATCATGACGGAAAAGCGTCGACGAAATAACGAAGCGACTGGTTTTTCAAAATGAATTTAACGCTACGCTCGCCATCAGCTGTTCGTTCGGTGTAAAAAAAAACGTTATTTCACCGATTTGAAAGCGTGAAGATCTTCAACGAAACTATACTTTTGTGTTCCAGTTTCCTCCTCTCTCTCTCTTTTTTTTTACAGTTTCACGGGTCGCAAGCTTGCTCCGCGTGAGAGTTGGTGGGAGAATATCGAAAGGGAAACAAAAAAATGCCTAAAATAAATGAACAAATGAATATTAATATACATTTTCGTAGCTTATGGGCTGTTTTGATTGGCGATTCCCATGATTTTATATCGCCGGCGTTTCGTTGCTTATGGCGTGACGCAGGGGGGGGGATGAAGGGGCAAGCATCGCAAGTCGAACGAACGGTGGAATTTCACGGCCATCGGCTCTCTTATGCGCCTTTTATTATTGTCGGCGCGAAGCTGGCGGACGAGTTATAACATCGTTACAAAATCGAATATGAGAAGTTGCGTGAGTTCCCCTCCGCCCCCCCTGGTCCATCATCCGAAGAGAAAGATCGAATAAAGAGAAACTTTTTTTTTCCGGTCGCATCTCCGATCGATTATTCGAGCGCAAATGCATATATATATATATGTTTTTCGAGCAATTTTTGAAATGATGAGAATCGTGAAAAAATTTCGAAAAAAGTGTATAATAAAAATTGAAAAAATCGAGAAAATTCGTGTTTTCGCCGAGCTCCAACGGCACCTTGACCCCGCGGAGCTATAGAGTGTACGTGAACGAATGATTAATCGAAAATGAAAATTAACGATCTGCAAAATTTTTTGCAACAAACTTTTCAAAATTCGCACACAGGGGGCGTTAAAATACTGGAAAAATGCTGAAAAAAATCGCGGGTACTGCGAAAAATGAGGGAATTTGTTCGAATTTGATGGACGAGTTCTCCAAATTTTTTTCGAATCTCTTTTTGCGGTCTCAAGGTCGACGTCGAGTTCGTAATTCCGGAGATTACGGAAATTGAAAAAGAAAAATCGGCATCGCAATCTTCGGTATTACCCCGATAATTCGGTGTTAAACTGAATACCGGAAGTGACCGCGAAACGTAAAGTGAGGAAAGAAAAGGACGGCGCGATGCCCGGAAGTAGTTTGCATATCGAATTAGTAAGGCTTTTGTTTTTCGAAAGAATCAAACCGACACCGGAAGCGAAAAGATTCCGAATGACAAAGTCGCATTTTATTTCGAAACTTTTTTCCAAACAATGTGGAAACGTTCCCCGAGGATAAACCGGAAATGACAATGTTTGCGAGCATCATCTTCGTCAATGAGGAAGCAAAGAAACTTTGAAAAAAAAATAATTGCGCAATTTTTGAAAATCATTGAATGAATTTGAAGAAAATACGACTCGGGAAGCTTTCGAATTTTAAATTTCGTCGCAAATATTTTTTTCACGGATTATTTCTTTTGACGAAATTCCAATTTCGCAACGCTCGCGCTGGAAGAGTGCGGAAATTGGCAAAAGTGTTTACAATAATCGTTTGTCAAACGTGAAATTCGTTGAATTATTTTGGTGGGAATTTTCGTTTCGTTTATTCATTTTGTCAACGAAAGCTCGAACGAGTTCGTCGGAAACAAAAAACCGGAAGCAAAGCGGTGATATTCTTTCGTTTCGTTTTTCAAAATGATGAAAAAGGTCAGCGAAGAAACAATAACTCGTTGATTCATCGATTTATCATCGCGTTAGTTTTATTTTTATCTCAAGAGCGTTGAGATAATTTCCCGCTGTTTCGTTTGCCTCTATTTTTATTTCGTCCTTCGAATCTGACGAAGTCCGTTACGTCGATTCCTCGATACGTTGAACTCGTTTACGATCTTTGTCTCGGAGTGTTTTTCACTTGGAAATAAATTAACGAAAAGAGAAAAAAAAAACAAAGAACAATCACAAATCGGATAGATTTTGGTTTTACGAAATGTTTTCGATCGGTGCGGAAGAAATCGCGGTGTTTTTTTGTGGCTAATTGACGTACCGTCGCCGGACGATCGGTCGAAGCCGCCGCCGCTTTTTGTTACAACATTCCGCGGGAGATTTGAAAAAAAAGTCGATCGAAATCGGTCTTCCTCGTCGACGATGAAAATAACACGTTTTCGACGACGCGAAAACAGCGAAAAACATCGAGACGCTTTGTCAAAATTCCC
The DNA here is from genome assembly GCA_959613375.1 of Heteropelma amictum. Lineage (NCBI taxonomy): Eukaryota > Metazoa > Arthropoda > Insecta > Hymenoptera > Ichneumonidae > Heteropelma > Heteropelma amictum. The sequence continues at coordinate 2,503,048 of OY390726.1, read as the reverse complement.
ACGAAAAGAAGAAAAAAGAAAAGGGAGAGAACAAAGTACCTCATGATGAAGAGAACGACGCCGCAGAAGCATATGAGCACCGCGAGTACGGAAAAAATGTTGGACAATTCTGCCACGGAAACCATGATAGCGGTCATCTTCGAGCGCTGATTCGGTGATAATTTCGTTTCCGCGATGAAAAAAAAACTGTATCCCGCAGTCTTCTTTCGTTTCACCTTGGTTTTGGTCGATTCAACGCGAACAAAAGGAAAAAGCAGACGAAAGAAAGAACAATCACGCGACACTTCACAATTCGTCGTGGACGACGCGCGTTATTCGATCGACGAACGAAAATTCGAAGATGAGGTATCGAAAGAGCGAGAAACGAAAACCAAAGAACGCTTGGGGGGTGGAGAAGGGGAGAGAATTTCGCGGACTGCGCAATTTACGCGGTTTCCCTCGTGAATTTCTCGCCCACGAGTGACGTCTCTCGGAGAAAAGTGCAACGTCGCTCCGACGCTCGACGGTGGCGCTGTTCTATGTTTCTCTTTGTTTTTTTGGTTATTCCCTTCTTTTCTCCTTTTCCTCCGTTATTTACGCAAAGTCTGCCGTTTCGCAATTCGCGCCAGTTATCCTCGAGCGACAAAACATCGTCCGCGAATTCGTCGCACCGATGTTTTCGTTCGACTTTGAGGAATCGACGTATTTTCGCCGCTTTGTTTATCGAAACACTTTTTTTCGTTCGCTCGTTTCTTTCGTACGCGTGGGCGCACGTCGGAGAATCGTACATTGACACCGGAAACTCGAATGGACGTTGCGCTATTCGCGTTTTATACACAGCTCGAGACGAGACGATCTCGCTTCGTCGAGGAGCGTTGCGTTCGCCGAAGAAAAAAGGACGAGAAACACGCGCCGACAAGGTTTCGAGGGTTTTACGTCTTTCGTGCGCGTTCGACGTTAAAGTTAGGTTATGCGATGACAACACCCGTGGGAGATTTCACGAAGAAAATTGGAACGATAAAAAGATACGAATCGCGATCGTTCGATCACCACCGGCTAATTTAACGTTAATTCGGAACGATCGAAACGCGATAACTCGGTTTTCCGGGGAAACTCGGCGTTTTATCTCGACGAGTTATTTGAAAAAGATACTTTATCTTCGGCGCAGACACTTTGGAGGTGAACATCAAGTTGAAACGAAAAACACGCGTAGTATTATCAGCGACGTTACTCCCTCGTCCTCCGATAACATCGCGGACTGTTTGGTCAGAGCGCACGAGGATAAAAAAAGAAATAAAAATAACAATGATGATGACGATAAAACTGCTGGGTAGACGGTAAAATTGTCGGAGAATTACGTATACATGTCCTCCGCGCGATCGATCAGGTTTTATTTTCGTAGTCGCGCGAACTATGCGTTTATTTATCGTGTCTGTGCTCACGGATTTACGAGGCTGTTGCTTTTCGTACACTCGAGAATTTAACTGTTTCGCATTTCGAAGAACGGTAACGTCAAACGCCGAATCTTTGTCGAAAACACCTGTCTCTGTCTCTCTGTTGCTACGTTATTTTATTGCCGTGGAACACTCGACCCGACACAACCGACTCGCGATGCGTGTGATACGACACTGAGCGCCGCTCGAGCTTCACGCCGAATGATGCTCACTGCGCGCGCAGGTGCTGCTGCGGTTCGTTCGTGCAATTATGGCGAAGTAGGGGATATATTCACAGAGAGAACAACACAAGCGCACTGTGCACGAAACTGCGAGGGTCGATTCGTCGATTCGTGCGACGTGAAAATACACGATAATCGACCGCTCAGAGACAATTTGTACGATCCTTTGTGCATTTTTCGTATTTTCATCTCGTCGGAATTACGGAATCGATCTCCTGTTGTTTCCACGAATATCGGCGACACTGTACCAGTAATGTTTCACGTTCGAAGGCAAATAATACACACACTTTGATCAACGAACGACGCTTGTCGCGAATTTCCGTATCGCAAAATGCGTTTTTGTTTTGCTTTACGAGCGTACTGTGAAAAGCTGCTCTCTGCGACACCGGGGAATGCAGCAACGCGCTTGGAAAACTCGCCGAAAGCGATCAACGAGTGTCATCTGTGATAATTCACGGCGGCGCACGTTTTTTTTTGTTTTTTTTTTGCGTCTCTGTTGCGAGCGCATTGATAAGAAAGTTAACCATCTTACCGACTGTCAGTTATCATCGTGAGAGTGTCTTTTTATCAGATATCGTTAATACATTATCGTTATAACTTTATGAATTTTTTTATTCCCGTAAATTCGTAAATCAGAATTTCTCACGCGTAAACCTGTGACTGTCATAATATTACAAGGCTTTTGCTAACGGGCTAAATTCAAAAATGCTTGAGAAAACATCTGACGCTACAACTGTCATCAGCGCGACCATCGTCCGCTGTCTGATAGCTGTTATTTTCGTCACGGTCGCGGTGAATTGCAACGAAACGAAAATGTCGAAGCTCGTTGGCGTGGATTTTGAAGTATTCGGAAGAGTGCAAGGTTAGGAATTTTGTGTTCTCCGTGAGGATGCTATCGACAACCTAATGAAAAGTTTACGTGCTCAAGCATTCATTTCATCCATGTTTTTCTTTGCAGGTGTCTTCTTCAGAAAGGTTAGTTAACGTATTACGAGTACAATCAATAATATTGTCATCTCGAGAATGACGCAATGTTCCGCCGGGTTTTTTCTTCGAGTCTTCTTTACCGACCGACTTGATGACGCTGTCTTTGAAGTTCCTCCGCGCCGCCACGACGCGTGGCGCTGCAATCAGTTCGCAAATTTTGCCATCTTCTGGCAATATTGAGAGTCTACACATCCTTTTTTCTTTCCCAGTACACACAAAAACGGAGCGAAGAATTGGGTCTAAAAGGTTGGTGCATGAACACGAAAGGAGGAACTGTCGTGGGAAGAATAGAGGGCGATAAATCAAAGATCGCTGATATGTGAGTAAAATCAATAACGAATATCACATTTAGAGAAGAACAAAATCGATCCGTGTCTGATCCGAAATCTTCTCACCGACAAGGCGACGTTTTTCGTAGGAAATAATATCACGAAATTCGAAAAATGCACGTCGTTTTTTGCAAGTAAAGCCGCATTCATACGACATCCGATAAAATCGTCATGCACGCTTATTTCTTACTTTGTATTCTCCAGGAAGCACTGGCTCGAAAAAACGGGAAGTCCTCAGTCGCTCATCGACAGAGCCGAATTTCGCAATGAGCAAGAATTGTCGGAATTAACTTTTGCGAACTTTTCCGTCAGAAAGTAACGTTTATCCTTGTCAAAATGTGAAAATTTGTCGAAAAAACAGGAGAAAATAGCGAGATTGTATCTTTTTGATGTAAATCGCGTAAAATGCTCTTTTCTATTCGAAAAATAAATCGAAACTGTGTGAAAAATAATGATAATGTAGCCGTTCGAAACCAGCGTAGTCCGTTGAGCAGATCGCTCAGATCGAAAGGAAACAATCAAACGGTTGTTGAAGCTTCGCACGCACGACTTTTATCTCCTCTTTCTCCCTCGAGCCCGAGAGTCGACGATCGCTTTCCTCTCATTCGCTCGAGGCTATACACCAACGTGTACAATTATCATTTTCAATTAGGTTAAATTCTTTGTGAGGTTATACATATACACGCAAGATGGTACAGTTATTGGCCAGATGGCGCTGTTTTCATAACCTCCAAAGTGATGTTTACGTTTACGAACAAAAACAGACAAACCTCATATTTTCAAAGAAACGACTGTTATTATTATTATGATTATTTATTACAACGAAACTTTCTCAAAAAAATATTCCATTTTTTCGAAACTCTTCAAGCTCAAAGTTCGACGCCTGGAATTCGGACACTTTGAATCTTTTCGATCTTGCATTATCATCGCGAGAGCCAAAAGCATCGATATTTCGAAAATCGATTAAATTTAAGATTTTTCATCGATAAATTTCATGTTTCGTTTCGAATTTTCGTTTAAATTTCTAATACGAATTTCTCCCATTATTTCATGCTTTACTAGCGTTACCGCGAGATCTGAAACGACGATTCGTTTATGAATTCAATTTACCACACTTTATCGAGTACGAATGAAGTTTTCCCCTTTTTTTCTATCTTCGTCACGGTCATTAACGAAAGTTGGGACGAAATTTTCGAAAAACAACTTTTTTCCCGTTAAACTGCCAATAACTGTCGTAATTATCCGTCATCGTACGTTCCAGCGTGACCGTTCGGTGTGCGCGCAGCTTCAATAGCGCGCAAAACGCGAATCGACGAGCGAGAATCTCGATTTGAACAGTCTTCGCTTGCCGTCCGCTGAACGAGCATCGGGACGCGTTCTCGACGTCAAAAAAATCGAAAAATCAAAGAAAAAGCGCGTTTATTCAAATTACCAAATTATTCGACGAAACGGTGATGGAAAAGAAAGCCACTTGATTAAATATTTTCCGCAGAGTGTTGCATCATCGACCGTATTTTTTTCTCGTTTTATTTTTCAATTGAACGTGAAATAATTGATTTTTATGCAAGTTTTTAATCGTCGATTCGGGAGATAACGAAAAAAAAGTCTTGAGCAAACATCGACGATGCAGTCCGGAAAAAAACAACGAGTTGAAGTCATTCACAACTGAAGATCATTTTGGACACTGGAGAGCGATAAGGGAAAAAAAGGAGAGAGGGAGAAAAGATAGCGAGGGGAGGGAAAAAGATAATGCCTTCGAGCATGAAGTGTTTCAAAAGGTTTTTTAAACACACGTGGCATCCTCAACAGGTAAGTTCTTCTTTTTCTTCTTCTTTCTCAACAATCGCCTTCCGATCAAGAATCATCCGTGTTCTCTCGTAAATAAACACGCGGGGGCGTATGGGACGACAAAAAACTTGACACTCGAATTTTTTATTTTTTCTACCACCGCGAAAAATTGAAAAATATATATAACTCGAATCTCTGCGATTGAAAACATGATTAAAATCGGTTAATCGCTTATGTAAAGAAAATTGGGGGAAAAATCGTCGCGTTATGATTAGCTCGTGCATTTAAACGTCTTCCTTCGCTGTTTCAATTGTCGTCGATTGTATTTATAACAATAATAATGTGATTGACAAAAGATCGTGAGAATTAAATTTACTCGCAAATCGGACGAATTTTCCAGATGATTTTTCTTTACCCAGGACTCTGGGAACTTCCACCACCGCGAAAAATTGAAAAATATATATAACTCGAGTCTCTGCGATTGAAAACATGATTAATATCGATTAATCGCTTATGTAAAGAAAATTGGGGGAAAAATCGTCGCGTTATGATTAGCTCGTGCATTTAAACGTCTTCCTTCGCTGTTTCAATTGTCGTCGATTGTATTTATAACAATAATAATTTGATTGACAAAAGATCGTGAGAATTAAATTTACTCGCAAATCGGACGAATTTTCCAGATGATTTTTCTTTACCCAGGACTCTGGGAACTTCCACCACCGCGAAAAATTGAAAAATATATATAACTCGAGTCTCTGCGATTGAAAACATGATTAATATCGATTAATCGCTTATGTAAAGAAAATTGGGGGAAAATTCGTCGCGTTATGATTAGCTCGTGCATTTAAACGTCTTCCTTCGCTGTTTCAATTGTCGTCGATTGTATTTATAACAATAATAATGTGATTGACAAAAGATCGTGAGAATTAAATTTACTCGCAAATCGGACGAATTTTCCAGATGATTTTTCTTTACCCAGGACTCTGGGAACTTCCACCACCGCGAAAAATTGAAAAATATATATAACTCGAGTCTCTGCGATTGAAAACATGATTAAAATCGGTTAATCGCTTATGTAAAGAAAATTGGGGGAAAAATCGTCGCGTTATGATTAGCTCGTGCATTTAAACGTCTTCCTTCGCTGTTTCAATTGTCGTCGATTGTATTTATAACAATAATAATGTGATTGACAAAAGATCGTGAGAATTAAATTTACTCGCAAATCGGACGACTTTTCCAGATGATTTTTCTTTACCCAGGACTCTGGGAACTTCTACCACCGCGAAAAATTGAAAAATATATATAACTCGAATCTCTGCGATTGAAAACATGATTAATATCGATTAATCGCTTATGTAAAGAAAATTGGGGGAAAATTCGTCGCGTTATGATTAGCTCGTGCATTTAAACGTCTTCCTTCGCTGTTTCAATTGTCGTCGATTGTATTTATAACAATAATAATGTGATTGACAAAAGATCGTGAGAATTAAATTTACTCGCAAATCGGACGACTTTTCCAGATGATTTTTCTTTACCCAGGACTCTGGGAACTTCTACCACCGCGAAAAATTGAAAAATATATATAACTCGAATCTCTGCGATTGAAAACATGATTAATATCGATTAATCGCTTATGTAAAGAAAATTGGGGGAAAATTCGTCGCGTTATGATTAGCTCGTGCATTTAAACGTCTTCCTTCGCTGTTTCAATTGTCGTCGATTGTATTTATAACAATAATAATGTGATTGACAAAAGATCGTGAGAATTAAATTTACTCGCAAATCGGACGAATTTTCCAGATGATTTTTCTTTACCCAGGACTCTGGGAAAGAAAGCTACCGAGTTAAAAAGACGTTTAATCAAGTATTATTTTTCTCTCGTTATTTTTAAGCAGGAAAATTCAATATTACTATTTTTATGAATATTTTTCATCGGGGGTGAAAAAAAATGTTGCCCAAAGTATGAAACACGTACTCGATGTACGTACATGCAAACGCGCTTGTTCGGTTGTGCGACGCTCGGTAAAAAAAATATATATATATACGAGGATCGTGACAAGGCCGAGCGACGTCCTGCACCGCGAGGCGCAGTATCGCAGGCGAGAGCGAAAGCTGCGGTGGGCAATTTTGCAATTTTCTCAAAGACGCCGTCGATCTCAACGAGATCAGCCAATCCGTGACGCATTTTGGAGAAAAAAAAAAATGAAATTTCGATATTTCCGAATACCGGCTCGATCCACCCTGATACGCGACCTTGAGAATTTTCCCATGGTAAAATGACCGGAAAACCAAAGAAAAAAAAAGTTACTAAATTATTTTCGCGGAGAAAAACTTTTTTCGAAAATTATTTCGCGAAAAAATAAATTCTTGGCCGTTCATCCTCCTTTTTTCGTCTTTGGGCTTTTTTTTTTTTTATTATTAAATCGAACGATGCCGCCGAACGTTGTTATCTTGTTTTTCATGTTTTCGAAAAAAAGTTTCGCGGTTGAAAAACAAGAAATTCCACTTCCTGTTGTTTCCCGGACGCAACGAACAATTTGTGCGGCATATTTGTGTAATTTATGAAACTGTGCACGCGACGATAACGGCAAATGTTTCTGCTCTTTACATAAGACGATAAATATACCGCGACTTCGTATTTCAATATTACGCGCTGAACATCTCTCTCTCCCATCGGCTGTGGCGGAACTCGAATCGATTCTACGTGCTTATATTCGCGATCGGCATATATATCGGCGACGTATACGTGTTTTTACGTGGTATTTGCTGGCGAAAGATCGCGCGTATTAAGGAGGTCCGACGGCGGAAACACCTTAATTTTTTTGCATTTTTTGAGCGTCAAAAATAAATCGACGATTAATTTTTTTCATTACTAAAATTATGCCCATGACATTTGTTCAGATTATTTTACGATTTAAAGTACGAGAGTTTTATCAAAAAAATCGCAACGATCACTGGTTGAATTAAAAAAAAAAAATGTTTGACCTTAATTTTTCAGTCATTTTTGGCGGTGACGAGACTTTATCGATACGTCGTTGCAGTCCATGTCGATATTTGCTGATCTTAGATGGGTTTTTGGGTACGCAAAGTTGGAAAAGTTGGTGATAAAAAAGCATGAAAGTAGAACAGTTTTGGAAGCAAAGTTTGTGCGAATTTTTTTTTTTGATAATTGCTCGAATAATTCCGAGGGTATTTTTGGAATTTTCGGTTGCCACAGGCCTCTCGCGGGAACCACCTTAAGAGACTCTAGACCGTTCCGCAATATTAAAACGCTCGCTGCTGGTCGCCGCCGCATCGAGAAAATCACACGGCGAAAGATACGAAATGTTTTTCATTCGATACGCGAGTTATTGATGAGACATTGTACAAACGATGATAAAAATCGTCGATAAAAATGTCGCGTCGAATTCTCGCTCGCGGCTGTTTTCTTTACGGACGAAAAATTCAATCTTCACTCTCCTCCATCCAGCTTATGGATTTCCGTTACTTTTTCGAAAATTCTCGACCTTTTCTACGAGGCAAAGATCGAGAAAATTGCGCGGAAAGATTTCGTGAATTTTCCAAATTACGAGGCAGGAAGAAAGTTTCCACTTCCTCTTCTTTTTATTCCGCGTTACTTTCTACATCGTAGCATCCGAATATGTCCGTCAATCACTTTCTCCCGGCGTTTCCAAACTCGATCGATCCTTCGACCTCGCTAAATAAATCAATTTCAAATTAATTAACGAAGAATATGAATTTTCGAAAAAAAAAAAAAAAAACATTACATCAAATCATTTTTTTTCTATGCATGATATCCGCCGTTCGTTTCTCCGTCGAGTCCATAAAAACGGGTGTTGGTTCAAAAATAAAATGCCTCGAATTTCTATAAAATCGAATTTAAAAAAAAAAAAAACAGCAGACGCGAGTTTTTTTTTTGCAGATCGAGTTTGATCGTCGAGGCTGAATAAAAAATCGCGGTAGGTCGGAAAACGCGCTGTTTACAAAATTGACGCTGTGCACGCGTTCAAGGATTATTACAGTGAAATTTGAAAAAAAAAAAAAAAAACTACAGAAACATATGTAGGTGAACGCGGAAATTGATTCACACGTCGTTTATTTTCGCCGTGTCTTCTGGCGTCGCGTTGCTGCAATGAGTTTTACAAAATTACGCAAGGTACGCAGCTAGCCAGGCTATCTATTTACTTCTGGAGAAACGCACACATGTCGCTCGCGGATCTGTTACCTCCAAGGATATCGCACGTATGACTGAAATTTTTGCCTTTCACCGTCGGGCGAAACCCGCGACCATCATCATCTCGCGCAAACCATTCAAAAGGCATAACAAAAAAATGGTAAAAAAAAACTCGATCGAACGACCGCGAAACGTTTCGTTGATATTTCGTGCGAATAAAGTCGTCGCGGTTAGCAAAAACTTCACCAAGAGCTTGACACTTTATGGGATTTCATTTGTTACATGAGAATCGTATGAATTTCACATTTTTTTGTCCATTTATTCGCCCCACGGTCTTCCTTCGAAGCTCTCCAAGATACTTTTCGTACGCACAAACGTACACGCGTCGAGATATGCAATTAGATATATATTATTACAAAAATATGCAACTATATATATATATATATGAATGGCATGTCAGAGTTGATGTAAAAAATTCACGAGATCCACTCGTTTGTCTTCAAAAGCTGTTTACAAGACGGGTAAACAAAAATATCGCACTATTTTTGTCGTCAGTAGACACTACGATGTATGAATGTATGTGCGTATGTTATAGGGTGTCGCGGGACAAAATTTCGGACCGAAAATTATCCAGGCACTTTTCGATCCGACGTTCGCCCGAGGAGTTACGAGCGAACAAAGTTGGGCGAATCGGACGCGTGCGATAACGCAGCGCCGCGTTATCGCGAGCGTCTGATTGGTCGAACGTAATTCACTCGTAACTCATCAGGATCTCGTCGGATCGAAAAATGCCCAAATACTTTTCGACTCGAAATCCCCTCCGGAATCCGTTTGTGCGTTCCAAATATGTACTTCCGGTAGGGTGTATATGTATATGCATATAAGGTGCGAGTGTCTGTGTGGGACAGATTTACACACGACGAAGAATACCGAGATAATGAGGATCAGGGGTCGGACAGCACGATAAAGTGTGTGCCGTGTGGATAATATCCGTACTGATTCTTACAAAGCTAACTGGTCAGTTCCTACTTCGATGTCGGACGCGGTGCATCACCCTATAAGCTTGCATTGTGGTTCAGAGGTGATGTGAAGCAACACGAAACGAAAAAAAAAAAACGTAGACGAAAACATCAAGCATGATACTAACGTTTCTCGTGCAAGGAACAAGTGCAATGAATAAGGCTCTTTTTTGAATAAAAACGAAACGAAGAATTAAAAAATAATACAAATAAAAAAATTATGAAAATAATTGAGTGACCATGAATGATTATGGGCAAAAACGCGGTACTGATTATCGCAAAAAATGGCTAGACAGCGTGAGTTGAGAATTTTAATGCTTGAACATTTTTTTTTTTTTTTTTTTAAAACCAGTACCGCCAAATTTTCGAACGAGGAATTTCTGAAATTTACCGACAATCAAGGTGTTGAAAAAACGCGGAAACCTTCAACTTTTCGTTATCCGTCGTACGTTTAACATGTTTTCAACGTCATCGTAACGTCGCCTCTTTCGGAATAATATAGATAGTGAGTTTTTGTGTCGTTCGCAGGAATATATTTCTTTTTACATTACCGGAAGTGAATACCAGCGAACGGGCCTCGTCTGCGGTTTCTGCGGTTCGAAATTCTAGTTTATAAATTTAAAAAAAAACACGCGATACTGATTATTGCTAATAAATAATGATTCAATATCGTTGATTTTAATCGAAATTAACAATGACGATGTTTCGATGAAATTGATTCGATAAATGAGGAGATTCGAATATTTTGATTACGCTTCATTATCGAACAGATGATCGTCGTTCCTTCGCCAGCTTCGATCTGGGATTATCCTCATCTGGACCAACTATCGTGTATTATGGGTTCGGTATACGATGCAGGTCCGGATTCTAAGAGAGGATATTTTCCTTCCGCAAAGACCCGGATTCCACCTTCCCACGTAATTCCTCATCCTCATAATCCACCTATTCATACGCGTTATCCCCGCGTGCTATTGATATCAAAATTGAAAGAAAATCCGAAAAATTTTACTCGACGATTGTACCGACTGAGAAAAAAAAATTAATTTTGGGGATAAATATCACTATTCTCGAATATTATCGGATTTTTGCTCGAATTTCAATATCTTTTTGATTATATCAAATGAAAATAAATGTTTCACTTTAAAATGGAAAAAAAAAAGATGCAAAAGGTGCATTTCGCTTTCTTCTTGATAGAAATAGTTCTATCAAATGATGTCTTTCGATAATGTGTGTAATAACATTTTTTTATTATCAATAAACCAACCGAAAATCGACACTCGAATTTTGCAAAAAATCAGCCGTTGAAAATCCGTCATTCAAAGTAGTTTTTGATAAATTTAATTTTGAAAATTCTCGGATATATATTGTTTTTAAATGACATCCGATTTTGTCCACGTTTGAGTGAATTTCAACCGATCGTAAAACTCCCGTCTCGATTTTGCCGCGTTTTGCCGAAAAACGGTAAATTTATTCTTTGATTAAATAAAAATCTTTTTGTCTCTGTTTTTTTCGTGGCATTAATGCTTTTTTTTCGCAGATGGACAATCAATCGAGATTCGAGCCGACAAAAGCTGGCGTTGCGGGCTTCAATCCGGGTGAGACGGAGCTCGGGGAGGTCAAGATAATCGTGCCGTCGTCGAGCATAGCGACGTCGACGGCGATCGAAGCCTCTTCCGGGATAGTGCCCTGCGGAAGCGGTGGTTGCAAAAATTCGCGAAGAAATCACGGTGAACCGAGACCGGAGAGTCCATGGCACACATTGAAAACGATATTTCTCGTCTCTGTCATAGTTGCCCTCGTCGTTTGGGTCATTATTTACGCGTTATTGGCGCAGTACGAAATTTTGTGAAACCGACCGGAAATGATGAAAACCAAAAAAAAAAAAAAAGAAAAAAGCCCAAACGAATTATTCAGCGTGAAAAAAAAGAGCGAGGGAGTGAAAGTGATTGTGGACTACGAATTTATCGATCGCGAAAAAAAATTCATATTAAAAGAGAACGAAATATTTGTTATACACTCCTCAGCTCTGACGAAACAATATACGATCTTGCGGATCTCCAGTCCGTGCGTCTATGTATCGGACGATAGTGATCTGTGAGAACAAACGATTCATCTCGTTCTCGTAGCGTTATCTCAACGAGAGAAAACAGAAGAGAAATTGTAAATAATTGTACATACAAACTGCGAATATAGCCGTGAAATTCATTTACTTTACCGACCGTTTGTCGCGCCGCGCGAGTCATGGAAACGAGCCTCGCGATGTTACCGACGGAGAAGAGAGAAAGCGCGCGAGATTATCGACCGAGCGCGATCGAGGAGAGCCGTGAAAAAAATGATCGACGTGGAAATGAAGGACGACACGAGAAACCTTCGTTTCTCTCGTCGGTGTGTCAACGTCTTTCTTCTTCTTCTTCTTCTTCTTCTTCTTCTTTGCGATCTTGAAGAAGAAAAAGCGGAAATGATCGTTTGGAACTGAGGAGATAAATAATCATCGAAAAAGGAAAAGAGGAAGACGACAACACGGGCAACTGCATGAGGCGATCGGAGTATCTTTTTCGCGAGGAAAAGTCGAGAGACTCCTTGATCGGTTTACGGTTATACCGACATTGGCTCGATCGAAAAGCAGGATTAACGGATCTACGGATAAGAAACAGGGTGAGGTTGAAAATGATTGAAACGTAGACACTTTTGGTGAAAAGAATGAGGTTATGGTGCTTTGATGGTAAAAAGAAAACTTTGATCGTTGGAAATTGATATTTTTTCGGATTATTCGACGATTGTCGAGAGTTCGAGACGACGAGTGTGTCTCGAATGGGCCAGGAGCGTTTGGGAAGTTGAAATTTGTCGCGACTGGGACGAAATTATGATCGTTGTGTCGCGATTTTACCGACAGGGGGCGGAGAGGGTCGCGAGGCTGCCGGGAGCGAGAACGCCGTCGATAAAATCGATGAGAATCGATCAACGTCGGAGCGAAGCGAAAAAGCAACGACGGTTGTTTTCCAACGACAGTCGCGCACTCCTGAATATTCCGAGCCGTCGACATCGACGGGATTTTCAAGGTCGTTCGCAAAGTTTGCCAATCGATTCAGCGAAACGAAATCTCACGATAGCGAAGCAAAGGACATCGAAATGGGGCAGAATTCGAGCGGTCAGAGACTCGGCCATGTCGAGCTCGACGACGAGGTACGATTTGAGGACGTGCCCTACGTCCTAGTCTTAAAAAAAACCAAAATGGAACGAGAATTTCGTGCACTTGGCAATACCATGAAAATCCTTAAAAAAAAAGTCTTAAATAAATAGTCGGCAAAAAGGAATTCCAGGATACCGACTGAACTATGAAAAAAACGATTTCATTCTTATCGCATCTTTTAAATATTTCGAAGGAACGAAAATGGATTCGATATTTTTTCAATCAAATGCCATTGCGATTTTTTCCATTTGCACGGATTTTCGTTTCGTGAGATGAATTTTGAAGAACGTTCCTTTCTTTTCAATGTTAATTCGATTAAAACGATTTTTTTTCCAGTTTTCCTTACATTCCGAAGATGCACGAGTCCAACAGAAATACATACTCGTAGGATGGGACACTTTTCGTTCAAAGACGATGTTACTGCTGCTCGTTCTCTTTGTCATTTGGGCCCTAATATTCTTTCCTCTTCTCCATGTTGGTTACTAAAGGAGACGTACAAGTTCAGTAAAAAAATGCATCAAACTGATTACACATATAAAAAAATATATACGCACACACATGATATGTATATAGAAATGTCAATGAGATTCGAATAAAGATAAGGAGCAAATCGAGCCGTCTTCGGATTCAATATTCGTTATCGATCCATGAATTAACTGCCATCGAATAATCAAGTCCAAACGATCTCTGGAAGGAAAAACAATTTCGTCGGGGGAAAAAAATGGGAACTTCCGGCAAAGTCGCCCTCGTCGGGACACCGGAAGTACGACTTTGAAGCGAAAACGGCATGCGGAATAAAAATCTGAAAAAAAAATTCGCCATACGAACGATCCTCGATGCATTGATTTTACGAAATAATAATATCGAAAGGTTATTGACAAATTTTTCAAAAACATATCGTTTGGAAGAAATTTTGACAGCCTTTCGTACAAAACCAGTTCATTCATTTTTTCCGAACAGCAACTTTACCCAAATTTTATTCAACGTTTTGACATTTTTCCGCGATAAATTTTGAAAAGTTGATAACATTTTTCGCGGACGAAGATTCCTCGGCAGGAACCACTGGCCCACCGCAGTTGAACCAACGCATTCGTCGATACGTCAAAGTAAAAATTCATGAAAAATGATAAAACAAGAATGAAACTTTATACGAAAAAATTATTCACGCCGAAAACTCGCAGAATTTTTCTTTTTCGTCAATTCAAAGGCAAAAATATATTTGTCAATGCCGGATGGAAGTATTATGAGATTTTCGAAACCAAGAGACGATGAAAATGATCCGACATAATGTTTTCTTATCAAATTTATCGGTGAAATAAGGTGCTTGTCGTCATCCGAAACTTGCGAAAGACTCGTGTAACGCTGATGACACCAGGTGGGTTTTTTTACAGCAACAAAGGAGGAAATTCGAAGGGGAAAATTTATAACGTTGTTACGGTCGTTTGCGGCGTTCATTTCGCGAGGGAGCCTACAGTCTGTCAAAAGACGTTGCTGAGGTAATCCATCGGAGCTCATTCGCTGACGATCGAAGGCGTACCGCCATGGCCTCCAAGACAATTTACTTCGTGCTGTTGGTCGTAGCTTTGTCTCTCGTCGTTGGTGAGTATCGTTCGATTATTCGCGAAAAACGTCATTCCATCAAATCGCGAACGATCGCACGAAACATCTAAAAAAAAGCACAAATAATCTTTAGCAAAAGAAAACACGTTTTTCCATCAGGATTTTCTCGCTGTCTCGTTTTTTTCTCTATTTTCAATAAAAACCTCTTACTCCAAAAAGTTTGTTTCGGTATTTCAGCAGAAAACACGTGTACATCGAACGCGGTGTTTGAAAATTGAATTCGAGAGATCTTGTCGTTGAAATTTCTCGCGTTTGTTTACACGAGTTGTTGTTAATGATATCCACAAATATTCTCATCAATGGCAGCTATCGAGCTCTCGAAAAAATTGTTATCAATCGTTGTAGAAAAAATATACACGTCCTTCGTTCTAAATCGACCTTTTTTCCGTTTTCAATAAAATTTCGTTATTCCAACAAGTGTGTTTTGGGATTCCGGCGGAAAACGAGTGTACGTCATCGTAATTGATCGTGTTTGGAAATGATATTTCAGAAATCATGAAGATTGTCGTCATAGTTTCTCGTGTTGTTGTGTGTTTCGCGCCGTGACACAAACCGAGACGAAAATGACATTCAAAGGCATTGACGTGTGTGACCAGATGTTGGATTTTTCTTTCTTTTTTTCCCGCAGACCGTTCCATGTCGAAAGGGATTCGAGACGCGTCTTGTATCAAAAAATAGTCGTGAGGCTGTACGAGCGTACACTTGTTGGTACTGAATAACAATTAATCAGAGAATATGCGATCGAAACGATATCGACACTTTTTTATTTCTAGATGAATTTACCGAGAATCGAGGCAAAGAAATGAGCACAAATTTTGAGCAAATTTGAGCAAAAATCTACGATTTTGAAATTTTGACAGAACGATTTTTCCTCGGCTGTTTTTACTTCTTTTTCGCACTGTGAAACGTACCAATCAGTGATAAATCCTTTGCGCAGGACCTAGACCGGCAAGTCCGGCTGTAGTTCCTAGACCAGCAAGCCCAGGTCAGCCGCAACCCAAGCCCGGCGCGCCTAGCAGCCCCTTAAAGCCCAAGCCATCGGGTGGTCCTAGCAGCGGGGATCAAGTGTCCACCCTGCATGTGGGGTCTTTGAATCCCGACAAGAGCCGACCGGGTTCTCCGTCAAGCGGATACGGTAGTTCCGGATCACCGTCATCGGGTGGAGCCTCGCCGATCCAGGGTCGCGGGGGCAAATCTTGGGCGAATATCGCCGGCAATGGTGGAAACGCCAAGCCCGCCTCGCCAATTCCGGCACCACGCCCTGGTGCGCGTCCCGGACAAGCGCCAGCGCCCGGTGCAAGACCCACCGTCGTTGTGGATCAATGGGGTCATCGACAACCGTCACCGGGTACGGGATCACACACGGGCGCTGCCACCGTGGCTGGCGCAGTCGCAGCCGATGGGAAAACGTACTCCAGCAATCCCACGTACAGCAAGGGCAACGGCGTTACCGACGACGACCTTGAAAAACTCTCCGAGGCACTCTTCATCGAGGATACCAACAATGCCAACAAATACATCACCCTGAATCTCCAGAAACAGACGACCAGCGCGAGAACAACGGACGAAGCCCCGCAGCCGTGAGTCCTCTAGCGGATCAAACCGGAAGTACCCGGGCTTTGTGAGAACTTTGAAATTCACGGATTCTTTTTTCTCTCCGCAGTCTATTGTCGGTGGATCCTCGGGCTCTGCAGATCCCCACGGTCGACAAGGTCATAAAGATCTACGACAATTACAAGCTGGACAGTCGCGTCGGCGAGTACATAAGTCCGGCGCAGCGCACGGAAGAGAGCCTGCTGATCGACACGTTCTTGAGCACGAACGTCATGTCAGCCGCCATGAATTTCTTGGCTGCCAAAGATTTCGTACGCAAGGATCTTTTTGACTACAAGGACACCCTCATGACACTGTGGTTCAATCTCTATTCCCGGGGTGGGGATGGAAAAATCGGTAGCACCGGTTTCGAGCACGTCTTCCTCACCGAACTGAAACTCGGCACCGAGGTCAGCGGACTTCACAATTGGATCTACTTCAACGCCGAGGAAGTTGCGAAACGCGCCGACTATCTCGGCTACATCAAAAAAGTCGATTTGGGAAACGTGAGTATCGGCCTCACTGACCCTTTAACGTCGAGAATTCATCATTTCCAAGATTACATCGTTGGAATCCAACCAAATGTATCAAAACTTCCCTCTCAAATCCCTCTTATTATGATGATTTCTTGAATTTTTATTTGTGTTGTTGCTAATCCCGAAGCAAGAAAAAATAATATCATCGTAATATTGTGAAATTCCTGTTTCGCCGTTGCAGAAAGCTGCGATTGTCAAGCTTCATGCCAAGTACAACAATATTGACAAACCGGTAACGACGATGTTCATCGGCACTTCGCCCGAGCTCGAAATGGCACTCTACACCGTTTGCTTCATGACGAGGCGGAATCTTCCGTGTCCAGTGTCCTTGGGAGGAACGAAATTCAACATCGTTACTCACAATTTCAGATATCGCGGCAGGGACCTCATTGGTTCTGCCTACCCCGATATATAAATTCATTTCCAACACTATTATCGATAATTAATTATTGACTCCACTCGCTGGAGCATGGTGCAACGGCAGACGGATAAAATTGTGTCAAAAATAAAAACAGCTTTTTCTTCGTCCTACTTAGATACAAATATGCTATATAGTTTTTTTTTCATTTTTTGTCTTTCGAAAAAAATGATAATCTTTCGTTCGTTGCTGAACCCAGCATCGAGTGTAAAAAAAAGTCGGGACACCGAAAGTACGACTTTGAAGTGAAAACGGCATGCGGAATGAAAATTGGAAAAAAAATTCGCCATACGAACGATCCTCGATGCATTAATTTTACGAAATAATAGTATCGAAAGGTTGTTGACAAATTTTTCAAAAACATATCGTTTGGAAGAAATTTTGACAGCCTTTCGTACAAAACCAGTTCATTCATTTTTTCCGAACAGGAACTTTACCCAAATTTTATTCAACGTTTTGACATTTTTCCGCGATAAATTTTGAAAAGTTGATAACATTTTTCGCGGACGTAGATTCCTCGGCAGGAATCACTGGCTCACCGCAGTTGAACCAACGCATTCGTCGATACGTCAAAGTAAAAATTCATGAAAAATGATAAAACAAGAATGAAACTTTATACGAAAAAATTATTAACTCCGAAAACTCGCACAATTTTTCTTTTTCGTCAATTCAAAGGCAAAACTATATTCGTCAATGCCGGATGGAAATAATACGGGATTTTCGAAACCACGAGACGATGAAAATGATAATTTTTGAAAAATGCTCCGACATAATGCTTTCTTATCAAATTTATCGGTGAAATAAGATGCTGTTCGTCATCCGAAACTTGCGAAAGACTCGTGTAACGTTGATGACACCAACGGTGGGTTTTTTCGCAGCAACGAAGGAGGAGATTCGAAGGGGAAAGTTTATAACGTTGTTACGGTCGGTTGCGGCGTTCATTTCGCGAGGGAGCCTGCAGTCTGTCGAAAGACGTTGCTGAGGCAATACATCGTAGCTCAGAGTGTCCAACGTACCCAGTAACGACTCTCCGTGAGAGAGATCTCAAAGTTAATCTCATTCGCTGACGATCGAAGGCGTACCGCCATGGCCTCCAAGACAATTTACTTCGTGCTGTTGGTCGTAGCTTTGTCTCTCGTCGTCGGTGAGTATCGTTCGATTATTCGCGAAAAACGTCATTCCATCAAATCGCGAACGATCGCACGAAACATCTAAAAAAAAGCACGAATAATCTTTAGCAAAAGAAAACACGTTTTTCCATCAGGATTTTCTCGCTGTCTCGTTTTTTCTCTATTTTCAATAAAAACCTCTTACTCCAAAAAGTTTGTTTCGGTATTTCAGCAGAAAACACGTGTACATCGAACGCGGTGTTTGAAAATTGAATTCGAGAGATCTTGTCGTCGAAATTTCTCGCGTTTGTTTACACGAGTTGTTGTTAATGATATCCACAAATATTCTCATCAATGGCAGCTATCGAGCTCTCGAAAAAATTGTTATCAATCGTTGTAGAAAAAATATACACGTCCTTCGTTCTAAATCGACCTTTTTTCCCTTTTCAATAAAATCTCGTTATTCCAACAAGTGTGTTTCGGGATTCCAGCGGAAAACGAGTGTACGTCGATCGTAATTGATCGTGTTTGGAAATGAAATTTCAAGAATCATGAAAATCATCGTCAAAGTTTCTCGAGTTGTTGTGTGTTTCGCGGCTGTGAAATAAAACGAGACGAAAATGACATTGAGAGGCTGACGCGTGTGACCAGATGTTGGATTTTTCTTTCTTTTTTTCCCGCAGACCGTTCCATGTCGAAAGGGATTCGAGACGCGTCGTGTATCTAAAAATAGACGTGAGGCTACACGAGCGTACGCTTCTTGCCTCTGAATAACGATTAATCAAAGAATATCCGATCGAAACGATATCGACAATTTTCTATTTCTACACTAATTTCACGAGAATCGGAACAAAGAAATGAGCAAAAATTCGTGGAATAATACGAGCGATAATTTTGGAAAAAAAAACATACAATCAGGGTTTTCGAATCGTGGTTTATTTTGAAAAAAAAATGCGTTTCAATGAAAACATTAAGTGGGTCGACTCGTCGAGTCCCTTTCCATCGCAATGACTGATAAACATCGATAAATCGACCGCTCTCGCGTTTTTAATTGCCTTGCATCGCCGAGATCAGCCGAAGAGGTCGTGACAACAAGTCGACGATAACCCACAAACTCTATCTTTTCTTCTCGGGTTATCGTACGCGTGTATTCTTCGATAAAAAAACATTTCGAGAAACTATGACGAAAGGAGTTTGCGGTGTTTCCAAACTTTGACGATTTCGAAAAAGCAGCTCCAAAAATAAAAACATGATGGCAACTTTCGATTTTTTTTGTATTCCGAGAATTTTGACTTTAAAGACGAACTGTTTTTGTTTCGTTCGAAATGATCAGAGAACGCGGAAGGGGGCTGGAAATTTTGGAAAAAGAAGAAGGAGGATCCGACGACGACGACGACGACGATCGCGCCGGGGACTTCCGGTGATTCCGCGATCGTCGGGCCGAATTCGCAGAATGCTGGGGCGAACAACGGCGAGACAAAGCCCGCTTCGGCGGCGTCGACGCCTCCGAAAGGGACAAACGATAAATCCCCGAAGACGGGGAATGTGAATGCTCCAGGCTCGACTTCCGGTTCGCCGTCGATAGGAACGAAAGGCGCCATTGCTGGAGCTGCCAATGCCGGTCTCGCCGTCGGTGTGGCCAATTCCGGGCCGAACATCAGGAACAACCCGCAACCGCACCGACCGCATCCTGGAACGGAAGTCGGCCTTGATATATCACAACCACGACCGGGAAAACCCGGTGTCGGCGGCACTTCCGGTCAGGGTTACCGAGATTGGGCGGCCGATTTGACCGGAGCTGGAGAGCCCGCGAGACAGGCGCCGAAAACACCGTCCCAGGGACCGGCTCTGACCGGAAACAGCGGACAGCAACCAGCCGGAGGTATATCAAAGAATGGCGTCGAGGATTTTGAAATTTTGACAGAACGATTTTTCCTAGGCTGTTTTTACTTCTTTTTTGCACTGTGAAACGTATCGACCGGAGATAAATCCTTTGCGCAGGACCTAGACCAGCGAGTCCGGATGGTGCACCAGGTGGTAAGGCATCCAACCCGCAAACTCCCAACAAGCAGGCACCCCCGGTTGTAGGACCGCGTCCCGGCTCTCCGTCGTCTCCCCAGGGTACCTTACCCTCGGGGCAACCCCAGCCACAACCCAAGCCCGGCGCGCCTAGCAACCCCTTAAATCCCAAGCCATCGGGTGGTCCTAGCAGCGGGGATCAAGTGTCTACCCTGCACGTGGGGTCTTTGAATCCCGACAAGAGCCGACCGGGTTCCCCGTCGAGCGGATACGGTAGTCCCGGATCACCGTCATCGGGTGGAGCCTCGCCGACCCGGGGTGGAGCGTCACCAACCGGAGGCTCAGCACCGACGAACGGCGGTGACAAATCTTGGGCGGAAATCGCCGGCAATGGTGGAAACGCCAAGCCTGCCCCGCCAATTCCGGCACCACGCCCTGGTGCGCGTCCCGGACAAGCGCCAGCGCCCGGTGCAAGACCCGCCGTCGTTGTGGATCAATGGGGTGGTCGACAACCGTCACCGGGTGCGGGATCACACACGGGCGCTGCCACCGTGGCTGGCGCCGCAGCAGCAGGTGCGATCGCCGCTGGCGCAGTCGCAGCCGATGGGAAAACGTACTCCAGCAATCCCACGTACAGCAAGGGCAACGGCGTTACCGACGACGACCTTGAAAAACTCTCCGAGGCACTCTTCATCAAGGATACCAACAATGCCAACAAATACATCACCCTGAATCTCCAGAAACAGACGACCAGCGCGAAAACAACGGACGAAGCCCCGCAGCCGTGAGTCCTCCAGCGGATCAAACCGGAAGTACCCGGGCTTTGTGAGAACTTTGAAATTCACGGATTCTTTTTTCTCTCCGCAGTCTATTGTCGGTGGATCCTCGGGCTCTGCAGATCCCCACGATCGACAAGGTCATAAAGATCTACGACAATTACAAGCTGGACAGTCGCGTCGGCGAGTACATAAGTCCGGCGCAGCGCACGGAAGAGAGCCTGCTGATCGACACGTTCTTGAGCACGAACGTCATGTCAGCCACCATGAATTTCTTGGCTGCCAAAGGCTTCGTACGCAAGGACTATTACGACTACAAGGACACCCTCAGGACACTGTGGTTCAATCTCTATTCCCGGGGTGGGGATGGAAAAATCGGTAGCGCCGGTTTCGAGCACGTCTTCCTCACCGAACTGAAACTCGGCACCGAGGTCAGCGGACTTCACAATTGGATCTACTTCAACGCCGAGGAAGTTGCGAAACGCGCCGACTATCTCGGCTACATCAAAAAAGTCGATTTGGGAAACGTGAGTATCGGCCTCATTGACCCTTTAACGTCGAGAATTCATAATTTCCAAGTTTGCATCGTTGGAATCCAACCAAATGTATCTAAACTTCCCCCTTATCCTCGATATTCGAAATATCTCGAAGCAATATCTCGAAATCATGGTACTTTTGAAAAAACGAAAGGAAACATTATGATAATTTAGGAAAAAAAATTGAGAGTCGATATTACTATTTTTATATTCTCACTGTGGAGCAGAAAATTATAATTATTTCTTGAATTTTTATTTGTGTTTTTGCTAATATCGAAGCAAAAAAATAGTATCCTTGTAATGTTGTGAAATTTCTGTTTCGCCGTTGCAGAAAGCTTCGATTGTCAAGATTCATGCCAAGTACAACAATATTGACAAACCGGTAACGACGATGTTCATCGGCACTTCGCCCGAGCTCGAAATGGCACTCTACACCGTTTGCTTCATGACGAGGCGGGATCTCCCGTGTCCAGTGTCCTTGGGAGGAACGAAATTCAACATTGTTACTCACAAGTTCAGATATCGCGGCAGGGACCTCATTGGTTCTGCCTACCCCGATATATAATTATATTTCCAACACTATTATCGATAATTAATTATTCGCTCCACTCGCTGGAGCATGGTGCAACGGTAGACGAAGAAAATTGTCTCTAAATAAAAAAAACAACTTTTTCTTCGTCCTACTTCGATACAAATATGCTATATAGGTTTTTTCTCCATTTTTTGTCTTCCGAAAGAATAAAAATCTTTCGTTCGTTGCTGAACCCAGCATCGAGTGTAAAAAAGCCATTTGTAACAACGAGTAATACGCGAATATTCCGTCGCTGATTACTTTGCTCTAGAAATATTACGAATTTATCGAATAATCCAAGTGTAACGATGTTGGATATTAAACGAGCTTCACGTACCACCAATAGCCTCTGTATTTACGAAACAAAATTTTCGACGGTCTTAATATCATTTTATATATCACACATCAACGTAATATTTGGCAAAAAAGAAAGTGCTTCGTTGTTGCTTTTATCTTTACGAAGCAAAAACAAAACCGGCATGTTTATTCGTTGGTTGGAGGTGTCTGACAAAAAGCCTGCTCCGAAATGTTGCAATCGAGCGGAAAATGTCATTTAAAAAATAAACTTTTAACAAATTTTTCATCATCCGCGATCTTTCCGTTTGGGGTTCGCATAAAGAATTTCGAGAAATGTTGAATTTCAGCAAACAAACGATCGAATCTTTCGAAATATTTTGGCAAATTTTTCTTCCGATTCTGCCTGCATTTAATGCAGCACAAATGTTTGCGAATAAAGATGAGATGCTGCAGGCTGCACAGATAATTAGATGACTCTAATAAAATGGTTCCAATGGACCATTCCCCGCCGCATCTCGTTGGAAATATAACTGGCGAAAGTCACCGAGATAAGCATGAAACAACAACGTTCGAGATTGCACGTTTCCATCGTACGACAAACAGATAAGAAAAGCTCCTCTTTTCGCATGGATGAGAAATGAAATCGTGCAACGAGCGCGAACGAATCTCATTATTTCGCGCGATATCTCCAGCGAAGATAACCAAAACGGAGAAAGAGGTGGTATTTCCAGACGAGAATTAATCGTATTGCACAATAATCAAGATTTCGCCAGTTCGTGCTTGTGACTCGCGAGTCCAGCATCGAATTAAAAAAAGCACTCGCACGTTTCTTTCGCCTCTTTCTCATCCTTCGGAAGCATGTATCGAAATTTGCGGGTGATTTTGCGAAAAAATGAAAGGACGAATGGTTCGGACTGGCGGGGAATATCGTTGAGGAGATTCCGAGCGACGAGTGAGAAGTTTTATCACAGTGAGAACGGAGTTTACGGATACAGAGCCAAAAAGTGCGATACGTACGATGGTGAGTAGAAAAAAAAATCGATTCGAGCGAACGAACGTGAAACCAGCGTTGTTTTTCTCTTTCAGTGCCCAAGGAACATCTTCGCTCGCGAGCCAAGTACGGCAATTTTTATAGGCTCGTGTCGGCTTACAGAGAACACGCGCACAAACAAGCGAACACGAATCCAGTCGCGACGAAAAAATATTCCAGCGTGCCTGAACTCGATCCGCAAAGATACGGTCTTGCTCCGAACGATGTTGTGTCTTTTGAGGGAATTTTATCGACCGAAAAGTCCGAGGGAACCGTCGAGGAGGCTCTCGGTATTCTGAACGCTACGTACGCTGGTAATATCGGAGCTGAATTTCATTATCTCGAGGTGAGAGTGGCAAAACACGTGATCATTCATTTTCGATATTCATCTCGAGGAGATTGGAGAAATTTTGTAAAAATCTTGCCCCAAAAGATCGATAAATTTGAGTTGAGATCGATTTGGTTTTGGAACAAAATTCTCGTTGCATCTTTTTTATTTTGGAAAAAGAAATCGTGAAAAATTGATTCGATAGAGATTGGAGAAATTCTGCAAAAACGTTGCCGCAAAAAATTGCTAAAATTCAGTCGAGATCGACAGGGTTTTGGGACAAAATTCTGGTACCGCCGGCGCCGAATTTTATTCAATTTTGATATTTTTTATTATGAAAAGAAAGCTCCTGAAAAATTGATTCGATAAAGATTGGAGAAATTCCGCAAAAACGTTGCCGCAAAAAATTGCTAAAATTCAGTCGAGATCGACAGGGTTTTGGGACAAAATTCTGGTACCGCCGGCGCCGAATTTTATTCAATTTTGATATTTTTTATTATGAAAAGAAAGCTCCTGAAAAATTGATTCGATAAAGATTGCAGAAATTCTGCAAAAATTATGCCCAAAAAATGGCAAAATTCGAGTTAAGCTCGACAGAGTTATAGAAATAATGTTAATCAAAGATACAACGATTATAAAAGTAATTCCTCAATTAAATATACAACATTATACGACAGATTGGGTTATTCGTTGCAGAGCCTCGAGGAGCGAGAATGGTTCGCGATGAATTTCGAAAAAACGAGCAGCGAGGCGGTGAAGGACGAGACGAAAAGAGCGATCGCTGCGGAAATGTTGAAGAGTCAAGCCTTCGATAATTTCTTGGCTCTGAAATTCGTGAGCGTCAAGAGGTACGGCTGCGAGGGCGCGGAATCCATGATGGCATTTTTTCACGAATTCTTCAAACTCTCGGCAAAAGGTGCGTCGACGTTTCGAAAAATTTTCAAAATTAGGAAGATGCAAAAAACTCGAAAACGATGGACAAAGTGTGATATAATCGATGAAATCATTATTGAGGAACGATAATCACGAAAAAAAAGCCAGAATCATGTACGATAAGAATGAAAAATTTTCAGACGACCTCAAGCACATAATTCTCTGCATGCCACACCGCGGTCGTTTGAATTTTCTCACTGGGATGCTGAAATTTCCACCGGAAAAACTGTTTCGAAAGCTCCGGGGATTTTCCGAATTCCCCGAGGATGCCAAAGCGACTGGAGACGTTGCCAGCCACTTTGTATCCTCCGTCGATCTCAACGTCGACAGCAAGTGTCTGAGAGTCAGTATGCTGTACAATCCTTCTCATCTCGAGGCTGTTAATTCAGTCTCCATGGGCAAGACCCGCGGAACGATGCAAATCGTCGAGGACGGGGCTTACGACGAGCGAGGAAATTCGCGATGGAGCGACAAGGTCCTCAATCTCCAGGTGAGAATTTCATCGTCACGTGATGATCGCGAAAAATAAACACTCGAAACTGTCACTAATTTTCTCGAAATATTCACGTTTTCGTTATAAATATCCGAGATTACGGGAAATACGACAATTTCCAGCTTCGATAATGTCGAAGCCGAAAAAATAGAAAAATCCAGAGAGAGAGAAAGTTGAGGCGAAAATTTGACGATAAAAGTCACTCGTTCAACGTCAGGAGCCTTTTTTTAATCGTCAAAAATGTCGTTTGTTTCGATTTCTTTTATTCATCTCGAATACGGGAATGTTGAATTTGAAGAAATGAAAAGATTGTTCGGCCTCGAGAACCTTTTTTTAATTGCCAAAATTTGTGTTTGAACGACCTTGAAGATTCACGTGATGATCGCGAAAAATAAACACTCGAAACTGTCACTAATTTTCTCGAAATATTCACGTTTTCGTTCTAAACATTCGAGATTACGGGAAATACGACAATTTCCAGCTTCGATAATGTCGAAGCCGAAAAAATAGAAAAATCCAGAGAGAGAGAGAAAGTTGAGGCGAAAATTTGACAAAAAGTCACTCGTTCAACGTCAGGAGCCTTTTTTTAATCGTCAAAAATGTCGTTTATTTCGATTTCTTTTATTCATCTCGAATACGGGAATGTTGAATTTGAAGAAATGAAAAGATCGTTCGACCTCGAGAGCCTTTTTTTAATTGCCAAAATTTGTGTTTGAACGACCTTGAAGATTCACGTGATGATCGCGAAAAATAAACACTCGAAACTGTCACTAATTTTCTCGAAATATTCACGTTTTCGTTATAAATATCCGAGATTACGGGAAATACGACAATTTCCAGCTTCGATAATGTCGAAGCCGAAAAAATAGAAAAATCCAGAGAGAGAGAAAGTTGAGGCGAAAATTTGACAAAAAGTCACTCGTTCAACGTCAGGAGCCTTTTTTTAATCGTCAAAAATGTCGTTTGTTTCGATTTCTTTTATTCATCTCGAATACGGGAATGTTGAATTTGAAGAAATGAAAAGATTGTTCGGCCTCGAGAGCCTTTTTTTAATTGCCAAAATTTGTGTTTGAACGACCTTGAAGATTCACGGTGATGCTGCTTACGCCGGTCAGGGAGTGAACCAGGAGTCTCTGGCGATAAGTTCGACGCCGCATTTCGAGATCGGGGGTTCGGTCCATCTGGTGGTGAACAATCAATTGGGTTTCACAACGCCAGCGTCGAGAGGTCGATCATCGAGATACTGCACCGACATCGCAAAATCCATAGCGGCGCCGGTGATTCACGTGAACGCCGACGCACCGGAAGACGTTTTGCGCGCAACGAGGGTCGCCTTCAACTACCAAAGAAAATTTCGCAAGGACGCGTTCGTCGACCTAAACTGCTTCCGTCGCTGGGGCCACAACGAACTGGACGACCCTACTTTTACGAATCCACTTTTGTACAAAATCATTCACAACCGGAAGTGAGTCCCCCAAAAATGGCTTTTCTCATTTCTTCGACGGCTCGCGGCGAATTTTGCCTCGATCCAAAATCAGCATACACTCAAACTTCGAAAACTGAAGAAACAAAATAGTTTCGACGGAAATTTTCGAAATTTCAAAAACTTTCGATTTTTCGTGATTTTTTTTCGTCAAACAGATCGATACCGGATGCGTACAGCGAGAATCTTGAAAAACTTGGAATACTGAGGAGAGAAGAACGCGAGTCGCTGATCGAAAAACACTCGAAATGGCTGGGAAGTTGCCTGAGGCAGGTCGACGATTATCTTCCCCAGGCGACTTATTTTACTCATCGCTGGACTGGTATGCAGCAGGCTCCTGCTGCGATTACCACTTGGGACACCGGGGTGGAGCCCGATCTCGTTAGATTCGTCGCCGGCAAGAGCGTCGACGTTAAAAATCGTTCGGTGAATAACAACGTGAATTTTGATCGAAATATACCTTTACGTCCTCGTGAATATTTGTCGAGAGATAAAAAAGCGCAACGAAATCGCTTGATACAATTTCTCAGACGATTCATCCTCAATTAATGAAAAGTCATGTTCAAGCGAGACTCGACAGAGTGTCGGGGGGCGAATTTTTGGATTGGTCGACCGCCGAAACGGCGGCTCTCGGCACGCTTCTTTATCAAGGTTACAACGTCCGGATAAGCGGCCAGGACGTTGGAAGAGGAACTTTTTCTCAACGTCACGCGATGCTGATCGACCAAACGACCGGAGGTATCGTGAAATTTCGAAAAACCTTTCGGAACCTTTTTTTTCAATTTCAACCGTTTCCGCACAGAGATTTTCGGCCAAAGGTGTCTTTCGATTGGAATCGATAATTTGGGGTTTTTTTTTCTGTTTTTTGCATTCTCAGAGATGTATATTCCTCTGAATTTTATGGCCGAGGGTCAGACCGGAAAGATCGAGCTGGCCAACAGTATTCTCTCGGAGGAGGCCGTGTTGGGCTTCGAGTACGGCGTCAGTATAACGTCGCCGGCGACACTCACCATCTGGGAGGCGCAGTTTGGTGATTTCTTCAACGGTGCGCAGATAATAATCGACGCGTTCGTCGCGAGCGGCGAGGCCAAGTGGATGACGAGCAGCGGCCTCGTGATGCTTCTGCCTCACGGCTACGACGGCGCCGGTCCGGAGCACAGTTCCTGCCGCGTCGAGAGGTTCCTGCAGCTGACGGACAGCAGCGAGGACAAACCCGACGGCGACGACGTCAACATCCAGGTCGTCAATCCCACGACCCCGGCGCAGTATTTTCATCTGCTGAGAAGACAGGTGTGATTATCCGGAATTTCAAAAAATCGAAAAACGAAAAAAAAGAATTGTTTCGAATTGACAGACCGACTTGGTTTTTTTTTGCAATTTTGTGGAAGGAAGAATCATTTTGTGCAAAACGGTATTTCGGGAAGAAAGCTCGAGGAAGGGGGGAGAAAAAGTGCTCCGAAAAGCATATTCGTAGGCCTTTGATTTATTGCATTTTTTGTGTCTTAATCGACTGGCCAAAGTCGTAATAATTCGTATTACGTTTATTCTATTTTATTCACGATGGATTACGAGTTTTTAGAGGTACCGTGCGCGCATTTTTGTTCTCCAGATGGTGAGGAATTTCCGGAAACCTCTGATAGTCGTCGCGCCGAAGATTCTCTTGCGACACTCGTCGGCGACGTCGTCCCTCGCGGCAATGTCACCGGGTACGAGTTTCAAGAACGTCATAGGCGACGACAAAGCCTCACAGGCGCAGGTGGAAAAAGTCATACTGGTGAGTGGAAAGCATTATTACGCGCTGGAAAAACAGAGAGAGACGTCGAACGCGAGGGACGTCGCGATCGTCAGATTGGAGAGTCTGTGTCCGTTTCCGGTCAACGATTTGCTCGAGGAGCTTCACCGATATCCACGCGCCAAATGTGAGAAGCTGCATCTTTTTCTCTTCCTCTCATCTCGTTTCATCTCTCGTACGCGACTGACGTGTTTTCGCTTTTCCAACTCGTCGAATTTAGCCTACGTTTGGAGCCAAGAGGAACCTCGAAATATGGGAGCTTGGAGTTTCGTCAAACCGCGATTCGAAAATTTGTGCGGTCGTAGGGTATTTATTTTTGCTTCGTTCGATATATCGAAGAGGAAATCGATTATACCGACTGAAAACTAGTATATTACGTACGCTAGGGCATCCGACGTTCTCGCCGAGTCTTGTATACTATTTTTCTTCATTTCCGGTCGAAAGTACGGTTAATAATTATTTTTAATTAATAAAATAGTTTGACGGCTGCTAGCTTGCATGAGGGTCGCCCGCCCGACTTTTGCAAACTTTTTGCTGGTCGGGGCGGGCATCGAAAATCTGTTTATTAATAATAACGTGCATGAGCATTAAGTTGAATATTACATAATAATAATACCATATTATCAATATTGATATTCAGGAGATCTTACGGATTGTTTTCCTTATTGCAAGTACATGAAGTGATATTGAAAACACAATTGTTGAACGTACAATTATCAAATTTTAAACCATGTTTCTTCGGTATTGAATTTATGTCATTGGGATTTTGATTGTCCAAATCTGCATTACTTTTCCTTTTTTTACACGTAGGAGACTGAACAGTTGATTGATTTTTCAAGTTTAATTTTATTCCTGGCTTATCAAGAGACGTTTTACTACTACCGGCAACTGGATTATTTTGGTTTATGACTGGTGCCAGTATTTGATGGTTGCTTGCTGTGGTTTTTTTAATTAAAATTATCTTCTCCGGCGCTGTGTTGTATACATACACTATTCGTAGTTATAAGGTTACATGCAGTTCTGTCATGATACGAGCAATGTTGTGGCCGTTGCTGTGCTAACGAGCCACAAAAATCTTGTAACTAATCAGAGCTGAAGCAGGGCACAAAAGCCATTCTTCCCGGACCGAAATGCGGCCGGGAAGACGTACTTTCGACTAGGGAATGAAGAAAAATTCATTCTCGCGCCGGATGACTCGAGATCGTTTTTTTTTCTCTTGCCAGCTGAAGTATTCGGGACGCGAAGCTCAGGCAGCACCGGCGGGCGGAATTGGGAAAATTCATCAACGCGAGGCTCAAGACGTCATCGTAAAACCGTTCGCGATGAAATGAGATGAAATTTGCGACACGAGGGAGCAGAGAAAAGAGCGTCAAGACGCACGTATGGAAAAAGAAACGACGGTCAATTAAAGTACTTTCAAATTCAAACTCTGATTTTCGTGTTTCGAGATCGTCGTTTGTGAAACGTGTGGCGTTTCGATCGACGACAAAAGGAGCTGACATACGAGGACTGAATTTGAATTTTCAGGTCGCTCGCAAGTTCGACCTTGAATTTTGGAAAAAGTTGGGCGTTTTCGTGTTATCGGTCCAAAATTATTTCCAAAAATCAACGTCTCGAGGGAACTTGCCGGCGAATTCGAGCCTCGATATTCAAAACGCAGAATTAAATTCTATTGGATTAAAAAGATCAAAGATACGCCGTTCGTCACAATTTATTTGTGAGCGGAATACTCGGCGTGCAGTCTCTCGTGTTCCTTTTCGATCAGAGTCCTCAACTCGTCCTGAAATATATTTTGAGAATGAACAAAGTTTTTTCCAAGAATTTTCCATTCGAACTTTCGAAATGTGTGAAAGGACGAAATTAAATCGTCTTACCCCCCAACCGAGTTTGTCGGCCAATAATTGGCAACCCTCGTCGCAATCACCGATCCAAGCAACGTCCCGAGCAATTTCCCAGCTCTTGGGATTGAAAACGAAGCCCTGCTTGATCCCGAAAAACCTCGTCAGACTGTGTTGAAGCCCGACTTTTTCCTTGTTGATCAAAAGTCGCGGACAGGCCGAGCTGACTCTTTGCAATGCCAAAAAGTCGAACAGAGTCAAAATTTCGTCGGAAAGGAAGGAAAAAAGATCGATGGAGCGAAATACACGAAATTTTGGAATTACCGATCGAGGAGCGAAGCAAAAGGCTGTACGGCGAGGCTCGAGCCCATGATTATCAAAAGATCAGCCTCTCGGAAGTCATGTTCGAACAACGTGTGAAAACGTTCCGGCAACATTTCACCGAAAAAAACGATATCCGGTTTGACGATTCCCTCCT
Source organism: Heteropelma amictum (assembly GCA_959613375.1). NCBI lineage: Eukaryota > Metazoa > Arthropoda > Insecta > Hymenoptera > Ichneumonidae > Heteropelma > Heteropelma amictum. Next base: position 2,472,057 of record OY390726.1, on the reverse strand, counting down.
CGCACTCTTCGCACTTCGGTATCAAATCATCGATGATTTTTTCTGTAAATTCAATCTAAAGTTTTCCTTCCGCCTCCCATCGGACGAGAGGAAGAAAAGAATCATGATTTCGCACGAATACACACCTTTCATCCACTTGAGCGTGTAAGGAGCTCGACATTTCAGACAATGCCCCGTGTGGAAGGTGCCGTGAGCTTCGACGAGCTTTTCGCCGGGAAGTCCTGCGACTCTTTCGAGAGTATCGACATTTTGCGTATAATGACGCAGCAGCAAATCTTTCTCCCAGAGCAAACGCAGAAAGTAATGACTGGGCGTGGGCTTGAAACCTTCCGGCAGTAACTCCTTCGCCAGCACGAAAAACGGTTCGGGATTTTGCGTGAAAAAGTCTATTTCGAATATCGCCTGCGGATGCGGCAGATTGTATTTGCCCAAATTGTGATAAAGTCCACTAGAGGGCGAGCGGAAGTCCGGAATTCCGGCGGCTATAAATGGGAAACCATCTACGATTACCAAAAAACGCTTTTGCCGTTGAAAAATTGAACGTAAAAAGTCTTTTCCATGTTTATAGTGATTTCTTCCCTCGAATCGATATTTCTTAACGCAGAGCGTCGCTTACACGTCGAAATTCCAGCGCCGGCCATTGTGACGATCTTGCGACAATTCCGCTGTTTGATATAATTAACAACGCCGTCCAAATCGAGAGAATCCAAGATTTTCTTATCTTTGGAATCGATTTTCGATGCCTCCGAAGATTCGTAAAACTTCAACTTTTCGCTGAAGTACTTTCGAATTTGTTCCATTCCCGAGTCTTCGCTGTCCTCTCTCTCGCAGGATGGACCAGCCGCTGTACTTTCGTCCGAGCTGTCGGTGTGTTCGCTTTCTTCTGAGCAAGATAAACTTTGATGCAAACACGCGCTCGAATACGAAGAATCGAATAATGAAAGAATCTCACGAAGATTTCACGTAATTATGAAAACATAACCAAACTTTTTCGAAGAAAATCTTTCGTACCTCGATCCTCCATCTTCGATTTTTCCATGTTACACGATAAAAAGGTTTTTTACATTCGATACGTCGTAAACAATGGCTCGTTTCAAAGAGACACGTGAAAAGAATCTTTTCTCGGCATATTTCGATCGAGACTCACGAGGGTGTTGTGAAAAACTTGACAGCAGACGACGCGAGCTACTCGAGGGTTTTAATTAACGTTATCCGTGCAAATAAAGATTGAAGCACGATTTTTCCGCTGCGTTCATATAAATTTAATTAACGCTACTATTGTGCTCCAGTCTCAATAAATATACCTATACACATGTATCTTTTTAATCCATCAAAAGAAAAGATCGATATATTTTTCTTATTGAAAAGAACATTTAAACGTGAACCTTGACCGTCGATAACAAGCGCGGCATATATGGATTATTGTTTTTTCTGTCGAAGCAAAATATGTCTGTGTATTTGCATAAGACATGAATGATTTTTCAATAAAAATGATGAACTTGAAACTGTAATTTCCTGCGATTAGTATTATTAGCAAATTAGCACGCGCGCAGTTCAAAACGATAAAGCGAGGGACGACAATTGACACGTGTATATTATCTACAATATCCTCGCGATGATGAAAGAACGATCTGGAAACAATTGAGAGAGAGAGAAGAGAGAAAATCAAATGGGAACGAAGCAAATTTCGCAGTGAACGCTAAACGATTTGCCAATATTTTTCAATAGAAAGAAAAGAAGCATATGTCATACTGTAATAACAAGTGATTTGCGAAATAACATACAGTGAGTAATTATTGAGGATTCTGGGTTATCAGGGATGAATGCGCGTGACCTACGTGAGAAAGACACAAGGCTGAAAAATTACACAGAAAGAGATACATAGAGAATTTTTTTGATGAAAATAGAATAAACTTTATATTATACAAAACGAAAATAAAATGAGGAATACATTTTTATAATAATCGTAATGCTCTCAACGCATTTTTTTCCGTCTATCGAATTCTACTGGACATGGGCAAATCCGTTGTTATCAACCGAAGCCGATTGTCGTTACGAAATAAGTCGTGTAACTTTGAAAAAAATATACGTCCTTTTTTTTCGATACCATTCTTACGCGAGCGATTATTTGTGTTATGTAAATAACGAGCCGAGTGTATAACGAAACGAATCACCATTCATAATGATTCGTTATACAAAGACCACACATGTGCTTTATGCGTATAATCGCAAAAATGCTTTCTCGTTCAATTTGTTAATGAAGAAATCCTCAAACGAAGCTTCTTCCTCGACGATCTTTTTCCCCAAAGTTAGAAATTTCTGTTTGAAGATATAGCGTAGTTCGTTAAAAGGAGCACGCTGGATGATTCTAGACGCGTACATATCGTTGGGAATCTGCGGAATTTGTATCTTCGAAAACGATCGACGTTGCGTCAAAAACGTAAGAATCATTCCGATCGATGTCCGATAGAGTGCACGCAATATGATTTGGCGGTTTTCAACGAAAACAAAACGATTATTTGTTTCCATCACAGGCTCGCGTGTTTAGTCGTTTTTCATCTCTTGGGTAAACTTGTTTTTACCTTCAAAATCGAACTTGCGTGTGTCATGGCGATAAGAAAATTGTGATTAGTTTTTTTTTCGTCACATGCGACGAAAATTTTATCATTCTACAGTAATAAAGGAAGAAGCGTGTTACCGAAGAATTTCGAGTAACACCGTTATATTCCCTCTCTTTTTTTCGTTTATTTTGTCGGACCAGATGAGTTGCGTTCCTGCGTGTGCTATACGCGCCGCTCGTCCCCATCCCCATCTTCCCCATATATAAGAGGAGCGTTCTTTTGCCTGCGTAAGCAGTGTGTGCACGGAACGCGCAACACGAGCACTAAACGGAGATTTTTCACCAAACGCGTGGTGCGTGTTTCTCAATATTTTTATTCCCCAGGACCTTTCCGATCGCGTACGAGTAATTTGCACAAAAAGAGGTAAAACGGCAGAATAATTTGACTAAAATCGACAAAATGACCGTTTGTCGAACAGAAAAAAGAACACCGAAACTCGAAACGATAATTCATGTTTTTGTTTACTTTCACAGTCGATACATACGGCAGTAAATATGGATATGGAACAACCGAATCATCCATCACGTTGCACGTGGACGGCAAACTCTTGCGAAACGTCGCCGCACACGCCGACGATCAAGTGAGCGAAAGAAATTTCATCGAAAAATGTCTACAATTTTTCAGTTGCTTCGTAACACAACTTACTAAAAAAAAATCAATTCATGTATCCAGCGACGATGAAATTTTTTTTTTCTCACAGCGTCGAGGATAGGAAAAAAATTTTACCCAACATTTTGCACGCCGTTGGCCAAACGCCGCTGGTGCGTCTCAACACCATCACGAAATTGCACAACGTGAAATGCGAGATGTGTGAGTAATTAGTTTTGCCGCTGGAAGTCGCTCCACGAGTTTGTATCGAAAAATAATCGTCGGTTCGTCGCTTTTCCCTTTTCCCTCCTCCCGGCGTAGACGCAAAATGCGAATTTATGAATCCCGGCGGCTCGGTCAAAGACAGAATCGCTTGTAGAATGATACTGGAAGCGGAGAGCGCGGGAGTTTTAAAACCCGGTTCTACGATCATCGAGCCTACCAGCGGCAACACAGGCATCGGTTTGGCAATGGCCGCTGCCGTCAAGGGCTACAGGTGCATCATCGTCATGCCCGAGAAAATGTCCAACGAGAAGATTTACGCCCTGCGAGCATTGGGAGCGGAAATTGTGAGAACCCCGACGGAAGCCAGTTGGGACAGTCCCGAGGGTCATATAAGCGTCGCGGAGAAGCTCAGAAACGAAATACCCAACAGCGTCATTCTCAATCAGGTAAAAAAATGGAAGAGAAAAAGAAAACCAATGTTTCGAGTTTCGCGCCGTGCTCATTCGTGATTAAAGATTGTTACAAAAATTTCTGCGTAGTATACGAACGCTGGAAATCCTCTGGCTCATTACAACGGCACGGCGAGCGAAATTTTCGAACAATGCGGTGGGAAAATTGACTATATCGTGGCTGGCGCGGGTACCGGCGGTACGATAACAGGTATCGGCCGAAAGTTCAAAGAGATGTCGCCACAAACGAAAATCGTATGCGTCGATCCGGAAGGAAGTATCTTGGCGGACGTGGACGAAACCGACACGACGTCGAATTCGATAAAATCTTACGAGGTCGAGGGCATCGGGTGAGAAATTTTGCGACACTAGTGCGAAGCGTTTGTCAATTACGCGCAATGGTAACTTTAAGCCGTAAATACATTAATTCACCAACATTTCATAATGACGGGCGACATTCTCTTCCGGACTAATTGAGCGATGACGAGCTAGATTCGAAATGAAATTCCGAGAAGAAATGTATTTTTGTACTTTTTCATACGACTCAAACGTAATGAACCATCAATCGTCAAAGTTTCATCCAACGATGGAAATTCTTTCAAAAAGTCTGTGATTAAATTCATTTGAATTTCGACGGTGAAAGTTAGTACGAGAAAAAATATCGATGAAAATAGCTGCGCGGTAAATGAGACGGGAGAATTCGAATAATTCTGACGATTATCATAGTCAATAATTTGCGACGATTTTTCTTTTTCATTATTCAAGGAAAAGAGTCATTATCGCAGCAACCATAAAATAGAATGAGAATTTCGAGCACTTTGCGATGCAATGAAAATCGGGGACAAAATCAATCACACGTAATATGCCGGAGCACGGTAATTTTGGATAATTACAAAATTGAACAGCCGTTGGAACCTTGAGAATTTCACAAAGAAAATTCAAATTACTTCGCTCGTTGTTTCAATTTCAAAAAACTAGAAAAAAAAACGAATCATTCGTCATTGCTCGCGGAAATTCTCATTGTGATAAATTTTTAAGACGTTCAACTCGCAGCTTCGTTTAAACATTCGTTGAAAAATGTCGAACGATCGAATTTCAAAGCGTCATATTTATTTCGCGCAATGATTTCATGAATCTGACGTAAAAAGCATCGCGAAGCATTGAATATCAAGCAAACCGAAATTTCGAGGCGAGATACCCAGCTGAATATAAAATCGCCCACAAAAATACGGCGTTATTCCGCAAAGTCGTTCAGTTCGAGACGCTATTACCGAGTCGAGTCATAAATAACTTCAATCGCATCCAGGTGGAATACATTAAAAAAAAATGAAAGTACCAATGTCACGAACAAATATTTACCAAATTTTTACAGTCGTGCGGTCTATTTTTTCACCCACGGAGCATTCCTGAGCTACCTGAAATAACACTCATCAGTGAAAAGTCAAAAATATGTAAACGAAAGATAAGATAAAAGCAATTTCAACGAGAGAATAGATGACCGTCGAATTATCAAAATAGTTACGTTGGGAAATAAGATAAGAAAATGAAAATTCAGCGTGAAGATAAAATCGTCGATAAATTGAGAGAGAAGAACAAAAACTTCGTCAAAACTCGATTAATCCTGAAATGAGATTAACGACAGAAATAAGGTATCGCCAAATATGTGGCGATATAAACACAATTATGATCCTCCCGATAAATCGTCATTGATGACGATGATTTTTATTTTTTTATTCTCACAGGTATGATTTTGTTCCGACGGTTCTCGATCGAAGTGTCGTCGACACTTGGGTAAAGAGCAACGATCACGAGTCTTTCGTAGCTGCGAGAGAGCTCATCAAGAGCGAAGGCCTTTTGTGCGGCGGGAGCGGCGGTTCGGCTCTCTCGGTGGCGCTGAAACTCGCCAAAGATCTTCCGGCTGACAAGCGCGTGGTTGTACTCTTGCCCGACGGTATAAGGAATTACATGACGAAATTCGTTTCCGATAGCTGGATGATAGCCAAGGGACTTATGGTAAGCAGGTCCATTCTTCGGCTCACTCGCTCAAATTGTCGAGCAAACTTGTTTTCATTCACTTACGAAATGATGCCATTCATTTTTTCTTCTTTTTCTACAGGATCCTCCGCAGCCTGTAAAATCGAACGAGTGGTGGTGGAATTTGCATATATCCAGTCTGACCATCCCGAAACCGACGATTCTGCGCGAGAGTGCAACTTGTCAGGAAGCCCTGGAGATTTTGGAGAAGAAGAATCTCGAGCGCCTGGCGATAACGAACGCCGACGGTCACATTAAGGGCCTCGTCACTCGTCACAATCTGATGAACCGTTTGATAGCGGGAACGATGAAGAAAAACGATTTGGCTGTCGGTGCTATTGACAGACAAGTTCTGAAAGTCTGCCGAATGACGATTCTCGGCAGACTCTCAATAATCCTCGAAACCGAACCTTGCGTGGTTGTGCTTGACGAACACGATAAATGCAGCTTTGTCGGCATCGCTGTTCAAAAGGATCTTTTCAATTTTGTCAGCAACGGTAACGGCAAGATCAAGGCAAACGGAGATGCCTGAGATTTTGCGGGAAAGCCCGCTGTCTTCATTCCATAAATGTAGTACTTACCGGGTTAAAAATGGATTTTTAAAAAATTTTAATCGTAACTTGACTATGCAGTAGACTTTTATTATCAGCGACGCGAAGATTCATCTCAAACTGGTCATTGTTTAAGACTGAAAGCCCGGGGACCGTGTTAATTTTGTTATCCATTTCATCGAAAATATTCTCTCGAAATACTCTGCTGCAGAAATATCGTTATTGAGAAATATAACGCATTGTCTTTGAATACATTTTTTGTCGGACTCTCGTCAAAATTTGAACTTTCGACGATAGTCCTAGGTACACTTTTACGGCGTAAGCTCGAATCAATTTCAACCGGCGATATTCCGGTGAAGCGACATCGCAGAGGCTGAATGCACGATTGAAAAAAAATCGGTTTCGATGATTCGTCGTATCGATCGGCAAGCACTAGCTGATTCGTGACTCGAGGAGCAATGATTGGTTTTATATCGTAATTTACAGTCGACTTGTGTTATTTCGACAATTGTTTAAAAAAAAAAGTGCAGAATTTTAGTTTTTAGCTGGAGATCTCCAATTCCGAAACACTTCCGGTTCAAATTGTCCTTATATACTGGTGATCATCCGTTCTGGATCAGTGACCCGTTCCACGTGACCGTGACGGCGAATGAGCCCGCTTTCTAAATGATCAGCTGGTCAATTAAAAATTCGGGAGGACGGTGTGCCAAATGGCCACAATTTCGACCAAGCCATTATATAAGGACTTTAGAAGTAATACAGATTCCTTGTAACAATTCGAAAATCTGCTAGCGAACCTGCGCCCTCTGTCGGCCATTTTACAATTTTATATACCAACGTTGATGTTTCATGTCCTTTTTTGCGGCACGAGTACAAAGCGTAAATAAACAATCGAAATTCGGCAAATACATTTTTTTCATTAATGATAAATATGACACACTTTATTGAACGTTATTTACATGCGACGGATGGGAAAACATAGGGAATCAGATTCTCTGAACTTTGACGTGAAATCTGCAGCCCGGAAGAGCGAATATCTCCGCGGTAACTTCGCTGACGATTCCCAAATTGGCTAAGCTTCCTCTGAGAAGGCCGCAAGTGAACGCCAGTAATCTCGGCGATTCTTTGAGATACTGTTTGCTCTCGCGTGTACCCAATTTCGAGAGAAGCCTAAAGTCGCAATCCTGAAGTACGTAAATGCCGTGATGGTTGGTCTTGAGATTATCTATTTGTTTTTGATAAAGACTGGACCAGAAGTCTGTGCATATGAACTTGATCATGTCGAGCTCGTCTTTGAAGCGTGACCATTCTCTCGTCAAACGCTCTATGACTCGGTAACCGACGCTGAAACCCATCCATTCCAGCTTCGAGAGATCTTCTTCGCCCTCTTTTGGCTGCGCATTAAGTTACCAGAATTTTCTTTCTCACGAAATATCAAAGTCAAAACGATCGTTTGGTGAAAATACGTACTTGCTCATTCGACGGCTTTGATAATACGTAATTAACCATTTCAGCGTGTAAATATTCGAAAAGACACTCGTCAGCTTCGCCGGAAGCTGCGAGGAGACTCCCTTTTGCGTCTGCCAATTGCGGCTTCATTTTTCTCAGGGAATGCGTGATTTTATGCGTTTTTGTTACAGACTTTTACACCCTCAGCGATATTTTTCGACGTTTTTTGACAAATGCAACATGTCTCGGGTGTTTACTCGCGACAACACACACACACACACACACACACACACACACACACACACATGTATATATATGTGTACTGATACTCCCTCAATTGTTTCGTAACTAAACGATTTTGTTTCTGCCAGTTTTAAAAATAAAAACTCGTTTTATACGAGAGAAATTAAACGTTTGAAGAAATCTTAACATTTATAATGACAAAACACAATTATTTATTTTCTTTCAAATTTTAATTGCTGATTTGAACTATGTTATTCGTCCTCCATTGCTGCTGCGCGTGGAGATAGCTCGTTAGCGATATGTCGGTTCGAAAAAAAGATGGACTTTTTGCGAAGAAATTACGACATTTTTTCAATTCGTCGAGTTTGCAAAGCTCGTACGAAGAACGAGAATTTCGATGATTCTCGTCGTTGATTCAACTTTTCTCAAAACCAGCACGCAATTTCGCAACGTTCTGTGCGACGAAAAACGTCATTGGACGACCGATGACGCATGCGCATTCCGATAAGATTCGTATCAGAGGGCGGAACAATCCACGCGCTCGATTCAGCGAGAAAAAACCAACACACGCACACACGCGCACACGGGTGTCATCGTGTCAACGGTTGTCAACCTCTCGGCCGAATCTAATCGATAAACAATGGCAAGTACATGTTGAAAATTAAAGCAACAAAAGCCTCGCTCCATATTGCTTTCTTAAGAAACGAAAAAGGGGAACAATTTCAATAAAACTCAAAGGTTAAAGGGTACATTTTCGTCCGGAATTCTTTCACAGTAAAAACGCAGCCTCTCTCCATCGTCAGCTTATCGACACTGGCAATTGTTTTTATCGCTTTGATTGCAGATACTAGAATAATAATTACCAGCACCGATTGTTGAAACGAAGAGTCGCGAAAAAACGAACCTGCTATCTTTCATGTATTTTCAATTCTTCCGACGGTATAAATAACAACAGAACCGCATAGCCTTGAATTCGAATGAATTTCTCTGTCTTTCAGATACGCTTCATACTGATACAAAATCGAGCTGGCAAAACGAGACTGGCAAAATGGTACATGAACTTTGACGATGACGAGAAGCAAAAATTAATCGAGGAGGTTCACGCCGTCGTGACCGTCAGAGACGCCAAACACACGAATTTCGTCGAGGTGAGTCCGACGACGAAACGAGACATTTTGCGCGAGTTTTTTACCAAAACGATGAATCTCTGTTTTTCTTTCTTTCCCTCACCCTCGCAGTTTCGTAACTTCAAGATAGTTTACAGACGATACGCGGGTCTTTACTTCTGCATCTGCGTGGATGTCAACGACAATAACCTATGTTATCTAGAGGCAATTCACAACTTCGTGGAAGTGCTCAACGAGTACTTCCATAATGTCTGTGAACTGGATCTAGTTTTTAACTTTTACAAGGTGGGTATTCGGGGGGCTTTGCAAAATTTTTTGTCTTCGTAAATCAACGAAATTCATGAAAATTTTGTAAAGTTCGAAAGGAACCGAAGATCGATTCCGGAGGATCAACTCGGTTCGTACAATCTCGGTCGAAAGCCGGATTCGATGGAGATTCGATCAAATTTCAATCTTTCTTTTCAATCGTACGAGAATCGAGAATCTTTTTTTACCCTGTGAGTTGTATTATCGACCGATAGTAACTTTGGATTCATTTGCAGAATTATCTGGAAAATTGATTTTTTTCCGTGTCATGTTATACAGCATAATTTATAGATAACATTCTGTCTTTGTAGCATAAACATAAAACGAACAAATGACCTTCAAGGTCATTCAATTTTAAGCTTTGTCGAAAGAAGTACGACTGATATTTGCAAGATTCTCTCGGTTTCCATTGAATTGAGCTTTCGAACGAGAGTGTACGCTTCGGGCATTCTCGAACGATCTGAGGAAAAGATTTGTTATACGTCTCAATTTCAGGTTTATACGGTAGTCGACGAAATGTTCTTGGCCGGCGAGATCAGAGAAACCAGTCAAACAAAAGTACTCAAGCAACTGCTGATGCTTAATTCTCTCGAGTAGCGTTATGTCCTGCGACGAATGAATATTATCGCTTCATTCCCAACGAACAAAGTCTCAATGTTTTTCTCTAATTTGTAAAGAAAATTGAAAAAAAGTTCTTCGATTGTACAGAGATCGCTGCACCCTCCCTCGTGTCGAGTACTAGCGGAGACGAGACACAATCTCGAATGTTTATTTATAAATAATTCAGAGTAAAATAAACTTTGCGAATGCCTCAGAGCCGCAATATTATGTAATTATGAAATATAATCGTTCGATTATTTTTTTCTCAATTTTCATCTCATTTTCATATGTTGTTTTTAATGTTTGATTTTAGTTACGAAAAATATACGATATACGCTTGAGATTTGTTGAATAGCAATTTTAATGGGTTTTCTACTCACGTCACTAGTAGAATGTCGTTTTTCTTCTCCAATAGGCATATTTCTTCCGAGTTTTTCAGCGGATATCGCACGATATATCGATCGATCCATCGGCTATGAAAAAACACGTCTCACGAGATACACTTTTGATCACGCGCTTATCGCGAAACGATTATATTTATAGGAATTTGATCTCGAAAAGATTCGAAGCTATGTTACGTCGCAAACTGTGGAATTCAATTCAGAAGCTTTTGTTCAATGTTCGTCTATCGTAATTTGTTTGAATTGGTAATAATAGACACCAAGATATTTTATGCGATTCTCGAAATGACTTCAAGTACAAAAAAGATGGACGAAATATGAGGAAAAACATTGGATGTAAGTGACGATTATGGTTTTAAATTCGCGCAAGTTCGCGGGCAACAAAATGGACGAAAGCGCGCGAGGGGACGGTAGCGCCATCCTCGTTGTTTCAGATGTCTGTTTCGGAGATTTTCGGATCTATCGTTTCGTTTTAAATCGTTGAAATATCGCAAGATCAATGACATTTGTAATGCTTTTAATATTCCCAGTAAAACTTCCACGTCTCCGCGTATTTTTATCATCGTATGTCCATGTTTTGGCTCGAACAACAAAACACTCGTTTCACTGTCAAGGAAATATTCGCGTGCTGCACCGTCTCAAAGTACACCGTTCTTATGAACTCGATAATAATGGAAAGGTAGGTTACAGGTTAGATGTCACCGCAGTGTTTCTGCAAAAAGCTAATGTTTCTCTGTTAAAGTTGAAAAACACCAATGAAAAATTCCGCCTCCCATTTTTATCCCGCGACTCTCCCTTGTTTTGCCAAAACTGCGAAACAGTAAACTTCCGGTAACCACGATGTTTTCCGGCGTTCGAAGCGCCCTCAGCGGAATCTAAACATCATCTGGCGCGCCAAATTCAAGCTTTGGTTATGGAAATCGATTTGTTCGCGAATGTGAAATATACCGCAGTCTACCGTGTAGTGTTTTTATTCTATTTATCACATGAACACACGTTCGACAATGTTTTATTCCAAGTGTCGTAATTTCATGCCAAAGGCAATGATCTTCCGAAACGTGGGTAAGTGTGATCGTAACTCAATAATTCCAATTAATTCCACTCATTTTCAACTTCCTAACCTCCAATATTTTTTCAAACTATTTCATACTTATCAGCCACTGTGAAAAGATTTTATCGAAAAACGAATATCCTCGACGGTGGAGATAAGTACGAGATAACTCTCGATCAAAGAAAACTCAAAACCCCAAAGGGCAAAGTGCTCGAGGTGTCTAGCAAGCCTCTTGCACTGGCGATAGCGTTGGAATGGGACAGCCAGGAAGATACGATCGACAGGACTAACATGCACTTGGTAAATGCGAAATAATCTGCACAAAAAGTTCCATCACATACTCTCGCAACTTTTCGCCAAAAATCTCTGACCAACTTTCAAAAAAATTCATTGCGCAAAATGTTTTTCAGACCGCACTCTGCAGTACGTTTCTGGATAATCCGCACCAGCACACTCGAGCCGATATCGCTAATTACATCGCGAACTATCTCGAAACTGACACGATACTCTTTCATTCGAGCGTAAGGACATTGAAAAATAAAAAAGAAATTAATTTCCCTCCGCCAAGTTTGTACGATAATGGGCTCGAAATTCTCAGGAAATCGATGAGCTGTACAAGATTCAAGCGCAGAAATGGGACCCCTTGATTCAATGGTTCTGCGATCGTTACCAAGTCAATGTCAGCAAAACTCAGACAATAAATCCTCCGAGCGTTCCGATCCACACGAAAGCGACTCTGATAAGACACATGTCTTCTTACAACGAAGCTGCTCTTCAAGGTACTCTCGATTGAGATACAAAAGAGTCGATGAATTTTTCATGTTTTTCCCAAATTTCGAATTTCTCAAACTCTCGTACCAAAAAGTACCGCTCAAAAGACCGTTGCTTATGCCGCAGGATTTTTGTACAGCGTCGACACGCTCAAGTCGGTGATCCTCACGATGGCCATCTGCGAGCGGAAAACAAGCGTCGAAGAAGCTATCAGTCTCTCGCGGCTGGAAGAAGAATTTCAGGTATCGCAAAATAATTTAAAAAAAAAAAGAAACAGAAGAATATTCAAAAACTACCAAAAGCCAATCCTCTGCTGTCTTCTTTCCTCAGATATCTCACTGGGGTAACGTCGAATGGTCGCACGAATTGGCGAAAAACGATTTGCAAGCTCGTTTAGCGGCGGCAACATTGTTTATTCATTTGAATTCGTACAACGCTACGTCGCAGCCAAAAAACGATCGTACGAACAGCGCATAGATACAATTTTCTCGTTAATGTTAAATAATACGTTAATTGAAATAATATAAGTCTATAAATATAAAAACTTGAATAAACAATATCATATATATATATGTATAAAGCTAAACTCAACACTAATCGAGTCGAACGAAGAGAAAACGGAACCTCAACGGGTAAAAAAGTGCGTACAATGGACTAGATATTTTCGTAAATTCTAACGCGGCAGAAAAATTTTCACTACGAATCGTGCACGTTTTTTCGTACAAATCATCATTCTGATACATTGGCTCTGTGACACCTGTACGGAGTCACGGATGAACACTTTACGGCTGGTTCGGAACAATCGGCTCCTTCCCACTCTTTCATACAGACGCAGCTAGAAAAAACGATTTCCAAATTAGCATTAAATCTTTCATTCCTCGGTATCAAGTTTGTTTACTCTTCATTCCGTTTCACCTGTAAGTTGGTCCGTGATTCAAACAAAGAGCTCCGTTTTTACAAGCGTTGTGCGAACATTCGTTTCTGTGGCATTCTCCGACGCCGCGTCCCGTCGCCGGACTCGATTTCGTTATCGGAATCGTCGTTTCGTCCGTTCGCAACTCGACGTCGTATATGCAACCGTAAAAACCGGTATGCAGCGGCAAATCGTGGGGCAGCGCTTCGAAATTCCGCGATTTGTGACCACCGACGTACAGAACCGGCGCGACATCTAGTTGCGTCATTGTTCCGGCTGCCTGACCGGTCACGTTGCCGAGTCCGTCGATCGAGAGCCAAGCTTCGCGTCCGCGCCGCCCGGCGCGCAGCGTATGCGGTCTGTGCACGCGCGTTCTCAACGGTGTTTTGGTGAATATTCTTCGTACACCTGCGGAATATCGCTTCTTCAGATAAAACTCAAAGGCACATTCGGGAAAGTTACTTTATTCTTCATTTTCTCATCGTTAACGTTTACCGGAACCCAAATCCCACGTGAGCATTATGTAACCGCGAACGTAAGTGAGGGAAAAATGATCGGAGACATCGCGATTCGAGCCGCTTTGTCCCATGAACGCTATCAGAGATATTTGCTCGAGGGAATGAGGCACCAGACTCATTCTTAGCTCCATCGCGTTTTTCACTGCGTTCGTCAGACCGTAGGCCGCGTAAGACGAGAAACCGGGAATAAAAACGGAGAAAGACGGCTGTACTATCGGAGATTCTGAAAAAACGGAGAAAAAAAAACAAAAATCTTGCATTATTTCAGGAAAGGAAGAAAACAAGGATTTCGCAATTGAACTGGACTCTGTACCTTCCTCGCAGAGGAGACCGTGCATCCCCAAAGGACAGACGCAGACGAAGCCCGTTCCCGGTGAACTGATGCACGTCGCACCGAGATAACACGGGTTATCTTCGCAGGCAGATCTCTCGCAAACCGCTCCGCTGTATCTGATAAACATATTCGATTTTCCCAGAATTATAAAAATATCAACGGCGTTACGAACCACGAAAACGTACTGTTCTTTCCGGCAAATTTCGTAATAAATTTTTTTAACATTCCGGAGGTAGTAATAACCTTTGCAGAAAAACAAAAATGGTGCGCTCACCCTGCGATGCATTTGCAGTAGATTTGCCCGTCAATGTCGTGACAAGAGCCGAAATTCCTGCATGGATTCAAGAGACACAAAAAAGACGTGCATTCCTCGATCTGAAACGTCTCGGTCGAGTCGTGAATAAAATGACGAGGTACGTTGTTGATCTTCAAGCGACTCATGCAGCCGATAAATCCCATTGCGATGCGAGGGAAGAAATGGGAAAACGCTTGTGGTATACCGCCGAGGTGGATTCTCACTTGGCGAGGAATATTTTCGTGAGACGACAGTACTTGTTCGCCGCTCATGGCCATCGTATCGTTCACGAGTAATCTCGCAGAACATTTGCCAATGTCATCCGTATCGATGAGATACTGAAATCTGCAAAGAAGAAATATCCGTGAAACCCCTCTCCCTCGAAAAAGAGCATCATTCTGGAAAACTTCGTCAAGGTAGAAACGTCTCTTTCGTCTCGCCAGAAAAGTTTTCATGGAAAATTTACAAAAGTTGGAAAAAAGGCTACTGCTGTTATAATATAAAATATTAAAATAGTAAATGAAGAAAACGATGTAACGCTTTCTGTCGAAAATCTCGCAAAGTTGTCCAACTTTTTGTATTATAATGGCGGCAGCCATGTTTTCGCCACGCTTGGCGGAGAATTGACGCAAAAAAAGTCGTCCAATTTGCAAGACATTTTTGCCGTGACCTTGACGAGGGAACCACCTTAATGTTATCGGCAATTGAGACGGATCGTTATTTCGTGATTTTTACGTATCGTCACCTCATTTCCAGGTCGACGTCGTATCCGTTGTTGATCGGCAGGTCGATTTCCCCGAGGAGCATCGTCTGGAGGCCGCAGGAGAATTGAAACTTGAGCTGGCCAGCCTCCATGTAGAGAAGAACGTATCTCTCGTCGTCGAAGAAGGCGTGAACGAGAACGCCGCTCTTGGACTTTGTCTTCAATCTCACAAAGATCCTCAACGCGCCGTCGGCGTCTATACTCACCTGCTGTCTCAAGTAAGATTTCCCATTGAACGCCGCGTTCTCAATGCTCGGGCCGTCCTTGCACTTTTTCTTACCGTCGCAGTCGCATTTCGACGAGTTTTCCCGACAATTCGTCATAACGCATTCCTCCTGATTGCAATTGTAACGCGACGTTTCGACTCTCGTCGACGACGTTGCCACCACCGTTTCTTCGGACGTCCCGGGGCTCGAAAACGATCCCTCGTCCGTCGACATCTCGATAATCTCGGAAAAAAGACTCTCCATCGTATTTCCGGCGATTCCATCGTCGATCGTCGTGTATTCCTCGACGTACGTTGCCGCGTCCGGGAAACTTCCCAAGGTCGTAAATACCCCGGTGTCATTATCCGTTTCCGTCGTAGCCGCGCTCGACGAGGTCGCGAGAGTCACCTCCCGGAGACTCTCCGTCGACTCTCCTTCGGTACTTTCGTTCCGCGCTGGAATCACTCCGCCGTTGAACGTCGTAAACTCCATCGGTAATTCCGTGCTTGTTTCAGACTCCGGGGTGTCGGCGTGGACAACCGTGGAAGTCTCCCACGAGGACGTTACGCCCGGAGCGACCGATTTTGTCGTACGATCCTCCCGGTCGATCGTCGAAATCGCGGAGGACGAAGCTTCCGGCTCGTCGAGCGTCACAGGGGTGGAGGAATCTTCGTCATCCCACCGGGGAGTCGTCTCAGCGGTGACGACCGTCGAAGTCGCCTCGGAGACGAGGTTCGTCGTCGCAGCCGAGAGGTAAACCCTCGACGTCGTTGAGGCATCGAAGTTGTCGTCGATCGTCGCTGAAGAGGTAAATGACCTTGAAAGGTCATCGAATTCCGTTCGATCGTCGATCGAACTCGTTTTATTCGGGATTTGACTAATCGTAGTTTCGAGAAGCGTCCTCCTCGTCGTTGAATAATCGTCGTTCGTCGTTTCCCTCGTGACGGATACGTCGCGAATTTCCGTCGTCGAGGATGACCCCGTAGTCTCCTGGGAATTGAGATAAATCATCGTCGGAAGCGGCAGGGTTCTCGCGCTCGTTTCGTCGGTCCCGCGGACTTTCACTTCCGGCGTCGTTTTTGGATCGTAAACGCGACAAGTTTCCCCGGAATAATCCCTCGGGCAGGAACAAGCGAAATCGTTGATTCCGTCGATGCACGTGCCGCCGTTGTCGCACTTTGCGAACTTCGATCGGCAGTCGTCGTAGCGCTGCTCGCACAATTGACCGTGATAATCGGGAACGCAGTAGCAAACCGGCTGCGAGTCCTCGAGCAGACACATCGCTTCGTTCTCGCAGGGATTTTTCTCGCACGGTACTATCGCCTTGTCGCAGTCCTTTCCGGTGTAGCCTTGATTTCGTCAAAATTCAAATATCACGTAAATTTCACTAAATTCGCAGAAATTTTCAAGATGGCGCATGGATATTTAGGAAAAACGGGGCACGAGAGTCGGGGAAGTTAGCGGGGGGAAATTCAGGCGCTACTACAGCGAAAAGTTTTGTCATTTTTGAAGAGTCGTTGTCTCGTACTCCGCTCAGGCTGAAAAACGATAAATTTTATCGAGAATCACGTGATCGAAATTGCGATTTTTAATCCTGCACCCTACCGGGCCTCTGTGTCGTTAAAATCGGCCAAGTTGGGCGTGAAAAGGAGGTTTTTACTCGAAAATCCTGGTAAAACGAAGACAATGATGAAGAAACGTAATGAGTAATATTTTAAACCGTGAAAAAGCGTTGAATTCTCACTTATTTTGAAAAACCCGAAATTTCGAAAAGTTCAATGGAATTCGTGGGTGAAATAACGAAATTACCGAACAAGCAAGCGCAGGTGTACGTGGCGGGTACGTTCAGACACAATCCCCCGTTTTGGCAAGGCGATTTGATGCATTCGTCAACGTCATTGTCGCAAAATACTCCGCTCCAACCTTCCGTACATTTGCAGTAGAAAGAAAAGCCTGGTCCTTCCATGCATTCCCCTCCGTTTTTGCACATCGTATTGTTGCAGACCGAGGCATCAATTTCGCAATAATCGCCTTGAATAACGATTAAATTGAATATAAATTTATCATGCGTCGGTAATGAAGGAAAAAAAAAACGTGAAAAGAACATGAAGATGGATCACAATCACGGTAAAAGTGATGAGACCTCACTGGGTAGATTCACGATCGAAAAAACATTGAAAAAGCCGACATTCGATCGACCGAGCGATATTCGATCGATATTCGAGCGATTAATTAGTTACCCGAGTATCCCTCGGGACATTGGCACATAAAACCGTTGTAATCGATGCAAGTTCCGTTGTTGAGACACGGATGGTTCATACACTCGCTGTATCTTTGCTCGCAATTCGATCCTGCAGCGAGAGAGACAAAAATCCAGCAAGTTTTTGCAAATGATACAGAAAAAACAGCGAATTTTCCGATTTTTCCCCACCTGCGAAGCCATCCGGACACGTGCAGTTGTAAGACGCAACGGCGTCGTTGCAAGTGCCACCGTTGAGACAAGGGTTCGACCAACAATCGTCCCAATTGATCTCGCAATTGATTCCCGTGTAACCGTCGATGCAGTAACAGGAATACGAACTGTCGAGCAACAAACGTTTTATCAAATCTCTCGTTTTTGAAAATCCGCGGATATCCATTTCCGGTGAATAAATTTGAGAAAAGATCATTCGAAAATCGTCCTGGTCGGTTTCGGAAGACAAAAGAAAAATAAATCAAATCTTCGATCCCAAAAATGAAAATTCTGATTTCTACATCGATTATTCATTTCTTCGTAATAAATTTAATATTCGAAAAACGAAAATGATATAATATTCGAAAATTCGTGTATATTCAATTGAAAATTTTTCAAACTTCATTACCTATTCGGATTATTCATGCAAATTCCGTACATGCAAGGCTCGCCGGTACAATTTTGCAATCCCAAAGTGAGCGGAATCGCGATAGTAACAACAATGATAACGAGAGCCTGTTGCCGGTGCAGGAAATTGCACGACCTGCGAGAAACAAAAGAGAAAAAAAATAACGTCGTGTCTTAGAAGCCTCCCGTTTCTCCAGAGCACTTTGCGTACAGACGCCGCTACGTTCGGCATTTTTCGAAATTCAAATTTTCTGCAAAAACTCCCTCGGGGACGCGTTCGAGCACGTTTATTTTTTAATCCTCGCCACGTGCCGATTTTCACTCGAATCGATAATCGCGGAGATTTTTTTCGATAATCGATCCGCCGGGCGTTTCACCGCTGGGAAGTTTTTTTTTTACCTCGTCATATTCAATGATGTTGAAGTATGCCGGAAAATAAATAACAACAACTTGTTTACTACACGATGCGGTCTAGTAGCTATCGCAACGATGTACTTTGTCCAACTATATGTGACGATTTCTTCAAGACCCCTTTTCGAATTGTATCCATAGCGACGTGTAAACAACACAGCTGTGTACCTTGCACGCTTGCGTTAAAAAAAAGGAAGCAGCTCGATACGTTCGATCACCGCGAATCTTTGATTCAATCGCACATTCATGATTTCAGATAATCATCAAAATGCGATTCTCACCGAACGCGAAAAGTCCCGATTCCGGAAATCAAACCTATCTTCTCGCTTTTTTTTCAGCACAGCGATCTTTTTTTTCCTTCCAAACTCGTCAGCAGCTCGCGAATCGCGTCAGAAACGTTCGAGCCGTTTTATTGATTGAATATTAGAGACGATTCGACGTGTCTGTGAGAATTATTTATTTTTCATTCTCAATTGGAATTGCAGGAAAATCGTCTCGAACGACAAGTACCGATTTCATCGATTTTTTTAAACTGAAACTTTGGAAAAATTTCAAAGTTTCGTATTGAAAAATGAGGCAAAAAGGGGATAATTAATCTGCGATTTTTAATGGAAATTATATCGGAAATAAGTATGGTTTATTTACGGGGCTAGCCTTTTTTTGCGCTGGACATTCTTCGGTAGGAAATTTTACGTTGAAAAATTGCTTTTGGAACAGCCAAGCTTTTATTGTAATTGCTTCGATTGTACAAGATTAATTTTATCGAAGCGATCAAAACGCATCGATGCACCAACTGCGATCAATCCAAGCAGAGATTACCGTCTCTGTTACGAGGATAAAAATTCCCCTCTCGAGACGAAGACACGAGAGAAGATCGTCTATTTTTGACTCCGATCCCAGAATATCTTTGAAATAATTCGGTGGAGCGTTTGAGCAACACACGAGACGGTTCCCAGTCGGTTTTCTTCTCTCGACGAGGAACGTCTTTTATTTTTTCATCAATTTTAACGACTCCCATCGTTGTTCCTTCCTTCCAGCATAAAAAAAAAATCCCAGATTGTTTCTCCTCTCAGTTTGACCGATAAATAAACAAAAATCGCTCGATGGATTGAGTAACGAGCATTATTTTTGTTTTTTTTTGCAAATTTCATTCGTTTCTTTGGAAGTAAATAAAAAAAACGCTGAATCTTCCAGCGATTTTTTTCTCTATCGAGTTCGTCGCTGGAACGGAGGCTCGGAGATGGCAAAACCGGAAGTGCTGAACGCACTGTTGACTCGTCATTTGATCGACAGCGGCGTCGAAGGCCCCGATGGTTTCGTCGATCGTTGCTGGAAAATTGACGATTCGAAATTGGGCGGTCGTGGAATGTTCGCCACGCGAGATATCGGAAAAGGAGAGCTCGTCTACGTCGACGCTCCGCTCGTGATCGGCCCTCGCTGTTACGACAAGTATCTGCCGATGTGCATTAATTGCTACAAATCCGACTGTCCTCTGTTTCCCTGCGATCGAGGCTGCGGACTTCCGGTCTGTTCGAACGATTGCGAATCTTCCTCGAAGCACGTGAAAAACGAGTGCGAATTTCTTCGCAATTGCAAGCCAACGTGCGGTTCGATGTGGTCGATGGAATTATTGCAAGCCACCGTACCCATAAGGGCGCTTTCTCTGAGAATCGAACAGAGGAATCTCGTCGATGCACTCGAGTGCCATCCTCGAAACTGCCGGGAGGTAATTTTCGCACGTAAATCGCGCGAAATTGCATATTTACGATTTTTCTTATTCAATAACCCAAAAATGTATACTTTAAAAACTATACGCAATCGTTTGGTCGATGATTTTGTCGCGATTATCTCAAAATCGGGAAATTAAGTTTTTCTTTTCTACTACAATTTTATTTCCTTTTTTTTTCACTCTGCAAACTCCCCCGATTTTGTGACGGTCCAGGGGTAGTTTTTCTTCTCGATCTTTAAACTTTGACAAAGATAACTTTGAGTAAAATTTATGAAAGTCAAAGAAACTCTCGTTATTCGCAATTATTATTGTTACTTTGGTAGTTTTTGGTATTTTTTTCATTTTCGCGGTGATTTTTTTTTCGTAGATAGATCTTTTGAAAAAAAATCTCGAAAATGAACAGAGGAATTTCGTCAATGCACTCGAGTAACATCCTCGAAACTGCCGGGAGGTAATTTTCGCACGTGAATCGCGCGAAATTGCATATTTACGATTTTTCTTATTCAATAACCCAAAAATTTATACTTTAAAAACTACACGCAATCGTTTGGCCGATGATTTTGTCGCGATTATCTCAAAATCGGGAAATTAAGTTTTTCTTTTCTACTACAATTTTATTTCCTTTTTTTTTCACTCTGCAAACTCCCCCGATTTTGTGACGGTCCAGGGGTAGTTTTTCTTCTCGATCTTTAAACTTTGACAAAGATAACTTTGAGTAAAATTTATGAAAGTCAAAGAAACTCTCGTTATTCGCAATTATTATTGTTACTTTGGTAGTTTTTGGTTTTTTTTTTATTTTCGCGGCGATTTTTTTTTCGTAGATTGATCTTTTGAAAATAAATCTCGAAAATGAACAGAGGAATCTCGTCGATGCACTCGAGTGCCATCCTCGAAACTGCCGGGAGGTAATTTTCGCACGTAAATCGCGCGAAATTGCATATTTACGATTTTTCTTATTCAATAACCCGAAAATGTATACTTTAAAAACGATACGCAATCATTTGGTCGATGATTTTGTCGCGATTATCTCAAAATCGGGAAATTAAGTTTTTCTTTTCTACTACAATTTTATTTCCTTTTTTTTTCACTCTGCAAACTCCCCCGATTTTGTGACGGTCCAGGGGTAGTTTTTCTTCTCGATCTTTAAACTTTGACAAAGATAACTTTGAGTGAAATTTATGAAAGTCGAAGAAACTCTCGTTATTCGCAATTATTATTGTTACTTTGGTAGTTTTTGGTTTTTTTTTTCATTTTCGCGGTGATTTTTTTTTCGTAGATAGATCTTTTGAAAATAAATCTCGAAAGTGAACAGAGGAATCTCGTCGATGCACTCGAGTAACATCCTCGAAACTGCCGGGAGGTAATTTTCGCACGTGAATCGCGCGAAATTGCCCATTCACGATTTTATTTAATAACGAAAAAATTTATATTTTCAAAACGGTACCGAATCATTTGATCGATGATTTTACATCGATTATCTCAAAATCGGGAAATTAAGTTTTTCTTTTCTACTACAATTTTATTTCCTTTTTTTTTCACTCTGCAAACTCCCCCGATTTTGTGACGGTCCAGGGGTAGTTTTTCTTCTCGATCTTTAAACTTTGACAAAGATAACTTTGAGTGAAATTTATGAAAGTCGAAGAAACCCTCGTTATTCGCAATTATTATTATTATTATTGCTACTTTGGTAGTTTTCGGGTTTTTTTTTTCATTTTCGCGGTGATTTTTTTCTTTTATAGATAGATCTTTTGAAAAAAAATCTCGAAAATGAGATAAACGAGGACGACGAAAGATTCATGATTCGAGTCTGTCGAGTTCTCGACACCGGGGCTTTCGAGACCGCTGCGATCGTCGATGAAAAAATTTCCATCAGTCTGCGAGGACTTTATCCGCTCGGCGCACTTCAGAATCATTGCTGCTCTCCGAACACCACGCATCACTTTGATCGACGACAGCTTTTGTACACCAGAGCCGCTGTTCCCATAAAAAAAGGTGACGAACTCACCATGACTTACACGGATCTCGTCTGGGACACGAATTTGCGGAGGCAGTACCTGAGGATGTCCAAGCACTTTGATTGTTGCTGCGAAAGATGCTCGGATCCTACGGTAAAGCTCGTCCTAACGATTTCCAAACACTAAAGTAAATAAAATCAAAACGTATCAGAGTAGAAAAAGGTTTTTTCGAAAAGGTTTTCTACGAACATAAAATAACAGCGATTATTTCCAAAATCGGAAGATTCCGACCTTGGACCACGTTTTTTTTTCTCTTCAACATTTTTATTAGAAATTAAATTCAATTTCTAAACGAATTTTTCCATTTTTCAATGAAAATCCCGCGATTTTTAATTACCCCACGATCGAAAGTGAATTTTATTTCCATTAAATATTAAATATTTAAATATTTCTGATCGGATGAGCCTCGAATCGTCGACTTTTTTTTTTAAGGAATTCGGTACTTTCCTCGGAGCCTTGCGGTGCGCGAGCTTGAGCTGTTTCGGCAGCATGTTGCCGAACGAACCGCTGAGGACGGAAAGCAGCTGGACGTGCGAGGACTGCAAGCAAAAAGTTTCCAGCAGGCAGGTACGGATAAATTTTCGGAATCGAAATAACATCGTCGGACTGTACGGAGTGAATTTTTCAATTATTTCTCGAATTAACAAGCTTGCCCAATGGTTTTCTTCGAGCTCGATTCGTCGCGAAGCAATTTTTTCGCGGCGGAAAATAATTCCTCTCTCAAAAGGCGGTCTTTTGTTTTCGATGAATCATCACGAGGCAGATCAGAGCGATACGTTCCGGATTGGCGTCGATCGTCAAGGAAACGATGTACAAAACACCGCGAGAAATTCATAAATTCGTCAAAGGAGAATTGTCGATCCTGGTGCCGTCGACGAGTTCGATAATGATGGACATGAAATTTCGATTGATTTCGTACTTTGGCAGGGCCGAGGGCCTCTCCTGGGAAAGTACGGAAGTTCCAATCGCGTGGATTCTTGTTTGTCGTTTTCTTCGTTTTTTTTTTTGACTTTTTTTTGGCTTTTTCAGATTTGTCAAACGCGGAGCTTCGCGCCAAAGCGCGATTTTGCAGAGATCTGGTAAACCTGTTGGACAATCTCGGCTGCGGCGATTGTCAGAAGAAGGGTAAATTTTTAGCGAGCGAAGAAAAACCATGCGGAGATATTTTGGTTTTTTTTCCGACAAATTCGATTTTAATGCGAAACGATTTGTGTTTTTTATCCATCCTCACACCCGCAGGCCTCGTATTGTACGAATGGTACCGCGCGAACGTGGAATTGACGCGGCGCGCGGAAAACGAAGCCGACGAGTCGACGCCGGAAGTCTTCGAGGCTGAGGTGATTTTTTTTTCGAAATTCTCGATTTTTCTCGTTCGATCGAGATTATCGATTGTTATCGACGTATTCGCGTTCTCTCTTTTCTCTCATTTCAGGGATATTGCAGCACGAATCTGTCGATTTTGCAAAAATCTTTCGAAATCCTGAGAGACGACATCGCAGCGCCCGACGATCTTTCCCACGTCGATATTCCACCCCCCACATTCCGAAACAGCGATGACACACCCTTCGTGATAATTTGAGAATTTTTCCCAAAATTCCCGAGCGGCGAGAATAAAAATTCGTCAAATTGGCGCGTTTCCGGTGTTACGTATTTTTTTTTTTTTTTTCGTTATCTTCGTCGACTGATTCGTTACATAATTCTCGATATAATTATCTACTCGCTCTCGATAATGGTAAATAGCGACAATATACATTTATCCTACAAAATTTGTACATTCCACGACGAACTTCCGGTGTTTTTCGCGTCGATAAAAAGATCGACGCGTGCCGGGCAAATCGACCTACGAAACTAAAGAGGAGAAAAAAAAGCTTGTCGCACGTATATCGCCGATTTATACGGTTATAGATTAACGATTGATCGCGAGTAACACGACATTCACGGAATGTCGGTGTCGTCGCGCGGGATTTTTTTTTTTCCTTCGAGCTGAGAAAAATCGCCGATTTCGAAGATGCGCGCGACGAAAAGACCTCGCGCGCTCTCGGAGCTCGACGATTTTTCCTCAGCGACCAACGTAAAGTATTTTAAACCTGACTTAATTTTTCAACGAGGATGTCCGAGAGTTCCGAGTCGATTTTGCCTCGCACTTTGTCGAATCTCTCTCCTTCTCGAATTTCATCGCGACACGTCGTGGTTTCGGGAACTTTCAAGTCGCAAGTTCCATCAACATTTTCGCCTCCTCGTACAGACTCGTGAATGGCTCGAGATCGTCGGAGTCTTCGTCCTCGTATTTTTCCATGTCGTTGATTCTGCAATTTTTCACGATAGATGTGAAGGATGCAACATTTTTTGAGAAACGGAGACGACTTTTGAATTTTGGAAAGAAATGAATGGCAAAATTTGTTTTTTTTTTCAATTATTTTTGTTTTATCGCGAAATCTTACCTGTAAAGACTGTCGTCGCAGGAGATCAAGTGGTCGGTCGAAGCTTGCATGAAATTTTTCCGAACGAGCGCAGCGTGAATCATCGCGACGTTGCTGAGAAACATCGGATTCGCATCGTCGCCCTCGTCGCCGTACTTTTTCGACAATTTCGCCGTCAATTCGTCGCCCGCGTACTTGGCGGATACGCCGAGTCTCCGAAAAATCGCTCTGCACTGCCATCTCTGTTGCGCCGTGTCCAGACTCGGAGCGATTTGGCGTCTAGGTTGGGATTCCTTCACGAGACTCTCCCAGTCGACGCCCAAAGCATCGCCGAGGCCTTTTCCACTCGTCTTTATGTCCTCCTCCAATTCGCCGTCGGAAATTTCCTCAAAATCCATCGTTTCCATATTGTCTTCCTCCATCGTCCTGCGAAAATTCGATGGTTTCAACGAAATTCTCGAAATCGAAGGTTTAGAATTTCACATTTTTTTCTCGACGATCAAAAGACACTCACGCTTCGGTTTCCTCCTTCTCCTTCGTAAAAACCGTCTCTTCGCTGGACTCGACGCCGGCGGCAGCGGGCTGCTGCGCCGCTTCCGGTCGTTCGTCCGACGGCGCGTGAGAATCTTTGTCCGTTTCGGTCGATTTTTTCGCAGTTTCTTTATCGACCGCGTTCTCCTAAACGAGGCGATAAAAACGTTGAAAACTCGAACGGACGCGAAGTATACAACGTATAAGATCGTAATTTATAGATTACATTTGAAATACTGTATTTTCAAATAGTCTTCGAATGTATTTTCGCTTTTAGCGCTGTGTCGATTTTCTAGTGTCGTGTAGCATGAAATTGTAACGAAGAAAAAATCCGGTCAGAAGACAAAACACCAGAGTAGAAATTCAGTATCATACGATTGGTTCGAAAGTATCATTTATCCTCACAAAGTGAATAATTACACATAGGGTTATTATTAATGTTACAATGAAGAAGAAAACTCACCTCGTCCTCCATGTTTAAAATGTCGTCAGGATCGTCGCTGATGTCGCTGAGATCGCTCTCGGTGTGAAGACTCTGCATCGAGTCGTCCAAACACGCCCTCTTCGGTTCGGGAATCACCGGAGTTGGATCCTTGGATTCGACCGCGGGTGCCGCGACTTTTTCCTTCTTCTGCTGGAGTTGCTGCTGTTCCTGTCGTTGTTGTTGCTGTATTTGCTGCTGTTGTTGTTGTTGCTGTTGTTGTTGCTGTTGCAGCTGTACCTCCTGGCGTTGCTGATGCTGCAGGTGCTGCTGCTGCTGCTGCTGCTGCGGATGATGATGATGATGATGAAGCTGCTGCTGATGCATCACTTTTTTCTGAAAGCTGTCGGCCGACTTTTCGCGACTCCCGCGAGGTCTACCCTCCGCGAGCTCCATAAGTTTTTTGTTGATCGGTTCTTCCTTCATACTTCCGTGCAACGAGGTCGGTTTTGGCACATGAGGCGCCAACTCGTCCCTCACTTCCGGTGTATTAAAGGATCTGCGTTTGCTGCAACGTAAACGATATTGTCGTCGAGGTTCACGTGCGATTCAAACTGCGGATAAATTCGAAATAATTGTTGTACATCCGTACATGTACAATTGTTATTTTTTTCGATACACTTGAACTTTGCCGCGATATTTTTGGTACATTCGAGATATCTTCGAATTTTGAATGAAAATCGTAATAATTTGGCCTCGATAAAATGATTCTTACGCGTGAGGCGGTTCAGCCAGTTCCATGTCCTTGATGCGATCATTTCGGAATTGCGCTCGGAGATGGAGCTGCGGATTTTCCCACTTTCTCGGATTGTCGTTGATCTTCCATTCCTTCATCGGGCTGTCGTATCTCTGCGCTGGCCATTCCTCCTCGTGCACCTCGGAGCGCGGGAGGCTCTTGCGATCCCAGTGGGTGCGAGCCCGCCATTCGCGCTCCTCCCAGTCGGCGTGCGGATAATTTCTCTCGCGATTGCCGTGCTGCTCGACCTCGTGATGAATCTCCCAGTTGTCGTTGCTGCTCTCGTCCCTCATCGGCCCGCCGCGGATCTTTTCACCACCGTAAATCGCGTGATGATGCTCGTCGAAGGAGCGCTCGGGCTGCACGGGATACCTCGACGGCGGTGGCGCCCTCTCGTCGCGCGTTCGCCTCTCCGCAAAGGGGCTGTTGTAGCGTCTCGCCTCGATCGCTTTGCGTCTCTCGTCCTCGTGCGGATGATGATGCTCGCGATAATCCATGTGCGACTGTGGCGCCTCCTCGTGTTCCTCCCAATGCTCGTGGGGCAAACGCCCGTAGCCGCGATCAAAGTTTCTCTCGAGCTCGATGCTGCGCCTGGGTGGACTGGCGTCTCTCCTCTCCGCCATGCGATCGATCTTCATCGGCGCGATATGAGGCGGTTCCTTTCTCTCGTGTTCGACGACCGAGTGACGATCGAAGCGCGGATTGAATCTACGGGGATGTCGATCGCGATCGTAGATCGTTTCTCTCTCGATCATGTGATCGCGTTGCACGATCGGCGGGACGTTTTTGTCCGTCGGCCGATCGATCGAACGCTCGCGCGGTGGAAAACGCTCGATTCTCTCGCGATCGAGTACCTTGTGACCGGCGGTCGGTAACTTATCTTCGATCGGCCTTTCGTAACGAGGATCAAAACCACGGATGGCGCTTCTGTCGCGTTCCATGATCTTCTGATCGGAGCCGCGTTGTTCGCGATCGACGCCACGCTCGCCCCGACGATCCCTCGCGTTGCTCTTGTCCATCGCGATACTCATGTTGTCCTTGAGACGATCTTTGTTGTCGCGCGAGTAACGCGAGTTGAGCGCCGGAGGTGGCGTCGTCGTCGCCGCCGCGATGCTCCCGCTCATCGACGACGATCCCATCATCGCCGGTAAATCCCGGTCTCTCAGCTTACCGCTGATTTCCTTGTCGCGATCCCTCTCCCGTTGACGATCCCGGAAACGATCGGTCCCGTCGTCGCGATCCTTCTCCCGCGGCGCGTCTCTGCCGTCGCGATTCATCCTCGAATGATTCCGATCGTCGCGCATCCCGTGCTCCTTGTCGATTCTGCGCTCCTTGCTTCCGCGTCTCGCTCTCTCGCTCCCGTAATTCTTCTCCTCCATTTCACGGGGAAGATTCTTCCGGTGCTGAACGTCCTCCTGGTTACCGATCGAGCGGGACTTGCCCCCGGTGACGTCGCTCTTGCGCCCGTCCTCGCGATCTTTGCCCCTGCTGTCCTGCTGCTTGTGAATCTCTCGATCCTTCTTCTCGAGTTCGCGCACCCTGCCGGACATGGATTTGTCCTGGTGTCGCAACGGCGTGAGATCGCGCTTCGTTCTCGTCGGTTTTTCCGGTGTCCGACTGCGACGACTGACCTTGGACGCGACAATGTCCTTCAACTGATGCTTCGGCCTCTCGATCGGCGGCGTCCTCGACCTGCGTTCCTTCTCCTTGGCGCGCAGTTTCGCTCTCTCCTCGATCTTGCTCCTCTCCTCGATCCCGCGGTTCTTACCACCGCCGGACATTTTGTCCAGATCCTTGACCTTGTCGATGACTTTGCTCTTCATCATCTCCTTGGCGATCGTCTCGTCGCCGTCGCGCGTCTGCTTCTTGTGATGCCGATCTTTCTCCACCTCCCGTATCTTCGTTTTCTGCGGCGATTCGCTGCGGTTCCTCTCCTTGGCGGATTTGCTCGAGCCGCTGTGCGACACCGACGACAACGGCGATTTCGTTCTCGCGCTCGCGACACCCGCGTGTTTTCGCACGGCCGGCGGTATCGCCGTCATCGATTTCTTCAACGTTTTCGATACCGCGACGTCCTTCTTCGTCGCGATCTCGACCTTTCGCTTCTTCTTCGTCAACACCTTGTCGTTCTTCGTCGCCAGGCGCTTCAGCTTGATCTTCTTCCTTCTCTCCTTGTCCTCGTCGTAGTCGGACGAGGCGGCGCTGTGACGCCGCTTCGACTTGATCTTCTTGACTTTCTTCCGCGAATCCGAACCCGTCGAGCTGCTCGACGACGAGTCGTCGCTGCTCGAACTGCTGCTGCTGCTCGACGAGCTCGAAGTCCGCGAGCTCGACGACGTGCTCATGGCTTTTTTCTTGTGTTTCGTCGTTTTTTCCTTGCCGTGCACCTCCTTGTCCTTCTTCATCTGTATTTCCAGTTCCCTCTGCAGCAATTGCCTTCTTCTCTCCAACACTTTTTCGTCCTCGTACTCCAGATCCGTCTGATTCCACTCCTCCAAGTTCAAAACCGGGCTGCGCTGCGCGCCGCTTTTCTTCACCACTTTCGACGTTATTCTCTTGAACGGGTCTTCTTTGGGCTACAAAAATCATTAAACGAGCGATACTTTCACAATTTTCAATTACGACGGTTCGACGACCGTTTCATCCAGGATGTCGCTAATCGGCAAATAAACGACGCGGCTAAATTGCGAACGACTACGGTTTGGCGTTGTTGTCGGTTTTTTTTGTAATCTCTTCTAACGAAAGAAACGTCAAAAAAAGCTTAACGCAAACATATACGGCGAGGTCTGGAAAAACTGAAAATTATTAGGCTTACCCCTGCGGCATTGGCATTTGGATTATCCTTTTTCACTCGTTTGGAAGGACTTATGAGAGTGTGCGTGTTTGCATATCTAACGGTACAAAATCATGAAATCAGTCGAGGCTAGTCGCAAGGCTTGAAGGGCGGGGGGGGGGGGGGGGGGGGGCAGCAGGGAACAGAGCTTACATGTGTTTTTTCTTCACGAAAATTCGTTAAACATGTAGAACATAAGCAAAGTGCTAATCGCTAGCTGCGAATGGAAGAATAGAAACGGAGGAAAGAAAAAGTCGTAAAGTAGTTCGGAAACAAAAGAAATGACGAAAAAAACGATTACCGGGATTTCTTGTTTTTTTCGAGCGAGGTGAATTTGTCTTACTTGCAAGTTTTTCCGTATGAACAATTGCCGTTTAGCGCCCAGTTTCTACAATAATCCGTTGTAACTTGTACGGCTGTACACGCAGCTGGTTTAGTGCCCAATCTTTCGAATACACTTGGCCTTCGTGAGTCTGTATTACATTTCGTAGGTTCAACCGTTATTTTCCTTATGTTTGGTTTTGACATATTATCACCATAAAAGAATTTTATTGCGACAATTGAGGCACATAACTGCGGTATGCAAAATGCTTTTTATCGCCGGCCAATTTAACGTTGGAATATAAACCAGAAGGAAACGAAAGAAATGAAAAAAAAGAAAAAAAAACGTTTCAACCGCTTGTCATCGAAACCACATACGCGGATACGCGCGCGCACACATGCACGAAACAGCTGCCCTTTCGTAGTTGTTTAGTTTTCTCCGTTTTCTCGTCACTTTTCGAGAGATCGGAATTCAACTTGGACTGCGCGTGAAAACGACAAACAAAAAGAAACATTCAACTTGTTTAACGAATTAAAACGCACGGCCGCCTAACCTAGCACAGCGCGTTACATCGAACGAGGATGCGGGTGGTTCGCGCGGCGATGCACAGAACACCGCCAGAGTTGCGGCAGCCACGGAGAGAGGGCGCTCGCGCGCTTAGTTTCACCAAAATTACTAAAATTCTTGGCGGCTCAACTGCGAAAAATTCAAATAAACTAAAAAAACATCTCTGTTGTTTTGCAACAAATTAAATTATTCATTAGAGCATATCCGTATATACATACACAAATCTGTAGGTATTCCGCAAGCGTTCGAGTATGTGGAATAATCATATTATTCTACATAACAAAATCCATATGTAAAAACAATTAAAATTAGTATAATAATAATCCAACGGCTAGTCGATCAAACATTTTAAGAAAAGGTAAAAATTGCGTTGTCGTATGTTTTCAATTGTTGAACAGAGAGGGCACGATATTGTGTGTGCCAGAGTTACCGACTGAGTCTGTTATTTTCTACGGAGGGCCAATAAAGAGGGAAATTGTGCAAGCGAGTTTCGATTGGACGTTGGAAAAATGACGAATCATCCGGAGCCAATGACAGGCCATTGGCAACAGAGGAACAGAGAGAAAATATGGAAAGAGAGAGACAGCGCGTGCGAGAGAGATTGAGAGAGAGAGAAGGAGCAAGACAGTATGGTTAAAGTCAGTAACAGCATATAATCATCGGGGGATGTCAATTGCGCCTTGCAAGTGACGAGCTCCTCTCTGCGATACATAAAAAAATAAAAAGTATCAAAAAAAAACAGACTGCTGTATTATCTTCGGTGTTACACGGTGTATTGTTGAACGACGTTTTTTTGTTTTTCTTCTTCGAAAGCATCTGTATACAACCCGAGAGATACCGCGACGAATATATGAGTAGTGGATTTTTGGAAGTAAAACCTTCCGAATATTCCAGCTGAACGAAAATAAAAAGGGGTGAATAGCCTTTTGTTTTTGTTTTTTTTTTCTTTCTTGACAATTCGTAAAGCGTTACAAAAACGAAAAAAGAAAGACGTCTCCCCTCGCCCCGCGCGCGCGCGTGTTCCACCAAGTCTAGAGTTTACGTGCGAGGGAGTGAGAGAAAAAAAGATTTCTCGTAGGTAACAAATTTATTTGTCATAAGATACCGTACCTAAGATTATATATAGGTATATACACACACAACCGTATATAAATATATATATATCGGTGCATTTAGTATACATCTTCGAGTTCACGAATGATCTGTTGATGAGACAAGAATCTTCCTGCCGTTAAAGTGCCAGCGAGTTTTATTGTGTGTGGAAAAAAAAGGCGATAAAGAAAAACTATTCGGATTACAAATTTGATGGTAAGATCGTTTAATTTCGGAATTAAAGCCTTTTCGTAGTTGCGTAATCGCGAAAGTTTCTTCCTCTTCTGTTTTCTCTAACCAACAATTAGGTTATAGGATAACGAAGATATCTTTCACGCTCCATCGAACCATTTCATTCATATGGAATTAACGTTCGAACCCATTCTTCTTTCCTCTCCCTTTTTACCGCTCCGCACCCCCCCCCCCCTTATCTCTCGTCATTATATTTGACATTGCTCACACAACACGTTCTCTCTCTCTCTCTCTCTCTTCCCGTGCCTTCGTGTTTCTTATACTCGAGAGCTTTTCTATTCGGCCTGACGTTCGAGCTCTCGACGAATCGAACACATTCCCTTTGTTTTTGTTTTTCTTTCTCGTCAATAATTTTGTTGCTTCCCGATAAACAATACAACGTGTCATTGCGTGTCGCGATAGTGCATTAAAATCCCGTTATCGTTATCGCGTGACGCGTTTTTTTCGTTTCTTCTTTTCCTAAATCACCATTTTTGACAATCATGATGAGCAATTCGTTGAAAATTTGGATTTTCGTAATGCTGCTATAGCGAGATATGCACGTCATTCGGCGTCACGTTAAAACGTGGATTAAAATACAATCTATATATATATATATACATTCGACAAATTCAGGTTTCGACAGGCAAAGAAAACGTTTCTTCTCGTTTTTCTTCTTTCATCGTTTTAATTTGGGATAAAATCTTTCTAGATGCAAATCGTAAGAGTAGTAAAAGAACTGTTCCGCATACAGATTTAAAGATCCGGAGCATGTTAGATTGTCGTTATGCGCTTCACGCCGAAGTTAAACGACCCGGACGTCGAGCCTTTTTCCACGCGCGGTCTCCAAGGTAGGCTCTGAGTAATCGTTGAAATTTTCTTCTCTTTGCTGTTTTGCCGTTTAATGTCTTTTGGAACAAACAACGAATTAACGACAATGAGATTCTTGACTTTTTGTGCTAATCGGACTACGACGGGTTCCCTCGGGAGCAAAGTTTTTTTTTCCTTTTTCATTAACGTTCCTCAACGGAGACGCTACGAATAATCTTTTTCTTGGATTTCAAAGCGTAAACGCCGTTG
Organism: Heteropelma amictum; assembly: GCA_959613375.1. Classification (NCBI taxonomy): domain Eukaryota; kingdom Metazoa; phylum Arthropoda; class Insecta; order Hymenoptera; family Ichneumonidae; genus Heteropelma; species Heteropelma amictum. The sequence goes on along the minus strand of OY390726.1, from coordinate 2,439,304 downwards.
CTAATCCTTTGTTATTTCAACGAGTGGACAAACAGAATCGTTTACTGCCCATCGAAGTACCTAACTCGGCGTCGAAAAGTCGCTTAAGGACGCTTCTCGGATACCCGCCGTTGGAGCGAACGAAAAATTGAAAGTATCAGCCGATCGAAGGAGAGTGAATAACGGAGAAAACTCTGTCCTTCGATCGCGAAAAGCGACATATTCTTTCGGTAACTGCGACTCGCGGAAAGGAAAGTTCGCTGCATGCGGCTCGAGTCCCTGAAGCTTTTTTAAGTCGAATTACGGTATAGGATAATTTTGGTTTTCATGGAAAGATCGTTTTATGGACTTCCCCTTGCGCTGGACGGTTTAAAAGTCTTTCGTCTGTTTTCTCATTAAAGAAGATTTGCTTCGCGTGAAGAATCATGCCTCTGTTCGGAAAATCACAGAAAAGTCCAGCGGAGGTGGTGAAAGCACTCAAGGAGGCGGTCAATGCGCTGGAACGTGGCGACAAAAAAGTAGAAAAGGTGGGGTAATTTGAAGAAATTTGTCATAATTTGTGATTCTCTGTGTTGAAAGTGAATTGACGTTCTTCGCTTTACAGGCACAAGAGGACGTGAGCAAAAATCTCATACACATAAAAAATATGCTCTACGGTACGGCTGAGTCGGAGCCGCAGGCTGACATCGTTGTAGCGCAGCTCGCCCAGGAGCTTTACAATAGTAATCTATTACTTTTACTCGTACAGAACCTCAGTCGTATCGACTTTGAGGTATGTATGGCCAAATGTGTTTCGATTCTTCTCGAAAAACACCCAAAGGGGGCGCTATCGGATCTCGACGACTTGTTTCGTGAATTTTCTTCCACGATTTCAATCGTTCGGAAAGAGCTTTCAGATCGTCAGAAAAAACTGCTTTTTCTCAAGGTTTTCCGAAAATCTAAACAGCTTCTCGCCCTCTCGGGTTTCGACCAAAATAATATATTTACCACGCGAGTCTAGCTTTTGGAAATTTGATTTTTTGAAAAAAAGATCCGATACCACCCCCTTAATGGTTGAATAACACAGACTTTCAACGATAATCAGGATTTCCAAGTTTTCCATCCTTCTGCCGCAAGGTGATGGTCGGAAAAACATAGTTCCCTTTTTTTTTTCGAAAAGTTCGCACGAGTGCGTGATACTTGATTTTTTTGTCTCGATCGAAGTAATAAAACGACGGGAGAACGTAACGTTTATGAAATTTCGTTATCTTTCGCCACGACAGGGCAAAAAAGATGTTGCTCAAGTGTTCAACAATATTTTACGAAGGCAAATTGGCACAAGATCACCAACGGTCGAGTATATCTGCACAAAACCGGAAATACTGTTCACACTCATGTCCGGGTGAGTCGCATGTCTCTCGCGCGCAGAGTTTCTCACGCAAAGGACGATTTTGAGAATGTTTTTTTTCTTCCAGCTACGAGCATCAGGATATCGCCTTGAACTGCGGTACAATGTTGCGCGAGTGCGCGAGATACGAGGCCCTCGCTAAGATAATGATTTATTCCGACGATTTTTATAATTTCTTCAGATACGTCGAGGTCTCGACGTTCGACATTGCGTCAGATGCCTTTTCTACGTTTAAGGTACGAAAACAATCGTCGTAATTTGAAAATCTCGCGCGACTCCCTGTTATTTCGTCGCGAAACTGCAATTATCGAGGTTTAATCTTACAGGAATTGCTTACAAGGCACAAAATACTCAGTGCCGAATTTCTAGAAGTCAATTACGATAAGGTATTCTCGCATTATCAAAGGTTATTGAACTCGGAGAATTACGTGACTCGACGACAGAGCTTGAAGCTGCTGGGTGAACTTCTGCTCGATAGACACAATTTTACTGCAAGTTTCATTCTTCATTCGTCATTCTTGCCACAAATACGCGAGCGTTTCAATTGATTCTCCGTTTTCAGGTCATGACACGGTACATATCGAATCCGGATAATTTGAAACTCATGATGAACATGTTGAAAGAAAAATCACGCAACATACAGTTCGAGGCCTTCCACGTGTTCAAGGTAAACCTTCTTCGATCTTTATTATTCCGAAATACAAAATTTCGAACGATTCCTCGGTGAAATTCTCGAAAGATCGTTGGAATAATAATAATTATCATGAAAAATATTCAGCGACAAATCACGCTGTTGTTTTCGAGTGACACTTCCGGAATCTTTTTCTCCGCGAGCAGGTTTTCGTCGCAAATCCAAACAAACCAAAACCGATACTGGACATATTGCTTCGCAATCAAGAGAAACTGATCGAATTCCTGACGCGCTTCCATACCGACCGATCGGAGGACGAACAATTCAACGACGAAAAGGCGTATCTCATCAAGCAGATAAAAGAGCTCAAGTCTGTACACGAGAACTAGAACGCGGAATTACTTCCGTCTCCTGTTTTCCGTTTTCTTTTTTTAACTATCGTTTCCGGAAGTAGTGTGTGAAAAAGAGAAAGAAAGATTTATATTCACATTTTATTATTGTAACATACAGAACGTAATTGAGACGATTGTTATGATACTCCGCCGACGAAAAAAAAAAACAAAAATCCTACCGCTATAAATAATCACGAGTGAGATTCGAATTGATACAATTATCGCGAACGTTCTCGTACGCGCAGCTTGAAAATTCATTTGCCGAATTGTTTTCGCGGTTTAGTCGCCAAGTGCCAGAGTTTAAACGTTCGCCACGACGGTCTCTACGCTCCGCGCTAGTCAAAATTAGTGCTACGCTTTTCAAAAATCGTTTCTGCGAATTGTCTCGTTTGAATCAACGGTCATTTTTCAAGTGCAGAGTTATGCAGTTAAACTCGATGCGTTCGTCGAAGGGCTCGTGCGAGTGCTCGTTTGCAAAAAAAAAAACGATCGTCCCGATGCGATAATCAAGTTTTTCGATTTTGAAAATCGTAAAGAAAACATTTCCCGCTCCGGAGACTCGATCACGTGGCGGTTAATTTTCGAAAAGTTGCGTATCCAAAATTTTCCATAAATTCCAAAATTTGAGGACGAAAAATCGCACGTTTTTCAAATCGAAAATCTTGAATTACTCGAAACGTCCGGAATAAGCACTTTCGTGTAATATATTCCATCACCATCAGCAATATATACATATACATACCACATATATATACACATTTACGTACGGAGGGTGTCCCGGAAGTCGATGCGTGTGATTGACAGCAAAATCGGTCGTGAAATTCCGAGTCGTCCGACGAGCGTCCGTAAATTCACCCCGTTGCGCAGCATTGAATCATCAGCGTCCGATTCCGCGACACCCCGCGTACGCTTAATATCGCCATACTCGTTTATAAACAACAACGAAAAACAGCCATCCTCCGGCTGTTTCTTCCGAGCCACAAATTAAGATTGACCCTGACGCGACTGCCGACGATCTGCAACATTTTTCCGACTTTTCATTCGGCGCAAAAACACACTTTTCCGTTCCGTTTGCTTTTTATCAGCAGTGTTTTTTTTCTTTTCCTTTTCGAAAATATCGAAAGACACAAGGTCGTGTACACATTCCGCGCTTTGCCGCTGTTGATTCGTCGACGATCGATAAACGACGGAAACGATTTTGAAGAACTCGCAAAACCGGCCAGTTTCGAGCGCGGTTGCTAAATTCGCGACGTATCCGTCATTCCTTCGGTTTACATTGCCGCTCTCGAGTTTGTCGGAGGACGCGGAAAAACAGAAAAGAAAAATCAATTTTTCGGAACCACGCGTGTATACATCCAGAGAGTCCCGACGATGAAAAAAGTCCCGACGATTACGTATAATTCCGATAAGAACCATCGATTCCCCGTGCCTCCCCCTTCCCTTTTATCATCTTCGCTACGATTCCTTTGCCGCAGCGGTCGTTTGTTTCTTTTCCTTTTTTTTTTGTAGCTGCTACACTCTCGGGGGCTCTTTTTCCTTTTTTACACACTTCGAGTTATCCTACACGCTGCAAATGTATTACTTATATAGATAAGCAACTTCTGCTTCGTTTACGCTAAGAGAAAGAATGATGAAAAACGAAAAAAAAAAAAACGAAAAAAAAAACAAAAAGAAATTATCGTATCCTCCTCCTGCCGCCCTGTCCCTCCCCCCCTCACAATATTATATGTATAGAATTGACTGTTGAAACGAGAATAATAATAATAATAATGTAACGCCAAAACAATAATTATTGTTTATTATATTTATTGCAATAAAAATTATCATTAAAAAATACGACGAATTTTCCTATGTAACATACATCTTATGACGCTCTTTTATTCCCATCTTGCTTCTCCCGGTTTCTTTTTTTTTCTCGTCAAGTCCGAGCGTGTCTTTGCGTCTTGAAATTAAAATGGAGAATGACGAGTCTTCGTTATTTACAGAGTTTTTGGTCGATCCGACACCGCACAATTTTTCATATCTCTTCTTCCGGTTCCCTTCCGCGCTTTTCTCTCGCGAAACGACCAGAGTCGTTTTTCCGTCGCCGTTCGACGCGCAAATCGGCTCACGCCGGCGAGTCTATTTTTAATCTCTTGATTAGGCTGGTAATGGCGTGATGCTCGGTGGTGAACAAGCGCGGTCGTTTCGTCTTTATACCCCAGTCCGGCTTGGTGTTTGGCAATGGCACCATTTTTTCCTTTCCCCGTGTTTTATTGAGACTCCCCACCGGAAGCTTGCTCCTTTTCTTGCTTATCGTGGTGTGAAGATTGCCGAGCAGCCACGTACTCCGAGGACATCCGGTTACCGCCTGTGAGATACATCGGTGTTTACTTTTTGCCGCGATTGATAAAAGCTGGATAAATTTGAACGTGATTTCTCGTGCTTTTTTGGCCAAAAAAAATATTTTTGCTGTTTCGAAGCCACCGAAGCGTGTATGGGCTTGAGGTGGTTCCGGTGGGACTCCAGAAAATACGAGAAGTCTTTTTTTTTTGGATTTTTACTAAGTCGATTGCGTTGATATTTTTTTTTTTTACCAAAGACTCTTGATAATTGAGTTAACCAAGTACCTTTGCGTAATCTGGATTCTCCGAGAGCAGCCAAAGCAGCGTGGCCAAGTGGAGAAAAAGACTGAGGTGATGGTCGATCGAAATGCTCATCAGTCTCGCGAGTATCTCGATATATTCGATCTGCGTTTGAAAGAAAAGAGAGAAAGACAGAAATGACAATTTTATCGCCCATCGAAAGTTCCGTTGAATGAAAATCATGCATGGAGATGGTGGACTGACCCTGTAAATGTATTTTTTCGTTTCCTCCAACTTTGCGAGCGTTATGAGAATGCTCGTGCAACGGACGCAAACGTCCAACCACGGAACCGACCTGTTGGACTTTGCGAGCGTCCTGTATATCTTGTCGACGAGATTCAACTCGCAAAATGATTTGCAGCCATTGAGGGAAAGTCTCGTCAGTGTGTCTACGATTTGAATATTCGGTATCGAATAAATGTTAAGTCTCGATAATCAAGAAATCAGATTACGCAGGGTTGAAAATAATTATGTCGAAAAAACCGCATTTTGGAGTAAAACAAATGTCTTCGATCAACAACTTTGGAACAGTCCAAGTAATTCAAAGAATTCAGGATTGTTGTATATGGATTATTGTCGGAGCCCAATGTAGAGGGTAATTATTTTGAAAAAGTTGCATTTTGAAGTAAAAACGTTTAAGAAGTACATTCGAGGCGAATGGTTCGTCTGATTGAGCGTTTCTCAGGAATGAGAATACACCTCTGAAGATGTTGGAAGAATTACAAAACTGAAAAGATGTGCTGAATGTTAAAAGGCAAAGGAGAACGAACCGATGTTGGTCAGGCAGAGGGACAATTGTCCGATGGTGTCGCAAGCCAGTAGCAAATCCATAGATTCGCGAAGAACAAAAGCAACGGTCGCCGTTGGTACAGCAGCTTCCGCGGCTCTCTCGGATCGTTTTCTGACTTCCTTCATGACGGAGCATTGACTAGATCGCACCACGTATCCCCGCCATACGCTCTGTATCGACGTAGCCGCGTCGTGCTTTTTCTTCAATTTCGCCAAGACTTTTTCCCTCTCGCGTTTCCTCCTCAGCACCAGGGTCCACCATTTTTCTATCGTCACTATAGCCAATTTCCGTGTCTTCAGCCAATTCTCTCGAAGTTTCTCCCGTCTGTGGCGCCTCCAGCTCCTCTGAATGGTAACAACCGACCGGACGACGCGAAGAAAATCGCAGCGAATTCGCGAAGCAATTTTCCAAGCGCGATAACGTCTCTGCAGCACGAGGGCAGCCGATCTCTCGTCCTGGTAACGTTTTTTGCATTCCCTCATAGCGATTATCGACTTCCACCACGTTTGAACGTTGATCGCCGCTTCGTCGCGCATCCGAGCTTCCAATTTCTCCCGCCAGGATCTCTGCATTCGTGTTATTATCATTATCGTTCTTCGATAGTCAGCGCGAACAACGTCGCGCAGTTTGTTCGCTCGGTAACGACGCTGCACGAGCACCACCGAACGCCGAAGAGTCTCGTAATTTCTTCTCGCTTCTCTGGCGAGTTTTACGGCTCGCCATTTTGTCTGTATCGTCGAAATTGCCTCGCGAATTCGACGATATTCTCGAAGCTGTGCGATCGCTCTCCATCGCGACTGCACGAGAATCGCGGCACGGCGATACTCGCCATAGAGCTCTCTGGCTTCTTTCATCGATCTATTGGCGCGCCATCTTGTTTGTATTTTTATGACCGAGGAACGAAGCTCGAGATACTTCCGCCTAGCGTCCTGGCCTTCTTTCTTGGATCTGTAACGACGCTGCATGTTTATCGTCGCTCTTCGGAGATTCGTGAAATCCCGATGAGCGACCTGACACTTTTTTCTCGCCCTCCATCTTGTTTGCAGCACCACAGCGGCGTTTTTCTGCTTTTCGTAGAGTCTCGAGACTCTCAGCATTCGCCAATTCTTCTGAACGACAACGGCGGCTCGCCGAAGCTTCGAGTAACTCTGCCGCGTCTCGCGAGAGGCTCTGAGCTCGCGGTATCGCTTCTGTATCGTAACGCAGGCGCGTCTATACTCTACGTAACTTTCGCGCTCTCGTCTCGCACGCAACGTCTCTCTCCATCGTCGCTGCAAAATTTTCGCTGCTGCGTGACGTCGCGCGAGATCGAGATACGCTCTTCTAGCTTTTATCATTCTTCGCGTAGACTGTATAACGACGATGGCTCGTGTCATTCTCAAGTAATGCATTCGCGTTTCTCTGGCGAGAACTTTCGCGCGCCACTTTGTCTGAACGGCGATTATCGTTCGCCTGTACTCGAGAAACTCGAAGCGCCGCTCGCGGCCGATTCGCAAACTACGCCACCAACGTTGCAGCTTCAAAACTGCGTTTCGCTTCGTTGTAAAGTCACGACGCGCCGTTCTCACCGACAATACGCTCTTGTACCAAAGTTCGATCGCCGAGACGGCTTTTTTCACTCGCAAATAACGTCCGCGCGCTGCTTTCATTCGCCAATTCTTCTGCACGATCGTCGCGGCTCTGCGCAGATCCGCGAAGGATTTTACCGCGGTTCTCGTCGAGAGGGCGCCACGCCACCATCGTTGAACTACGATACTGCTGTTCTTCATGGTTTTGTAACGTTTCGCGATGATAACGGTTCTCAACCATCGCTGAATGACTCTGCAGGCTTGTTTGCTCCTCCGTAAATCTATCACGCCATCTCTCGTCTCGAGATATCTACGGAAATTCCTTTGAATCAACAAAATCGCTTGGCGCTTTGCCCCGAAACGTTTCCGTTCGATATTCGCGATCTTCCGACCGATCAGCCAATTCTCGATAATGCGAACGGCGTTTTTCTTCAGTAAATAATCATTTCGATCGCGTTTCAGCCGAAGACACCTCCGCCACCAGGATTGAACGATCCTCGCGGCGTTTCTCCGCTCCTCGAACGATCGCCGAGCGATTTTCATCGACCGCGACGCTCGCCATCTTGTTTGAACGACGATCGTGGCTCTCCTCAATGACTCGTAATCCTGCAAGATTCGCCTTCCGGCGCGTCTCGCTCTCCACCACGTTTGAATCTTTCTCGCGGAATCCAAAAGTATCAAATAATCGGTTCTTTCCTTTTTCCCGATAACGCGAGCTCTCCAGTGATTCTGAATGACCTTGATCGCCCGGAGTTTCGTTAGAAACCCGCCGACGAACGGTTTGGTCTCTCTGCGCCGTCGGAACCAACGCTGCAGGCAAATGGCGGCTTTTCTCTTGTCGAGAAAGTTTTTACGATCATCAAGCATCCTCTTCCTTCGAATCCAACGAAGCTGCACGACTCTAATGGCAGCGTCCTTCTCGGCCAGCAGGCGTTTTCTCTCCTCGCGCAATTCGTCAACGATTTTCCTCGCTCTGCGGCATTTCCAAGCCCGCTGAATCGTCGACGCCGCGTTGTCGCGGCGATCGCGCAAATAATTGCGTATCCTTATGTACCACAGTTTCGAGCGCCACCATCGCTGAAGCGTCATCGCGGCTTTCTCCCATCTCGGCGCTTGGTACTTGTATATTATCTGCCACAGCAGCGACAAAGTTTTCTCCCGATGACCGTCGGCGATGCTCTTGGCGTCGATGTCACCGGTGAGGCTGTAACCGCAGCGCAAAAGCGCGCCGAGCGCCAAATCGACGTTGTGAACCTTTTGCAGCCTCGAGATCGCCGGGACGCGACATCGGCTCGTCAAATTTCTGTCGCCCGTTATCAGTTCCATGACGCGACACAGGCGGACCCCGTCCCGCAAGTCCGTGGCTATTTGCTTCATCGCGTAATCGTACTCGTCGAGATAAGTCTGCTTGTGGGAGACGACGTAACCGTGAGTGCGGAGAACCTTCGTCAGGTCGCCAACGCCGCTGAGCACCTCGCGGGAAAACGTCAGCAGAATCGCGCGACTCTCCTTGTGCGTGGCCTTTTTGTGAAACAAGCAGGGATCGTGGCCGATGAGCTTGTTTCTCTTGGCGTAATCGAGGAACAGCGCGATCATGAGGAACTTCTTCAGGATGAATTTGTTCATGCTGAGGGCGAACGACGGCAGCTTCAGGCTCGAGGTGCTCGCGAGCGAATGCGTCTTTACGATGAACGGATCGGAGAAAAAGCGCGATATGATGAATCTCGTTAATCCAACGAGGTCGTTGTTCGATTGAAGGGGTATCGTCTCCCCGTAGATGGTCTCCAAGCCGATTCTCAGCCACAACGGATTGTAGCTCAAGAACAATTCGAGAATCTCCTTCTGAAGGCCGATATCGCGATGCATATCGCGATCCTGGCGTATCATCAGGGTGCCCCGCTCCACGCACACCGTTACCCTCGACAACGGCGCGGTTATTTCCTCGCGACGAAACATCGCGCAGGCGGCTTTTCTCAGCGTATTGAGTCGCGTGTTCGTGTGATACCTCGCTGAAACGGCCTCGCGGCTCTCCGCGAGAGCAACGTCCTCGCGGGTCCGGCAGGACTGCCAGACCTTGCCGACGTCCACGCGGATCGTGTCGACGTCGGCGTCGAGATGCTCCGGAGGGGTCAACAGCGCGTTCAGCCACTTTTTGAATTCCATCTCCTGGTGATACATCCACTTCTCGTCGTAGTAGAGGGTACTCGTTAAGAAGGGATCCTGCGTCATCGTCGCGCCGAAGGGGTCCGGGTTGCAAAATCGCGTCAAAAAATCATTAGGATCGTGAAGTTTGACGCTTATTTCCTTCGTCTCGTTGCGCGCTTCCTTGTCCCTGAGGTTGCTCCGATCGAGGCCCGCCAGCGAGAGATTCGTTATTCTCACACCGGGTATCGTCACTCGACCGCGTTTTATCGAACAATTCATCTGTACTTTCTTGCGAAAGTTCGCGATCGGCTCGCTCGCGTGCTTGTCTTTGCGTATCCTAGCGTTCTTCGTCGGCGAAACTTTCCTCGTCGGGTTGCTCTTGAAACCCAGGGTGTACTTTTTCGGCGGCGATATGTCGATTCGACGGAAACTCGTGAACTTTTTCGTCTTTTCCGACGTTTTCGTTCTGGCGAATATCAATGACTCCGAAGCGTCGCTCTCTTCGTTGATCTTGTTGAGATTGCGACAGGACGATGTTTTCGAGGACGACGAAAACATCGAGGAGGAGCAACGTTCCTCGTCGGATTTGACCCACAGATCAGCCTCCAGTACTTCCTTGACCGACGCGTCATCGTAGTTTTTCTTGCACGAGGAAGGCAGCGTGCTCGTCCTCGCCGAGGATTGGATGCCCAGCGGCGTCGAGGAGAACGAGGATAATGGTCTATTTTTCATCCCGTCGCCGATCGCGATCGACTCGAGGGACGGCGCTCTGTCGAAATTACGAGAGATTCTCGTTGGCCTCACGGAATCGGAATTTCTCGACGCTTTCGGCGATGCCGGCAATTCGTAAGTTCCATTGGCGCGCGAATTATCGGCGTTTTTCGAATTGCTGATGTCGAAAGTGTCGTTTCCGGTATTTTTGAACGGCGATTCTCCGTCGACTGTTTCTCTACCGCCGATGGATTTCGTACGATTTCCGGTGGAACAACCGCGCGGTGAAAAATTCACGCTCTGTCCGGAGTTCGGGCCTTTGGGCGTCAGGAAATTCACGTCGTTTATGAAAATCGAGAATTCAGAGGGTTTGCGCTGATCCGCCGCGTTGTTGTCGCGCGCATCCGGCTGCGGCGACAGGGAATCCTCGAAATTATCTTTCTCCGCTTCGTCCTCGTCCCTCTCGTCGAAGGACAAAGCGGCAGGTTTAGCAACGTTCTTGGCGGTCACGTAAGTCTCGCGACGGAGAATCGGCGCGTCGACGATTTCCGGTGAAACGATGCCGACGTCCTGCGGCGAAAATGCGATCTTTGCTTTGCCTCTCTGTTGCATTTCCGTTCGATCGGCGTTTCCGGAAGTTTGGACGTTCTTCAGCGGGGTGAAATTGAAACCCGTCGAATTCATGACGATGGAAAAATCGCGCGAATGTTGATTCGCACTCGAGGCTCTTCCTTCCCTGGCGTTGTAAGTCTCGCGACGCAAATCCGGTACGATTTGCATCGCTGGTGGAATTCCGTCAGTTTCCTGGGGAGAAAAATCAGTCGCGCCGCTCGATGTTATTTTTATCTCAGGGACTGCTTTGCGCTCCTTCAACGGCGTGAAGTTGAACTTTGTCGAGTTGATAATCGCGGAAAAATCGTGCGGGTTTTGCGAAACTCTAGTTTCTTCCGTCGTCGCCGAAGTCCAGACGTTTTTCGAAACGTTTTCCTTGTTCGACGGCTCTATGCTGTTCAATCGCGGACGCTTGCTCGGCGCGTTCGACTGACCTTGATAACTCGTCAGTATGTTTTTCTTTGCCTCGCGCGCAGCTGGGGCTGCGGTGCCGCGCGTTCCTGCGCTTTTGTTGTGATTAGCGACGCCGAGCACACGGGATCGACCTTTGACGACCTTTTTCTCTCCGTGCACCGTCGTCACCATCGCCACGTCATATTTTATCTTCCGACTGTCCGTCAGCTGGATATTGTCTCTCCAGGAGCCGGATTCTTGCGGCGTCCAAGATATCTCCAGCTGCGCACTGCTCTCGGCGTGCACAGAGAGCTCCGACGCGTCGATGACGACGCATCTCTCCGGCGGCGGCAGTTTAGTGACGGAAACCTTCGAACGGAATGTTAACTCAAAATTTATGCGGATGTGAGTCTCCCGAGTACGTTTTCGAGTAATCACTCAGCAACGACACTCGGAGAAAACGAGGAGCGGTTTTGGAACTCCTTTCGGGCGGAAATTGCGCTTTTTTCGATGTTAAAAAAAAATGATAATTTACGAAAAATTTGAGTGAAACGATGATAAAGCGGAAACAGGAGGAATGTTGTGTAATTACATTTAGATTCCTGTTGCTGGGATTTCGAATTGTGAGTTTGCATTTTACGGAGTTGTAAACAGCCGTATCGAGCTTGATGCGCGTCTGCGGTTGAAAGGGCGCCAATACGAGCTCGAAATTCTCCTGAGGGTCGATCTGCTCTTCGGCATTCTCCCTTCTAACCCTCGAAGGCTTTTTTCCCGTCGGCGTTACGCTTATCTAAAGATCGTAGTAGTGCACACATAACGACATGTTTTTCGAGGATACGAGACGTCGCGAATTATTTTGCAAATGCATGCCGGCGCGAGTATCCGAGAGGGTTGAAAAGCCGTGTTTGTTTCTTACCTGGAAAAACATTTTCGCGAGTTTCTCGATGTGCGAGTTTGAGCCAGATTCGCGCACTGCTTCAACTAAATTATCAACATTTTTTGGCGAAACTCGAACAGAATACCCGTGAACTAGCGCGACACTGCCGAAACTGTTTTTTTTTTCTGTTCCTCGCGTCGTTTACTCTTTCAACGGTCTTCCTCACGACAACAATTCAAATCTTTTCCAAATATTCGACAACCGCATTTCTCGGCGTTCTCAAAGCCGTCAATGCGCGCTCGTAACGCCAAATTCCCTAGAAATGTGTGGCGCCATCTAGCGGCGATCGCATCAACTCCCGATTCACCTCGCTGGATAACAGCGCCATCTGCGGCATGTTCGGAAGAGTTTTGGAACGCGTTGATGCTCGCAATTGTTGGTCCGCTCTCGTGTATTTTCATACCCGCGATTCAGAGCAGTAAGATAGTATTTCAAAAATTCCATTTCTGCCGGTAACTATCTTGGACGCGCCGTGAAAATGCCGGGTTTGTTTCGCGATGGATGCAGAAGGTAAGATGAATCGAACGATATTTCGTACGTTCTTGGTTCGATATATATATTTCCTCTTTCATTCACTTGCAACATGTGTTATACAAACATTCTTGACGCGCGATGTTTCATCTCGGGAACGAGTAATAAAAAAGCTATGTGTATACATATATAAAATATATGGTGTCTGTTAAGATACTGTACATATTCATTCGTAATCTCATTAGCGCGTTATATATATGTGTCTATACATATGTAGATCGTTAAGATAATAAATTGTACGATGATTCGCGTGAAAAGAGTCGCGTGACTCGCTCCGTAACGGTAATAATTTCGAAAAACTTTCAAAATTTGCACAATTCGTCAATTTCATTGCTGAAAAATGAAAAAAAAACATGTTTGCAGAGTTTTTTTTCATTCAAAATCTACCGTAAGAGTGAATCTTTTGAAGCTCAAATTCGTTTTTTGTATTTCGAGGCAAAGAGCAAACTTCAAAAAGGTTGAAACAAGATCATACGAAAGATTATACGGTAAGATTTTCCATGAATATCCCGGATTAAATTTGCATACATTTTGTTTCACATTCAAATTTAACGCAGACAAAATATAGGAAACAAGACGATCATTTTATTTCGACAATTCGACTATTCAAAGAGTCAGACGATCAGAGAATTTCCCATGTTTTTCAAATAAAATCCTTATGAACAATCGTGACATAACCTATAATTCGGAACTTTTGTTTACTAATCACCGATCCGTATTATTTGTTCGATCAAAGAAGCGCCAGAGACGTTAATCAACGTTAAAACAACAATTAAATTACGAAATCGTAATTATTCCAATTCCATCGTCATCGTCCAGATAATTCAAAGATTCGTCGAATTTTCTTCTTTCGATATCTCTCCGTCGACTTGAATCGCGATATTAGGAAGAAATAAAAGAGAAGAAAACATTCACGAGGCAAAAAAAGGAGAATCGACCGATAATCTTCGTCCTTCTTCACCGTGCATTTAATGATATATTACGTAATCGCGTACTCTAAGTAATGAGATATTTGGCCGGTACTGAAAGCCCGACGGGACCTAAAGAGATCGTTCGTCCGAACCGTTCGGTTCTTCTCGTCTGTGAAACTTTTTTTTTGCGCAACATATCAGTTTTTCCACTTCGCCCTTAATTAATATTGCACGTTGCGCGACTAGATGAATCGTTTTTCTTCAGCACTAGATATCAAATAATTCCGCTGAAACACGAGCGGATGAGCGCTGTAAAAATGAAGAATAAAAATCATATTTCTATCGAAAAAAAAAAACAAAAAAAACAAAACGAAATAACTTACATAGTATTTCACTCTTTTTCGATCGATTCGCAAATTATCGCATCGAGTGGCTACGATCGTGGTTGTCGTTAAATTCAAAGGTATCTCATTCGCAGCATCCTGCATCTTACGTTCTCGAAGATGTTTTTTTTTCTTTTTCCACCACGACCGTAATTCAGACACTTTTGGTATTTCGTAAATCTCCGGAATAACGTTATTCCGTCTACTTATTAGTAAATCGAAAAGATGCTGCTCGATTTTAACAGAAAAACTGTTTAAAACATTATTCATCTTTTCTTAAAAAAAAAAAACAACGTTTTCAACGAGACTCGTATCCACAAAAGTTAATGGGCAGTAACGCGATGTCCGCGGCTCCCAATTCCTCTCGCGCGGCAAATTCGATCGTTTCAACTTTGACAAATTTTGAAAAAAGCCTTATTTTCGACGAAACGCGAAGGCTCTCCCCGATGGGAATTCGGCGCCACGGACATCCTCCTATCCCTGGTTAACGCAATAATTCCTTCTCCAACGCGCCGACGGCACTTTATCGTATAAAAATTCGGCAAAGTCGCGTACCGCGGTAGCGCGCTTTGCGACGAAAATAAAAGAGGAACTCTCAAACGCGTTGCCGCGTTAATTGATTCAACGTGCACATTATAATATAATGAAAATAATAATAATAACAATATCAAGAGCTTCGAGAACGCAATCGTGCTCGGACACGCTGATTTCGCGCATATTCCAGTCGTTCGTCATCCGTCGCATTATCGATTCTTCACCTCGTACTCTCGCACGTGTCCGACGACGTTGGCCCGATTTTAAACGATCAAATCGTGCCCCCCCCTCCTCCCAGATATACTCGTCGTTCTTTTTCTCCCACGAGGCCCTCCCGGCGGTTTCAAAAGTCCCTTTCGGTCGACCCGACAAAGTCGATCGTTGTTGTTGCTTTTTTCTTCATCGCGAGACCGGAAGTCACGCTTTCGAAACCGTTCTTTTTCGTTTTTGACAAACTAACGAGCTGTTTCTCGCCTTTCTCTCTCTCTCTCTCTCGCCTCGTCTCTGTGTGTTTCCTTCGTTCATTTCCGGTCCTTGCTGAGATCCGATGGAAGCTCCGAGCTGTCCGAGCCGGAAGTGATCGTTCTAGGCGGCGGTGACGGTCCTTTCGATGTCACGGGCATCGAGAGACCAGCAGCGCTCATAGCGACGTTCAACGGTATCGTTATGAACGGCTGATTGGATTGTCCTGAATTCACTGCGGTTGCACCTGCGTCAAGTAATAACGAGAAAATTGAGATAAGCGAGATCTTGGACGAGACTTTTTTTTCTTCTTTTTCAATTCTTTTCTAGCACTCGCGGGAATCCGTGAGAGGTTATGTTGTTAATTATTTCTTTAAGCGCGCGCCGCGCAGGTGCAGTCTCGATAAAATTACCATGAGAATTTCGCGTACTTGGCGATGCTATAAAAATCGGGAAAAAATATCGATCCTACGCCATTTTCCTCTACGACGTTGTGAAAAAGTTTTTGAACGTATCGTTGAAAAAAAAAACAACGCGACTCGTAATTTTCCCTCTATGTCGAATTTATTCCTTCTTTTCGCTATTTTGAGCTTTTCTTTATTTCGAAAAAATTGCAAAAAGCCGTTAATCAGCCACCGTAGGTCAACCGTAAAATGGCGTCGTGTAAGAAAATGAACAAGTCGACGGAAAATAACGAAATTGAAGATAAATATCCGCCAATCCGTGTCACGCGCGAGGTGGCTGTTTTGATCGATGGAAAAACGTGTTTTTTTTTCTTTACTTCGTCAGTGCCGATCGCACTGTCTCAACGAAAATTGCAACAATACGAAGTTTGGGATCAAAGTGAGTGGATAAAAGTCGAAGAAAACGCGATTCCTGGAAAGTAGGTCCGAAGGACCGCGCGGCTGAGTCTGCCACCGTAAATTAATTCATATGTATTTCTTCCTTTCCGGGTTAACGAGTCCCCGGAGTGCAAAGATATATGCGATCGCGATCGATATAATGGAGAATGAGAGACGGAAAGGGACGGAGAGCAATACGTTTTTTTTTTATATATCTCGTGCGTTGTTTTTTTTTTTCCCGTCGATGGGAGAGCTCAGAGACGAAAATGGCTCGACAACGGTCAACTTTCGATCACCCCGCGCGATCGTATCTCTCTCGACTACAAATTCAATTCGATATTGCGCAAGCGGCCTCCGCGGATCGTTACTTTTTGCAAAATTCTTTAAATCCACTGTTTTTCAAGCTGCATCCTCCAGCTCGATCACAATCGTATACCTACTTGGCGTACATGCAACGTCAATTTAATAATAAACGAGAAAAGAACGAGAAAAAAAAAATTAGGAACTCGAATTGGTCGATCGCAGGCATTAACGATCATCACTCAGTTTCGGTGGCTGAGAAAATCGATCGAGGACCAGCAACCGCCCGAAATGGACTTCTTTTTTTTTACAACAGCCGTGATTTTTGTTTTTAATTTCGAATTTTCGAATTCAAAATTTGAAAATTTGCGATAATCGCTCTAAAAACGAGCGGAAATTTCGGGATATACTCACTTCCGTCCTGCGAGATTTGCACGGGCTGGCCGTTTTGGCCGATGCTCAGGAGGACCCCCGAGCTCGGTGAGTACATGACGCTTTGAGGCATTTGGTACATTATTCCCGCTGAAAACGCCGGCATTGTTCCTGTAAAAAAAAACAGAGCATTTTCTCCAGGCGCTAAACAAAACCAGACCGGCCGTTCACGAAAGTACACTTTCGATATTTTTCAAAATGCAATTTTCCTGCGACACTCTTTCGAGGGAATTTTTTCATACTCCTCCGAAAGATTTTCCTCGCAGCACTTTTGTTTGCAAAAAGCTTGCTTCACGAGTCGGTAATAATCGAGGGCTGCGAACGAGGGAGAAGCAGAGAGACTTTGAAAAAAAACAAAAAAAAACACGGAGAGATTTGATTTGATTTTGATTTGAAATAATTTATTATGCCTTAGTTACACTTTAAGGCAAGTGAAAAATAGTAGGATATACAGTATATATTATAAATCTTTGAGTAAGCCTTGGATAGGCAACATGTCAGGAATAGGTAAGTTTTGTGGCCACTCACTCTCCACCAACAACAAAATCACTACAGTAATAAGTAAGAATTGACATAAGATGAAATAAAATGAACTAAAATAAGATTTTCAGTAAAATATACGAAAATGCGACAAATTCGAGAGAGAGAGAGAGAGAGAGAAGTCGCGCGTGAATCCCATCAGAAATGACACATACATATGCATGTGTGCACGCAGTTTCAGCATAGGAGAGCAAACAGAAGTCGCGAAAGAAATGAAATATAAGAAGAAGAGGAAGAAAAAAAAAGAGAGAAAAAGAGAGGAGATAAGAGAGAACGTGTTCATCGTGGTACGCCGGGGTCGTCGTCGTCGTAGTCTTCGAAGACTACGAGACGCGAGTCTCTCTCGCGAATGCACGAGGGTATATTAGCATCGATATTTATGTGCACACCTGCATCGCAGAAAGAGAGAGAGAGAGAGAGGGAGGGAGAGAGAGAGCCCCGCGGCTTTCGACCGGATCCTACTTCCCAGTTAGGCATCAGCGTTGTCGTCTTAGTTTGGTCATCGCGAACCGTACGCGACTCCTTACCGACTCCCCTACACGGACAACCCCGTCATCGCGCTCGCACGCTTTTCGCATTCTAAGTAACCCCGCGCTGCCTCCGTCCTTCTCTTTCTCTCTTTTTCTCTCCGTTTCTTTTCGCCTCTCGCTCGTTCTCTCCCCGAGTAACCGAGACCGCTGTAAACTATATACTCCCAACGATTTTTCACGCAGGTTTCACGCCACTCAGCAATGTACTCTCGCGAAACACGACGGATCTATACAGGGTGTCCCAAAAACTCGGTATTGCCAATTTAGGGGTGGATTCGGGATGAAATTTCGAGTCAAAGTGTCCTTTAGCGTTTTTTCGTACGACCAAAACCCGAGGAGTTAGGGACCGTTGAAGTTCCAGCGAATCGGACGCCGCGGTGGTCCGAGCATATCTAGCGATAACTCGAGGGGGATTGGTCGGATCGAAAAGTGCTCAAGGACTTTTCGACTTGGAATTTCACCCCCGATGTAGGATTAAATTATCGGCGGAGAGTTTTTGGACACCCTGTATACAGGGTGTTTCAGAACTCGAGGTCGATGATTCGAGGGAAGCTCGCGTCGAAATTCCGAGTCGAGAGGCGTTTCGTCGGGTTTTTGTACGACGAAAATCCGCGTGAACGTTTTCTCGTAACTTTTTGGTCGAACGATTTTGGCATCGGACCTATTTTTTCAATCAAAATAGCATCTTGAGTAGTTGTAGTAATAGTGTCATTTTTTTCTCCGACAATTTGCCGATTCTTCTGATTTTTGTAACGTTATATTTTTTCGTACGTAAGAAAATATTTCCTTATAGCACACATTATAAAAGGTCACATTCAGACGCGATCGCCGAAGCTGTCGTTGGGAACAAAACAAACACACGCGGACCGTATAGGAACAAGCCTTTTCAATATGTAAATACTCGCGTTTCTATACGTCCGTCTATTTTTCTTAACCCATATGCCACTCTCGGATGCATAACGGTGCTAATGGGGTTTGGGGAAAAAAAAGAAGGAAAGAAAGAAATGGAGGGAAATGTGGCGAAACGTCGAAGCGAGAAAACACAGCCCGGGGAGACGAACATTATTGCGGTAAACACTGTGGATGTACTTGTATCAAAGTAACGCGAGTTACAAATACGTTGGTTTTAAGTTATTTCATAAATAGAGATTGAGAGAGAGAGAGAAAGAGAGAGAGAGAGAGGGAGAGAATGAGAGAGAATCGCGAAGCCAATTAGTTATCGCCGCGTAAGGAAAGCACGGGTGGTCTCGCACGTGTCATGTGAAAATCGCATTTATTAAAAGCACACACGCCTCCCTCTCTCGCTCTCGCACTCCGCTTCTGTAATCATCTCTCTGTGGAATCTTCCGTGTCTTTTTTTTCTGTCCATCTTACTCTTTGTTCGTTTGTCATTATTATAAATTTTTCTCGCTCTCGTTGAGTCTCGGTCTAACGAATTCCCAAACCGCGCTGCGTCCATTTCAATTAAATTCGTTGCCAACTGACGCTGCTTGGGAAAACGTGGTTTTTCGTCGCTTCGCGTGTGTTTTTTTCTTCTTTTTTGCTGTTTACGCAACGACTCGCGAGGGGAAGAAAAAACGGACGGGCTTTTACACGCGTTGTATACATGTAAAACGAGAATCGCAAGAATTCTCATGGAAGAATCTTTGTCCATCCTTCAAACAGGTGTCTCTCTTGGCACTTTTGTATTTATTCGTACGTCGGTGAGGATTCCGTACAATGCGGGCGAAAAGTTTGGAGGGAAAGAATTTTTTCATCGCTGTTTTGATTTTATCGTAATTGTAAAAATACGTTTTTGTGGGTGTTGATGATAAAAGATTAATTGATTATGGGATAATACGGATTTTATCAAATAATTACTGTTTTCTCATTGGAATATCGAGTTTTCGGGAAAAAGTCGGTGTGTTTCGTAATCAGCGGAAAATTTCCGATGGGATAGGCGATTTAAATATTGAAAATTGGAAAAAAAAAATTTCGACTCATTTTTTGCCGTTTTGCCGGAAACCTCGAAAAGTCGAAATTTCAAACGGTCGTAACTTCCTTGCTATTTGTGCTACATACATTTTTTGGGGGGGTTTTGAAGAGCCCTCGAGTAGACTTAAAAAATGGCGCAAGTTACATGTCGATAGCTAAATTGCTTCACCCTCAAAATCGATGTTGAAAATCGGCGAAAAAAACGCAAAGGGGTATGTATGGGAAAATTGGCAAAAATCGGAGGTCCAACTTAAAAAATCTGCCAAAAATCGAAAAATGAAGATATCTCGATGAACCAAACGGCATTTTGAAGCCTCGACAATCGCGAAGAGAATGAGCACAAGTCAGGGTATCTACCCCAAAGGAGAAAAAAATGGCAAACGTTTTACTGGATCAACTCAATCCGGCAAAAAAAGGCAAAAAATTTTGGATCTCAAAAATGATTTTAAATGATCTATATCGATGTATTTTTTCCCGCTGATTACAAAACACATCGTTATTTCGTCGAAAACTCGATATTTCGGTCCGAACATGCGATAATACGAATTTTATCAATTAAACTATTTTCTCATTGAAATTTCGAGTCGAATCATTGTGAAATTTTAACGGTTATGATCTCATAAAATTGCAAAGATTAGAGGAAAACATTTCCGACGATCTTCAAAGTGGTGTTTAGTGAAATGCAGAGCGATGAATTTTTAAGGGGACGAAGAAAAAAAATTTGTCCATTACTTTTGTCTTTATGCGTATATATATATGCGAGTACCTGAGTGATTTTTCAAGGAATCCTTGGATACCGGTGTCTCACCGTCACTCGAATCCCCGTCACTCTCGTTTCCACAGATATCTGATCTAGGTGATGCAGCCTCCTCCTGAAAAAAAAAAGAAATCATTGGACACAACGCTGAGGATTTCTTTCGGTTTTCATCTCGACTAAAATTGTAATAAAATACATTCGAATGGCAAAAGATCGCAAAATTCAATTTAATTTGTTTTCCAATGTGACTTGCAATAATAATAATAATAATGAAATAATAAAAATAATTATATTTACAAGTGTAAAAAAATGGCAAAGAAAAAATCGCGACACCCACGCGAGAATGAAGCACAAGGGGTTGGAAAAGACGAAGGAAGCTTTAGCCTCTTTTTCGCTCTAAACAAAAAATCATAAAACTTTTCAAATTAACGAAATAACTTTCTTTCTCATAAACTTCACCGAAAAATCGCATTTTTCGATATCTTTTCTCGTACCAGCGCAGCCCCTCGGGGGATTTTGAAAACGCTTCCGGAATATTTCGGAAAATCGTTATCAAAATCGCAACGATTTTCAAACTCGCGAAGAAGGGGGAGAGAGAGAGACGGAGAGAATACAAAAACGTTACGAGATTGCGGGAAATTCGCGATAAATTCGGCCGAGGGGCGGAAAAACGAACAGAACTCTATGCCAAACCGGAAGTTGACGAAAAAAATTGATATCCACGGTGGAAAAAAGCAGGAAGGACCTTTGTCGATTCGATCGCTGAAAATACTCGGTGTGCGGCTTTCGCACTCGATCTTTTTCGCAGTTTCACACGTGTGTGCTGCGTATATCCGTACGTGTATATTCTTGCACACGTGTATAATTGTCGGAGCAGGAGGGGAAAAGGAGACGCATGCTTGTCCGCTCCTTTTAAGGCAATCCGTGGCTCTCCCCGCGACGTCTCGGAACGACCGTTCGCATTTTCTACTGTACATTTATATACGTATTATATACATGCAATATATATATATATACACACACAATATACACAGTATATATGTATATAATATCGTACTCGAAGAAATAATTCTCACGAGCTTTTGCGAGCGCGTGGAAAAGGAGAGAGATGGCCGGGAGAGAATGAAAGATTCGACGTTTAGCTGCCAAAGCCTCCGAACGCGGTCTCTCGTATATTTCGTACGATAAATCGAACGAAATATATCATATCATCGAGTGTATTAAGGAGGCAGGATTTTTTTTCTCAAAAAGTCAGTTTTTTTCAAAAATACCGATTCAAAAGTACCGAATACTGGAGGCCAAAGCCTCCGAACGCGGTCTCTCGTATATTTCGTACGATAAATCGAACGAAATATATCATATCATCGAGTGTATTAAGGGGGCTGGATTTTTTTTCTCAAAAAGTCAGTTTTTTTCAAAAATACCGATTCAAAAGTACCGAATACTGGAGGCCAAAGCCTCCGAACGCGGTCTCTCGTATATTTCGTACGATAAATCGAACGAAATATATCATATCATCGAGTGTATTAAGGGGGCAGGATTTTTTTTCTCAAAAAGTCTGTTTTTTTCAAAAATACCGATTCAAAAGTACCGAATACTAAAGGCCAAAGCCTCCGAACGCGGTCTCTCGTATATTTCGTACGATAAATCGAACGAAATATATCATATCATCGAGTGTATTAAGGGGGCAGGATTTTTTTTCTCAAAAAGTCTGTTTTTTTCAAAAATACCGATTCAAAAGTACCGAATACTGGAGGCCAAAGCCTCCGAACGCGGTCTCTCGTATATTTCGTACGATAAATCGAACGAAATATATCATATCATCGAGTGTATTAAGGGGGCAGGATTTTTTTTCTCAAAAAGTCTGTTTTTTTCAAAAATACCGATTCAAAAGTACCGAATACTAAAGGCCAAAGCCTCCGAACGCGGTCTCTCGTATATTTCGTACGATAAATCGAACGAAATATATCATATCATCGAGTGTATTAAGGGGGCAGGATTTTTTTTCTCAAAAAGTCTGTTTTTTTCAAAAATACCGATTCAAAAGTACCGAATACTGGAGGCCAAAGCCTCCGAACGCGGTCTCTCGTATATTTCGTACGATAAATCGAACGAAATATATCATATCATCGAGTGTATTAAGGGGGCAGGATTTTTTTTCTCAAAAAGTCTGTTTTTTTCAAAAATACCGATTCAAAAGTACCGAATACTGGAGGCCAAAGCCTCCGAACGCGGTCTCTCGTATATTTCGTACGATAAATCGAACGAAATATATCATATCATCGAGTGTATTAAGGGAGCAGGATTTTTTTTCTCAAAAAGTCTGTTTTTTTCAAAAATACCGATTCAAAAGTACCGAATACTGGAGGCCAAAGCCTCCGAACGCGGTCTCTAGTATATTTCGTACGATAAATCGAACAAAATATATCATATCATCGAGTGTATTAAGAAGGCAGGATTTTTTTTCTCAAAAAATCAGTTTTTTTCAAAAATACCGATTCAAAAGTACCGAATACTGGAGGCCAAAGCCTCCGAACGCGGTCTCTCGTATATTTCGTACGATAAATCGAACGAAATATATCATATCATCGAGTGTATTAAGGGGGCAGGATTTTTTTTCTCAAAAAGTCAGTTTTTTTCAAAAATACCGATTCAAAAGTACCGAATACTGGAGGCCAAAGCCTCCGAACGCGGTCTCTCGTATATTTCGTACGATAAATCGAACAAAATATATCATATCATCGAGTGTATTAAGGGAGCAGGATTTTTTTTCTCAAAAAGTCAGTTTTTTTCCAAAAATACCGATTGTTCTCGAAAATCTACGCAAGAATCTCACGAAAACGACGATTTTGGTCGAAAGACCAGCTCGAGGTTGGGAGCTGATTGTTCATTTTCGAAAAAACCCCGGCGTCTTTGTGCAAACAAAGTTTTCTCCAGAAAATCACGTCGAAAATCAGGTTTTTGTGTATCGCTTCGAGACCTCGTCTCCGCCGTGTCGAAATTTTGAAATTTTCGAAAAAAATTTCCCGAGAAAGACAAAAATTCCTGAAAAAAGTCATCGAGATCCGTTACCGCCCCCTTAATACGTATATGGCACGTGAATTTCGCCGCAAACTTCCTCAAGCCGAGAGTCCAACGTCGCGGAGAGGTGAGAAACCGGAAAACCCGTCTCGAGGGGTACCGCGCGCGAACCCCCGCGGAATCGCGGCTTCTTCCGCTTTTTCTTCGCGCCGAAGAGGGGGGGAACGAAGGTCGAAGAAAAAAAAACGTTATATCCACCATAATTCGGAAGAAATTCGTTCCTCCACCGAAGCGCCAGGAATTTCTATCGATCCGACTGTTTCTTCGATGTTTTCGCGGTACCCGGAAGTGAAATTTCGCAAACCAATGAAAAAATCGAGATGATCGTGAAAAGCGCCTAAAAAGTAATCAGCTGCTGCATCAACGTCGGACGTAGTGTGACAAAAACGAGACGAGTCGCGAAAAAAAGTCAAGACCGAAGAAAAAGTCAAGCAAAAGAAAAAAAACGAAAAACATCGCAGAGACCCCCGATGAATTTTCGTTCATCAAGTATATACCACAGAGATGGACGGATGCTGTGTCGCTTCGGAGGATAAACATCGATGGGAAGAAAAAAAAACGACGCGTAAAAGCTGCACGCTCCTCGCGTAAACTCGCGCGTTTCGTGCAGCAATGGCTGACGCGAGGGGATCCGGTGATTTCAACGCCCGGAGAGCGAGAAGCCGAGAAACGAAAGCTCGCCCGCGCAAATCTTCTCCGAGATGAATTCTTCCGAACCACCGGAAATCGCCGCGTTTTCCACTTTTTTTCACCCAAATTTCAACGAAAACAATCGATTTTTCAAATTACGACTCGAGAAAAACGTCAACGTCAAAAGTCCAGACTCCCGCCAACAACGGAACGTTGCTGAGAGCCTCGTCGGCAAAAGCTCCGCGTCCTCCTCCATTTTATCCCACGGAGAGTGTGAAATTTTCTCTGGCAGCGTACGAGAAAGGCCCTTTTTAAAAAAAAACCCTCATTTTCACCCCGCTGCGTGTCAAAAATTCCCTCGCGCTCTAAATCCTTCAATCCGGAACGGATTTCCTCAGGAGTACTCCGATATTTTCCTACTTTACTACCCTGAAAAAAACGTCCGCGAAATTTGGTTGATTTGAACAATATTGAGTTGAATTTACGAATCCTCTTTTTCAGCGTACAAAATAAATACCGCAAAACGTGCGTTATTTCCGTGACGATTTAAAAAAAAAACCCCGCAATTTTTCCAGCTTCTTTTCCTCCGTGTGCTGGACCAGGGGTCTCCCGAATCCCCAACCCGGGTCCGTCGCGCAATTAAGAACGATCGGCGTAATAAATCGGCCGAGGGAGGAGGACAAAATCGGGAGTGTGAAATTTTCTCTGGCAGCGTACGAGAAAGGCCCTTTTTCAAAAAAACCCTCATTTTCACCCCGCTGCGTGTCAAAAATTCCCTCGCGCTCTAAATCCTTCAATCCGGAACGGATTTCCTCAGGAGTACTCCGATATTTTCCTACTTTCCTACCCTGAAAAAAACGTCCGCGAAATTTGGTTGATTTGAACAATATTGAGTTGAATTTACGAATCCTCTTTTTCAGCGTACAAAATAAATACCGCAAAACGTGCGTTATTTCCGTGACGATTTAAAAAAAAAACCCCGCAATTTTTCCAGCTTCTTTTCCTCCGTGTGCTGGACCAGGGGTCTCCCGAATCCCCAACCCGGGTCCGTCGCGCAATTAAGAACGATCGGCGTAATAAATCGGCCGAGGGAGGAGGACAAAATCCCTCATCGGAGAGATAAATCGCAAAAGAAAAAAGCCAATGAGACGTGATCGGCACCGCCCCCCCTCCCTGGGTTCGCCCGTGCGCAGCATCAATACCGGTAGCGAAAATAAGCTTCCACATTATAAATCGATCATCGAGCCTCGTCGGCAAAAGCTTCGCGTCCTCCTCCATTTAATCCCACGAAGAGTGTGAAATTTTCTCTGGGAGCGCATGAAAAAGGGCCTTTTTCAAAAAAACCCTAATTTTGCGTGTCAAAAATTCCGCCGCGTTCTAAATCCTTCGGTTCGGAACGGATTTCCTCGGGAGTACTCCGATATTTTCCTACTTTACTCCAATAAATACCGCAAAACGTGCGTTATTTCCGTGACGATTTAAAAAAAAACCCCCGCAATGCTGGACCAGGGGTCTCCGGAATCCCCAACCCGGGTCCGTCGCGCAATTAAGAACGATCGGCGTAATAAATCGGCCGAGGGAGGAGGACAAAATCCCTCATCGGAGAGATAAATCGCAAAAGAAAAAAGCCAATGAGACGTGAGCGCCCCCCCCCCCCCTGGGTTCGCCCGTGCGCAGCATCAATACCGGTAGCGAAAATAAGCTTCCACATTATAAATCGATCATCGAGCCTCGTCGGCAAAAGCTTCGCGTCCTCCTCCATTTAATCCCACGAAGAGTGTGAAATTTTCTCTGGGAGCGCATGAAAAAGGGCCTTTTTCAAAAAAACCCTAATTTTGCGTGTCAAAAATTCCGCCGCGTTCTAAATCCTTCGGTTCGGAACGGATTTCCTCGGGAGTACTCCGATATTTTCCTACTTTACTCCAATAAATACCGCAAAACGTGCGTTATTTCCGTGACGATTTAAAAAAAAACCCCCGCAATGCTGGACCAGGGGTCTCCGGAATCCCCAACCCGGGTCCGTCGCGCAATTAAGAACGATCGGCGTAATAAATCGGCCGAGGGAGGAGGACAAAATCCCTCATCGGAGAGATAAATCGCAAAAGAAAAAAGCCAATGAGACGTGAGCGGCACCGCCCCCCCCCCCCTGGGTTCGCCCGTGCGCAGCATCAATACCGGTAGCGAAAATAAGCTTCCACATTATAAATCGATCATCGAGCCTCGTCGGCAAAAGCTCCGCGTCCTCCTCCATTTTATCCCACGGAAAGTGTGAAATTTTCTCTGGGAGCGCATGAAAAAGGGCCTTTTTCAAAAAAACCCTAATTTTGCGTGTCAAAAATTCCGCCGCGTTCTAAATCCTTCGGTTCGGAACGGATTTCCTCGGGAGTACTCCGATATTTTCCTACTTTGCTCCAATAAATACCGCAAAACGTGCGTTATTTCCGTGACGATTTAAAAAAAAACCCCCGCAATGCTGGACCAGGGGTCTCCGGAATCCCCAACCCGGGTCCGTCGCGCAATTAAGAACGATCGGCGTAATAAATCGGCCGAGGGAGGAGGACAAAATCCCTCATCGGAGAGATAAATCGCAAAAGAAAAAAGCCAATGAGACGTGATCGGCACCGCCCCCCCTCCCTGGGTTCGCCCGTGCGCAGCATCAATACCGGTAGCGAAAATAAGCTTCCACATTATAAATCGATCATCGAGGCTCGTTGCTTCTCCGATATCCCTATCATTATTATTCGCCACCGATCCGTTTCTTCCTGAATTTCTCCTCTCCTCTGGCGGCGGCGGCGGCGGCTCTCGGAGAACGAGAGAGAGGCAGCTCACGCGCTTTGTTTCGCTCTCTCTCGCGAGCCGATACTCGATATCACGGGTTGTGCTCGCTCGGTAAGCGATTATAAAAAGAAAAAACGAGCGAGAGGACGAAAAACAGAGACAGAGAGAGAGAGAGAGAGAGAGAAAAAAAGAAACTCGACATTCCTGACTCTCAAGTTGGACTCTATATAAAGTGTCTACCATCGAGAGAGAACATTGCCTGTATATGGCGACAAGCGGGCTTTGACAAAGGTGACCGTATATGGAGCCACGCTTCCACCTTCCATACGCGCGAGTTCTGCTACCGCGCGACGACGACGACGAGGACGAAGACGAGAAGAGTCCTCGTCCTCGTCGTCCGCGGTATCGCGCCCCTTGTTAAGCGTGCATATACGTGCATCGCCGTGTTTTCTCTCTCCTTTGCTCACACCGTCGCAAAAATACAGCGAGATCTCTGCGGTCAGCTTCACCGTGGCGGTGGAGAACGCTCGCAAAACACACCTGGGTGCCTCGAGCGAGAAAACGCTCGCGGGCTTTCCTCTCTTTTCTCTTCTTCCGCACGCACTATTTTTGCCCCCTCGTGCGTGTACGAGGGACATTGTTCATCGAGGCTCTCGCGCACATAAATTTCCAATCGCTCGTCTTTCTCTTTTTGCAAACTCGAGAGAGAGAGAGAGAGAGAGAGATATCTGGCTGCGTTTCTTTTTTTTTTTCCGCCAGTCGTCGGGATGTTCGACCCTCTGTGTCATATCACCGATTCGCATCGAGAGCGATCGAGTTCAACCCCGAAAAATGCCGACTCATCTCGAGGAAAAAGTTGAAGAAATTAGAGAGAGAGAGACGAGCTGATAAATATTCACGAGGCGGGAGAATTCTTCCGAGACGAGAGACGTCTTTTCGCTTCTCTCTTTTCATCTCCACGAGGCTGTACGCCTCCTGGAGATAAGGATACGTCGCTCCGGGGAAGGTGTAACGGATATCTCGGACGTTTTTTTTTTCTCCTCCCATGGTCCATCGCGAATTCGTTTATCGAGTCTGTACTTTTTCATTTCATCATTTTTAATCTCCGCAATAATCGATTTTGGGGAAAATCCTTTTTCCAACAGCGTCTCAAGTTTTAAATTCGAATTTTATTCCGTATTCACGTTTTTTATCGAAGGGTCGATTTGATCACGTCTTTTTCGAGTTTTTTCGCTTTTTTTTTCGTCGTTCTTTCTCGCCACCGTTTCGACACTGTTTTTTCCCCTATTTTGAAAATCGAAACGAGACTCGACGTTTCTCGCGAACGCGACGCCCTTCTCGCGCCTCAAAATGAACCCTTCTTTCGGGAAAACGAAAAAATCGACTTGGAATCACGTCTTTTTCGAGTTTTTTCGTTTTTTTTTTCGTCGTTCTTTCTCGCCACCGTTTCGACACTGTTTTTTCCCCCAATTTTGAAAATCGAAACGAGACTCGACGTTTCCCGGTCAATTTCCGGTTTCTCGCGAACGCGCCCCCTTCTCGCGCCTCAAAATGAACCCTTCTTTCGGGAAAACGAAAAAATCGACTTGGAATCACGTCTTTTTCGAGTTTTTTCGCTTTTTTTTCGTCGTTTCTCCTCCCCACCGTTTCGACACTGTTTTTTTCCCCAATTTTGAAAATCGAAACGAGACTCGACGTTTCTCGCGAACGCGATGCCCTTCTCGCGCCTCAAAATGAACCCTTCTTTCGGGAAAACGAAAAAATCGACTTAGAATCACGTCTTTTTCGAGTTTTTTCGTTTTTTTTTTCGTCGTTCTTTCTCGCCACCGTTTCGACACTGTTTTTTCCCCTAATTTTGAAAATCGAAACGAGACTCGACGTTTCCCGGTCAATTTCCGGTTTCTCGCGAACGCGACGCCCTTCTCGCGCCTCAAAATGAACCCTTCTTTCGGGAAAACGAAAAAATCGACTTGGAATCACGTCTTTTTCGAGTTTTTTCGTTTTTTTTTTCGTCGTTCTTTCTCGCCACCGTTTCGACACTGTTTTTTCCCCCAATTTTGAAAATCGAAACGAGACTCGACGTTTCCCGGTCAATTTCCGGTTTCTCGCGAACGCGCCCCCTTCTCGCGCCTCAAAATGAACCCTTCTTTCGGGAAAACGAAAAAATCGACTTGGAATCACGTCTTTTTCGAGTTTTTTCGCTTTTTTTTCGTCGTTTCTCCTCCCCACCGTTTCGACACTGTTTTTTTCCCCAATTTTGAAAATCGAAACGAGACTCGACGTTTCTCGCGAACGCGATGCCCTTCTCGCGCCTCAAAATGAACCCTTCTTTCGGGAAAACGAAAAAATCGACTTAGAATCACGTCTTTTTCGAGTTTTTTCGTTTTTTTTTTCGTCGTTCTTTCTCGCCACCGTTTCGACACTGTTTTTTCCCCTAATTTTGAAAATCGAAACGAGACTCGACGTTTCCCGGTCAATTTCCGGTTTCTCGCGAACGCGACGCCCTTCTCGCGCCTCAAAATGAACCCTTCTTTCGGGAAAACGAAAAAATCGACTTGGAATCACGTCTTTTTCGAGTTTTTTCGTTTTTTTTTTCGTCGTTCTTTCTCGCCACCGTTTCGACACTGTTTTTTCCCCCAATTTTGAAAATCGAAACGAGACTCGACGTTTCCCGGTCAATTTCCGGTTTCTCGCGAACGCGACGCCCTTCTCGCGCCTCAAAATGAACCCTTATTTCGGGAAAACGAAAAAATCGACTTAGAATCACGTCTTTTTCGAGTTTTTTCCTTTTTTTTTCGTCGTTCTTTCTCGCCTCCGTTTCGACACTGTTTTTTCCCCCAATTTTGAAAATCGAAACGAGACTCGACGTTTCCCACTCAATTTCCGGTTTCTCGCGAACGCGCCTCAAAATGAACCCTTCTTTCGGGAAAACGAAAAAAATCGTAAAAAAAAAAGCTTTTCAAAGTTTCCCGAACCGCCCATCGACGATTTTCTCGTCTGTCGAAACGGATGACATCGTACGGCGCGTAATTTTGAAAAAAAAAAACAAGAAAAACGTGCGACGAAAGCCTGAAAGAAAAAGTGGACGAATAAAGAGACAAAACGACGCGTATTTTTTGTCGCAAGAGCACGTTGGAATCGCGACGGAATTGCGCGATCGTGTACCACCGTTGGATCGTTAGAGTGGAAAACTCGCGCGATTAAATATCACGCGCGCACGTGCGTGTGACTCTCGATGATGGTGGTTGTTATTTCTTTTTTTTTCGCTCCTTCATCCTCGGACCTTAAGTACTCTTACTCTGACACAGTTTGCCGGAACATGGGCCAACCGCGTGACGAAACTACGATTTTTCTGTCCATTAATGGATGAAAAATGTGAGGCTGCTCGTGTGCGATCGTCGTTTTTTTTTTTTCGTATCCCCCCTCTTTCTTCGCCTCCAATCTACTCCAGCGATATTCCCGCGCGATCGCCGGACGGTCTTGGCTCGAAAAATTCAATACTGGAGCCTTCGAAAAATTCGAAAATCGCACCCCCCCCCCCCCCCCCCCTTAAATTAATCGATCGAATCGAATCAACGCGCGCACGATTACCTACCTTAATTCGAGGGAGCGCTTGCATCAATCGACCCGATACGTTCGTGAAATTTGCTAGCCGAGGCGCGAAGTTTTTTCGAAAAACGACGATTTTTCGATTTTTCGAAAAAGTCGCCTTTCGCTCGGTCTTTTTCGATTCCGACGTTGACGAAACGATGAAATTTCATTCGTGCGAGTTTCCGCGATGTTTCGATGAAAAAAAAAAAAATCAAAAAAAAAAAATCAAAAAAAAAAAAATCAAAAAAATTTTCGACTTGATGCAAGTACCCCCTTAAGAGCGATAACGTTATGCGTGGAAGTGCAAGCTGGAACGAGACGGAAAAGTATCGGCGAGCGAAACGAAAAACCAAAGAAAAAAAAACGAAAAAAGATCGACGAAACACGTAAATCAAAAAAGCACAACGGATGCGGAAAAACAAAATGTCCTCGTGGGTTTTCTCCTCCGTTTTTTCCGTTTTCGCCTCCCGCGCGTTTTTCGCGAGAAAAAGAAAAAAACGAATTAACTTCAGAGCCTCGACTCTTGCCGACGATCGATACGCTTTTTTTTTTCTTCTTTTTTGTATTGTTAATTTATCAAATTTCTGTTTTTGTATATATAATATATAAAATTCGTATATATATATATATATATATATATACACATATATATGTATATACATTTATATATCGCAGGTATATAAATATTATCACAGTATTTTACAGTACAATGTATGTACACGTGTGATACAAATTACAGCGCAGGAGCTTTCTCACACAAACGCACACACACACACACGCGCTCTTTTTCTCGCAAACTTTGTGATTTGGAAGTTTGCATCGTCGGGAACCCTCTTTTTCCCCTTTTTTTTTAATTAAAAAGGAAATTTTTTTTTTCGAATTTTTTTTTTTTTTTTTAGCAACTTTGAAAATTGCGGAAATTTTGGAAAATGTGACGAAAAAAAACATCGAGAAAACTCGAATTTTCGTTGAGCTCCGACGACGCGAACTTTGACGTCGTCGCTCTTTGTCGTAATCTCTCTCTCTCTCTCTCTCTTTTTTTCAACCAGCGCTCATCCCCACTCTTCGGGATGCAACGCGCGATATCTCAAATCCGTAACGTTGATAATTTGTACTCTGAAAATGTGCGAGATATCCACGCGCGTTCGTTGAAAAAAACGGTGCTCCCTTTTTCCCCGTTTTTCTTCGCTTTTTTTTCGAACGAAAATCTCGGCGAGTATCGCAAAGTGCGATTTGTCCGAAAAATGTCCGTCTTTCTTCAACGCTCGAACGAATTTAAACGAAATTTTTGAGCAAGTGATTTTCGAATTTTTCGACATTTTGCATTTTCGATTCGAAAAATATTTGCCGATATTTCCGGCGTTCGAAAAAAAAACACCGAGAATCAACGGGGAAGAGAAAAAAAACACGTTGAGAAAAAAGTTGAAAACGGAGCCGAGATTCGCGCGCGAGATGAATCGCCGAACAAGCATGCACATTTTGTTTTGTTTTTTTCGTCAGACGGATACGCGAAAGATGCGAAAAAAAACAAAAGCTTGTCATCGAGAATACAAGCGCGAAGAGGAAGAGCTTTTTTTTCTCTTCGTACCGACGACGAGCAAATTTCGAAATTTCGATTTTGGTCGCGTAATTTCCAACCAAAACTTTACGAATCGAAAAAAACAAACGATATGCGGGAGAAAGGAGAAAAAAAAAACACTACACATGCCACTTTCTTCAACGCAAAAAACATACATGTAGAGAGCTAAAAAACGTAACAAACGAAAAAAAAAAAAAAAAAAAACAGAGCACACACATCAAAGACGATATAAAAAATTGCGATTTCGGGGCGGAAGTAATGATTTAAAAATAAAAAACCAAAAAAAAAAAAAACAAAACTAGAACGATGCACAAAACAATCCTGCGAAACAATGCAAAGCGGTACATGCGTGCACGCACCGTTGGAGAGAGGAGTGGGGGGGAGAGGGTACGCCACTGAAATCTCGCAGTTTCTGCTCGAAATCGTCTTCCCCGGGTTTCTTCCTTTCTTTTTTATCTCCTCGCGAAAATAACTCAAACGGAAATGCGTGTCTCTGAATTTTCTCAAACATACGTGCGACCGTTTTGAGAAAATATAACGTGTATCAAAAAAATATGTATCTGTGTGTATATTTTAGCGATCTGATTGCGGACTTCCGGTGGATTTTTATTATTTTCGCGAGGATCCTCCGAGGGAGGGTGAATTCTAGCTGCTCGGGTTATCAGTGTTACTCTTCGGATGCTGGGAAAAAAAAATCTACGCTCTGCGCCGCGAAATCGCGGAGGGAAAAATTTTTCCGCGTGTGAACATTTTTTTCCGGACGATTTTCGCGTATACCGGGTGTCGAAAAAGTCGGTGACGATAATTTAGGACGAAACAGGGGATGAAATTCCAGGACGAAAAGTCTGCAGGCACTTTTTGATCCGACGAATCCCCGCGGAGTTATCGATCGATGAAGTTGGCTCCGTTGGATCGGCTGCGAACTTTGACGATCGATAAATCGTCGGGATTTTATCGTTAGAAACGTATCGAAATTTTATCCCGAATCCAGCTGTGAATTATCGGCAACGACTTTTGGGACACCCTGTATAAAGGTTTACAGGCACTTTGTTGATAATTTCTCAATGGAAATGTCTCTCGGATGAAATTTTCAGCTTTGTCATCAGCGCCGCGTGTATCGGGAGATATAAACGTGCGTCTGGTATTTTACGGTTATAAAATGTTGCTTCAGAGCGTTTTCCATGTGGGTGTTTGTCCCTTTTTCACTCATCGAAATTCTCTCGGGTGAATTAAACACGCGCGCGAGAGTGGTGCGTGGGTCTCGAGAGGTGAAACTCTCGCTCCGTACAAAAAAGAAAAAGACGAGAAATATCCTGCAATTTAACCGAGATATTTCCCCATAGCCTCGTTTCTTCCGTCTGCATTTTCGTTTTTATCTCGATTCGCCTCGTTGCTGAATCGCCGATTCCTATTTTCTCTGCACAGTACGAAAAAAAAAAAAAAAAAAAACGA
This sequence comes from Heteropelma amictum, assembly GCA_959613375.1. Classification (NCBI taxonomy): domain Eukaryota; kingdom Metazoa; phylum Arthropoda; class Insecta; order Hymenoptera; family Ichneumonidae; genus Heteropelma; species Heteropelma amictum. The sequence continues at coordinate 2,405,828 of OY390726.1, read as the reverse complement.
ACGATCGAGCGAGAATGACGAAAATCACCGCGATGAAATATCAATTTTTCTATGTATTAGGTAATTGTCCAATTAAAAAAACGATAATTCTTTGTTTTTTCTTCGTTGCTCTTGGAGAACGAATATGCGTTTTAAAAACGCGATTATCGAAATTGCAAGAGGTGTGAAAAAAAGTATGACTAAGTCGTCGTACGAGAGCTCGTTACGAAAAATCTCTTGGCGTTAAAAAAGAAATGAATTAATTAAATTAATCGAAAAATCCTACAAATCCAAGTACGTGATACCTTCTATGTACATATTTTGCATAAAATAAATACGTATTAAATTAAATTGAATAAAAGAAAAAAGAACGGGAGGGGCCACTGTCGTAACGGGAGAGAAGAAAAATAATGCAACAGTGTTGTTCTTTCGCTAAGCTGTACAAATTATAAATCACAAGATCGTTTCACCGAGATTTTCCTAAATCGCCTACGTCGCGCTCCCCGCGCGGTCTTTTCCTCTTATCGTCAACGAAAAAAAAATAGAAAAAAACGTTTTCGGCATCGTCCCCCGACGTTCACCGCAAAGAGCGAATCGAGGTCTTTGGGCTAACTGAAGAAAATCTAACGTAAAATATCCTACGCGCGTGTCACGAAGATTAAACACGAGGGAGAGAGAGAGCCTAACGATACGATCTATCGGACAGACGGGAGGAGATTAAAAAGGGAAAAGAGACGAAAAATAATTTAAGAAATCGTTGAAGGTACGTTCGTCAAAACTGAAAATCGCGATGCGCTCGACAGTTTTTTTTCTTCTTCTCTAATACCGACGAAAAAAGGGTCGTCATTGTGTAACGCTAAACGTAACGTACGCGCATGTAAACATGCGAATGTCAACATACATATATATATGTATATACACACGTCCGGAACGAAAGTTTAAGATCGCTCGAATCAATCGTACCCGCCAATTTCGTATTTTCTTTCTTCTTCGTCCAAACTGTGCTACGGCCATCCGGACGATCTTAAACTCGCAGCCGCCGGTGTACATCCCATTATACATGCAATACAGGGTGTCCCAAAAGTAGATGCCGAAAATTTAATGCTACATCGGGGACGAAGTTCCAAGCCGAAAAGTCCTCGAGCACTTTTCGCTCCGACGAATCCCCGTCGAGTTCCCCGTCGCTAACTCTGACGATCGATAACTCGTCGGATTTCGGTCGTACGAAAAAACACCAAAGTACACTTCCGCTCGGAATTTCGATCCCGAATCCACCCTCGAACGATTATCATCGACTTTTCGGACACCGCGTACATGTACATAAATATATAATATACTATACTCGTCTCCAGCCTCAAGTTGGCCTAGTTCTTTGCGAGAAATCATGAGGATTCCTTCGAAGCTCTCAGCGTCGGAAAAAAGAAATAACGAAAAACGCTTCGGGACGCTTCGCTCTCTTTGCTTTTCCCTGAACTATCGTTGGGGATGAGAATGCGACATGTGGGGGTGGTAAGTCGCGTGCGGGGGTGGCAATGGGGACGGACAAGATTGTTGATAAGGACCAGCGGCTAACATCGGACCGGGACTCGAGCATGGTACGAGATGCGAGCTTGGCGAGCCAGCGTGCGCATGCGCTATGAGATGCGCGTGCTGTGCGTGTTGCGAATGACTCGGTGGATGACCGTGCTGTGATCCCGGCGGACCACCAGCGTTCGCGTATCCACCGTGGAGGCCGCCACCGCCGCCTCCTCCACCACCGCCGTGCGGCGATCCGTACACCAGTTGTCTTACTTTCTGCTCGTCGTCGGCGATGTTGTACGTCAATTCCGTTTCCTCGAAGCCGGTCGCTGACATCCTTTGATCGCCCGACGAACCCGACGGCGGCGGATCCGGACTGTTCAGGCACGTTTGAATCAGTGCCTTTCCCGCCTCGCTCGTTATCATCGGCTGCAATTTACGCGTCGCGAACGTGTACACGTGACCGGTCTCACTAGCGACCAGCAGCATTACCTGCGTACCCGTTAGCGTCGATAACTCGTACGCCTGTAATTTCACGAAAATAAGCAAAAGGTTATGGCGAATTGAAAAATGTCTTCTTTTTTTCGCCATCAATGTCGAATATCTATTCGATATTTGCGGTATTTCGCGATCGTGAAAACGTTTCGTGCGATGTTATCGATAGTCGGTAATTTTTCGTTGTAAATGAACGAAAATCACGTCGGAATTGAAATTGAATGCGAAATCAGAGTCGATCAAAGTTTTTTGGACATTACGCGTCAAGATTTGATGGTAATCTAAAGAATTTAAAAAAGTAAAGAGCGCGCGCGAGAGAGAGAGAGGAGAATAAAGCCTGACTGAAGATGTACATCAGCTGACGCGCGCGCGCGCGCGCCATCGCGGGCGGCCGAGCGCTCCGTGAGTCCACCCCCGTTTAACAGCTGTGGCTCGTATATCAACAAAACGAGTCAAGTAGGGAACATCGAGTATCGAATTTTTGTCGGCTTTTAGTCGCCCGGCGAGAGAAAAAAATCTCGAAAAAAACGTGCGTGGGTCGTCGTCGTCGTCGTGAGAACAGTCGATAAAAACGGTCAGCGACGTTTTTTCATACCGAAAAGATCACTTTTTTCTACATGAATTATTCATCAATCGCCGTCTTCGAGTTTGTTCACGGTGTGATTTTCGTGGAACAGTAACGAGATCCACGGTGTTTCGCGTTAATTTTTTTCGTCATTTTTCAATCTCATGCCTGACGCGCTTTTTCGCGGGACTATTTTTTTTGCTTCTAGAAAAGTCGAAAGGACAGCACACGTGAAACGAACCTTTTTCATAATTCCCGTCTTCCTCTTCGAAAACGTCGTGTATCTACGTAACTTGTTGTCGATGTATTCCATCTTGATTTTGACCCGTCCTTTGGTCTTTTTGCCGTTGGAGGGCGGTGATTTTTTCGGAGCACCGAGATTCGTGAATGACTCGTCGATATTGTCCTGCACGCATTCACCGGTCATTGTCATGGCCTGTTGGCCCTGTGACATCGTTTGTCTGACGTTGCCGTCGTCGTAGCATACGACGTCCGATGCCGAACGCTTCATTCCTCGGCTCTGCAAACCGACACCGGGCGTCGCGGCACCGGCGGTCATCATAGTGGCGCCACCGCCGCGGTTGAGCTGCGAAGCTCCGGTAAGCTGCGAAGTCGACGGTCTGCCGTACATCTCGGCGCCAGCGTCGCCACCCATCATACCCATGTTGTATCCCAATGCCGCGTAACGTGCGTCCCTTCCGCCGCTAGGGTTGTCCATCACCGAGGACTTCTCGCGCGCACCATCTATTATTCCCTTTTTTTTATCTCAATTATTCGCGACACTGATACGCAATAACGTAATACGTTGGGGTGTGCATGTACGCGTGGGTGTGTTTTCGTTTTATTTTTTTTTCGTCTTTTTCCTTTATTATTTTCCTTTATCGCCAATTCGAACGATAATACTACGACAATAATGAAACAACGACGGATGGTCACACGCGTTTTCAACAACGCGTTAACTTTGACGGCGTATTTACACCACGTGATCGTGCATCCATTACGGCGCGAGGCTCTCGATGACGATAACGACGATGCGCACCGTACGAGCGCTCCCCGCGAACTGAAAACGCGGCTCTCTGCCAGTATCGTAACTTGACCTACGTGTGTGTATACGCCGGATCGGAGAGAGGCGCTCGCGGCGCGAGCGAGAGAGTCCCATCGGCAGAGTCGGCTCGGCGCACTCCGTGTGGGACGCCGCACGCGCTTTTCCCCCACCGCGCGTCGCGTACGCCGACGAAAAGTAGACCATGGCACACGGTTGACGATAAAAACGTTAACAAACGTCGATTGTTTCATCCACGAAATAATTCCGCTTCGTCTCGTTATCCTCCATCCGGGGTGCACCATTTTTTCGACGCGATAGTTTTACCGATTTTCCCGTCTTTATTTCCCCGCGGAGTGATACACGCGGCGTGGAGAGGGCGGCTCCGGCTGCCATATTTAGAAGTAGACGTTACCATATTAGGAAAAGTTTGCCAAATATGGTGAACAGAGGTGGTCCTTCCTTTTCGAATGGTAGAATCGAGCAACGCGGCAAAACACCAATCCAACTGTCAGTAAAATCGGCTTCCTGCACGCCTCTCCCCTCTACCTTACCTACACACGCTCACACACATATATTTTATATTACAAATCTATGCCTTCTTTAAGGTTTTATATATATCCACACACCTTACGCTCGCATATATACATATACATTTGTATATGCACGTGTGCTAGTGTTTTGTACGATAATATTGCGATTGATACCGTGGGAGAGAGAGAGACGGAGAGAGTTGCGGTCACCTCGTTATGTACCCGATGAATCTATATACAAACACACACGTGTGCTACGATAGATCAAATTTTCAAAATTTCATCAAATTTTCAAAATTTCACCAAATTTTCACTCGCGAATGACTCTGAATTTCGTCATTCTCAATTTTGAACCTTTACTTCCGGTCTGAATGCATATCGCGATAGCTTTTATCGACTCGATCACGCGCGCGATTAATTTTGACTCGAGGATGTTTGGCAGGGATTGATTCCACCAAGGATAAGATATTCAACGAAAATTTCAACGCTAATAACCCCCATACTTCGTATGAAACGCCCTCTTCTGTTTTTTTAGCACACTTGCGTGATCCTGGTTTTTATTCAGTGTGAAAAAAAACTTATTTCAGTCTGTCATCATTATATTCGTAAGAAATTTTCTACTGAATTTTGTCGAAAAAGACGAATCTCAAAACGCCGCAAAGTTTTTGAGAAAAACCCGAGAGTATCGCGAATAGCGAAAGAAACGAACAAATATTTCCTGATCATTTCTGGAATCTTTTTTTTCCGACCATTACTCAACGACTTTTTAGGTTATAATTCCAAGCTATCGTGCAATTCGGACGTTTTTGCCATAAATTCTTAAATAATCCTCGTGTAAAACATCACGAGTCAATTAATCACGTTTTCCTAGAGGCGGTAATTTTTTTTTGGCACGCTCGTATCTCGTCAAATTGCGTATCGGTTAATTACACGCGTTTTACACGCTACTTCGTACGTCTACATTTCCGGAAGCGCGAACTATCTTGTCGATTTATTTTCATGCTCGTTGAAGTCTCACGAAAATTTTCCTATGAATTACATACAAATTTCGCCGTGTACGATATTTATACACCGTGAGACACGTTGCCAGAATCAAAGATGGTACGATTTTTTTTTTTTTTGATTTTTTATAAATACTTTTTTTCACGCTCGCATTATTTCGGTAATTCTTGTTTATTTTGGGGAACGAAAAATGTCGTGAGTTTCAAAGATTTTCAGAATAACGTTGGAAAACGAACGTCGCGAGGTTAATTTATTGTTGCAACAAAATGGTCGATTATCGCGGTGTAGCGAGGTTCGATGGCAATTTTCAAAAAGCAATTCGAATGGCGGTTATTCGTAAAAAAAGATTTTTGCAGTCGCGTTATTTCGGTTGGCTATTTTTTTCGACGAAATCGGTGGCAAATGGCCGGATACACGATTAATTTTATGTACGAAATGAAAAAAAGTCACGCGTTGAGTTTTATCACATTAAAATCACATATTCTTTGTGATAAAGAATTAATGTAATTATATTTTTTTTTGCAATTTTCCCACGCGTTAAATTGCCCCAATCAGTGTGAAATTCGTTGCCGGAAAGAAACGAAAAGAACGAATCCGGATGTCGATTATTCGTATCGTTCGCGTGTGCGACATCTTTCCGAAAGTCTATGCAACATTCATCATATTCTTGTAACATGACGCTTTTTCAGGCAGTCCAAAAGATGTTATAATACACACCGCGAGCGTTATTACAGCCTGAAGATTCTCGACACGAGACTGCAAGACATTAATAGAACGCTTGTACACACGCGGAATCGCGTGAGAATACATATAGATATATATAGATATTCGTTTGTACGGTCGAAAAAAAGTCAAGAAATGAAGGAAAAAAAGCGTTAAATACTGGAAGACAAACTGTCGCGCCATCCAACGTTGACGTCCGGAAACACACTCTGATGCTCGAGGCACTTTTTATATAAAATATCCTACATATCGAAGTTTCAAATCCATGGTAAAAATCAACTCTCAACGGAAATAGATTTGAAATGTGAAGAAAAAAAGCATTACTCCGTTTCTCGCGACAAATATACCGGAGAGAGAGAGAGAGAGAGAGAGAGAATAATACGTTGGCTGGTTTGACAAAAAAATTCAACGGGTCTTGTCGTTTTCGAGTGAAAAATAGATACATCTCGTTGGCGCATCTACGAATGTGACAGAGTGGCAGAGGAGGAGGAGGAGGAGGAGGATTCTGGTTGTGCGAATGTTCAGGAATAAATTTTACTCCAATTCCACGATCGCATAAGCAATAGTTGAAAAACAAAGTTCCTTCCCTCGTGGCTCTGTTTCATTCCCGCGATTAACAAAAATCACCTCCTGATTCTTCGTATTTTTTACGCTGCGCGTTTTTCATAAAACTGTAATGACCAAACGGAAAGCGCTTTCGCATATATTTTCGTTGTAACCCTTTCCGGAACTCGTATACCGCGTGCTTCGCGATACGTGTCTCCCTCTAGCGGATCTTTTTCTCTCCACTCGTTCTTCAATGTACTTTTGCACGCGCCTTCGCGAGCGAAAACGATGTAACTCTCCATTGTACAACGTTGTATATATAACGAGATCAGGTGCGCATAAACGCGTGTGATTGACGAGCTCGAACATCCGCTTGTACGAGCCCAACCATAATCATATGTATATCGCGCATAAAGAAGAATTTTTTTCCACCTTTCGCGCATGTGTTTGCTCAAAGGTGGTGACAGGCGTGCTCGTTACACACGGCGCGTTACCACCCGTGAACGCGATGCCCCGCGATAAAAAATCTTTCTTACCATCAGAGCGATTACAAGAGAGAAAGAGAGAGAGAGAATAAAAAGAACGATTACGAGATGTAATCGTCGTGTTATTACTCCAAATGGATGTGTACTTAACCATAATTGGTAGCAATGATACGATCGGAATTAACATAAACGAGGGTTACTGTTTTGTGTATTTATAACCTCACTTTTTTTTCATCATCTATATCGACGCGCTCTCTGCTTGAAACGCAAGAATATTTTTGCAAACTTCTCACCGCTTGAACTTTGGGTGGTTTCTTCATTTTTTTTTCCCAATTTGATGGTTTTTGTCAACTGCTCGACATTGATACTGTCATGGTTTGTTTACGAATAGAATTTCATGATCGAAAATTTGCGATATTTTATTTCGTGACAATATTTACTCATTACGATGAAAAAGTACGATAAATATCACGTTTTCTACATGTATTAAATTTATGAATAAATCATTCCGGCATTACAATTTGTCTATTATTTTCGAGCCACACTTTTTGTTGATACGTTTTTTTCTAAATGAAGCTCGAATCACGTTCGTGAAATTCGATCTTTGATCCACTCATAAAAACTTCAAGATTGACGATTTTTTTTGTAAATCACACATGCAAAATAAAGTTTTTTTCCCATCCGCGGTGCTCGAGAACATTCGGCGAATCGCTCGACGCATCTCAGACTTTGCAAATTATTCGGTGCTTTTTGTAAACACTGGCGGGAAATTATTATTAATCGCCGGGAGCTATCGTATGAGCCGCGGAGATCAAAGTATCGTGAACTTCACGCGCGTACGCGACTTGCGCCCTTACGGTCATCAAAAATTGCGGATAAGTGAGAGCCGGCCCGTCCTGCGTCGTTACCGTCTCAGTTCTCGTCGGTATTACCGGCAGTTGGAGATATCGTACGGAACTGGAATTCTGCGACAAGCACTCTATCGATGTTTTCAGGTGGAGTTCTATCTGATCGCAGATGGAATAGAATTCTTCCATGTTTTTGTTGAATCTGTGATCGAGAGGATCCATGCCCTTCAATGATCCGACGTCCACCAGACTGTTCTGATGAAGCGTCTGGGCTGCGGTTTTCAGAGCTACCGAGAGAGATTCTCTCAGAGGAACCACGAGGGATTTTACTTTGGATATATTGTCGAATCTCTCTTGCGTCTGTTGCTGCTGCTGCTGCTGCTGTTGCTGTTGCTGTTGAGCCTGCTGCTGCGCCTGTTGTTGAGCCTGCTGCTGATTTTGCGCCAACTGAGCGTTGCTCACCTGCGTCATTTGACCCATCTGCATTGCGCCGGCTTGTTGGATGGGCGGGATATTCATAATTTTGCTGGAAATAACGTTATTCTTTACTAACTGGTTGATCGACATTCGAAATTATGCGTTTCGTTTGTTTTTGGATCAAAGTGAAAAAAACATCGGTGAGAGATGAGAGAAGCGTTAATCGTATTGCGGAATCGTACGAAAATGTATTTTCTGCGTTCAGTTTAAACGAGTACGGATGCTTGGTTGAATTTTTGACAACGAGGGTAAAACACCTGTAGTTTTGCGGGGCGTGCGATCGAAATTGGTCAATGTCCTTCGGTGATTGCGACAGCTGAACAAATAGACTTTAATCGGAATGTATCCTGTGTTGTTTGCGTTTCGTCGTAATCGTTGAATATATTTCCGACGAACGAAAATGTACACGCGGCAATTTTGTTGCTAAACGACTGAATTCGGAACGAAAATAACTCTTGCGAATGTCAACGACACTGGGCAAACAACAACAAAGGGGAAATAACAACAATGTTGAAGGATGAGAGATGAATAATTGTGGAAAATGATCGAGATGACGTAAAAGTACGGAAAAACTCGGTTCCCTCAGCCATCTAGCGTCGTATCGTCGAAGCTCCGTAGCGACAACCCTGCCGGAAACAAAAATCACTAAAATTCGCGAACGGCGATTGGTCAGCGGAGCCTGCCGTCCCGATGATCAAAGTACTTTTTCATCGTGAACGCAATTAACCAATGAGAAATACTGGCTTGTTCGTAAAAGTTGAGAGAGCGTCGCGTAAACCACACCAATATGGCGATCGCGGGGACCGACGCCATCTAACGTCCCTGGCATTCCTGTTTTTTTTGTTCGTCCGGTAAACCCACGGGCTTTTCCGCGTACCACGCACCATACGTTTTTTTTTTTCATATATACCAAAGTTGTATTATATACTTGTTTATTACTTAACCCGCTGTTCGGTGCGTGGATCAGTGCGATTATTATACGCGGCGTATCTGAGGATCACGCGTACTGTGTGAATAAGAAAAAAAAGGGGAGAAAAAAGAAACTTTACTAATCGCGACACGAGAGCCGCGAACAACTCTCGTTACGTATGGTGACGAGAGAAAAAAAACTGAAAAAACAACCAAAAAAAATATACACATCGGAGGTTCGACGAAATCTTGGATACGCGGGAAAAGGCACTACCAGCGTCAATAATGAGTTAACCGCGCGTGGAGTGCGCACGGCAACGATATTCGTGCCTCCTGCGTATTTACGGGTGAATAAAAGCAATTGGAAATTTTTCCTTCTTTCTCTCTCGCACGCTTTACACCAGCGATTATAGACAAACATTCGTCATTTAAGATCGTGAGTTCTTCGTGCGTTCGTCGCGGGAGGCCACTTTTACCGCGGCAACAATAACAATAACAACGATTAACAGGTAAGCGCGTAATCATTGAACTATGCGCTATTTCCCGCGAGATGGACGTTAGCGTGCGACTCGTAAGCGCGCGAGCTTCTCTCGGACGGGCTCTCGCGACTTCCTCACGCGCAAAACTCGCACTCTCGTGGGAGAGCGAGGCGGCCTCCCGGGAGGAGCCGTGTTTATGTTTACTATTTCAATTACCACCCCCCACCCCCTCGCGACCCCTCACCCATCATGGTCATATCCGAAAAATATCTACGCGTACTCGAATTCATTAACGCTCATCTTTTTTTTTGCATTCCATGCTTTATTCATGGAATAAACCGTGTCTGCGACTCTGACGCACCAAAAATATAATTAATTAATGATTATCGACGATATTTTTCCACCGATAAGCCGATAGCGACAAAGCGAAGATTAAACGTTGCTCCCGAGTTACCCGAATGTTTTTGCCAAAATTGCACGCAAATCCGCTTTATGCATTCAACGTTACGCTTTATGCATCTCAATGCGTTTGTGGAAAATTTTCAATTTTGTTGTACTCGCGGGCTGTCCTACGGGAGACGTAGAATACGTGCATTTTTCCGTTAATTCCTGTATGTTAGTGATTTTTATAGCGACACGACGACATAAATTTTTCCTGTGTCTTTCAGTATCGCTAATTACAAAAATATTGGAAGCTCCGCGTCAGAGGACATGATGAGCGCTTCGGCCGTCAAGTCCTCCATGCCCGGAGTCGGTAGTTCTCCGCCAACTACCGTGCACTCTATTCTGCCGATGAACGTAATGGCGCAAAAAGTGTCTTCGGCCGGCAACGACTCCGCAGCGATAAAGCCGCTGAGCGGGGGCAGTTTGAGTTACGTGACGCTTCAGCCTGCCAATCAGCCGCTCAGTCTGGTGCAGGAGCATCGTCCGGCCTATCAGAATCCCTCGTACGCCAGCGGCAATACGGAAAAGGACAAAGATAAGGAGAGCGAGGGCGACAAGGTTGTACAGAACGGCGTCGAGCCGACAAAGGTCGCGAGCGAACAGGAGAGTCTCGGTGCGCCGCATGTTCCCCCCCCTACGCCCGCTTCGAATCTCGCTATTCTAGCTGTTCCGGTCGCTCCCATGACGATGAAACAACAAACCGACGGAAATCGCAATAACAATCAGAGCCCTGAGAATTCGACCCAGGAGAAGGAAGACGCGAGCAAAAACAAACTGGAATCCGAGCTCAACGCGGAAAGTCCCGAAAGTCCAGGTGAGTCTCGATGTTTTGTCCCGGTTTCATTTAAATCACGAAAAGTACATAATCGCAGTGGATCGGATATTGAAACACAAACGTGGCAATCGCGCGGCACAAAAATCGCTCAAACATTTCTCCAATCTACGACGATGGAAGATTTAACCTCAATTATCTTGACGATTATCTTTTTTACGCTGAAAATATGTTTTGAACGAATTTTGTCATTACCGAGACATCCGTTGTAGTAATAACGAGGATAAAGTCGTTCGAGTTTTTAATCGATTGATCGATCGATTGTTGTATCATTGTTTTTTTGTTTTTTTTTTCTTTCGAAAACCAGCACCAACATGTCCACCGGGACAGAATAAAGTCGAGGAAAAGAAGACGACGCCGGTGAAGAACGGCTCGAAACCGGAAACCGTCGTCGCCGCTGTGGCCCACGCGATCAAAGTATCGCCGCACAAACCCGAGGAACAATCGCAAATAAGATCGGCCGAGTTCGGACCGACGAAAGTTAAGCCGATCGCTCAGGTGACGAGCACGGTTCCGAGCTCAAAACCGAGCGTCGAAGTGTCAACGAGCGTTACCGCGGCGAAAACGGAGCAAAAAATAACCAACACACCGAGAACGGTAAAGCGAAAATCCCGAGAGTTGAAGGACTTGAAAGGCGCCTCTGGCGAGGGCGGCAGCAAACCCAAGAGGAATCGGGTTCAGACGCAGCCTTATCAGAGCCCCCTGCCGGAAATCGCTTTGATCGTCAAAACGTTGAATAAAACACCTTCGACGAAGAATCCCGACGACAAGCTCATCGTCTTTTACAAGTATGTTTAACGATTATTCCCGAAATCGTTTTTTTTTTCAAAACATTTTCGTATTTCCCAACCACATTCCGGCGTAGACAGAAAAACAGGAACAAAACGAGTGTTTACGTTTTCTTTTGCTTTCAGGAACGAATTTTTGGCGGTGAGAAACGCCGAAGGTAGCTTCTACGTTTGTCAGGCGATGCAAAACATTTATAAATCCAGCAGGCGTATACGCATACGCTGGTTGTCGCAAGATAAAAACAACGGTGAAATATATTCGCCGGATTTTTACGACATAACCGACTTTGACTGTATACTGACTAACCTCAATCTCAACAAAATCGACAAGAACAAATTTCAGCTCACCAAGTTCGAGCTGCTGCGTACGGAAAACATTCTGAAGCGAGCGATCGACGTGGAAGCCGGGGTTTCGGAGAAGCCTCGCGTGACCGAGGAACATCCGGACGGACGTTAGTACATCGATTTTCCTTATCTTTCGATATTTATGTATAAAAAAAAATGTTTCCACGTTTTTTTTTGTTCTCAATTCGTCAATTTCTTCACTCGCGCAGTCGATCTTTCGCTGTACAAGGACGAGTCGCAGCTCAAGAGGAGAAAACGCGCCGCCAAGGAGAAGCGAATGCGCAAAAGGTCAAAGAGGGAAGAATCGAGCTCGTCCGAGGAGTCGTCGTCGAGCGACGACGACGAGGACGAGGACGAGGATGAGGACGACGATGACGACGATTCCGACAAGAAATCATCGCCGAAAACGAGTCGAGTCAAGAAACGTTCGACGAACAAGGCTCTCGCCATCGCAAAATCCGTCGCTAAAGGCCCGAATCGGGAAAAGAGGGCGCTCAACAGAATGGCCGCTTCGAAAACACCGGAAGCGAGTGTCGGCAACAACGTCACGAGCAGCTCTTCCGAGACTCCGAAGAGAAGTCCGTCTGAGACCAGCAAGAAACTCGAAGCGAAAAAAGTGGTGAGCAAACAACAAACGAACGCAGTTACGAGTGGCCCGTCAAGGACAACGAAGCTTCGCGGTGAGTTTACCTACTTTACCGACTGATTCGACTCCGAAAACTGCGCATTTTGTCAACTTTCCCCGCAAACTTCCGGTACATGATAAAAATACACGATTCAACTCCCCTGATTCGAAGAAACCTCGCGGAATGTACGAAAAACGTGCAAAATTTTTTTTCCTACTTTACCGATCGAGAATTCTCGAGCAAACGAGTCAAACCCGTGAAAATGAGCGAAGAACAGTCGCGAGAGAATGAAAAAGACGTTCGGCATTGACAAAAAATTGTCGTCCTCGATGAAAAAGGTTCGACGCAGATGGCGCAGGAGATAAGCAGTAGCAGCATAGCGGGACGAGCCAAGAGGTTGGCGACGGCAGCGCAGACAACGACGCCCGTTATCGCCGCCACGTCATCCACGGAGGATTCGTCTTCTCGCAAAAAGCTGCGTACAACCAGAGCATAAAATTCGGCTCTTTTCACGTTCTTCGCGATATAAACGAGGGTGGAAAACACTGCGTGAACGATAGGTATGCGCGCGCGATGTGGTTATGCTGTTAATAAAGTAATAATAATTAAAAAAAAGAAGATTAAGAAGAAGAAAAAGTAAATCGTAACAAAAAAAAACGTTTAATTACAACATTTTAATATAAAAAAATTTAGTAGAAGATTCCGCCGGGGGGAGCGCGCGCGTTTCAACGTCTCGCGGCTTCCCCCCTCGGGATTCCCAAATTAGAGGATAAAAATTCACAACCGTGGCTTTCGCGAGTACCACAACGCGACGCGAATCTTTATTGTTCATGCCGCGGAACTTTTGTTATCAGCGATTGCTATCCGCGTTAAAACGGAATATGTCAGAAAGAGAGAGAGAGAGAGAGAGAGAGAGAGGGAAAGGCAAAAAATAACGGTAAAATCAAAGTCGATGAAAAGAAATCTCATTGGATAGCAATTATCCAATACGTTTCACTTTCCGCTCGCACGAAAAACCGCATGATCCGTTTTTCAAGATTTCTTTTCGTCCATTCAACTCCTCCACCGGCAGGAGCGACATCTGGGAAGAAAAGATCGCTCCGCGCGGGATCTAAAAATTTTCGCGAGTTCTAGAATTCTTTTCGAGAAACTTCTCCCGTTTATCCGTCGTTGCATCAGCATTTTTTTGTTTTTTAATACATCGAAAATTCCACGGTCACCAATCTCGTGGAGTTTCGTCAAGATCGTGCTATTATTTTATGACTTGTATATTTTTCGTTTTAATATTACGTGTTTTTTTTTCTTCCTCATCGAGTCCGCGCGAGAATCGCGAGAAATTGCCACTGCGAAACCTCGGGTTCGCGATGATCCGCGTTTTTTGCGCGAAAATCACGAAAAATCGAAAATTTTTTTCCCCTTCTCTCGTGGCGTTGCGGCGAGCGGATGAGTCGAACGGAAGACACTCGAGATATCCGGGTCGTCCCGAAACAAGGAAATTCGCAGACGGGAGAATCGAAAAGATCGCGCGTACTCGTCGTTCGCGTTTTAGACCGCGAGGACTCGCGGGATAGTCTATTTTTCATGCTGCAGGAAGTGAATAACGCAACGCGCGAGAATCCCGAGACTCGATCGATCGAAGAACGAAAAACGCGCGCGGAGCGCTTCTCGCGCGACGCGGGAAAGAAGGAATGATAAAGAAAAGGGGGGGAGAGAGACGATGAAAGAGAGAAAAAACAAACACTACACACTTTCCATTGGATATGATAACTATGTACAAATATATATGTCTGGGGTATATAAGTGTTCTGTAAAACAGAAAACATTGGAAAAACAAATGATTATAGAGAGCAAAGCCGGAATCGAGAGAAAGAGAGAGAGAGAGAGATCGAAAAACGAGAGAAAAGAGGAGAGACGCAAACGCGCGTGCGAGAGGATTATAAAATTAATTAATTAACGAGAATTTAACGTAGGTTTACGATCTATAGATTTACCGGTTAGAGATGATTCGTGTACATCATGTTGAAAGAAGAAAAAAAAAAAGGAAAATTAATCAAGAGAACGTAAGAAAGAAAGAATGAAATAGTAACGCGCTGCTCAAAGACGGATGAGAATTTAGCAGTCAAATATGGTCCAACGTATCTGCGGTGTCGACGGTAAGAGGAGAAGGGGGGGAGGCAGTTGGAAAGTATATATTGTAGGTACGAGTCTTCATTTTCTATTTTCGCAGAGCATCGACGTAATTTATCCATCGCGATAATTAATAACGATGATTCAGACGTCTCGTAGAGAACGAAGGGGGGAGCGAAACAATAACACGGTGTCCAAAGTGTTCGGAGGGCTCCGAGGTTCATTGACTTTGTTTTGAATTTAAAAGCTTGAGAAAAATCGCGCGTTCGTCATGCTCGAACGAATGGAGGGGGGAAATGATAAAACAATCGATGATTCGACGATTCATGAAAAACACATTGAAATTTGGCGAAAAAGCCGACGAAAAGTTTTATAAAGTTGCCGCAGCTCCGCCCGCGTTTCTTTTTTCCTCTTTTCTTTCGTGTTTTTTTTTTCATCGATCGTTTCGTTCGCGCGCCCCGCGTACTTTGGACAGAGTGTGTGTTTGCCAGGCGCATGTTGCGGCGAGAAACGAAAGAACGTGGAAAACGACCGTCTATATTTTGACCAAATCTCCATTGCGATTTGTTGATGTAGCCGATAAGTTATATTTTGGAATGTATTCATATCAACGCGAAGAAACGCATACAAACACGCACGCATGGACACACGCGCCAACGCTCGCTCGGTCGCGCAGAGGCGAGGGTTTCGGCTTGATTTTCGAGAGCGAAATTCGCGAATTTTGAAAAAAAAAACGAAGGAAAATTGAAGGAAAGACGAAATCCGCTCGCCCTTGATCGATGATCCTTCAGCACCGCATTCTCTTTTCTTCGAACGTCAATGCCGCGACCGAACTCTCAGTTCGTTCCTGTCATTCGATTTTCCAGTGTTTTTTCGCAATTTATATTCAAATCGAGGAAAAAATGTTACATATATATATATATATATGTATATATACATGTGACATTGCGACGCAGGGATGATTCTCCTGGGAATGGAAGAAAGAAAAGATCCTTCGAACGTGAAGAAAACAGAGAAAAGTCTCTATATGTATATATATATAGGTATATATATGTACCTGGTGCCCTGGAACTCGATATCACCAATTTAATGCTAAATTCAGGACGAAATTTCAGGTATAAAAGTATTTTAGTATTTTTTTAACGACGACGAAAATCGACCCGAAATTTTCCACATTTTTTCCCATTTTTTTTTTTAAATTATCCCCAACGTTGTACGAAATTGTCAGCTTTCACTTTTGGAGCACCCTGTATATGCACACACACATATATACAGGGTGTCTGAGAATTCAACGTCAATAATTTAGACGAAAATAGGGCGTGAAATTCCAAGTCGAAAAGTCTATGAGCACTTTTTGATCCCGCGAATCCCCGCCGAGTTATTAATCAACATAGTTGGACCAATGGAAAAAGCGCAAAGCCTCGCGCGTCGGAGAGGGGAGTCGTCGCGTCCGATTGGCGCGAACTTTGACGATTAATAACTCGTCCGGCGTCGATCGCACGAAAAAATGACGAAATACTTTTCGTTTTGGAATTTCGTCGCGAGCGTAAATTATCCACGTCGAGTTCCGGAGAATTATGTACGCACACGCACACACACATATATATACATATATATAGCATAATTTCACGAGTTTCTCTAACGAATAAATCGTTTTCTTTTTTACCAAATTTTCAAAGCGTTTTGAAAGATATCGCGAGTGGTCGAATGAAATGTATAAAGTCACCGATAATATAGAGAAGAAATAACAACAAATATCACGTAATATTTGCAAAACCGTTAATAATTGTGTCCAAAAAAAAAAAAGAGAAAGGAGAAGATTAAACAGCCACGTTGCAGTTCAGTTCCGAAAGAGAGCGTGGTCCGTCGATCGAATCCCTTTTTTTCTTCGCTCCGATCGTATAACAGGGGGGAGGAACGAAGACAATGCAGCGTAAGGAAGGGGAAAAAAAGCATAAAATAATATTTTACGATATCCTTTGTATTCTTAAAGTCGTACGAGCGAATGACGAAGATATCGCTTGATGATTTTCGTAGCAATCTACGCATTAACGACGTTTATTTTTACGTATACGTGTTTTATTTCAAATGTTTTCTTCTTTTTTTTTTCTTTCTATTATTATTATTATTATTACTTTTTTTTCAACTCTATCATGTTTTAACAAGCGTGTAAAATAGCTAACGTATCGTAATGAACCTCGTTTTATCGTATTTTTCGATCGTCACCGTCACGGGTGTATCGAAGACACGCGCGATGAAATTACACGTATATATACACACACACACACACACATATATATATATACAATTTGAAAAAAAAGAGAAAAAAATCAAGGAAAATACACATATGCAAATAAAACGAAAAAAAAAGGACTTTTGTTACGAGAGCCGTACCGTTAGTCAAGTGCTGATGCTACGTGCTGAAATTATGTATAGTACCTATGCAGTTTTGTGACTTTTGTGATTCTAAGAGGCCCTTTAGTGGAGGTGTTGTTCCCGGGCGTATTGCTCTGCCCTGTATCGAATAAAGATAACGTTGCATACAATATTGATTATTCACGAGAGATCGTCAAGTTGCTTTCGATCCTCCGAGAGACTCAAATTTTTTGTAGGAAAATTTGAAAATATAAAAATCGCCTTTTTTTTTGGCAAATTAAGCCTCTTCGATCGAATTCTCGGAGGGTTTGCGGTAACGAGGAAAGCCGGAGTCGCACCGACGCGTATCGCCTCTTGAAACGCGAGAAAACATTTTGCAAAGTTTTTGAATGAGTGATGAAGAAAAAAAACGAGCCGAAATTTTCGAGAAAAAGTTTCTCGACTCTAACGCATGGAGAAAATGTCAAAAATAAGTTTTTCGGATTAAGCACTGAAACTTTTGCTCAGAGTTTGTCGCGACGATGAAAACGATCGTACGTACCTGAGAAGCCCTCGTTCGTTTCGTCGGAGAGCCTGCTGGTCGCGATTTGAAAAAGAAAAAATGCTGACAAGCCCATCGACCAGTTTTCTTTTTTCCTGAAAGGACGTGCGGGAAATTGAACAGACGTGGCGTAGTATAAAAATGTGTTTTAATAAATATCGATAAAAAAAAACGAAAAAAAAAGAGGAGGAAAAAGGAAAACATTACACGAGGAATATCTACAGCGGTTACAAAGTTTCCGATACAAAATTACATGTCCTGGTGTGATAAACGTTAGCCAGGACTCGATTTTTTTTTTCAATTATATCTCTCGTCCCTCTTGCGTTACTTACAAATTTATTATCATTCATTTAGTCGTTATAATTTTATCGCTTAATATTATCGTTAATACTCTGGCTTCTTTATATTCATTTTTTTTCTGTTCCTCGGAGGTTGATGCAAAAAAAAAAATTTCGTCGGAATCTTCCGCGGTACGAACGACGAGCTTTTATTTATCCGCGAATCGAGCAAAAATCGCGACTATCGACTGTCGTGGAAAAGACGAAGAAAAAGAAATCGATTTCTTTTTCATCAACGAACGCAGAAATCGCGAATTCGTTCGAGCAAGCTTTTCGGAAAAAGCTCGAAACGGCGAGGAAATATCAGGCGATCGTCCCGCGGGATCCAATCGCAGCCACGTTTGCCACCTTAAGGACGAGTGTCCTTTATCTTTTCCCATTATTCCGTCGATTGATCATTTTTCTTTTCTTCGGCTGAGGCTGCTACGAGCTTCGACGATATTCGAGCCGAAAAGCGCTCCGCGGCGGTTGAAATAATTTTGCATCCGGAATAAAAGTTTGTCGCCGAATTCGACCGGAAATGGATATTTCTCGCTTCTCGCTTCGGATATTTACAAAAAAAAATATACATACGTTTCCTTCCTGCACAGGATTGATTTTCATTGCGGGTTGTAGTGAAAAAAAAAACGTCCAATTTTTCTTTCGAAACGGATATCGGCGAGGAGATTCTTCTAGCAATTTATTTGGTCAAGTTTCTTCAAGGATATAAACTCGTTGTATATCCTCGGGTTAAGGCAACGGCGAACACTATATTCTCCCTTTTAATTGTTACTCGATTCGTGAAAGGAAAAGAAAAAAAAACCAGGAGATAAAACGCTCGGTCATTTCGACGACGGGCGCGAAATCGACGGTGCTTTATTTTTTTGGAAAAGGCGATTCTAATGACAACATTTTTTTTCAAGATGAGCTGAAACTCAAATTGCGCTTAAACACCGAACTCGGTCGAGGGATTTTCAAAAAAAAATGAGGAAATTGAAAATACCATCATCCCCCTTTGAAGATTTTTTTCCGAAAAATCGACGTTTTTCTCCGAAACCAAAGTAATCACGAATCTCGAGCGAGCGCGCGTTTCCAGCTTCACCTCACCTCGATCCCGGTGACTATCGACGTGAGAAACAAAAAAGAATCGTCAATCTCGTTTCCCTCAAAAAAAAAAAAAAACCGCGCAAAATCGGCGTTTACCGAAACATTTACGTATTGTCAAGATTTCCGTCCCAGTAAATTCCTCGATGATAATCAACATCGTATTCTCAGGTCGTTTTTTCCCGTGGCATCCACGGAAGTATAATAATAACATTAATAATAATAATATAGGCCCTTAGGTGGGTTCGCGTCCTTTCTCCCCCCCCCCCTCCCTCCTTCCTTTCTCAATAATCAGTCTAGTGCGCGCGACGGCCGCATGAACGAGCGCAGCAGCGTCGAGTCGTCGTTGCCGCGCGAATCCGCGGGCGTTTCGCTCGGAAAATAAATACTCCAAATTCGTCAGACGAGCGCCTCGGCGTGATAATGATGATAATGATGATGTATGTGTTTGTGAACGTGGCGACGACCGGCGCTCGATGCCGCGGCCGAATTCTGCGAGAATTCCCGCTCCAGCCAACGCACGACCTGGGCCATCGCCCGAGCCTGGTCCTGCTCCCTCGTCGCGTGCTTCAATTGGTGCTTCTTGCCGACTTTGCCGCTCTGCTGCGACTGAACGTAGTGCGGGCTCGTCTCGTTGTGCTGCTGCTGCTGGTTGTTCAAATGATTGTTCAAACTCGCTGTTTGATTGACCATCAGCGGCTGCTGATCGAGATTGTTGCGCGTCGGCGACGAATTCACGTTTACGTTGTCCGTCTCGATCGTCGTCGCTTGTTGCTGCAAATTATTTCGCACGGAATGCAGCGGCGCGTTGTTGCTCCGCTGCGCCGCCGAGTTGTGGCCGCGCTGCTTCCTCGCGTTCCCCCCGCTGCTTCGACATTTCACCGGCAATTTCGGAAGCGACGCCACGGGATTCTCGTGCGGATGATGGTGATGATGATGCTGCTCCCGTACGGGCTTGTGATACGCCCCCGGATGACCGTTTACCAAGGTCGTCTTGCATCTGTCCTGCACGTACGGGCTCGACGGGTCAACGACGTACGGACTCTGCGGAGGTACGCGCAGCTGCTCGGTTTGATGTCGTTTCCTGATCACGTCAAGGTCGTTAATGACTTTTTTTCGGAGCGAACGAGTACGAAAATCGTACCGGAAGTAAGATCCTTGAATTTATAGAAGCGAATACTCGAGGGAACGAGCAAACAACCAATCTCGTACTTTGTCAACGAAATATCGTCAAAAAAAGGAATAATAATGCATTTTTGTGTCAATTTATGTTCGTTGATGGTACAAATATTCGCGTAAAAGTATTCGAGCGCGATAATGTGATTTTTCGTTCGATTTCCATACGATTTTCGACGATGGCCACTCTGCCGGTATATTTCTCAACGAAAGACGGAACCATACGTGTCGAACGGACGGGAAAATGGTGTGCGTAAATATCGGTTTGAAGGAAACATGGTTTACCTGGATGCGTGAAAACTGAGATTGTTCTTTTCCATGTTGGCTTGAATGATCTCGAGCAGCTGTTGCCTCTGCATCGACCCGCTACGCTTTCGTTGATTCGTAACTAGAGGTGTCAGGGGAGTTATCGTGGGCGAAGCATCGCTCTCGTCGCTCACATCGCCCTCGGAACTATTGGAATAGGGTGACGCTGGCATGTGAGGCACCGGTCCCACCCTACGTCGTAGCTCTTCCTGCTTCGTCGGGCTCGATGCTGCGCCCGCCGGCGTCGTTACGCCATTCACGATTAAAGCCGCCGGTACGTTATCGGCATCTTCGTCGCTGTGCGATTCAACGACTCGTTCGGGCTAATCAAGCGCAAACGACGGGAACGTTAGACCGAAAGACTCTCAAAACCAAAAAATCTCAAAAATTCAACTTTTGCATAAAGCGTAAAGTACAAAAATTTCCTTTTAGCAGGATTTTTTTGTTAATCTCTTTTCGCAACAGCGGAGAAAAAAAATGCCGATTCAGCCGGTAAACTTCTTTTTTTCTCCGCAAGTGGGCAGCACGGGTGGACAAACTTTTGAAGTTGACGTTGTTTTTTTATTTTTTCAATTGCCGAACCGTGGGGATTCGAGAGAAAGGCGGGGAAGACGGATATCGCGATGTTACCTCGGGACGAGTGCGCAGAGCTCGTCTTCTTCTCGGCGCTCTTCGCGATTGATGATTCCCATGGCTGCAGGACGAGGCATGTTTAACGTGACAGCAGGAAGACGAAGCGGCGATCGCCGAGACAACGTTGCCGCCGGGCAACTGCGCCGTTTTTACGGTAGCGTTTGATATCGTTGCCGTCCCCGTGGCCGTCGTTGAAACGCTCGTTTTAGTTCCCACCGCCGCCGCTGTACCGTTTGCCTGCTGCTGTTGACTGTTACAACTGCCGACGCTCGTCGTTGTACGCTGATCCGGCGAGACGGTGAGCTTAACTTTGATTGTTTTACTTCCGCATGGTGGTACTTGAATCGACGCGCCGAGGGTATCGTAAATCGTCGTCACGAGGCCGGCTATATCGTCCTTCGTTATCTTCCCGTGTCCGTCAAAGTCGTAAAGCGTAAACGAAAATTCCTGACGACGTCTGTCACCCTCCGCGACGGAAACGTCGCACTCGAATTCCTGTTGACGGTAAAATAGCATCCGATTGTAGATTTTTTTCCCCCAATGAAAAGGAGATGTGCGGAAATTGCGTACTATCGCGTAAATCGCTCAAAAATGGTAAAAAATATTGATAATGTTGTATATCGTTGAATGTTATATTAATATATCATGGATAATCTGTTGATGTAACGTATTTGCTAGTTGTCGGATCGATAAATGTATATTTAACGTCATTTACCTCGAAACTGAGTTGTCTCGTTGGATTTCCGATATTGTTGGAGTTGTTAGTTTCGTCGTTGACCGTCTGCGGCGTAGTCGTCGTTGATGTCGCCGTTTGAATCGGATTCCCGCCATTTTGCGAGCTCGATTCCGCGGTAATGAGAATACGAGGTGGTAAGGGGGAACTGTTGCAAGGGGGCGCGACGCACGCCAACAGCTCTTCGGAGTCACTACCGTCCGCAGCGCCGCCTACCACTGTAAACATTGGCAAAACGAAATACGTGTTGTGAAAAAAGCCGATGCGATTGCTTCGAACGAATTGATACTGTCGTTTTCTACCGATATGTCGATGATTACTCTGAACAATGGCGATAACTATGAAAAACAATGACAAACGCGTAAATAAACAATAAACAAGTTGTACGTTTCGTAAATCATAACCTCAAAACCCCCCTGTGTGTTTGTTTCAATTCCACGGTCGTCTCACTTCTGAAACTCTTATCACTCGATCTTACGGTGGAAACACTTTCGTGCCGACTTTTCGCATCTGTTTAACATTGATGTTTTGATTGACCACTGTAACTTATAAATCCTTAGCATCGCGATATATGATTTAAAAGATAAAAGTTATACACATTTTTTTGAGGTTAACCTGCAATGGTTGGCTTCCGTACTACGCAAGTAAATAAAACATACCCATCGTTTTAAAGTCTCAATAATCATCGAATAATCTACACGAATCTGATACACATCGTTTTGACGGAAAGACTAATGAATTTTCAATGTTTATGAGAGTCGAAAGAGCGGAAATTCGGTCGTTTTGAGTTGATTCGCGGATCGTCCGTCAGGGGCGTTGGCGAAATATCTCGACGAGTCGGTATTTTAATTACGCGCCCCAATTATCACGAAAACAATGAGAGTCGCATTGTCGAGGAACGGACGATGAATCTCTCTCGTTTTCTTCCAAAGAGAGAGAGAGAGAGATATACGTAAGCGCTGTACATTATCGTGTGTTCTCCCGCCTTATTGTCAATGGCCGCTCGGGTGAAAATAAAAATAAAGTAATCGGTGAATGGAGAGGAGTACCCATAGAAAGGGAAGGGCAGCGGTGTGTTTTATTTTTCACAATAGTAATTGGATTCTCGTGACCTACTTTTTTTCCCTTCTTTTCTATATACTCTCTATACCCCGGATATTATTCCTTCCATTCGCTTCTTCCTCCCCTCCCCCCTTTTTCCGTTTAAAGAACTTTGCCCTTTTATTCGCGATCTCTCTCTCTCTCGGTCCAGAGGAATTAAAAAAAATAAAAATAAATAACCCGTGGATTGGCCAAAAAGACCAAAAAGAAGGAGCGGGGAGAAGAGGAGAGGCGAAATGCCGTCAAAAACAGCAGTCGAATCGGGCGTTTGGCGCTCGAAGGCTTATAATATTTACTATGGTCGCGATAATCACGTATTATATTATTATAAGCATTTGCCGAGTCGTCGTTCCGACTCTGCGGCATTGGTCACAAGGAGTCGCTTCGAGAGAAAAGAAGGAAAGAAAAAAACGACGATTCTCCTTCCGTCTCTCTCGTCACCACACTTCTCCGTATCTCCGTCTTTTTCATCCTCGTTCTCTTCAAACTTGCGCCACCATCGCGTCATTTTCTCTCTTTTTCATTTTCTCTTTCTCTTTCTCTCTGTAGTAGGTAGTACTTGGAAATCTTTCTTTTTTTTCCATCGGAGAGCCTTTCAAGTGGCCGCGCGGTACTCGCGGGCGCGAGAGAGAGTTCCTTCGACCGATAAATCAAAGATTATACAACATTTTTCCTCGAACGAAATAGCCCCGGAATTTCCAGCCTCTTTATAGTTATACGACGATCCCTTATGGCGTCTCTTGTTTTTTTCTCTTCTTTATATCGTCGTTATTCTTTATATGTACGCCGACGAAAATAACATATCCTCCCCCCCCCCCTCCCCGCCCTTTTCCTTCCCTCGCGTTTTCTCACGTATGGAAATTCTTATCCAACTCTTCAACAATTCGATATTTGCCTACGAATGAGAAGAGAAAAATATAAAAAAAAGTCCCGTCGATTTCCGAAAACAAAATTAACGCGGTTGACCTTTTGGGAGGATGTAACATGTAATTTTTTGTATTTACGATAAGTCCATCTTGAAAAGTGAGAAAATATGAGAGAAAAAATATTTAAAAAATTGAAAATAAGGGAAAATACGATTTTTAAACGACTGATTTTCAAATTTCTTTTTCCAAGTGTTCACACAGTCATTCTCGCTGGTTTTATTTTGTAGAAAAATCGGAAAAAAAACGTTAATGCGGGTTCCTCGCTCGGGTCGTCGGTGTAGAAAAAAAAGCGCCATTTTACGGTACGCGGGGCAGTATAAGATCTCGCGTGTATCCCTCGGGTTTCCTGGTCCCCGTACCAGAGTTATTCGAGCATCCGGTTTGAAAAATTTCCTAAATTGGTGCCGAGGGATTTTTTTTATTTCTCGAGCAGGGACACATTCTCCGCTAGAGGACGCGGCAGGTATAAAAATCGGAAAGAATTTTTTCGATTACGCAATCGCAAAAAGTGCCTGATGGTCGATCGAACGAATGATTATTGAAATCAATGATTCAAAATTGTCAAAAAAGTTTCAAAATTATTTTGTTTTTAAATTAATCATCGAAAAAATATCTCAGTTTGGTTATTAACAATAGCAATATTAATTCATCATTTTATATCGTTTTAACTGTTATTTATCGAGTAAATTGTTTTTTAAAAGAACGAGAGCGAGTGTCGATCGTAGTTCAAACAAATTATTCCATATTTCTCGTGTCATAAAAGATAAGAAAATTCTTCGTAAAATACGCGTTGAAAATTCTTTACGAAAATGGAGGGGAAAAACTCTGGCAGCTGTCCAACGCGTTGTGAAGTAAACAATAAACGTGACATTTTTTTTCCAGCACAACCATTGCCTTCATTAAACGCGAAATTCAAATAAACTATGGACTTCCGTTTTTAGATAATTTTTTTTTAATAGGAAAAAAAAAAACACAAAAATGTTTGCAAAAAAAGAATCCTCGCGTGTTTCTCGACGACGATTCACGAGAGATGAGAAATTTCTTCGTAAAATACGTGTCGAAAATTCGATACGAGAGTGGGGAGGAGGAAAACTTTGGCAAATTTCCAACGCACGAAACCGTTTTCGGATAAACGAAAAACCTACGAGATTTTTTGTTCTTCTCGCAGAAAAGTGAGACAGTTGCGTCACACGCTACGGTTTTCTTCATTTTTGTCCTACGCGTAATCTCGTCTCCGCGCGAAATCCCTGACCCTCTTTAATTGTGTGACGATTCGAGATAAAAAAAAAGATGAAGTAAGAATTCAAGTTTAATATATACAATCGTCGTTCATGAATTTCATTGATGACAGGAAGTTGAAATTTTCAAGGTAGACCTCGCTCCCCTATATCCATCTTCCCCGTTAATTTTAGATGATCGTTTGGTGGAAGGACCCCGAGTGAACGAACGAGCGAACGAACCACCATCATATCCATGATGATCGCGCGTACAACACGAGCGAGTCGGGCAAGAGCAAGGTATTTTCCGAGAAGCAAAAGCGGCAACGATTCTCTCGTCAGAGTGGGAAGCCAACGAAGCAACAAACCCGTACGACAAAACGGATACAGTCGAACGTCCCTTCTGTAAACAGCTGTATCGCCGAAAACGCTCGGCTCCCCCCTCCCCACGTATTGTTCGATCGAAGCTTCGAGAAATTTGAAAAAATTCTCGTGAAAATTCGCGTACAAGGATCTTTAGCGTCGCGAATCTGCCGACGGACTTGCGAAATTCAAAATGGCGCACGAGGATTGAAAACAAATTTCAATTTCTTCGGAAAACTCTCCGACCTCGAATCCGATATCGGATTTTTAATGGTTTTTCGACTTTTAAGAGAATTTCAAGAGAAATATTCGAGAGTACGCGCGGCTGTCTCTTCTGCGCATGCGCGCGGCGGAGTGGGGGAGAAGCTTACAGAGTCGGGCGGCAGAGGGCTACCGCGAGCGCAGAGAGCGTTAGACTGTACGCGCGCATACACGTCGCGCGCGTCGTTGTTTTCTCCTTTCCTTCTTCCCTCTCGCTCTTTTTCTCTGGCTCGGGCCGCTATTATTGTTGGCTTCCAGGAAGAGAGAACCGCGCCGACCAAACCGCCTCGCTCTTTTCCATCTCTCCGTCCTTCAACCGCCGTCCTCGTTCATTCGTCTTTCTCGAGTGGCGGAACAATGTTAGGGCTCTCCGTAAAACATCTCTTTTCTCGCTTTCTCTCGCGCTGTGTACGCGCGTTTACAGTACCAAACGGAGAACGCCGCAAACTCTCGCGGCCGCCCTCTGTACTCTTCTCTCGCAGTCTTCCATCTATCTATCTATCCGCTTTATTCGTCTTCCTCTCTCTCTCTCTCTCTTTTATTCTCGAAGGATTTTCTCTCCATCGTCAGTTTCTCGAATAGTTTTTCTGTACCCGTTCGCTGCGGCATTTTCTGAATTCTCCCGCTGTGCGACTCTACGTGCTTTTCTTCCTTCCTCTCTCTTTTTTTTTCCTCTCATACTTTTGCCCCCTTACGTCGAGATCTCGATTCCTCGTTTTTCGTGTCTTTCGCGCACGAAAAGCCCGTCTCACAAGATCGCTGCTCGGCTTATCGTCAACATCGTCGCTTCGTCAAACGTGATCTCGTAGTTTTTCCTGAATTTTCATGGCATTTTCTTTCCTCTTTTTCACGAGTGTCACAATTTCGGAAAATTGCCCAAGAATACTTCGTTGAATTCCAACGATGCAAACTTCAAAATCATTATCGAACGAAGAAAAATTGCGTCACTCCCCAAATTCAACTTCAAAGTCAACTTCCGGTGACTCAAGGTCGTCCAACTATCAAATCTACTTTGTATTTTATCAAAAGATCAACAAATCAACATCAATGAAGGATAAAACAAAGATACAAGATCGGACTCGTCATTTTCCGAACCGTAATTTGCCTAATCCTACCGATAGATGTCGTTCGGTTCTTTCTCTCCATTCCCCCCCCCCATGTCGACTATTTTCTCGTTCTTCGGGAGCAAGTCCAGCCGTCCGACAATCGGTCGATACAGCGTGAAGTGTATCGCGGCAAAAGTGTTTGCTTTTTTTTTCCTCTCCTCGTCGAAATCTTCGGGGGTGCCGTCGAGAATACAATAAAAATTTTCCGCCGGACATTGCGAGATTAAAGCCCCGTCGAGTTTCCAATATCGACGGCGTCCTATCCGAGCAGAACGAATGGAAGAAGATTCTTCCTCGTTACCGAGACGAGAAAATGGCGGGGCGGAGAGAGGGCGCGCGGGGGGGGGGGGGATGACGCTTTTTGTATACACGTTGCCGACAGAGGACCACCCCCCTTGAGGGCAGTTTTACGAAAAAGAAAACACGAAAGGGGAGGCCGAAAATGTGCCGCTCTCGCTTTTAACGTCCAACGGAGACACGCTCGCTCGAAGCCGAAACGAGACAGAGAGGAACGACGAAGGATCAAGGGAACCAAGAGGGAAAAAAAGAAGGTGAGCTCTCGCTCGCTTACGCGGTAAAAAGAATCCCCGTGTCGGCTCCCTGTTTGCCATGAACCATTTTGAAAGGGACCGGAATTTCAAAGACTCGTGCACGATATTTCCCTCTCTCTTTCTCCGTCTTTTTCTTTTCGGCTCTGAGATATACCGAAAAAAGAAAGGGAGATGAAGAGACCGTACACACTCGGGGATATCTCAACGTCGTTTCTAGGAAACGCCGCGTCTTTTCCCTACCCGTGATTTCACGCGTTTTCAAACGTTTTCCCCCAAAATTTTTCCTCGATTACGATCGTTCTCTTTGACATCGAAAAAAGGGCTTTTGCGAAAAAAAAAAGGAGGCTGCGTCATCGCCTTTCCGGTGGAATCTCGAGGCAACGGAAAGCCTTTTCGACTTTGCGGCTCGGAATTCCCGCAGCACAATTGTGACGTCGGAGCTCAACGGAAATACGAATTCCATCGATTTTTTTTCTCAAATTTCATTGTTTTTTTTTCTCGCTTTTTCGTGATTACAATTTTGGATAATCGCTCGGGAAAATCCGGCACGTGGGAGAATGCGAATGAGAGTAAAAAAAAAGTTTAGAGCCTGCGAATTTTTCGTGAAATTGAAATTGAAGAAAATTGAATTTTAATAATCGCACAATTTCTTTTGTAGAATCGGCAATTTTCTCCGTCGAGGGAAAAAAATCGTAAAAAAAGCATGACGCAAGTCTGGATGATACATCGAGGAAAATGATGATGTAAGAATAAACGCGTATTTTTAGGCATTTGAATCTTTTTTTTTCTAGACTTTTCAGATTTAATCGAGAGTCGTTTTGTCGCGATGAATGATTGCGCATTTTTCGTAGTCCGGAGAGGATCACGAGAGATGCGACGCGGAATTACCTAGCTGTGTAATTCGCGATAAAACGATATTATTTTACAGCTCGAGCGTTGCGCGTCGCCTCCCATTATGCGCACATAATCGCGACGTTATATTTTACGATCGTTACATTGACATTGGCAAAATGTTATCGGCGTGGAAAGCAAAAAAAAAGCACAAAAACGATTATTCGCGGTCTATAGATATTTTCCCGTATATTTCACCTTCCAAAGGATTTTTCCTCCACGCGGCCGACGCGTGAACTAAAAAATTTCATTAGTTCCCGAAACGTCCGTTGTTCCGCAGGTTATTCAGATCGAAAGAGGTTATGTTCCCAATGGTAATCGTCGTGAAATTCGACTGATTCGAACGTCCGAGCGAAACTGCACGTAATTTAATTCTCCTCCGTCTCTCGCTGACGTTTATTCGCGCATAAAGATCGCGACTGCAGAGCGAATGAAAAAAGAAAATTATTTCGATATTCCTCCGTAATTTCCAATTGACACCGACGCCTTGGCATCGCGTCTTAACCGAGTTATGGCAGAGGAGGAGATAAGTACGTAACTCGAGAATTATTCTCCCTCTTTCTCACGTGCAGCTTGATATATTAGAAAAAAAAACAACAGAAAAAAGAGAAATGAAGGACAGAGAACGAGAGAGAGCCGAGTAAGGGCTTGGCTCTGGACGAAGCAACAGTTCATTGACTATCCAGAATGTGCTTACTATATAAACACACACATGCGGCGTTATATAGCAACATGTTGTAATGTTAAAGCATGGCCCCCCCCATCCTCCTCCTCTCTTTCCCTCCGAGAGAGAGAGAGAGAGAGAGAAGGAGAGGCGGAGATAGAGATGAAAGAGCTCGACCCAACAAACGCGGCGCGTCTCTCTCTCCCTTCCCATCCTTCTCGCTTCCTCTCGAATGGAAACTATCCGCTAAACGCATCGAACGCATAATGTTTGCTCGAAGAGAGAATTCCCGACGGCTTTGCGCTTTGAAGCCAGTGGTTCTCCATTTCCGTGTGGCTTTTTCTCTCTCTTTTTCTCCAGTCAACGCGACATCAAACGCGCAACCTTCGCGATTCTCCTCCTCTTTATATTCGTAAATAATAATAAGAATAATGATAATAATTCCCTCGCGAGTCTCACAGGCGTGTAAACGAGAGCGAGAAAGAAAAATAAGCATCGATGATGGCAGACGATCCATTCAAGATCAATGAAACACTCCCCCCCCCATCTTCTCGCCCTCCTCCACCCCCTTGCCTCTCCGCGCTCGATCTTTCGAATACTATATGCAAACACGCGAGTTTTATCGCTCGAACGTTTATGAATCGAATAACTTCGATCTATAAGTTGCTTCGATCGTCACGAAGGACGGAATCTCGTTGAAATTCATCGAGACTTTTGTTCAATTTTTCGTATTTTTCTTGCGAGTGCCATGGCTGTTTTTTAAATTAAAACGACGAATCGACGAACTCTGTCGGTAAAAACGAGAATATTTATCCGCGCGAGTCGCTCTCGAACGTTATCGACAATTTTATTGTCCGCGAAATAGTTGATGATAGTTTTTTTTTTTCCCGCACGGTCGCCGCTCCACGGGCATTCGACTTTTTAACTTTTCACGAAAGATGGCGTCGCGCTACTTACGGCACCCCGAAAACTGACGGTTAACCTCAAAAAAAAGCAACACCCGGAAGTTTTTTCGCGTAATTAATGAACGAAGAATGATTTTTGAGGTTAATTTCGTAGACGAAAGCGTCAGGAAAGACATTTTTCTCTCGTTCGAGTTCGAGTAATCTGAGCTCTGCGTTTTCTATATGGTACTCGGTTGTCGGATTGGATGGGGGGGGGGGGAGGCAGCAGGATAAAGTAAACACGAGCCCGTGATGGAACACACAGGAAGTGCGCAGGGGTGACCTCGCACTCCTATAGATGCATCCCCCCCCCCTCCTCCTCCCCCCCCCCCCAGGATATGGGGACCGTGGAGAAAAAAGAAAAATTGAAAAAGGTTATCGCGTTAACGGTTTCAAGTGGGGTTGAGGGTGATTTCAACGCCTCTCCGTGTGGTCATTCTCGTGTGGTTTTTTTTTCGTAGCCAAAAGTCTACGTTGATTATTGTCACATGCGCCTTAGGGTGTTTCATTATTGGGCAACTTTTTTGAAATTTTTTTTTTATAAACAACGAATTTCACGGCTTGGCAGAGTGCCAATTTGACCGAGTGAAATTTCGATATATCGAGTCGACGATGATTTTTCGAAAAGTCGCGGAATTTTGGATATTTTTGAGAATATTTGAAAAAAAAAAGAAGAAAACGTTGCGCACGGGTGATTAGTATTCCTAATTGGAACGAGAAAAACTGGTGCAGCGAAAATTGGGGGAAGATCAATTTGAAAAAATCGGTGTTTGCAGATTTTTGGATTACGACGTTTTTTTTGTAAGGTTTGAAAATTTTTGTCGGGAGGAAAAATGTTGGCTCAAAATTAAACACCCTAATGTGGGTATTGTGTATATACGAGTTTTAATCTCGAGGGGATGAACGACGTTGGAGGGTTTCGTACTCGTGGGGAGCACAGCTTTTCTTTCCACAGTTTTTCTCTCTCCTTCTCCCTAACCGTGCTTATACATTTATCCCGCAAGTCCACCCTTCAATTAAAGGCCCCGAGAGAGAAACGTTAAAACGCTTTGAAGAGCGAGCCATTATTTTGTCAAGTCACCCTCTCTTCTGCTTCCTCGTGCTCTCTGAACTCTCGAAACCTCCGCGAGATTGCGTAATTCACGTGTTGCTCGAACGCACACAGCGCCGTTACAAACGCATACGCGGGCGCGTTAAAGAGCAGAGGGCGCCACTGGAGCCTCCAAAGTCTCGGTACTTCCCGTGCGAAGGCATTCGCAATAGAATCTCGGTTGAAGAGTCACGTTTTTTTTTCCTTTCTTCATTCACCCTCGTTTTTTTATTCTCCAGTAAAGAAACACGAGTATACGCGTATATGTGTATTTATGAAGGAAAAAAGGAAGGAAAAGAAAAACACGGAGGGAGCGCGGGCGCTTACCAAAAGCGGCGAGAACGAGTACGTGCGTTTTCAACGACAATAACAATTTTCTCGGAACTCGCGAGCCTCGACAGTGTGCACTTGTGATGAGAGAATTATGGCAAAAGGGCTTTGTTCGTGTATGAATTAATTGCGATTACGGCGAATTATTTTGGTGTACTTTTTGCGGGCTTTTTTAATGGGGAAAGCCACTTGAGATTCTGTCAGAGATTTCGGTAAAATTTTTGGACAAATTTCAGCGTACTAAAAGAACGAACGAACGTTTTTCGCGCGAAAGGATAAAAGTTAATGGCGATATTTACGGAATACTTTTTTTTCAACTTTTTACAGCATTATCAAGTACGCGCAATCCTCATTCCATTTTGTAGAGATTTTACCCGCCGCGCGTCCTCAGAATCTCGCAACTGAGCGAGAAATCGGAAACGAAGGTTTCTTCGGGACGCCAGATGGCGCGCGCGAGCCCGGCGTGGAAATACGAAACGCGAGCTTTTCACACTCGCCTTCGCATCGAAACTTTCTTCGGATTAATTTTTCCCATACCCACAGTTTTTTCGAAAGATCATAAATAGGATATCAACCATGTGTTTCTTTGTTCAAAGAAAATATGTGTTTTGTCGATGAAATGTATGAGCCGTGAAAAAATGTGTTTTATTTTTACCAGAAAAGGGCTTGTAGCCAGCGAGAAATCTTGCTCGCCACCACTTCACCAATCCGGTAGCCATGGGGCCCTCATGCGTCGTTACGAGCACACACACTTTACACAACAGCGTGTGTTTCACGTTTCGAACCGAAATAGAAAAAGAGAATGATGGGGAAAAAAAACACCAACAAAAAACCGCACAAATCCTCGTGTATAAAACAACAGCGAGCGGAAGGTTGAGAAAGAAAACAACGCGAGATTGGCGTCGATGTTTTTCTGCTTTTATACATTCACGAGTATTCACACCACTCTTACGTATTTTTCATTCGAATATTTAGCGAATAACTCTGGCGAAACTTTCCGCGCACGCGGAGAACAAGACGGAAGCCGGAATTTCACGTTTGCGCGAGGAAAACAAGAGGAGGAAGAAAAAAAACACGCACTCGCGCGTCGTTTGTCAAAACAGATCGCCGACTCGCGATGCACTTTGTCAAAACTCGTTTCCGCACTTTTACTCCTTCACGGTAATCCAAAGATACGTTTTTTTTGCCTCGTAAAACGTTTTTTCTCGTCAAATCAATCAACGTAAGAATAAAAACCCTTCGTTATTCGTATGTTTTTCCCGACATTCGAAATTCCGTTTCACTGCAAGGATGCACACGTTTTTATTCACGATACGATCGAACTTCCCGCTACGACACATTGATTCTCATCACGCATATTATTCTTCGTTTTTAGAAAAAATATGTCCTCGGCTTTTTTTTCATTCAAAATTTACACTGTTTTTTTTTGCTCGGACTCGCTCGCCTCCGTTCGAGGCGCTCCCGTTACGACGATCCTTCCAGATCTGCGGTCTGCGTTTGACTGACTGTGAGAGTCGGGAGATCTCGGCGACCTCGGTCAAAGCAGCGCGCGGCGCCGCGCGCACACACTCGCGCGCTCGTGTGGACAAAAAGCGAAGTTTACTCACACGCAGACGCGCGCGCGCTCATACACTCTGTCGAGCCCAGAAAGGCACACTACCGCCACCACCACCACCACCGTCTTTTCTCTTATAATTCCCGCCTCTCTTTTGCCTTCTCTGTATACGAGTATACGCTGTCCCTTATAATACCTCGGCCATCAGGCTCGTAAGCCTTTACGCTTTGGGCCACTGACCAAAACATTACGACACGGTTGGAGACTCTCTGCGGAGATGGTACCTCAAACGCGGGGATAAATATAGAGCTTTCGACTCTTTACCAACGATGCACGCTGCAGTTTCAAACTCCAAGTTTTTTCCACCGCGTTTGGGAGGAAGTTCGCGCGGATCTAATGGTGATCGAAAACTCTAACTTTCTGCACACGCCACAATCCTCGGAATTATTTATTACACAAAAAATTCATAAAAGTTTATTCGTTAAAACCTTTGTTCTCGCGAAACACGCGTACTCGCGCGCCGGACGTTTCATATCTTTTTATTTACGCGGATTTTTCTGAAATAGCTGAAACACCACGATGTTTTTATTGAACCTCATAACCGTCAAGACTCAAAAATAAAAGCTGAAATCCTTTACCCGAGTTCTGAACCATTCCCGCAAGAATTCAAATTCAAATACGCGCTTTTCACGTGAACATAACCCTTCTTTCCATCTTTCATTCGAACAATTCGTCAATCACCTGTCGGTATTATCGTTATCTGAAATCTCGGTAATTCATGAAAGATAACGAAAGAATTTATCCGCATCGTCACATGAAAGTAACGAAATCCGACTTTAAATACGATAAAAATCGGTATAAATGCGTCTCTTGTCCAAAATCATGTAATCCAACACCAGTACGTAAAAACTGCATAAGCAATGAAAAAAAAGCGATCGACCACCGCGGAAGTACGAAAAATTGAATTCTACGTTAAATTGACCGATTCGGAGCCTGAAAATACGGCCCTGAATACGCCGCAACTACACAACAGTTTCTCTCTCTCTCTCTCTCTCTCTCTTTCGGACTCTTGTTTTTTTCCGAATTCTCGACTCATTCAGTCGCTCTCGGGAAGTCACGATGCCCACGACCGAGATGGATAGATGCTTTTTCTTTTTTCGTCATTTTTTTTTACGCTAGTTTCGCGTAAATCTTTCTCGGACGGACGATACGTGTACATGCGCGTAACATCGTCGTATGCGCGGGAGGGAGAGAGAGGGAATCATCTCAACACGCTCCGACCGAAGAGATTCCTCTGACGGCGTGGTGAAAGCACAACAGAAGCCCTCTCCTCGCGCGAGTTCCACGTGTGCATCTCGCGAATATACACCGTTATATATATACATGCTGTATACATAACCACATATGGTATATATGGTACATATACGGCGTTTTTATGGTCATGGGAAAAAAAGTATGAAAAAATTCTCCGACACTCTCGTTTCTCCAAATTGCGGAATTTCAACGGCGTTCAATACGATCGATGAATTCATTTTTAATTGATTTACAAATACATCGAGGTGTGTGAAAAAGAAAGAATTTTTTTTTCAATTCTTTGTCAAACGGATTCAAAAGCTTCGGTCGCGAGAAAAAAAAAAGAGGACCGCAAAAACTGTTGAAATATTTTTCGGATTCATTTTTTCAAAGCCATTTAATTTTGCGCCTCGTAGCATTTTTCTATTTTCCATTGGATAAAATAGGGAAAACCAAGTGTTTCCTCAGCTGTAATGTCTCTAAAAGAAAAAAAGACTATTTTAATAGGAACTCAACTTTGACCCGCTCTAACTTCGCACCGCTCAGTTTTACGACATTACCGCAAAGGACCTTTTTTGCGGAGCGTTTAATTCCCCACAAAATCATGTAATGCATTTCGGCCCGAGACGCGTCCTCGTGGAACAAAAAAATCGTATCGAGTCTCCTGTAAACGCGGCATCGCTATTAAGAGCTAAAATTCGACCGAGCACTTTTCACCGTCTGAGCGAAGCTCTCAGACCCATCGGGAGGAAACGAAAAGTACTTTCTTCTTTGTAACACCCTAATACACACTCGCATTGAGATGTATGAGTGTTGATACGAATACGGAAAATGGCGATAGCGTTAAAAGTATAAAAGCTAAAAGCAAAAAGCGTTTCGTTGTTTATGATCTGTTGTTACACGCGTTTCCCTCTTCGTGTGCGACGCTCCGCGTTGATTCTAGCGGTGCGCAACACGCGTGAGTTCTAGTGGAGTAGGACGAATGGCGGGGGGGGGGGGGGGGCAGCGGTAGAAGAAGAAGAAGGAGGAGGAGGACGAGGAGAAAGATGAAGTGCTGTAGTGGGGCGGAGGGGGGGGGGGGGGGCAGCAAAAAGATGAACAAAACGTGCGCGGACGAAGAGAGAAAAAGATGGATAGGAGAGCGAGAGAAGAAGAGTCGAGGAAAAGATCAAACGATCCGTCGACCGGGCCTCAAAGTGAGAGCGGCCAACTGGCGCTGAGAGATTACAGTCGCACCGCGCTCGTTATTTATATGTACTATAGTACTATCCGTAAGCTTGTAGAGCATCATGTATATATATATACATATATATATATGTATATTACGATAATATATACACACACATATACATATTATATATATACACACATATGTACATATATGTGTGCGTGCATGTATATAAGTGTGTATGTATATATATGTATATTATGTGCATGTGTGTGAGAGAGAAAAAAAGCGGGTAAAAGCAGCGCTTTAGCTTTTGCTGAGGCTTCCCGATATTCATGGACCACCGCGAGAGTGTCTCCTTTCTTGTGTATAAAAGAGAGAAAAAAAAAGAAAACGTTAAAAAGCCGAGAGAAATGGATAAAAGCCGAGAGAGAGATATTATAGAGAATCGTCGGAGCGCTCGTTGAGCGGCTAAAAGCACTGAAAGCTCCTATACGCGCGCTTTTTATCTCTCTTTCCCTCTGAATCTCGCCAACTTTTGGCGAAACTCAAACACAGACGACTCTTCGCGAGTATCCTTGGCTTTTGTCTCTTTCGACTTTCGGAGACGAACGCGAATGGGAAATATCACGTGGGATATATTATATCCCCTGTGTTGTGCATTTCAGAATGGCTTGGGAAGGATTAACCGGCGAGCGTTTGACAATACCGAGCGTGCTCTCTTGGATTTCGAACTCGTATTTTTCAACGTACGCTCGTGCGCTGAATTTTCGTTGACTAATTCGTCGGTTCTTTCGATGAAGAGGCAATACTCGAAGATCGACGCGATCTTTATTCGTCATTTCCGGACGTCTCGTCGATTCTCGAGGCGCCCTCTCTTGGCCCCAAGCGTACTCTGCGATACGACTATCGAATTCAACGCTTACGCGTCAAGAAAAATTCACTGCATTTCAGAAACGTCCCGAATGTAAGATTCCGATGAATGAAATGGAAATTAACGATGAATTTCATAGATTCGCGGATGATTCGAACGGTCGTTGAAGACGAAACGTATCGCGGAGTTATTTCGGTTCTTTTCGCATTGTGTGTTGAAAAATTGATGAAAAATCGAGCAACGACTTTACCGACGGAGATCAAGACCGCTTTGTACTTCGTGCGCCGATAATTTGATGAATTTGCTCGGTCCTTTCGGACTTTGCTGCGGAGAAACGGTGAATGAAGAGGCATTCGGATATCGGCGATTGAAAAGGAACGTACGCGACGTATACATGCGTACGTTGGGTATATACATATATGCATGTATATAGCCAAGGTATCTAGTACTATAATAAGATTGTAAATATTCAGAAGGAAACACGGACGTCGCGAGAGATTCCCGGGGGCATGAATGGAACGAAAGAGCCAACGATACGATACAAGCTCGCGAAGAAGCGGCGATTTGACCATATATAGTAGGTTATACTTAAAATGCCCGGAGGCTCTCGCCGCGCCTCTTCGCCGTCCGCCAACTTCGCTCGTATTTTTTTCCCAATCTCGTCTTTTTTTTATCATTATTTCTCATTTCCGTTCCGATTTTTATTTTCCGCGTACCGTCGATAATACCGCGCACGGTGATTCGCATCCGGTTTCTATCGAAGAATCAAAAACGTCCGCACGAACTTCGCGTATCTGGAAAACCGAAAAAAACGCCAAACGTCGCGTTGAAAAGCGCAATCGTGCATCGACGTTGACGTTTTGTAGGTTATCCGATCGACCGGAAGTAAGGAACGAGCGGTTTTTTCTGTCCCTTTTCTTCGTCGAGCAATGAAGCATTGAAACACGAGAGGGCGAACGAGTGTGAAAATTTACGTCTTTTTTCGTAAGAAAAAACGCGGCAGGGGGCGGTTTTTAGTTCCTCGATTAGCCGTCGATTGCCTACGCCACTGCTTCGGTAAAGCTCCCCCCCCCCGCTCTGCCTACGCCCTGCAGTAACGTACCGCGCCCAGAGAGAAGACACACAGAGAGAGAGAGAGAGAGAGAACGAAGGTTCTCTCTCTTTTTCGCTTTTGCGAGATCCGCCATGCCATATACTACAGCACACCATGGCCTTTACGCGGCAGCATCGGCAGCGATGCTCGAAAAGAATGAGAGAGAGAGAGAGAGGTGGAGAGAAAGAAGTTGAGAGGCACTAACAGCGCGGATCGTCATGGCATCCTTCAAGAGAGAGAAAGAGAGAGCGAGAGAGCCGAACGGCGTATACCATAGCCGGTTGTTTCTTTTCTTTATTCCTTTGTCGGAAAGTCGGCGTCGAGTCTTGGGCTTTTTTGAGCATGAAGAAAGAGAGAGAGAGAGAGATGTATAAAAAGAAAAACGTCGTCGCGATGCGCGGCAAGGGAGATCCTGCGAGAGGCAAAAGAGGAATTAAACGTGGAGGCTTTAAAAAAGAGGAGGAAAAAATAAAGAACTCGTTGCGGCTCATAACCACCGAATATTATCGTCGAAGCCTTCATCCTCGATGTTTTATATATATGTACTTGTGTGCACATGTATATATGCAGCTAATGCAAATTAATTAATCGATAATAATTTTTGTGTTTTTACGAACCTCATCCGGAGGATTCTCTTTAATAAATGTTCGATTTAAGAGGTAGTACATCGAGATGGCAAAGATCTCGGTGGAAGAAGGAGAAAAGGGAAGAAATTGGCGAAGATTTTCTCTTTGTGTCGCCGCGGGGGTTGGCGGCTCGCAGACGAGGAGAGCGAGGTGAATTCGTCGTCTGGAAATCCAGGCATTGTCGACCGAGGAAAATAGAGATGGGGCCGAGTGATGGAATGCGCGAATGCGAGATAGAGATGTTCTCGTTTAAATCGATATCTTCCTCGCTTCGCTCCATCCTTTATCTCTATATATATATGCATGTTTGCACGCACATAATGCATATCTGTATATAACCTTCGATGTCTAATACCGGACTGTCTCTCGTTCTACGCGAAGTCGATTTAATGCATCCTACGATGTACGTTAATTTCTACTGCGATGTGGTAGACTCTTAACGAATTCTCTGCACTCGCGATTGCCGATAGTTTCTCATTAACGAAATATCGAAACATGAATATCTTTCGATTTCGAAAAATATATCGTACTCTGGAATTATTCGTGCACACGCCTCTCCGAGCACACGACCGAGCGAATTATTATGCGTAGGAATCGTATATATCGTTGAATCTGTTGTCCGATAAGATTTTTCGTCTTTTTTTTCCATTTAACGGAGCCTTCGATTGATCCGTGCGATCGAGAAGGAAAAATCGCGCGCTTTCTTTTTTTTCTTTTATTCTCTACCGTTCGACGGTATAAGGCTAAAGTAGTACATAGTGGGTTCGCTAGGCGGCGCCAATAATTGAACCGAAATCGTGCGATAATTAGAGGGGGAACCGGCTGCGGAAGAAACGTAAAAGGACGATTGGGGAGAATGACGGCGAGTTGCGAGGGAACGAACGAGCGAGTGAGAGAAGCCGATTTGTATTTATTGCGCCGGTACGATCGTGTTGTTGCTGCTGCTGCTCCTGCTGCTGCTCCTGCCGCTAGGTACTTTGCAGTCGATGCATCTACACACATATGGTTCTGTCTTGTACGTATATACATATGTGAATATATACTCATGAATATAAGTATATGTCTGTAGTACAGGACAGGATATAGGAAGGCTATAATACGGCTTTACCGCGCGCGTTCTCTCAAGTCCGAAGGGAGTGAAAAGAGCGAAAGAGCGAGCAACGTGGAAAGCAAAAGAAAGAGCGGCCAACTTCACACACATGCAGAGAGAGTCCTCTTTATCTCCATACGAGAATCGAGGAGTATGCGTGGCTGGTTGGCGTCGGTTTTGCCGGTCTGTCGACGTGCGGTTTGGCGGCCGGCGGCGGAAGGGGCGGGGGCTCGAACGCACACGAGAAAGGGGCAAGAGGGAGGGGAGGTTATGTTTCGTCCTGCGGGGCTCTCGCGAGGCGTAGTGAGCGAAGCGAGCGAGAGAGACGAACGCGCGACTGTCGGCGCGTTTGATCTCCGCCGCGGGCGCCGACAAAGCGTCCGTCCGGCTCTCCTCCCTCTCCTCGGCCGCCGCGTCCTCTCGTACTCATCGCGACTCTCGCGCGCGCACCACTACACCGGGCAACTAGCCTGTGACGTAGACTCGCGAGTAAAAGCGCAAGAGAGAGAGAGAGAGAGAGAAGGAATAAGAGAACGAGAGAGAAGTACGAAAGTTGAGTAGAGAGCGATGGAGAGCTCTTTCGTCGATCGTAGAAGTTTCGTAGTCGCGGGAGATACCTCGCGGGGGTAGTACGGAGTAAACAGAAAATCCGACCGACTGGCACGAAGGGATTGGATAGAGAAGTCGACGCGGTTTGCGCGCGCGAAAGAGCGAGACGAATGAGATGCCGCTTGGATGCGCGCTTGCACGCTCTACGGGAGTCATTTTTGACTCTCGCTCGCGGGGAAAGAAAAGAGGAAAAGAGATAAAAGGGAGCGCGAGTTAACAGAGAGTAACGTCGTACCAGTCGTCATTCTCTGTTGCGTCCCGGCTCTCTAGCATTTTGTGCGCGCCCTCGAGCTTCTATCTGCCACTCCCTCGAACAGAAAACGCGTCGGCAGTCACGGCAAGCCGACAGCAGGCCTCTGTCTGGACTGCGAGCGCTCTTTTGCTTTTGCACCGCACACGCCGCGAAGCTTTCCTCTCTGCCTCTCTCTTCATCTTCTTGTTCGCTATTAATAAATAACCTCGCATAGAGAAAGAGAGAGGGAGTGCAACTCTCATGCAGCTCCTCCTCGCAACCTCGTGTTACACGCAGCTTAAAGCGCCTAGTTCCGCTCTTTTAAAAGTAATTCTCTCACAACGTTTCGTCCCCTTTTGTTTAGTTTGTCTTTATTTTCCTTTCGGCATACCGATTGAAACGCAGGCTGCCTCTTTTATAAAAGTTATGTCAATGACACTGATTGATACTTCTCCGATGGTGCGGTTAAGAATATGCCGGAAGTTGTAACCAACGGTTCGTCCCATTTGTATTATAGGTCTTTTTATATTCGAGACGCCGCTCGTGATTGACGTTGATCGGCAATCGAGAAGAGGCTTCAAAGTTTGTAACGTCTTGCATGCACCTGTCTCGAGATATAACGATGCGAGCCTTTCATTTTTCCGATTACTTATTCAGATGTTCGGTAATTTGTATGATAAATTAAAAAACGAATAAACGATCTCATTAGCGAATGATGAATCGAAAAGCAACTGGACTCTACAAGCTTGGGACTAATTCTGCAGCTGCAATACCTGACAAATATGACTAATTTTTACTATGGATCGATTTTGTCCGATTGAGC
The DNA here is from genome assembly GCA_959613375.1 of Heteropelma amictum. Lineage (NCBI taxonomy): Eukaryota > Metazoa > Arthropoda > Insecta > Hymenoptera > Ichneumonidae > Heteropelma > Heteropelma amictum. The sequence goes on along the minus strand of OY390726.1, from coordinate 2,365,072 downwards.
TTTCCATGCATTGTTTTCGAAATAATCTACGCATTTTGTAAACCAAACGAATGTTTATTCCCCACATTTGTGAGGATTATATCTGTATATCGCACGCGATTAGAAATTGGAAAGTGCTGCGCTGCCATCTATTTCGCGAGAGAAAAATCGAGAGATGGCGGCGCGTATCCATCCGTCGGTATAGTAGATATCGATCTTTCATGTTAAATGTGTGTGTCTGCGCGTTGTTGTGTTTCTCCTCCAGAGTGTGTATTAGCATTAAGCATAGCTGGCGTTTCCTCGAAAAGAGGTTATGTGTGCATTTTATGTTTTCGAGACGCTAAAACATTCCGTGTTTTCTTTGAATCGCAGATGATCTTTGTGTATTTACATCCCGAAAAAAGAAAACACAAAAATGTCGCTGTACGATGATTTTGACAAGCACAGAAATTCGGAGAAAGTTGCTGGCTGGTCCTCCGGCATAAAATTACTGCAGTCGCAACTACAATTGAAGAAAGCCGCAACTACTCAGGTAATATTCGTCGCATAAAATTAATATTTAAAACACTCGTTGCTGAATAGCTTTGCGCAACGTTGCGACGATTATGTTTTTCATAGCTAAAACGCGAACAGTACAGAAAAACATCAGCCGTCCTCGCGCCTGTGATTGATCTTAAATCGAAGAACAATCGCGAAAATGACAAGGACAAAGAAGACGATGCGACGAATTTGACAAATTCACTGTCCAGCGGTACCGGCAACAGCGTCGTCGTCGGCAGCGAATTCGACTGGAACGTCGTTAACGAATACGATCCCATGTGGCCAAACGAGTACGAGAAAGTCGTCAAGGAGCTCAGAGACATTAGAGACAGAGAACACGATCAGGAAACCGAACAGAGAAAACGTAGAAGAGACAATGTGCGTTTCGACGATTCCCAGGTAATTTCAAATTCGCTCCAAAATCTTTGACGCTATTCTCTTCATGAATTTCAAAATATTCATTGACGTACGATCGTGAACACTTTTTTTTGATAATTTTATCCGGCCGATAATATAGGCGTTATTTGTCCGGGTTCCAACTGCTGACACGAATCACAACAATATGTACATGTACTGGACTAGCCACAGCGATAAAAAAGAAACAACGGAGCGATCTCACGCTCGAAATTTCGTTGTAAAAAACTACTGACGAATTCGTTAATTACAGTCTCCCGGAAGCGCATCGATGGTACCGATAGAGAGAGACTTGGAGGAAAGAACGCCGACGTCACGGGGCGCGGCAGGTGGCGCGGCGATAGCGCCGCCACCTTCGCTTCAAGAATCATCGGAGGCGAGTCGACCGTCGTCGCCGCCCAGCCGTCCACCGCCGGCGAACAACATGGGTTACGCGACGTCCTCCGTTGCCGCTAAAATAATGGCGAAATACGGTTTCAAAGAGGGCCAGGGTTTGGGAAAGAAGGAGCAAGGGATGTCGGTGGCCCTGCAGGTTGAAAAAACGAGCAAACGCGGCGGCAGAATCGTCGGTGAGCGGGAACAGTTGATGCCCCCGCCACCGCCGCTAGCAGTGTCGCCACCGCCGTCGTTGGTTCCCTCGGTTTCTCCGGCGACCGCGTCGTCGCAGTCGACGGCGGCGACGACGACGACGACAGCGGTTCCGTCGGCAGCGCCAACCGCGGCGATCCAGCAAACCTCCGAAGAGCCCAGTATAACGGAGATCATGAAGTCACCGAGCAAAGTCGTGCTCCTGCGAAACATGGTCGGCCCGGGTGAGGTCGACGACGACCTCGAGCCCGAGGTCAAAGACGAATGCAACACGAAATACGGCGACGTCGCTCGGGTCATTATTCACGAGGTGATCGATGCACCGGCCGAAGAGGCCGTTCGCATATTCGTCGAATTCAAGAGAATTGAAAGCGCCATTAAAGCCGTGGTCGATCTCAACGGACGCTTCTTCGGCGGACGCCAAGTCAAAGCGGGTTTTTACTCGAGCGAGAAATTGGACAATTTACAATTAATGGATTGAATCGAATTTTAGGAATTATCTCAACAATGTATAAATATAATTTGTAAGAACGTACATACAGACTTATATACTTGGAGAAAAGAAAGAGAGAGGAAAAAGTTGTCCCCGTACGCGATTATCATCATTCTGTGTTTTCATAAATTGAGAAACAATAAAAATTTCATTCCGGAGGGATGTTCACTGGGATAATCGAGTCGCGTCTCGCTCAACCGTTCACCGGCATTGTTTGTATTCGCAAATACCGCGAGTTGGAAGTTTGACGAAAAAGTGTGATGCTTCGTGTTTTGTTTTTCTCTCTTTGTCAGATTCATCAAGAGTGAGAAAATGATGCGTATTACGTGCAGCCCGAAGGTGGGACTTTGAAGAGTTTGCAAACTTCGCCCAGTAGATTCTTCAGAATCGCCGGCTGATTGTCGGAGCTCTGCAAAATCACGTTCGCATTGAAATTTCGCGCAAAACGAACACCAAAAATTTCACGATTTTTCAAAACTCGCCTTGTTCAGTGTTATCGTCGGTATGAAGGTAATTCGGGGTCTCAGACTGTCCGTCAATTTACCGTACATCGCCAATAACTTTTTGCCCTTCAATTCCGCTTGACAATCCAGTATCGGCTTGAAGTCCAGGTTCATCTTCTCCGCGCACACTTTTGTGATGTTTTGGGGATAATTATTGTTCTTTATCATGCAAACCAAGAAATCCAACAAAACCACGGGATCTTTTATCACGTCTATGGCACAGGCGTGTATCATATTGGCTTCGCACTCCACCGGCCCGTGCTGGCAGGTGAATTCGTACCCGTCGGTGGTCGCCGATGTCTAAAACCATTGTTTTTGTTTCCATGACGGATGTTACTTCTCTCGTCACATAGATGACACTCTTCCGTCAAAAAACCGTCAACTGAAATTTCTCAAAACTTTCATCTCAATATTTTACCGTCGCTTTGCCGTACGGAATCATTCGAACGTCCATTTGCTCTCGGAGAGCTCGAAAAGTAGGTTCCAGCTGTTTGACGACGAAGCTCCGGGAGTCCGGACAGAGAGCTTCGTAATAAACGGCCACTTGTACTTTTTCCATCTCCGCCGGATGTCCATCCTCCGTGGCGGCTTGTTTGACCTCTATCTATGCTACGTAAGGTTTAATACTCGTACGTGAAGAAAAAAATGATTTTTGTCTCATGAAATTTCTACGAGTTTCAATGCTCCACAAACGAATCACGAAACACCGTTGGAAAATTCACGGAGTCGATGAAAAATACAAGACGAATGGAGCGCGATCTTCGGTAGAGTCGAGAAAAATTCTCGACGAAGAGAAATCTTACCTCTTTGGAGATTTCAGGGTCTTCACCGGATATCGACCATATTCTAACGGACTGTAGAATTACGAGCACCATAGCGAGAGCTATGAGCACTCTGACGCGAAAACTAATTCCTAACCCCATAATGGAGAGTGCACACTCGCGCTCGCGGCAGTGCGATATGGAAAAAAACAAAAGGATAAAAAGATATCTCGGTCCGCGAATTAACTTGATCCAACGAGCGCGCGTTGCCGACTGCGTACGAAAGAAGGAATTCTACTTGAATTTTCTATTCGATAGACACGCTCTTATCAATATCTTATCATTTTATTTTCGGGAAAAGTCGAATGTCAGAAACACAGCCGTGAATTACCCATTGTACCTGCACGACGCACACTGTTCCGAAGCATGCGTGTAACCTATATAAACATACGTATTGATATATGTATATAATTTCGTATCTTATATAAAATAACCACAAAGTATGTAGATAGATATACGAGTGGGAAGAATAGAAATCGTGGGATCAACGCTCGCTTCCGCCAAGTTCCATTTATTTCGTCATTTATTACACTCGTTACATTGGTATATTTTTTCGTTCCTTATGGCGTTTCGATCGTATTTCGGTGACTCGAGCGAGGTAATCCTCGTCGCGATCCCGAGAGCTTTCGAAATTCGTCTACGCTACGATATTTTGAAAAATTTTCAAAACTTCGCGAAAAACTCTTCACAAAAGCTCACAGCGCCATCTTCATGGCGAAGAGTTTGCTTTTTCTTCTCGCGCAGCGAAAAAGAATCAAAGATCGATGACAAAAGCCACTTTCACCAGACTTCACGCCGGACGGCTCGTTCGTAAACGCATATTTTTTGTAAAAAAATTTTGAAATAAAAAAAATTCCACGTGCAACCGCCATCATGGACACGCACTTGAAAATGCCCTGCACTTACGAGTTTTCCCAAGGATACGGTACCGGGGTGGCCGAAGCCCTTGGGAATTGGGGATTTTCCAGTCGAGTAGGAAGCAACGGTCAGGAGCTTCGACGTCTCAAATGTCTCTTCGCGAAGATGGACGAATTGTAAGAATTCGCCATGACGTCTTCATTTCGCGAATTCCCGATGATTCGTAATATTCTCCCGCGAAAAGAATTCCCATGCTATTTCCACCCGAAATCTACATTTATGAATTTTTATTTATTTTTGTCTCAAAGACGAAGCTCGAAACCGTGCATGTGCGTGAAATACGATTGCCGAAACGACCCGGAAGCGTGGTACGTTCGTCCGAGTCCTCACGAGTGCAAACCCGTTTGGACGTTTCCGGAAAAGAGGCCGCTGATTACTTTCAGCTCGACGGCCGATATCATCACGGTGTCAGATTTGCGAAGAGTCAAAGGCGATTTGGCTTATCCCATACCGGGACGCGGCTTTTACCTTCAGAAGGTAAGTCGCGTTTGACTTTCGACTCTTTTTTTCGCTTCGAAAATCGAATTTCAAGGAGAGAGAAGAAACTAATCACGTTCTTTTACAGTTTGCGGATAAATGGTACAAGAGAGGACCCGAGTGTTGTCCTCAGCCCAGTTGCCTCGCTCCCCAGTGTCCAAGACCCTGTTGCACGTAATTGTGAGAAAAAAAAAACAAAAATTTTCAAGAAAAACGACGAAATCATCGTATATCCGCAGTTCCGTATGGCGTTTAATAAAAGAAAAGTCGTTTCCGCCTCCGAAAAATCGAGTTTCATTTTAGGATTAATTTCTGCGCGAAGAAACGTTAAAAATTAACGAATTGTCGAACGTTCCTCGCCGTGGAAAAACCGAGAAGAGTCTCGGTAGGTTCTGGACCGTTCGCGCGTCGATTGTCCATCTTCCGTTGCCACGGCAACGCGATTTGAAGATCAACGACATTTCTGGATCTACGGTTTAGGCGAGATACGCAAAATTCGAAATTGTCGCCTGAAATTGCGAAAAAAACGGGAAATCGATTGAAAAATGCCACCGAAGAAGGGCAAGGGACAGGGCAAACCGGAAGCCGGTGAGCAAAGTGGGAAAAAGAAGAGGAAGGTTCTCGGGAAGGGCGAAGGAATGGGCGGCACGATCGGTCTCATGGAGAAGGACAAGAAGAAATGCGTGTGCGTTGCTCTTGTCTGGCTTTAACGACGAAATTTTGAATTTTTTCTCCGCGTATATCCGGAGATGCTTTGTGATCTTTGAAAACGACGAAAAATGACGTTTTGAACGATTTCAGGCTTCCTTGCGTGAAATCTTTCGTTCAACCGAACGCCTGCTGCCCGCAAGAGATGAGATGCCCACTTCCGGTCTGTTGCCCGCCACCGCCCGTTTGCCCGATGATGGCCAGTCAACAATCGACATCCTGTTGTTACATGCCGTAGAAAAAAAAAGTGCATTTAGCCAAACTATTGTAACGGAAACATCGGCAACTTTTTCAAAATAAAAATCGCAAACTGAACGGAGACATTTTATTCAATCGACGGAACAATAACAGTTGTACTTGTCGAATTTTTACAAACGACATTTTTCAATGAATTCTATTTAAACGAACATTTTTATTTCCTTAAAATGAAAAGTCGTTTGAAACGAAAATCGCAAACGAAAACTTTGCGTTCAAAAGACGGAATAATAATGACAATTTTTTAAAAAGATTTTTAATATCGTTACTGCCAATTCCGTAATAACGAATAATCGTAATTGTCATCATTATGACCCTTTCTTCGGTGTATGTTAAAAAAAAACAATGGCAAGCGAAGACTGAACAATTTCCAGCAAACGCAAACGAAAACTTTTTATTCAAAAGACGGAATAATAGTGATAATTTTTTAAAAAGATTTTTAATATCGTTATTGCGAATTCCGTAATAACGAATAATCGTAATTATCATCATTATGACCCTTTCTTCGGTGTATGTTAAAAAAAAAACAATGGCAAGCGAAGACTGAACAATTTCCAGCAAACGCAAACGAAAACTTTTTATTCAAAAGACGGAATAATAGTGATAATTTTTTAAAAAGATTTTTAATATCGTTACTGCCAATTCCGTAATAACGAATAATCGTAATTGTCATCATTATGACCCTTTCTTCGGTGTATGTTAAAAAAAAACAATGGCAAGCGAAGACTGAACAATTTCCAGCAAACGCAAACGAAAACTTTTTATTCAAAAGACGGAATAATAGTGATAATTTTTAAAAAAGATTTTTAATATCGTTATTGCGAATTCCGTAATAACGAATAATCGTAATTATCATCATTATGACCCTTTCTTCGGTGTATGTTAAAAAAAAAACAATGGCAAGCGAAGACTGAACAATTTCCAGCAAACGCAAACGAAAACTTTTTATTCAAAAGACGGAATAATAGTGATAATTTTTTAAAAAGATTTTTAATATCGTTACTGCCAATTCCGTAATAACGAATAATCGTAATTGTCATCATTATGACCCTTTCTTCGGTGTATGTTAAAAAAAAACAATGGCAAGCGAAGACTGAACAATTTCCAGCAAACGCAAACGAAAACTTTTTATTCAAAAGACGGAATAATAGTGATAATTTTTTAAAAAGATTTTTAATATCGTTACTGCCAATTCCGTAATAACGAATAATCGTAATTATCATCATTATTACCCTTTCTTCGGTGTATGTTAAAAAAAACAATGGCAAGCGAAGACTGAACAATTTCCAGCAAACGCAAACGAAAACTTTTTATTCAAAAGACGGAATAATAATGACAATTTTTAAAAAAGATTTTTAATATCGTTATTGCGAATTCCGTAATAACGAATAATCGTAATTATCATCATTATGACCCTTTCTTCGGTGTATGTTAAAAAAAAAACAATGGCAAGCGAAGGCTGAACAATTTCCAGCCTTCAGAGCGTTGGGAAAAATCGTCCGATCGGTCCATCACATTTTCGGCTCGGGAACCGCACAAAATTAGTCGTATTTTTGCTTTTTCATTGAAAATTTAAAGCGCAAAATGTCGCAACAGAAGAAAAAGACGAGTAAAGGGGGTGGCAAGCCGATGAAGGTAAAGAAGATAACGAGAGGCGGAACGGTCGGTTTCGTCCCGAAACCCGTCAAGGGACAGTATTAGTGAGTGGACGAAAAATTTGGACGCCGAGATTTACGAAAGAAAAAATGATGACGAGTGTCCGTCTTATTCCTCACGTTTCGTCGTTGATTTTAGCAACGTCGTGGAGTCGATGGACGATCTCATCTGTCCACCAGTGCCGCAGCTTCAGTACACCGATGGACCATCGAGAGCACCGAAAGAGCCGCCATGCTGTCCAGCATCATCCTGCTGCTACCCGCCGCCTTATTGTCCTCGTCAACCTGGTAGACGTTGCTGTTGACGAATTTGATTATCATCAATAAAAATTATTGTCAATCGCACCGACCAACACCGGAAATGAGAAATAAAACCAAATTTTCACGATTCGCGGAGTCATTTTCTTTCCTCCGTATCGCTCGACCTTGAATGACATTGATCGGGAGATTTTTCAGCCGGAGTACCGAAAATCGTAAAAAAAACGATGGCCAACAAGATTTTCCGTCACTTCCGGCGTGAATTTCGAAAAAAAAAAATCGCGGCAAGCTACGATTCCCAGAAAGACAATGAAGCATCTGCGTCAAAATTAATCAGTCTTGCAAAATCCTCGAGTCCGCTTCGCCGCTTTCGGCCGAACAACAAAAATTCAAAATTCTCCGTAACGAATAATCCATTAAATTAACAAGTTAACGAATCATCAAATAAACATGGCTGAGACCGTTCAAGTCCAGGATGCCGCCGATTTAATCTGCAATTTGAAATCGGCTGTCGCCGCTCTCGAGTGGTTAGTTTATGGTTATCTCAATTTTCTCAGATTGGACATTAAGATTTTCTTTTACCACGCGCTGCCGCGAAATAGGCAAGATTCATGATTTTGTTCAACGATTTGATGATCTTTTTTTCGATATTATCGTTTTGCAAAAAAAAACTCTAAAAAACGTAGCTCGTTATCAAGCTTTATTTGTGGTTTTTGGCAACGTTTCCGCGCAGCCAGTACAAAATGAATGTGATGGAAGAAAATCTACATCAAAAAGAGAAAAAGGCTGGACAGCCACAGATTAATGATTTTGTTCAACGATTTGATGATCTTTTTTTCGATATTATCGTTTTGCAAAAAAAAACTCTAAAAACGTAGCTCGTTATCAAGCTTTATTTGTGGTTTTTGGCAACGTTTCCGCGCAGCCAGTACAAAATGAACGTGATGGAAGAAAATTTACATCAAAAAGAGAAAAAGGCTGGACAGCCACAGTTTAATGATTTTGTTCAACGATTTGATGATCTTTATTTCGATATTATCGTTTTGCAAAAAAAAACTCTAAAAAACGTAGCTCGTTATCAAGCTTTATTTGTGGTTTTTGGCAACGTTTCCGCGCAGCCAGTACAAAATGAACGTGATGGAAGAAAATTTACATCAAAAAGAGAAAAAGGCTGGACAGCCACAGATTAATGATTTTGTTCAACGATTTGATGATCTTTTTTTCGATATTATCGTTTTGCAAAAAAAAAAACTAAAAAACGTAGCTTCGTTCATGGTTTTCGCAACGTTTCCGCGCAGCCAGTACAAAATGAACGTGATGGAGGAAAATTTACACCGAAACGAGAAAAAGGCCGGACAGCCACCGATGTTCATAATGATACCGCTGGAGCAAAAGAGAAACGGCGACGGTATCAGCGCTTACAACGAGAAAACGAGACGTAAAAATCGTCACGATCGCGTCTCCGACGACACTACGAGTACCTTCAGTTTGGATTGCCGGAAAAAAGGCTTCAACAAACACGGCGGAGGCAGCGACAATGTCGGTCGATTTTCTATACTAAAAAAATCGATGAAAAATCGGAAAAACTTTTTTTTTTTGCAAACCACGAGTGTTTTTGTTTTCTCCTCCTCGAGCTTCTCGTTTCTCTCTCAGACCGGTCCAGGACTGCGCGGCGGCGTTCTCCACAGTCGTTGCGGTTGCCTTCATCGCGACGGTCTCCAGGATTCGTGTCCTCTCGCCGAGTGTCAAGGTCAACCCGCGTGCATGACGAAACCCTGGCCCACTTGTCCACCAGCCAAATATTATCGTTCCCACTTTCCGGAAATCTGGCCGTGATTTCGCCGCAAAACTTCTTTACCCTCTGATTTCGAAAAATGTTTTATTTTATAATGCATGAAACACAGTGACAAAGTGCTACAGAAATATTGTGAAGAAAATAGAAACCATCTTGATCCATTAAAAAGTTACAGATGCAAAACGGTGCTTTCTTTTCATCGAAAAATGATTGACGATACTTTGATTGAGAAAAATAAAGGATAAACTCGAATTTATCGCAATTATTTGGCATTATTCCGAACAAAAGACATCGATGCTTCTTCAGCGGTTGAAAATGATCGAGATGTCACCTTGGCATACAAAACTGTGCTTTCTTTTCATTGAAAAATGATTTACGATACTTTGATTGAGAAAAATAAAGGATAAACTCGAATTTATCGCAATTATTTGGCATTATTCCGAACAAAAGACATCGATGCTTCTTCAGCGGTTGAAAATGATCGAGATGTCACCTTGGCTTACAAAACTGTGCTTTCTTTTCATTGAAAAATGATTTACGATACTTTGATTGAGAAAAATAAAGGATAAACTCGAATTTATCGCAATTATTTGGCATTATTCCGAACAAAAGACATCGATGCTTCTTCAGCGGTTGAAAATGATCGAGATGTCACCTTGGCATACAAAACTGTGCTTTCTTTTCATTGAAAAATGATTGACGATACTTTGATTGAGAAAAATAAAGGGTAAACTCGAATTTATCGCAATTATTTGGCATTATTCCGAACAAAAAACATCGATGCTTCTTCAGCGGTTCAAAATGATCGAGATGTCACCTTGGCTTACAAAACTATGCTTTCTTTTCATTGAAAAATGATTAACGATACTTTGATTGAGAAAAATAAAGGATAAACTCGAATTTATCGCAATTATTTGGCATTATTCCGAACAAAAAACATCGATGCTTCTTCAGCGGTTCAAAATGATCGAGATGTCACCTTGGCATACAAAACTGTGCTTTCTTTTCATTGAAAAATGATTGACGATACTTTGATTGAGAAAAATAAAGGATAAACTCGAATTTATCGCAATTATTTGGCATTATTCCGAACAAAAAACATCGATGCTTCTTCAGCGGTTCAAAATGATCGAGATGTCACCTTGGCTTACAAAACTGTGCTTTCTTTTCATTGAAAAATGATTGACGATACTTTGATTGAGAAAAATAAAGGATAAACTCGAATTTATCGCAATTATTTGGCATTATTCCGAACAAAAGACATCGATGCTTCTTCAGCGGTTGAAAATGATCGAGATGTCACCTTGGCTTACAAAACTGTGCTTTCTTTTCATTGAAAAATGATTTACGATACTTTGATTGAGAAAAATAAAGGATAAACTCGAATTTATCGCAATTATTTGGCATTATTCCGAACAAAAGACATCGATGCTTCTTCAGCGGTTCAAAATGATCGAGATGTCACCCTGGCATACAAAACTGTGCTTTCTTTTCATTGAAAAATGATTTATGATACTTTGATTGAGAAAAATAAAGGATAAACTCGAATTTATCGCAATTATTTGGCATTATTCCGAACAAAAGACATCGATGCTTCTTCAGCGATTGAAAATGATCGAGATGTCACCTTGGCAACGGGCAATGTTTCGAGCGCGAAAATGAAGGGAAAAAAATTGAAAAGAAATCAGTCTTATGACAACCGTCGCAAATGTCTGATCTCTGACTTTTGGATTTTTTTTTGGACTCTCCTCGCGCGACCGCGGAAGCATCTCTCGGGGATCCCGATGCTTTCCAGTCGAAATTCAAAAGCACCGTTCGCGGCGGACACGTGAAATGAAAAAATAGCAAAGCCTCGAGTGCGTAAATAGGAAGATAAAAAAAAATCGTCAAAATTTGAATGAAAAAAAATCGGAAATTTCAAAATTTTTCGTACCGTTGAGCGAAACGCGAATTTCCAATCATGCCTTGCGACGGAAAGAATCCCAATTGCGATCGGAGACGCGAATTATTGGCTCAGTTGAAATGTCTCGTGAGCTCGATGGACCGGAAGAAACCGTGTGAGTGGGACGAGCAGGACTGTCCACCGCCGACGTGCTGCCCAGTTTGTCCGAACGATTCTCCACCTTGTTGCGTGAGTTTCGAAAGCGCGACGAGCATTTCGCTTCTTCTCTCGTGCCACTGTCACGCTCGTGTGAGCACTTGAAAAAAAAAAGAGACAAACATGTTTATAAGCAAATAAAGGTTGTCGCGATCGCCAGATTCGAATCCAAAATGAGATTTTCAAAATTCAAAAATGCGTATCTTACAATTTTCGAGATCGCCGGATTCAAATTCGAAGTCGCAAATTCAAAAAAAGCGTCTTCGTTGAAACCGCCCGCAGAGTCCCGTGAGAGCTTGCAAGAGTTTCGAACTTCGTGGGAGTATCATGTGGCGCTGTGAGTGCATAAAACGCAACGGACTTCAGGACAGATGCATGATGTACGATTGCATGGGCCGCCCGGAATGCATGACGAAATTGTATCCGGTTTGCGGTCCGGCACGTGCCGCTCTGTTGAAACTGACCGACCTCGGGGACGTCGAGGTCGCCCTGAGGAAGTATTACTGCGCGGATCAGGCTCGAGAATCGGCGCTCGCCGCCTATTGCCGGTTGTCCTGCGGCGCGAACGGATGCGCCGGGCCGTCATGCAACACCGGCTGCTGTCAGTCCGAGTACGAGGATCCCTGCTGTCCTCGAGCTCAACAACAGTGTTGTCCACCTCCGCCCTGCTGTCCCCCACCCTCGTGCTCCTCGGGACAATCTCACCAATCTTCCCACAGTTCCTACGCGTCGTCCTCGTCGCCGCCGTGTTGTCCACAATTGCGAATCGAGCCGCCATGTTGTCCACCGCCGTCTTCACACTCTTGCTGTCCACCCCCGCGCACCATGCAAATCCCGTGTCAACCTCCGCCCTGTTGCATGCCCCAAGTGCGAACTGTCCTTTGTCCAGCCTGCTGAGAAGGTTTCCAGCGTCGTCCGCTATTAAAAGAAAAAAAAAGCTGTAACTAACCTAACCTAGAAAAATAAATAATCGTTTCACGCTAAATTCTGAGGCATATTCCTCGTGCGGAACATTTCTTGCGCAATCGTCGATCGTTGAAAAGAAAGAGAGTTCGTTCGGCCAAAGTTCGAAGGTAAATTCGTTTCCACGGTAACTGAGAAACAAAAGATTCGTTGTGTGAAAAATCCCCCGTAGAAAGCTCACTTCCGGAAGTCGCGTCAAAATCATCGGTCGTTCGTGATAAGGACAAAAAAAAGTGACGGTTTGGCTTGAAAAACGAAAAGGCGAGGAAAAAAATTGTAAAATTGAATCGTAAAGAAAAGAATCGAGGAAAATGTCGTGCGGCGGTTGCGCGTCGAACAGAGCTACGATTTCCAGCAGTGTGCGTTCAGCGCCATCGTCGGGTTCCTCGTCATGCTGCACCCCGTGCGTTTCTTGCTGTCCACCTCCACAGTCGTGTTTCATAACAATTTGGACGCCACCGGTGCCTTGCGGACCTTGTCCCCCGAAATGCGGCCCACCTCGACCCTCGTCGGAGTGCCCGCAGCAGTGCGAAACTCCAAAGTGCCTAACTCGCGTTGCCGCGCGGCCACTCTGTTGGAAAATTCAAACGTGACCTAAACATTGTCAATCGCTTCTTCCTCGTCATCCTTTCGACGGACAATCGCGTCCGCTGGGCACAGGTGAGTCGCAATCGGTCGCGATCGCACGCGCGTCTAAAATTGATGCGAACATAACCTAAAAAAACCGGCGATATCCGCAGAACGAGAAAAACACTCGCACGAAGAATCGCGCGAAATTACAACTCGTTCTGGAACATTCCGCGTCACTTCCGTTATATCGAATTTTTATTTATATTTATTATCTTTTTTCTTATATATGTGTAATATGTATAATTTTTTTATTATATACCTTACAATCGATTTATTATCTACATTACTGTGATATATAAAACTTATTGTTATTGTATATTATACATATTCCCGAAACAAGCCGGTCGAAATTGTCGATTTTTCCCAAAATTTCCAGAGGCTGCACCGTCTCCATACCACCTCCGCCGATGTTGCAGCCTAAAAAATACGTTCCCAAGCTACCCTGCTGCAGACCGGGATGTTTTCACAAACCTCGACCGGTCTGCTGTCGATATCTCTACTGGCGATTGCCCTGCAAAGCTCATTGCTTCGAAGTGTGGTGACGACGAAGAAAAACAAAGTCAAAACCGAACTCGGAAGACTCCGTACCATATATACACATTTTCCTACCCCGAAACGCCAAAAAAAACACAAAATTGTACCACCATTCGCGATACTTTGACCAAACGAGATGAATCTCGAAGCCTGAACCCAACGGATCCTCCGTTCCGGAATTTTTTTTTTTTACAACTCGCACGCGCGTCTCATTACTTTTTTTTTTTAAACCGTCAATCCTCGACAAATTTGTACAATTGTTTACCGCGATTCAGGATAATACCCTCCTCATTGAGCTTTCTGATCAATCGAGAAAAATCCTGAACGACGATTCCACCTCTCTGGGCGATTTCCATTAAATCCTTTTTCGAGAAGAGTTTGCTGTCGTTCTCCTCGACCTCGTTTCTCAGCAGCGCTATGAAACTCTTCACCTGGAACGTTGCAAAAGCAACGATGACATATGTTTTTCGAAATTTTCAAAATTCGAAAAAAAAAAAAAAAAAACAACGAACCTTGTTGCCCGTCAGTTTGCCGTTGTCCGTAGACACGTTTCGGGCACTTCCGGTTTCCGGTGGCACGTCCGCGAGGGTGTACTTCAATAATTCAACAACGTCGCGCGCGTCGCCATCTGTCGCCACGACGCGAAGCTCCAGCTTGGCTCGCGCCTCCGTCAGTCTTATAAGAGCCTCCAATTGTCGGTTGTACACGGGGATGCTGCCGAATATGCTGTTGTTTTTACGAAGTTCCAGATAAAATTCCTGAAGGACCGAAGCAGCGCCCTCTGACAGCGTCGGTTGGACGTACTGTCGCGCGTAGGCGATGTATTTTCGAATTATCGATTGCGGTATAAGATCCTCCGTTCGCCTGTTCAGCAGCGTTAGCCTCTCTCTGAAGGAAAACGAGAATTTTCGAGAATTTCCCGCAGACGGAAGAGAAACGATGCAAAAGTCGAATTTTCGGCAAAACAACGGTAAATTCTTTTCCTCGTTATCGACTTACCGACCGTCGGTATATTTCTCGCGAAAAAATGCGACTTTATCGAAAAATTTTCATACAAGCGTTCTCGAGTTAGAAAAAATAGTTTTTCGTGAGAATGGAATGTTTAAGGCTCATTTGGACAAAAGAATCGTGTTCAGCGCGGTGAAACAATTGCGAATTCCCGCCGGGTGTTCACCTCAGCGTGGTCGTCTTGGTGGAAATCGGCGCTGACGAATCACCGGCTTGCGCGTCGCTGACGTACTTTTTTCCCCGCACGTGAGTGTTCATAACGTGAGCGCACATCAGACTGTCCAGCATCTGAGATGATTATGGGTTCGGTGAAATTCCGTTAGGTTCTCAATGAGTTTCGTGACTTTTCTCACCTCGTTCGGTTGATCGAGCAGCAGGAAGACGAGATCAAAACGAGACAGCAGGGGTTGGCTCATGCTCAAATTCTCAACGACCGTTTTCGAGCGATCGTACCGACCGCCGATCGGATTTGCGGCGGCGAGGATCGAAGTTCTCGCCGGAAGTGAACAAACGACGCCGGATTTCGCAACGCTCACACTCTGCTGTTCCATCGCTTCCAGCAGCGCCTGAATCCAGCATCAAACAAAACCTTCAGAGCGCACGGAATGCCTTCCATCCATTGACCGATTTTTCAAATTCGAAAAAAATATTCTTCCGGGGAAAAAGTCGATTTTGAAATTTCGGAAAAATCAATATTTCTCGAACGCGCGCGAGTAAAATCGGTTTTTTTTGAGGGGAGATCCCATCCCGGATGTTTACCTGATGCTGAGTCGGCATTTTGTCGAATTCGTCGATGAGACAACAGCCGCGATCGGCGAGAACAAGCGCACCGGGTTCGAGAGCGAAATCGCTCGTGCCTGTTTCTCTGGTCAAGGTCACGGTGAGGCCGGAGCACGTGCTGGAGTTTCCACAGATGTAGACACCTTTGAATGCGAATTTGGAAAGTCAATCGTCGAAAAACGATGAAATTTTCGGTAGATCGTCGATTTTTGACCTTGAAACGAATTCGCGCGAGTACCTCTCGCGGCAACGCGCGTGCAGGCTTGCAACATCTGCGATTTGCCGAGGCCCGGATCGCCGATCATCAGAACGTGAATGTCGTCGCGCAGAGAAGCGTGCTTCGAACTGCCACCGAAGAGGCTCAGCAATAATCCGGCTTTGACGATTTCGTGACCGTAGATGTTGGGACACAGCGAACGAACGAGGAGCGAAAAAGTGTCGGGCTCGTTGTAAACTTCCTGTGATACACGAGATTTTTTGCGATAATTTTGCAACTTTACTCGAGATTTCTCTCCGCCAGCTTGGAATTACGAATAAACGTATGAAGGTGCGTTTGTTTTTAGAAATCTCGATAATTATAAAAGATAGAAAAAAAAAACGAGAAATTCACGCACATTTATCGCGAAGTAGTCTTTGACGCTCAACTCGATGCCAATTTCGGACTTGTTTTTCGATTTACTCTTGTTGTACTTTATCGAAACGGCTTCCATGTACAGAGAAAAGGCGTTGACGGTATTTCCTTTGACCACTCCGATGCCGTCGTCGGTACCGCGAACCTGCAGACAAAATCGTTCGGGCGATGGTCCAGAGTTCATTTTTCGCGAAAAATCTTTAGTTTATTCGACGGAACGCGAGGTTCTTCGTACTTTGATTATTCCCACAACGGTAACGTCGTCTCCTGGCATGCAAGACTCCACCAGGTCGTCGATGAGCTCGACTTCGAGGACTCGCGGCATTCTACCTCTGTCTTCCTGGAAAAAGTCAATTTACAACGTGATTCAGTCGCAAAGTTTTCATTCGAATGAAAGTTTGATCGAAAAAAAAGCAGAAATCGTCAATATCGACAGAGTTTCAGGCGATTTAAAAAAAAAAATCTCGTTCGACCTGTTCGTCACCGAAATGCTCCTGAATCCTAATGGTCTGAAAAGGCGCGGTTTTCACGTAGGGCGAGTCCAACTGGGGCAAAAATTTTGCCGTACCGCAGACGTCGCACTTTTTCGGCGACGTGAAAATTCCGTCCTGCTGCTTCTCGACCTTGGAGAGATTGCATTTCGTGCAAGCGAAGATTATCCACTGGGACAAGTGTCGCGTACGGTTTACTCTTATGACGCAACCTCGAGTGCTTATCAATTTTCCTGAAGGATCGCGAAATTCCGCGTGGCGATTAATATTTGCGTGGAAAAATCGCGAAATTTGAAAAAAAAAAAGTTTCTCGCAGTTTATCGTTTAGTTTTACCGTAAGAATTGACTTTGAGATCTCTCAGCGAGATGATGGGATGACAATTGAACACTTTGACTCTTATCATCGGTAAACTGATCAATTGTTCGATCGAACTTTGTTGATTGTTTTGCGGCAACGCCTCTATGACCAGCTGAAACGGAACCTCATTTTTTTTAACGAAAAACACGAAATTATCGATTGTTTTTTTGTTTTTTTTGCTGAAACTCGCCTGATGCAGAGCCAGTCCCAAACAGTTCAGAGACTCTCTGGGTTTTTCGTTTATTTCGTTCCTAAAATCCTTCCAGTCTCTCAGAAAATCATCGTCGTTGTACAAACTGTTGATATCTATGTTAAACGCCGCGCCGCCCTTTAAACTATCCAGCGATATCAAATCCCGATGTCTCTCCAAAAAACCCTCCGCCGCTTCGATTCTTTTCACCAGCGGACACTGTTTGCTGTACTCTGCGGCGCCGGCAAACAAAATTGTCTTAAAAAAAACTTATAACTTTTTCCATGCGTCAATTGAAATTGATTGAAAGTTGGAATTGACGGATGTAAATTTGATATAGTTCAGATTGATGTTATCTTCGTCAAAAATAATTTCGAATTAAGAGTTTTTTTTTAATGCGATTTTTCTGCACTTTTGTCGTTTGTCGTTCGAAAGTTTCCATTATCGCTCTAAGTTCAAGCGTAAATTCTTAGAAACAACTAAAGCAAAACGAATAATTGTAAATTTAGAAATAGAACAGATTTGGATTGAAAATATTTCAAAATTTTGGCGAATAAGACTTTCGAAACGTCTCCGTTATGTTTTTTGTACGCGCTAAGGGGATACATTACCTTTTTCATTGAAATACAATTTCCATCCGTAGTACGGACAATCGGAAGTTCTGACTATCGCGTTAACATCTAAATCTGAATTATTGGGCAACGAAACCGAAGCTTCGTCGGAGGGATCGTCGTCTTCCGGCAGCCTGATTCTCTTCGCCGCTGCGATGGACCCGAAAAAGACGACGAAGGACGAAACAATTTTCAGATTTTTCAACAAAAAACGTGGACTTTTGAGGAATTTTTGAGAATAAGATTGAGGCAAACGTGTATTTTTGATTTCATCCTTACCCGGCTGTTTTCCGGATGATCGTCTCTTCCCTCTGTACCAGTGACCACGACGCGAATGATTTTTCGGATCGTTACTCATTCTCGATTCTCAAAAGTGACGATAGAGGACGGACATTGTTTAAGGTTTTTTCGATTAAATAAACAATAAATATCGGTTTTTCCACAATTACAAACACATTGTTTACATCGTATTTTTAAAAGTTTAAAATTATTCTACATTTCTCACGAGAAATCGCGCGTGCCAACGTACGCTTCGCCGGGCGACGTTGTTGTCACTCGAGCTTCGCGAAACCGCCACCGCCACGTGCGTGGCGCGGCCGCCTCTGATATCGGAAGGAAGCAACGCGAAAAGGCCCGCGCAAATTTCGAAAGATTCCAAAAACGCGTTGAGGAAAATTATTGGAGAAGAAGAGGATTAAGAATCGAAAAAAGTTTGCAACGAAAAGTATCTTTAAAATTACGATGTAGTTTTTTATTCGCCGCTTAGAAATAATCTATTTACAATCTAACAAACGAAGCTCGTCCTCTCTTCGTTCACGATTCACCGGTCTTGTGATGCACGAAATGTACGTCTCTCTCGACTTCGAGAGCTCGATTCGTGTTGTAAGCGTAAAAGAAACGTTTGCCGTGCTCGAAAGTCGCGATCATAATCGCACAAGCCGGCGCCACTTTGACCAAACGCGGCGTCAAACCCGTGAACAATCCGCGTATCCCGTTTTGCATGTAAATTCTTTTTATCACGTCGGTGGTACCGCTACGACCACGCGCTGGATGTTCTGCGAGTAAAAAAAAAACAATTCTCCGATTTCTTTTCACCAATTCGCAAGATTAATCAAGATTCTGTATTACTGCGGAAATTCGTTGTTACCTGAGTAAATTTCTTTTTCCCCCATTTCTATTTGCCTGTGTGTTTTCACGACGTCGAAGGGAATCGTGATGAAAGCCGCGATCTGAAATTTCAGTAAAAACGGACAATTCGCGAGAGAATTAATCTCACTCCGGAAATTGAGAAATTCGTTTTAAAGAGATCAAATGTTTTCGTCGCAGAATCGTTAACTTTGTTTTCCTTCTTTTGCTGCTTTTGCGGTTTAATTACAGAGATAATCACTCACGGATCCAGCCATGGCGCCTGCCGCTAAATTAAAAGTAAAAGTCTGCTGAGAGCCCTGGAATAGTTGCTTGATTGTCTCGTAATTCAACCAATAAATAGCACTGAAAGGTACATCGCGAAGTAAAGTCGAGCTCAGGCCCATCCAAAGGCCCGAAATCCCGCTGTATCTCACTACGGTTTTCAGAGCTTGAGTTATCTCTGCAAATATTCGATTAAGGTAGTTTTCTCTCCAAAACTGTCTCTCCTCGAGGATCATTTTCGAAAAATAAATATCGTTTTCAACTATTGCGCTAATAACCTGTGTAGCTGAGTTTTTGCGATTGCATTTTCGTTCTAATGAGCTCCAGAGGACTCACTATCGTCGCTGCCCAGATACGCGCCGTCGCTCCCGCCACCATCGGGATCCAAAAAGGCTGTTCCTTTCGTACTTTTTGCTCATTCCCGTTCCTGTTATATGTATCCTGGAACAAAAAAAAGAATGTCAAATGAGATTCGTCGGGATAAAATTGCTGCTACGATTGTTTGACCAAAATTCGACTCACTTTGATGTACAACCTTAATTGTTCGTACGAGACGAAATATACTATAGTTGCAGGTACGGCAAGAACGAGAGTCGGACTCAGTCCGCTCCACAAGGAAAACAACCCCTCTCTTTTTCCGATCTTCACTAGCGCGTCCTGCAAGTTTTGTTCGATTTATAAATACTCCGGCGTTTAACGGCGTGAAAAAATGAAGAATTGTATTCAACGCGATCGGAAGAATTTGCAAAAAAATTAATCGCACGTAAGTTACCGTTTATTTACAATTGTTATAAACAAATTGTTGTAAATTGTTATAAACAATTGTAAATGAAGGCAAACGATTTTTTTTCAGATTTTTTTAGCATTGCCGAGTAGAAAGAAAGAATGGAAGAAAATTCTTGCCATTGTTCCTGTAAATTTTCCATTTTCCCTCATCCAAGAAGGAGCTTTGGAATTGAAACAAGGACACAAGTGATCCATCAGACCGTTGCAGTACAAAAAACATTTGTTCGACAACATGGCTTTTTGCTGCGTTTGAAGTCTGATTTTTACCACGTCCAGAGGGGTTACTGGAAAAAAACACTGCTTGAGACGATTCTTGGCAAAATAGCACCGTCATTGCTCATCGAGTGACGTTATGATCCTCGATTTATGTTTTGCACAAATTTTCGATGATTTCGAGTGGTATTTCGCTTACAAAAGTAAAATAACGAGTTTTCGCGTTACTTTATTCGAATCAATCGTCGGTCGGATTAACGTGAATACTATCGAATAGTGATATCATCGAAATGATCAGGCATTATTTAACATTGATGTCTTGCAAGCGCTTCAGAGTAATGAGTAAATAATGACAACGAAGTTTGAGCTGTTTATCGCAAACTTACCGAAAATCGATGTAATCAGAGCACCGGTACATGATGCAACCATTTGTTGATACGGTTTTATGCGAAAACGAGGATCATCGAGATCGACGTCCGTTAAATCGACACTACTCTTGTTCATTTTTTTTGGGGTTAGGTTATCATTCGCGATGTATTTGTTGTTATAATCCGGCAATCTCGGCAACGCATACCGAAAATTGCATTAGCAATTATTGCACGGCGGTGACGATACTGCTTGCACTCTCATGATACGAAATAAAGTCTTTGCGCAATGATTTTAATTCCTCGTTCGAACGATAATCTCAATTTCTATCTTCCTGCCCCGCAACTTTATAGGCGATAGTTGCTGCATGCCTTTTCGGTGTGTTTTTCGAGATAATCACTGTCGTCGCGTGTGCTGTATCGCTGTCGTTATCGCACCTTCACTAGGAACCGCATGAAAAAAAAGCGAGGAAATATAACAGAGACAGAATCGGCATAATCGCGTGCACGCTCTCGCGTGATGTCGCGCTCTCTACCGTGAACGGAGCGAACCTTCTCTGTCGATAAAGTCGACTCCTGTGCGCTTATTTTTATTTTGTGAAAATATATACATTTTTCATGTGCGCCTAACACTAAAAGTCATACAACGAAAGATAAATGGTGTAAAAATTGACTTTTCCGTCTGTGAATGAACAAAATGGAAACACCTTAGGTGAGAATGACAATTTTGAGAGATGATACGAATTTTTTGATCGGTAAATGACATTTTTTTCGCTGCAAGATGGATCTATTCGCGATTTTGACATATTTTGAGGTTATGTTTTGATGCTTTGAGATGCTCTAATCACACGTCACCGGGTAATGTTGAATAACAAATAAAATTGTTCCAGTGACATCGACTCTACGCTGATGAGCGTTTGAGTAGTTTTTCAAAATAATTTTGCAACAATTTTTTCCCGATAAAAACCTTTTTTTCCCTCAAAAAATCAATTTCAGCCAGTTTTTTTTTTTTCAGTACGCAACTTGTCGGACACGAGATTTAAAAACATACAAGTTGCGTTACAATGGCCCGCTGATTATCGTAACAGCATTCGCACCCTGCGTTCGTTATGAGCTTTGCCTCAACCTCGAAACTGGAAATGGGTAGAACGAATCGCGAAAAAGCTCCTCGGGAGGGAGAAAACGCAGATTCCAATGTGGATCTGAGCAACGCGGATGGTCCGATAGACCTGTCGATGCCGCGGTATCCAAACAGAAAGAGAGAATCGCGTGCGGCGAATTCTTACTTTGCCGCCGGTAGACGCAAGCCCCCTCCGTCTTACGACGTAGACGTAAACGAGCAGCCGATAGATTACAGCAAAAAGTACGTGGAATCGAATTCCATGAGTACGATAAAGACGAATTACGTGCCGCGCAATTCTCTGAACAAAGTGAAAATCGATCACAGAGAGCGAGATAAAGGATTTTCCCAGCAGGATAACAAGAGTTATCCGTACGGTGTTTACGCGGAGACGGACCTCGATCAGCCGACGGATTACAGTCTGCGTTACGCGGAGGACGACACGGACGACGAGGAGAAACAGAATAACGCTTATTTCAACGGCAACGAACAAGAAGATACGGTGAAAACGTATTGCACAGAGGGAACACCCTACGAGACGCCGTTTAACGTTTCCTCCGCGACTTCCATGTCGGATTTGCGTCTGGACGATGCAAAGGACGGCGAGGGATCGAGAAGAATCGCGAGGAAGGTCATTCAGGATCATCGCAATGTCAAGGACGTTGCGTCGCGGCAACCGCCGCCACCCGCGTGCAGGGAACAGGACGAGGAGGATATGAAGGAGAACGAGGAAGAAATATCGGCGAAGGAATCGAAGAACATCAGCAACGAGCTCGTCATGAACTCCAGCAGCACTTCCATCGAAAAACCCGTCAATTACTACGACGAGGGTACTCCGGGGAGAATTTCCCGGGGAAGCTCCCTGAGTTCCCTCGGTTGCGCGAATGGGCCGATCAACGAGGACGTCGGGGGGATCACCGACGACATGAAAGTACAAATGACGCCGTCGCTTCCGATTTCACCGATTCCATTGGTCGGCGGACCCGGGGAGGAGCTCGAGGACGTGGAGAATACGCTCAACGTCGTCGTCGACGCGAGCAACGACGAGGAAGCTGCCATCAGCGGTCCCGAGGAGGATAAAGGAGACTCGAGGGTCATCGACAAGGAAGGTTCGTTCGAAAAACAAATTTTGTCTTTCGTACTTTGTACTTTGAACCACGACACCCTCCCGGTGTTTTATTTCGTGCCTCCTCTGCAGGAAAAGTCGTGACGTTCGGTGGCGAGGACCATTACGCGGAGCAAACTCCGTTGATGTTCTCGCGAAGCAGTTCCCTGGGTTCTCTCAGTGGTTTCGAGCAGCATTCGATTCACGACGATCGCAGCTCCATCGTTAGTGATTTCAGGTAACTAATTTCCCCTCTGCATTATCCATCACATCGATTTTAACAAGAAAAACTTTTATGGACGAAAAATTGCACGCATGCACATCTGAATCATCCGGATTTCCATGAAATTTGCATTTGAAGCATCGACGATTCGATTTTTTGTGAATTCAGTCGAAGAACCAGCGGTGTGGTGTCGCCGAGCGAACTTCCGGACTCGCCGACGCAAACGGTGCCGCCGAGTCCGCGCCACGGTCACAAAAGCGGCGACTTTTCGCATCGCGCAGCGCCGTTGCGCAATTTTTCATACGTGAAGAGTCCGCGATCGAAATCGAGCGTTTTCGAGGACAACGTGACGGCGTTCAAGGAGGAATCGACGCCGATTGAATTTTCGGCCGCGACGAGTCTCAGCTCGTTGACGATCGACGACGAGCCGAAGATCCTCATGGACGCGAAGGAGAAGGACTTTGTCGCGAAGGAGGGGCGAACGGCGGAGCTGACGAACGCCGAGGTGCGCGAGGTCGGTAATGACCTTGAGGACGGTCGTACGAAACGAGAAGGTCAAACGAGCGACGTAGACGAGGACGACGAGGATATACTCGCCGCTTGCATAAGCATGGGAATGCGGAGCAGCATGTACAAACAGTCGTGCAAAAAAAGTGGCGACATGGCGGAAAACGTCGACGGAACTTCCGGCGACGACGCGACACCGAGTTTGGTTCGATATCAAACGAGTTCGACCCTCGATCGTCTCGTCGTCGACGTCGCCGCGGTGACGATCTCCTCGACGACGAGCGCGAAAAACTCGGCCGACGTCGTTCCCGTCCCGTCGGACACCATACGCGTTTACTGCACGGAGGATACACCCGCGAGCATTTCACCGGTTGGCTCGCAATCGAACCTTTCGGCACTTTCGTTGCTCAGCATTTCCGGTGACATCGACAAGGACGAGGCTCACCGTTCGTTCGAGGACGACGACGACGACAAGATTCTGGACGATTGCATCAGAGCGGGAATCGCGAGGACCCTCCAGGGGACGAATTCGTTTCCGGATCCGGCTGCCGAAACGGTAAAATCATTTTTCTCTTCTGGCTTGGAATTTTTCGAAAACTTTTCGGAATTTTTTATCAGGAATTTGACTCGTCCGATCAGCAGACATCCGCGACGCGGAAGTTCAAAGGAGATGACAAAATCCCGGACGCCGGTGCGATTAAAGCTCCATCGGAACGCGAGTCGTTTCCGGTCGCGGCGGCAACAACGGTGAGAGTTTTTTTGGTCGTATCGAATTCAAGACTCGTCAAAGAAATCTTTAAGATCGAAAAGATCAGAGGAGATGACGAGAGTCGATGTTTTTTCGTCTCGTTAGGAAAATTCTTCTTCGCATCGCGCGTCCTCTACGAAAAAATCGGAATTGTATTTGCCGAGCCTGATCGAGGCTCGTCAAATTCCCTCGACGTCCTCGCCGGGATCAGCGAGGGGAGACGAGATCTCGTCTCGCGACGCGTCCTCGGTCGCGACAAATTCCACGCCCTTTGATCTCGACACTTCCGGTGACGAGGACAAGATTTTGGACGAATGTATAAGAGCCGGAATGGCGCGTACGATGCCCGCGGTCAATTCGTTTCCGGGCACGGCAGCCGCAACGGTGAGCAAAGTTCAAACAAGACCGCGATTATAATTGTCGGATGAACGACAAGTTTGACCCCGAGTGTTTTTTCCCTTTCTCGGCAGGAATTTAATTCGCCGAGTCACGCAACTTTGACGAACAAGTGCAACGACGTCGACAGGATTTTGGACGATCGCGCGAGAGCCGGAACGGCGAAGAGTCTCGAAGGCAGCAATTCGTTTCCGGGCACCGCAGCTGGGACGGTAAATTTGCTTTTTTTTTGTTAAATTATCGATAAGAAATTTGAAAAACTACGAGGAGGAAATTAACGAGAGTGGTACATGACCGAAATCGGGCTCAATTTTGGCTGTTGAAATGTTCGTTTTCCTTTTAATTGTTTTTCATCAGAAACATCACTCCCCGCTTCATGTTTCATCGACGAAAAAGTCTGAAATATACTTGTCGAGATTCGTCGAGGCGCGTCAAGTCAACGAGACTTCTGTTCAACGCGCGTCCTCCGTGATATCGAATTCTCACGTCGATCAGGATACGTCCGGCGACGAGGATGTCATTCTGGACGACTGCATCAGAGCTGGAATCGCGAGAACCTTGGGCGGATCATTTCCGGGCAATGCACTTTTGACCGTAAGACCATCTAAACCAAATTAATATATCGCAGCGTTTTTAGGGAAAGCAATATCATTATATACTATAATATAATATAATATAATATAATATAATATAATATAATATAATATAATATAATATAATATAATATAATATAACATAATATAACATAATATAATATAATATAACATAATATAATATAATATAATATAACATAATATAATATAATATAATATAACATAATATAATATAATATAATATAATATAACATAATATAATATAATATAATATAACATAATATAATATAATATAATATAATATAACATAATATAATATAATATAATATAATATTATGTTATATATATAATATATTTATATTATATTATATTATAATATTAAATTATACAATATAATATTATATTATATTGTATTGTATTGTATTATATTATATTACATTGTTTGAAATATTTCTCATCAGAAACATCATTCACCGCGTCACGCAGCAACGACGAAGAAATCCAAGAGTCACGCGACCAAATCTCAGGACAATGCTCAATGTCCTCCGATGTCGAAGCGTTCCCCGGTGAAAAGTAAATACAATTCGACGACGATCGATCACGACACTTCGGGCGACGACGACAAAATCGTCGACGATTGCATAAGGGCTGGAATGGCGAGAACGATGCACGGGGCCAATTCGTTTCCGGGCACAGCAGTCTCAACTGTAAGTCCGTTCATCAATTTTTTCATCGATCGACAAGATCTCTCGCGATTTATTTTTCCCATCGGTTGATCACGCGTTTGGCGATAAATTAATTAATATCTTATAAAAACAAAGCTCGAATGATCGATTTGTGAAATTCCTTTTCTTTGTTTTTTTTTTTTCTCAAACGTCGTACGCTCGTTCGTACGATTACAGAAATTTAATTCCCCGCATCACTCGTCCGCCGCGAAAAAATCTTACGACGGCAATAACACGCCGTTGGACGATCGGGCGAAAAACGGAATCGCAACAAATGCGCACAGCAGCAATTCGTTTCCGGGCACTCCAGTCGCGACGGTAAGTTCGCTCGACCCTCGGAGTCCCGATGGCCTTTTTCCTCGCGGAATCTCGTTTTTACACTCTTTGTCGTTTCTCAAAAGACGCAAAATTCACCGCATCGCGCGATGCAGACAAAGAAATCGGAGGTTTATTTACGAAGGCCCCTCGACGGCCGACAAACATCGGTGTCTTCCGCTTCTACCGCCAAAAATCACGACACTTCCGGTCGTCGTCTCACGACGATGGCATCGATGGCGAATTCCGTCAACCACGATTACGCCGAGAACGAGAGGATTCTGGACGAATGCATAAGATCCGGAATCGAAAGAAATTCCCACAGAGGGATCCCTGCTTCCGGTGCTGTAAGTTCAAGAGTGTCGAAAAAACTTTTTTTTTTCTGCCCACTTTCGCGATGTTGGAAATGTCGTACTATTACCCGGGGAATTATTCGTGCATCCCCCGAATTGTCAATCGCGTTGACGTGAAAATATATCTCAAAAAAAAAGTTGCAAAAAATCCAGAGCGGGATTTCGATGGCGGCGAATAATTCCTACTTTGCGGCTCGGAATTTCTTATCGCGATTCTCTCGTCAGAAACACCACGCGTCGTCTTTGACGAAGAAACTCGATCCGTACGCGACGAGGCAAATTCCGTCCTCGTCGTCTTCCTCCTCGCCGGCCAAAAGTAAGGACGTTCCTTATCGCGCTGCATCTTCGCCAAGGAAAAGTTCGACCTTCGTCGATCACGATACTTCCGGCGACGAGGACAACATCGTCGACGAATGCATCAAAGCCGGCATCGCCAGAACTCTCCATGAAGCAGTCTCGTTCCCAAACCCCGCAGTTTCGGTGAGAATACATTTTTTCTGCAATTTTTCAATGAAAAGTACGTCGAGAGAGGAAAATTCGATGAAAAAATTCAATAAGCGGGAAAAAAATGCCTCGCTCAAATTTCATTGTTTTTTGCTGTTTTTTTTACGCTCAGAAACATTCGCCCTGTCACGAATCATCGAAAAAATGTCCGGTTTACGTAACGAGGTCCAACGAAAAGAGACAAACACTCTACGTGTCTTCCACGTCCTCGGTACAGAGCAGCGAGAGGCTCACTCGCGGCTCTTCTCCAGATCGATCGATTTGTCCCACGATCGATCTCGATACTTCCGGTGACGACGACAAGATCGTCGAGAATTGCATAAAGGCCGGAATCGTGAGAACGCTCCACTGCCGTGCATCCTTTCCTGATCCTACGATCCTCACGGTGAGACAATTAACTTTTTTCTGTCATTTTTGCTTTCGAATTCTGAATTTTCTGAAAACTTCTCAGAATAAACATCGCGAAATTATTGGAATTCTCATTTGGAAATAAACGTTTTACACGACGTTAAAAAATGAGTTCTAACAATAAACATCTTGATTCTCAGTTTTCCGCAATTTTTCGCAAAAAATTCGAAATTAATTATCATTCGAAATTAATTAACATGATCATTCGCTTGTTCCTTCAGAAAGCACAATCGCCTCGTCGGGTATCCTCGATGAAGAGGTCCGAGGTGTATCTGCCAAACCCCGGCGGACCTCGTCAAACTTCTTCCTCCATGTTGCCGCCATTTTCCGGAAGGAACAATTGCGTCTCGCCTCGTTGCGCCTCATTGCCGCCGTCGAATTTCATCGGCGTCGAGAACGATCGTTTTTCGCACGACGAGGGTCTCGATAATTCCGACGACGAAGGGATTCCCACTCGATGCGTAAAATCCGCGATGCCCAAGGTATTTTCAGTCTTTTCACAAAATTTCTCGTAAGATATACCAAAAAAAATTCAACAGCAACGAAAGAATGATGAAAAACCCGAATTTCCGTTATTTTTCTCTCTCAGACGTGCGGAAATTCTCTCTCATTCCCGAAACACGAATCCGCGAGAAAACCGCCGAAAGTATCGTCGAGAAAATGCACCATCAACGAGGCGTCTTCCTGTTCGTCGACGCGCGTCACGACGGAGCTCGTGCGCACTTCCGTCACGACGATATTCATCCCGATGGTGAACAAAACGGACGAAAATTTCGACGGAAATTCGAGCATCTCCGAGGACGAGGAGGACTCGATGCTGGCGCAATGCATAAGAGCCGGAATGCCCCGAGTACGCAAAGATTTTCATCGTTTTTACGTTTGACTCCTTTCCCGACTTTTCGCCCTCGAGAATTTTACGATTTCCTGTGAATCTTTGTTTTTTTTTCTTTTCCATTTCTCAAAGGCTTCGAGCGTTCCTCCCAGGAACACGCGATATCCACGCGACGAGAGAAGAACGAGGGAGCAGTGATTACGAAACGCCGATTGATCCTCGTTTGACTCTCGGATTTTGCCGCAAATTTTCGTCGCAAGATACGCTTTCATCGCTCTTTGAGGCTTTTGCTTCACAAGGGGAGAAGGCGCAGCGAAATTAAGAGAAAAAAACGTGTGTTTGTCTTCTCGAATTATTATCGAACAACGAAAATTAGGATAAAGACAGAATTCGTTTGTCCCGCTCGTGACGAATTGTGAACTATGAAACAACGAGAATTATTCGACGTTGCGAAATAGAGGGAAATTCGTGTATATATTTATATGCGATGAACATTGCACAGTTTTTGCAAATTTTTAGACATTTTTTTAGAAAATTACACAGGATGATAGCGATTTTTTCGCGATTATTTGAATAGCTTTTTTTTCAAAATATTTTTTCGTTGAAATACTTTTTCGCGATCGTCGGTTTCACGTCTATTCTCGCATTCTTCGAATCATTTTCCTTTCCACGCATTTCATTATCATTTTTCTCCATTGTCCGGCATTTTCCTCGACTTTTCCTCACATTCAATTATTATTCGTATCCATTTTCCTGCCTTTCCCTTGACTTTTCCACACATTCAATTATCATTCGTATCCATTTTCCTGCATTTTCCTCGACTTTTCCACACATTCAATTATCATTCTTCTCCATTTTCCGGCATTTTCCTCGACTTTTCCTCACATTCAATTATTATTCGTATCCATTTTCCTACATTTTCCTCGACTTTTCCTCACATTCAATTATCACTCTTTCCCATTTTCCTCGACTTTCCCATACATTCAATTATCAGTCTTCTCCATTTTCCGGCATTTTCCTCGATTTTTCCTTACATTCAATTATCATTCTTCTCCATTTTCCTCGACTTTTCCTCACATTCTATTATTATTCTTCTCCATTTTCCTGCCTTTTCCTTCACTTTTTCACACATTCAATTATCATTCGTGTCCATTTTCCTGCATTTTCCTCGACTTTTCCACACACTGAATTATCATTCGTATCCATTTTCCTACATTTTCCTCGACTTTTCCTCACATTCAATTATCATTCTTATCCATTTTCCTGCATTTGCCTCAACTTTTCCATACATTCAATTATCACTCTTTTCCATTTTCCTACATTTTCCTCGACTTTCCCATACATTCAATTATCACTCTTTTCCATTTTCCTACATTTTTCTCGACTTTCCCATACATTCAATTATCAGTCTTCTCCATTTTCCGGCATTTTCCTCGATTTTTCCTTACATTCAATTATCATTCTTCTCCATTTTTCTCGACTTTTCCTCACATTCAACTATTATTCTTCTCCATTTTCCCGCCTTTTCCTTCACTTTTTCACACATTCAATTATCATTCGTGTCCATTTTTCTGCATTTTCCTCGACTTTTCCACACACTGAATTATCATTCGTATCCATTTTCCTACATTTTCCTCGACTTTTCCTCACATTCAATTATCATTCTTATCCATTTTCCTGCATTTTCCTCAACTTTTCCATACATTCAATTATCACTCTTTTCCATTTTCCTACATTTTCCTCGACTTTCCCATACATACAATTATCAGTCTTCTCCATTTTCCGGCATTTTCCTCGATTTTTCCTTACATTCAATTATCATTCTTCTCCATTTTTCTCGACTTTTCCTCACATTCAACTATTATTCTTCTCCATTTTCCCGCCTTTTCCTTCACTTTTTCACACATTCAATTATCATTCGTGTCCATTTTTCTGCATTTTCCTCGACTTTTCCACACACTGAATTATCATTCGTATCCATTTTCCTACATTTTCCTCGACTTTTCCACACACTGAATTATCACTCGTATCCATTTTCCTACATTTTCGTCGACTTTTCCTCACATTCAATTATCATTCTTATCCATTTTCCTGCATTTTCCTCGACTTTCCCATACATTCAATTATCAGTCTTCTCCATTTTCCGGCATTTTCCTCGATTTTTCCTTACATTCAATTATCATTCTTCTCCATTTTCCTCGACTTTTCCTCACATTCAATTATTATTCTTCTCCATTTTCCTGCCTTTTCCTTCACTTTTACACACATTCAATTATCATTCGTGTCCATTTTCCTACATTTTCCTCGACTTTTCCACACACTGAATTATCATTCGTATCCATTTTCCTACATT
Source organism: Heteropelma amictum (assembly GCA_959613375.1). Classification (NCBI taxonomy): domain Eukaryota; kingdom Metazoa; phylum Arthropoda; class Insecta; order Hymenoptera; family Ichneumonidae; genus Heteropelma; species Heteropelma amictum. The sequence continues at coordinate 2,334,418 of OY390726.1, read as the reverse complement.
TTCCTCAACTTTTCCTCACATTCAATTATCATTCTTCTCCATTTTCCTACATTTTCCTCGACTTTTCCTCACATTCAATTATCATTCTTCTCCATTTTCCTACATTTTCCTCGACTTTTCCACACACTCAATTATCATTCTTATCCATTTTCCTGCATTTTCCTCGACTTTTCCACGCATTCATCATTCTCTCCAATTTCCCATCCTTTTCCGAAGCAAAAATCTCGGAAAATTCGATCGATTCGATCTGTGGTTCACAATTTTTCCATCCGTAGGTAAGAATTTTAACTGTGATCGATTGTTGAATGTTTTTTTTAGTTTTTCTTTCTTGTCAACGTGGCTTAACGAAAATTGGCCATTTTTCCATTTAATCATCAGGTTTTTCGATCAACGATTTTCCGTGAATGCTCACTCGCGATTCGTTGATCGCCGAAAATTCGTCCAAGTATTACTCATCACTGGCCTTCCGTGTCGTCATCGATGATTATTATTACGAGCTAGCCATAAGATTTTTCATCGATCTTCCATTAGATGTTTATTTCCGACCAGTTCGTCGACGCGTGCTGTGATTCAAGCAGCTTTTATTCTTATTTTTTTAACACACAACTGTGAATCGCGACTGAAAATATTTTCCGACGGCCAATAAAACATTTTTCGAAAAAATCACCAACGACTCTTTCACTCGAACGCCTTGCGGGAAAATCCTCTCGTCACGTGACCAAACTAACCCTCTCGCGAATGCCGTCTCTACTTTATTTTCATAGAAAAAGACAAGATTTTGCAAAGAAAAATCGACGATTCAATAAAAATTCATCAAAAATCAAAAATCCTCTCGAATATCTCGATTTTTTTTCTTAAAACGCTTCAAAAACCGAGAAAAATCTCGCCACTAATGTGCCCCACTAGTTCCCACTCGCTTGTTGAGAATTTCGATAAAAAAAAGTGTAGAATCACGATTTTCACTTTTTTTTTTTTGAAAATTGATTTCCCGAAAGGAAAATCGACGTTCGCACGAAAATTCTCGAGGAATTCTCGAGGAATCGTCGGTCTCAGGGAGAGGAAGAAGGAACCCCTCGCGAAAGTGACTTTCCCCGCTGCCCCTCGGAGGCCGAAGATGCTCCCATTGAGGAATTTCCGTTTAAGCGCAAAACGCGTGGCAACGTGAAGAATGGCACGGTTTTCACGATTGACGAGTCGCGCAAATGGCGGGTGTTCGGCAGCGAGGACAAATCGCTGTTTCGCGACGGGGTCCGATCGAGAAAAACGACGGCGCGAACGTCGAGGAAATGAGGGAGGAGGAAAGAAAAACGCGTGAAAACTTCGAGGGAGAAAGAAGAGAGAAGAGCCTGCGATTTACTTTGGTGGGTCGATAAAAAAAAAAGAATGATAATAACGATAATAAAAAATAAGACAATTGCGCGTTAAGGTCCGCCGAGCATAAGGTAGGATAATAACGCCTTTTAACTGCTACCCCGATGATGCCCCTCGCACGAATCTCGTTTGTACGGTTACACGCGTGGCACCTTAGCCTATTTTATCGAATCCCATAAATAGCCGAGTTAAACACGTAACGCTGGTCATTGGTGAACGCGACTTTGAACGCGATATATTATTCCCCCCCTCCCTGCCGCAAAGTCGATTTTTTTTCACATCATCCTCGTCGATTTTGCGATCAACGGTAAGTTTCATCATCGAAAATCGTACGTACCGTAGTTTTGCGGGGATTTTGGAAAATTGCAGCGAAAAAGTTTGCCGAATGACACCGGAAGTGCGATTTCGAGTGCTCCGCGACGATCGTGCGATAGAATCGTTCGTTAATTTTGATTTTCGAAGTAGATTTTCCAACAATTTTCGAAGAGAGCAACGAGAAAAAAACATCGTTTTTATGCAAAATGAATTTACCCGTTTTTCCTCGATAATTCGGGATCTTTTTTTTTCAAATTTTTACTTCACCGTCGAGTACGAGAAACTCGTCATCATCCGACGATTCTCGAGGGGTGGGAATTGCCAAATTTTCCATCGAGCCTGCCGATACTTTGAAACTTTTTTCAAGATTTTTCCAAAAATGTGTTTATTATATACAAATTGGGAAAAAATAATCGCGCTGTCCTTGAGAACGAAAATATCGAATTTGAGTGTAAATTCTTTCGTTGAATCGAGCGCATCGTCTTTGACGTCAAAAATTGATTAAAAAAATGCTTTCGTTTCAATCAGATGAACCGACACGCGTTTGTCTGGATTTTGCTGATACTGGCGAGCGTCGCCCGGTCGAACGGCCTTGAAAAACCGAAAAACCGATCTTTCGGCGATTTGTTGAAAAATTGCTCGCCAAATTCACCGAGCGAGTCCGGGGGTAGCAAAGAATTCGTCGACATACTCCGCAATTGCATGCAACGCCGCGCCCTCACGGCCATGGACGCCATTTTGGCGAACGACGTGATTCCGGTGGTGCAAGGGATCGACCTCGTCCGATTTCAGAAAAGCTCGAACGACTCCGGCCACCCTCGGCAACCGGAAAGGTGAGTTTGCAAAAAAAAAACCCCCAAAGAATCCCAAATTGGCGAAAAAAACAAAAGAAATCAGAAAAAAAACGATTTTTTCGTCACCGATAAAAAAAAACCCCACGAATTCGAGAGAATACTCATCCGACCGAATTTTCCTATTTTTGTGGTTGAAAAAAAAGAAAAAAACATACGGAATATTCGTAGACCGATAACGAGACTCATCTGGCGAGGTTGCGGTACGTTACAGCATCCGAGACACGCAATGTCGTGTCGATGATTGAACGGACGAGCGCAAACGCGATAAAAATGAAAAAAAAAAACTGGGAAAAACAGAAAAAGAAGGATCGAACCGTTACGTGATTGACAGATCGTCTAATTATCGAAAGAAGAATGTTCCACGTCGATTACCTGACCCACTGACCACTTGACATCGTTCATATTCCTTTATCGAGCGAATTACGCTCTCGTTTCCATCGACAATAAACGTCGATGCGCTCTTTTCTTCTCTCTCGTTTTATTTCTTATTTATCGTTTATTTTTTTCATCGTCGCAGGAAAGAAACGCCGGAGGGTCGCGAGAGTGAAAAAAGCTGGGGGGCCGTCGTTATCGGCCGTTTTTCGAGAATCTTTCGGACGCACGTGTTGAAAATTGACGTTGATCAGTTGTCGCACTTGATGACGAGCGAGGCGAGTCCCACGACGAATCAGGAGGACAACGCTGTTCAAGGTAATTTAAAAAATTTTTTTTTCCAAAAGATCTCGTTCGAAAAAAAGGACAAATGGGTCGTAACTTTGAGGATTCCTTCGTAAATTCAAATTTACTCGTACCGGAAGAATATAAATGGAAAATAATATTTTCAAGCGTTAAAAAACACCGAACAAACCTCTGGATCTTTTCTCATTTTTTAACCGAAGAAAAAAAAAATTGCACGCGTTCGCGTTCAAGGTAATTCTTCAAAATTTGGTTTCCAAAAGATCTCGTTCGAAAAAAAGGACAAATGGGTCGCAACTTTGAGGATTCCTTCGTAAATTCAAATTTATTCGTACCGGAAGAATATAAATGGAAAATAATATTTTCAAGCGTTCAAAAAGTCCCGAACAAACCTCTGGATCTTTTCTCATTTTTTAACCGAAGAAAAAAACAATTGCACGCGTTCGCGTTCAAGGTAATTCTTCAAAATTTGTTTTCCAAAAGATCTCGTTCGAAAAAAAGGACAAACGAGTCGTAACTTTGAGGATTGCTTCGTAAATTCAAATTTACTCGTACCGGAAGAATATAAATGGAAAATAATATTTTCAAGCGTTCAAAAAACACCGAACAAACCTCTGGATCTTTTCTCATTTTTTAACCGAAGAAAAAAAAAATTTCACGCGTTTGAAAAACGAGGAATTCTTCGAGACCATTTCTCTTTCTCTCCTGTGACAATTCGTCCGCGTCTTTTTGATCATCGCAGGACGCAGACGACGACACAGAAGACGACACCACATGATGCCGATGCTGATGATGGGCGTGCTGATAATGGGCTCGGTTCTCATACCAATGGGTTTTCAATTTCTCGCTGTGCTGGGTGGCAAAGCTCTGATTCTCGCCAAATTGGCGCTGATGCTGTCGAGCATTCAGGGCTTGAAGAAAATAGCAACGAACGGCGTCAATTACGGACTTTATCATTCACCGGAGGGTTGGCACGAGAGGAGCCACCAGGGGTCGCCCCTGGGGCATTTCGAGGTTCCATATCAGATTTATCCGCCCCACTCTCAGCCCTGAATCTCTCGATCTCTCCGAAAACTCGATTTTATCGAAAAAAAATTTCGTTTTCCTCTGAAAAATCGTGAAAAAAATCGCTTTTCGGAAATTTCGAGGATTCTCGCTCCATCTCGATTTTTTGTCGATGGTTTCGCTGATGAATTCCTACAAATTTTATGAAACCGATCGATAAAAACGATTTTGGTAAAACGACGCCTCCAAACGTGACGCTCGAGGAAAAGCGAGGTTTAAAATCGTTGAAAAATTCGCGAATTATTCATGTGGGAGCGTGAAACACGGTCCAACGTTCCTGCGACGATTGTCCTCTCAGCTGTTATGCCTACTTTATTTATTTATTTATTTATTTATTTATTTATTCCGCGATACTCATCGAGCTCAATTACCCGACCGAGAAACCGACGAGTGGCGCCAATTAAACTTTCCGTCGATGTATTTCGCGTCTCAATTTTTTCCACAAAATTCCCTCCCGATCCGAAAACGACTCGCGTGACGAGCTATCGTCACCTGATCAATTATTTTCCATTTCCCATCGAAATAACATCGAAAAACGGAGAACATTAAATAATTCCGTACTGAAAAACGTCCTCCGCCGCAGCCTCGATCTTCCATCGTACAAAAAAAAAAAAAAAATTCTCAAAATCGTCAAAAAAATAGCGTCTCCGTGACATTTTGAAAAAATCCAATTAGCGGAGCCGGAGCACCAAAAAACGATGAAAACGAGTGCAAAAAAAAAGAAAATCTCTCAAAGAAAAATCCATCAAATTTCGCCGTGAAAAAAAGCCGATCGAAGAAACGCTCTTTGATTAATTTCGCTTCGCCGGTCGGCAAACAACGTCATCAACGTCGGCGTTCTTTCGATTCGTGAGAAAAATACGGATTTCATTGACGAGGAAAAAGACGAGAGGGAGAGGAACAAAAGAGCACGTGGATGGGGATAAAAACTTGTTCGCAAATACGACGGCAAAGGGGGGGGGGATTGAAGGAAAGAAAAACAAAACCATCGCGAGTTTCGATCGAATCAAAGTTCGCTCTCGTGTTATTTAACGTTCCCGTCTCGGGAGAGGAACAAATGGCCAATTAACATCTTCTCTCCTCCGATGGACCAGCGAGAGAGAGCGGCGATTGCGTAAATTCATCGATGCTGGCTGCAAAGCGTAATTAATATCGCGGATGGCGGAAACGCCATTTTTTTCAATAAAATTTTCCGTGCCGTTGAACCCCCCCCTCCCGGTGGACGTTTGAGGAAAAATATCGCGAGAGAACCGCGCATCTATCGTTCGAGGGAGCGGAAGAAAAATGCGTCTGTGAGAAACGTATTTTTCTTTGATTCTTTTGTTTTTTTTTTTTTTCCCCCACTGTTACTGATCACTGATGCATCGCGATTTTTTCACGCGGCAACAACGAAGCCTCGCGCGTGGTGCGAAAGATTCTCCGCGGAGAAAAACCTCGCGGAGAAGAAACGCACGCGAAAAGCCGGATTTTACGCGCGAACGAAACGAGCCGCGGTGATTTTCGAGATTCGAACGATTATTCGCCTCGCGGACGGTCTTGGAAGCGGCGCGTTCTCCACGAGGAGGGGACCATCGTCGATCGAGGCTGCTCGGAAGAACGGTATTGAGGGGATTTTTGTATTTTTTGAATTTTTCAGTTTTCGAGTTACGCGCGACGAGGCGAGGCTGAAGATATGCCCACTCGCGAGCGGTTTTTCACGGGGTTTTTTTTTGTACCACCAGGGTTCGTTGAAATCGCTCGGGAAAAAGGTGGTTGTTTGTTTTTTTTGAATTTTGCCACGTTTTTGAGTAAACTCGAAAGGGGAGGAGTTTTCAACGGCTTTTCCGCGAGGAGGATAAAAGTTTGTGAAAATTTTGGTGAACGAAATGGAAAAATGATTTTCTAGAAGGAGGAGAATGCTCGGTGGTGAAAAAAAGTGCATTCCGACGAATTGACGATGCTTCAAATGAGTGGATTTTTCACCGTGAATTTGTATTATTGTCCGATGAAATTAAAAACGTAAATCGGAACGAAATGCACCTCAACGCTTTTCCTAATTTTCCGTACGATTGAGGAAATCTTTATTTCCGGTTGGATTTTTTTGTAAAACCCCTTAAGACGGTGGATAAACTTTTCTGGCTTTGAAAAATCACTTTGAGGTTCAAAGTCTCGATAATTCTTGGTTCCAATCAGTGCGGTTGAGCCTCGAGCCAACGTTTTCTCGCCGAAGCCCCGAAGGGTTTGCACGAAGCGGAAAAAGGGAGAGGGACGAGCGTCTCGCTGGGAAAAAGTGAATTAGATCGTGATTTCGTTGATGAAAAAAAAAAAAATTCACAAATTTCTCATCAATTTTTCAAAAGACGACACAGGAAATCCACCCGATCGCCTACTTTCGCGAAAAACATCTCTCACATCATTTTCATCGAGTTTTGAAAAAAATAACAATATCCCAAGGTTAAATCCAAAATTTTTGAAAAAAAAAAATCTTGGCGAATAAAAAAATATGTCAAATTTCGTTGCGAAAAAATCGAGCTCGATCGAACGAAAACGTCCGTCGTGGAAAATTGATTCGTCGGCAATTGATATTCATCGAGAGCCGCGCTGATAAATTCGTCCGCGGAGCGTTCGTGAAATTTTCGCCGCTCTTTTTCCGTATTCCCCTCGTATTTATTGCTTTGTTTCTCTCGCTGCTTTGTTTTTCACCGTTTTTTCCCCATCCACGGGCTCGGACGCGATAAATTTCCCTTTGCGAATCGGATCGTCCCGCGTACTTTTTCGAAAATTGACGAAAAATCCTCCAGCACCGCGACTCCTCCGAGTCTGCATTCGTAATCGAATTTCCAGCACCAAATCCGACGACCGAACGCGACTCGTAAAGGTTTTTTTCGGTGGTTTTCCCTTCGGCACTCCATCCTCGCGTCTCCGCTTAAGGAGGTCCGCGCGCGGAATTTCCGGTTATCGAAATAAATCAAATTCCTCAAACGTTCATTTCCAAAATTTTGATACCAGCGATTTTACCGCGAAAAAAAACGTTTTTGAAAACAGCCAATGAAAATTCACTCGTTTTCGTCTCAAAAAACACATTCAAAATTCATTATTTTCGCGACTAAAATTATTTCCCCTGATTATCGAGGATTTTGAACGAAAAACGTGTACGAAATCCTTTTTTGATCGAATTTCATACACATTACCAAAAAATACGTATATTTCAGCTGCAAAATCGTTCGTACAAAAATTTCGGAGCGTAAAATCCCAAAACGCAGTTTTGGAGTTTTCGATCGCGATTAGATTCGCGCGAACCTCCTTAACGCCTAGAGATCTCCTCTCTTCGCGCGTTATACACCCTCGCGACACTCTCCATGGTTCTTCCGGCGATCGTCCGTTTCGAATAAGCTCTGGGAAAGCTTTATCGTCTCTCACCGGAATCTCATCTTACCCCCTTTTTTTCCGCATATTTTATACGAGCAACTCGAACGATCCCTCCGGAATTTGCAAGCAAAATTTCAACGTACGCGCGTGGTTTTTTTTTTGATTTTTTTTTTCGAGCGAATGGTCCATTTCCTCATGGCATGGAACGGGAACGTTGGCCCTTAAATTTTCGTCAAATTCTTCGTCTCGTACGACCTACGTACACGTTTCGTGTCAATTTTCAAAATTTTCTAATTTTTTTTTTTTTTTTTTCGAAGGAAAGAATTTATCCCGATACGTCGCGATAGAGTATTTCTCATCTTGATGGAAAAAAGCATTCTTCTCGGTGCTGCAAACTGCATCAAACTCCAATTTGTCTGATTAATCTCGCGCCGAGTCACCTCGCGTTAGCGTCGCTCAGCCTCGCAGACGTCAGCCCGCTGTTACTCTAACTTGATTCCCCGTTTAACGCGTTCCCCGATAATTAATGATCGAGAGAAAGAAACAAGCAAATCAAACGCACAATCGTAATTCGCGGGTTCGACGAATTTTTTTATTTTTTTTTTTCGCAATATCCCTTCGGGCCATTTTTGACTTTTTCAGAGTCTTTTTCGACGAGCTCGTACCGATCGTCGATCTCTCGACGAGGTTCTGAAAATGTGAGAGGAAAAACAGTTTCGCACCTTTCCGTGTAAAAAAAAAAATAAAAAGATGAGAGGAAGATAAAAACGACGGTGGCGGCCTCGTACGCAATTTTTGCGCAACTTTCCGCCGAAATTGACGTTCGTCGTCGCGGGAGTTTTCTTCCCTCCGGGACCGAATAATAATCAGAAAAAAAAGAGGATGACGAGAAGATGAAAAAAATCTTCAACGAAATCATCGAACGAGGGTTGATAAAACACACGAGCAAAAAACACGAAGAAAAATGTCGAGAAAAGGGACGAAAAGTTTGATTAAAAAAAAAACGGTCGAGATCGATTTTCATTTCGGGTAAAGTTCTTCCTCTTGTTCGATAAATCGTTGTTTGCCCTTAAGGGGGGTCTCGGAGCGAAGAGAGGAGCGAAAAAAGGGGTTTTGCGTTTCGAGAGTGTTTTCGTTCGTTTGCTGAGGAAAAGCCGGTGGAAAAAGTGTGTTTTTGTCCGACAACGGGAGAGCGAGAGGGTTGAAAATAGCGAGTGACGTTCGTCGCGAGGGTGGCGGGAAAACCTTCGGGGGATGCGCGGTGCTGATACACGAGCGGGGAGAAGCAGCGCGCGCGCGACTACCCGAGAAAAACCCCCGCGAGGAAACCGCTCGAGCCGCAACTATAAGAGGAACGCCGTGGGATCGCGAAGCCACAGAGTGCCTCACGTACTCTTGGCCGCCAAAAATCGGGTATCGAATATCGAAAAATTGTCAATTACAAGCAAAAAAAAACAAAAAAATTCATTGGGTTTTTTTTTTCGAAAAAAACGAGAAGCTCCATTCAGGCTCGCGAGAAAAAGAAACCGCAAAGCTTTTCGCCCATCTATCCACGGAAAAATTAATTGCGTTTGAAAAAGGGGGGGAAAAAAATTGATTAAATAAAATAGACGAAGGGGAAAATGTATGGAATTGTCGCGGTAATTGCGATCGTCGGTGGGCTCTCGACGTCTCTGGTCCATGCCAGTGTCAAACCCGGCAACGAAGTACCGTTTCAGCAACAGGTAAGTTTTTCGTCCCTCCTACACGCGACAATTTGCAAAGAGACGTCTTTTTTTCTTCTCCGCTCGTGCGTTCAGATTTTTGCGAAAGAACGGAAAATCGGTATTGCACGAAAGATCGAACGTTTCTCGTGAATTTTGATTTTGCTTTGTGGAATTTTGTCATTGTTTTTTTTAAGGTATAAAACGTTGCTTTGTGTGATGATTCGGTGTGATGATGTCTTTTTTAATATTTATCGATAATAATTCTTCTTTTAATCGTTAAATATCCGTTTAATCACGTACTCGAATATTTTTATTCTGCTACCACTTCGTGCATCCTGAAAAAATATTTAAAAAAAAGAACCGCCCTTTTTTCGCCATTTGCAGGGTGGTGTTACCCCTTAAAACAACGATATCTCTCGATAATGTTACTTTGGACAAGCGGCAAATTTTGGAAAATGAAATATCGTAGTATTTTGAGAAAGGGGCGGTATGAATATTTTTTAACGTTCAATTTTGAATCGAGGATTAAAATCGCTGCCAACTTTCATTTTCCTTCGAGAGCAGCGAGAAAAAGGACGATTATGGAGGACGGAAAAAAGAGCGCAGTTTCTGAAATTTCGTTTATTTCATATTTACGTTCTCCATCAATGACTCTCGTCTCTCGCATCTCTTGATGAGTATTTTATGTGCCATTGTTATTGCCCACCGTAGGGGCTGAGGGAAAGTAATATGACGAGTCTTGACACAAAACTGGCTGTCGATATTTCCGAGGAGCTACTCTCGAGATCTTCGCACTTTTCTCCAATCGCGTTCGTTTCCACGCTCGTTTTTTTGTCCTTCACGACTCTCGTTTGCAATTAGGGACAATTGGTCCAGAGACTGTCTCTCACCATGGCACAGAATCCTGACTGTCGTCTTGGATCGAAGAAAAAAACGAATTTTTCGAAAAAATATTCCTCGCCAACGTGAAAATGTGTTTATCCAAAATTTAACGAACACAACGTCGAGGCAGAATCGAGAGTTTTTCCAAATTTTATGAGCGTTAAAGATGGGACAAATAATTGAAATGCAAAAAGTGCAATAATCAGGGGTTAATTAAATGGGAAGAGTATCGTCGTTAGGGCAAATGTCATTTCTTCTTCCAACGTTGAAAAAAGTCAAAATGGCGGACACCCTGGCACACGAGGATGTCCGTCCTTGTGCGCATTCAACGACCAAACAGCTTGGGCTTTTGTTCAGGTGTTCAGAGTCTGACAGAAACGTGGACGGGGTTTAGAAGCCTAAACTAACGTCCGGCACTGTATGTAGGAGTTTGTCCATGTATATATGGGTACATAAATGACATATATAGGTTGTTTTGTAACGTCCTGCATCGCAGCAGGAGGTAACTCGGTTACGACCCTTATTGTGTCCATCAAGAGCCATTGCAACTTAATGGGAGGGTGTGATGAGTCCTTGACGTTACACAATACGCTCTTAAGAGGCGTATTGTTCTTGGCTCTTTTTAAGGATGCTGCAGAGATACAATCTCGATCAAAAGTCACGGTAGAACGCGAGTTTCGCGCGTTTCAGGGATGATAAAAAATCTGACGAGACATACGCGACTTTTTCGAGGTACCAAGGACATTTTGGACCAAAACAAGATCCAAAATTTCGTCAAAACCGAAGTTTCTAGACTTTTCATCCCTTCGCAACTTCTTTACGAAGCCTCAAAATGGACCCGGAAGAATCAGAGCATATTTGTTCAATAAAAAGTCATTTCCGATCTTTTTTCTCGCAAATTATTCGATAGCCCGCTTCGAGGGTAAATGGAATATTAAATAAAATACCCGAGTGTCGTTCCAAAATGATTGGAATCTCAGGGAATTTTATCGAGGAGCCATTTTTTTTAGACAACCCACTTTTTTTCATGATGATACATTCTTTATTATTTTATACACGCGGCCAATTGCATTAAGTTGGTTCGATACGTAATTGGGTGCAGAATTACTTTGACGAGGAACGAAATCGTCGATCGGAAAAATGGGATAATTTGTACAGAAATAAAATATGAGCGTGGTATCGAAGATTCTTGAAAGAATGGCCGATAATCACGAGTCAATAATACCCAAACTGTATTAAATGGCCAATTCACTAATCAGTCGATTATAATAATGAATCATTATCGTTATAAAAACGCGATAATAAATCAAACGTGTTTTCTCGTGTCATTATCGTCAATCCCATCCACTTCGATTTTCCTAATTATTCACCGCTCCTCGGCGGGAGTCCATCGATCGAGGCAGCATTTATTGCGCCCCCGAGGAATCCCCCAATCAAACTAATTCATCCGCGGGATCTTTCCTTCCACGCGAGTTTTTTTTTCTACTTTTTTCCATCAAATCCTTCATTCACCGCGCGATACAACGAACCGACTTTGGGGCTAACGAGTATCCTCACTGAATCTCACGTCAATGAACAAACAAGACCTTCGCACTGGCAAAACGAAAATCCCGGGCCTGGAATTTGGAAATTCCATCGGTTTTTATCAAAAACCTGTTGGGAATGAAAAAAAAATTAGCCAAGTGTCGCTCCAAACGTCGAGCGGAATCGTCGCAGTTCCAAAATCGACGAAATTTGCTGACTGATTGTGTCTCGTTTTTTTCTAGAATGACTACTTTTTATCTTCGTCGAACAGGTTTACGAGCTCTTTCGACAAAGGCTTAAATTCGCAGGTTGATCCAACTGCGTGACGAGCGAAGGAAAAAAAGGAGCATCTGCAGTGTCCCTGATAAATGGACCCGTGTGGAAGCTGTTTCTTTTTTTTTTCGTTATTTTTTAATCGCCACGAGAGCAAGATAGATTAATCGAATGTGAACACCGAGTCGTTGGCATCGTTTTGTTCGATGGATTCTCCGATAGATCAAGAGCATGTGTTTGGGCTGGGAATAAAACAGAATGGGAGTTTCGAGATGTGGGGGAAAAAAAAAGAGCGAGATGCACACACGCACATTCGGCTGCGAGTCGAACGATCGCGTCTGGTAATTTCCGTCAGCCAATAATTTTCAACCCCCCTTCATATCTCTCCCTCTCTCGTGCTCCACAAACGATTTTGCTGCCATCTTTTTCCATGACGTGCTTTCTCGACAAAACTTTTATTTTTCCCGATAATCTTCTTTTTATCAACGATTCTCGCAGCGTTCGTCGCGAAACTTTTCCGCACACCGAGAAAAAAAGAACGAGATCGATTCGGCGATCGACGCTGGATGCTGCGAAATTTGATCTCGTAATTCTTCAAAAAAAATTAACAAAAATTTCAAAATTCAAAATTCCCTTTTATCGTACAGCTCCCGAGTGTTCAGGAGTGTGGAATTGCACAGGACGAAATTGCAATTTCGGATATTTCGGAAAGAGAGATTTTTGGGAATAGGAGAAATTCTGAATGAATTCTGATGAATTCTTTGCGAAAATCGTGGGACGACAATGGTATCGAATATTGCATAACGTTGGGGGAATTTCACAGCGGATTATCGTTGAATGGAGAAAACACGACGAGTGCACGTGGGTGTAGTTTTAAAGGATTAAAAAACATGACGCAACGCGTACTTTGAGGTACCCACACGGGCGAAAGCTCGTCGAACTTTCGCTTCTGAAACTGTTGATGAGCACAAACTCGCAGTTGAATTACCATACCTCGCTTTCACTTTGAGATAAGTTTGAATTTATCCGATACTCTAATGAGAAATGTTTATTCCTTAATTGCAATTTATACTCTTACGCGAGAAAAAGAGGGGAGATCTTCCGGGCGAGTTTTCGAACCGGAAATTCATTGCGATATCGCCTGAAAAGTTTTCATAAAATCGTACATTTTCATCCTAGCGAAACACGCGTCGAAAACTTTTTTTTTCCACGTCGAAAATCGAGTCTCTTAATTACATCGCGATTTGGGATTTAACCGGAAACGAATGGACGTCTGTACGAATTAATAACCGCTCGATTAGCTGGATGACTTTTTTTTTTACTGCTCCCCTCGTGTCCGACCAGCACGGATCGTTACTACTACTTTTTTTCTGCCGTCCATTCATCCCCCGGTGTTACCGTTGGTGAAACGGATGCTGGCGATTTTTCCGAACGTTTCGCAGCGTTAAAAAATCGCCGATCTCACTGTTCTCATTCAGGACGTTGAATATTTATTTCTCGTACATCGTACGAGGCTTCGTTCGATGTAAAATAGTTTCTCCAATTTTGCTAGAGATATTATCGATCGACGAACGATTTTTGTTCGATTTCAAAAGTATTATCGACAAAATTGGAAAATATTGAAGAAATAAAAAGAAATTTGTTTTTCCTCGGTTTGCAGATCGCTCGAGACTTTGAGAGAAATTCCGATCCGAATCTTTACGGATTCAAAGGAATGGTTCGCCAAGTAATGCCTGCGGAACCAATTACAGGTGAAAATTCTCGTTGCATCTTATGTCGTTTTTACTCTGAGCTTTTGGATTTTAATAATTGATCGATATAATTTTTTTGAAATAAAAAAAATGTTGAAAACACCGAGGACATTTCGAATTCGTGGCCGAGACACTTTTCTCCTCGTTTATCTCGCTTTTTTTTTACACCCCGAGATTCGCGACTCGTGTACAGCTTCCCGAATGAGATGGCCTCGAGAAAAATCTTTGCTGTCGTCACGAAATTGAACGCTCTCGATTACCCGTTTGCAAACAATCTCCGCAAACTCTTGTCGGTGGGAAACAAAAAATGGAGATTCGTTCAGGTGGCCAAACGGCAAACACGAGGAGAAAAGCGGAAGTGCATTATGGCCGAGCATCTGCGAAGCTTTCGACGAGAAAGCTTCCGGAAATCTCTCGACAAATATCCCCGATCGTAAAATGTATTTGCACGTTTCAAACTTTTTTTTTTTTCGTGCATAAAAGGGATCAAAATTCTCAATGTCGTTCGTTATAAATTTATTTCAGGATATCCCTCGATTATAGCCTCGATTTCGACCGATAAAAATATTGGAGAGAAAATGAAAAATAGATTAATAAATTCATTCGTATTTCAATGGCAATTTGATTAAACTATATTCACAGCAGAACGTTTTATCGATCATGATGGAACAGCACTGAGAACTTTCGAAATAACCGGTTCATAATAAATTTTTCACAAAACCTCAACCAAATTTGAAAAAGAACAGAAAAATCGACAGTGAAATATCAAGATCGAAAGAAACATCAAAAATCCTCAAACGAATTTCGACGAGGAAAACAAAATCTGAAACCAAAATATGACGATAAAAAAACCGCAGCATCACCGAACAATTTATTTTAATAATTCGATTTTTCATTCAATTTCATTTTTCATAACTCGATTTTTCACAAACATTTTCGCAACCTCGCCGAGTCCTCGAACAAAGCCTGGCGGCGAAAATCCTCCTCGAATAAATTTATTCAGCGAGAGAACGAAGATCGAAGGTAAAACATCGAGACAAAATAATAAAATCGTCGTATCGACCGATGGCTATTTTCAGAATGTATTTTCATGACATCGCAACCGGGTCGTTACGTTTTCAAGGCGGCAGACGAAGTAGAAACGGTCTGCGGAGTTTACGTATTCACGGATCCGGACGAGATTGTCGAAGTTTCATTTCCACATCTCGATGTTCCGTGCAACGGCAACGATCTCATCGGCGTAAGATTTCATCTCAACCAACGTTTCCTCTCTCGCGTGATCGAGCCGCGAAATAATTTTCCAAACGAAATTCACCGGATTTGCCGGCATGATAAAAAGTTTTGCGCCCTTTTTCTTCTCATTTACACTCGATGAAAGTATCTCCAGCGAGTTCCACGCTGGAGCCTTTTTTTTCCCTCCCAAATTGAGTTTTTCCTCGACCCCACATGCGCTTCCTGAACTCGAACCGTCGAGGGGGTCCAAAAAAAAGTTTTTCCCAAACATTGCCGGATTTTCGCGTCCGCTCTTTTCTTTATTGGTTCGGCGAAAACTTTTTCCTCTCCTTTTGTTTTTTTTCTTTTCTTGAACGAGCGCCGGATAAACTTTATTCCCTCTCGACGTTCGAAATTAAAGGACGAAAAAATCTGGGATCAACCGCGTTTTTTTCGTCGTCTGGGTCCTCTAAAAATCTCCGTTTTTTTTTCTTCTGCTTTTAAACGTTCCTCCCGAACGTGCCAGGTCGTGGACGGATGGGAACTCAACGGCCAGTATTTTCCCTCCAGCGTCGATCATCAGCTTCCGCTCGAACAGAGATCGAACGAGTTTTGCGGTCGCAAAAACGCCAGGACTTACGCGAGCTCGCAGAACGTCGCTCTCGTGCAGTACAGGATAACGACGGTCGGCAGAGGATTCGTCGTTTCGATCAA